>OV702299.1:477236193-478486193 GCA_916181665.1 Avena sativa | reverse complement strand
CAGAATGGAGTTTCTGGTTCCGAATCTTGGTTTCTGGTGGTGACGGCGCAGCGAAACTCTTTCTGGAAAAACGACGAACCTCCCTCGATTTTTAGGTCAAGAGGCGTCTTATAGGCGAAGAGGGAGGCCGAGGGGGTGCCTGAGGTGGCCTCACCCCCCAGGCGCGGCCAGGCCTGTCCCGCGCCTGGCAGGGCTATGGGCCCCTTAGGCCTCCACTCCTTCTCGTACTCTGGCTTCGTGGATCTTCTAGTGAAATAGGATTTTGGCATATTTTCCGGGATTTTTCCTGATAGTTGATTTTCTGCACAAAAACTAGACACCAAGGTAATTCTGCTGAAAACAGCGTCAGTCCGTGTTAGTTGTATCCAAATCACATAAGTTTAGAGAAGAAACAATAGCAAAAGTGTTCAGGAAAGTAGATACATTTTGCACGTATCAATTAATAAAACTTATAATTAAATAAAAATAAAAATAATCTATAACTAGATAAGAATTAAAAAATAAGGTAAAGGTCTTTTGTGTTTTTGTTCCTGTTTGCTGATAGTAAAAGTGTTTTTGTTTTTTTATTTAATTAATGCATAAAATATAAAAGATAATAAAATTGATGTAAAGTTGTTTCTTATTATAAAAAGTGGATCGTGAATTATGGGTTCACTTGTCTATTGCCTCATAAGGTGTAATGGACATAAAAAAATCATAAGCAATATAATATTGATGAAACTTCATTATGTGTATCATAAGTATTCATATAGGCATCGCGTCCTATTTTAAATATGATGCAACACAACTCACTTACACTCCTCTAGAAAGGGAAAACTCCACAATTTAGAATTAAGAATAAACAGAATATAGCATGTGGTACTTTTACATGATGTTTGAATAACAAATGTGCTACCTTAAATAAACAAGATTATCTTGGCTCTCTCTAGATGATATTATAACACATTTATTCACGTAATCCCTAGTAAGATAACAAAATAAAGGTAAAAGCCATAGTGGATCTCGAATTTTGCTATCATATCCAATCACCACCACCATATTACTCCAACTAATACACACGCCCCCCCACACACCCTCATACATGTTGGATCAAAACAAGTACTTAAGAACGAGTACATAATATGCATCTACTAATACATCTTACACATAATATAATTCTAATCTCAAATATCAACAGATAGAATAAAGATCCACCAAATAGGAATTAGATAGATGACCATAATCATGTTGGATAACTCATATGGTACTAAAACATGATAGCATAAGAAATAAATTGATCAAGCTATAACTACCATAAACCCACAATCCAGAGGTGAACTACTCCCTCTTTATCATGGTGATGATGATGGATATGTTGGAGAAGGTAGAGATTCCACCAGCGGCGGATCCGACGGTGTTTCCGCCTCCAATATTTGCTAGTTCTGTCTCTGTTTTGGTGTTTCTATGTTTCTGCGCTGCCTCCTCGAAGGACGCGTCATGGGAGATGTTTATAGACGTTTTTAGGTCAAGACTTTGAATTAGGGCTGAAGATGGCCGGCAAGCGATGCTCGAGGTGGAAACGAGCATGTGTTGTGCCACCTGTCCTCTTTTGGGCCTCTAGGACCCGCTCGTAAGGTCCAAGTGCTCCAAGTCATTGTCTTCTCATAAAAGTAATCCTCGAAAAATCCTAGGTCAATTTGACTTCGTTTAGGTCCCTGAAAGATAAAAATATACAAACAGGGGATTCATGTTCTGCAGATTTATAACCAAAATAAAGGGGATCATTGGTAAATCCCCATAAATCAATATAAAACATATCATTAATAAGTTGCAAATATGTATCAATAAACTACAAAGTTCATGTATGATTTTACATGCAACAACATCCCCAAGCTTAACTTATGCTCGTCCTCGAGCATAAAGGTGATAAACTTAAACATGGACTTTGGAGTTTGTTTCTTATGTTGGGTATTATAGGTAATGATCATTGCTACACAAAGTTAAAATGGTTCATTCTTTAAGGAATAGAAACAAGCAAATGAGTTATAAAGTGATATCTCTTATGCACTACATCCATGCTTAACAATATGTCATTTTGTACAAATAAAAGTACTATGGACAATTAAGCATGTAAAGTGCAAAAGTAAAGCAAATTTCATAACATCCTATTTGGTCTTAGAATCACCTTTTTATTTATTTTTCTTTCTTTCAATCATAGACACTTAAGTAATGGGAAGTAAGCATGGAATATATTTGCTAGTTCTTTGAGAAAATAAAAAGGCATAAGAGAATATACATGATTGGTAAATTAGGTGGTGGATATTTCATTGTGTGGGAAATATATAATAGGATTAACAACCAATATAATCAGTAATTCTTGCGCCGTAGTAAATGCACTGACCACAAGTTCTGTTATGGGAAGGGAAAGTCGGTTGTACCTTTTTTGTTTTGCATGTCCTCGTATCTTAAGTAGGGTTGTGACCCAAAGTAGAGATCAGCGGATGGGAGTCCGAAACGTTCCTATTTTTTTTTGCTGCGGAATGACGACTTAGGATATTTGAAGGGATGGTAATTGAGCGTAGGTCTCGTGACCGAAACTCGTTACAAAGGATGGACTGCGGGATCGTGATGAAGGACAATGATTGGCTTGGATCTTTAACTGAGTCTTAAACAAAAGGAAATTTGAACGAGAAGGCATATCCTATTATATATGCACTCAAGCTTAAGGTCATTTGTGAAAAAAGTAGTACCCCTCTTAAGAGTGTATGAAACGTGGCATGTCACTCCATATATTGGTAAAGGATTGTGAATGCGACAGGAAGGGGACTCTGTGTAGCCCTATACAACCATGAGTACTAACGAACATAGATTTTCTAAAACTAAAAATCACCTTTTCAAAGAAACGCATTTCAAAAACAACTCATGAGCCTAGAATTCGTATCCATGGTTGTAGATAGTGCATCAAACAACCACCATAGAACATGTTGAGTACGCTTGTACCTTCTTAAAACCCTTGCTTAGGTATACCGAAGATCGAAAATACATCAACTACAAAAGAATCAACCGGGGGAGAGGTTTACTACGAGGAACCTGATCTCTCACGAGACATTGAAGATGTAGATTATGGAATAGAGTTTATAAAAAGAAAAGAAGACGTGAAACTAGAGGAGTAGAATTGCACGCGTAGGATAGTCGGGCTGAGCAATTTATATCTGTACCCAATAAAGTTGCAAATCTCCAATGGTACTTAGCTTCGTAATACCATTGTCCCTCAAGCTAGTGCTTTTAAATTTGTTTGCATACGTGAATCCTCATTGGACCGAGGAGGATCTCAAAGTTTGTAATTCTTTTTTGTTGTGAACAAGGAAAAAATGATAGTTGGACCCGCAACGGTTCTGTTGCACCACTCTGAGGGTTGTAATATTTACAGAAGAGAACTTTTATAAGTGTTATGCCAATGAATTGTACACTACAACATGCATTTATCAATGGGAGCACACATAGCGGTTCAGATTTAGGCCCTCGCTGCCATGCAATGCAAGAAAGACCTCATTCTCTCTTAGAGACCTGCCTAGGTCGGGATCAAAATTCAGTGACTCAGCAACGTCATGTCTGTGTCGTCCCGAGCCGTACCTTAACCCTAATATTATCTACTCACGTCATGACATGCATCGTCTCGTCTGGACCGAGGATACAAGGATACACGAGCGACCTCTTGGATCGGTACTCCACGTCATGAAGAGAACTCTCTTACTCGGAGACCTCCTCAAGTCATTAAAGGTATTTTATACCCTTATTAGAAACATGTTTTTCTCCGTTTTTAACGTCTTTTCAGGATCTCGTCGCAAGCCCATTACCCTAGGACATCCGAGAAGAGATAAGTTACTAGGCCTGCTCTAGAGATAATGACACTTGGAGGACTATCCCTTCGCGTCATTGATATACACCAAAGATCTTTTCTGTTAGGTCTCTAAGGTTCACCAGACCTACCTCATCCTAGTTATTGAAGTCGTCGAGCTCATTAGTCGAAGGTTGAAGCAAGAGCTAGGATAAAGGAAGGTTGTCTTATTAAAGGTACTGATTGAGGGCTTCTCAGGTGATAGGTTAATTTGGGCTTGTATTTTACATAGGCTCTCATCCACATTCCTGCCCACGAAGATCCTAGCGTCCGCGACTTGGAGGCCCACATCCTGATGCTCTCAACCGACCTCGTCTGTGGGGCTACAAGACCATACATGCATCAAAGAGAGATCGAAGATAACATGAAAGACAAGATGAAAACCTGCCGTGACTAAGAAATACTCTTACATCAATGTCTATATATATGCATGAAGATATTATCTGAAGTTAACATGCCATATTCGCCCACGACATAGCCATTAGGCTTAGTCATAAATCTTAGATTTATATTTTTGATGGATACTGTTATAAACCCATCGATCCTTCTCGTAAACTCCTTGTACAATATCTCGGTCAACTTATGAATAAAGTTTGAGTAAATCCTCCACACTACACCAATCTTTGTCTTTGAGATCCAAACCTGCCGGCGCGTGTCGATTACCAAACAAATAAACTCTTTTTCGATCTTTGAAAATGAGATTGTCGGTGGGATCGTGAAAATTATCCTTCGTCACAATCGTTATGAAGTTTTTCTACAATAGTATAAAAGGTTTTGTTACGATGTCTTCATGAAGAGTCCCGGTGATGTCTCCGGCGAGGTCTTTTGCTATATTAGCACATTTTTTGCTATGGTGTCTTCGACAAAGCCGCCAACGAAAACAGTCTATTTTTCTATTTTTGGACCAACCTTTTCTACGATTGTGACCAAATATAGTAAATAGGGGACTTTATGTACTTCCTCCGTTCGAAAATAAGTAACTTTGATTTGTCTAAATTTATTTGTATCTAAACATGTTTTAACATATAGATACATGTAGATTGAGACAAAGTCAAATTATTTATTTTTGGATAAAATGAGTAGAAAAAACCGAAACATTTGTAGCAAAACGGGATTTGAGGGGAAAAAATTGAAACGGGTGGCGTGGAGGGCCTGGAGATCGGGGGATTTGATCCCAGGAGACGCGTACTTGCCTTTTGTAAATTGAAAAGAACTAGCTGAATGCCCGTGCGTTGCTACGGGTTATCAAGTTTTACCGCTACACATGTAAACATAATAGCAAAATACTCGTCTATCATGATCATGCTAATTAATTGCTACATTTGTATTTTAAATGAAAAATAGGTGTCTCCAAGTTTCTTTTCTCTTTATACATATATAAAAGTAATGCACTTAAATTCTAATTTCAACCACAACACCATCCAACCAAGTAAAGACTATATATCACATAACAATATGCTTTACAATTTATTTATAGTTATATAAACAAAAAACCTGAATTAGTTTATCACTATCTCTGCAGTTTTCCTCTAAACATACAAACTTAATTAGTTTTTTTATGTTCCACAATTTCCTCCAAAACCACAAGGAGAAAAATGAAAAGATGGAAATGATCACTCAAACCACATTGTGGCAGCTAAAAGGCCTAGTTTCTGTTCGCTAGGTACGCCAAGAATTGGTAAAACTTCTGAAACTCACAAAAGAACACGATAACCAGGACATTCGCCATGCTGCGAGCAAGACGTAACTTATTATTCGGAGAGAAAGATATGAAGCCAGCATGCTGTGCACTCCTTCTCCTACTGCTCATTGGTTTGACAATACCCAATCCGAGTATCCGATGCTGCAGGTTCAGACAACAGATTTATAGTACCCACCAGTGATAAATGGCAACGGGAGAGATACATTGTGCTGACACCCAGGTCCGATGAAAAAATTGCAAATCACAAACGTCACAGTAGACTACCTATCTGAATCCTCTAGCAGCAAGATTTCAGCTTGCCCAAGTAGTGCTTCTCGGCGAGCCGATGCTAGCAGTGTTGAAAGCGAGCGTCTGCTCGGACAGAGGAAACAATTAAGAAGCAAATACATTCAGCAATTAAAGAACCATGAATCTGACGGACCACTCAAAGATTCTGAAACTTTTTATGCAAGAACCAAGACAATAGAAAATCCAATCAAATACCATGTATTTATCTGATCAGTTTCAGATATAAAAAAAGAAAAGGACAATGACTGCAGTGTGCATGACTCCAACCGCTACGTCGCCACCGCCGGGAGGCTGGTGTACATGACGAACGTCGGAGATGGTGTGCGCGTTCTCCTCTATCCTCGCCAGTGCGGACATGCACCACGCGCCGCCCCCAACCCCCAACAAGGCGCACGCCGGCATCGACCTCGCAGGCACCACGTAGCGCCGCCCCTGAATCCAAGATCGTTGACGCGTCCCTCCACCTATTAAAATAATTACGGTTTAGTATAACCTCATCTCCTCCGGCCCCTCCCAGTTTACCTCTCTCCCCCTTCTGTCCCGTTCTTTCCCCGCCCCAGACCGAGGCGAATCACACATGCAGCAGCAGGGCAACAGCGTGGTCATCGCCTGGTGTGAGCTCGAAGGAGGACGCATGCATGTCCGGAAATGAATCAAGAAGTAAGGCCAAATTTGTGAGTTCTAAACATCGATTGAATCTTTCATTGATTGAATTCCATGGTTGACCACTACTTCTCGATCTGAACAAAAGTAACACCGTATGCAGATCAAACTTCAGATGACAACAGAGTTCACAGGAGAAGTTAGCAATACAAGACATCGAGTTCAGTGTATTCAACAGAAAATGCTGAGAGACTCCCACAAGAACCCATAAATGACGAGTAATAAAATTCCGGCAATGAATCGAGAAGTAAGGCATTTGACAGACTTTGGGTTGGTTTAGGGTCTCACTTCTGTTGATGAGCATATATGGAAGAAATTGCAGCAGAATTTTCTTCTTCATACATGAAAGCAATTGGAACATCTTCTCCTCTTTTCAACCCACCAACAGATCAGGACGGGAGGATCCTAGCCGGAGGCAGAAGATCCCAACGGACCAGGAGCCACACGTGGTGAAATCAGATCAATAAGGGAGGAATCATATAGGTACTTAGGCGGCTCTGCTCGTGTCCTTGACGTTGGTGGCAGGTGCCGATGTGGCAGGGGCGGCCTCGCCCCGGAGCGAGAGGAGCAGGGGAGGCGCAGCAACCTCGCGTCGGTGGGGGAATATGGGCGCGGTGACCTCGCTCCGGCATGGGAGGAGCAGGGTGGGCGCGGCGGCCTCGCCGCGAGCGAGAGGAGCAGGGGAGGCGTGGCGACCTCGCGCTGGTGGGGGAATGTGGGCGCGGCGACCTTGCTCCGGCGTGGGAGGAGAAGGGTGGGCGCGATGGACCCCTTCCGGTGGTGGAGGAGCAGGGTGGGCGCGATGGCCTCACGCTGATGAGGACCACGGCGGGGCTCATCGCTCGGGAACAAGAGGGGCGGCGGGGGAGAGAGAGGGGGCAGGGAAGCGGCACACAACTCATGCATGGCATAGTGGGTAGTTCCTCCTGAAAGGCAGGGGCAAAACCGTCTTTTCAAGGCAGACGAAAATTTTCTAGAGGGATGACGTACGGTCCCAATCTTCTTTTTAATAATATATAGAATAGCGGCGGAACAGATGAACTCTATAGAATACGGGTACAAGTCGAGCCCCGTGTAGCAACAGGCGCAGCCCACAAAGAGAGCCCAAGCAGCAGCTCCGTGCCCTCCGTCTCCGTTCCGTACGTCGCCGGCCTCCGCTGATCGATCAGGTCCGGTAGGGGTTCAATTGCATCGCACCGCGAAAAATTCCATGGAGGTGGTGGTGCGCACGGTTCCCGGCGTCCGGAGCTGCTTCGCCGCGCTCCCCCTCCCCGTCATCCAAGCGCTCGAGCGCACCGCCTCCGCCGGCTTCCTCCCCGCCGTCCTCGCTCTCGAGCTGCGCACCCCCGACCGGGCGCGCTGGCGCCTCGCGTGGGCAGGCGCCGTCTCCGCCTCCCCCAATGCCGTCGAGGTAAAAAGTCGCCACCTTTAATGTGCCCAAGGAGGATGGAAGGAGGGTTAGTTTTGGTTACAGCTATGGT
The DNA here is from genome assembly GCA_916181665.1 of Avena sativa. Lineage (NCBI taxonomy): Eukaryota > Viridiplantae > Streptophyta > Magnoliopsida > Poales > Poaceae > Avena > Avena sativa. The sequence goes on along the minus strand of OV702299.1, from coordinate 478,478,182 downwards.
TCGTACAGTTCAGCTGTGACTCCCATGTTTTGAAGTTCACGCCCCCAATTCTATACCCTGGCATTGAGCAAGAAAAAAATAAAAACGATGCCAAGTCTGCATCACTTTCAGTTTCGCCTCTTTAGTTCTACCATCCGAATTTTTCTGAACCGAAATCTTGAGAAGAGATGCAAGCTTAGAAATTTTTCATCAAAGTGGTAGACTGGTACTACTTGGACTGACCTTTCTGCATGTTTATATTCTCACGAGTGACTAGAATCTTCAAATATGGAAGATTCACAATTGGAAGGTCTTGACAACCTGATGTAACTGCATATTTTTCTTGTACCATCGAAAGTTTCAATGTGCTTCTCTGCTGTTTGGCAAATACCATATTCACGCACATTCTTATTTCAGGTTTCTCAGCAATTTTCTGCATGTATTTTGTTACCTAACAATACAAAAGCATCGCTAAGTGCTGTTTCTGTGTTGCCAAAAGCCAAATTTGTTTCGGTGGAGCCAATAAGCGAGGAGGACTGGGAAGTGCTGGAGCTTAACTCAGAATTGGCGGAAGAGGCCATTTTGAAACAGGTAACAATGTTGGTTGATCCACCTTAACCTTTCACAAGTATAATCACAAAATCAGCATAACGATAAAACTGAAATAAACATTTTATTTAGGGAAGACAAGATGAACATTTATACTGCTGCTTGGTAGTATTTTTTCTTCGAGAACCATGCTTGATTGTAATGATCTGTAAAAGTTCTACACAGATAAATCAACAAATCTGTTGGATCTCATGCCATTGCAAACTTACTATGCCCTCCGTCCCAAATTAGTTGCCCTAAGTTTGTCTAGATACACATGTATCTAGACGCGTTTGGGTGTATAGATAAATGCGAATCTAAACAAAGTCGAGACAACTAATTTGGGACGGAGAGAGTACAAAATATTAAATACATGGAAACATGTTTTTTCTTAGATTTCTATGAATCATGAATCAGGGTAGTCTAGCATTACGTGTGAAGTATCCTCTGTGAAATCCCGCAAATAAATTGCAGGTTGCAGTATAACATCTAAAGCTTTCAGATTCTTCTTCTTAACTTGTTATGCTTCATGACCAGTTTTGGGTTTTAATGTAGGTTGGTATTGTTTATGATGGTATGAAATTCCCATTATGGCTGCATGACCATAATGTTGTGGAATTTCTTGTTGTTTCAGCATCACCTAGTAACTCAATAGGTGAGTCCAATCAATTAATTGTCCATTATTTGTGATTTGTGTTAACCATTTTGTTCCCTACTTTGTTTTCTTAGTTCAACTTGTTCCTGGGACTGAAGTTTCTGTTGCACCCAAGAGACGAAAAGATGACGCAAATTCTAATCAGTGTGCCCGGAAACAAGATTTACTCAAAGAGAAGCCGCATAAAAAGGCACTGCTCCGTGTACAAGAAGCAGGAGGGAAATATGCACATCGATTTGGATATAATGGAATTCAACTGGGTGTGTTTGTTACATATGTTGTGCAGATACACCCAGATACTGCTGCAAAATTGTCTCTCGGTAATCTTCAGTTGGTCAGTATCACCTCTAAGTTCTCTCCAAGGGAGAGTACAGAAAATGGAAAACGATCTGATCAGCAGACTAAGGATTCAGTGTCTGGTATAAAGAGGAATAGGCACATCAATGTCCATATCATATTATCAGATTCAGTTGCTAAAGAGCATATTATGCTTCCTCAATCCATCCGCCATTACATTGGAACAGATGTCCATTCATGTAAGTCTCTGTTAGATCCTGGTGTTTGTTGGCTGCACCTATTTTTTGCATAGCAGTATGACCATTTAATATGTGAAGCACATTATGCTTTCTCGATACATCTACTGTTTCATTTGAATAGGCTGGTATTTGTTTTTTTTGTTTCTGTTTTAGTAACTATAATATTATACATATACTATTTGTGAGGCATATTGTTCTTCTCAAAAACCGAGAAAGAAACAGTATTAATTCATAGAAGTTTATTTCAAATCCTGATATCTGTGTTCCAATCTTTTTATTATTATTTAATGATGGTTATATCTGTTATGTATGAGGTAAGTGATGTGGTCCATTCCATCAAAGGTTTTTCATTGGTTTACTTTTGTTTTGGTTATGTTTTCATTACTGAGTTAACTAAGATTTGTTGTGTGCTGTGCACTCCATTAATTGCAAATGATAAGTTAGCACCACCCTCGAAGGCCTCAATTTTGAGTTAAATAGGTGGAAGAGTTTGCAGTAAAATCTTCTCTACTCTCCAATATTGCCGCAATACAAGTTACTGGTGTGCTAATGATTTAAAGAGCAGCCCCATAAAAAGGCACTGCTCCAAGAATATTGTTCAATTAGCAGAATACTCTATGACTTGTGATTCTAAAGTTTATTTTAGTAGGAATGTGCTAATGATTCAATTTTCTTTGTAGGGGTTTATGTGCAGAGATTCTTACCCATTGTGGATAAGAATACACCGTCAGTAAAAATTTCTCCAGTCCACTTTAAGATGATGGAGAAAAATGCGGATGGTACCAGTGCGTTAGACTGTAAAGAACATGATATTTATCAAATGCTAGGTGAGATATCTTCAGCTCATCATCTTCCCACGGATGATAAGATCAGCATGTCGCGTGGTTTCAATCATATCACTGCAACTACGAATGGGGAGGAAAGTTCTAAGTTGAAGCATGAGAGGTCTTTCATCAGATCATGGCTTATTGGGCAGCTAAAGGGAATCTCCTCTCAAATTGCCCAACTTGAACTAAATACAGTGCTCCTGCCATCTGAAACATTACTTCACTTTCAAGTGATTGATCCAACAAGAGGCAGCCCTGTTGACCTCATTTACCTCTTGACAGTAACTTCTGATTTTGGTGTCAAGCACAAGAAAATGGAACCTGTCATGGCAATTGAATATGATATTGATAACTTCGAACATGTTGTTCAGCAGTCGGACTTGAATAGAGCTATATCCCTTGATTCAACAGTGGAACGAGCAAGCAATTTTTTTGATAAAAACATCTCTTCTTTAAGTTGGCTGGAGAACGAAATTGCAGATATAAAAAAAAGTTAGTCCTTCTAATGACCTGTGCCCATCCTTTCTTTTATCATGATTCATGCTCCTGGTTATCATTTTCCTACTAACAATTTCCAGCATTTGACTGAATCTTGAATTCTTGATCCACCTCTCTGTAGGGATAAGTGTCCTTTTATCTTCAACATCTCGAAAAATAATGAGTAGAATAAACTGCCCTTGCCCAGGAAATGTTCTTATCTATGGCCCTCCAGTAAGTGCACCTTCATACCTCTAATATTAATTGCAATAATTTATGAATCCGGTTCGAAATATTTATTTATTTCTCACTAGAAGAAAATTTATCCTGAAATATCTTAATTTCTTCCTGCTTTTTTGTACTACTCTTTAATTGTCAATATTTTTCTCATTTCAGGGTTCTGGGAAAACAACCTTATGCAAAGCTGTTGCAAGACACTTTGAAGAACATAAAGAAATTCTAGCTCATGTGTAAGCAACTTAGTCGGCAATATGTCCTACTTCGCTTGATTCTGATTTTCACCTTTGACTGCCACCAATTTGTTGAGTGGGATCTCAGTTGGCTAACTTCAATTGCTCCAATTGGCCAATTTAGTAGTGCATCATAATAGTTGATTCCCACCAAGTTCTTCTTTTACTCAAAATTTTCAAGTTATATTGTTTCTCATGGAGCAAAACATGGTACTATACTGCTGGTCAAGTTTTTATTTTATGTTTCGGAGAAAAATATTTGCGTAGTATTTCATAGTGTCGGTAGGAAGCGCCAGATGGTTTCAGAAATGAAACCTACTCAGTCATCGGGACAAGTTGAATAGTTGGCAACCAAGTAATTGGTTGGTGTAATTCTCAGTCCTTGTATTGCTTTATAGTTGCTCTTGTGTTATGCAAAATTGTTTTCGTTTACTTTTGGGAAAATGGATTGAGTGCTTATGTGGTAATGAATAAAAAGATGTTAAGCCACACAGTAGTTTAGACTGATTTTATTTTCTTCAAAGAAGAGGGGAGAAGCTGCGATGAACCTGAAATAGGTCTTCATTTAAGATTAAATAAATATGTTATCATGCCACCACTATATATTTCTCTACATGGTATTAATATACACTTTTTTTTTCATATGCAGGGTTTGTATAGACTGCTCAAAGTTAGCCATTGAGAATAACAAGAAGCAACTTCCGGCAATTGCAGAGTATATCTATGAAGCTATTGTCCACTCTCCTTCAATCGTAGTATTTGATGATCTGGATAATCTAATTTCATTCTCCCCGGACAACCGAAAATCTCCCTCCAATTCTGGCTCTATTGCGAAATATTTAGTAGATGTGCTAGATGAGTACAGGGTAAGTCTGTCCCTATGTTACACTCCTATTATTTCATTTGTTGTGAAGATACATTAATCAATTCAAAGGAAAAACCTAAATTCTCACTGGATACAAGAATGTTTGCCATTTTACGGTTGACTACTGTATGTTATTGACTGTTTTCACGAACATCTCTTCATGCTCTGGTTAGGATAAAAGCCATGGCATGTGTGGGTATGGGCCTGTTGCATTTGTGGCTTCAGTTAAGTCACTTAAGTGCCTTCCTCACGAGTTGACTTCCTCAGGTTTTTCTCCCTTTCATGTTCCTTTGATCTAAAGCTCAATCATATTTTCTTGAGAATACACAGGAATTATATGTATCATTTTTTTATTGGAGACCACGTCATTCATTAGACGAATCATGAAAGCAACCAGTTGCCCGTAGGCACGACAACTACAGTAGGTTAACAAATACAAGATACGAGTAACCTACTGCACACCTAAGAATAAGTATTGTACTATCTCAGTTTTGAACACTTATATTACTATCTTTCTGTATCTCTGCCATGACTGCCATCATGGAAGCCCATATGCCATTGTAAACAGTCATTGCGTTGCTTGCATATCAGCAACATCGGGAGAAATTCTAATCGTTTAAAAACCTTCCATAATTTTTTTAACCTCTATCTCTGTATTGCAGGGAGATTTGATCTTCATGTCCAAGTTCCTGGTCTTTCTGCACCTGCACGTATGGAGATATTGAGGCAGACAATTGGCAAGCTTCACTTACTATGTCCTGCGGAAATTGTCAGTGATATTGCCTCGAAATGTGATGGTTATGATGCATATGATTTGGTAATCTTATTTGTTCATTGATGATGATATATTTCATCTTATGAGTTTTTTACAAAGAGGTTTTTATTTCTCGCCGGGAATGTTTTGATATTAGGAAAACAAATAAAATCCTGTTACTATTTCAGAAACTTAATTCCTTGCGTGAATTAGTCAGTGCATACAACTCAGTATGGTAGGAAAAGCGGTTGTCCTAAGATTACTACCTGGCTAAGCTTTCGAGTTCACATCACAGGGCTGATGGAGCAAAGACACGACAGGAATATGCTTCCATTCTGTTTTACTTTGTGTGTTAGGTTCATAGGTCTGCCTGATCTGTAATGTTGTACACTTGTTCTCAGAGTGTTCCTTTTCGTTCTTGCTTGTCTTTTGGTTTTTACTGTGCCTTATGTACTCTTGTATTGTAGGAAATTTTGGTCGATAGGGCTGTGTTGGTGGCTTCTGATCGTTTGCTTGGGTCTTCAAGTGTAAATCTGGTGGAGGAAGACTTCCTGAAAGCCATGATGGACTTCTCTCCTGTTGCAATGCGTGATATTAGTAAATTTTCTCCTGAAAGTAGCAGTGGATGGGAAGATGTTGGAGGACTTTCCGAAGTTGTAAATGTTATAAAAGAGGTATGTATACATGATAATTCATGGTATACTCATACTACAAGAATTGTACGAATGATTCTCTCATCAAAGTTTCATGAAAAGAAAGACTGAACCAATCTCAGGAGCTTTCTGCTTACCTTCTAATAATCTTCATTGCAGACTATTGAATTGCCACTGAAATATCCGAAGTTCTTTGCTGGGGCTCCTGTAAGGCTGCGATCGAACATCCTCTTATATGGCCCAACAGGCTGTGGAAAAACCCATGTTGTGAGAGCTGTAGCTGCTGCATATTCTTTACGTTTCATTCCCGTCAAGGGGCCAGAATTGATGAATATGTATATTGGTTCTACTGAGCAATATGTGAGGAACTATTATTATTTTGAATAATCTTTCTTTTCTGAACCAAGCCTAATTAGTTTACAAAAGCAAAACGAGTCAAACGATTTATCGTTCATTTTGCTCTGCATTTTCGAGTGTTTCAGGATAGATTAAAGGTCTACCTTCAATAGCATCTTGGATAGTTGCATATCTGCAGTCGATAATAAGCTGCTTATCGCTAAAGGATAATAGCTTCCTAAAAATAAAACTAATGGATCATTGGTTCTGATGTTAAAATGTTTGTGCATAGGTTCGTGATACGTTTGCAAAGGCATCTTCGGCAGCACCTTGTTTACTTTTCTTTGATGAATTTGAGTCTCTTGTACCACAACGAGGAAATCATGGTACTCAAGTTACTGATCGTGTCGTCAACCAGGTAATTCAGGCCTTTCTGCTACTTCATAACAGCTATGCTACCTAATTGCCTAATTGGTTTGCAATTTTTTTTTGTGTGATTTCTTACTTGAATAACATTTTTATAATCTGTGCAGTTTTTGACGGAATTAGATGGTGTAGAAGCTCTGACAGGAGTATTTGTATTTGCTGCCACCAAGTAAGTTGTTGCAAGGGTGATAGATGCATTCTGTTACTAGTAAAAAAAGAGAACAATATTTAAACCCTCTAAGAAAGAAAACATAGGTTTTCTTCAGTTTTATAGTATTCTAACTGTCTAAAATAGCAACATGATAGTGATACCCCAATACTGGTTTTGGTCGGCTGTTTAACGCTGCATCCTGGTATTTAAAGCAAACAATAGGGGCATAAAGTTCATACTTAGCTAGGTAACATATTCATTTTTTAACAGAAGCAACTTCCCCAAAGACTCAAAGAGCCATATACCGATTCTCTCATATGTTGATTAGGAAATTGGTTCTAGCTTCCCTAACTCAAATTCTTCTGTAGAAAAGCCAAACACACATGCTTATCATTGGGCTTATATCTTTGTATACACAGCAAGCCACGCGAAATTGATGCTGCGCTATTACGACCTGGAAGATTTGATCGGCTTGTGTTTTGTGACTTTCCCCAATGGAATGAGCGTCTAGATATTCTCAGGGTGCTCTCCAAGGAGGTAAAGTTTCTTTTTGGGAAATTATTTCTTTTATACCATTTATAGGTACGAATGGTGTGTTCAATTTACTTTGCGATCAATATGATTAGGATATTTCTTGTCTCATCAATTACCATAATTTTGTATCGTGGAATGTTGGAATCATTTGTCGTAGACAGTCTATCAAGTAATCAGCATAGAATTATCACTGCTATCTGGTTGGCTTTTAGAGGGCGGCTTTGTCTTGAATTTTCCTCAAAATAGACTAAAAAAATGGAACTTTTCTGATCTCCAAAACTTCGAACGGAATGATTGGAAGATATAATCTATAGCTTGAAAGTGCAACTATTTCTATTTGAACTGACAATTGTCACATACCACATGCTTGACAATTTTACCTCTGTGGGATGGGTGGTGATATATATATTCTCCTGTTTATATGCTTGGAAATATACTTGTGTGATAATAAACTTTGTCGAGAATTATCATTCTGACTCTGAGAATGTTTCAGCTTCATATGGCAAGCGACGCCGACCTGGAACCAGTAGCATCGATGACGGAAGGGTTCAGCGGTGCTGATCTGCAAGCTATACTCACGGATGCTGGTCTGGAAGCTGCCAAGGAGGTGGCGCGATGCCATTCTGGAGACACTAGTGGCAATACCCCACAAGAGCTGCCGCTTATCACCAGAGAAACTCTCATGTCTGTTGCTTCAGAGGCTAGGCCATCAACCTCGGAGGAGGATAGGATGAGCTTGAGGGAGATGTTCAACCAGTTCTCAACCTCTAGGAAGTCTTCAATTTCCATGCAGGTGTGAGCGCCTTTTTTTAATAGCACCTGGCATTTACAGTCTTGTTAACTTGGTTCTTTTCTGTTACTCTGCTTGTCGCTGTACTAAGATTACATTTTATGTGTTTGCAGAGAAGGGAAGCCCATGGCCTGACCCAGAGGGTAGCTGTAGCCGAGTCGTAACATTAAGTTCACGTATAAACTCTCTCTTGGCCATTATTGGCACGAGCACCCTGGTCGGGCTGATCTATCTGCCGGCCTGGTGGCTCCATCTCAGACTGGTGTGGGGTGGCGACGAACTGGCGGATGGCATCTAACAGGAGCACTGATGTTCTAAATTGCTCAGGCATGCTGTATGTAGCACTGGGCGACAAACCGGCCGACGGCTCCATCTAGACGATGCATAGGCTGGCAGCAACACCTAGCAAGCTTTATGCTCCAGTTTTCTTAGACCTCTCGTGTGTACAAATGCGATTGTATATTGAAGTAGAAACAGGTTTATCTGAACCCAGTAGTATGTTCTTCAACAATTTACACCCCACGCATATGCAGTTAGCTACATGCAGGTACCTCCCAGCCCTGGGCAGCTCTCCTAGCTGCAACGACCGTGACAATCCCTATCAAAACTGAGGGGCGACTCTCCTCGAGAAGCACAGCGACGGCGAGCAGATTCGCCGCGTTAGCCATGACGAGCTCCATGCACCTGGTAGAACTAATCATGGTGCACACGGCTATATTGCTGCTCGATATGAGGGAGGCTGATGTTGATTGTCTAGCCTATACTTCCTGGTAGCAGTGGTAAAAAGTTTTAAGGAAAAAAGATGTATTTTGCATAAGTATATTGTTTGGAGCGTGGTAATGAAACTAATTAGACTGAGGAAGCCAGTAAGGTGTTCTTTCCTCTCTTTTTTTTTTAATTTATAACCTCGAGGGGACAATCTAGGCTCACTTCCACGTTATTTCGAATAATGTGTGAGTCGTTAGGTTTTATACACGTGGGATTTATCATACGGTTTATCAGGCCACGCCACAACCAATTTGCGACCATATTGTAGGTTGATGTGTAAATAAAATATTGTGATAAAGACAACATTATTCATTAACATGGCTCAGTTGCTTCACTACCATCATATGTGTTCACTAATTCAAGATTTTAGTTAGCTTTGAAAAACTAATTTGGGGAACTCTCCCGAAACAGCCCCCCACCTTACCTTATCCTCTCCCCTTGAAAGTCGCCGCCGCTGCCCCGGCTCCTTCCCCCCTCTTCTCCGGTGGCCTTGCCGGCCGGAGAGGAGGTGGGGAAGGAGGCCGGCCTCCTGTAGTTAGGTTAGGTCCTAGTAGGTGCTTGTGGCTTGGTGTCGCTGTGTGGCGTTACGCCGGGAGTCGGTGAGATCCTTGGGCTGGGATCTGGCATGGGCAGGTGGTGCTTCTGCTCCTCGCTGTGCTCCGGTGGTCAGAGTTGGAGGTGATGAAGCGGCTTTCTACTAGCAACTTAAAGAGCCTTTTTGGTGCCTTCCTCTCATGGGGAGATGTGCTGCTGGATTGATTTTCTTGGCCAGCCGTGGAGGCGGGAGAGAAAAGGAATCCGGTGGAGGTCGATGTGCTGCTTTGCTTTTCCTGGCCGAGGGGGGAGCAAGCTGCGGCGTTGTTCTCATCTGCTGCGGCTGGAGGTTGGTGCGGTTCTTCACGCAGAGTAGTTCTCGTGGCCGGCCTTGGTGGCGAGAGGGAGAGGCTCTGGTGCAAGAGGACGTGGTTTTGCAGCAGCTACCCTGGCGGCGGTGCGGGCACGCCGTTGGAGTGGTCGAGTTCGTCGATTCTTGGAGCTCCATGGGGGAGTTCCTCGGTGGCGAACTTGGACCGCTGCTGGTCAAATAAGCCTGCTTCTGGGGCTCTTTCTGGGCCTAATCCTCTTCGCCTGCCTCCTCCCACCTGTGGCAGGAGTGGTGATCTTGATGGCGGGCCGACTATCTCTTGAGACGCCAGTAAAGAGTCCTCTGTTGCAGGTCTCTTCTACTCTTCTTGTCTTCTTCTTCCTCCAGCAGGCGCAGTGGTTGCGGATATTGGAGGCGTCGATTGGGTGAGCAGCAGTGTCAGGCAGCAGTGGAGTTGGAAAACGGTTTTCTTGAGCACCACCTCGACGGCGGTTAGCCGTCCGACATCCAAGGCTAGAACATAGCCTATCCAGAAGTCGGCGAAGGGTCTCGGCAATTGTTCAACCTCCTTGGTGAGGCCCCTTTGGAGGTTGGCGGCCGCATTCCTCGTCTGCGTGGAAGCAAGTGGTTTCTTCCCCGCTTCTGTGCTTGACGGCGGCAAATCTGACTTCTGGCTCGGTGGTGGATAAAGAGAAGAGTTTGTTAGCTTGTTTTCATCTTTTAGTGAGGTCTTTTCTGAAAATATTAGGGACCTATGTATTTTTTTTGTTATTTCATGGGGGTCCTTTGTAACACTTTGTACCTCCCCAGTTGGTTTTAATATGATGCTTCCAGCCCCTTCGGGGATGCTCCTCGTTCAAAAAAAACTAATTTATGTTTTTTATGAATCTTTGAAAGCGCATATTTTATACAAAAATTATAATGATAAATTTGTACTCTGTGCCTACATGCACAATCTTTTGTGACACGTTAAAATTTCTATATTAGATAGGAAGCGTGTCCGTGCGTTGCACCGGGAGATAAAAATAACTTCTGAACAAAAAACATTGGCTAGATTCATATAGAAATAATCATGCTAAGGGCATGTACATTAGGGTCCAATCAGCCGTCTGTAAGCTACTCCACCTAGGATCATAGCCGACGTGTCAGAAAGAGAAAAGAGAAAACCGTCTAGTCCGTCTGTAATATTACAGACGATCTATTCCCGCACAATTTGCTCCCTAGAGTCAGCCTTTTCGCCATTGTATCGACTTCGTCGGTTGTCGTGGGTTTGTGGCCTATATAGGATCTTGCGTTTTTCTCCTCTGTGAAGCCTTCCTCCTCCAAACAATCGACACATATCCCGGTGAGCGTCGCAGCCTCGTCGTACTGCACCACCGTGATGGGCCCCGGAGACCGCGTCCTATGGCATGTGGCCGGCGAACAAGTCCTCTTCAGGGCGGCCGCTATAGGCCTCAGTCCGCGCTAATCGATTCCAGATCGAGCACCTTCTGACCGGCTGGTCGATGTACAAAGCTAGCTAACTTCGTATAACAGATCCGACTGATTTTTAGTGGGAGTAATCTCTACAAGTGCAGACCAGCAGTCGAAGCCGCCAAGCCGGAGTCAGGCAAGATGATTTTCCGTTGGTTCAACAATGTTTCCTGATTTTGTGGTGCTACAGATAGCAAAAAAGCTGACCATTGCAAAGACTGTCTTTAGCTCTGTCTATAGTTGACGTGGAGGATCTTTACAGACAGCAGGTGTCTAAACTACTGTACATGTCCTAACACAGGATTAAGGAAGTATAACTACCATAGGCTCTCTTCTTACCAAGAGATGTGGCAATTATCCCTGCCATGGCTCCGGGTAGGGTCGAGGCTCCATGTAGCTACATCTCACAAGGATAGATAAACTCAGTTAATGATGCATCATGGCTGTGCAAGGCAGCCCACTATAATTGGTTCCCTCAAAAATCTGCTCCCTCACTTTTAAGCCCACAATCGGTTTGACCATAAGGTGTGGCTGCTTCTTGATTCTCAGTTAACTTGCTGATATCCAGGCAATTAGCGCCGTATATAAACTGATAATGCTTGATTTCAGTGGGCAAGGTGGGACTAAACTGGTAATGCACCGTATATATATATATATATATATATATATATATTGTTTATTTTCTATTCATTGGGTCTAATTTTTTGTTCTCAAGCCCATCCGGCCAACCAACCAAGCCCACCTAAGATCGAGGTCATCTTTCTCTTCGTGGGAAGCACCAGCGCTTCTTCTGAAGGCTAGCCGCCAGCACAGAGGGAGAATAAGCGCAACTTTCCAAAGTTTTTTTAATTACCGGTTGCTTTGGTGGTAATATAGAATTTGGTGTGAGGGTAAATCTATACAAAAAAGTGTTGGACCGGAAGAAACACTTCGTTTTCTATTATTACTAGCAGAAGTACCCGTGCGTTGCACCGAGAAGACCTATACAATTCGTATGGTGATTTTTTTTTGTCTTGTCTCATTACACCGGTCTTGAGTTGGATATTTTTCTTATGTTAACGAACCTATTCACAACAATTATCCGTGCATTGGTGACTAAAATGTAGCTTCCAGATTTGCTGGACCATTTGAGTGTTATAAATAAATAATTATTCACCGAGCAACTCGCATGCACCTGGGCTTGAATCTAATGGAATCATCAAGGCACCTCCCTTGGATTTTGCATTTGACTTTGGTAAAGATTACCAAAGCTCAATAACAGTGAGAACAGTGGCAGAATGGTGATAGCAGAATGACCATCAACAACAGGGACGCTCACACCTGCCAAAATGATATTCCAATTAAAAGAAAAGTGATAAAAATACTGCGACCATGCTCTTTCTTGTATTCGCTAACAGAAAAGCAGATCGTTTATTGTACGGAGTACCACTTACCAGTAACAGGTACATTAGCCTTGGCAGCATAGAAAGTCCTGACACGAACAACATCAAGAGTGGTCACACCAAACTACCAGCCTTGTTGAAAACTTCAGCTGCAATTGGAACTACCTAGCGCGCACTGCCACACTCCTGTCCAGATCCCAACACACCGACGCCCTAAGCCTAGCACAGCCGCTCGCTCAAGGGCTAAACATCGGTCCCTTTCGTCCTCCTCCCCACTCTGCTCGTGGCCGAGGACCGCTGCTGCCCTTGTTCCGCTGCTTCGTCCTTTATTAGTAGGTATATAGATTAGATATAGATATACTCCCTCCGTTTCAAAACATAAGATATTTTAGGTTCGTGAAGAAAGTGTATTTAGACTTCTTTTAGTGCGTAGATTCATTCTAAACATGAGTGAACCTACATACTAAAAGTAGTCTAGATACATTTGCTTCACAACGCTAAAACATCTTATATTTTAAACGGAGGGAGTAGATAGCAAAATACCCGCGTGTTGTGGCGGAAAAAGTTAGTATTTGTTATGCAGATGGTGTTTTTTAATTAATGGCACGTCGCAACGTAGATAGCTTTTTTTTAACTTGCTCGGCGACATTCGCTCCGCGCAATTGATTGTTTCAATTCGCGAGTAAAATATTTTCTTTCTCCAAATCCTCTCTTCATCTTTTTTGGTATGCTTTCCTTTCATCTCCCTGTAAAGTGCGCGACGTGATTTATAGATAGTTGTATTGAAAGTAGCAAGTTTTTGAATTATTCCACTTTCTAAAAAACTGCTTTGTACTTTTTATAACCCCTAAAACCTTTTCTCTCTATTCATATTTATGTTTTCTAAAAATAAAGAAAAAAGTTTATTTTTTGCTTTGTACTTTGTACTGCTTGTCTCTACTATTTCTTAAAGGCAAACGCGACAATATGGAGGTACGTCGCCTTTTTCCCTCCCACGCGGAAAAAATCGAAAAAACCAATCGCTAAAAAAACCGGCTGAGGAAACCTTCCAGCCGTAACCCCAGGCTAGCACCATCCAGACCTCTCCTCTCGCACCAGCCAACAAGGGAAAAAATCCCCATCCATCGCAGATTCCTTGTCGCGCCGCCGACGCTCCGCTCCGGCCGGCTCCCGTCCCCCGCCTTGCTACCTCCATCGTCCCGTGCGCCGCGCTGCCGACGTCGCCCTTCCCTATTCCCCATGTCTCCTGGCCAATCCACAGCCGCCCAGCCTCCCCATCTGCCACGGAAACCGTCGGTCAGCTCGATCTACGACAACTGCCGATGCAGATCGTGGAGCTCACGGATCGTGGAGGTCGTTCTGGTTACCTCCTCTCCCAATAAAAAAGGTCCGAGTCCTCCTATTCTTCTACTGCTGCATGTCAGACGCCCACCGGCGCTCCTTGCCGCACCACTGACGCTCCGCCCGGTTCCTGTCCACCACCTCGCTATCTCCACCGTCCAGCGTGCCGCGCCGCGCCGGTGGACTGAATCATCACGTGCTAACTCCTCACCGTGCCCGTGCTCCACGGACGGTTGCGCCCATGCTTACAAGTCCGACTCTTCGACGCTTGTGGACATAAGAGCGTTCTGGCCGAAGCCGCTTGAGGAGACGACCGAGGGCGCGCACGTCCTCACCATTGCCAACTCCCTCGGCAATATCAAGGTATACGGGCTCTCTGTTAATTTTTGTCAGATAGCTTCTAGGTTTTATTTTCTATGCTTGATTAAGCACCACAAACATCACATCGTACTTGCTCTATTTTCTAATGGTGAGGCGTACTTATGTGAAGATTTAGCCAATATTACTGAGTTTGTAGATTGGTTTGAAATTCTGTCAGCGAGTATGTCATTTCTTAATAGTTTGTAGATTGGTTAGCTAACCAGCGAGCGAAATACATTTGTTCTTGCTTAATTTAGCGATGCCTCTCATCTGTGAATTCACGGCAACTTCATTGAAAAATTGCATCCTGGATAGGTAGTAACATGTAACTGAAAATGACACTCCGAGAAACTAATAACATGTAACTGAAAATACCAGTTTATAGAACTCAACAACATGTAACTGAAAATGCCAGTGTGTAGAGCTTAACAACATGTAACTGGAACATGCCAGGCTGAAGACATATGACTTATAGAAGCTAGCGGCCAACCAATAGCATAACAGGTAATGCTAAGGAGAACAAGAACTAGGAGGGTAGGTACGTGTCCCATCCAGGAAGAAATTACAAGATACATTGGTGAGAAGAAATTACCAGGGCACTGAGTTCTTTGTGAAAATAAGGTTCTGGTAGTGTGTAGTCAAACCTTTTCTATATACACTTATTGAATATGATGGACCACATAAATAGATGTTTCTAGACCGTGCTAATATTCTACCAGTTTGTCAATGTTGGTATAATAGACGAATGGTTAATGGTTATAGATATGTGCTATAGGTCTCCCAGTCGGGATGCCGTCTTCGCCCTTGCCGCCTTCCCATATTATACTAGAGCTCTCTGTCGCAGGACTGTTACACTTTGACACTCCCGGTGTCATTTCTGACCTTGGCACGCTGACGGCTCCTCAGCGACATTCCGTCATTCAGCCCGCTATAATGCACTCTCTTGCTCTAGAGTCATTCTGCTTTTTTTCCTGCTCTATCATCTTCATTCTCTCCCGCTCAACTTGCCCGAAACAGTGGCATGGCAGATTGGTGGAGACAACCCTGAGTTCAGCCTACTAGACATGGCTACCAGATTGACTGAGACATGTTGCTTCCACTATAGCCTCCAATGGTGAGGCTGGTCCCATCATCCTCTGTCCTCCCTGGGAGATCTTCTCAATTTTGTCAGAATATTTAATGATCCAACTGAGGTCTAGGTTGCATTTATTCAAACTATGTGATTTGATGTTAAATCCTATGCAAATTTCAATTTTTGTTCATCACAATAGTTTAGGGAGGTCGATGTCTATTGCTTCTGTCTTCTGATTGATATTTGTTAGTGGAATTGTCTTGCAGTAAAGTCTAAGTGAGATCTGGGTTCACGTACACTGTATTTTTAAATCCCTACACATTATTTTGAATATCTATATACTTCTCTAGGCATTTTTCCAGTTCATGTGTAAACATTTTTGCAAGTATTGATCTCTTGGTTCTTGACAAACTAGATGTGGCAATGTTATCAAACAGGAAGAATATTTATCTTAGTTTGCTCTTAGTATCTACTTTACTTGGCTTTTCTTTCATAACACAATGCATTATTTGTTCCACTGTTATGTGATTATATGTTCCACTGTTACATGATATATAAATCAATCAGGAAAGTTTGATGTGTAATGTGATCCTTCATGTATCTTGTGCGGAGGAACTATATCATGTCTTCCTCGGCAAAAGCATATTTAGATTATTCATGTTATCTGTACAAGCAATTAAGACGTACAAAGAACATGAACTAAGCAACACGATGTATGCACTTAATTCTTATGGATGTTGCTTATGAATTTGAATAATCTTCACCGACTGTAGAATCGTTGGCGACGCTGTCGGCACCTGATACGCCACAGCGTTGATTACCGATCATCTTGCTTCCCAGCCCCCACACCCGCACGCTAAGGCATTAGTCTATTCCCTCGCGCTACTGCTGTTTCTTGCTCTTTAGGTTTTGATTGATCAATCGATTTTCGTGGCATGCAGGTAGAGGCGGTGGTTCTGGGACAGTGTACCATCACGTGGAGACGACTACAAGATACACAACGGAGTTCTGCATCTGCAACCTGCTTCTCGGATCCACTTCCTTCTGCTGGTTCTTGAGGTAATAGACATCTATGTATTCCTTAGGCCTCAAGATTCGAGAAATTTGATTGATGCCGCTAGGCACATACTTCTCATTTGGTGAGTTCGGGGATCCCTAAAAATAATCTGATGATCGATGTCCTAAGAGAGTAGGAGGCTTAGTGAAGGGTGGTGTTTTGTGCCTTAGGCAAACATGTAAATACCTGTCAAAATTGTATGCCTTTCTTGCTTTCTCATGTTGTTGTTGCTATTGTTCTCCAGTAGCAAAAACTCTTCTAGCTCAAATATACTCAGTTGAACATAGCAACAAAGTACAGACCCACACTGAATCGGTGAACACACAATGACAAATTGCAGGTGATCAAACATATGAGCTCATTTCCTAGATTTTTTGGGCAAAATTATATTGGAAATTACATAGTGTGTTCAAAAGACAAATAATGCCCTCTATACTACATCCAGTTTACTCTAATCATTTCATTTCATCTTACTAAGAGCTAAAGTTTTTTTGAAATACTCAGAACTAAAGATAGCCAAACTTGAATCTCATACTATCGTAAAAAATATGTACTTATTATGTTTGTTACATGGATCATCTGCTTGCATATATCTCATTTGAAAATTTTAAAGTAATGCTTGAACAAAAAGTTATGCCCCGCTCACTGCTTTGGTTGGGTCAGTAAGTAACATTTGAAATTTGTATCAATTGCACCTCAAATTCAGTATATGAATGCATATATCATCAGTATAGCACAATGATCATGTTTTTTTAAATTGACATGGCAGTGAGCCCTCATGCAGACTACGATGAGGCAATAATTTGTAGCTTACCATTTAGCTGAACTGGACTTGGATCCAGCCAACTTGAGCTGGTTGGTATATTTCTAATTTATGATTGATGTGTAGGGTTGACTGGTCCTGTTTTTGCAGCTCGCTCATCATATCAATTACCTGAATAAATGTTATTTACGCTTTTCCCTTCATAAAATGGACTAATTGATATTTGTGCTATTTTAGAGTGGAGAGTAATTGAGGCAGATACCACAAATATCTTAATAAGACATCTCAAGCTAAAGAGAAAGGAGGGTGAGGCTAAATAGCAGGTTCTCGGACTCTAGGGGAAAGCAGCAAGGGAAAGAGGTAAGACTGTTTCGTATGCAAAACATTTGCTCTATATTGTTCGTAGTCTCCTCTTATTCCATTTGTATGTAGTATAAAACTATGGCTTCATGTACATATGAGATGGATAAACTTGTGGAATTTCTTGTTGCATTTAGCAGTTCTTTTGGCCTCTATGGTTATTATGTAGTGAACTTGTCACAATCTCAGAAATAAGCTTATTAAAATCCATGAGCTCTAAACTTTTTGTGCCCAGTTACTCATTCTGGTTTAAAGTTTATGTTGTTTAAGTCTGTTAGTAAGTCAAAACCTATTTCTGCTTGTTTGTGAATCCATTTTTGATGTTCCTAAGGGAATGCTCAATTTGATCCAAGAAATGAGGCCATAGGCTAATTTAAATTCCAGTTTCTCACGAATTGAGAAAAAATTCTAAATTCATATTGTGTTATTCTAACCTTCAGAGAGAGGGTTGTCATATCGCGTTATTCTTGATTTTAGAGAGGGTTCTCTATAATTAAATATTCCAACCTTCAGGAAGAATATGTCAGCACACTACATGCAAGGATAGAAGAGATGTCCAGCAATCAAGTCCGGTGTTTGTAGCCTTATGCTCAAATCCGTTTCCTCTAGGTGGGTCAATAACTATGCCTCGAGTTCAATATCTAAGTGCATACAAGATAATCAAGTTTATCTATTTTTCCTGCTGCATACACACGAGTTTCATTATAGGGCTTACTTGAAACAATTCGAGTTTGTCTCATGTGTTCTGAAAAGTACGATGCACCCCTAAAACTTGTTTATGTTTTGTTTGTCCTTCTTTTGCTATTTTGTTTTGACGACTATAACAGGAAGAATGTGTGGTCTGTGTCATTCTGTCATCGGCTGTCAATCATAAAATCGTTTGGACAAATATGAAATATGTAGTTAGATGTTCTGAATGTAATGGAATCATGGTTATCTGCTTTATTGCCACTTTGGTGATGTTTGTGTTAAGCATGGATATTAAGGGCAGCACAAAATCTTATTAAATGCTTGATCATATTTATATCTGTTTTAGACTAATGATCCTTGTTGTCTTATGAAAAAGTAAATTATGTGTGGATTGACTGTGAATTTTTTATTGATCGATTGCAGGTGGGGGTAGGTGGTACTGGAGGGGGACATCGAACCATCACCGAGGAGCTTGTGAGGTATCGACACCACCATTGACCTCTTCGTCACAACCACCCTATCACTGTTGAGGTAGGCCTATCTCTTGCAGTCTTCTCATTCATTCTCTGCATAACTAGGTTATATCCAGTGGCTTGGAGATCAACTGTCATCAATGTGTTGTTAGTCCCCTAATTAAATCAGTAGGATTGGAGATATGGTGTTGGTTCCATATTCAGTTCTGCACTTAGGATAATGCATGCGGGTTATAGCCTTTGAACCGGGAAGCTCAACTTTTAAAAATAATTCCAAATAAGTAGCACCCTCCTAGCTAAGAACTGTTTGAGGATTAGTATTGATGTCCACTCATGGCACTTAACAGAGTAGGGTATCTGTGATTCTCCATAGAGTTATAGGTAAACCGAGTGTTCTTTGTTTAATAGGGTTAATATGATTCTGATAAAAGCTACACGATATAAGAGTCTCATCAGGATGAAATTTGTATGCAGTCATCAGAAGCTGTGGCCTTTTGCTGTTATAGCCATTTCTGAAGTGGCTCATATCTTCCATAGTAAATACACCTGACTTATGGTAGCGATGATAGAGAAACGTATTGCAATCATAATTGTATCGGAAACTGGTTCACTACGGTTATCCCTATAAAACAAATCAGATACCTAATTAACAAACTTACAAATTACCAAATTGCAATCACTTGCTTTGTTCAGGAAAAAAACATTTTTTACTTCTTACAATAGCATTTCCTCGTATTTGAGTTGTTTTCCTAATTCTTCTTATGTGAGAACATCTTAATCTTAGTTCTTCAAGAAAGAAACCATATTAATCATATATTCCTCCAATCTGTAGTGCAATGCCACAAGAAGATAGCAGTGTCTTAAAAATATGTCCTAAAGTTTTCCAAATGATTTTCTTTAAGCTTGAGGTGACTTGTTTAAGAACCAATATGTATAGAATGAATGTTGGTATCTTTATTATACAGATGGCGCCCATTAAACTTCCAAGTAAATGGACCTACGGGGACATCACCTCAATGACGTACGACAAGCCGCAAATCTTCCTGACAATAACCTTCAGCCCGAACTGGCAGGAGATACAAGACATGATGTTTCCAGGTCAAACCTCGCAGGACCAACCAAATCTTGTGGCGCGAGTGTTTAGGTCCAAGGTGGAGACGATGCAAAGGATGCTTACCAAGACGGATATTGCGGGCGTTCTGAAGATGGATATCTATGTGGTAGAGTTCCAGAAGAGGGGTCTTCCCCATGCACATCTCATGTTGATGTAGCTTGACCATATTTGATCAACTTTCTTCATGATCTTTACTCTTTTAAAATGTAATGTCTGCCAACAGATTTGATATATATATATATGCATTTCTTTTTGGGTTTTCTTTCTATGTACACGGATATTTAAATGCACTTTATGTTTACATGTCTTACATGTAAAAATATTTTGTTTAGTGTCGCAGAAGTATTGTTTTTTAATAGACACCGATACCTATCATGAAGGCTTGGCCTTTCTCAAGTGCTGATGTGATGATAAAGCCCTTGGCTTATTGCCATCTTTCGCCGCTTAGAAATTGCAACTTAGTTAACTAATCGTTTAGCTCTGCCTCAAGACAGCCGTGGCAAAGCACGGGCATTCTACTAGTAACCCCTAAAAAAGAGGTGCAAAGGAACGACTCACCGTTTTGGCCCATGATGCCCAAGCAACCTTCACGAGCCTGCCAGCCCACACACACGAAACCTACCGGACACGCGCTTCCATCGTGGATGCTCACCGCACCGTCATGGATCTCTCTAATCGATTGCTCATGAGCCCCAAACGCCGCCTCCTGCGTCCGCCCCCGTCCAATCCTCGTTTCTAGCTCGCCACCCACCACCCAGCGCTAGGCCTGCTCCCGTTTTGCTAGCCCCGCTCCTTTCTCTGGATTACCGGGAACACAGTTCTCCCTGATCTCTGGTGCTCCTCTCTCTCCCCTTCTCACCACCTTCCCACCGGATCCGATTCACTGGGTTCTAAATTGATTCTGCTTGTTTTTATTCTCAAGGTGACTGATTCTTGTTAATTTTATAAGTGTATATAAACCGGTGAAGCTCTGTTTAAAGAAACGAGGCGGGACTATTCGGTAGAAAATACTCTCCTTTACTGGTAAAGGAAACCTTGCTATCAGAAGTTGACAACCGGGCACACGACCTATAAGAGAAAGCCCAACAGCACGGCGAGGTGCTGAGGAGTCGAGACGCGCAGTCAAATGAGAGGAAGGGCGGCAATGGAGATCGATGGAGGAGGACATGGCGGCCGGCGAGGGTTGAGGTCCTCGGGGACGTCCAGCTGCGCATGTGGTCGGGCGAGGTGGAGTGCTGCTGCCTGCTGGCCGGAGGTGCAAGGAGATGCAGAACAACCATGGCTCCTCGGATGTGAGGAGGCTGTGACCGACGACGACTTGGAAGACGAGCAGGGCAGGGGAACCAGAAGGGTCCAGATGCACGCCGTTGGTCCGGGCCTCTGTCTTGGTTGTGGCCTCCGCATCGTTAGGCTCACTGCGCCACTTCCGATTCCCGACCCGCTGCTCTCTCCGTAGTCTTCGGCGCATGTATTCTACGATACCTACCCGCTGTACAAGGGCAAGCAAGAGCACCGAAGGAGGAGCTCCACCTGAAATTCACGACGCCACGGGCGACGCTGGCAAAGGAGGGGCCTGGTCAGTGGCAAGCCAAGTGGGGAATAAAAAGGTGCACAAAGAACTGATTGGCCTATTGCATGTGTGGTGGCGCTGAGCATTAAACGAGCATATCGATCTGTCAATCCGTGGATTCCTGAGGCGTTGACCAGGAAAAAAATATTACCTATGACTTACACGTGGCATAGTGGGTAATTTTGATTAAAAACCATTATCTATGTCTCACGGGTGGTATAGTGGATAATTTTGATTAAACTACGGGGGTAAAATGGTTCAAAAAATGTTGGACCGGAAGAAACAATTCGTCCTTTATTATTAGGTATAGATAGATATATTTTGCTATGCATTAAAAGATAGATTCCTATGGTTTACATTGTAGAAAATGTTCCAAGAAATCTCTAAAACTGAGTTGAAGTCTTCAATTTTTTCTTACAAAACAATATGGGCATCACATCCTAACATAGAGATGAAACACATCTCTCTTATACTCCTCAAGAAAGGGAAATTCCATGCAATCTTGAATTAAAAACAAATCAGAGTATAGCTTTAAGTAATATAACATGATGTTTGAAATACAAATATGCTACCTTGATCTAACAAGATTATGTCACTGTCACCACATGATAAAAACCAAATTAGATCTTAAATATTTTTGTCACAATTCAATCACTACCACCATGCTACTCATCTAATACACACTTCTCCTCATACAAGTTCTTGCATACAAGTTGGATCAAAACAAGCAATTAAAAACGGGGTACATGATATGCATCTACCAATACATCTTACACAAAATAGGTTCCAATCTCATATATCAAAACATAGAATAAAGATCCACCACATAGGAATTACATATATGACCATAATCATGTTACTAGATCTTTGAAGAACAAGAGAGAAATAGATCAAGCTACCGCCACAAACCCATAGTCTAGAGGTGGACTACTCCCTCTTCATCTTGGTGATGATGTTGGAGATGTTAGAGTGGGGGGAGATCCCCCCAGAGGCGGCTCCAGCGGAGTTTTCCCCTCCAATCTTCGTTGGATCTGACTCTGTTTGGTGGTGTTTTCGTCTCTGGTGTGTTCCCTGTCAAGGACTCCCCTGAGGATCCTTATATAGGGGTTTTAGGTCAAGAGAACTCCGGGGGTGAAAGAATCAAGGAGATCGGACGGTCGAGGAGGAAAAGAGGGTAGGTGGCGCGCCCACCTAGGCTGGGCGCGCCACCCAATATCTTTTGGGCCTCCTGGACCTCAAGGTAAGGTTCTTGTGCTCCAGATGCTTCTCGTGGATAAATATTGACATCCCCAAAAGCTCAGGTCCATTTGACTTCGTATAGGTTCCGAAACATCAAAAACATTAAAAACAAGGTTTTTCTATCCTGCGGGGTTATAACCAAAATAAAGAGGATCATTGGTAAATCCCCAAAAATTAGTGTAAAACATGGATATAACATTATATATGATGCAAATATATGGATAAACATATTAACAAACTACAAAGTTTATGTATGCATTTTACATGCATCGGCAGCGCGTTGGCTCTACCCATCGAGCACCCACACAAACTTGTCAGGAGCCACAGTTTCTCCCATGACTCGCCCAGGAGGATGGCCACGCTGAACTCAAAGCCGGATAGGTCCATGGATAATGGCGACAGTGATGATGATGGCGATCTATGTGGCGATAGAGACAAGGACGGCGATGGGCAACGACAACGCCTAGGCTCCTGTCTCATTTTTGACCTCGAGCTCGCCCCCAAACCGGGGGTGTCCCAACCACCCTCCCCTATATCTTATGCCTCTAGCCATGGTTGTCGGTGTTGTGGTTTCGAGGAGAAAGAGTGGATACAAGTGGCAATGGAAGGTGGTGTGGAGAGATAGTTGCAGACGTCCTACTTAAGCCAAGCCATGACATTGATGGCGACGCGGAAGCCGAGAGGGACATTGATGGCGACGCAGAAGGCCACTATTCATGTTTGTCCAGGAGTCAGGGAGTTAGCCTACTTCCATTGATGGTCACTGCAGATGGTCAGCGGCCGTTGGATCACTGACATGTAGGCGTTGTGGACGAGGGAGGATGCTGGAGGACACGTGTGTGATTTGCGACACATTCTCATCCCAAATTTGAACACGGAATGGATCAATCCAGACGCATGTCATCGATTGGGTCTAACTCCTGGGGCGGGTTTCCCGGTCCGCCTATCCATTTGAATACAATCTGACATGTCGTGGTTGTTTGGGTTGAGCTGGTGAAAATGTTCTTAGAGGTACTAGTTTAATTAGGAGGTGGACATGAGTCCAAGGCAGCCAGTTCGAGTTAGTTTCATGTCCTTGTCTTAATAGGGCACAGATTGGCTGACTTTATGGAACTCTAAGTCAGCTGACTTTGAGTCACTGACAGGTGGACCCCATCATATGCAGGGTCCACATGTCAGTGACTCAAAGTCAGCCACCACAAAGTCAGCTAATCCTAGCGGGTCCTAATAGGCTAGCTAGGTGTCGTGGTTTATTTTGGAAGTCAAGATTGTATCCATGAGACAAGAAAGAAGTCCAAATAACCCTTTAGTTTAGCGTTTCGGTCGTTGAAGAAATAAAAGACAAATAAGTAGAGAAAGTTAAATTGCTGAGGTGTCCATGTGCTCCGGTCGCAATCGAGTTGCGTCATGCAGCAAGCCTCTGTAGTCGGCAACGCCTTCGGCGGCGAGTATGTCGGGCATATGATGGCGGCCAACAAGTAGCGTGACACCGGGAGATTAAGCAGCCGATCACCCACCACAAGTGCATTGACATGTTCGGGCAGCATATGTCCCATCATTATCCATATTCATGTAATGCAAGCCATCGTTTTCTTGCTCCTTCCGCTAATGCTCCCTGGCAAACAAAAGCAGGAATAAGTGGACAGGAAGGTACGAGGCGCACCTCTGGGACAACAAGCAAGAAGAGTCACGACGGGTAAAATTAATTGTTAATCCCCTCTCTGGCTAAAACCACTTGCCCATGTGAACAAAACTGTTATCAAAACAACCATTGGAGGCCAAGGGGGTCAATTGTCCGGTATTTTATATTTAGGGGGTTAAGTGTCCCATTCCAAACTTAGGGGGTTTACCGACTAAAACTCCAAACTTAGAGGGGTCATCTAGACTTTTTTCACAAAATAATAAGAAAATAAAAACAAAAAAATATGCATGTGTGTTTGTCTAGTTTCATATGATTAATCTATGGGCTAATCCCAATACGTTAAAGGTCCCAAATTTGGTACTATACTAATTTATATTTGTTCTCGTGATGGAATGGCTTAGAAATAAAAATATGTGTCCATCTATATATGTTGTTGCAGAGCTGATACGTCGTAAATGTATCTATAATTTTTTATGTTCCATGCTTGTTTAGTATTCACTTTGCTTTGCTTTGTATATACTTTGAGGTATTTTTATTCGTTTTCTAGGACTAACCTATTAACAAGATGCCACAGTGCCAGTTGTCTGTTTTCTGTTGTTTTTGGTTCTAGAAAAGTCAGAAAATAAATATTCTCGGAATTGGACGGGACAAAAGCCAAAGTCAATATTTCACCAAGGAGAACACGGAGCCAGAAGACGAGACGGAGGACGGCCTCGAGGGGCCCACACCCCCTGGTCGCGCGGCCAGGCCTGGCCCGCTTCTAGGGGGTGCGGTCGCCTCGGGCACCCCCTCGGTCTCTCCTTCGCCTATAAGAAGCCCCTGATGCCAAAACCCTAAGTACCGATCAGATCTCCACGAAACAGTCTGTAGCCACCGCCACCATCGTCCCTAGATCGGGGGGTCTGAAGCTCTTCCCGACACCCTGTTGGAGGGGAGAGATCATCCCGAAGGCCTTCTTCATCACCATGCCAGCCTCTGGTGTGATACGTGAGTAGTTCCACCTTGGACTATGGGTCCATATAGTAGCTAGATGGTTGTTTCTCCTCCTTTGTGCTACCATGTTTAGATCTTGTGAGCTTCGTTCATGATCAAGATCATATATAATCATGCATGTTGTGTTTGCGGGGATCCGATGGTTATTGAGATTACTATGTCAGATTGATTAATGATTCTATCTTATTGATTCTATCATGTCTGTGTTGTTTGAGATCTTGCATGCTCTCTGTTTCTAGTAGCTATCTTGGCCAAGTAGATGCTAGTGACTCCAAGAGGGAGTATTTAGGCTCGATAGTGGGTTCATGCCTCTATTGAATCTGGGAAGTGATAGAAATCTCTAAGGTTGTAGATGTGTTGTTGCTACTAGGGAGAAAACAACAATCTCTTGTTCATGGAACAATTGTATTGTTTACTTTACACACTTGGCTTAAAATAGTTATCCATTGCTTGCAACTTAATACTGGATGGGGTTCGGATGATAACCTGAAGGTGGATTATTAGTCATAGATGCAGTTGGATGGCGGTCTATATACATTGTTGTAATGCCCAATCAAATCTCATAGGATCATGAATGTCTAGTATTGCATTGTTATGCCTTGCTCTGTCCTGTCAATTGCCCCGCTGTAATTTGTTTACCCAACATGTTATGTTATTTATCTTAAGGAGAACACCTCTAGTGAACTGTGGATCCCGGTCCAATCTTTACCATTGATACATCTTCCACTATTACTGTTTACTTTCTGCAAGCCACCACCACCTTCCTCACAATATGTTTAATCCTTTGTTTTTAGCAAACCGGTGAGATTGACAACCTCACTGTTCGTTGGGGCAAAGTCTTGAGTTTGTGTTGTGTAGGTTTCCAAGTTGCTTGCAACACCTTTGAGTCGTTTCCTTCCTCCTACTGGTTCAATAACCTTGGTTTCTACTGAGGAAAAACTTATTGATGTACTCATCACACCTCTTGGGGTTTCCAACGAAGCTCTACAGTGATCTGAGCTGCATCAACAAGATTTTTCTGGCGTCGTTGCCGGGGAGGCTAAGGACGGCTTCACAAGGGAGTCCTTCACAACCTTTCTCTTTATTTTGTTTTTTTTGCTTAGTTTCTTTTTCCTTGTTTTGCTTGGTTATTTTTATCAAAAACTCCAAAAAAATTAGTTTCGTTTGGTTTGCTTTTTCTTATCAAAAACACAAAAAAAATTAGTTCCTACTCTAGTTGCTCCTGCTATTGGTTTGCTTCACCCTTGCAAAAATGAACTCTGCTGAGAACACCAAGTTGTATGACTTCACTAGCACAAACAACAATGATTTCCTAAGTACACCTATTGCTCCTGATGCTACCTTTTATGAAATTAAGCCTGCTTTGTTGAATCTTGTGATGAAAGAGCAATTTTCTGGTGCTAGTTCTGATGATGCTGCCCACCTTAATAACTTTGTTGAACTTTGTGAGATGCAAAAATATAAGGATGTAGATGGAGATATTATTAAGCTCAAATTGTTTCCTTTCTCCTTGATAGGAAAAGCTAAAGAATGGTTGCTATCCTTGCTTAGAAATAGTATTGATTCTTGGATTAAGTGCAAAGATGCTTTTATTGGAAAATACTACCCTCCTGATAAGATTATATCTATGAGAGGTGAAATAATGAAATTTAAACAACTTTATAATGAACATGTTGCTCAAGCTTGGAAAAGAATGAAATCTTTGGTAAAGAATTGTCCCACTCATGAACTGACTGCTTGGATGATTATCCAAAACTTTTATGCAGGTTTAAACTTCTCTTCAAGAAATCTGTTGGATTCTGCTGCTGGAGGTACCTTTATGACCATTACTTTGGGAGCTGCAACAAAGCTCCTTGATAGTATGATGGTCAATTATTCTGAATGGCACACTGAGAGAGCTCCACATGGTAATAAGGTAAATTATGTTGAAGAAACCTCTTCTTTGAGTGATAAAATTGATGTTATCATGGCTATGCTTGTTAATCGAAAAGCTCATATATATCCAAATAATGTTTCCTTAGCCTCTTTGGTTGCTCAACAAGAGCAAGTTGATGTGAACTTCATTAGGAGTAATAATTTTGGCAATAATGCTTATGGTAATAACTATAGGCCTTATCCTCCTAGTAATGGAAATACTTATCATGGTAGATCTGGACTGCCTAGTGAAGATAGGATTCTAAAAGTTGAAAGATCCACTAAAAACTTTATGCAAATGCAATATGAGCAGAACAAAATATTCACTAAAACTATGGAAGAACAATCCTCTATTTTGAAAACTATTAGTCATCAACTTCAGAATTTGAATAGGGAAATTCTTAGTTTACAGTCCAAAATTTTGAGTGCTGAGAAAAATATTTCCTCTTTGTCTGAATCATAGTCCTCTTTGATTAATAAAATGGCTGCTGAACCTGAAACCTTAAAAAGTACCTTTGCTGCTACTCATGCCATACAAGTTACTATTGATGAAAATGTTAGACTGTTAGCCAAACTACATGCTAAGTGGGAAAGAGAAGCTGAAATTGCTAGAAATAATAGTATTTTCACTATTACCACCACCAATATGGATGCTACCAAACCACAAGAAGTCCCTATTCCTCCTACCACATTGCCTAAACCCAATAAGTCTACTACTTGTGATGCTAAGTTTGACTTTGATCTTGATGGTTGCAATATCTCTGAAGTGATTTTGTTCGTACAAAAGTTTGCTAGAAGTCCTAATGCTAGTTATATAAATGTGGCTTTCACCAAACACATTACAGATGCTTTCATTAAAATTAAAGAAGAAAAATTGAAACACAAAGCTTATATTCCTAGGAAAGTAGAAGATAGTTAGGAACCCATCATTAATATGCAAGTGAATGACTTTGATCTTAAATCTTCATGTGACCTTGGTTCTAGTGTATCTATTATACCTAGAAAGATTTATGAAATGCTTGATTTGCCACCTTTGGAAGATTGCTATTTGGATGTCCCACTTGATGATAATGCTAAAAAGAAACTCATGGGGAGTGTTAATGATGTTCTTATTATGGTTAACAATGCCTATGTCGCTATTGATTTCTATGTTTTGGATGTTGAATACAATGCTTCTTGTTCAATTACTTTGGGAAGACCTTTTCTTAGAATGTTGGTGCCATCATTGATATGAAAGAAGGCACCATTAAATATCAATTTCCATTCAAGAAAGGTATTTAACACTTCCCTATGAGGAGAGAGAAGTTACCTTTTGCTCCTCCTTTTAAAGCAAAATTTGATGTCAATGCTTCTTCATTTCAAAATACTTGATTCTTGCTTTTTGTGCCTAACTTAAAGGCGTTAAAGAAAAGTACTTCTTGGGAGATAATCCAATAGTTTTCTTGAGTCTTAGAAGTTATTACTTATGTAATGACCTCTCCTTATCCTTTTTGTTTGATTTTTGTGCCAAGAATAACCTCTAACGAGAGGGAAGTAAGATTTGGGGAGTTGCTGTCCCGAAACAGATTTTTGTGCTCCACTATAAAATTCTTTGAAAAATCTCCGTAAGTCTTATTGAGCTGTAATTTTCTGAATAAATCCCCAAGGTTGTTAGATAACTTTTTAGTTCAACACTTTTTGATTTGAGCAACAGAAGGTCTTCGAAAAAATCAGTTTTTACCTGCTGGTCTGTTTTGACAGATTTCTGCCATTATTTGCATTTGCTTCTTATTGATTCCTTTTTGGGTTCTCTTTGGGAAATTGGAATTTTTGAGGGAATTGCTATAGTATATTGTGTCTTTAGTGAAAGTTTTTCTGTTTTAAAACTAAACGCCAAAGGTCTAGTATCTTTTGAATGCACTAATGTTGCTAATGAAGATTGTGTGAAGTTTTGTATGAAGGTAAATTTTCAGGTGTAAGGAAAGAATGATATAATGAGATGAAAAATGGACAAAATCTAAAGCTTGGGGATGCCACCCCGTGTCACCCCAAGAAATATTCAAGAGGTACAAGCGTCAAAACTTGGGGATGCCCAAGGCATCTCCTTCTTCATCAATAAAAATCTTAGGTCTTTCTAGACATTTCGTTTTTATTGTTTCATGCACTGTTGTGTTGTTCTTGGAGCGTCTTAGTTTTCGTTTTTGGTTTTTGTTTGCTTAGTTTTCTTGAATAAAGTAGTTGGACCCCCGTTTTCGCTGAGTTGTTTCAAATAAGCTGATTGGTGTTGGAAAGAAGTAGGAAGTTCTTGCTTTAGTAGTACAAGAGGAGATTGTTTTGACTGTGATTAGACTTTATCTTATCATGCTATATGTTGTTTTTACCTTATGCTTAGTGATTATTGTTGTAGCATGACTTGTTCCAAACAATTAGGATTGCTTAATGTGCCTTGCAAGAATCATGCGTTGTTTTAGCATACAAAAGCATAGTATTATGGTATTCTCCTTTGATGCTTTGTTTGGGTTGACTTGGCACATGCTCACACCATGTTATGACTATGAACCAGTCACCCTAGCCTCTATGAACATTTAGTTTTTGACTTGTGGTATCACTTTATGCTTTAATTAGTAATGTCTGGTCGCTCTGCATGATTATGGCCATTATTGCTCTCTTAGTTGGTCGCTCCTAGTCTTTTGCTAGCCTCCACTTGTATTGAGTAAGCTCTACTCATGCATCCAACTCCCAAGAAACCAAGTTATTCCCAAGTGTCCACTATAAATTCCTATGCATGGTGTGTTACACCATTCCAAGTATATTCTTGTTTTGTCTATTTTCCAAATTAAACTTGTTATGTGAAAGTTAGTGATTAAAGCTCTCACAAACTTGATGGCACACTTTATTTTTCTTGTCCCTAATAAACTTGAACCATTGTGTCGTCTATGTTGTATATGCTTGCACTTATACATTGGAATTAGCAGAACCATGCTGTCATGGGAAACACTTTCAGCATTGCACATGTACATTGTACCCAGTTGATATCATGCTCTTTTGTTTGCGGATGTCATCAGTGTGAAATAAAAGGGGAGCTTGTAAGTCCATGAATTTATGTATGTGTGTTAGAGAAACGCCTGAACCGCTAGCCTAAGCCATGTCTAATCATGGTGGAAACTTGCAGCATCACCATAGTGAGCAATCTATAAAGCATTCTTCTTATAAAAAAAGAGAGATAGAAAAAAGAGATTGAGAAAAAGAAAAAAAAAGAGAGATGAGAAAAGAGGAAAGAGAGAAAAGGTACCATTTTCCCATGGTAAATAAGAAGATTGCTGAGATGCTAATTGTCTTCTTGCCTTGTCATTTTGATATGGGATAGCTCCTGTATCATTGGACAAGGGGTACCCCATTGGCGGTTCTCTATGATACACATGTACTTACTATGACAAGAACTTACCGGTGACTAAAGCTGAGTAGCATGAGGAGCGGAGCTCGTATTCAAGGGACATGAGATTACCAACTTATACTTTGTCAAGCATATACTCCAGAGTTTGTTCACTTTAACCTTAATCACTTCAAGATGCTTATGATAGGGGCAATGAGAGCTGAAAGCTAACAAGTATCATAATTTTTGGAAGCTCTTTATGAGACTTGAAATCTCTGCTTCCCTTTATGAAGGGCCTTTCTTCCACTATTAGATTGAGTCTCCACCTTCTATCCTTAGGCACCAATTAAGAGAGCATAGTTTCCATTCTTAGTTACATGTGCATTGTCCCAAAACTTATTGATTGATTCATATTGTTGATATTGCTTGCTCTTGAACTATTTGTATCTAGTCACTTTTATGAACTTTGAAGGTGTCCTCTGCATTTATTGCTACTCCATGAGGGACAAGCTGAATACCACTATGTTATGCTTTCTATATGTGAAACAAACAAACGTCTTTCAATGCATTGTTATTCATGAATCTTTGTTTGTATCCTTCCATGTTGCAGCATAGTTGTTTTGTCTTATTGTTAGAACTTCATCTTTCATGCTCATGTTTAGAGTACTTTGATCCCAACTTTCAATGCTTGCAAATGGTTTGATCTTGATTGTGATGGTGCATGTCAGCTAAAAAATTATTCTTTCTATCACTTACCTATTAGAGGACGAGCATGAGTTAAGCTTGGGGATGCTTGATACGTCGTAAACGTATCTATAATTTTTGATGTTCCATGCTTGTTTAGTATCCACTTTGCTTTGCTTTGTCTACACTTTAAGGTATTTTTATTTGTTTTCTGAGACTAACCTATTAACAAGATGCCACAGTGCCATTTGCCTATTTTCTATTGTTTTTTATTCCAGAAAAGTCAGAAAATGAATATTCTCGGAATTAGACCGAACAAAAGCCAAAGTCAATATTTCACCGAGGAGAATAGGGAGCCAGAAGACGAGACAGAGGAGGGCCTCGAGGGGCCCACACCCCCTGGTCGCGCGGCCAGGCCTGGCCCGCTTCTGGGGGGTGCGGCCGCCTCGGGCACCCCCTCGGTCTCCCCTTCGCCTATAAGAAGCCCCTGATGCCAAAACCCTAAGTACCGATCAGATCTCCACGAAACAGTTTGTATCCACCGCCACCATCGTCCTTAGATCGGGGGGGTCTGAAGCTCTTCCCGACACCCTGTAGGAGGGGAGAGATCATCCCGAAGGCCTTCTTCATCACCATG
Organism: Avena sativa; assembly: GCA_916181665.1. Classification (NCBI taxonomy): domain Eukaryota; kingdom Viridiplantae; phylum Streptophyta; class Magnoliopsida; order Poales; family Poaceae; genus Avena; species Avena sativa. The sequence continues at coordinate 478,446,392 of OV702299.1, read as the reverse complement.
CCAGCCTCTGGTGTGATACGTGAGTAGTTCCACCTTGGACTATGGGTCCATATAGTAGCTAGATGGTTGTTTCTCCTCCTTTGTGCTACCATGTTTAGATCTTGTGAGCTTCGTTCATGATCAAGATCATATATAATCATGCATGTTGTGTTTGCGGGGATCCGATGGTTATTGAGATTACTATGTCAGATTGATTAATGATTCTATCTTATTGATTCTATCATGTCTGTGTTGTTTGATATCTTGCATGCTCTCTGTTTCTAGTAGCTATCTTGGCCAAGTAGATGCTAGTGACTCCAAGAGGGAGTATTTATGCTCGATAGTGGGTTCATGCCTCTATTGAATCTGGGGAACTGACAGAAATCTCTAAGGTTGTAGATGTGTTGTTGCTACTAGGGAGAAAACAACAATCTCTTGTTCATGGAACAATTGTATTGTTTACTTTATACACTTTGCTTAAAGCAGTTATCCGTTGCTTGCAACTTAATACTGGAGGGGGTTCGGATGATAACCTAAAGGTGGATTACTAATCATAGATGCAGTTGGATGGCGGTCTATCTACATTTTTGTAATTCCCAATCAAATCTCATAGGATAATGAATGTCTAGTATTGCATTGTTATGCCTTGCTCTGTCTTGTCAATTGCCCCGCTGTAATTTGTTTACCCAGCATGTTATGTTGTTTATCTTAAGGAGAACACCTCTAGTGAACTGTGGATCCCGGTCCAATCTTTACCATTGATACATCTTCCACTATTACTGTTTACTTTCTGCAAGCCACCATCACCTTCCACACCATACGTTTAATCCTTTGTTTTTAGCAAACCGGTGAGATTGACAACCTCACTGTTCGTTGGGGCAAACTCTTGAGTTTCTGTTATGCAGGTTTCCAAGTTGCTAGCAACACCTTTGAGCCGTTTCCTTCCTTCTACCGTTTCGATAACCTTGGTTTCTACTGAGGGAAAACTTATTGTTGTACTCATCACACCTTCCTCTTGGGGTTTCCCAAAGAAGCTCTACAGTGATCTGAGCTGCATCAAAAAGAGCCCATATGTAATTGAAATCTTCTTGGTATTCATATATTCCCTTGGAAAAATACCTCCCTCTCAAGCCGCACGTGTGGGCAGCTCCGGAGGTGCCCCCAAACCCTACCCAACAACCACCTCCGATGAGATCCCTGGCCACCGCTGCCGCCAACATTGGCAGCACTCGACCGTCAAAGGCGGCCACGTGGCTTGCGTGCACGACGGGCATCCCTCACATGGGGGATTCACATCAAAGGGGCCAACGTCTATCGACTCATGGTGGAGCTCGACATGGACTATTGCGACAGTGCGGGAATAAGGTTGCAGCTGCTCTATCGAGACATTGACATATAGAACAACAAGATATATTCACATCACAACATTATATATTCATAACACAACATGATATATTCATACAGTCAACTACATATAATAGCACATCATTATAGTCAACTACATATATATAGTTGAGCCAGCTAACTATATAGCTCTAACTACTAGTCCTTAAAAGGATTATCGGCAACAATGTCCATGCCATATCTAATGGCAGCAACATGAATCTTGTCATCTGAAGAAGTGTTAGAGACTGTCGATAATCCAGGGCCTCGGTAGTCAAAGTAGCTCATGCGATCTTCACAGAGATGGAAGACCAACTTCTCCTGGGCGTCCATCTTATATGCATCGACCATCTCAGTCCACCTCGGACCACCGAAACAGGTGCGGTTCACCTTGTTCGTGACTTAGACCGTGTAGGTCTGTGCAATTTGCTTTAGAGGCACTAGATCGGCCTGAAACTGTCCTGCTGCCACAATGGCCAATCGAAATGGTCTAGGAACTCAACTCTAAACTTGTAGGTATGTTCTGCATATAGAATCATAAGAAAGCAACAATTAGCATGTAATTCAGCTGCAGGGTATATATAATTTGATTGCTTATGAATGGACATACCATACTAACTTCACAGTCAAAAGGGAGCACTGTGACAATATTCTTGTTCTTGCACCCTTGGTAACCATAATGCTCACACCCATCATCATTCATTATACCTATATATGATCATGCAAACTTAGTTATATAGATCATTTTAGCATCATAAGTAGCACAATATATCAACATAACACATAAGTAAGATTAGCTAGCATCATAAGTAGCACAATATATTAATATAACACATAAGTACTATGATATGTAGCATAACAGTCACACGAGAAGATCCTAAACTCGAGTAGACCCAGTGTAAGTGGCGTCGTCGTCACCCAAGCATCACAGAAAGAGGATGTCAGGCTACCAGAGTCGTCATGTTGCGTGCCAGAGGGGTCGGCCTTGTCCTACCCGCGCTAATACTACTGCTGCGTTCCGAAGGGGCTAGCCTCATCCTTCCTACGATGTTGTCACTGCCGGCTCTCGCTAAGGACCTCGTACTAGACCGCCATCACCTAGGGATAAAGTAGGAGATCCCTGACCAAGGGGTCATACTCCTCATGACGGTGGAGCGCCAGCTGCCTCTCTGCCTGCTGGTGCTCCCTCTCCTCGGCCCTCGTGGCGATCCTCATGCCCTCTGGCGCTAACAGATGCGCCACGCGATGGTCCTCCTCAAAGTTGAGGACCGCTCTCGCCCCCAAGTGCTGGACCGCGGCGCAGTCGTAGGTGTGAGTCGCCTGCCACGGGCACATGAAGGTACCTAGCCGCATCTTCCCGTTGTCCACTGTGAGCTGAGCTTCCCAAGTCAGGGTTCTCGTGGGTTTCCGGTGAACACTATGAAACCTCAGCTCCGGCTCCGACATGATACTAATTAAACAGCAACATTTCATACAACAGTTAGTCAACATATAAGAAATGAATATATATATGTACATTAAATAATCTACACTAAAATCATCTACACTAAATCATCTACACTAAAATCATCTACACTAAATCATCTACTCTAAAATCATTTACCATAAATCATCTACACTAAATTATCTACTCTAAAATCATCTACCCCAAATCATCTACACTAAACCATTTACTCTAAAATCATCTACCCTAAATCATCTACACTAAATCATCTACACAAATCATCTACAATCTTTGATCTACACTAAATCATCTATACTAAAACAAATAAAAAGGAGGAAAGAGGGGCTCACCGGCGGCGACGGCGAGATGGGGACGAGGCGGCGGTGGCTGCTGTGGTCGAGGCGGGGGTGGTGACGGGGGAGACAGGATGAGGCAGCAACGACAAGATGGAGACGAGGCGGCGGTGGCCGATGCGGTCGAGGCGGGGGCGGCGAGATGGGCGGCGAGACGAGGACGGGGCGGGGGTGGTCGAGGTGGAAACGACGAGATGGGGACGAGGCGGCAGCGTGGCGGTTGGGGAATGAGAGGGAGAGGGAGGACGAAGGGGGAATTTGCAGGGAAGATGCGGTTCCCGGGGCGGCGCGGGTTGAAAAATGTTGTCCAAACTGGTGGCGTTTGCAAATTCCAAATGCCACCACTAAATCTTGCCTAGTTCCACCTGTGGTTCCGCTGTAGTAGTGGTGTTCCCAGCATACTGAACGCCACCGTTAAGCAATAGTACTGCCATTCGTTTTATTCCAGACACCACTACTATATTGTCTTGCAGTAGTGGCGTCAAATTTATTATAGACGCCACTAGAAAAATAACTGCTATAAGGGTTTTCCTACTAGTGAATGTCTGTTGACATCATGGGACATATCGGTATTCGATTTACATGGGTTGACAATGGTGAAGAATGCCATGCCAAATGAGATTAGAGGACTAGTAATGACGGACTAAGTCTTCGAGGCGATGAAGACTTTGCTCGGTGTTTCATGACTTGCATTTGTGGCATCGGTATGTGGGAGCCACAATATTGGAGGAGTACATAGTCTTATTTTCCAGGATGAAAACTTAAGGTCTAACCTTAGTTGGTTGTCCGTGACAAATGCCTTGTTGAAAAGATTGTTTTGAGCGCGCAGATTTTCTTCAGCGTGAAAATCTAAGATTTTTGATCAAACGACTGACGACCCCGGTGGATTGTTTTCTTCTTCTTTGGATTGTTTTCTTCTTCTTCTTTTGTTTTCTTGATGTGTCCATTCTTGACATCTTTTGACATTTGGTTGGTGTAGAGGACAGTTGTAATTGGTATTTTCATGATATTTATATATTTTCATGGTAAAAATCCCTTTATTAAAAAAATTGATTTTACCAACTTAGGGCTTCACATTTCCTCTCTAAATTGATGTCATTTAGTGCTACATGGTCCAAGATTTGAAATCCCGACCGTCGGAATTCCATGGCGGCCACACCAAAGATGGAACTGAACAATTGCTACGAGTCAGACAAGAAAACGGACTACGGTTTATGGTCGAAAACTATCTCTAATGCGCAGTTCTGAACCAAGCATGGCCCTTCTCCGACGCTATAGCATACTAAGTATATAAATAGCTTTAAAAAATATTCCAAAAATCAAAGATTTCAGCAAGAATAAAAGATATAGTGAAGCAGATAGATGTTTTAGCGTGATCGGCTATGTTTAACAATCAAGATTTACATTATATGATCTCTTACTCCACACCCTCATCATAGCATGCTATATCAAAATAGCGCTGATTCTATAATAACATGCTATATTTGAAATAGCGCCAATTCTATAATGTTTTTGCCCAGATCTAGCATGTTATGAACTAGTGCAAGCACAAAATATCTAGGAGAAAGGAGGGGTGATATTGCAGAAGGTCTAGGAGAAAGGAGGGGAAACGGCTAAGAAAAGAAGAAGTCCTCTCTTTGCGTGCAAGTTGCCGCCTTTACGTATCGGCCGCGGTGGGACCAGGCAGGTCTACGAACCGCTCCGAAAGCAGAAGGTGATTGTCAGCTGAGAATTTAATCCACTCTATCCCGGTCTGAGCAACCTAATATGTACATATGTACCTTACTGAACAAACATGATGGCACAGATTGCCAAAAAAACTGCTGACTATCAACTCCATTCGTTTTAAAATATAAGATGGTTTAGCCTTTTTCTGAAACGTATGTATTTAGACGACTTTTAGTGCGTAGATTTAGAGCAAAATGAGTGAACCTATGTAAACATTTAGATACATGTTTTTCAGAAAAAAGCTAAAACATCTTATAATTTGAAACGTGGGAGTAGATTTCACAGGCAATTCGAACCCAGGTGCCCTCTTGGTTGGAAAATGTCATTAATTTAGAAAGGTAATCAATTTTGTTACCGCCAGGCCTGTGCCTATATATGCCTCGGTAGTTCCAGCAACAAGCCTCATGGTCCACGACCACGAGTCATGGATCCCGCGACGCCTTAGCCTAGCTAGGCGCAAGCCTCAGTAGTTCCAGGAGACCGAGCCTCACAGATCCCAAAGCGCCTTAGAGCCTGGCGACATAGCCTGAGTGAAGTTCATCCGAGTCTGAGTGCCGTCTGGAGCTGGAGCTGGTACAGCAGTACGTGGAGCAGAGAGAATAACTGCACCGTCTTGATATACATCTTCAGGTTGAGGGTGACGCAAGGGCAACTGGCTCATGCCTGAATGTTGAGTGCCTGCAGAATGCCTTCCCAGATTGGCTGCGACTGCATGGTGGTGATATCCAGAGTGTTCGAGGGCACCAGGAGCAGCCAGGTGATCAGCCGAGCGCCCACGGCCAGGAACGAAGCGGCGCACAACCTCGCCCAAGGGATCAAATGCATCTCCAGTAGAAGAGCTGGTACAGATCTGAGTGGATGGACCTTCATAACAATTGTTGAGCAAAAGAGGAGCTTGGAGTTAATACGGCAATATTCAAATCCAGATCCTATCTTACAAAGAAAATAAATAAGTAAATAACAACCAGCTGCTAGGAAGTTCATATCAATATAATCATGATTTACAAGCCATGCATTATTTAACTATATGCAGTATTAGAAATAATAATGCTAATACTTTTTTTTTCAGAATTTACTGTTCTACTTTTAATAAAATACAATAGGTAGATTCTAGTTAAGAGGCTGCTCGGTTAGCCCATAAAAAAAGTCAGACCAAATATTTTTACTTTATTGCATATGGAAAACATAGAAAGAAAAAGATTTTCCAACTAGAACAGGATGAAGGAACCATTGTGGGTGAAGACAATTTGAAAGTCTATATTACTGAATACTATAAAAGGCTATTTGGAGAGCCCGAGTATAATAGTTTCACTTTGATGGAGGAACGAATAGAGAATATCCCACAATTATCAGTTGGAGAAAATGTTATTCTAACGGCTGATTTTATTGAGAAAGAAATTACGGAGGTTATTTCTCAAATGGAACACAATAAAGCTCCAGGACCATATGGGTTTCCTGCTGAGTTTTATCAAACATTTTGGAATGTCATAAAAAACGACCTCATGGAACTTTTTGGCCAATTGCATAGAGGAGAATTAACCCTATTTAGTTGAGTTTTGGGCTGATTACTCTTTTACCCAAAAAGGAGAATGCGGTATAGACACAACAATATAGACCAATTTGTCTACTAAATGTTAGCTTCAAGATTTTTACCAAGGTAGTTATTAATCGCATTACGGACTTGGCTCATAAGGTGATTAGACCTTCCCAAACTTCCTTTATGTTGGACGACATATCCTGGAGAGAGTAGTCGTCTTTCACGAAACCATACATGATCTTCATCGTAAGAAGCTAGATGTTGTGTTGTTCACATTGATTTTGAGAAGGAATATGGCAAGGTTAAATGGTATTTCCTACAACAAGTTTTGCGTATGAAGGGTTTTGATGGTGGCGGTGTTGGAATAAGGGTTTAATGATGATATTGACAATTATTTCCAAACAATAAAAGGGTTGAGACAAGGGTCATCTTTTTAACATTATTGCTGATATATTGGATATTCTTAAGGCCCGTGCTAAGGCGGATGGCCAAGTCGAAAGCCTTATACCTCATTTGTGGAGGGAGGGGTTTGTATTCTTCAGTATGCGGATGATATGCTAATTCTTTGTATTTTTGAAAAACTCTCGGGTTTAAAGATCAATTTCTACAAGAGCGAAATTTTCTATTTTGGTCATGCAAAGGAGATGGAACATGAGTACAAGCAAAAAAAAAATTTACGAGTCTAGATTCCTCCCCTTTCGGTACTCCCTCCATCCCAAGGTTTAAGGCCTACAACTTTTTTGAAAAGTCAAGCCATGTAAAGTTTGACCAAACTTTTAGAAAAAACTATCAAGAACTATTATATTATATAGATACCATGTGAAAATATGTTTTATGATGTATGAAAGGGTATGGATTACATATTGTAAATATTAATATTTTTCTTTAAAAACTTGGTCAAACTTTAGGTAGTTTGACTTTTGAAAAAAGTTATTTGCCTTAAGACTTGGAACAGAGGTAGTATCTTGGAGTACCTATCCACTACAGGAAGTTACGAAATTTAGAATGAAATCCTGTGGAAAGCTGTTTTGTTTCTAAGCTAGGATGTTGGCAAGACAAACTACTATCCTATGGAGACTGCTTGGTCCTAATTAATTTGGTTCTGAATAGTCTACTGATGTTTATGCTTTCATTTTCAGAAATACCTAAGGGTGTAAGAAAACCTTTGGATTTCTTCAGATCTAGATTCCTCTGGCAAAGTAATGATACTAAGAAGAAACATAGATTATCCAAGTGGAATATCCTTTGCCGTCCCAAGGATCATGTATACCTACTGAGGTACTTGAGATAAAGAATAAGTGTTGCAAATGGTTGTTTAAATTACTTACCGAAGAAGGAATGTGGCAACAAATACTTACAAGGTAAAACTTTGTCTCAAGTAGAAGCAAAACCTCATGCGGGTGAAGGATGCGTTCTTTAACAATGGCATTTTCAAAATTGGATATGGAGAAAATGTACACTTCTAGGAAGATGTATGGTTAGGTGATACATCATTAGCAGAGCAATATCCATCTTCATACAATATTGCACAAAGGAAAAATATCTTGGTGGCAAATGTCCTTTCTCAAACACCTCTGAACATTGTTTTCAGAAGAAGTTTGACTGGCATAAGTAGACACAATGGTTGTATTTATGCCAGAGATTAATGATGGTTCACCTCACTCTAATAATCCTGATCAATTTGTTTGGAAGCTCACATCCACGGGTACTTTTACCGTCAAATCTATGTATCTTGACCTAATAAACGACACTAAAGATAAACATATTTATGTGGTTCCTTAAGAATAAAGTTTTATTAACAAAAGACAACCTGGCAAAACGGAATTGGCATGGATGCCAAGAATGTTGCTTATGTGACTCAATGGAGTCTATACAACATTTGTTCCTTTCATGTCCTTTTGCCCATATAATTTGGCGTTTTCTTTGCTTATAAAATTGTGATAACTAATTTAATTTTCCACATAGGTATATGTGTATATGTGGTGCAGGATAAAGTCTTAATTATCTACATGTGAGCCTAACAAGACCATACCAGTGGCAACGTGATAAAAGACATTGCGTGGTATCGTAAAATTACTGTTGTACGTACATATAGCTCATAGACTGTATTACGTGGTATAAAATTGTGTTTGTTTCATATGGCAATTATCTAATGAATCGGGAAACAATAATTTATGTATGACTTTCCTTTTAAATACAACTGATGCTAACTATAAGTAGAAAGGTCATATTGCCAAAAATACCCTTGATGAATGGACGTAATTTGATATATGGCATTGTCAACTACATGTATTATGTTTCTTTGTGATGGGTTTTGGATAGGGTTACAATGTTGCCAACATTGACTTGTTGCTGAGCCAAAAACCAGAAAATAGTTCATGGTGGCCCACTCTAGTGAAGAAGGCTATATATGATTCTTGGATGGTTAACATATATAGGTTTGATTAATTCTGCTCACGCAAAGTGACAAAGATGTATGCTTCTGTTTTTTCTTTATTTGATGGTAAGGAAATAGTGTACATACTCCCGCTACATACCATGATTTTCCACTTGAGTGGCACCCTGCTGAGTAATGTTCTGTTGCTGTAAATGGTCAACTAGAAGTTGACCGCCTGGACAATTTTCTGCAAGTGGACATGACATAACATATTATCATTTGCACTATGGTGTGTGGGGGGATAGGGGTGGGTGAGGTGAGGAGTTGGGGCACTGGCACTTACCTGCTGTGTCAGCATATGTTTTTTGCGATGTGTTCAGCATGACAGCAAAATTGTGCTGCGTTGGTAGAAAACTATGTTGCCGACCTTGAGCTGTTGGTGACAAAAAACAGAATGTTCCTTGTTAAATTAAACACATCATATACTTGGGTGGGGGTCCTTTAATCACTAACTCTTCTTAACCACTCAGATTAGCCCATGAAACAAATTGACAAACTGTATTCCTAGTAGGCTAATTTTTTTGGAGGGAATGAAAGCCCCTTGTCTCTGCACCAGTGAATCAGTGATGCATCTTTGTAAGAAAATTTGTTATAAGGTGTATTGGCAGGCTAATATATAGGCTTTACAAATATTGTTCATGGAAAGTGAAAATTGATACAAGCATTCTACATGCACCTACTACTCACCATAATTGTCCAGTTGAGTGGCGCCCTGCTGAGTAGTGTAATGCAAGTGGTCAACCGGAAGTGGACCAACAGAACTATTTACTACAAGGAAACATGAAATATTATCTTTGCAATATGGGGAAAACATGTTGGGGGTGGGTGGGAGGCTTGAAAAACACTCTTACCCATTGTATGAGCATATGTTATTTGTGATGGATTCTGCATGTTGAGGGCATTGATTGGTCCTGTTGTTGGAAGACTATATTGCTGAGCTTGCCCTGCCGATGAGCAAAAAATAGATATTTGTCCCTGGTTGCATTATTTGCATCATGAAAAATTCTAAGGCGCTCCTAAATTGTTTTTAATTGTCCATTTACATTTACCTAATGGTTAGGATGATCTATTAGTCTATTACCTTAATGAGGAAGAGACATGACTTTGATCTTGCTTAAATATGATTTCTTTGCAATTGATTACTTGGCGAGTTCGCGTTAATTTGGCAGGAGTTAAATGCAATTAGTCGGTGTATAAGTAAAGCTGTCAATTCCCATTATCACTACAAAATCAAAATAACGGGACCCGTATATGATGGAGGCATCATGGTAAAATTACAAGTATATGATGGAGACAATGTACATAGAAGATTATATTTTCAAATTTATCTTTTGGCTTTGCATGTTGGAAAGCAAATGTTTGAGATAAAACCCTAATTAAGTTCAGCTAACATCTGAAACTATCATTTTTTTCAAATAATATTAAATATCTATGGATTTTCTTGACATATTTTAAAATTTGGCTAAGTATTGTATGTTTCTAATCAAGTGTTGTTTTTTGGTCAAGTCCAACATTCTGATCCCGCTATTACATGCTCGCATGAAATGCATGATATCAACTTGTAAAATTATGACTTGCATTTTCTTTGGGGACTATGCTGTTCAAGCTTGGGCCCAATATTTAAGAAATGCACAAATATACTGCTACAATTTTCTTAGATGAATATGCTAGTACAACTACCGGACATTAATTGCATTTCTACATATCAGCTGCCATCAGAATTATACATGAAAACATACAGACATATCATGTATACTAATAAAAGAAGAAATGAGGCCCCCTAGTCACTCACTTATTTGGTATGGATATTGAATTAAGCTATCACATGTGGGTGGGATGCACTGATTCATATGATTGGCAGAAACATGCACAAGATCCAATTGTGCACAATTTTGAGATTTTGACAAGATAACAAGGGATTGATATAATTTTCCATGGAAGGATTTATACCTATTTTAATACCTTACCCAATAAATCAATGGCTGTGTATATTAGCAATTATTTCCACTAAGGCCAGAAGTAACCACCATCAATTCAGATTCAAACCTTAACCTACCTCTAGCAACCTAAGGTACAGCGTCTTCAAAAGCTCATAGATCATGTACTTGGGTTGGGGTGGTTTAAGGAGGAGGGGGGCTTCAAGCACTAAGTAATCTTACCCACTCTGCTTAAGAGGCTATGATTAGCCCATGAATCAAGTTGACAGACTTTATTCTTTGCAGGCTAATATACAGGTTTGTCGAATTATGTTAATGCAAAGAAACAATAGGTATATGCTTCTATGATTTTCCTTTCATGGTGACATACAAACATTGTAAATACTCCTACTACGTACCACAACTTTCCTGTTGTTGAGATAAACCGTTGACAGGAACTGGACCAGCTGAACCATGTCCTGAAAGTGAATAAGAAATATAATTATTTACATTATTTTGTATCGGTTGGATGGTGCTGGCTCGAGAACTAATTCTTACTTGCTGTCTGAGCATATGTTATATGTGATGGGTTTGCAGTGGTGAGGAACTTCGGCCTCGTCGTTGGAAGACTATATTGCTGACTTTGCTCTGTTTGTGAGTCGAAAACCAGAAAACCGGTTTATCTAAGTGTGTAGGCAAAGCATTTCATGGTAGCATTTACCCCTTTTTCTCTCTTTTTGACATGAGCATTTACCGTTTCTGTTTGTCGGGTGTGAAAAGTTAAGTCCAGTATATCTGCATGTCAAATCACGATGAGTCAGAATTTCAGGACGATATCAAAATACTTTAAAACAAAAGATGAAACTGAAAATAATACATTTTTGTTAGCAGTTGATCAGACTTGACTGGGTCCTCTAAACACATATCTAGCACTAACCTTGGTAATTCCTCTGAGGTATCATCAGTGGTGCGCTTTACACGGTCTGGAAAGTTTGGGAGCAAACAAAAGTAAATACTATTAAATTGGAGTATTATACATGCTTCCTATATGTGAGAACAAACTATATAACATATCTCATGTAGAGGAAAGAAATCATTTTTTAGTACTAAAAAGAAAGTACTCATATCAGATAATCAAAGAAAGGCATACCTTTTTCTGTCTTGGCTTCCTGCACTCTGAAAACATTAGATACTCCTTCCAGAACTCTTTCTTCCATATCCCCCACGATCATCACTCCAAGCTTAACATCCTTGCGGTTGGAGTTCTCCATAATGACGACGCCTTTATAACGATATCTCCCACCAACCAGTTTAAACTTGCCGTTCTTCACTAGCTTTTGGTTATTCCCTTGTCGTGGTTTCATTATTTTTTGTTCAAAATCATGTTTGGACCAATATTGCTGAGTATGTTCACCGAACTCTCCATCAACAACAACTAGTTCAACATCTGCTGAAGCAAGGTGGTGATCAGGTGCAATTAGAATGTCACCGTCATACAATACTACTTCTATGTGATCAGAATCATCTGTCCGTATAGGTTTTCCTTTGTAAACAATCTGGCTATTCATTATACACTCAATTTCCAGTCGAAAACTTGTTGTCTGCCTTTGCTTTGGTTGTGATCTGCAACAGAACACACATGAAGAGATCGATAATCAACAACTGTCATGCTAAGATACAAGCCACATGAAGAAAAACCTTAACTGTAAAGTTGTGGCTGATCCTGTGCATAAAACTAGGTCTTCCATAAATATAAAACTAGATAAGTAAAATAGGTTAGACCCATCATCTTTACAGATCTCGACAGCACTCATGATCTGGTTTCCTATTTCATTTTGTATCTTCTTTTCGAGATGGAGGATATCCCCAGCCTCTGCATCGATTGATGCCCACAGCCACTATATCTAGGACTTATGCTGGTACGATCTTCGAGTGATTATTCTTTTTTTAGAAAAATTATATTTTGCATATGTGCCCATGTCACCACATACGTGCATGCTCTCACACCCAAGCATGCGCGCTGACTTTGTGCCTTTGTGGTGCTAGAAAATGGACCAAGTTCTCACTAATGATGGGAAAATAAAATCCATATAGGTGAAATACATAGAAAGTCAAAGTGCGGTTTGATCCCTAGTGACTACAATCATATCTGTAACAATTTGAGCATAAATCTGTCCCCGCAATAAAATCTTATGGAACTAACCCGGGCATTGACGCTAGTGATGATAGTGTCCAATGTAAAAGGACAGAGACATTTGAACACTGTAGTCTGGAAGTGTATATATCCTGAGAGTTGCCAACGCTTATTTCTGCAAGAGGACGAGATCTTTATTTTTTAAATCAAATTTTAATACATTATTGACTTTATAGTTATCATGTGAGTGTCATGGACTCATGGTCTTCCTGAGAATAGCATTGTCCCTAACCAATCATCATATATTAAATAAACTTATTACCTCAGGGATGGAGATGCATTGCTATGATGTACTTTCTCACATCCTTCTTTTTGCATCACTTCTTGGATCACTGAGTCAGGTTCTTCCTTTACTTCTTCTAGCTCTTTCTTGAAATCTTCCTTGAACACGCTGAAGTACTCCTTACTTTTATTCTCGAAATTTTGCATCTCCTCTTGGAGTTCTAACTTTAGTTCTTCCTTAACTTCGTCTATCAGCTCTCTCATGAAATCTTTCTTATCATCCTTAAATTCTTCTATCAACTCTCTCTTGAGATCCTCCTTAATTTTGTTTATCAGCTCTTTCTTGTGAATTTCCTTGCTTTTGTTCCTTTTCACCTTTTCCTTAAGTTTTTTCACCTCCTCCTCAAGCCTTTTCACCGTTTCATCTGTGTTCACTTTCACCTTTGAAAAGTAATTTAAAGAAGGGCATAGTTACTACTTCCTCCGTCTCAAAATAGATGTCACAAATTTGTCTAAATTTGGATGTATCTAGACACTATTTAGTACTAGATACATTCAAATTTAGAAAAAATTGCGACATCTATTTTAAAACGGAGGGAGTAATAGCTCCTCCCTCCGATCCAAATTAATGGCCTAAAATTTGTCTAGATTCAATGTATCTAGTCATATTTTAATGCTATATACATCCGAATCTAAACAAATCCGAGTCCTCGGAGGGAGTGGTTGAAAATTTCTTGAATCCCTGCTCTGTAGCCAATTATGAAGAAAGCGAGTACAGATAATTATGAGTCCCAGTCTAAATAAATGCCCCTAATTATTTCACCAAACCAGGTTTCGAGTGGCACTCCTGGTCAGGTCAAGATACCTGTACGATGAGTTCAAAAAAGTATACCTGTATGATGTCTTTAAACTGGATTAGGACGTCACAGATGGAAGAAGGGAAGGCATCCGAAGACCCCTCCAGAGGCAGCTCATCTCTTGGGAAGGCATCCGAAGACCCCTCCAGAGGCAGCTCATCTCTTGGCGTGCTGGTTTTCCTAAGAAAAAAGGAAGCAACAACTTCAAGAACCAAACAAATATTAGAGTGAAATCGGATGGACGCGTATGCGTTTGGTTAAGAAATAGGATGAACAACTTGCCCGCTGTGCTCATGCTTTCTCTTCTTTCCCATGGCCACCTCTGACCTCCCTACGATGTGAAGCCAAACTAGCCGCTATTCTGTGCTTTCATTAAAAGATGCCAATCATCGGCTCTGCAGTTGTCTTCCACCTCTCGCCGGTTTCCCACTCTGCCAGATCTAGTCCGCACCCCTCTTAACTCCGGGTCGCCGCCGCTAGAGGCCAAACCAAATCGCCTCCCGCTCGACGCCCGGTCGCCGCCGCCAGAGGCCACACCAAATCGCCTCCCGCTCGACGCCCGGTCGCCGCCGCGAGGAGGCCACACCAAATCGCCCTCCGCTCAATGCTTTGGTCTCCGCCGCAGCCGCAGGAGGCGATACCGCGTCGCCTCTGGCTTGCCCCGCCGCGAATTTCTAAGCAGGGGGATGGAGAGTGAAGGTGAAGTGCTAAGCTGAACTTGATAGTGAGCTCCTTCTTTTCATCTCTTCTTTTATTTGCTAGGGAAATGATTGGCTCCCACACGGTTTGTACTTTTCTTTACTCCTTTCGTTCTTCAAATCCCCACGTGCTCTTTGATTCTTCTGCGAGAATTACACTTTTGTTTCTTCGGTTATTCTATAATCGCGTGGCTCAGGGACGTCTCTGGCGGAAACCTAGCCGGTCTCCTCTTGTTGCCGGAGGACAACGGCGGTCGACCGCCATGGTGGGGACGGTCTCCTTGTATGGCGGCCCTTCCTCACGAGGAGCCCTTTGGTCGTATTGGTGCATCGTTTTGGACGGTGTATTTATAACGGCGAAGGTTGGGAACCAGGGCGGTGGCCTCGGGAGATGGTGTTGGTTGTTCTGGTGTTGGGGATCGTGTTTGCCGATCTGGACGCGGTGCTTGGCGAGGGACGCTTCGAAGAAGTCCTGCGGGTGGCGATGCAGAAGTGCGAACATGCTTCGACGGTGTGGTGGTGGCTTGTCTCCGGCGTGCTCGAAGTCGTGAGGCCATCTGGCAGAGGCTTCGAGCGGTGCGGGCCGCTTTTGCTGTCGGTCGTGCCTTTGGGCTGCCGGTGGGGTTTGGGGCAGCCAGTCCTGGTAGAGGTGGCGTGGGAGCTACCGGCTTGGATCCAACACATGTGGTGGTCATGGGGTTCCTCTCACGTCAAGACGTCAATCTATTTTGATACATGTCTTCATTAATTTACCGAAGTGTCGAGTTACGGAAGGCTCCACCGACGAACTTCATCGAGCAAATCATGCTTGGAGATTGTCGGATCGGATGGAATTCGGCGCGCAACCGTATTTTTTCTGACCGTTTGGTTTCGAGCAATGTGAACCTATGGTCTATGATTAGGCGACTATTGCACTTATGCATTGTTTTCTTCTTAAGGTGGAAGTTGGATTTCTGGTGTTGTCTTGGTGGTGTTTGGTTTGCTGCTAAAAGAAATAGATCATTATTGTGGGATTTTGAGGGGACTGTGATTACTGTGGTGTTTGGTCTGCTGCTAAAAGAAATAGATCACTCCTTGGTCTTACTTTTGTCAAAAGTCTTTTGAGGACAAATGATAGGAAGGCACGAAGCCCGCGGGAGTTCCTGGAACTCCATCTCCTTCTCGTGTGGACCCGCAAGGAGAACCTCCAGCTCCAGGCTCACAAGGGGAAAAAGCGGAAGTCCATATGGGAGTTCCCTGGAACTCCAATGCTCTCCCGTCTGTCTGACACAACAAAGAAAGGCTGCTCTCCTTTCTAGTGTCTCCTGCTCATGCATGCACGGGCGTTCCTTGGAAGCAGTTCTGCTCCCGGGGGAGATCAGTTCTGCTCCCATTTCGCATGTCGTCAGGGCAACTGAAGCACCGGCCGGCTCTCCCCACTCTCCTCGCAGAGCTTCCCGGGAGATCAGTTCTGCTCCCATTTCGCATCTCGGGAGGGAAAATGGCCATGACAACCTTCGTGCAGGCCCTCCTCCTCCCCCGTATATATACGTACCCTCGCTCTGTGCAGCGCATTCGACTCGCCGCGAAGATCTTGCAGGACGTACGGACCACTGCAGATCTAAAGGTACCCGATCGATCACTCGTATTGGCATACTAGTACAATCCAGATGAACATTCATTTTTTTGGCAGAGCTCGCTATTAGCTTTCGTAGCAAACTTCAGTGTGCAGAGATGGAGGAGGCGGCGCTGTGGGACGTCCTGGCGAAGGCGGCCAACATTGCGCAGCTGTCCGGGCTGCACGCCGCCATGCTCGTCGCCGTGGCCACGAGCCTCATTTGGAACCTGTCGAGCAGGCAGGAGTGCGCCAAGCTCGAGCAGTGCGCGCGCGAGCTCCGCGCGCTCCTGCAGTGGCCAACCGGCTGCGTGATCGTGATCCAGCAACGGACGAAGATGGCGGAGCTGGTTAACAAGGCTCTCCGCGACGCCGACGGCCTCGTGGAGTGGTACAACGGGAGCACGCTGTGGTGCCGCGTCCGGACCGGCCGGAGCATGGTGGCCCAGTTCCGCGACACGCAGAGCCGCATCAGCTCCTACTGCGGCCTCATGCTTGTCATCCATGGCCATCTCCTGATACAGCCGATGAATCCTCTGTCGTCAGAGCCTAATACTACTATGTGAGATATTTGACCATATCGTCGTTTACATGTTCATATATATACGTACCGTATTAGCTAGTAGTTGTATTATGTGTCCACGGCGTACCGTATTAGCTAGTAGTTGTATTATGTGTCCACGGCAACGATCGACTCAGCTGCGGCCTAATCAAGTGTCATGTTTAATTGGCAACACGTGCAGGATTCATCAGGTGGATGGTCCATCACAAAGTGTGCAAGCAGTGACGCAGTGTCCAACAGGTGCAGAACTTCCCCAAAAGGACGACACATGTATTAGTCAGGAAGGCAGTACCGTCGAACCAGGACGTGAAATCATGCCTCATATAGCGATTTCCCTGCATGACATAGTCTAAGGCGAGGCGTGTCTCAACAGGGTCCTATAGCACGTACAATACAATGGTTGATAAGACAGTCCTATCTTATATATGTCACATAATTTGATCGACTTTTCCGAGGCATCACGGTTCATGGTGTCGGACTCTTAGGTGTCAGGGTCTTTAGGAGTGCCAAGGGGCTCGCCTGACCCCATGGCATACCTTCCGTTGGTAAGGCCGTAGGAGAAGATGGTCTGCATTTGGACATAGTTCTAGATGGGCTTGTTGAGGTACTTTATGTCCCTTGCGTGTGCCTACGAGTTGCAAAAAGAGTGTGTTAGCGGCGAAAATGTTGTTTATGAAGAGAGGACTACATCGATCATAGTTGCAAACCTGAACATGTCCCTGGAAGTGCTCAGTGGGAAGAAGAATGGTGAGGTGTACCTCATCCCATTGCGTGTCGCTAAGGTATCTTAGCTTTATGATTTGGATCCAATGCACCCTCCACAACCAACCTGAGTCTCTGAGACCTCAGCACCACAATGCTCAAAAAAAGCTTTGGCGCATGCATTGAGATGGATCTCCTTGAACCCCTTCTCAGTACGGACGCCGCTCTTCACTATCTCGCACATCTTGTTGAGCACAAAGGTGGACATGTAAGGGAACCATTTTATGGTCCCCTTCATCTGCGCCATCTTGAGCTTAGCCGTGACCTTAGTCTTGATGGAGGCAACATAGGTCTGGACAGAAGTATCAGCATACATGATGCCACTCCCTGGAGTGGGTGACATCAATGACACTATCTGGTTATGTGGGAGAGGTTGGCTGTCATCCACATAAAACCAGGGGATCTGGGAGTCCCCAATAGGATCAAAGACTGGTTAAACTGATCACAGAACGAGTCCTACAACAAGGACACAATAATGACACAAATGAAACAAGGTGCGAAGAAGATGATGCTCTAATGGAGGAAACTAGCATATGCATCAAATGCATATCAATCTATCAACAATAATAGTTCATCTACAAGATCGAGTCGAACACAGCCAAACTTTCAGATCCTACCGAGAAAATCCTACAAATCTGGCTAAAACCTACACCTGCTATTTGCACAACAATCTACCATGTACTTGAATGAAGCTACGAACTACAACTCCTAACCCTAGCAGCTCTGCGGAGCTAAGCTAACCCTAGTTGTAAGTGGAGATGCTTACCGTCATCATAGGAGGTGGCCGACGCAGCTCAGCCGTAGAGGAGGAGGAGGCGCCCTTCACGCCGTCGTGGCCGCCGTCGGCGTTGTCGCTCACCGAAGAAGAAGATACTTACTTGGCGCGGACGTAGCAGGAAATGGAGCTTGATCTTTGGAGGGGGGGATGGCGGGTGCGTTTTCCCTAGTTGGACGGGGGCGGTATAAAGTTCGGCGGAGAGATGAACTCACCTCCCACGCCATCTTTTCGATGCAGCCAAAAAGAAGCTCGCGCCATCACCGTCCTTGGCCGCGCTCGTGTCAGGTTTTGCATATGCGGGGCGCACGGCGAGGGTGGCTCGCTGAAACAGCCGCATAGACCGTAGTCGTTGGGCTTGGTTGCGTGCTGCTTTAAGGTTTGTGCCAGTCCAGCCCAACCAGCAGTGCCCAACCAGCAGTGCAGGAAACCAAATGGCCTATTTTCTGTTCCGCCGGATCTGTCTAGGGTTCATAAAGGCTGCCAAACGTGCCCAAAGTATACCGCTTAATGCTTTTCAAAGTAGTTTGGCACAAACTGGCACTTCCACTGACAACATTCTCTATAGGAGCTCTGGGCTCGGATGGAAGAAAGGGGGAAATCCATGGAAGTTCCTGGAACTTCCTTGCCCTCCCATACATCACACTAGAACAAAAGTTATTATCGCCTTACTGGTCTATGGGAGTTGGAAGAATAGCTTCGCCGTCCCGTTTCACACTAGAAAGAAAAGTCTCTCATCTCATTTTTAATTCCTTTATCTTGGAAGCCATGGGGCGGACATAGAAGGGGCAGAGGTTCCTCTCTTCTTTCCTGCCAGTCTCCCGCGAGACCACCAGTCTTGCTTCAATTTCGCATCCCGGCGGGAATTGAAGCACTGGCTCTCCCCGTGTCTCCTCGGGAGATCAGTTCTGTTCCAATTTCGCATCTCGGGAGTCGAACTGGTGGACTGCCTCTCCCCACTCTTCTTACTCGGAGAGCAAACTTGCTCCAATTTCGCATCTCGGAGGGAAATTAAAGCACTGGCTCTCCTTTGGCCAGTCTGGTGGGAGATCAATTTTGTTCCAGAAAACAGTACAGGTCAAGGCCTCAAACAAAACACGGAGTAAATGGCAGTGTCAACTTTCGTGCAACTCTACTTCGTCCATATATACTCAGTTACTCACCACGAAAATTGTGCAGGATAGGTAACTGCAGGGCCAAAGGTACCTCCCCGGTGCAATTGTACAGGCATTTTCTGGTCCAGATGAACATTCAGTCTAACAGGTGTCCTTTCATTTTCTTCAGAGCAAAGCTTTCATAGCAAACTTCAGTGTGCAGAGATGGAGGAGGCGGCGCTGTGGGACGTCCTGGCGAAGGCGGCCAACATTGCGCAGCTGTCCGGGCTGCACGCCGCCATGCTCGTCGCCGTGGCCACGAGCCTCATTTGGAACCTGTCGAGCAGGCAGGAGTGCGCCAAGCTCGAGCAGTGCGCGCGCGAGCTCCGCGCGCTCCTGCAGTGGCCAACCGGCTGCGTGATCGTGATCCAGCAACGGACGAAGATGGCGGAGCTGGTTAACAAGGCTCTCCGCGACGCCGACGGCCTCGTGGAGTGGTACAACGGGAGCACGCTGTGGTGCCGCGTCCGGACCGGCCGGAGCATGGTGGCCCAGTTCCGCGACACGCAGAGCCGCATCAGCTCCTACTGCGGCCTCATGCTTGTCATCCATGGCCATCTCCTGATACAGCCGATGAATCCTCTGTCGTCAGAGCCTAATACTACTATGTGAGATATTTGACCATATCGTCGTTTACATGTTCATATATATACGTACCGTATTAGCTAGTAGTTGTATTATGTGTCCACGGCGTACCGTATTAGCTAGTAGTTGTATTATGTGTCCACGGCAACGATCGACTCAGCTGCGGCCTAATCAAGTGTCATGTTTAATTGGCAACACGTGCAGGATTCATCAGGTGGATGGTCCATCACAAAGTGTGCAAGCAGTGACGCAGTGTCCAACAGGTGCAGAACTTCCCCAAAAGGACGACACATGTATTAGTCAGGAAGGCAGTACCGTCGAACCAGGACGTGAAATCATGCCTCATATAGCGATTTCCCTGCATGACGACATAGCTTCTTAGTACTTCCAACAAAAATTTATGTTTTTACCGGATTTGTTCCCGTGATTCTTTTTTATTTTCGGTTATACTTCCTTCGTTCTAAATAGATGTCTTAAATTTGTTAAAATTTAGACACTATTTAGTATATATAGATTTATCTAAAATTTGAAAAACCTAAGACATCTGTTATAGGATAGAGGGAGCATGTTTTTCCGGTTATATGCGTACTACATCGATGCAGATGCCTGATACTTTAACACTTCTGTGATCGGGTCAGCTTGATACTCATGCTCATAATCAATAAAAGACATGCTTTCTAAAAATAAAAATCCCTAGCGTCTTTATTTGACAAATCCAGATCATAGGCATTTTCCCTTAGTGCGAATTTTTTTATGAAGAGAATATACCAATCAAAAATCACCTTTGGGTTTAGGGTTTAGGGCAAAATTCGCACGAAGGGCATCCCTCCCCTTGTGCCGATGGCAACCAGCTCTTTTATTTTTATTTTGCCCTAAACCCTACACCCTAATTCCACTGCTCTTCTCGGATGATGCCACTATCTTCGATACGCTTGGACATGCCTTCTTCGACCACTACGCCTTTCTTCCATCCATCAGCACGAGGGGAGGGATGATTATTGTTGTTTCTTCTGCCTCCTTCTCCATCTCGGATGTTCACATCATGGACCACACTCTCTCAACCACAATAACCATACTGGACGAAGGTACTTCTTGGACCATCACTTGTGTCTACGGTACGCATAGTGAGCAAGAGAAATTAGAATTTATTGAGGAACTCCGCGCCCTGAAGCCTGTTGTGCGTGATCAGTGGCTCCTACGAGATCTCAATCTCATCACGAAGGCTTCCGACAATAACAACCTAAACATAAATATACGCCTTATTGGGAAGTTCCGTGAGGCTAGAAACTTCCTCGCACTTAAAGATATGTAGATGGACGGACGCCGATTCACTTGGTTGAATGCTCAGGAAGACCATATACTCACTAAGATTGATCACGTCTTCTTCTGTGATGACTGGGATGTTCTCATTCCGGATGCCACCCGCAAGCTATCACTTTGGCCTGTTCTAACCATGCTCCATGTTTCTACAAGGCTCGACCAATTCCCTCGGAAAGGGATCTTTCAAATTCGAAGAATTTTGGCTTCGCATGCATGGTTTTAAAGAAGCTGTTATGGAGGCTTGGAACATGCCCATCCAAGCTATAGATCCCATTCGGCGCGTTCACGTCAAGCTCCCCCATACGGCTAAAATGCTCAAGAAGTGGCAGGGACAAAGCGTTAGGAGTTTAAAGATTTTAGATAGCCACTACTAAATAAATCATTTGGCGCTTGGACACCGCCGAAGAGTCGCGTCTTCTTTCGATCGAGGAAAGAGAGCTCCGACGTCAACTAAAATCCTCCTATTTGGGCCTCCTTGTCATCCAAAAAGTAAAGCTTTGGCAACGATGCCGCCCAACTTGGATTTGGCTCGGAGATGCTAACACGAAGATTTTTCACGGCCGAGCCAATGGACGGAGAAGAAAGATTCACATTCAGGCACTCTCCACGGCTTCGGGCATGGCCATCACAAAAGAGGACAAAGAGGAGGTGCTTCTCCAACAGTTCAAGAGCACCCTTGGAAAGAAAACATCTAGACAGCCAAGCCTCGACTGGACGGCCCTTGGGTACGAGCCGCGTGACCTATTGGATCTGGGTTCCCCTTTTGAGGAGCATGAAATAAAGGCGATGGTCTTCTCTCTTCCCTCAGTAAAAGCTCCGAGCCCTAACGGATTCATTGTAGCTTTTTTTAAGAGCTGTTGGGACATCATTAAAGAAGACAATATTCTGGCAATTTCTGACGTTGCTAATAGGAGGGGTGGCTGCCTAAATCTTATCAATTCAACAAACATTGTTCTTATCCCGAAGAAAATGGAGGCGTGGACAGTGGGAGACTTTAGGCCAATTAGCCTCATCCACAGCCCGTCGAAGATTTTCTCTAAGCTCCTCGCAAATCGGCTTGTACCCATTTTTCCTGAAATCGTCTCCAAATGCCAGAGTGCATTCGTTAGAAAAGGAGCATCCACGACAACTTTCTGCATGTGCAAAATCTAATAAAGGAACTCCACTATTTCAAGACCCTGAGTCTCTTCCTTAAACTCGACATCTCCATAGCCTTTGACTCGGTGGGGTGGGCTTATCTTCTTGAAGTCCTGACGGCATTGCGTTTAATGAGAATTTATGTACATATGTATATGTTGTGGGCAACTATTTGCCAGTATCTCTTCTTCACTTTGATGTAATTTTGTGCTAAATGGTATATTGTGAATTTGTGCTTGTCAATGGCAATCATTGACAATGTCATACCTGAGTGTGTGTAGACATGATTGTCTCAGCTGCAGCCACAATGGTGGTGTGTTTCACTCTGTATTTTGGGAGTTTTTGTGGTCACATTGTCACCACATTTGAGAATAGCATTCAGCAACTTCCATCTAATAATGTTTTTTGTTTGTTTTGGAAATGGAAAACTTTTATTGATATAGCAATTTTAGGTGCCAGATATTGATCTCTTCTTTATGCTATATATATAGGCTAAGAGCCAGCACCCACCTTTGAATGCTTTCCACATGACCCTGGTTACTGCGATTTGTAACTATTTGTGGATCACTTACCAAAAATATATTATCTGTGAAAATGTAACAGTAACGTATTCCGTCTAGATCCAAGGAAGCTGGGAATTGTGGATGGTGAATTGCCTTCTATGTTTTAGCATGTGTATGTGTTCCTCGGATGCCTGTGCAGGTTTGGTGTCTTCGTGATCGGGTCCATGTGGGCAAACCTTGACTGCTCTAGATTCATTCAGGAAGGCTCATGTACTATATATCGGAGAGGTGTGCTTCGGTCCCCCTGTTTTTAAACTTAAGATGTATGGGTCGTTTTATTTTTTTTATCTGTCGAAATCCATATCGAGGCCACGTATATCTCCGTATATGTGTACTCGATCGAAATAGGTACAATCCATGTTCCGGTCGACTGATCCCACCTCTCATTATCGCGATCTACGTCTTTGCATGTCATAATTTTAATTTTTGTTGTTGTTGTTATATAACTTTCGATTTTCGTCTTCCACAGGCACATGAGTATACGTATACGGTGAGTATATGTCTAAGAAGATTATACGGACTTCGAGTGGGTTTGTACAGTCCTCTAAACAATCGGTATCGAGTTTTTGTTTGTTAAAGTTTGAAAGAAAGAGAGGGAGAGGGGAGGGGGGACCGAAGCAAAAGTGTATATCGGATGCATGTGCAGGTTTGTCAAAAAACATCTTCGCTTTCAACCCTCTTTATGCTATGCCATGTAAGCACATTTACTTTTGTTAGTAGTACACATAGCAAAATCATTCTTCAAAATCACTATTACAAGAAGCAATAAGACCAGCCACACTGTGGCCAGGGGCGGAGCCAGGGGGGGCTAGCAGGGGCTAGACCCCCCCTAACCATCAGTCCCCCTATAAATATGTACTATTAATTACCCCACCTCATAACTTAATTATTGCTTTAAAAAAATAACTTAATTATTTTGAGAGGCCCAAGTCTAATGTGTGCATCTAGCTAGGTATTCAATGAAACCTAAAAAAAATAGCCCATCAAGCTCCCGTGGAGAGTTAAAAAAATGAAAACTCTCATGTTTTTTTGCCTTAGTTTGACGGACAGAGTGTCGCTGATTGATCTATTAGCCTAGGGTTCCTTCCTTCTTTCACAATCAAACTGCGTCTACATCGACGGTCATTGATGTCTTCTAGATGCCATGACCCATGAGACGACGAAGGTCGCGACCGATGTGGTGCCAGCATGTCGCCCCGGTGTGCCGACGCTCTTAATCCTACATTAGTTCTTGTCGTGGTTTCACGGCATAAGTCCATGGAGTAGCACACTTAGACCTTAAGGTAGGTATACACAAACTAGTACTAGTAGCCTTTTGTCGTCTTTCATATGGATTACAAGTTTACAACTTGTTAGTTTGGTTAATTGTTTTACTTGCGTATATGATAATGCATTTGTTTACTAGTTGGATGTGTTTCTTTAATCTTCTATGCACCTATTATCTCTGGGAGAAAAACTAAATCAATGAAGATTTTTTACAAGCCACTTTCATTCTAAATTTAATTTGTAGAAATTTGTTTTTGTGTGGTGGAAAAGCCAAACATTTATATTGATAGGCTTTGACGTGGGTATTTTGACTTGATATATGTGATGTATTTTCCCCGTCAAAAAAATCTTCGCCCCCCTCATGTTCAAATCCTGGCTCCGCCCCTGACTGTGGCGCCGGTTCGAAGCAAAAGGTAGAATTCTTTGAACCGATGCTCTCTTTGCTGTAGTGTATGGAATCGGTTGTGGGTTCTACCAGACCCCACTCTTTCTTGTCCTTTTGCTACTTTCTCCATTATTTTTCTTCACAACTCTGCCACACGGGGCTGCACATGCATGCAAGAAGCGAACCAAAAACTAGAATCGCTTTTCTTGTCAGATCAATTGAACCGATGCTCTGCACCGTGTGGAACCGGTTCAAACTAAGCTACGAATCGCTCTTACACCACAGTGTGGCTGGTCTAAGTAGTTAGCATTCAAGGTGCTATTATTTGGTTTGCAACTATGTAACACACTACAAAGCTCTAAAATCTAATTTGCTTCGCTAGAAAAAATCTTCGACAAAATCTGAGTGTGACAACAGTTAGGAAGAAACTCACCATAAGCATGGTTATTTTATTCTTCTCGATCTGCCATCCCAATCGGTCTCGCCGTGCATCATTCGAATGATTTTTAACCGGTTTATTGTGTTTTTCTTTCTCAGATTTAACACACCATGACCTTTCAATAGTGCGGTTTCCATTTCATACGTTTTTATCTTCTGCTCCTATAGATATAGACTAGAAAAAATATGAGTTAGTGCCATCTTATTCCTGTTTCTTTCAAAGACAAAAAAGAGGTAGTGGAGTTCAATTCGAAGAAAAGTGGAGTTCTCGTTGTCAAATTTCGCTTTCAGTCCGTACTTTCGCTTTCCAAGGGGGCCCACCCTAATCTTTTTTTTCCACTCCTCACTGGAGCACTCCTCACTGGAGTCTCCGACCGTCAACACCAGTCGCCGCCGCAGCCAGTGTTCATCTTGCCGGGCCAGTACTCTTCGCCCTCGTCGCCACCACTTTCCCATCTCTCACCGCGCCGTCCTCTCCACCCTCTCCACCTCCCACGCCCCCCTTTTCTTGCGGCGGCGCCATTCTCCCCGCTCCGGGCCCCTCCTTCGTCACCGCTGTCCACTATACACGGCAGTTCCGGTTCGCAGGGACCCAAATCCGGCCACCGAAGAACCGATCTGTTTGCATCCGCTTGGTGGACGATGGGAGGCTAGCTGTGATCCCCGTCGTCTCCTCCGCCGGCGCCAGGTACTCGCGAGGAAGGCTGCGCCCAGAAAGTGCGCCCCGATCGAACGGAACCTTTTCTCCGGTGGCGAGGTGAGTATCCTTCGCCTGCTTGGTCGCTTGCTCGCAACGGCGCTCTGAAAGTCTGAATCATGTAACCCTGTATCAGATGCACTAATCCAGGACCGTTCCCACACAGAAACCTTGATCCCAAACGAAGAGGACTTTTTATCCACCATTCCCCATGGAAACTGTCGGCAAGAACATCACCAACGTTGTGCGCTTGGTGAAGCTGCTCAAGATCGATGGCTACTGCGCCACCAAAACTATGGGCAACGAGGATTGCATCAGATCCAGTCACAGCATTGGTGGGTACGATTGGGAGATCTGTATCTACCCTGCGATGATGCCGCGTGCATCCGATGGCACCCCGTGGGTAGCGGTGAAGCTCGTGTTCCTCAGCGAGACCTGCCCGTCCATCCTGAGGGCGAACCTATGCTGTCGCTTGGTTGATCCGAGAGGCGAGCTTCGACCGTCCGAGCCAAAGAGCGTCTCGTGTATATTCAACCGTTCCTGGATACTCCGCTGTCTCGAGATGTGCTCGCCTTTCGTCAAAGAGGATTGCTCGCTTCCAGTTCGTGTCATGTCAAGAGGCAGCCTAGAAAAATCTACTTTCCTCAGGCTTGATTCTTTTACCGTGCAATGCATCATCACGGTGCTCAAAGAGGATTTGCCAGCACCACCAGCAGCTAAGGTCCCAGCTAAAGATGTGCATGTGTCATCACCTAGCTTGCAACAGCACCTAGCTGAACTCCTGCGCAGTGGGCTGGGAGCGGATGTCACATTTCTCGTGTCCGGCAAGTCCTTCGCCGCACACAAGCACATTCTCGCTGCTAGGTCCCCTGTACTCATGGCAGAGTTCTTTGGGCACATGAAGGAGACGAGCTCTCAACGTGTTGAGATCAAGGACATTGATGCGGTGGTATTCAAGCCATTGCTTTACTTCATTTACACCGACTCTGTGGAGGAATTTGATCAGCTGGAATCAGATCTGCAGTATGAGGCCTTGGCGATTTTGGCTCAGCATTTACTTGCAGCTGCTGACAAGTATGGACTGGACAGGCTCAAGGAGATCTGCGAAGGCAAGCTCTCTGACGGCATCACCGTCGACACGGCGGCGACAACCCTGGCTTTAGCCGAGCAGCACAACTGCCCGCAGCTCAAGGTGAAGTGTGTTGAGTTCATCGTTAGCACTCCTGAAATTCTTAATGCTGTTTTGGCGACGGATGGGTATAAGCATCTGGAGGCAAGCTGCCCTACGGTATTGCCTGATCTTCTCAAGTCTG
This sequence comes from Avena sativa, assembly GCA_916181665.1. Classification (NCBI taxonomy): domain Eukaryota; kingdom Viridiplantae; phylum Streptophyta; class Magnoliopsida; order Poales; family Poaceae; genus Avena; species Avena sativa. Next base: position 478,419,093 of record OV702299.1, on the reverse strand, counting down.
CGCGTGGGAGAAAGAGTTAAAGTCTGGGTAACCAAATTCTAAAGCTCTAGTATTTTCATATATTATTATTATTTGTGATCCTCACGCATGTATGGTCTAGTAGAAACTTGTGTATGTATTCACCTAAAATGGAAAACTTATGTCCACCTATATATTCTATGAGCAACTTGATGCTTGCATTCCCTCCTCCAACTTGGTTGTAATTTGGTGCCATTTGGTCCCTATCTCCTTTTGTACTTGAAAGTATTGGCACAAGGTGATGCATATGTGATAATGTATGCTGAGTTTGGAAAGAGCCTCCTGTTTTACTGATGTTAAGAGTAGGATTGTTCAGAGTGTGCAGACATGATTTTCTCAGTTGTAGGCTGCAGCAACACAATTCCGGTGTTTATTTTACCTTGTACTGCCTCAAATATTCTTGTGAACACTTCGGGAACAAATCTGATTGCCGCATGCTAAAGTAGGGTGTTCTCGCCAAGAGCCAAAACCTGAACCAGGCTATTTGTTGAGTCTGATTCGCATAACTGTATGTTTTCCACCGAATGCTGTGATGCTGCAATATTCTTCAGAAAAAAGATGTTTTGTGTGGACTGAATGCTGAGATTTTTCTTTTGCTTCTAAGCATGCAGGCTCCTTGTCTCCTTTGATGCTTGTCCGTGCATGCTTTTTTGTCCCTTTTCTGAATGAGATTCTTTTTCTTCCATTCAAGCTTGGGTCTCTCTCCCTATAAGGTTCCACCCTAAACTACACACTGTCACCCTAAACAATTTGACGGAATCTGGATGAACTTATAGAGCCATCATATGAACAATGGGCATGTTTATTTATGCAGATTGTTTGTAATGCTTCAGTTGAACCCACCTTGTATGCACATGTCCATGCCAAAAGATCATGTTTAGTACAGTGACGACAAGCCAGCACAACTAACCCGATTGAATACGTACTATAGGGGAATTCAGGTCCATACTATAGAAAACATCGCCTGTGTGTAGGTTTGGGAAGACTAAAGTTTGAGGCCAGAGCATAGGTAATATAGTGGAATTCAGGTTCAATGCATGTGGATGTACTTTTGCAGAATCTGAGGTGGCAATATGTTGCGTTTTCACTTGAAGTTATTGTTTGGCAGTTTAGTGTAGGAAAAGGACCTCTAGATAGAACCATCTGTCTATTTCCGCTTCATTTAATTAGACACGAGGCATTATGCCCTGGTTTATAGATAAGCCAAAACCAGCGAAGCCGATTATTTCCAAGTTACCAATAATATGACTACTAGTGTTCCTGATGCTCCGCAAGGTGGTCTCCCATCGAGTCCATGTCATTTTGCTCAGTCAGACAGCTTTGTTAGTAACTTTATTTCCAGAATGTTGTGGCAATTGAATTGGCTAGTAACAGCAAAGAAGAATCGGACACTCGAGATGCAAATGATCGTCACTTCGTCAGCATTTTCTGCAGTTGAGGGAACAGATGCTTCAGAAAACATGTAGAGGCTCTGCTAGAGCTTATCCTGCGCCTGTGCTCCTCCGGATATGAACTTATGAACAGATCTGGTATATCGCTCCTTCCTTGATCTTACAGGGTTCTAGCAGCACACATAGTTAATCAAGTCCATTTCCATATCATTGGCAAAAATGCCATCCATATGAGGTTAAGGATCTATAGTTCAGGCTATCATGCGGATGAGATATGTGCTGACCAAACTATCAAAGTCCAAACAAAGGAGCATTTAAAAACCAAATCCCACATTGGCTAATCATGCAAGCACCTGAGGATATCAGAACACGAGCCACTAGAAAAATGAATAGAGCAAATGCAGCTTCCTACTATCTTTTGAAGAGCATCCAAAATACCAGGGGGGCATTTTGAAAATTATAGGCTTGGATACAAAACAATAATGAAGTTTTTTTAAAAAAAATTGCTAGTGTATTTGGTAGCTCCCTTCCACAGGAGGCAACTGTGCTATCTTTACATGTCCACACATACATCTAAATCAGGATGTTGGCCCTTGGCGGGTAAGATATGAGCCATCTTCCTTTGTGACTAGCACTCTCAGATGAAAATTTCGTAATGTTATTCACAAATTTGGTGACAAGATGTTCATAAGAAATCCCAATATACACAGTGAAACATGCCAGGGTTGTTGGGGATGCAAGTGAGATAAGGACTCTTAAACATCACTGAACAGAAGGTTTTTGTCAAGCCCTGTACACACCACTGGTCAGGTGCCACTCAGAAAAATCTGGAACCACTATACCACAGTGAACGGGCACTGAAAGTAGTAACGTTGCACATAACATAAGTCAGAGAAACACAATTTGCTTACTAGAAATGCATGCATAACATGCACAGACAAAGACGAACCTAGCTGAGCTTCAGTTCGTTGCACAAGTTAACTAGACATACATACATCACGAGCACAATCATAGACTACGGATCGATCATGTCTTAGACCTCAAGTAGCACCTAATTATGCATCAGTTCTTCCTCCCATGCGCAGACTTGACTTGAGAAGGTCAGCCAGCACCGACGGGCAGCTTGCCTCCAGGTGCTTGTACCCCTCAGTCGCCAACACAGCATCGAGAACTGCAGGACTTCTAACGATGAACCTGACACACTTGGCCTTGAGCTGTGGACAATCGTGCTGCTCTGCTAAGGCCAGAGTTGTCGCTACAGTGTCAACATTGATGCCACTGGAGAGCTTGCCTTCGCAAATCAGTTTGAGCCTGTCCAGTCCGTACATGTCAGCAGCTGCAAGTAGGTGCTGAGCTATCACCGTCGCCACATCATCCTTCTCATCGAATTCTGCCACGGTATCGGTGTAGATAAAGTGAAGGAGCGCCTTGAATACCACAGGGTCCATGTCCTTGATCTCCACACGGTGCGAGCACTTCTCCTTCATATCCCCAAAGAACTCAGCCATGAAAACAGGAGATCTCGCGGCCAGTATGCTCTTATGCGCAGCGAAAGACTCGCCGGACACGAGAAAAGTGACATCTGCTCCCGTCTCACTCTGCAGGAGTTCAGCGAGGTGTCGGTGTAAATTAGAGGACGGCACTAGCACTTCTTCTTCAATTGGATCCGGTGCAGTATCAGGCAGTTCCTTGAGGACAGTAATGGTGCACTGCATGGTAAAAGAATCACCCCTGAGAAAAGCCGATGCCCCGAGCTCACGTCTTCCCGCGAGTACCTTCTTCGGTGAGCATTCTTGGGGATTACTGAACACCCACGACACACAAACTTCATTGGATGGTTTGATCACCCCCCTCGGATCGACCACCTGGAAGGCTATTGCTGCCCTCACACTGCCCTTGCGGGGTGTGCTGAGAAAGGCAACCTCCAGTGCTACATTGCAGTTGATTGCAGGATAGATACGGATTTCCCAGTCATACCCATCGAAGCTCCATCCGGATCTGACGAAGTCGTCGTTGGCCATGCTCCCGGTCAAGCTGAAGCCGTCGATCTTGAGCAGCCGCACCGAGCGCGCCACGGCGGTGAAGGCATGTTCCATGGCGAAGGCTGGACAGTGGAGTGGATGGACAGATGGTCGAGCAGATCAAATGTTCCTGCGAGTGTTGTGAACGTGCATAAGTACGATTCAGCAAACAATGAGCATTGCGTGGGAGCCAAGGAGGCAATTTGTACCCAAATAGGATTACCAAATCTCCTCGCTGCTCTCTACTTGTATGGTTAAGCATAACGCTGGAACTGATAGAATGTCAGTCACTAATTCAGCATGGTTTCTTAATCTGTTGTCAAGACAGCAAAAGCAACTGAACCTAATTGCAGATGCATACCTACAGGTACCTAAAAGCGCTTCCTGTGAAACTCACTCTAGTAGATCAACTAGACATCGCCGCTGCACCAACGACGCATCAGCCGGCGAATCGGACGGCCCAGACAGAACCAGATCGGATAAACAGCACGCGCCAGAGCGTCTCCCGCTCTAGATCCCTCTACCCCGGCAGAGGGCAGCGGATCCCGTAGTTCCATTTCGATTCAAGCAGCGAGCCGAGGCCTCAGCAGGCAGGACGGGGCGGGCGTTGGCAGGAGCGACGGGGAGCTACAGGACTAGGGGAGAGCAGAGAAAGGGAATCGAGGAGTAGGTACCAGATGGTGGTGCAGAGGCCCTTGCCGGCGATGGTGTTCCAGCGCTTGCTGTGGGGGATGGTGTAGCCCTTGTAGGTCGTGCCGCCGTTCGCGCCGTCGTCCTCTCTTCCTCCTCTCCGCCGGTGTCGACCCTGTCTCACTGTCTGGGGGTGGGGAAGAGTCTGCGCCTGTGTGTACTCGTGCTGAAAGGCTTCCGACAAGGGCACTGCTACGCGTACCCGGCGATAAATCCCCCAAATCCCCGGTACCCGTGCTACCACGTGTTCTTAAAAAAATTGTCTAAATTCCGGTTTTGCTATATTATCTCCTGATTTTGGTTTGACAGATTTTGTCGGAGACCTTGCCGGAGTTTCGTCGGATACCTCGCTTGAAAGTTTGTAGTAAAAAGTTTGTTCTAATGTAGCAAAACTGATTTCGCCGGAGACTTTCGCCGAAAGACCTCGTCGGAGACACCGTAGCAGAAACTTTATGTTTTTGTATTAAAACTAGAGAACGGGCAGTAGCCTAGTGGTTGGTCGCAGTTGGCGCATTCCAGCGACCGAAGTTCAATCCCTGTTAGGTACGAATTTTCGGAATTCCCATGCCGAGCCGCTTCTACTATATCAAAAAAGTGTCTAGTTCTTCCTAGCACTGTTTCATATTTATTGTAGAAAATCTAGAAAACAGATGTAGCAAAAAAGTTTAGCATCTGTAGAAAAAAACGATTTCGCCGGAGACTTTCACCGGGAAGCAAACCCAACGCCCATTTGTAGCATTGTTGCAGACCGCCGGTGAAAGTTGACGCAGGCGCCACTGCTAGGACGCCACCCTGGAGGAGCATGTCGGATACCTCCCCAGCTAGCGGAGGCGCAACCATGAAGGATGAAGAAAAGGCATGGACGACAATGACGTGTGGGAAGCGGTCGCGGTCATCGCGACGCCGCTCACCGTCGGCCGCTGGCTCGGTCGCCAAGGGGAGGTGGGCTCATGGAAGTGGAGACATGGGAGAGAGGTGAGCTCGTGGCTCGACGGCGACCAGGTGGGGAGAGAGGGGAGAGAGAGAGAGAGATGAGGTGTGGGGGATAGAGGGAGTGGTGGACAGTTTCATCTTGTGTTCCTAGCAGGTTCTCGGTTACCTAGAATCGGTCTGGAAATGCCGGATGTATTTGGTCCCAAAATCGCCCTGAGAACGCCTCTTGGGAGCGCTATTGGAGCATTCTTTGCAATTCGGATGAAAAAAAGTGGCCTGGAAATGGCCTCTTGGGAATGCTAGTGGAGATGCTCTAAGTTGTTTAACATTAACCTGTAGATGATTTTTTTCCTTTTGCAAATAGGACCTTGGCCTTAAAATAAATATCGAACGGTACAAAGCATCTCAAGAAAAACAAAAATTACAACGAGATCCTTCAGAAACCCTTCATATTCAACCTCCAGACCATATCGACGGCGCGGTGCCGCTGCAGCTCCTCCCTGAGCCGCCTGACATTGTTGGTTGCAGATGGGAGATCGCCAAATGGGTCAAGAAGACCACATCCGTCCTAGAGACGAAGAAGGATGAATTGCTGATGAAGCTCATTAACGATCCGAAGATCCCCACAACCAGAAGAAGCCTTGAAGACCACACCACCCCCATAATCTTCTTGATGTCGTCATGGGGCTAAAGTCGGCAAGACCTTATTGAAAGAGACGTCGCCACCACCACCTAACTGTCGCTCGACCAAACTTGAATCCTAAAAACAGGAATAGTGGAGCCCTCCTGCCGGTGGGGGCCTAGATTCATCCCGCCTCCATGCCCCGGAGTCCATAGAGGTGAGACATATTGGCGGCAACGCCGACAGGAGGCGACGAACCCTGATTAAAGGTAACCAAGATTCTGATTAGACATAACATGTAGATGAATATTAAGTTAAAAATCCTATAGATGAATATTTTTATACAATATGGAAATTAAAAAATGTTTCTGTTTTTTAAATCCACCAATTTATTAATAATCATCAACAATATTACAAAGATCCCCAAAATAATAAAAGTAACAAATAGATATTTGAACCATCTAGCAACAACTACATTCAAGGCGCGTTGCCATACTCGCCCCTCCATCACTGCTGCTAGAGAGAACTTTTTATAGTAGATAGATGGAAAGTCATCGTGTTAAGGCCGCAAAGGACCAGCGCACCAGAGTAGTAACCATCGCCAACGGTGATTGTTGTGGATATACCAAATGTGTATACCTACGACATAGTCTCATACCGGCAAGCCCGGGTGGCCCACAGTGGGTGGTTAGTCCTATGGCATAACCGGGCGGCCCAGTTGCTGATAGACAAGACGGAGGTCCAGCAGGGATGATGGAAGGCGACGTGCCACCGCCTTAGATGGAAGCCGGCGCCTTGGAGGACACGAAGACTAGTTAGTGTTAGTCTAGGACTCTGTAACCGTATCCGACTGGGGCTCTCCATGTAACCCTAGGTCCTGGCGCTCTTATAAGTCGGACTACGGGAGCCTTTAGGGCACAAGCTAAACAATAGACAAGTGCATAGCACTACCCGCACACAGCGAACCCCCCAATCCTGTAACTCGGCGTATTGCCATTATAGTGATTTATAGCAGGAGTAGGATCTCGCCACCGTCGTGAGATCTGAACCTGGGTAAACTGTGTCACGCCGATCCGGACGCTCTTCGTCTTCCCCCCACGTCTCTAAACTCGCCATTGGGATGCCCCTATGGCGTACGTGTCGACAAAACCACGACAGTTGGCGCCCACCGTGGGGCAAGAGGCGCTTACAGCATGGATCCGGGCGGGATCCTTCGTCGTCTTCGACGACGGCCAAATCACATCTCCATCGACGCGCCAGCTTCGTCATCGCTTTTGAGTTCTCGGAGGATTTATTGTCTTTCCGATCGAGCGTGTAACCTAGTCGGCGGCATCGCGGAAATCTTCATCAGCAAAAACAGCAGTGGTCGTGCTAGGTTTTCCTCGCCGGCAGGCTGATGAATCCGGCAGCCCGCAACCTTCTATACTACTACTTCGACACAACCTGCTGTTTGGTCGTTTCTGCAAGCTGATATCGGGAGACGTCTTGGTGCAACACGGATTACATCAATCCAAGTCTCAATGGAGAAGTTGGATCGGTTAAAGGTTGTTTCATCAGGAACGCTACGTGCAGACCAAATATTGCTGGAGCCTCACATCGATCAGATAGCAAATCACTCACCACGTGAGTACGAAAATACGTGTGTGCGTGAATTTTTGACTAGAAAGTCACGTCTCCAATCGGACGGAAATCGAGGCTATGCCTTTGTGCATCTGCTTTTTTCCGTCTTGATTCGCTGGGAGAGTTCAAAGCCAAGTACGCATTATCCTTTGCACGTGACCGACTTTGTTTCCAATAACAACAAGCTCAGCAGCGGCCGGCTTCGTACTTCGCCGTAGCCAAATTCACTCCGACTTGAACTACTAGGTCTTTATCTTTGTTATGGTTGGCTTTACCGCCGACATGAACCGGATTCATCTTAGCGCGAACTACATCGACTCCGCTCAAACAGCTAAGTCTCTATTTATATTTTAATATTTTAATTATTTATGATTATGAGATTAAGATTGGTTCACTCATATTACGAGTCTTTTACCGATTTCATTTTGATCATATCTTTTCACGATTTGCTTTGCGCTCGTGAGTATAAATTTTTTACTGGCTTGCCGTTTAAAGGCCCCAGTACCATGCAAAAAACCCGTCTTCGGGCGTTAGCTTAAATTTTCTGGATACACGTTTTCTGTTGTTTTATGTGGATTCCAGAGTAATGACTTTTCGGCACTTAAAGTCGGCGTTTTGGCCTTGGGTTCTGGACGGTGCCATTAGGCATCATCGCCCAAGGACATGGTTCTGTGCTGCGAGTCTTCCGTCTCACGAAAGGTCAAACATAAAAACCAGAATAATGGATAAGCCAGCACTTGCTTAAAGAAAATTTTACATAAACTGTTCAAATTAGTTGAGTTTTTTCCCTCCTAAACAGTTTTATGTGTCCAGCTGCTGCATTGTTTCAGCTTTAAAGCATTTGTTCAAAGGCCATGTTTGTTCCGCCTTACATTTGTTTGTTGGACACGATTAAAGGAACAATTTAATACATTTGTATTTTTATATTTATATTTCAGGTACATGATGAAGGGAATATGCCCTGAGAGGCAATAATAAAGTGTTTATTATGTGTATTCCAAGTATATGATAGATGTTTATTTTGCATGCTATAATTGTATTAATACGGAAACGTTAATACATGTGTGTTTAATAAACAAACAGAAAGTTCCTAGTTATGCCTCTCTCATAAACTAGTTCGTTGATTAACAAGATGATCAAGGTTTTCTGATCATAGATATTGGATGTTGTTAATAACGAGATCACAACATTAGTGTAATGGTGTGATGAACATTCATCCGAAGTATAGCATTACGATCAAAGTCACTGAGTTTATATTGCTATAAACAAACTACGAACTAATCCTAATCCTTAGACCATGAGATCATGCCAATCACTAACACCGGAAGAGTTTCTTGTTGACATCAAATGTCACTCCGTAACTTGGTGATTATAAAGATGGCTTCAAAGCTTCTAAAGTGTTATGTTGAGAATCATGGATCAAGAGTGGAATTTGTTCATCCCGATGACGGATAGATATGCTCTGGGCCCTCTCGGTGATATCACATTGGTTAGCTTGCAAGCAAGTGAAATGATCACTAGGATGTTATATCACGGGAACGAGAAAAGAGTGCATGTTAGTAACGAGATCAAACTAGGTATGGAGATACCGATGATCGAATCTCGGACATGTAATATATCGTGAAACAAAGGGATTAAGATACAAGCGTAAAAGGTTCCGACGATCACAGGAAAAGTCATCGTTGAATGTGTGGGAGTCAGTACGGATCTCCAGGTCCCGCTACTGATTATTGATCGGAGAAGGGTCTCGATCATGTCCGCATTATTCGAGAACCGTAGGGTGACACACTTAAGGGACACTGGCATCCAGTTGGAGCAAATGTTTCATGCCGAAAAAATAAACAAGCGCAGGAATTTATTTCACTAGATACCAAAACAGGTTTTCGGGTGAAATTGCATAAAGAGGTTATGCATGTGAAATGGAATTCTAGCAAGGGGTTATTTGTGAATGTTTGTCATTAAAGTAATTGACAAAATTCTGAATAAAATAAAAGAGTTTTATTTAATGAGAGTTTGTATTAAATTTGGTGGAAATTTAATGGGAATTTGAGTGGAGAAAATTGAAGGGCCATTTTTGTGAGTGGAGTGTCCACCCACATGAATGAAGGAGGGGAGGGGGCAGCCCCCATGGCCGGCGGCCACCCCCTTGGGTGCCCCCCTCCTCCTATAAAAGGAGCCCCTCCTCTCACTTGTCTCTCACACTTCCTCGTGAAGGATCTCTCTCCCCCTCTAGAATTTATCCCCCATGGTCTCGGACTAGCGAGATACATGTTCCCGGTGTCTTGTACGTGTGTGCGAGCACGGATGCGCTGCTGCTTTGCGGCGCTAGGACTTCCTCTCGATCTTGAGATCGGCAAGAGATCGTCTACATCAACCACGAGTTGAACTCGTTAAGCTTTGTCGGTCTTCAAGGGTATGTTCTCTACGGATATACATCCGCCCGTTGTTTGTATCTAGTAGATAGATCTTGATACATAGTTCCCATCGTAGGAAATTTTTTGTTTTCTATGCTGCGAACCCTACAGTGGTATCAGAGCCGGATCTATGCGTAGATACTTTACATGGGTAGTACACATATGAGTATGTGGGCGATGATGATCATGTTGTTGCTCCTTTGTTGCAATTTTGGATATTGGTGGCATAGTGGGATGAAGCGGCCCGGACAAACTTTACATGTCCTCGCACATGAGACCTGTTCCATGCTTGACATGCAACTAGTTTGCATAAGTGGCTAGCGGGTGTCTGTCTCTCCTACTATAGTCAATATCTATTTTGCAAGCGAGTTTTCAACAATTTGGTTATCCTCGTTGTGGTTCATGTTCGTAGGTAAGAACGGTTCTATCTCGAAAGCCCTAAGCCACGTAAAACTTGCAATGGATAAATTAGAGGCGTCTAGTTTAGATTGTTGCTGAGCTAGTGTTATGATATGGTGATGTTGTAAGTAGAAGTATGAGATGATACTCTTACAACATACATAACATGTAATCTCCATAGACCTTGGATTTACACATATAGGTATGATAGTGATCATACCACGGTGCACATGATAGAGATCATATGCGGGAACCATATCATTTCACTAATAAACATGTGATGTTTGATAGCATCTTATATTGCTTGTTTAGCACTTTGTTAGCATAATAAGATGATCCCTCTTTTAAATATCAAGATAAGAATGTATTCTTCCTTTAGTATGCACCGATTATGTTTTCGTCGCTCCAAGACATCACGTGATGATCGGGTGTTCTTGGATCCACGACCATATTTCGGGTGTAAAACAGTTACACACGCGAATACTAAGGTTCTAACTTGGCGAGCCTAGCATGTACAGACATGGCCTCGGAACACGAACCGAAAGGTTAAGCATGAGTCATATAGTTGATATGATGCCCATTTGATGCTCGCCTTTGAAGCTACACCGACTCACATGATGATCGGACTTGGTGTAGTGGATTTGGTTCATGTAATCACCAAAAAGGCACGAGGGATGTCGTTTTTTAGTGGGAGTTCATTCGTAATATGGATTAATTGAACTCAATCTATCATACACTTAGTCTAAACTTTACAAATTCTGTTGTAGATGGCACCACCTGCTTTTAATTTCAATGTGTTCATGGAGAAAGAGAAACTTGCAACGAACGGTAGCAACTTTACCGAATGGGCCATGAGTTTGAGGATTCTCCTCTCTGCTGCACAAAAGCAATATGTGCTAGAAGCTCCGTTAGGCCCCCCACCTCTTGATGATGCCCCTGACGAGGAGAAGAATGTCTATCAGACTCATCAGGAGGACCACAACTTAGTTCATTGCGGCATATTGTATGGGCTAGAGCCGGAACTTCGAAAGCGTTTCGAAAATGGCAATGCATTTGATACAATGGGTGAGTTGAAAATGATTTTCGACACACATGCTGCTGTAGAGAGCTACAACGCTTCAGAAAAGTTCTTTAGCTGCATGATGGAAGAGCACAACTCCGTTAGTGAGCATGTACTCAAGATCTCGGGTTATGCCGATAAGCTTGTGTCCTTGGGAATATCGATTCCCATTGACTTAGGCATCCATCGTGTTCTGCAGTCTCTGCCACCTAGCTATAAGAGCTTCGTGATGAACTATAATATGCAAGGCATGAAGAAGTCTCTCCCCGAGCTTCTGTCAATGCTTAAAACTACAGAAGTGGAGATCAAAAAGGAACATCAAGTGTTGATGATCAGTAGGAACACTGGTTTCAAGAAAGACAAGAAGGGAAAACGGAAGGGAAGTAAGGGCGGCAAGCCTGTTGCCGTGCCTGAAAAGAAACCCCGAGTTGGACCTAAGTCTGATACCGAGTGCTACTATTGTAAGGGGACTGGCCACTGGAAGCGCAACTGCCCCAAGTATTTGGCAGACAAGAAAGCCGGCAAGGCAAACAAAGGTATATATGATATACATGTTATTGATGTGTACTTGACTAGTGCTCGCAGTAGCACCTGGGTATTTGATACCGGTTCAGTTGCTAATATTTGTAACTCGAATCAGGGGCTGCGGAACAAGCGACCGCTAGCAAGGGGTGAGGTCAAGATGCGTGTCGGCAATGGATCAAGCGTTGATGTGATCACCGTCGGAACGCTGCCTCTCCACTTGCCGTCGGGATTAGTTATAAACTTGAATAATTGTTATCTGGTGCCTGCACTGAGCATGAACATTGTATCTGGATCGTGTTTGATGCGAAGTGGTTATTCATTTAAATCCGAGAACAATGGTTGTTCCATTTATATGAATGAAATCTTTTATGGTCATGCACCGATGATGAATGGTTTATTTCTTTTAGATCTCGATGATAATATTACACATATTCATAATGTTGATGCTAAAAGGATTAAACTAAATGATGATATATCCGCATATATGTGGCACTGCCGTCTAGGTCATATTGGCGTTAAACGCATGAAGAAGCTCCATTCGGATGGACTTTTGGAATCACTTGATTATGAATCATTTGATACATGTGAGCCATGCCTTATGGGCAAGATGACTAGAACGCCGTTTTCCGGTTCAATGGAACGGGCGACAGATTTATTAGAAATCATACATTCTGATGTATGTGGTCCAATGAGTGTGTCAGCGCGAGGTGGATATCGTTATTTTGTTACTTTCACGGATGATTTGAGTAGATATGGTTATATCTACTTGATGAAACACAAGTCTGAAACCTTTGAAAAGTTCAAGGAATTTCAGAATGAAGTGGAAAATCATCGTAATAGAAAGATCAAATTTCTACGGTCCGACCGTGGAGGTGAGTATCTAAGTTACGAGTTTAGCACTCACATGAAAGAGTGTGGAATTGTTTCACAACTCACACCTGCCGGAACACCATAGAGAAATGGTGTGTCGGAACATCGTAATCGTACTTTATTAGATATGGTTCGATCTATGATGTCTCTGACGGACTTGCCGTTGTCATTTTGGGGTTATGCACTAGAAACTGCTGCATTCACTTTAAATCGGGCACCATCTAAATCCGTTGAAAAGACACCATATGAATTGTGGTTTGGAAACAAACCTAAGCTGTCATTTCTTAAAGTTTGGGGTTGCGATGTTTATGTGAAGAAACTTCAACCAGATAAACTCGAACCCAAAGAGGAAAAATGCGTCTTCATAGGATACCCTAAGGAAACTATTGGGTATTCCTTCTATCACAGATCCGAAGGCAAGGTTTTTGTTGCCACGAATGGATCCTTTCTAGAGAAAGAGTTTCTCGCGAAAGGTGTGAGTAGTCGGAAGATAGAACTCGAAGAGGTTATTGAACCTTCTCTTCAAAGTATGGCGAGTAGCGCAGCGCCGGAAGTTGTTCCGGAGTTGGCTCCACCTGTTGAAGAGGGAACTAATGATAATGATCATGAAACTCCGAAAGAGAGTACTACCGAACCTCGCAGGTCTAGCAGGACGCGTGCAGCTCCCGAGCTGTACGGAAATCCTGTCATGAATTTCATGGTTGATGAAAATGATGACCCTACGACATATGAAGAAGCGATGATGAGCCCGGATTCCAACAAATGGTTAGAAGACATGAAATCCGAGATGGAATCCATGTATGAAAATCAAGTTTGGAACTTGGTGGACTTACCTCACGACCGAAAGGCTGTGGAGAACAAATGGATTTTCAAAAGGAAAACTGATGCTGATGGTAATGTGACCGTCTATAAAGCTCGACTTGTCGCAAAGGGGTTTCGACAAATTCAAGGAGTTGACTACGATGAGACATTCTCTCTCGTAGCGATGCTAAAATCAGTTAGGATTATGTTAGCAATTGCTGCATATTTCGATTATGAGATATGGCAGATGGATGTCAAAAACGCATTTCTCAATGGTAATATTGAAGAAGAGTTGTATATGATACAACCAAAGGGTTTTGTCGGTCCTAAGGATGCTAACAAGGTGTGCAAGCTTCAGTGATCCATCTATGGATTGAAGCAAGCATCACGAAGTTGGAATCTCCGCTTTGATGAGGTGATCAAAGAGTTTGGATTTGTCCAAACTTATGGAGAAGCTTGTATTTACAAGAAAGTGAGTGGGAGCAATGTGGCATTTCTGATATTATATGTGGATGACATATTATTGATCAGAAATGATATAGATCTTTTAAACAGTGTTAAAAGTTATCTAAACAACAAATTTTCAATGAAGGACCTAGGTGAAGCGTCATACATATTAGGCATAAAGATCTATAGAGATAGATCTAGGCGCCTAATAGAGCTATCGCAAAGTACATACCTTGATAAGATTTTAAAGAAGTTTAAAATGGAAAATAGTAAGAAGGGGTTCTTACCTATGACACAAGGCACGACATTGAGTAAGACTCAAAGTCCGGCTTCGGCGGAAGAAAGAGAGGTAATGGACAAGGTCCCCTATGCTTCAGCCATAGGCTCTATAATGTACGCCATGCTATGTACAAGACCGGATGTGGCACATGCTATTAGTTTGACTAGTAGGTACCAATCGGATCCAGGTTCAGAACACTGGAAAGCGGTCAAGAATATCCTTAAGTACTTGCGAAGAACTAAGGATATGTTTCTTGTATACGGAGGTGAAGAAGAGCTCGTCGCTAAGTGTTATGTCGACGCTAGCTTTGACACCGATCCGGACGACTCTAAGTCTCAATCCGGATACGTATTTCTCATGAATGGCGGAGCGGTTAGTTGGAGGAGCTCCAAACAACCTGTGGTGGCGGGATCAACAACGGAGGCCGAATATGTTGCTGCTTCAGAAGTGGCTCAGGAAGCAGTTTGGATGAAGGAGTTCATATCCGAACTAGGTGTGGTTGCAAACGCGTTGGATCCAATGGTGATCTATTGTGACAACAATGGTGCCATTGCCAATGCCAAAGAGCCAAGGTCTCACAAGCATTCCAAGCATATTAAGCGCCGGTTTCACTCCATCCGCGAGCATGTCAAGGATGGAGATATAAAGATTTGTAAAGTACATACGGATCTCAATGTAGCAGATCCATTGACTAAAACACTCCCTAGAGCAAAACATGATCTACATCAGAACTCCATGGGTTTTAGATACATCACTATGTAACTATATTATTGTCTCTAGTGCAAGTGGGAGACTGAAGGGAATATGCCCTGAGAGGCAATAATAAAGTGTTTATTATGTGTATTCCAAGTATATGATAGATGTTTATTTTGCATGCTATAATTGTATTAATACGGAAACGTTAATACATGTGTGTTTAATAAACAAACAGAAAGTTTCTAGTTATGCCTCTCTCATAAACTAGTTCGTTGATTAACAAGATGATCAAGGTTTCCTGATCATAGATATTGGATGTTGTTAATAACGAGATCACAATATTAGTGTAATGGTGTGATGAACATTCATCCGAAGTATAGCATTACGATCAAAGTCATTAATTTTATATTGCTATAAACAAACTATGAAGTAATCCTAATCCTTAGACCATGAGATCATGCCAATCACTAACACCGGAAGAGTTTCTTGTTGACATCAAACGTCACTCCGTAACTGGGTGATTATAAAGATGGCTTCAAAGCTTCTAAAGTGTTATGTTGAGAATCATGGATCAAGAGTGGAATTTGTTCATCCCGATGACGGATAGATATGCTCTGGGCCCTCTCGGTGATATCACATTGGTTAGCTTGCAAGCAAGTGATTTGATCACTAGAATGTTATATCACGGGAACGAGAAAAGAGTGCATGTTAGTAACGAGATCAAACTAGGTATGGAGATACCGATGATCGAATCTCGGACATGTAATATATCGTGAAACAAAGGGATTAAGATACAAGCGTAAAAGGTTCCGACGATCATAGGAAAAGTCATCGTTGAATGTGTGGGAGTCAGTATGGATCTCCAGGTCCCGCTACTGATTATTGATCGGAGAAGGGTCTCGATCATGTCCGCATTATTCGCGAACCGTAGGGTGACACACTTAAGGGACATTGGCATCCATTTGGAGCAAATGTTTCATGCCGAAAGAATAAACAAGCGCAGGAATTTATTTCACTAGATACCGAAACAGGTTTTCGGGTGAAATTGCATAAAGAGGTTATGCATGTGAAATGGAATTCTAGCAAGGGGTTATTTGTGAATGTTTGTCATTAAAGTAATTGACAAAATTCTGAATAAAATAAAAGAGTTTTATTTAATGAGAGTTTGTATTAAATTTGGTGGAAATTTAATGGGAATTTGAGTGGAGAAAATTGAAGGGCCATTTTTGTGAGTGGAGTGTCCACCCACATGAATGAAGGAGGGGAGGGGGATGCCCCCCATGGCCGGCGGCCACCCCTTGGGTGCCCCCCCTCCTCCTATAAAAGGAGCCCCCCTCCTCACTTGTCTCTTACACCTCCTCGTGAAGGATCTCTCTCCCCTCTAGAATTTATCCCCCATGGTCTCGGACTAGCGAGATACATGTTCCCGGTGGCTATTCGGCAAGAAAGAGTTGTGCTTCCGCTGCATCGCTGGAGCGAGGAGGCGGAGGTTGCTCGGTGCCTCGAACGTGTGTGCGAGCACGGATGCGCTGCTGATTTGCGGCGCTAGGACTTCCTCTCGATCTTGAGATCGGCAAGAGATCGTCTACATCAACCACGAGTTGAACTCGTTAAGCTTTGTCGGTCTTCAAGGGTATGTTCTCTACGGATATACATCCGCCCGTTGTTTATATCTAATAGATAGATCTTGTTACATAGTTCCCATCGTAGGAAATTTTTTGTTTTCTATGCTGCGAACCCTACACATGACGCTTGGACATTGACGCGTTCCTCAAAATTAAGGTGTTTTAAGCCGGATTTTCACTAGGCTTGACACCTCGGGGGCTGCAATTGCAATTGTTGACCAAGACTTGAGCCGCCTTTGAGCATGTCGGATCGACGCTTGGGGGCTTGACATCTCTAATTTAAGAGTTTTGTCCCGCCTTGTGTCCAAGCCGGAACAATCCTCGGGGGCTACAGTACGATGATCTCGACATGGTTTAGTTCTCTTTGAGCATCAAGCCGGAAAATTCATGTGAATTCCACCTTGACGCTCGGGGGCTACACCGATGTTGAATTTTTGTGAAGTTCTCTCTAGAGCACCAAGCCGAAGAAATTCCGACTTGACGCTCGGGGGCTACACTATTGACGTTTTTACTAAAGCTACTCTGAGAGCACCAAGACGATTTTTTTTTGAAACTCCGACTTGGCGCTCGGGGGCTACAATAGTTTGATGTACAATTATGCATGTTCTTTTGAGCATCAAGCCGCCTTCGACGAAGCCGACTCAATGCTCGGGGGCTACATATGGTTATGTCAACAAAACCTTCAAGACGGTGAAAAATCCGGCTAGCGAAACCCGGAGGCTTTACATCAATTTTGCCTTCTCGGAAGTTTCAATGGGTTACACGGCTCGATGGCCTAAACGTCCGTGATATGAGAGGCTCTAAGACCTTAATTCGGCAAGCTCTTATGTCTGTGACTTTGCTGGCTCTAAGTCGGCAGTTTGACAGCCTTTGCGATCGTGGCCCAGGAGCCGTGATTTTTTCCGGCTTACATGTCGTCCGGCATGGATGATGATATTGAAGACGTTCCTAGAACTTGGCAGAATCTCTAACGATTTGTTAGAATTCTCCGCCTTGGATTCGTTCGCAGAAGCATACGAGCAACTCTCTGGCTAGGCTTAGTTGGATGAGAATATGATATGGGAGCTCTCCAAGATTTTTCGCGAAGCACGCCTACAAATTGAAGACGACGTGATACTTACATTCAAAGCTAGGCGGAGGAACGCGGGGATCTTGAAGAACTCCGGGGGCTACTGTTGTGGATATACCAAATGGGTATACCTATGGCATAGTCTCATACCAGCAAGCCCGGGTGGCCCACAGTAGGTGGTTAGGCCTATGGCATAACCGGGCGGCCCAGTTGCTGATAGACAAGACGGAGGTCCAGTAGGGATGATAGAAGGCGACGTGCCACCGCCTTAGATGGAAGCCGGCGCCTTGGAGGATACGAAGACTAGTTAGTGTTAGTCTAGGACTCTGTAACCGTATCCGGCTGGGACTCTCCATGTAACCCTAGGTCCTGGCGCTCTTATAAGCCGGCCTACGGGAGCCTTTAGGGCACAAGCTAAACAATAGACAAGTGCATAGCACTACCCGCACACAGCGAACCCCCCAATCCTGTAACTCGGCGTATTGCCATTATAGTGATTTATAGCAGGAGTAGGATATCGCCACCGTCGTGAGATCTGAACCTGGGTAAACCGTGTCACGCCGACCCGGACGCTCTCCGTCTTCCCCCCACGTCTCTAAACTCGCCGTTGGGATACCCCTATGGCGTACGTGTCGACAAAACCACGACAATGATAACTATAGATCGAAAAAAGACTGACCTGAAATCACATCGATAAACACAAAAACTAACTCAGACATATACTATTTTCATTTGGATATAATTAATAGTATCTTGCATCTTAAATTATAATTTCACGAGTGCATTTTCATACTACTTTGTAGGAGGATATGAAAGCATTCTCGAAAAAATTAGTTTTCGTATTGTATGATTTGGAGCTGAATAAAATAAGAGACAATACGGTATACGATCAAGAAAAAGATGAACAAAATGGATTTTCTGCCAATTTCAGATGGAAAACATCCACAAGATGTAGCCAAAGAAAATAGCACCCTTCCCGTTTGCATCGTGTCAAATAAACGACATGAGTTAGTTGACGAGATATACAAATACATCATGTCCATTGACGATGCAAAATATTTGGAGTAAGCCTCATGTTAATATAATCATCTAAGTGTCAATACATATTGTTATGATATCATTATTCTTATCATCTGTTTCATAGAAAAGAATGTGTACAAAGATCCAAACCTTATACAATAGGATTAACTCTAAATTCGGGATACTTAGGATAGACCAGCCTATGGACAAGGATTGTTTCAAGATTGTTGTTTGTATAGTGGCATGTGATGAGATAAAAATGTTCATACTGAACCTTTTTTTCTCAAGTCGGCGGTTATCGATGGTACACAACATCCAAAATGGCGTAAAAAGCCATATGTTTAAGGAGTTGGCAACAATGTTTTATAGTTGGCCTAGGATAGACCATGATATCTCGTCGTGTAACATGGTAAGTTATGTTCCTTGTCCATTCTTGACATGATTTATGTGTTTTAATGGTCGCCACTTGCAGATTTTTTTGCCACATATATCTCTTGGTAACTTCATCTTGTTCACCAACGACAAGCATGAACAACATATATCCATCTTAAACCCCTTTTCTAAACCTCTAGAGAAAGAGAGGCACCAATTAAAATTTCAATTTCATTCCATCTAAATGAAACTCTTGAAATAGCACAACCTGGATGGAATTCTGAAATATATTTTTTGGCTATGTAAATAACTTCATAGTATTCCACTGCCAACAAGTTCTGACATGTGATTTTAATTGGTTATCATTATAAGCAATTTGTTTTATAATTATCAACCTAATGACCAAGATAATGATAATACATTAATTTGCAAGAAGTTGTAAGGTTACTTAGTTTTTAGTTTTATGCTCTCGTGGGATGGTAAAAGATTTGTTCATCCATTTGCACCGTGAGTTTTTTGTGTTCACATTTATAAGTTTTTCATGGGAAAACTCCATGTTAACAATGTAGATTGCTTGTGCGTGATGGCTCCAGGCTGAGGAAGAAGTTTTTTATATGCATACTCAAGTACTATACAAATAAAGTTAAGGACAACATTCCTCATGTTGAACATGGATGCCTTAGTCGTGTTAAGAGAGAATGACTTAGTGAATAAGTGATAAATTGTTGGTCATTGCATTTTTTACACATTATATTGAACTATGTGAAGTAAACATTTAAATGTTTTTAAGTATTATGTGGGTTTTTTCTGTATGCTTAAATATTATGCATATGTAGTATGAGCGATAGTAGACATACAGTAAGGAGCCGTGGCAACACACGGGCATTCCACTAGTACTATATAGTATACAAATTGAACTATGGTGGATCTGTCCTTGGTCGTAAAGAGCTTGTTGTAATAGACAAACCCGAAGTCGTTGAGGCACGAAAGACCAACACACCATAGCAACAACCATCACCATTGATGATAACTGTATATCAAAAAAGACTGATCTGAAATCACACCAACGAATACAAAAACGGACTAGAATCCAGAAGATCTGCTGGACACATGACTCCACGCGCTATCTGCCGGTGCTAGTTGCACCACCTTAGCTAGAATAGAGCGGATAAAACCTTATTCTGACTCGTTAAGGATGTACCTGCCGCCTCAACATCTAGACGAAGACACCGAAAAATGGCTAAATAAGAACGAAAATTTCCAAGCGACGAGAGGCCATGGTTTGCCAAACCTTTAAGGCCCTACCACCATTGAAGAGGAAGCGGACCAACGGTATTACCAAACTCTAGATAAATTCTGATCGTCGCCTTCCGATGGCCTTCTCTTTGCATGCTTCCGTACCGTAGTGGTGTGGGGAGTTCTACCCTTTCTTTATTCTAGAAGTACAAAATCTAAAAGTTTGAATGGAAGTTAGCGCTCGATTTTCTTAAAGTTACCAAAAAAATATTTTTTATAGGAACTAAGTTTTGACAAAAGAATGCATGTTCCTTTCATTGGGCAGTTCCTAACCGCGCGCATGGTAGTAGTCTTGGCAAAAGTGTGCATGGTACTCAATTTTGCATGTTAACATCGTACCAGTCCTGAGTCAACAACAATGCACAGCGAGTCAACAACAACGTACCAGTCCCAAATTAGAGAATCTTCACGTGTTCGTCCCCTTTCCTCTTCATTAAATTAAATTATTAAAGTTAAACGATACGATATCTCGGGGATAGCACGTTTCTATCCCCGGGTCGCTATCGCGAGCGAGAAGCCAGGCCTACACACAGTTTGGTTCAGTTCTTATCTTCTTCCCCGCTTTCATCCGCAACAACTCGTCTCCTACGCGCGCCGCCGTCGTTCCCGCGCCTCCGCGTCGCTGCAGCCGCGCCCCGCCGCCATAGGCTCGCCTCGCCGCAGCCGCGCCTCGCTGCAGCCACGCCTCGCCGGCCGCCGCAGCCTTGCCTTGCCTCGCTGCGGCCTCGCCTCGCTGCAGCCTCGCCGACTCGACGCAGCCGCGCCGCCGCAGCAGCGGTGCTCGACCACGAGTTGGAGGCGCTGGCTCTTGACGGCTCCAGCTTCCCCATCTCCTCACGTACTCCGCCATGGGCACGAGCTTTGGCCGCCGACGAGCTGTGCTGCCCGCGTTGGTGGTGGCGCTGCCCGTGTCGGTGATGGCTTTTCGCCGGTTTCCGGTGGCAGGTGCTACTCGCGTCGGTGGTGGTGCTGCACCATGTCTGTAGTGGTGCTACTCCTTCATGTTCGGCACGATGCTACATAGGCAGAACATCGATACTACTAGAGGTGGTCGTCGTTGCTACGAACGAAGGGTCGCAATGCTACCGACCAATAGATGCGTCTTGAGATTTTGCTACATGGTGATGCTATAATAGTAGTATTTTTTTGCTATTTCTGTTTTATATTTTCGCTATAATAGCATAAAGTGTTTGCTACGGTATTTTTAACGAAAGTGCTCAGCAAAATCGGTTTTGCTACGGCATCCACCAACGATATCTCCGGCTAGGTCATTTTTTTTGCTACATTAGCACATTTTTTTTGCTATTGTAGGGTTTCGTAGCATGGAAAACAAAAAATTTCTACCGCATACAAACAAACAAGCCAAGATCTATCTATTAGATTGTAGCAACGAGTCGATGGAATAACTCACCCTCGAAGATTCCAAAACGTTTAACGAGAGCAGATTCTCGTGGGTGATGTAGTCGTACTCTTTCCGATCTCAAGATCGCGTAGACGATCCTTCCGGCGCCGCGTTCTGGCAGCGCTCCCGCAGTCGGTCACACGTTCGGTACTCGACGAAGACCTTCCTCTCCCTTGTTCCAGCAGGCAGCGGAGGTTATAGCACTCTCCTCGCGATTCCGGCAGCACAACGGCGTGGTACCGGAAGTAGAGGGGAGATCTCGCAGGGCTTCGCCTTAAGCCGGAGCGAGTATGGTGGAGTATGAGAGAGCTTTGGTGATCTAGGATTTAGACACACCAATTAGAAGGCTCTAAACCGGAGGCTAGGGCAATTAGAAGCTCTAACTTGACGGCTTGGGAGAAATCCCTAGGCTGTGGCTAGGGTTTAGGTTTAGAGGAGAGGGACTTGTGTGCTAGGAGGGAGCCCTGCCCCTCCTTATATAGGTGGAGGGGCCGGCGGCCAAGGGGAGGGAGTGGAGTCCCTCCCCAACTCGGCTTGGGTGGTGCGCCGGCTTGGGGAGGAGGACTCCCTCCCCAACTCGGTTTCCACCTCTTCTCCTCTTTCCAAAACTTGCCGTTTGACTTTCAAACTAGCCGTTTGACTTTTCAATTTAGGATTTAAATAAACCCTTTATTTTGGACAGCAATGACACCTAGTACATGATGCAATCATTCCAACTTACAATGACATATTCATGTACCCCCCCCCCCCCCCGGAGTGCCGGACATTCCGGAACATTCTAGAACATTCCCGATGAAAACACCGGAATCATTCCCCAACTCCGAAACGGGACTTTCCTTATATGAATCTTATTCTCCGGACCATTCCGGATCTCCTCGTGATATCCCGGATCCCATCCGAGACTCCGAACAACATTCGGTCTCTTTCTCACCATTCCATAACTACTCAAACAACGTCGAATCCTTAAGTGTGTCTCCCTACGGTTCGTGAATTATGCGGACATGATCGAGACACTTCTCCGATCAATAACCAATAGAGGAATCTGGAAATTCATATGGCTCCCGCATATTTCTACGATTACTTTGCGATCGAATGAACCACTTACATACGATACCAATTTCCCTTTGTCTCACGATATTTTACTTATCCGAGGTTATGATCGTCGGTATCTCTGCATACCTAGTTCAACCTCGTTACTGATAAGTACTCTTTTCTCGTTCCCGTGGTATGTGATCCCTTGTGAGCCAGTCACATGCTTGCAAGCTAATTGGATGACATTCCACCGAGAGGGCCCAGAGTATATCTATCCGTCATATGGATGGACAAATCCCACTCTTGATCCATGTGTCTCAACCAATACTTTCCTAACACTCAATGCCACCTTTATAGCCACCCTGTTACGGTGTGGTGTTTGATGTCATCAAAGCATCCTTCCGGTAAAGGTGATATGCATGATCTCATGGTCGAAGGAATTAGGTTACTATGTATCAGAAAGCATATAGCAAATGAACTATATTAAATGACTTGATCTTTATGCTACGCTTAACTATAGGAGTATGTCCATCACATCATTCTCCTAATGATATGACCCTGTTGTTAATAACATCTCTATGTTCATGATCAGGAAACCATGATCATATATTAACCAACAAGCTAGTTTAACAAGAGGCTTTACTAGGGACTCTTTTATGTTTACAAATCACACAAGTATTAATGTTTCCGGTTAATACAATTATAGCATGGTATGTAAACATTTATCATAAGCATGAAGATATGATAATAACCACTTTATTATTGCCTTTTGGGCATATCTCCAACAGCTATCACCGTTTTGTGATTTTGCTACACTATCGCAAAGTTTGTGCTACAAGGTCTTCGACGAGGTCTCCGACAAAAGTCTCTGTCGAGGTCTCCGGTGAGGTCGGGTTTGTTATATTAGCATAATTTTTTTGATACACGGTCGCCGGCGAGGTCCAGTCTGTTTTTCTATTTTTTGTG
This sequence comes from Avena sativa, assembly GCA_916181665.1. Lineage (NCBI taxonomy): Eukaryota > Viridiplantae > Streptophyta > Magnoliopsida > Poales > Poaceae > Avena > Avena sativa. The sequence continues at coordinate 478,395,524 of OV702299.1, read as the reverse complement.
TCAACCGATTTTTGCTACATGTAGCAAAAATGAGACTATTTGTAGCAAAAACAGATATGTTTGTAGCAAAAACAGAATTTTTAGAGGACTCGTGCTACCGTGGATTTTGGAGAAATATACCAAGGGACGCCGTAGTACAGCCCATTATTAAATGTAATCATTAAATTAGGGCAATGCTGGTGAAAAGCCCAACGTGAATCCGGTCCGAAGACGGACTCCATACAGAGTCCGAACAGACCCCTCGGCCTTTATATACACCCAGCCGCTGCCGCCGCCACCAAGAGTTGAGGCGTCTGATCTAGCTAGCGATGGCCGACAAGGAGGATTCTGCGCTCACTAGGAGATCCGGTGGATCGAGCGCACCGCTGGCGGAAGCCGTGAGCCCTTCGCTGCAGCCCTGCTCCCAGGCGGCGGAGGAGGCCTGCTTCGCCGGCGATCTAAGCGCGCCGAAGGGGAAGGCGCCGAAATCTGGTCTTGATGGGTGTGCGCCGAAAAGAAAGGGAGATGAGGTCAGCAAGGAGGAACCTTAGCGGGCGGTGGACTCGCAGCTGACCCATCTGGTGGGAGAGGACGGGGACAACCCGGGATTCGACGAATTCATGGTGAGGCTCAGGGCCAAGTACGCTGCGAATGTGAAGAAGATGTTCGCTGACTACCCGGGCGCGCCGTGGGCCCACGCAGGCCGTCCTGACGCCGAGACGGAGGAGCCTAGTGGCGCCGTGGGCAGTGTCCGCCTGAGATGAAGAGGCATATTGTGGTGTAGTACTTGTTATATTTCCAGCAGGGATCGCTATACTATGTTATTACCCGTTTCCATCTACTTACTCCGTTTCAAAATGTAAGATATTTTAGTTTGTAAAACAAATGTATCTAGATTTATTTTAGTGTATAGATTCACTTCAAATATGAATGAACTTACATACTAAAAGAAGTCTAGATATATTTTATTCACAAATCTAAAACATCTTACATTTTTAAACGGAGGGAGTATATACTATTCATCCACCTTAATAATGTATTTCGATGCTTCATGATGAAGGCGTCTTCAGGTTGCTGAACTCTAGCTAGCCTCTCTTCTCGTGTAATCCAATCCATGGTTGATGGCAATTAGGGCGTGATTGTTTTGACAGTCCATGGTGTAACTCTTACGGCGTGTTTTGTAGGTCGGTCCTACTCAGAAATTCTCTTTCCACCAAGATATTGTTGTTTGTTAGCCAAGTTTACATATTTGGGCACTGTCCGATAAGGCCTCCCAGCTCTGCCCACTTGGGAAGCTCAAATCGAGCTTCACAACTGAGCTCGGCTGAGTCCATCCCGCAAACTGTCCCGCGTGCGATGCGCCCCGGTCCCGCGTGCGACGCACAACCGCTCGCCCCGCTTGCCCTCGAGAAAAATCCTCCCATCCCTCGTTTCTCAACGCTCTCTCTCTCCTCTCTGGCCGTTGTCATTGCATTGCCTCCTCACGGCGCCGCCTCGCCTAGCCATGGAAGGTCTGCCTCGCCCAGCCTCCACCCATCCTACTCGCGACGCGTCTCGCCTAGCCTCATCAGAATCCCAGCGACCTCGCGCGTAGCCATGGAAGGTCCTTGAGCAGCCCAGCGACCTTGCACGCGTCCCCTGCGTTGTGCTGCGCTCAGCCATGGAAGGTCCTCGAGCCACCTCGCCCAGAGACATCACACGGCCTCCTCGCCTAGCCTCGTCTCACCGGCGCCGAGCGACCTCGAGCCCGTCTCCGCCAGAGCTCCCTGGCTACAGCTCACCGGCACAGGGACCCGATTGATTTTTATTTTTGTGTACAGGGAGCCAATTGCTTTTTATTTGTGTATACAAGAACTTGATTGTTTTTCGTTTTTGTATGTAGATATTGGATTGCTTTTTATTTGTGTATTCAAGGGCTTTTGGGTAAAGTTTAGACCTCATCGGTATATCTCAACACATACAACCTATCAAACAACGGATGCATTCAGAATTTCTCAACAGACACGCGCTATCAAACACATGCTAAAATCTCAACTCAAACATGTTGAAATCATCTTGGCTCAACAGAGATATTGACTCTGAGGCGCCCCGAGCTACCAAACACACCCTTAAAGGATCCCTAAGGAAAGGGGGACATATGTACTCCTCCGTTTTCAAAAAATATATAAGATTTTTAGTATTGTGAAGCATAAATGTATCTAGATGCTAAACACCAAGAGAGTCTAGATACATAAACTTCATAAAGCTAAAACATCTTGTATTTTAAAACATGGGTCTAGATACATTCACTTTTACAAATCCAAGACATCTTATATTTTAAAAAGGAGGAAGTATTTGCTTAAAGGACCCCTACTGCATATGGAAACAAATCGCTGTATTGCAAAAAAGGCTGGTCAAACCTATCAGTCCCGTGGGGCCGCGGTCTGAATCAAGAAGCCGCATGCGGCGGCTGAGATAACTGTTCGGCTGTGAATGCGTTCGTAGTGTGCATTTTGGATCAATTAGTTCTTTCTCCCACGAGCAGATTTGAGCAGGTTAGCCAATACTGAAGGGCAGCTTGTCACCAGGTGCTCATACCCCTCTGTCGCCAATACAACATCAAGGACTGCAGGAGTGCTGACGATGAACTCGATGCACTGCAAAAAGTTGTGTTGCTCGGCCAAAGCCAACGTCGTAGCTGCCGTGTCAATGGTGATGCCATTGGCGAGCTTCATCTCACAAATCAGCTTAAGCCTGTCCAGCCCGTACCTGTCAGCGCCTGCAAGGAGATGCTGAGCCATCCCCACCACCAGCTCCAACGGCTGATCAAGCTCGGGTATCGTGTCCGTGTAGACGAAGCGGAGCATTGCCCTAAACACTTCCGCCTCCATGTCCTTGACCTCCACCCGCCATGTGCACTTCTCCTTCATGTCTCCGAAGAACTGGGACTTAAAAACCGGAGACCTTGCGGCGAGTATGTTCTTGTGTGCAGCAAACGAGTCGTCGCCCACGACAAAGGTGACATCTGCTCCTATCTCGCTCTGCAGGAGTTCACCGAGGTGCTGGTGCAAGTTGCTGGACGGTGGCGCGATCGTCGCTTCTTGGGCCGGAATAAATTGTACCGGCAATTCCTTGAGCACGGTGACGGTGCATTGCAAAGTCAGGGTATCGTCCATGAGATAACCCGCCGTCTGTAGCTCGTCTCTAGACATGAGGTGCAACTTAGGTGTGCCTTCATCGACCTTGGAGAATTTTGCTGACACTCTGTATTCTTCGGATGGTTCGACCTTTCCCGTCGGATCTATCACCTGACAGCATAGGCTCACCATCGTGCTGCTCGTGCCGGATCCACTTAGGGCGAAAAGGCCCAGATTTACGCTTCTAAATAAACTGGGGTAGATACGAACTTCCCAGTCGTACCCGTCGACGCTCCATCTCGATGTGATGTACTCGTTGTGGTCCATGCTCCCGGTCGCGCTAAAACCCTCGATCCTGAGCTTCCGCACGGACCGGGCCGCACCCGTGACGCTTACAGAGGAATTTTCCATGGCCAGGCCAAGGTTGGGCAGGGAACACATGCGAAGAACCGGCCAGAAAGATTTGGCGTCGGACGAGCCGGAACCCGCCTTGGCTAGTGGAGATCCGCGTGGGAGGGGCGGGTCAGGGAGGTGGGCGTTGCCAAAGGCAGTTTCACGCCCCAAAACCCTCAATATTTATATCGGCACAAACCCTGACGGGGCTAAGTACATGAGTATACGTATACACTGAGTATACGTATAAGAGGATTATATGGATTTCGGATGAGTTTGTACGGTCCTCTAAACAATCGGTATCAAGTTTTTGTTTGTCAAAGTTTGAAAAGAAGGGAGACCGAAGCAAAAGTGTTTGCTCAATTATTTGGAACCTGTTATTATTTATTTGCACAATATTGATCAATACAAATATTCTCTGTATCGTTTCAATTTTATTGGACGGGGACAATCACTACGAATGTTCTTATCTAGTACTGGTAGATAACTTCAAAAATAAAAAACAGCACCTCAAAGAAGGCTACAAATACATTTGCGTATGTACATTATTAAGTACTAGTACTATGCACATTTTTGCATTAATATCGCTGTAGAATATTATATTTTGATGGCAACCCCAAAAGTAAAATAAAAAAATAACAGTTGTGCACATAAAGTTACATTTTTCGCATACCTTTGATTTTCCCTTCAAATTTCAAAACCACATTCTTTGTTAGTTTTTTTTTGCATGGCTCACAGCCAAAAAAAATCAACAACCAAATTAGTTTTCACTACTTTGTAAGTATTTGGCTCAGACACGGCCAGGAGCTTTGCAGCCCACGACTTGGAGCTTTGCAGCCCACGATTTGTTCCACCAATAGCCCGAGCTATCGTGCACTTTTTCATCACAATATGACCTACATGTAGTCATGGTTGTGAAAAGGAAATGGCTCATTTGCCTTTGTAAAAGGGATAAAAAATAAAGATTTCTTCCCTAAATCGATTGCAGCCAATCCTCGCAAGAGCCCACATTATACAGACAAAATGAATGTGACAGATCACAAAAAAGATATATGCTTCAATCTAAACAAATCGAATCTAGAAATACTAAAAAGATGAATTACCCAAGTGTTGAGGTGGCTCTGGATGAGGAACGTGAGCTGCCAACCCACGTCTCGACAGCAACATTTGTTGCCCTGCAAACCAATTTGTCATTGTTATGAGGAGTCACCGAAATATAATCTGATACGTTGCTGATGTGATACTTCGGTAACACTACATAAAATACTACTTAAAATGTATTTTATGTAGTGTTATGGAGCATCGCAATAGCAACAAGTGGATGTTTATGGAGCTTCATGAATGGGAATATCTTGATATCCTTGTTTATTTGGACATGGCGATTTGGCTCGCGGGTCTAAATGCACCTATTGTAAAAAAATGCATTTTATATGAATTTCAAAATATTGAAAAATTCTGGAACGAAGTCCTGGGTGTGCATCCAGACATGCTATGTCCTCACACAAAATTTTTGTAACATCCCAGCATTTATGAACTAACGAAGAGTAGATTTAGAAATTTTGGAATGTTGCATGCATTCATCTGTGAAAATGTGGGTAAAATTTTCGCCAAATAAAAACCTAAAGTGATTAAGGTTTTTTTTCATACTTTGAGATAAGGTTTAGTCTTAAAGGATGATTGCTATAGACTTTGATATGATCTTTGATGAATTATGTGTTTTGGAATATGAATTTGAATTTTAAACTTGAGCGTTTGAATTATAATTCAAATGATTTATAAATAAGGTTTGAATCTTGATTTAATTAAGAGTTAATTATTATAACTCAAACTTTATCCAAAGAAAACAATTAAGAATATGAAAACTTATTTCATATTGTCATTTCATAAACAAGTTACAAAAATGTAATTTATTGAAATCATCTCCAAATTTCACAATAACCAATAAATAAATAATAAGAATATTTCTTCATTGATAATAATCTAATCTTTATTGCAGAAGAATAAAATGAAGATTACAAAATATTAAAATAAAAAAATTACAAAAGAATAAAGAAGATTACATTAACTATCCTATAAATAAAAACCTAAACTAAAATCTTCATCTTCAAATTTGTACCTACAAGACAAACACTAATAAAACAATAATAAAGGTTAGGATTAGAATTGTTTTACTCTCAGGCATGTCAGTGAGGTGCACTGAACAAGTTTCATCATTGAGAAATTTATAAAAGGGGCAAGTTTCACCAATATGAAAGAATCTATCTTTCATAAATTTTAAGCCAAAGAGTCAAATTGACAGCAAGGAGGGGCAAGTTTCACCAACCAGGTAAAGTAATCAGATCAAAGTAACTCTCAAGTACAAAACATATCCACAAGTGCACAGCAAGCACACAAGCGGGACACACACCTAAATGCATGTGATGTGCTGTCAGCTTCACAGCACAGCTCCAACACACAAAACCATCAACACAGCCGTGGAGATGCACTAGTGCATCTCTTCACTGCTCACACACAAGAAGAGCCAGCAGCTAAACCAAGCACAATAGCCAACAACCAAACCAACCAAAGCCAAGATCTCATCACCAGGATGGTGACATAAGGAGGGGAAAGGATCAGGTGGACAACAAGATCAAGTCCAGGATCTAGGAGGAGCAGGCTAGCTCCAGGTCAAGCACAGGAGCTCAACAAAACAAGATCAACATCATCACCCAACTTCTTAATCATCAGTTTCTGTGGTGAGTATCACAAAACCTTCACATGATCTAATCATATTATCTAGACAGAAGCATGTGTTGTTTTATAAAACAAACTCTCAGAAAACACCCAAGTGGGGTGAATCCATCATTGAGATTTTAAACTTTAAAAGCAAACAGCAAAGTATAAGGATCCAACCAAGACACAGAACAACATCATTGATTTGGTTGTCAAGCTATATATTTCAATCCAAGCACAAATATAGCTAAGATTTAATTTCTAGGCACATCCCTAAGATAAGGGTAGCACCTTAGAAGCTAATATTTTGGATCCATATAATGATCAAGCCTACTATCAGTTTTTCCAAGCATTGATTCAAGAAACAAGAGCTAGTACCACTACCAGTGTAGGGGTTCGTAGCATGGAAAACAAAAATTTTCTATCGCATACAAACAAACAAGCCAAGATCTATCTACTAGATTGTAGCAACGAGTCGATGGAATAACTCACCCTCGAAGATTCCAAAGTGTTTAACGAGAGCAGATTCTCGTGGGTGATGTAGTCGTACTCTTTCCGATCTCAAGATCGCGTAGACGATCCTTCCGGCGCCGCGTTCCCGCAGCGCTCCCGCAGTCGGTCACACGTTCGGTACTCGACGAAGACCTTCCTCTCCCTTGTTCCAGCAGGCAGCGGAGGTTGTAGCACTCTCCTCGCGATTCCGGCAGCACAACGGCGTGGTACCGGAGGTAGAGGGGAGATCCCGCAGGGCTTCGCCTTAAGCCGGTGCGAGTATGGTGGAGCTTATGAGAGAGGCTATTAGTGGTCTAGTAATTAGACACACCAATTAGAGGGCTCTAAACCAATTAGAAGGCTCTAAACTGAAACAGCTCTAAACCGGGGTCTAGGTCTAGTTTCTAGTTTAGAGGATAGGAACTTGTGTGTACTAGGAGGGGAGCCCTGCCCCTCCTTATATAGGTGGGAGGGCTGGCTGCGCCATGGGGAGGAGAGTCCCTCCCCAAGTCGGCTTGGTGGGGCGCCGGCCAAGGGAGGAGTCCTCCCCCAATTCGGCCTCCACCAATCCTCCTCTTTTCCCACTTCCCAAAATTGGCAGTTTGACTTTCAAATTAGCCGTTTGACTTTTCCAATTTAGGAATTAAATAAACCCTTTATTTTGGACAGCGAGAACACCTAGTACATGATGCAATCATTCCAACTTGCAATGACACATTCATGTACCCCTTCCCCCCCGGAGTGCCGGACATTCCGGGACCTTCTAGAATGTTCCCGATGAAAACACCGGAACCATTCCCCAACTCCGAAATGGGACTTTCCTTATATGAATCTTATTCTCCGGACCATTCCGGATCACCTCGTGATATCCCGGATCCCATCCGAGACTCCGAACAACATTCGGTCTCTTTCTCATAATACCATAACTACTCAAACAACGTCGAATCCTTAAGTGTGTCTCCCTACGGTTCGTGAATTATGCGGACATGATCGAGACACTTCTCCGAACAATAACCAATAGAGGAATCTGGAAATTCATATGGCTCCCACATATTTCTACGATTACTTTGCGATCGAATGAACCACTTACATACGATACCAATTTCCCTTTGTCTCACGATATGTTACTTATCCGAGGTCATGATCGTCGGTATCTCTGCATACCTAGTTCAACCTCGTTACTGATAAGTACTCTTTTCTCGTTCCCGTGATATGTGATCCCTTGTGACCAAGTCACATGCTTGCAAGCTAATTGGATGACATTTCACCGAGAGGGCCCAGAGAATATCTATCCGTCATGTGGATGGACAAATCCCACTCTTGATCCATGTGTTTCAACCAATACTTTCCGAACACCCAATGCCACTTTTATAGCCACCCTGTTACGGTGTGGTGTTTGATGACATCAAAGCATCCATCCAGTAAAGGCAATATGCATGATCTCATGGTCGAAGGAATTAGGTTACTATGTATCAGAAAGCATATAGCAATTGAACTATTGAAATGACTTGATCTTTATGCTACGCTTGTCTATAGGAGTATGTCCACCATATCATTCTCCTAACGATATGATCTTGTTGTTGATAACATCTCAATGTTCATGACAAAGAAACCACATCATCAATCAACCAACAAGCTAGTGAAGTATAGAGGCCATACTAGGGACTTCAAATTAAGTTTACAAATCACACAAGTATTAATGGTTTCCTTGTTAATACTATTATAGCATGAATGTAAACATTTATCATAAACACAAAGATATATAATAATAACTACATTTATTATTACCTCTAGGGCATATCTCCAACAGTCTCCCACTTGCACTAGAGTCATCTAATCTAGATTACATGGTAATATACCGAACACCCATGGCAGTTTGGTGTTGGTCATGTTTTGCCCTCGGGAGAGGTTTAGTCAACGGATCCGCCACATTCAGATCTGTGTGTACTTTGCAAATCTTTATATCCCCATCCCGGATATGTTCTCGAATAGCGTGGAAACGCAGCTTGATATGCTTCAGCTTCTTGTGTGACCTTGGTTCTTGCGCATTGGCTATGGCGCCCATGTTATCACAGTAGATAGACATTGGGTCCAGCGCACTTGGAACCACACCCAGCTCTGTAATGAACTCTTTCATCCATATCGCTTCTTGTGAAGCCTCCGAAGCAGCCATGTATTCCGATTCAGTTGAAGATCTCGCCACAACGCTTTGCTTTGCACTCCTCCAGCTAACTGCTGCACCATTCAAAATAAATACGTATCCAGATTGTGATTTAGAATCATCCGGATCGGTGTTCCAACTAGCATCGGTGTAACCATTAACAACGAGCTGTTCATCACCTCCATAAGAAAGAACCATATCCTTAGTTCTTCTCAAGTACTTAAGGATGTTTTTGACCGCTGTCCAATGATCCACTCCTGGATCACTTTGATATCTGCTAGTTAGACTAACAGCATATGCGATGTCGGGTCTAGTACATAGCATGGCATACATTAGAGATCCTATGGCTGAGGCATAGGGAGTCTTACTCATCTTTTCTCTATCTTCTGCCGATGTCGGACTTTGAGTTTTACTCAAGGTCGTATTGGGCAACATGGGCAAGAACCCTTTCTTGCTATCTTCCATTCCAAACCTCTTTAGAACTTTGTCCAAATATGTACTTTGTGACAATGATATTTGGCGTTTCGATCTATCTCTATAAATCTTTATGCCTAATATGTAAGCTGCTTCGCCAAGATCCTTCATTGAAAAACTATTATTCAAATATTCCTTGACACTATTAAGAAGGTCTACATCATTCCCAATCAACAATATGTCATCCACATACAGTATTAAGAATGCTACAGAGCTCCCACTCACTTTCTTGTAAATACAAGCTTCTCCATAAGTTTGTATAAAACCAAAACTTTTGATTACCTTATCAAAACGTTGATTCCAACTTCGGGATGCTTGCTTCAATCCATAGATGGACCGTTGAAGCTTGCATACCTTGTTAGCATCTTTAGGATCGACAAAACCTTTGGGTTGTATCATATACAACTCTTCATCAATGTCTCCATTGAGGAATGCTGTTTTGACATCCATCTGCCATATCTCATAATCATAATATGCAGCGATTGCTAACATAATCCTCACAGACTTTAGCTTCGCTACCGGTGAGAAAGTCTCATCGTAGTCAACTCCTTGAATTTGTCGAAACCCTTTTGCGACAAGTCGAGCTTTATAGACAGTAACATTACCATCAGCATCTGTTTTCTTCTTGAAAATCCATTTGTTCTCGACAGCCTTCCGGCCATCCGGTAAGTCCACCAAAGTCCATACTTGGTTTTCGTACATGGATCCAATCTCGGATTTCATGGCTTCTTGCCATTTATTGGAATCTGGGCTCATCATCGCTTCCTCATATGTCTCGGGGTTATCGGTGTTGTCCACCAACATGACATTCATAACGGAATCATACCAATCTGGAGTGGTACGAGTTCTCGTTGACCTCCGAGGCTCTGTAGTAACTTCAACCGAAGTTTCATGATCACCATCATTAGCTTCCTCTCTTATTGGTGCAGGCACCACAGGAACTTCTTCCGGTGCTGCGCTACTCGCAATTTCGAGAGAAGGTTCGACAACCTCGTCGAGTTCTACTTTCCTTCCAGTCACTTCTTTCGAGAGAAATTCCTTCTCTAGAAAGGATCCATTCTTAGCAACGAAGATTTTGCCTTCGGATCTATGATAGAAGGTATACCCAACAGTTTCCTTCGGGTATCCTATGAAGACGCATTTTTCCGCTTTGGGTTCAAGCTTGTCCGGCTGTAACTTCTTTACATAGGCTTCGCATCCCCAAACTTTAAGGAACGACAATTTAGGTTTCTTCCCAAACCATAATTCATACGGTGTCGTTTCAACGGATTTAGACGGTGCCCTATTTAAAGTGAATGTGGCTGTTTCTAATGCATAACCCCAAAATGATAGTGGCAAATCTGTAAGTGACATCATAGAACGAACCATATCTAAGAGAGTTCGATTACGACGTTCAGACACACCATTACGCTGTGGTGTTCCCGGCGGTGTCAACTGCGAAAGTATTCCACATTTCTTCAAATGCTCGCCAAACTCGTAACTTAGATATTCACCTCCACGATCAGATCGTAGAAATTTAATCTTCTTGTTACGTTGATTCTCTACCTCACTTTGAAACTCCTTAAACTTCTCGAAAGTTTCGGACTTATGTTTCATAAAATAGATATACCCATATCTACTCAAGTCATCCGTGAAGGTAAGAACATAACGATAACCACTGCGCGATGCTACACTCATTGGACCACACACATCGGTATGTATGATTTCCAATAAGTCTGTAGCTCGCTCCATCATACCAGAAAATGGAGTCTTAGTCATTTTACCCATCAGACATGCTTCGCATCTTTCAAGTGATTCAAAATCAAGTGATTCAAGAAGTCCATCGGAATGGAGTTTCTTCATACGCTTCACTCCAATGTGACCAAGACGACAGTGCCACATATAGGTCAAATTATCGCTTGATTTCAAACGTTTAGCCTCAATGTTATTAATATGTGTATTTCTACTATCGAGATTCAATATGAATAGACCATCTATCAAAGGTGCATGTGCATAAAACATATTACTCATATAAATCGAACAACCATTATTCTCGGATTTAAACAAGTAACCGTCTCGCAATAAACAAGATCCCGATATAATGTTCATGCTCAACGCAGGCACCAAATAACAATTATTTAAGTATAAAACTAATCCCGATGGTAGATGAAGAGGTAGTGTGCCGACCGCGATCACATCAACCTTTGATCCGTTTCCCACGCGCATCGTCACCTCGTTCTTCACTAGCTTCCGTTTATTCTGCAGCTCCTGTTTCGAGTTACAAATATGAGCAACCGAACCAGTATCAAATACCCAGGCACTACTACGAGTACTAGTGAGATACACATCAATAACATGTATATCAGATATACCTTTCTTCTTGATGTTGCCGTTCTTCAAATCCGCCAAGTACCTTGGGCAATTCCGCTTCCAGTGACCTTCTCCCTTGCAGTAAAAGCACTCAGTATCAGGCTTGGGTCCAGCCTTGGTCCTCTTCGTCGGCGTGGTAACTTTCTTACCACCCTTCTTGAAGTGTCCCTTCTGCTTAGACTTGCCTTTCTTGAATTTGGTGGTCTTATTGACCATCAACACTTGGTGCTCTTTCTTGATCTCCACTTCTGCAGATTTTAACATAGCAAATAGTTCTGGCAACTCTTTGTTCATGTTCTGCATGTTGTAGTTCATCACAAAGTTCTTGTAACTTGGTGGTAGTGATTGGAGGATGCGGTAAACTCCCAAAGTATTAGGAATCACTATACCCAAACTTTGAAGTTTATTTGCGTGCCCAGACATTTTAAGCACATGCTCACTGACGGAGCTACCCTCTTCCATCTTGCAGTTAAAGAACTTTTCAGAAGCTTCATAACTTTCAATTGCCGCATGAGTCTCAAAGATTAATTTGAGATCCTCGACAATATCATATGGATCTGACTCTTCAAACCTTTTCTGAAGCTCCGATTCTAAACCATACAAGATAGCACACTGAACTATGGAGTACTGATTCTTCCGAGCGAGGTAAACATTCTTTACTTCATCGGTAGCATCAGCTGCAGGTGGGTCACCTAGCGGTGCATCCAGCACATAGGTCAAATTACCAGCTGTGAGGACAATCCTCAAATTGCGGAACCAATCCGCGAAGTTGCTTCCATTGTTTTTCAACTTTTCTTTCTCTAGGAACGCATTAAAATTGATGGTAGGGGCTGCCATTGATCTACAACATATTTGCAATAGTTTAGACTAAGTTTATGACAAATTGAGTTCAAATTAATTAATGAAATTAAACTAGGTGAACTCCCACTCAAAACAACATCCCTCACATTGTTTTAGTGATCACACGAACCAAATCCACTACATCAACACCGATCATCACGAGAGCTGATATAGTTTTAATGGCGAACAATCATCATGTTCATCATATCTACTATATGATTCATGCTTTGCCTTTCGGCGATCCGTGTTCCTGAGGCCATGTCTGTACATGCTAGGCTCGTCAAGATCAAACCTTAGCTTCCGCATAAGCAAATCTGGCTTGCTTACGTTGTAGTCACCCGCGGAATCAAAGACACCCGATCATCACGTGGTGCTTCGAAGCAGCAAGCTTTGGCAACGGTGCATACTAAGGGTGAACACTTTTAGAACTTGAAATTTATGTGCATGAGGGATCATCTTATAATGCTACCGTCGTCTACTAAGCAATACAAGATGCATAAAGGATTAACATCACATGCAATTCATAATATGTGATATGATATGGCCTTTCTTCTTTGTGCTTCCGATCTCCATCTTCAAGCACGAACATGATCTTCATCATCACCGGCATAGCATCAAGGTCAATGACGCTTCTTCATGGTTGTCGTCCGCCAACTTCAACTATTACAACTATTTTGAATAGACACGCAGGCCTTAACAGAAATTAAAGACAACCATATGGCTCCTGCCGGTTGCCAACTTACAATAAGGATCATTGCATACATCAAATATAATCACAATCATGGCCATATCACATCACTGCACACCCCTGCAAAACAAAGTTAGACGCTTCTACTTTCTTTGCATATTTTACGTGGTTTGGGGCTTTCCATAAGTGTCGTTCTAACTTACGAACAAGAACCACAACATTGATACTAGCATTGTTGATCACCCGTTGTAAATTGGATCTTTACTATGCTAGGAGAAACAGGCACCCGCAAAGCCACTTATGCAAAACGAGTTGCATGTCAAGCGTGGAGCAAGTCTCATGAACGATGTCATGTAAGGTTAGCCCGGGCCGCTTCATCCCAACATACCGCAAGATGCAAAGTACACAAAAAGCAATCTACAATAAAAGCATCAACGCCCACAATGACCATTGTGTTCTACTCGTGCAACAGATCTACATATAGACACGGCTCTGATACCACTGTAGGGGTTCGTAGCATGGAAAACAAAAATTTTCTATCGCATACAAACAAACAAGCCAAGATCTATCTACTAGATTGTAGCAACGAGTCGATGGAATAACTCACCCTCGAAGATTCCAAAGTGTTTAACGAGAGCAGATTCTCGTGGGTGATGTAGTCGTACTCTTTCCGATCTCAAGATCGCGTAGACGATCCTTCCGGCGCCGCGTTCCCGCAGCGCTCCCGCAGTCGGTCACACGTTCGGTACTCGACGAAGACCTTCCTCTCCCTTGTTCCAGCAGGCAGCGGAGGTTGTAGCACTCTCCTCGCGATTCCGGCAGCACAACGGCGTGGTACCGGAGGTAGAGGGGAGATCCCGCAGGGCTTCGCCTTAAGCCGGTGCGAGTATGGTGGAGCTTATGAGAGAGGCTATTAGTGGTCTAGTAATTAGACACACCAATTAGAGGGCTCTAAACCAATTAGAAGGCTCTAAACTGAAACAGCTCTAAACCGGGGTCTAGGTCTAGTTTCTAGTTTAGAGGATAGGAACTTGTGTGTACTAGGAGGGGAGCCCTGCCCCTCCTTATATAGGTGGGAGGGCTGGCTGCGCCATGGGGAGGAGAGTCCCTCCCCAAGTCGGCTTGGTGGGGCGCCGGCCAAGGGAGGAGTCCTCCCCCAATTCGGCCTCCACCAATCCTCCTCTTTTCCCACTTCCCAAAATTGGCAGTTTGACTTTCAAATTAGCCGTTTGACTTTTCCAATTTAGGAATTAAATAAACCCTTTATTTTGGACAGCGAGAACACCTAGTACATGATGCAATCATTCCAACTTGCAATGACACATTCATGTACCCCTTCCCCCCCGGAGTGCCGGACATTCCGGGACCTTCTAGAATGTTCCCGATGAAAACACCGGAACCATTCCCCAACTCCGAAATGGGACTTTCCTTATATGAATCTTATTCTCCGGACCATTCCGGATCACCTCGTGATATCCCGGATCCCATCCGAGACTCCGAACAACATTCGGTCTCTTTCTCATAATACCATAACTACTCAAACAACGTCGAATCCTTAAGTGTGTCTCCCTACGGTTCGTGAATTATGCGGACATGATCGAGACACTTCTCCGAACAATAACCAATAGAGGAATCTGGAAATTCATATGGCTCCCACATATTTCTACGATTACTTTGCGATCGAATGAACCACTTACATACGATACCAATTTCCCTTTGTCTCACGATATGTTACTTATCCGAGGTCATGATCGTCGGTATCTCTGCATACCTAGTTCAACCTCGTTACTGATAAGTACTCTTTTCTCGTTCCCGTGATATGTGATCCCTTGTGACCAAGTCACATGCTTGCAAGCTAATTGGATGACATTTCACCGAGAGGGCCCAGAGAATATCTATCCGTCATGTGGATGGACAAATCCCACTCTTGATCCATGTGTTTCAACCAATACTTTCCGAACACCCAATGCCACTTTTATAGCCACCCTGTTACGGTGTGGTGTTTGATGACATCAAAGCATCCATCCAGTAAAGGCAATATGCATGATCTCATGGTCGAAGGAATTAGGTTACTATGTATCAGAAAGCATATAGCAATTGAACTATTGAAATGACTTGATCTTTATGCTACGCTTGTCTATAGGAGTATGTCCACCATATCATTCTCCTAACGATATGATCTTGTTGTTGATAACATCTCAATGTTCATGACAAAGAAACCACATCATCAATCAACCAACAAGCTAGTGAAGTATAGAGGCCATACTAGGGACTTCAAATTAAGTTTACAAATCACACAAGTATTAATGGTTTCCTTGTTAATACTATTATAGCATGAATGTAAACATTTATCATAAACACAAAGATATATAATAATAACTACATTTATTATTACCTCTAGGGCATATCTCCAACAACCAGCTCTATCTATATGAATCAACTAGATAAGGCCTAAACCCCTAAGCCTCAGACCAACATCATTGGTCTTAGGGATTTCAGAAAAGAACATTTCTATTTATCTTTTAAAGCCAAGCTTGTCTTAAGCTTAAATCAACCCAATCAATGGATTAGAACCAATCTGGTGTGCCATACCAAGATGGTGTCACAAGAACAATTCTACATGAATCAGGATAAACATTCAATCATCATAGATTTAATCAATTAAATTACTAATCATTTTCCTGTCAATACAAGAATCATAATTAGGATATTCCTATATGATCTCAAACCGCACATTAATTCTCAAGCCAACAACACTAAGATAGTGGTTTCATCACACCATAATCATGATCATAAACCAAGAAATGACAGTGGAAAGTTATCAAGCCACTGACTTTACCAAGCATTGGTTCCAAAGCAACTATACCATCTGAATCATATGCAAACCAAGCATAAAACCATCTAATAAGCCACCAGAACCATTATAGTTCATCTCAAACAACAAGCCTCGGGCTAATAACCATTTAGCATGCTTACAGACCATCCACACATGATCTAATTCATCCAGTAGATGATCAACCACAGGATAAGAACACTAAATGGAATAAATCATCTTAATCAGGACAAGATAGTAACCAGAGAGGTCACTACCAACATCTAGCATAGGATCAGCGAGCGCAGAGAGCACTAGGGGGAAGGAACATAACTCACCAAAGGTCCTCGCTGAAGACTAGAAGAGGAAGCAGAGGTGGCCGACGACCATGGCGGCACGAGGAGCACCCCAGGAGGGGCGCTGCAACCCATACATCACCACAGCGGCGATCGTGACCACGCCTAGAGGCGAGGCGAATCACCACGACGCACAACGGCGGCGGCAACACCAAAATCCATGCCAACCCCCAAACCCTAGGGTTCGGGAGGACATCGATCCGTCGCAGGAGAGCCCCATGCTCAAATCCTGTTGGATAGAAAGGACGGGCGTAGTCGACAACCTCCTACTGCACCACGGCGGCGACCAGAACGGCCCACGACGGCGGGAAACGGCGACATCACCAACCACGGGGTCGAGGTCAGAGGAGGAGAGGAATGCGCTCGAGGGAGAGATGCAGCAGGGTAGTGCGTTGAGTTGGGCTAGACCCTTTCGGGGTGGCGATTTTGACTAGGTCTAATGGGCCACCAGGGCCCAATAAGATTAAGCCATCCCAGAAATCTTTTAAGGCATGTTCTAATAAATAGGAAAAGACCAAAATAGCCCTGAAATTAATTAAATTCTAGAAAATAAAATAAAAGTCCAAAAATTATAAATAAAATATTTTTGGATTCACAATAATCCACATTATCCAAATAAATTAAGATGTAAAATTTTAGACATTTAAATTTTATTAAGAACTTTGTAATTTATATATTCCTTATGGAATTTTACAAAATTATTGAAAGATGATAAAAATAAATAAAAATCACTTTCATTATATATTAATATTGTAGTATTTTTGAAAAATACTAAATAAATATTTAATAACAATTTTTGATGTTTAAGTGATAATTCCTAAAAGAATTATTAAATCTATAAAAGTGAAATAAAAGGATAATAAAATAAAATAATTCAATATATGTTATAAATATTAAAAGGTATCATTTATAAATCCTTTATTATTAAAAAGAACTTTTTATAATGGGGTGAATGCATATCAAGTTAAATGATGCATTATATTATTGCATAATCATTTTGCTTCTTTAAATATTGTCCTTACCGGGCAATAATGATGTTTTTAGACATAGAAGCTCAAGGTCCAGTGCAAGCATCAGACTTCACTACCTTGCCATCACAAGGCAAGTTCATCACTTGCTCATGTCCTTTGAAGAGTCTTTATCAAAGTATTTGCAAATTGTGTGTTATCATATTTACTATAAAAGAAAGAAAATATTATTTTCACAAATAAAGAAATCATAGATATCATCCTAAGTGATGATATAATGGAGCAATAGAACTTAGGGTTCTATTTGCAACAATGATGATCAAGTAGGGACTTAACAACCCCTGACATCAGTGATTCTAGCGCCGTATATTACGCGTTAGCCATGAGATTTGGAATGGGACAGAGAAGTCAGCTGTATCTTCTTCCTCTCGCATGAAGCCGGATGTGCAGGTCGTGGCTGTTATCCTCGTAGCATGCATATTAATTGGTAATTCGTAGAGGATATGCAGCATATGGGTGGGAACCCTCATCGTCCCACGATAGTTCTGGCATCTAACGGTTTGTACAAACCATTGCCGTAATTCATTATGTGGGCATGGTGTACACCAAGGAGGCATGCGAGGTCACGAAGGGGGCAGTGATTGGCTTGGACCAACTACTGGGCCCCACATCATGGAATTGTGGACGGGAAAGTATGCCCGGTTGTGCAACAAGGAGTTGATCTCTCATGGGTAAAGTAACGCACCTCTGCAGAGTGTAAGAATTTTAACTTGTTACTCCCTGTTCCGGTAAGGAGCTGCGAACGCGGCAGGAAAGGAACTCCATGAAAGTTCTGGTCAACCTGTGAAGGCTGATTGCCATAGATTTCCATAATAAAATCAATCTTTAAAGAAAGATTTACAAAAAAGTTGCATTGTGCCAAGGGTTTATAATCTGAGGTGGTAGTTAGAGCATCAAACTTCCCACCTTACATGTAATGAACTTGTTGGGTAACGCTGTTACTCATTCTTTCCTTTGATACCTTGCTTAGACTCTGAGGATCCCGAAGACGTGCCAATGTATGCAGCCGAATGTCAAGAAGATGTGTTTTACGAAGAATCTGATCTGTCTGGAGGCATTGAAGGAGTGGATTACGAAATACGCTACGATGTCGTTGATAACGAGTCCAACTAAGTATATCTAGTTAATAGTAACCAACGGAGCCGAGCAACATAAACTCTATAGTATAAGCTGTTGAGCTCAACTCCTAGTCGGAGTTGTTACTTTTAAATTCCGCTGAAACACTTTATATTTTGGTTTGTAAGTTGAATCTTTGGGAAGTCTTGAACTTCTGATATTTTAATAATAATAATGTGTGTATATTTGTAATATGGACCCTCAATGTTTTGTTGACCACTCTGAGGGATGTGATATTTACGTAACGGTGTTCTGTGGATGTGATGTCAACGACTATAGTGTACTACACATGCAGTGGTATGCTGGGTCACCGCAGTTGGTATCAGAGCAAAATTCTTTGACCTTAGGTTGGAAACCTAGTAAAGGGTATTACCTGTAGGAAATTTTAGCAACGATAAAGAATTCTCTAAAAGTAATATAATGGGTATTCAAATGAGAATATTCTGTTATATATTTTAGTACGATAATTCTTTGTTATGATGCAATATATTATTGGATACTAATCAAAATTATTTTTCTGACATACAGAGATATGGCACCAAAGTTTCCAAAATAGACTTTGGTAAGGAAAGAGGAGACTCTTGATGATTATCAAGGATCATTCACAGACCAACTTCGTCAACTTTTAAAGCTCTTTAGTTGTCCAACTAGAATTCCAGTGAACACTATCACTTAACTTGATGGTCGGATGTTATCCAAGTATCGTGTGAGTATCCAACTTCCAGAGAAGCTTGGATTATATCACGATCTACCTATAGGAGAAGGTAGGAGTCATTTAGCAGCATATCATGTTGCTGCTGTGGAGGCGATAGCTAATATCCGGGAGCAGAAAACCAAGGAGTTAGAAGGTAGCACATTCTCTGTGATACCCCATGATTCTATAGACTCGGAGCCTATACCGGATCATCTTACTTTGGTTAAGAAGCATCCTAAGTTATCTTCCAAGTTTATGGATAGATATCGAACACTCGTTGCGTCTTTTTATAAGACACATCAAGTGATTGTCGAAGACAAAAATGATATGTTAGAGGACCTAACTGATCCGGAAAGGAGGAAGCAGTTAGCATTCCAGTTAGAGAAGGAAGCAAGTAGTAGTGCCACACCTATCTTTAAGGATATACCTATAGATCCTGAATCTTTTATACCATATCCTTATTCACCAAGACCTAAACCTATACATGATCCTACTATGGATATGAGGTATGCAGTACCACAGGGCTCAGAGGATGGTTCTGACTCAGAACTTCCAATTGAGAATTCGGATGGTTGGAGAATGGGATCATATGATGGATCTCATGAACACCAGATGTCCACAGATGGTTCTGACAGAAATGTTGGACAAGTCTAGTTGGATGGGTGCAAGGATGAACCCTAATAACAGTAGTAGAAATACCATGTCAATAGATAATCAGGATGAAGAAGAATATCCTGAGGAGAGAGTGTTTGAATCATCAACATATTCTCAAAACCCAGGGAATATACATTATCCAGTGTTTAATTATCTTCCCCAAGGGAGCACCTGGGAAGCAGCAGGATCTGTGTATCCTGTTGACAACTCAAGAAATGAAGCTCAGGAGATGCAGGCTGGAGATAATGTTGAATATGTTTCTGAATGCTTTTCAGCTGAGCTGGAGGGAGTCAATGCGCTCAGGTTAAGTAATGACTCAAGTCTTGACACTTCAGATATAAAGTATGTTCCTCCTGGAAGGCCGTTTGTTCCACAAACTGCGCGGCGAACAACACGTCATCATGGTTGGACATCAGGCATGTATGATGAGCGTAGTTACTACTAGAAGGAGGCAACTAGTTAGTGATATCAAGTACCGTGTATTGTACTCCAAGAAATAAGATAGTGAGATGAATAAGGTAGTTTTGTGATTATACCTATATGGTATATGTTGTAATGACTTTGTACTATTATGATATTATGTATCACATGTGAAATGCACATTTGGATTTTATTTGGATCTTCATTGTGTGACTAGTTCTGTGCGTAAAGTCGAGCTCAGAACACATGTGCATGATGTAATTATGAGTATTCGCTTTATGTTGCAGGACTAGGGGGTCATGGATACGGGTGTAGAAATGGAAACTGAGCAGCAACAGATGGAGCGAGAGGCCAAGGAGAAGGCCGATGCCAATGCAGCAAATCAAGGAGCATTACCACCACCACCAATGAGGCCGTTAATGGAGCAGAACTTTATGCAATGCATGCAAATGATGCAAGAGATCCAGAACAAGTTCATGGAAGAGTTGCTAGGGCAAGCAAATCAGAGGGCACCTGAAGGTGGAGGAGTGAGTCTATCCGATTTCCAGAATGCAAGACCGTTACCTTTTGCATCAGCTCCTGAACCAATGGATGCAGAAGATTGGCTAACAGATATTGAAAGGAAGCTAAAAACTATAGGTTGCAATGATGAGGAGAAATTGAGGTACGCAACTCATCTTCTGACTGGACCTGCAGCATCATGGTGGGAAAATAAGTTGGCCATGCAACAACCAGGAAGGGAGTTTACCTGGGAAGAGTTCAAGCAGAGATTCTGTGAATATCATGTTCCGGAAAGTGTTGTGGAGTTGAAGCGGAGAGAATTTGAGGAGCTTTAGCAAGGATATACTAGTGTTATGAAGTACATCCGGGAATTTAGTCAACTATCTCGCTATACTGAGGAGGATGTCAACACTGAAGAGAAAAGGAAGAAGCGTTTTCTGCGTGGATTAAATTCATTTGTGAAGATGCAGTTAAGGTTAGCCAATAAGCAAACTTATCGACAGTTGTTGGATGCAGCCATTACTTTTGAAGATGATTATAAGAATGTCCAAGAGGATAGGAGGAAGAGAGCCAAAAAGCCAGTGGAGGAAATGGACAGCCCAATAAAGGAGGAAATAATGTCAAGAACAACAATGGCAAGAGGAACCGACCTACCGGGAAACTGAATTGTGCAACCCTCGAGGAGGTGGATAATTTGGAGCATGTAGTGATAGGTACGCTCAATATCCTTACCAATCCCGGCAAAGTTCTATTTGATACTGGTGCAACTACTTCCTTCATTTCTGAAGAATTTTGTGATTAGTTCAGGATTAGAAGGGCAACATTAGAAAGTCCTATGACCGTAGTTACAGCAGGAGGGAATGTGATTGTACGCCACATAAAACAAGATCAGGTCATCTCGATCTGTGGTTGTACATATTTCGCAGACCTTTATGTGATTCCTTTGAAGGGAATTGCAGTAGTGCTGGGGATGGATTGGATGATGGAACACGGAGCTCAGATAAATTGTGAGGAGAAAACTGTCTCAGTTAAAACTCCAAGTGGAGCAAGGATAGTTTACCAAGCAGATAAGCACAGTCATATCATGGTGGATCTGCAGTTGAACTCAATGAAAGAGGTCAAATTGTAAGGGATTCCTATAGTAAAGGAATTTCAAGATGTTTTTCCAGCAGAGCTACCAGGAATGCCACCAGACCGGGAGATAGAGTTCACTATTGACCTAATTCCTGGTACAACACCAATAGCTCAAGCACCATATAAAATGGGACCCAAAGAGTTAAAAGAACTCAAGGAGCAAATTGATGAGTTAGCCAGAAAAGGATTTATTCAGGAAAGTGTATCTCCATGGGGAACACCAGTAATCTTTGTGGATAAGAGAGATGGTGGAAGACGAATGTGTGGTGATTATAGAAACCTAAACAACGTTACTATCAAGAATAAGTATCCTTTACCAATAATTCAAGATTTGTTTGATCAAGTGAAATGAGCTGGAGTACTTTCAAAGATCGATTTAAGATTTGGATACCATCAAATAAAAATCAAACCGAAGATGTTCCAAAGACAACATTTGTCTCAAGATATGGACACCATGAGTATCTGGTAGTACCATTTGGTTTGACCAATGCACCGGCAATATTTATGAATCTAATGAACAAGATCTTCATGCCATATTTGGACAAGTTCGTCATAGTCTTTATTGATGATATTCTGATATATTCCAAGGATAAGGAAGAGCATGCTGATCATTTAAGAATAGCATTGCAGACTTTAAGAGAACACAAACTTTATGCTAAGTTCAATAAGTGTGAATTTTGGCTTGATGAGGTAGAATTCCTCGGTCATGTGATCAGTAAAGATGGAATTGTGAATCCATCTAAAGTTCAGTCAGTACTAGAGTGGACTACACGAACTAATGTGAAGCAAATTCGAGGTTTCTTAGGAATGGCTGGTTATTATCGGATATTCATTGAAGGTTTCTCCAAAATAGCTGGACCAATGACCAAATTATTAAGGAAGAATACACCATTCAAGTGGGATGATAAATGTGAAGCAAGTTTTCAAGAGTTGAAGACTAGGTTAACCACAGCTCCAATCTTAGCAGTTCCTGAAACAGGGAAGGACTTCACGGTATACTGTGATGCATCGAAAGAACGTTTGGGTTGTGTATTAATGCAAGATCAGAAAGTGATTGCTTATGGTTCAAGACAACTGAAACCACATGAGGTCAACTATCCAACTCATGATTTAGAGCTAGCAGCAGTAGTTTTTGCGCTGAAAGGATGGAGGCATTTCCTATATGGAGCCAGATGTGAGTTATACACTGACCATAAAAGTCTCAAATATTTCTTCACTCAAAAAGAATTGAATATGAGACAGAAACATTGGTTGGAACTAATCAAGGATTATGATTTAACAATCAACTATACTCCAGGAAAAGCAAATGTTGTAGCTGATGCTTTAAGCAGAAAGAGTGCAGATATTCAGCCTAGCAATAGGGAGCTACCAAAGGAGTTACAAATGGACATGGAAAGGTTAGAACTTCAATTCATTAGAACAGAGGTTCTTGGAGGATTAGCTACTATGCAGGTAGTTGCAGAGCAGGACAGTGATCTTAAGCAAGAAATTTTTAGACATCAAGCAGAAGATCCTTTTATTGCTGAGGAAATTCGGAGGATATCTCAACAGCAAAAATCAGTTTTTTGCCTTGGGGATTATGAGTCTTTATGGTTTCAAGACCGTCTTTGTGTTCCAGATGTGACTGAGATTAGAGATGTCATACTCAGAGAAGCACATGAAACACCATATTCTATACATCCAGGGAGTACTAAGATGTATATGGATTTGAAAGAACTATTCTGGTGGAATAACATGAAAAGGGACATTGCTAAATATGTATCTGAATGCCATACTTGCCAAAGGGTGAAAGCTGAACATCAAAGTCCAACAGGACCATTACAACCCTTGGAAATTCCTGAATGGAAGTGGGAGGAAATAGGTATGGACTTCATCACAGGATTGCCCATGACACCAAAAAGGAAGGATATGATATGGGTAATTGTTGACAGACTCACTAAGAGTGCCCATTTTATTCCGGTGAATCAAAAGGATAATGCCAAGAACTTAGTTGAAGTATATATCAAAGAGATAGTAAGTAAGCATGGAGTACCCAAAAAGATCATAACTGATAGGGGATCAGTGTTTACTTCAGCATTTTGGAAGCAATTGCATGAAGCACTTGGTCCAAAGTTAGATTTTAGCACAACATATCATCCCGAGACAGGAGGTCAAACTGAAAGAACAGATCAAATACTAGAAGACATGCTAAGAGCTCGTGCACTAGATTTTGGAGGAACATGGGAAGATCATCTACCATTGGCAGGATTTTCTTATAACAATAGCTATCAGAGTAGTCTGAAGGCAGCTCCATATCAGGTTCTGTATGGAAGGAAGTGTAGATCACCAATATGTTGGTATGAGCCTGGAAGCAGCAAAGAATTTGCGCCAGATTATATCAAGGAAAGACAAGATATCATTGATAAGATCAGGCATAGACTGAAAATAGCCCAGAGTAGGCAGAAAAGTTATGCGGATCAAAGTCAAAGAACATGGCATCCAGAAGTGGGAGATATGGTCTATTTGAAAGTAAGTCCAATGAAAGGAGTGAAAAGGTTCGGAGTTAAAGGAAAATTGAGTCCAAGATACATCGGACCATTCAAGATATTGAGTCAAAACAGAACTATAGCTTATGCTTTAGAGTTACCATCAAGATTAGCTCAAGTGCATAATATTTTCCATGTGTCACAACTTCATAAATGTTTGAAAGTTCCGGATGATGCAATCACACACCAGGAGATAGAACTACAAGCAGACCTGACCTATATTGAAAAGCCCTGTAAGATTCTGGAAGAAAACTGGAAAAGATTGAGGAACAGAGCAATCAAATATTGCAAGGTACAGTGGGAACATCACCCTAAAAGGGAAGCCACGTGGGAGAAAGAAGAGGATTTAAGAAAAGCCTATCCAGAACTATTCAGGTACATCTCCACAAACTTCGGGACGAAATTTAATTTAAGGGGGGAAGTCTGTAACATCCCAGCATTTAGGAACTAACGAAGGGTAGATTTAGGAATTTGGAATGTTGCATGCATTCATCTGTGAAAATGTGGGTAAAATTTTTGCCAAATAAAAACCTAAAGTGATCAAGGTTTCTTTCATACTTTGAGATTAGGTTTAGTCTTAAAGGATGATTGCTATAGACTTTGATATGATCTTTGAGGAATTATGTGTCTTGGGATATGAATTTGAATTTTAAACTTGAGCATTTGAATTATAATTCAAATGATTTATAAATAAGGTTTGAATCTTGATTTAATTAAGAGTTAATTATTGTAACTCAAACTTTATCCAAAGAAAACAATTAAGAATATGAAAACTTATTTCATATTGTCATTTCATAAACAAGTTACAAAAATGTAACTTATTGAAATCATCTCCAAATTTCACAATAACCAATAAATAAATAATAAGAATATTTCTTGATTGATAATAATATCATCTTTATTACAAAAGAATAAAATGAAGATTACAAAATATTAAAAATAAAAAAATTACAAAAGAATAAAGAAGATTACATTAACTATCCTATAAAGAAAAACCTAAACTAAAATCTTCATCTTCAAATCTGTACCTGCAAGACAAACACTAATAAAACAATAATAAAGGTTAGGATTAGAATTGTTTTACTCTCAGGCATGTCAGTGAGGTGCACTGAACAAGTTTCATCATTGAGAAATTTATAAAAGGGGCAAGTTTCACCAATATGAGAGAATCTATCTTTCATAAATTTTAAGCCAAAGAGTCAAATTGACAACAAGGAGGGGCAAGTTTCACCAGCCAGGTAAAAGTAATCAGATCAAAGTAACTCTCAAGTCCAAAACATATGCACAAGTGCACACCAAGCACACAAGCAGGACACACACACCTAAATGCATGTGATGTGTTGTCAGCTTCACAGCACAGCTCCAACACACAAAACCATTAGCACAACCATGGAGAGGCACTAGTGCATATCTTCACTGCTCACACACAAAAAGAGCCAGCAGCTAAACCAAGCACAATAGCCAGCAACCAAACCAACCAAAGCCAAGATCTCATCACCAGGATGGTGACATAAGGAGGGGAAAGGATCAGGTCGACAACAAGATCAAGTCCAGGATCTAGGAGGAGCAGGCTAGCTCCAGGTCAAGCACAGGAGCTCAACAAAACAAGATCAACATCATCACCCAACTTCTTAATCATCAGTTTCTGTGGTGAGTATCACAAAACCTTCACATGATCTAATCATATTATCTAGATAGAAGCATGTGTTGTTTTATAAAACAAACTCTCAGAAAACACCCAAGTGGGGTGAATCCATCTTTGAGATTTTAAACTTTAAAAGCAAACAGCAAAGTATAAGGATCCAACCAAGACACAGAACAACATCATTGATTTGGTTGTCAATCTATATATTTCAATCCAAGCACAAATATAGCTAAGATTTAATTTCTAGGCACATCCCTAAGATAAGGGTAGCACCTTAGAAGCTAATATTTTGGATCCATATAATGATCAAGCCTACTATCAGTTTTTCCAAGCATTGATTCAAGAAACAAGAGCCGGTACCACTACCAGGTCTATCTATATGAATCAACTAGATAAGGCCTAAACCCCTAAGCCTCAGACCAACATCATTGGTCTTAGGGATTTCAGAAAAGAACATTTCTATTTATCTTTTAAAGCCAAGCTTGTCTTAAGCTTAAATCAACCCAATCAATGGATTAGAACCAATCTGGTGTGCCATACCAAGATGGTGTCACAAGAACAATTCTACATGAATCAGGATAAACATTCAATCATCATAGATTTAATCAATTAAATTACTAATCATTTTCCTGTCAATACAAGAATCATAATTAGGATATTCCTATATGATCTCAAACCGCACATTAATTCTCAAGCCAACAACACTAAGACAGTGGTTTCATCACACCATAATCATGATCATAAACCAAGAAATGACAGTGGAAAGTTATCAAGCCACTGACTTTACCAAGCATTGGTTCCAAAGCAACTATACCATCTGAATCATATGCAAACCAAGCATAAAACCATCTAATAAGCCACCAGAACCATTATAGTTCATCTCAAACAACAAGCCTCGGGCTAATAACCATTTAGCATGCTTACAGACCATCCACACATGATCTAATTCATCCAGTAGATGATCAACCAGAGGATAAGAACCCTAAATGGAATAAATCATCTTAATCAGGACAAGACAGTAACCAGAGAGGTCACTGCCAACATCTAGCATAGGATCAGCGAGCGCAGAGAGCACTAGGGGGAAGGAACATAACTCACCAAAGGTCCTCGCTGAAGACTAGAAGAGGAAGCAGAGGTGGCCGACGACCATGGCGGCACGAGGAGCACCCCAGGAGGGGCGCTTCAACCCATACATCACCACATCGGTGATCGTGACCACGCCTAGAGGCGAGGCGAATCACCACGACGCACAACGGCGGCGGCAACACCAAAATCCACGCCAACCCCCAAACCCTAGGGTTCGGGACGACATCGATCCGTCGCAGGAGAGCCCCATGATCAAATCCCGTTGGATAGAAAGGATGGGCGTAGTCGACAACCTCCTACTGCACCATGGCGGTGACCAGAACGGCCCACGACGGTGGGAAACAGCGACATCACCAACCACGGGGTCGAGGTCAGAGGAGGAGAGGAATGCGCTCGAGGGAGAGATGCAGCAGGGGAGTGCGCTGAGTTGGGCTAGACCCTTTCAGGGTGGCGATTTTGACTAGGTCTAATGGGCCACCAGGGCCCAATAAGATTAAGCCAGCCTAGAAATCTTTTAAGGCCTGTTCTAATAAATAGGAAAAGACCAAAATACCCCTGAACTTAATTAAATTCTAGAAAATAAAATAACCGTCCAAAAATTATAAATAAAATATTTTTGGATTCACAATAATCCACATTATCCAAATAAATTAAGATGTAACATTTTAGACATTTAAATTTTATTAAGAATTTTGTAATTTATATATTCCTTATGGAATTTTACAAAATTATTGAAAGATGATAAAAATAAATAAAAATCACTTTCATTATATATTAATATTTTAGTATTTTTGAAAAATACTAAATAAATATTTAATAACAATTTTTGATGTTTAAGTGATAATTCCTAAAAGAATTATTAAATCTATAAAAGTGAAATAAAAGGATAATAAAATAAAATAATTCAATATATGTTATAAATATTAAAAAGTAAAATTTATAAATCCTTTATTATTAAAAAGAAATTTTTATAATGGGGTGAATGCATATCAAGTTAAATGATGCATTACATTATTGCATAATCATTTTGCTTCTTTAAATATTGTCCTTACCGGCCAATAATGATGTTTTTGTAGACATAGAAGCTCAAGGTCCAGTGCAAGCATTAGACTTCACTACCTTGCCATCACAAGGCAAGTTCATCACTTGCTCATGTCCTTTGAAGAGTCTTTATCAAAGTATTTTCAAATTGTGTGTTATCATATTTACTATAAAAGAAAGAAAATATTATTTTCATAAATAAAGAAATCATAGATATCATCCTAAGTGATGATATAATGGAGCAATAGAACTTAGGGTTCTATTTGCAACAATGATGATCAAGTAGGGACTTAACAACCCCTGACATCAGTGATTCTAGCGCCGTATATTACGCGTTAGCCATGAGATTTGGAATGGGACAGAGAAGTCAGTTGTATCTTCTTCCTCTCGCATGAAGCCGGATGTGCAGGTCGTGGCTGTTATCCTCGTAGCATGCATATTAATTGGTAATTCGTAGAGGATATGCAGCATATGGGTGGGAACCCTCATCGTCCCACGATAGTTCTGGCATCTAACGGTTTGTACAAACCATTGCCGTAATTCATTATGTGGGCATGGTGTACACCAAGGAGGCATGCGAGGTCACGAAGGGGGCAGTGTTTGGCTTGGACCAACTACTGGGCCCCACATCATGGAATTGTGGACGGGAAAATAGGCCCGGTTGTGCAACAAGGAGTTGATCTCTCATGGGTAAAGTAACGTACCTCTGCAGAGTGTAAGAATTATAACTTGTTACTCCCTGTTCCGGGAAGGAGCTGCGAACGTGGCAGGAAAGGAACTCCATGAAAGTTCTGGTCAACCTGTGAAGGCTGATTGTCATAGATTTCCATAATAAAATCAATCTTTGAAGAAGTATTTACAAAAAAGTTGCATTGTGCCAAGGGTTTATAATCCGAGGTGGTAGTTAGAGCATCAAACTTCCCACCTTGCATATAATGAACTTGTTGGGTAACGTTGTTACTCATTCTTTCCTTTGATCCCTTGCTTAGACTCTGAGGATCCCGAAGACGTGCCAATGTATGCAGCCGAATGTCAAGAAGATGTGTTCTACGAAGAACCCGATCTGTCCGGAGGCGTTGAAGGAGTGGATTACGAAATACGCTACGATGTCGTTGATAACGAGTCCAACTAAGTATCTCTAGTTAATAGTAACCAACGGAGCCGAGCAACATAAACTCTATAGAATAAGCTGCTGAGCTCAACTCCTAGTCGGAGTTGTTACTTTTAAATTCTGCTGAAACACTTTATATTTTGGTTTGTAAGTTGAATCTTTGGGAAGTCTTGAACTTCTGATATTGTAATAATAATAATAATGTGTGTTTATTTGTAATATGGACCCTCAATGTTTTGTTGTACCACTATGAGGGATGTCATATTTACGGAACGGTGTTCTATGGATGTCATGTCAACGACTATAATGTACTACACATGCAGTGGTATGCTGGGTCACCGCAGTTTTGCAGTTAGAAGACATTTTTTGTGGTATGTACAAAAAAGACAAAAAAATGTCTTGTGAAAAACTATTTTGCAACACCAAAAAATTGTCTTTTTTACACAATCAACATAAAATTTCTTTTTTTCGTGAAACTTTATGTACAAACATATAATGTCAACATCTTCATCCGAATATTTTTTTCAAAATTTTCAACATTTTAAAGTATGTCTTTTTGGTAGTGGGTGCATCTACACCTAAGAGCCAAAGTGGATTTCCGTGTTTATATGGAAAAGAATTCAGTTACTTTTATGATAACTATGTGCCGGGGCGGTGATGAGTGGATTAAGGCATGTAAATAACATGGGCCTTACCCCACTTTTTTTTCCATAAAGACCACAACCTGATGACGCCCAGCACTGTCGTGAGACGCTTCATTGGAAACCCCAAGAGCAAGGTGTGATGAGCACAGCAACAAGTTTCCCTCAGTAGAAACTGCGGTTATCGAACCAATAGGAGGAAGGAAACGTCACACAGGTATTGCAAGCAACGCGGAGACCTGCACAACACAAACTCAAGACTTTGCCCCAACGAATCAGTGAGATTATCAAGCTCACCGATTTGCTGTAACAAAAGATTAAACGTATGGTGTAGAAGGTAATGGTTTGCAGCAAGTAAACAGGTAACAATGGAAGATGTATCGATGGTAAAGATTGGACCGGGGTCCATAGTTCACTAGAGGTGCTCTCCTTAGATAAACAACATGGCATGAAGGGTAAACAAATTACAGCAGGGCAATTGACAGGAGCTAAGCAAGGCATAACAATGCAATACCAGACAAAAAGATCCTATGAGATTCGATGGGAAATACAACAAGATACATAAACCGCCATCCAACTGCATCTATGACTAGAAGTCCACCTTCAGGTTATCATCCGAATCCCCTCCAGTATTAAGTTGCACTAGCAACTACTTGGCCAAGATAGCTACTAACAACGGAGAGCATGCAAGATCACAAACAACACAGACATGATAGAATCATAAAGACAAAACCATTAATCAATCTGACATAGTAATCTCAATATCCATCGGATCCCCGCAAACACAACATGCATGATTACAAATAGATTAGATCTTGATCATGAACGGAGCTCACAAGATCTATACATGAAAGCACAATGAGGAGATACAACCATCTAGATACTACATGGACCCATAGTCCAAGGTGGAACTACTCACGCATCATACCGGAGAAGAAGGCCTCCGGGATGATCTCCCCTCCAGCAGGGTGCCGGGAAGAACTTCAGACCCCCCCGATCTAGGGACGATGGCGGCGGTGGCTACAGACAGTTTTGTGGAGTTTTGATCGGGTACCCAGGGTTTCTGCATCGGGGGCTTCTTATAGGCGAAGAGGCGAGGCTGGGAGGTGGCCAGGGGCCCCAGACCCTACCCAGGCATGGGGTGGGCCCACCCGCGCCTAGGGGGTCTGGCCACCCTGGTTTGCTTCTTCGTCTCGTCTTCTGGATTCGTGTCCCCCACGGTAAAATATTGACTTTGGCTTTTGTCCCGTCCAATTCCGAGAATATTGATTTTCTGCCTTTCTGGAACTAAAAACAGAAGAAAACAGGCAACTGTCACTGTGGCAACTTGTTAATAGGTTAGTTCTAGAAAAGATATAAAAACACCTCAAAGTGTAGACAAAGCAAAGAAAAGTAGATACTAAACAAGCATGGAACATTAAAAATTATAGATACGTTTCTGACGTATCAAGCATCCCCAATCTTAACTCCTGGTCATCCTCGAGTAGGTAAGTGATAAAAAGAATAATTTTTTAGGTGACATGCACCATCAAAACCAAGATCAAACCATTTGCAAGCATTGAAAGCTGGGACCAAAGGACTCTAAACATGTGCATGAAAGATGGAGTTCTAACAATAAGACAAAGTAACTATGCATGCAACATGAAAGGCTACAAATAAAGATCATGAATAACATGCATTGAAAAACATTTGTTTGTTTCACATACAGAAAACATGGCATAGTGGCAATTAGCTTGTCCCTCATAGAGTAGCAAATAGATTCATAGGATACCTTCAAAGTTCACAAGGGTGACTAGAAACAAATAGCACAAGAACAAGTAATATCACAATATGCATCAATCTATAAGTTTTGGGACACTTCACATAGAACTAAGAATGGCAACTATGCTCTCTTAATGGTGCCTAAAGGTAGAAGGTGGAGACTCAATAGTAGTTGAAGAAAGTCCCTTCATAAGGGAAGCAGGGATTTCAAGTTTCAAAAAGAGCTTCCAAAAATTATGGTACTTGTTAGCTTTCAGCCCTCATTGCCCCTATCATAAGCATCTTGAAGTGATTAAGGTTAAAGTGAACAAACTATGGAGTATATGCTTGACAAAGTATAAGTTGGCAATCTCAAGTCCCTTGAATACGAGGGCCACACCTCATTCTACTCAACTTCAGGCACCTGTAAGTTCTTGTCATTGTAAGTACTTGCATATCATAGAGAACCGCCAACGGGGTACCCCTTGCACATGGTACAGGAGCTATCCCATAACCAAAATGACAAGGCAAGCAGACAATGAGCATCTCAGCGATCTTTTTATTTACTATATGCATAGATTTTTATTAAGGATGCTTCATAGATAGCTCACTATGGTGATGCTACAAGTTTCCACCATTATTAGGCTTGGCTTAGGCTAGCGGCCCAGTCGTTACTCTAACACAAAATACATACTCCATGGACTTACAAGTTCCATCTTTATTTCACACCGACGACATCCATAGACAAAAGAGCATGATATCAACCGAGTACAAAGTACAAGTGCAATGTTGAAAACGTTCCCCATGACAGCATGGTTCTGCTAATTCCAACGTATAAGTGCAAGCATATACAACATAGACGACACAATGGTTCAAGTTTATTAGGGGCAAAGAATATAAAGTGTGTCATCAAGTTTGTGAGGGCTTTAATCACTAAGTTTTCACATAACAAAATAGTTTTCAGTTGGAAGATAGCTAAAAATAAGAATATACTTGGAATGGTGTAACACACCATGCATAGGAGTTTATAGTGGACACTTTGAAGAAACTTGGTTTCTTAGGAGTTGGAAGCATGATTAGAGCTTACTCATACAAGTGGAGGCTAGCAAAAGACTAGGAGCAACCAACTAAGAGAGCAATAGTGGCCGTAATCATTTAGAGCGACAAAACATTACTAATAAAAGCATAGAGTGGTACTACAAGTCAAGTACTAAATGATCATAGAGGTTATGGTGACTTGTCATAGTAATAACATGGTGTGAGCATGTGCCAAGTCAACCCAAACAAAGCATCAAAGGAGAATACCACAATACTATGCTTTTGCATGCTAAAACAACGCATAATTTCTTCAACGCACACTAAGCAATCCCAATTGTTTGCAACAAGACATGCTACAGCAATAATCACTAAGCATAAGGTCAAAACAACACCTAGCATGTCATGCTAAAGTCTAAGTTATAGTCAATGCAAGCTCCTCTTGCACTTTCAAGAAGGAACTTCCTACTCATTTACAACACCAAGCAACTTATTTGAAACAACACCGCGAGAACGGGGGTCCAAACTACTTTATTCAAGCAAACTAAACAAACTAAGCAAAGCAAACGAAAACTAAGATGCTCCAAGAACAACACAACAGTGCATGAAACAATAAAAACGAAGTGTCTAGACAGACCTAAGCTTTTTATTGATGAAGAAGGGGATGCCTTGGGCATCCCCAAGCTTTGACGCTTGTACCTCTTGGATGTTTCTTGGGGTGACACCATGGTGGCATCCCCAAGATTGAGCTTTTGTCCATTCTTCATCTCATTGCATCATTCTCTCTCTACACCTAGAAATTTTTCTTCATACAAAACTTCACACAATCTTCATTAGCAACATTAGTTTATTCAAAAGATATTAGACCTTAGGAAAAGCTTCGGAGCAGCAAAACTTTTCAATAAAAACACAAGATACTGTAGGAAATCCTTCAAAAATCTCAATTCCTCAAAAGAGAACTCAAAAAGGAATCAATAAGAAGCAAATGCAAATAATGGCAGAAATCTGTCAAAACAGACCAGCAGGTAGACACCGTTTTTTTCTAAAATCTTCTGTTGCTCAAATCAAAAAGTGTTGAACTAATGAAAGTTATCTAACATACCGGGGGACGTATTCGTAAGTTATCAGCTTAATCCTAGTTACAGATACTCCTCACAAATTTTTATGGTGGAGGACAGAAATCTGTTTCGGGACAGCAACTCCCCAAATCTTACTTCTCTCTCATTAGAGGTCATTCTTGGCACAAAAAGCAAACAAAAAGGATAAGGAGAAGTCATTACTAAAGTAATAACTTCCAAGACTCAAGTAAACTCTTGTGTTATCTCCCAACAAGTACTTTTATTTAACACCTTTAAGTTAGGCACAAGAAGCAAGAAGAATCAAGTATTTTCAAATGATGAAGCATTAAGATCATTACTTGCAAAATATTCAACTATGAAAGGTATCTCATCCAAATGGGTTTTGGAGGATCCCTTCTCATTTCTCTTTGGCCTACTACTTTTATCAAAAATATTTTCAGGAGCAATCCAATCAAAATTCTTTTCAAAGGATTCATGCATTCCAACAAGCTTAAAGGGTATGGGTATCTTAAATTCCTCTCTAGGCTTAGTTTTATCAGAAGTACCCATAACATCTACACTTGAACCTAGCATATTATAACGCTCAAAGACCTTTTTGGCTTCCCTAGCAACATCATGGAACTCTTTTAGTAAAGTTTCAAGAATGAATTCTCTCTTTTTAGCAATCTTTTCTTCTTTTAGTTTTAGGAACAAGAATTGTATGAAGGGGTTAAGGCTCACAAACCTAGCCTCCAACATATGAACTAAAGAAGCTGCAGCAATCTCATAATTAGGAGCAAGATCTACTATAGATTTATCGTCAATATCCTTATGCTTGTTAACATGATTAAAGAATTATTCAATATTATCTTTCCCTATTATGGAGCCAATACCTATTGCAAGATACTTCAGGGCGAACTTGGGGAGCAACATGGTGAGCTAGAGTAAGGTGGCAACTAGAGTAGGAACTAAATTTTTTTGTGTTTTTGATAAGAAAACGCAAACCAAACTAAACTATTTTTTTTGGTTTTTTTAAAAGAGGAAAACAAAACCAAGCAAAAGAAACTAAGCAAACTAAAAATAAAGTAAAGAGAAAGGAAGTGGACTCCCCTTTTGAAGACGTCCTTGGCCTCCCTGGCAACGGCGCCAGAAAAAGCTTGATGACGCCCAGCACTGCCGTGGGACGCTTCATTGGAAACCCCAAGAGCAAGGTGTGATGAGCACAACAACAAGTTTCCCTCAGTAGAAACCGAGGTTTTCGAACCAGTAGGAGGAAGGAAACGTCACACAGGTGTTGCAAGCAACGTGGAGACCTTCACAACACAAACTCAAGACTTTGCCCCAACGAATCAATGAGGTTGTCAAGCTCACCGGTTTGCTGTAACAAAGGATTAAACGTATGGTGTGGAAGGTAATGGTTTGCAGCAAGTAAACATGTAACAGTGGAAGATGTATTGATGGTAAAGATTGGACCGAGGTCCATAGTTCACTAGAGGTGCTCTCCTTAGATAAACAACATGTCATGAAGGGTAAACAAATTACAGCATGGCAATTGACAGGAGCTGAGCAAGGCATAACAATGCAATACCAGACAAAAAGATCCTATGAGATTCGATTGGGCAATACAACAAGATACATAGACCGCCATCCAACTGCATCTATGACTAGAAGTCCACCGGCAGGTTATGATCCGAACCCCCTCCAGTATTAAGTTGCAAGCAACAGACAACTGCTTTAAGCAAAGTATGTAAGGTTAACAATCCACTTGCTCCATGAACAAGAGACCGTTGTTTTCTCCCTAGTAGCAACATCACATCTACAACCAAAGAGATTTCTGTCACTTCCCTTGGAAACTAGAGGCATGAACCCACTATCGAGCATAAATACCCCCTCTTGGAGTCACTAGCAACTACTTGGCCAAGATAGCTACTAACAACGGAGAGCATGCAAGATCACAAACAACACAGACATGATAGAATCATAAAGACAAAACCATTAATCAATCTGACATAGTAATCTCAATATCCATCGGATCCCCGCAAACACAACATGCATGATTACAAATAGATTAGATCTTGATCATGAACGGAGCTCACAAGATCTATACATGAAAGCACAAGGAGGAGATACAACCATCTAGCTACTACATGGGCCCATAGTCCAAGGTGGAACTACTCACGCATCATACCGGAGAAGAAGGCCTCCGGGATGATCTCCCCTCCAGCAGGGTGCCGCGAAGAACTTCATATCCCCTCCCCTGATCTACAATATGCAGATAAAACTCTTGTAAAAGCAAAACCCACCTGATAAGTCTAGGCTTAGCGTCCTTCTTTGTCATAAGGTAGTTGATAGCAGCATGATCAGTATGAATAGTAACCTTTGAATCAACAATATAAGGCCTAAACTTATCACATGCAAAGATTACAGCTAAGAACTCTTTTTCAGTAGTATCATAATTCCTTTAAGTGGAATCTAGAGTCTTGCTAGCATAATGAATAACATTCAACTTCTTATCAACACGTTGTCCAAGGACAACACCCACAGAAAAATCACTAGCATCACACATAATTTCAAAAGGTAAACTCCAATCAGGTGGTTGAACAATAGGAGCAGTTGTCAAAGCTTTCTTCAAAGTTTCAAAAGCTTCCTTACAATCATCATCAAAAACAAAAGGTACATCTTTTTGAAGAAGATTAGTAAGGGGCTTTGAAATTTTAGAGAAATCTTTAATAAACCTCCTATAGAAACCAACATGACCAAGGATACTACGAATACCTTTAATATCTCTAGGGCAAGGCATCTTCTCAATTGCTTCAATCTTGGCTCTATCCACTTCAATGCCTCTTTCAGAGATCTTGTGTCCAAGAACAATCCCTCCATTAACTATGAAATGACATTTCTCCCAATAAAGAACAAGGTTGGTTTCTTCACACCTCTGCAAAACTTTATCAAGGTTGTGCAAACAGTTATCAAAAGAAGTCCCATAGATGGAAAAATCGTCCATGAAAACCTCCACAATTTCTTCACAAAAACCATGAAAGATAGCAGACATACATCTCTCAAAGGTAACAGGAGCATTACATAAACCAAAAGGCATACTCCTATAAGCATAAGTACCATAAGGACAAGTGAAAGTAGTTTTCTCTTGATCTTGTGCTTTCACAACAATTTGAGAAAACCCAGAATAACCATCAAGAAAACAAAAGTGGGTCTTTTTGGACAATCTCTCAAGCATTTGATCAATAAAGGGCAAAGGATAATGATCTTTCTTAGTAACTTTATTGATCTTTCTAAAATCAATGCACATTCTATACCCAACCACTACTCTTTGAGGTATAAGCTCATTATCCTCATTAGGCACAACAGTTATTCCCCCTTTCTTGGGAACACAATGAACAGGACTAACCCATTGACTGTCAGCAATAGGATAAATAATACCAGCATCAAGGAGTTGTAATACCTCATTTCTTACCACATCCTTCATCTTAGGATTTAGACGGAGTTGGTGCTCAACAACTGGTTTTGCATCAGGCTCAATATTAATAGCATGCTGACATATAGTAGGAGAAATTCCTTTTAACAAGAGTATAACCCATAGCTCCTCGGTATTATACTTACAATAACCTTTCTTCTTCCTTTCCTGAAATTTTAGAACTAATAATAACAGGATACACTTTCTTATTATCAAGATAAGCATATTTAAGATCATCAGGTAAAGGTTTTAATTTGAAAACAGGGTCCTCTTTAGGTGGTAGTGTGGTACCCAAATATTCCATGGGTTGATTATGCTTAAGTAACTCAGGCTGACGAAGGAAAACCTCGCCAATCTCATATATTTCCTTCATGAAGACATCGCTTTCATGATCTTCCATGAACTGCTGCAAGGCATTGTTAGGAGCAAGAGAAATAGCAGAAATTTGTTCAACCCTGAAATCATCATTAGGCAGTTCATTTTCATAAGGATTTTTGGCAAATTTGGAAAAATTAAATTCATAAGACTCTCCATCAAAATTAGTCAAAACTTTTTCCTTCCTACAATCTATAATAGCCCCACAAGTATTCAGGAAGGGTCTACCAAAGATAATAGGATAGGTTTTACTAGCTTCTTTACCAAGTACCATAAAATCAGCAGGATATTTAATCTTACCACAAAAGACCTCCACATCCCTTACAATGCCAATGGGGCATACTTGCTGAAGGGAATATGTCCTGAGAGGCAATAATAAAGTGTTTATTATGTGTATTCCAAGTATATGATAGATGTTTATTTTGCATGCTATAATTGTATTAATACAGAAACATTAATACATATGTGTTTAATAAACAAACAGAAAGTTCCTAGTTATGCCTCTCTCATAAACTAGCTCGTTGATTAACAAGATGATCAAGGTTTCCTGATCATAGACATTGGATGTTGTTAATAACGGGATCACAACATTAGTGTAATGGTGTGATGAACATTCATCCGAAGTATAGCATTGAGATCAAATTCATTGAGTTTATATTGCTATAACAACTTACGAAGTAATCCTAATCCTTAGACCATGAGATCATGTCAATCACTAACACCGGAAGAGTTTCTTGATAACATCAAACGTCACACCGTAACAGGGTGATTATAAAGATGGGTTCAGGACTAATAAAGTGTTATGTTGAGGCCCATGGATCGAGAGTGGAATTTGTTCATCCCGATGACGGATAGATATACTCAGGGCCCTCTCGGTGATATCACATTGGTTAGCTTGCAAGCAAGTGATTTGATCACTAGAATGTTATATCACGGGAACAAGAAAAGAGTGCATGTCAGTAACGAGATCAAACTAGGTATGCAGATACCGATGATCGAATCTCGGACATGTAATATATCGTGAAACAAAGGGATTAAGATACTGGAGTAAAAGGTTCCGATGATCACAAGAAAGTCATCGTTGAATGTGTGGGAGTCAGTATGGGTCTCCAGATCCCGCTTCTGATTATTGATATGAGAGGGGTCTCGATCATGTCCGCATTATTCATGGACTATAGGGTGACACACTTAAGAGACACCGACATCCAATTGGAGCAAAAGTTTCATGCCGGAAAGAATAACAAGCGCGGGAATTTATTTCACTAGATACCGAAACAGGTTTTCGGGTGAAATTGCATAAAGAGGTTATGCATGTGAAATAGAATTCTCGCATGGGGTTATTTGTGAATGTTTGTCATTAAAGTAATTGACAAAATTCTGAATAAAATAAAAGAGTTTTATTTAATGAGAGTTTGCATTAAATTTGGTGGAAATTTAATGGCAAGTTTGAGTGGGATTTTGAGTGGAGGGATTTGAATGGATTTTTGTGAGTGGAGTGTCCACCCACATGAATGAAGGAGGGGAGGGGGCAGCCCCCATGGCCGGCGTCCACCCCCTTGGGTGCCCCCCTCCTCCTATAAAAGGCACCCCTCTCCTCACTTCTCACTCACACCTCCTCGTGAAGGATCTCTCTCCCATTCTAGAATTTATCCCCCATGGTCTCGGACTAGCGAGATACATGTTCCCGGTGGCTATTCGACAAGAAAGAGTTCTGCTTCCGCTGCATCGCTGGAGCGAGGAGGCGGAGGTTGCTCGGTGCCTCGAACGTGTGTGCGAGCACGGATGCGCTGCTGATTTGCGGTGCTAGGACTTTCTCTCGATCTTGAGATCGGCAAGAGATCGTCTACATCAACCACGAGTCAAACTCGTTAAGCTTTGTCGGTCTTCAAGGGTATGTTCTCTATGGATATACATCCGCCCGTTGTTTGTAACTAGTAGATAGATCTTGGTACATAGTTCCCATCGTAGGAATTTTTTTGTTTTCTATGCTGCGAACCCTACACTTGCTCCCTATTGGCAAGGTGAATAACTACATCAATGTCTTCAAGCTCACAAGGACCAATTTCATGCATAATTTCCCTGTAAATCTCGTAAGGAATATCGCTAGAACTAGCACCAATATCACATAAACCATAATAGCTATGGCTACCAATTCTAACAGAAAGCACACGGACACTAGCTTTTCTAACTTTCTTAGTATGAGAAACAATATTAGTGGCGTCTTCACAGAAGAAAATATGCACATCCTCTATATTTCTAGTGACAAGGTCTTTCACAATAGCTACCACAAGCTCAATATCAATAAGCTTGTTGGACCCCATAGTTTTCTTTGCGCTTTTGCTAACCACATTAGCTATAATATAATGTTCCTTTACCTTAGCAGGGAAAGGGATTTTTCTCCACATAAGGTTCAGGCAAAATAGGATCAACAGTACAAACCTCTGTGCTAGCAGGAACATGGGTGACAATGTCTTTATAAGGAGCATGGTACTTGTCCCACTCTTTCTTGGGAATTTCAATATAAGAATCAAAGGCATTAAAACATTTTGCAAGAACTTGAGAATCAAGACCAAACTCATTACTAATATCACGGAAGTCATCAGTTCCCATAAAAGATTTAATGCATTCATAATCATAGTTTATATCTGACTTTCTTCCTTTGTCATTCTCCCAAGCTTCAGTGTTCTCTTGAATACGGTCTAGTAGATCCCATTTAGCTTCTTCCTTCATACACGTGAATGATCCAGCACACGAAGCATCTAGTAAATCTTTATCATGAAGAGAAAGCCTAGCATAAAAGTTATTGAGAATAATATTGTTAGGGAGTTCATGAATAGGACATTTAAGAATTAGTAACTTCAATCTCCCCGAAGCTTGAGCTGTACTCTCTCCATCAAGAGGCCAAAAGTTATATATAAGATTTCTATCCTTATGAATCTCACTGGGAGGATAAAATTTAGAGGAAAAGAGAGATGCCATCTCCTCCCATTCCATGGATTGTACATTCTTCAGCAGCTTATACCATTCTTCAGCTCTCCCTTTCAAGGATATGGAGAGTAACTTCTTCTCCACCTATTCAGTTGTGATACCTGCACACTTAGACAACCCGCATAATTTATGGATAAACAGAAAGTGATCACCAGGATGGAAAGTTCCATCCCCTAAATAATAACTATCCATAACACGGTCAACAATACTTGTAGGTATCTTAAAAGGATCTATCTCAATAGGTAGTGGTTCATCTGCTACCCTAGCAGTGGTAGTAGTTTTCCCAAACATAAAACCAAGTGGGTTATCCATATTGGAAACAAAGTAACAAGCAGTAACAAGAGCAATACTCACAGTAAAAGTTTCGATTACCAGTTCCAATCTTCAATAGCGCTTCACTCCCCGTCAACAATGCCAGAAAATAGTATTGATGACCCACAAGTATAGGGGGTGTATCGTAGTACTTTTGATAAATAGGAGGTCGATCCCAACGAGGAGCAGAAGGTGCTGAACAGTGGTATGGAGCAGGAAATCCATGTGAATCCTTAGCAAACGGATTTTAGTGGTTTTCTGATAAGACAACAAAACAAGGAGCAAGTAACAAATAACAAACACAGCAAGTGGCCCAATCCTTTCTTAGTAAAGGACAAGCCGGTGGAAATACTTATAAAGGACAAACGTTCTCGAGGACACATGGGAATTCTGTCAAGTGTTTTCACTTCAAATAGCTGAGTACTCTTCTCTGGTGTTGTAAGTGTTGTGTGGGTGAACGTGTGCTAACATACCGACCTTACTTGGACTAATACATACTTGTGATTAAACCCCCTGCAAACATCCGTAACTACAGGAAAGTAATTAAGATATAAATCTAACCACGACCTTAAACTCTGAGATCCTACGCTCCCTTGTGCAAAGGTGTACTAACGGGGTTTCAGGTTTCTGTCACTCCGGCAACCCCACAATTAGTAGCCAAATACACAATGCATTCCCCTAGGCCCATAAATGGTGAAGTATCATGTAGTCGACGTTCATATGACACCACTAGAAGAATAACACCACAACTTAAATACTAAACCATTGAATAATAACTCAACACAAATCCACTACTAACAACATGACTTCTCCCATGTCCTCAAGAACTAAACGAACTACTCACGAGACATCATATGGATCAAGATCAAAGATGATATGGTAATGGATAACAATTGAACATAAAAATAATCCAATGGTTCCACTCACAAGCATCAACTACAATAGTAATCAACACCGGGAAAGTTTCCCCTAAGAACTAAAGCAATATCCAACACAATTGTTACAGCAGGACGGAGTGGTGATGATGGTGCTAGTGGAGATGATGGTATGGATGATGATGATCCCGATGAAGCCTAGCTTGACGATGGTGTTGATGGCGATGATCTCCCCTCTCCGGGAAGGAATTCCCCCGGCAGAAATCTGTCTGCCGGAGAGATCTTTCTCTCTCGGTGTTTTTTGCCCCCAGAGGTGACGGAAATCTATTTGTGGTTGATCCCTCAGGCTTAGGGTTCCGTAGGGAAGATATAGGCAAAGGGACGGAGTCGGGAGCCGGGCAGGTGGGCCACACCTGCCCTAGGCGCGGGGTCAGGTGGGCCCGCGCCTAGTGGGGGTGTGGGCCCCCTGCGGCCCCTCTTCGCTCCTCCTTCTAGCTTCCTTCGTCATTTGGGAAAATAATATGTTTTCATATTTTTCTGGTATTTTTTTGATCTTCGTGAAATTGCACCGAAACGTCTTCTTTTCCATCAGAATCTAGACTCCGGCAGTTCATCCTCCAAGAATCATCCAACATTCATAAAAAGATGAAAAGCCAAAAGTAATATCTCATAATAAGACATACATCAATGAATAGAGGTAAATTATGATATAGAAAGGTGATACAAATTGGGCGTATCAGATTCCTATGCATAGGAAGTGGGTTAGACTTAAATGTGTTTTTAATTTGCTTCTTGATGCTCTCTTTTATTTCAATTCATATTTCTTATGTGAGCATCTTCTCAAATTATCAAGCCTAACTTAAAGGCGTTAAAGAAAAGTACTTGCTGGGAGATAATCCAAGAGTTTCTTGATTCTTCGAAGTTATTACTTTAGTAATGACCTCTCCTTTTCCTTTTTGTTTGCTTTTTGTGCCAAGAATGACCTCTAATGAGAGGGAAGTAAGATTTGGGGAGTTGCTGTCCTGAAACAGATTTTTGTGCTCCACCGTAAAAATTTGAGGAATCTCTATAAGTCGGATTGAGCTGATATTTTGGGAATAAATCCCCCAGTATGTTAGATAACTTTATTTAGTTCAACAATTTTTGATTTGAGCAACAGAAGGTCTTCAAAAAAATCAGTTTCTACCTGCTGGTCTGTTTTGACAGATTTCTGTCATTATTTGCATTTGCTTCTTATTGATTCCTTTTTGGGTTTATTTTGGGAAATTGAGCTTTTTGAGGCAATTGCTACAGTAGCTTGTCATTTTAGTGAATTTTTTGCTGTTCTAAAGCTAAACCCAAGGGTCTATTATCTTTTGAATACACTAATGTTGCTAATGAAGATTGTGTGAAGTTTTGTATGAAGGAAAATTTTCAGGTGTAGAGAGAGAATGAAGTAATGAGATGAAGAATGGACAAAATCTCAAGCTTGGGGATGCCACCCCGTGTCACCCCAAGAAATATTCAAGAGGTACAAGCGTCAAAGCTTGGGGATGCCCAAGGCATCCCCTTCTTCATTAATAAAAAGCTCAGGTCTTTCTAGACACTTCGTTTTTATTGTTTCATGCACTGTTGTGTTGTTCTTGGAGCGTCTTAGTTTTCGTTTGGTTTGCTTAGTTTGCTTGAATAAAGTAGTTTGGACCCCCATTCTAGCTGTGTTGTTTCAAATAAGTGGATTGGTGTTGGAAAGGAGTAGAGAGTTCTTGCTCGAAAAGTGCAAGAGGAGCTTGCTTTGACTATGACTTAGACTTTAGCATGTCATGCTAGGTGTTTTTTTGACCTTATGCTTAATGATTATTGTTGTAGCATGACTTGTTCCAAACAATTTAGATTCCTTAGTGTACCTTGAAATAATCATGTGTTGTTTTAGCATGCAAAAGCATAGTATTGTGGTATTGGCAGAAAATCAATATTTTCAGAATTGGACGGGACAAAAGCCAAAGTAAATATTTTACCGTGGGAACATGGATCCAGAAAACAAGACGGAGGAGGGCCTCGAGGGGGCCACACCCCGGCCAGGCCTGGCCCGCGCCTAGGGGGTGCATCCGCCTCGGGCACCCCCTCGGCCTCCTATAAGAAGCCTCCGATGCCTAAACCCTAAGTACCCGATCAATATTCCACGAAATCTTCTATAGCCGCCGCCACCATCGTCCCTAGATCGGGAGGGATCTGAAGATCTTCCCGGCACCCTGCCGGAGGGGAGATCATCCCGGAGGCCTTCTTCTTCATCATGCCAGCCTCCGGTATGAAGTGTGAGTAGTTTCACCTTGGACTACGGGTCCATGTAGTAGCTAGATGGTTGTATCTCCTCCTTTGTGCTTTCATGTTCAGATCTTGTGAGCTCCGTTCATGATCAAGATCTCATCTATTTGTAATCATGCATGTTGTATTTGCGGGGATCCGATGGATATTGAGATTACTATGTCAGATTGATTAATGGTTTTGTCTTATTGATTCTATCATGTCTGTGTTGTTTGTGATCTTGCATGCTCTCCGTTGTTAGTAGCTATCTTGGCCAAGTAGTTGCTAGTAACTCCAAGAGGGGGTATTTATGCTCCATAGTGGGTTCATGCCTCTGGTTAATCTAAGGGAAGTGACAGAAGTCTCTAAGGTTGTAGATGTGCTGTTGCCACTAGGGAGAAAACAACGGTCTCTTGTTCATGGAACAAGTGGATTGTTTACCTTACACACTTTTCTTAAAGCAGTTGTCTGTTGCTTGCAACTTAATACTGGAGGGGGTTC
Source organism: Avena sativa (assembly GCA_916181665.1). Classification (NCBI taxonomy): domain Eukaryota; kingdom Viridiplantae; phylum Streptophyta; class Magnoliopsida; order Poales; family Poaceae; genus Avena; species Avena sativa. The sequence continues at coordinate 478,350,920 of OV702299.1, read as the reverse complement.
GGACGATAACCCAAATATGGACTTCTAGTCATAGATGCAGTTGGATGGCGGTCTATGTATCTTGTTGTATTGCCCAATCGAATCTCATGGGATCATGAATGTCTAGTATTGTATTGTTATGCCTTGCTTAGTCCTATCAATTGTCCTGCTGTAATTTGTTTACTCAGCATGCCATGTTTGTTTATCTAAAGAGAACACCTCTAGTGTACTATGGATCGGGTCCAATCTTTACCATTGATACATCTTCCAATGTTACTGTTTACTTGCTGCAAACCACCATTACCCTCCACACAGTTAATCCTTTGTTACAACAAACCGATGAGATTGACAACCTCACTATTCATTGGGGCAAAGTCTTCAGTTTGTGTTGTGCAGGTCTCCAAGTTGCTAACAACACCTTTGAGTCGTTTCCTTCCTCCTACTGATTCGATAACCTCGGTTTCTTACTGAGGGAAAAATTGCTGTTGTGCTCATCATACCTTCCTCTTGGTGTCTCCAAACGAAGTGTTCACGCACTCATCAAAGGCCCACCAGCCCATGTGGCACCCATCCCCCAAGTCCAATGATCGCCCTGAGTTTTTGGGCTGGGTCAAAGACCGACCCACGAGTCCATTGATCGGCGGGTCCGGATCCTCTCCCTGTGCTTCAGATTTGAATCCATCTGCTGGATCCACCTCAGCAACTACCTCTCTCCACAGCAGCGGCGTCGACGTCGGCGTCGGAGGCCTCATCGGCGGGGTCTCGCACCTAAACAACGAGTTGCATAGCGAGGATGCTTGTCCTCTGATCAGGCTGGTCATAGTGGGAGTATCATAATACTTGTATCATGCATAGGATACTAGTGTACGATACTATGTCTTTAGTACATTGTATCATATAGTAGTATCATAGTAGTGTATATTTATTAATTTGTAGAATCTCTATGTAAAATGTTGTACAAGATTTACTTGCCATTATGATTTCTAGTTGTACGTGCTATGATACTGTATCTACCTATGATACTCTAACCACCTCTTTATTCATTAATTGTGATGCCACATCAGATTTTTGCCAAATTTTCATGCATGATACACCTTATGATACTAGCACTATGACCAGCCTGAATCTACAGCCACCACCCACCTGATCCCCCAGACGGTGGAACCGTGGAGCCAACCAAACCTGGCCAACGAACCGGCCCGGCACGCGCTAAACGGGTCTGGCACGGCACGACCCGCCAAACAAACGTGCCGTGTCGAGCCGGCACACGTGCCCAGCTTCGAGGCCCGAGCTCGGCACCTGCGCTAAACGGACCGGCCTGCGGCACATCAAGCACGTGGGTCGTTGTTGTTTTCCGCTGGTCCGTCCAAATAAACCTATAATACGCATCGAATATGTAACATATCAACTACTTGGTTGGTCTGTTGATCGAGTGGAGTCTGGGAAGTCGTGAGGAGTTCAACTCCTGACTTCTTTTTTGATCTATACTTCCAAAAACTCGATGGACACATGCTAAACGGGCCAGCACGGGCTAGACACGCCGCGGTCAGGCCCGTGCCGGCACAGGCAAACCTTCATGGGGGCGAACCTGGGCGGTCGCCCCCTAGCAAAAAATATTTTGGTTTAGTACCTCTTGATATATGCAGTCCATAAGGCCCAATTGCCCCTTCTGGTCCCCTATCTCTCATCTCTAACAGCGGTCGTTAGGCGGCGGCGACCGGAACGGTGTGTTGCTGTGGGCGTGACCGGCCGCTGGTAGCGGCAGGTGACGGAGGCGGCCTACCGGAGACGAGTCGTCTTGGTCGCGAGCCGGCACGTTGAGCAATAGACTCGCAGTCGCAGCATCGCCGACATCTTTGAATTTTTGGTCTGTCATACCGTGCAATTCCAAGCTGGAGCTAGCTCTCCGGTCGTCCGGCAAACGACCTGCTGGTGAAGTTCCAAACTCTCAATTCTAGTTCTTGTCCCGATTCTTTATCTTAGAATCGGTAAAAAATGCTACTCCCTGTATCAATGTTTAGATTTGTTAAAATTTAGATAAATTTATATACTCTCTCCGACCAATATTAATTGATTTAGATTTATCTAGATACCAATGTATCTAGTTAAATTTTAGTGTTAGATATACCCGTATCTAGACAAATTTGAGTCAAGTAATATGGATCGAAGAAAAAGTCTAATGAAAATTCATGGTCAAGTAGTAGATGATTTCTTCTCTTTTAAACTATCTTATGCAAATATTGATGTTATAACCGTATTTTGTGGACAAGATCAATTTTAATATATAAGTTTATGAGAATGCTACAAAGTCTACCTTGTGGCTATCATTTGATTTGGTTTTAAAAACTACTTTATATATTATTTTATAACTTCGCCGCTCCAGGGATTTTCGGCAAGGTCCGTCACTGCGTGCAAGGCGGCCCGTTGGTGAGGTTTAGAGCCAACACGAGACGAGAGCCTTTTCACTCCATTAGGGCTCCAGGCCCGGATCCGGCACCCCAACCACAACATGGTCAGGGGATGGGCTCCTAGACCCGCTGGTTGCCCCTGCAACCCGCAGATGCCGCTAGGCCCGCCAACCCAGATCGGGCCCGGATGGGCCTAGATCTGGGCCGAGGCAGGCCCGACAGCCTCCAGGCCAGCTCCGCCAGCCGCCTTCGTCCCGGACGTGCAACACGGGTCTTGGCCCGGTGGAGGGCGCCGCCTAGGGCCCTGTGGTCGCCGGCGAAGATCTCCAGAAGAAGCATCGGCCGCCATAGCCATCTTCCGCGTGAGGAAGACGACCCCGCCGCCTCCAACACGCTGGTCCACCGCGGCCGCGGCTCGCTGGCCCACCGCGCCGGGAAGACCAGGACCATCGCTGCAGTTCGCCGCCGCCGCTTGGAGCCGCCCCGCGCTGCCCTTCTAGCAGAGATGAACCGGGGGAACCGCCGCCGCCGGCACCGCACGGCCTTTGCCCGTCGGCGTTCACCGTCGGCGGCAGCGGGAGGGAGGGGAGGAGGGGGAGACGGGAGAGGCGGCAAGGTTAGGCTCCTGGTCGCCCGCGGGGGTGACCAAGGAGCGAGCCTCTATGTATGCAAGAATCAAGATCGATCACCTTAAATCTTAATTAGATGCTCATAATTTACTTTTCATGTTTATGTTTATGCCGTGCTAATAAAATGTTTTTGCCATATTTTATTTATCTAAAAGATTGGTGAAAAATGTTTTACTGTAACAGAATGAATATTGGAACAAATAGACCTAGGAGGCGTAGAACAATCTGCTGATTGTCGCCATCACACCAAAGGTGGTTTTTGATTGGTATATTCCCATTATAAAAAAAACTCGCACTAAGGGCAAAATGCCAATGATCTGGATTTGTCAAATAAAGACGCTAGGGATTTTTATTTTTGGAAAGCAAGTCTTTTATTGATTATGAGCATGAGTATCAAACTGACCCGATCACAGAAGTGTTAAAAGTATCCGGCATCTGCATCGATGTAGTATGCATATAACCAGAAAAATATATAACCGAAAATAAAAAAATCACGGGAACAAACCCGGTAAAAAACATAAATTCTTGTTGGAAGTACTAAGAAGCTATAGGACCTGTTGAGACAAGCCTCGCCTGACTATGTCATGCAGGGAAATCATATTATATCAAATTATGTGACATATATAAGATATGACTGTCTTATCAACCATTGTATTGTACGTGCTATAGGACCCTGTTGAGACACGCCTCGCCTTAGACTATGTCATGCAGGGAAATCGCTATATGAGGCATGATTTCACGTCCTGGTTCGACGGTACTGCCTTCCTGACTAATACATGTGTCGTCCTTTTGGGGAAGTTCTGCACCTGTTGGACACTGCGTCACTGCTTGCACACTTTGTGATGGACCATCCACCTGATGAATCCTGCACGTGTTGCCAATTAAACATGACACTTGATTAGGCCGCAGCTGAGTCGATCGTTGCCGTGGACACATAATACAACTACTAGCTAATACGGTACGCCGTGGACACATAATACAACTACTAGCTAATACGGTACGTATATATATGAACATGTAAACGACGATATGGTCAAATATCTCACATAGTAGTATTAGGCTCTGACGACAGAGGATTCATCGGCTGTATCAGGAGATGGCCATGGATGACAAGCATGAGGCCGCAGTAGGAGCTGATGCGGCTCTGCGTGTCGCGGAACTGGGCCACCATGCTCCGGCCGGTCCGGACGCGGCACCACAGCGTGCTCCCGTTGTACCACTCCACGAGGCCGTCGGCGTCGCGGAGAGCCTTGTTAACCAGCTCCGCCATCTTCGTCCGTTGCTGGATCACGATCACGCAGCCGGTTGGCCACTGCAGGAGCGCGCGGAGCTCGCGCGCGCACTGCTCGAGCTTGGCGCACTCCTGCCTGCTCGACAGGTTCCAAATGAGGCTCGTGGCCACGGCGACGAGCATGGCGGCGTGCAGCCCGGACAGCTGCGCAATGTTGGCCGCCTTCGCCAGGACGTCCCACAGCGCCGCCTCCTCCATCTCTGCACACTGAAGTTTGCTATGAAAGCTTTGCTCTGAAGAAAATGAAAGGACACCTGTTAGACTGAATGTTCATCTGGACCAGAAAATGCCTGTACAATTGCACCGGGGAGGTACCTTTGGCCCTGCAGTTACCTATCCTGCACAATTTTCGTGGTGAGTAACTGAGTATATATGGACGAAGTAGAGTTGCACGAAAGTTGACACTGCCATTTACTCCGTGTTTTGTTTGAGGCCTTGACCTGTACTGTTTTCTGGAACAAAATTGATCTCCCACCAGACTGGCCAAAGGAGAGCCAGTGCTTTAATTTCCCTCCGAGATGCGAAATTGGAGCAAGTTTGCTCTCCGAGTAAGAAGAGTGGGGAGAGGCAGTCCACCAGTTCGACTCCCGAGATGCGAAATTGGAACAGAACTGATCTCCCGAGGAGACACGGGGAGAGCCAGTGCTTCAATTCCCGCCGGGATGCGAAATTGAAGCAAGACTGGTGGTCTCGCGGGAGACTGGCAGGAAAGAAGAGAGGAACCTCTGCCCCTTCTATGTCCGCCCCATGGCTTCCAAGATAAAGGAATTAAAAATGAGATGAGAGACTTTTCTTTCTAGTGTGAAACGGGACGGCGAAGCTATTCTTCCAACTCCCATAGACCAGTAAGGCGATAATAACTTTTGTTCTAGTGTGATGTATGGGAGGGCAAGGAAGTTCCAGGAACTTCCATGGATTTCCCCCTTTCTTCCATCCGAGCCCAGAGCTCCTATAGAGAATGTTGTCAGTGGAAGTGCCAGTTTGTGCCAAACTACTTTGAAAAGCATTAAGCGGTATACTTTGGGCACGTTTGGCAGCCTTTATGAACCCTAGACAGATCCGGCGGAACAGAAAATAGGCCATTTGGTTTCCTGCACTGCTGGTTGGGCACTGCTGGTTGGGCTGGACTGGCACAAACCTTAAAGCAGCACGCAACCAAGCCCAACGACTACGGTCTATGCGGCTGTTTCAGCGAGCCACCCTCGCCGTGCGCCCCGCATATGCAAAACCTGACACGAGCGCGGCCAAGGACGGTGATGGCGCGAGCTTCTTTTTGGCTGCATCGAAAAGATGGCGTGGGAGGTGAGTTCATCTCTCCGCCGAACTTTATACCGCCCCCGTCCAACTAGGGAAAACGCACCCGCCATCCCCCCCTCCAAAGATCAAGCTCCATTTCCTGCTACGTCCGCGCCAAGTAAGTATCTTCTTCTTCGGTGAGCGACAACGCCGACGGCGGCCACGACGGCGTGAAGGGCGCCTCCTCCTCCTCTACGGCTGAGCTGCGTCGGCCACCTCCTATGATGACGGTAAGCATCTCCACTTACAACTAGGGTTAGCTTAGCTCCGCAGAGCTGCTAGGGTTAGGAGTTGTAGTTCGTAGCTTCATTCAAGTACATGGTAGATTGTTGTGCAAATAGCAGGTGTAGGTTTTAGCCAGATTTGTAGGATTTTCTCGGTAGGATCTGAAAGTTTGGCTGTGTTCGACTCGATCTTGTAGATGAACTATTATTGTTGATAGATTGATATGCATTTGATGCATATGCTAGTTTCCTCCATTAGAGCATCATCTTCTTCGCACCTTGTTTCATTTGTGTCATTATTGTGTCCTTGTTGTAGGACTCGTTCTGTGACCAGTTTAACCAGTCTTTGATCCTATTGGGGACTCCCAGATCCCCTGGTTTTATGTGGATGACAGCCAACCTCTCCCACATAACCAGATAGTGTCATTGATGTCACCCACTCCAGGGAGTGGCATCATGTATGCTGATACTTCTGTCCAGACCTATGTTGCCTCCATCAAGACTAAGGTCACGGCTAAGCTCAAGATGGCGCAGATGAAGGGGACCATAAAATGGTTCCCTTACATGTCCACCTTTGTGCTCAACAAGATGTGCGAGATAGTGAAGAGCGGCGTCCGTACTGAGAAGGGGTTCAAGGAGATCCATCTCAATGCATGCGCCAAAGCTTTTTTTGAGCATTGTGGTGCTGAGGTCTCAGAGACTCAGGTTGGTTGTGGAGGGTGCATTGGATCCAAATCATAAAGCTAAGATACCTTAGCGACACGCAATGGGATGAGGTACACCTCACCATTCTTCTTCCCACTGAGCACTTCCAGGGACATGTTCAGGTTTGCAACTATGATCGATGTAGTCCTCTCTTCATAAACAACATTTTCGCCGCTAACACACTCTTTTTGCAACTCGTAGGCACACGCAAGGGACATAAAGTACCTCAACAAGCCCATCTAGAACTATGTCCAAATGCAGACCATCTTCTCCTACGGCCTTACCAACGGAAGGTATGCCATGGGGTCAGGCGAGCCCCTTGGCACTCCTAAAGACCCTGACACCCAAGAGTCCGACACCATGAACCGTGATGCCTCGGAAAAGTCGATCGATGCTCGAGCTGTTGTTGTCGTTAACGACAAGAGGAAGAGGGGAGAGCTTGCTGACGACGATATCCACGCCTTCAGCAGCATGACCGACGTTGTGAAGGACATTGCGCAGGCCATTGATACGCCCAATTTGCATCACCTTTCTATATCATAATTTACCTCTATTCATTGATATTTGTCTTATTATGAGGTATTACTTATGACTTTTCATCTGTTTATGCATGTTGGATGATTCCTGGAGGATGGACTGCCGGAGTCTGGATTTTAATAGAAAAGAAGGCGTTTCGGTGCAATTTCGCGAAGATCAGAAAAATACTAGAAAAATATGGAAACATATTATTTTACCAGAAGACGAAGGAAGCCAGAAGGAGGGACGGAGATGGGCCTCAGGGGGCTCACACCCCCTAGGCGCGGGCCCACCTGACCCCACGCCTAGGGCAGGTGTGGCCCACCTGCCCGGCCTCCGACTCTGCCCCTTTGCCTATATCTTCCCTACGGAACCCTAATACCAGGGGAGCAGCCACAGATAGATTTCCGTCGCCTCTGGGGGCAGAAAACACCGAGAGAGAAAGATCTCTCCGGCAGACAGATTTCTGCCGGGGGAATTCCTTCCCGGAGAGGGGAGACCATTGCCATCAACACCGTCATCAAGCTAGGCTTCATCAGGATCATCATCATCATCCACACCATCATCTCCACCAGCACCATCATCACCACTCCGTCCTGCTGTAACAATTGTGTTGGATATTGCTTTAGTTCTTAGGGGAAACTTTCCCGGTGTTGATTACTATTTAGTTGATGCTTGTGAGTGGAACCATTGGATTATTGTTTATGTTCAGATTGTTATCCATTATCATATCATCTTTGATCTTGATCCATATGATTTCTTGTGAGTAGTTCGTTTAGTTCTTGAGGACATGGGAGAAGTCATGTTGTTATTAGTGGATCTGTGTTGAGTTATTATTCAATGCTTTAGTATTTAAGTTGTGGTGTTATTCTTCTAATGGTGTCATGTGAACGTCGACTACATGAAACTTCACCATTTATGAGCCTAGAGGAATGCATTGTGTATTTGGCTACTAATCGTGGGGTTGTCGGAGTGACAGAAACCTGAACCCCCGTTAGGACACCTTGCACAAGGGAGTGTAGGATCTCAGAGTTTAAGGCTGTGGTTAGATTTATATCTTAATTACTTTCCTGTAGTTACGTATGTTTGCAGGGGGGTTAATCACAAGTATGTATTAGTCCTAGGAAGGGCGGTATGTTAGCACAGGTTCACCCACACAACACTTACAAACACCAAAGAAGAGTACTCAGCTATTGAAGCAAAAGCACTTGACAGAATTACCATGTGTCCTCGAGAATGTTTGGTCCTTATAAGTATTTCCACCGTCTTGTCCTTTGCTAAGAAAGGATTGGGCCACTTGCTCCGTTTTGTTTGTTACTTCTGTTACTCGCTCTTTGTTTTTTTGCTTTGTCAGAAAACCACTAAAAATCCATTTGCTAAGTATTCACAGGGATTTCCTACTCCATACCACTGTTCAGCACCTTCTGCTCCTTGTTGGGATCGACACTCCTATTTATCAAAAGTACTACGATACACCCCCTATACTTGTGGGTCATCAAGACTATTTTCTGGCGTCGTTGCCGGGGAGTGAAGCGCTATTGAAGAGTGGAACTGGTAAAGGAAACTTTTACTATGAGTATTGCTTTTGTTACTGCTTGTTACTTTGTTTCCAATATGGATAACCCACTTGGTTTTCTGTTTGGGAAAACTACTACCGCTGCTAGGGTAGTAGATGAACCACCACCTGTTGAGATAGATCCTTTTAAGATACCTACAAGTATTGTTAATCATGTTATGGATAATTATTAGTTTGGGAATGGAACTGTCCATCCCGGTGATCACTTTCTTTTTATCCATGAACTATGCGGGTTATTTAAGTGTGCAGGTATCACAACTGAACAGGTGAAGAAGAAGTTACTCTCCATATCCTTGAAAGAGAGAGCTGAGGCATGGTATAAGCAGCTGAAGAATGGGCAATCCATGGAATGTGAGGAGATGGCATCTCTCTTTTACTCTAAATTTTATCCTCCAAGTGAAATCCATAAGGATAGAAGTATTATATATAACTTTTGGCCTCTTGATGGAGAGAGTACAGCTCAAGCTTGGGGGAGATTGAAGCTACTAATGCTTAAATGTCCTATTCATGAACTCCCTAACAATATTATTCTCAATAACTTTTATGCTAGGCTTTCTCTTCATGATAAAGATTTACTAGATGCTTCTTGTGCTGGATCATTCACAAGTATGAAGGAAGAAGCTAAATGGGATCTCTTAGACCGTATTCAAGATAATACTGAGTCTTGGGAGAATGACAAAGGAAGAAAGTCAGGTATAAACTATGATTATGAATGCATTAAATCTTTTATGGGAACTGATAACTTCCGTGATATTTGCAATAAGTTTGGCCTTGATCCTCAAGTCCTTGAAAAATGTTTTAATGCATTTGCCTCTTATATTGAGATTCCTAATAAAGAGTGGGACAAGTACCATGCTCCTTATAAAGACATTGTTACCCACGTTCCTGCTAGTATAGAGGTTTGTACTGTTGATCCTATTTTTCCTGAACCTTATGTTGAGAAGATCCCTTTTCCCTCCAAGGTAAGGGAACACTCTATTATGGCCAATGTGATTAGCAAAAGCGCAAAGAAAACTGTAGGGTACGATGAGCTTATTGATATCGAGCCCGTGGTAGCTATTGTGAAGCATCTTGTCACTAGAAACATAGAGGATGAGCATATTGTCTTCTGTGAAGACGCTATTAATGTTATTTATCATCCTAAGAAGGTTAGAAAAGCTAGTGTTCCTATGATTTCTGTTAAAATTGGTAGTCATAACTACTATGGTTTATGTGATATTGGTGCTAGTTCTAGTGCTATTCCTTATGAGCTTTACAGGGAAATTATGCATGAGATTGGTCCTTGTGAGCTTGAGGACATTGATGTGGTTATTCACCTTGATAATAGAGAGCAAGTTTGCTCCATTGGTATTGTAAGATATGTGGAGGTCCTTTGTGGTAAGATTAAATATCCTACTGATTTTCTAGTACTTGATAAAGAAGCTAGTAAAACCTATCCTATCATCTTTGGTAGACCCTTCCTTAATACTTGTGGGGCTATCATAGATTGTAGGAAGGAAAAAGTTTTGACTAAGTTTGCTGGAGAATCTTATGAGTTTAATTTTTCCAAATTTTCCAAAACTCCTTATGAAAATGAATTACCTGATGAGGATTTCAGGGTTGAACAACTGTCTGCTATTTCTCTTGCTCCTAACAATGCTTTGCAGCAGTTCATGGAAGATCATGAAAGTGCTGCCTTTATGAAGGAAAGAAATGAGATTGATGAAGTTTTCCTTCGTCAGCCTGAGTTATTTAAGCATAATTTACCTGTGGAAGATTTGGGTACCACACTTCCACCCAAAGGGGACCCTGTTTTCGAATTAAAACCTTTACCTGATGATCTTAAATATGTTTATCTTGATGATAATAAGATATATCCTGTTGTTATTAGTTCTAAACTTTCAGGGAAGGAAGAAGAAAGGTTATTGGAGGTATTGAAGAAGCACCGAGGAGCTATGGGTTATACTCTTGATGATTTAAAAGGAATTTCTCCCACTATATGTCATCATGCTATTAATATTGAGCCTGATGCAAAACCAGTTGTTGAGCACCAACGCCGTCTAAATCCTAAGATAAAGGATGTGGTAAGAAATGAGGTATTAAAACTCCTTGATGGTGGTATTATTTATCCTATTGTTGATAGTGAATGGGTTAGCCCTGTTCATTGTGTTCCCAAGAAAGGGGGAATAACTGTTGTGCCTAATGAGGATAATGAGCTTATACCCCAAAGAGTAGTGGTTGAGTATAGAATGTGCATTGATTTTAGAAAGATTAATAAAGTTACTAAGAAAGATCATTATCATTTTCCCTTTATTGATCAAATGCTAGAGAGGTTGTCCAAAAAGACCCACTTTTGCTTTCTTGATGGTTATTCTGGGTTTTCTCAAATTGCTGTGAAAGCACAGGACCAAGAGAAAACTACCTTTACTTGTCCTTACGGTACTTATGCTTATAGGCGTATGCCTTTTGGTTTCTGTAATGCTCTTGCTACCTTTCAGAGATGTATGTTTGCTATCTTTCATGGTTTTTGTGAAGAAATTGTAGAGGTTTTCATGGACAATTTTTCCGTTAACTTCTTTTGATAACTGTTTACACAACCTTGATAAAGTTTTGTAGAGATGTGAGGAAACCAACCTTGTTCTTAACTGGGAGAAATGCCATTTCATGGTTAATGAAGGGATTGTTCTTGGACACAAGATCTCCGAAAGAGGCATTGAAGTTGACAGAGCCAAAATTGAAGCAACTGAGAAGATGCCTTTCCCTAGAGATATCAAAGGTATTCGTAGTATCCTTGGTCATGCTGGTTTCTATAGGACGTTTATTAAATATTTCTCCAAAATTTCAAAGCCCCTTACTAAGCTTCTTCAAAAAGATGTTCCTTTTGTTTTTGATGATGATTGTAAGGAAGCTTTTGAAACTTTGAAGAAAGCTTTGATAACTTCTCCTATTGTCCAACCACCTGATTGGAGTTTACCTTTTGAAATCATGTGTGATGCTAGTGATTTTGCTGTGGGTGATGTCCTTGGACAACGTGTCGACAAGAAGTTGAATGTTATTCATTATGCTAGCAAGACTCTGGATGCTGCTCAAAAGAATTATGCTACTACTGAAAAAGAGTTCTTAGTTGTAATATTTCCTTGTGATATGTTTAGACCTTATATTGTTGATTCTAAGGTTACTATTCATACTGATCATGTTGCTATTAAGTACCTTATGACAAATAAGGACGCTAAGCCTAGGCTTATAAGGTGGGTGTTGCTTTTACAAGAGTTTGATCTGCATATTGTGGATAGGAAAGGTGCTGATAATCCTGTTGCTGATAATTTATCTCGTTTGGAAAACATTTCTTTTAACCCTTTGCATGTTAATGATAGTTTTCCAAATGAGCAGTTAGCTGCAATAAGGGTAAGTCCACATGAAAATCCTTGGTATGCTGATTATGCTAACTTTATTGTTTCCAAGTATTTGCCTCCAACCTTTACATCCCAGCAAAGAAGGAAATTCTTTTATGATCCAAGGCATTACTTTTGGGATGACCCACACTTATATAAAGAAGGAGTAGATGGTATTATGCGAAGATGTGTTCCAGAATTTGAACAACAAGAGATATTAAGAAAATTTCATGGCAGTGCTTATGGAGGACATCATGCTGGAGATAGCACCGCACAAAAAGTGTTACAATCTGGATTTTATTGGCCTACCCTTTTTAAAGATGCAAGGAAGTTTATCTTATCATGTGACGAATGCCAACGAGTAGGTAACATTTCTAGACGCAATGAAATGCCTATGAATTATTCTCTTGTTATTGAACCTTTTGAATGTTGGGGATTTGAATTTATGGGGCCTTTTCCTCCTTCAAAAGGGTATACTCATATTCTTGTTGCTATTGATTATGTTACAAAGTGGGTAGAAGCCATACCTGCAAGCAGTGATGATGGTAAGACCTCTTTGAAAATGCTCAAAGATGTTATTTTTCCTAGGTTCGGGGTGCCTAGATATCTCATGACTGATGGAGGCTCTCATTTTATTCATGGTTTTTTTAGAAAAACTCTCGCTAAGTATGATGTAAACCACAGAATAACTTCATCTTATCACCCCCAAATTAGTGGGCAAGTAGAACTTTCCAATAGGGAAATCAAATTTGTCTTGCAGAAGACTGTCAATAGATCTAGGAAAAATTGGGCTAAAAAGTTGAATGACGCTTTGTGGGCTTATAGAACTGCTTATAAAAATCCTATGGGGATGTCTCCTTAAAAAATGGTCTATGGGAAGGCTTGTCACCTGCCTTTAGAATTAGAACATAAAGCTTATTGGGCAGTGAAGGAGTTGAATAGAGACTTTAGACTTGCTGGTGACAAAAGACTGCTCGACTTAAGTAATCTAGATGAGTGGAGAGGTGAAGCTTACGAAAATGCTAGGCTCTTTAAGGAAAAAGTAAAAAAGATGGCATGATAGGAGAATTCTCAAAAGGGAGTTCCATGTGGGTGAGAAAGTTCTTTTGTATAGGTCTCGTCTCAGATTTTTTGCAGGGAAACTACTCTCCAAATGGGAAGGACCTTTTGTTATCAAGGAAGTGTACCGTTCAGGTGCCATCAAAATTTCTTCTCTGAAGGATGACACAACGCAGGTGGTTAATGGTCAAAGATTAAAGCATTATATTTCTGGATATTCGTGTAATGAAGATGTGGATCTTATTCAAATGGTGACTCTAGAAGAATTTATCAGAAACCGAACACCAGAAACTGCAGAGTTCGCCTTTGAATAAGTAAAAGTGGTGAAAACAGAAGGTTCGTGAAACTCCAATCTTTTTATATTTTTTATGTTTTTAATACATAAGGGAACTTACGAGACGAAACTGAAGAGGAAACGGAGCCTGGGGTGGACAAACCCACCCCAGGCGCGGGCCTAGCCTGGCTGCGCCTGGAGGGGGTTTAACTCCCCCGGACTACGTCTCCGCTTCGTTTCCGTGTCAAAACTTTCCTCGTGCATTGAATCTTCGTAATATATAACCCCCCGGGTTCCCCGAGGTTCTTGCATCGTGTTCTCGTCGTGTTTTCGTTTCGATCTGTTTCTGTCAGGAAAATCCTCAGATTTGGAGCCTCAGTGTCTTCCTCTGGAACACCCACGGAGGATCCCTCCGCGGAAGTCCTCAACCCGTACATGTATGAGTTGAGGACTCATCCCAAAGAGTTGATCCTTAAGGAGGGGAAGGTACAGATGAAAGAAGTTCAAGGCCCTAAACGAGAAGGCAGTCTGGAAGATAGGATGGAAGCGCTGGAACAAGAAGTTTTCAGGTACAAGAAGATGGCAGAACGCGAAGTGGATGTTATTTACAAGATAAGTTCAGAACTCATCACCAAGCACGAGGGAGAAGTTGCTGAGCTCCGAGAAGAGATCTTATCACTCCGCCAGACCACCAATCAATTGCAAGCACAACTCTATGACATACATAACCAAAACTATGAGTATGAGGCTAGATTTGATCGCATTAGCTATGCTGCTAGTTTCATGATTGCAGAGACAAGGACATCCTTTTTGGATGGGGAACCATTTCCTTGGAAGTTTGATGATGACAAGGAAACACCACCACCACCAAGGGAGTAAATCGTCATCAGGTTTGGCATCCCCTTGGCTTGTTCCAAGCTTGGGGGAGTGCCACGGTATCACCACCACTATCTATTATCTTTTACCTTTTTAGTGGATTCATATCTGTGGTAGAGAGGTTATCGTATATTTTGGTTTGCATGTGGAAGTATCTCTCCTTTAGTTGATTATCTATGTATCCCTTGGTGTGAGTGCTTTTATTGAATATTAATGAAAGTCTCATCTTTTACTTTTTGCACTTCTTATTTTAGTTTGCAATCTCTATTATATGATGGATCTTGTTGATCAAAATTGGCACCACTCTGGGATCATCAGGTGGATCTAAATTGGTTTTGGCAAACCAAGTTCTGGTTAGTAGCATTACTATGAAAGATAAAAAAGAAAGAAAAAGCTTACAAGTATTTGGTATCATTTGTTTTCTTTCTTGTTGGCTCATAAGCTTAGTATTCTTTATTTAAGATTCTTTTGTGTTTACAAGGAAGATTGCATGTTTGGCTTTATTACTTGTATGTTTGCTTGTTTCTTTCAACTCTCTTGCTTGCTACCCAGCCTTGCTAGCCAGAAACCTGTTTTGAGAAGGCATACTTCTCATATTTCCAAAATCCTTTGAACAAAAAAAAACTTTGCCATTTGTGTCCACTATATATACCTGGTAGCTATTGCTATTCCTAGCAAATTCTCAAGCTTTATCTACCTTTCGAATTAAAAAGTATTTTGTTATGTGAAAACTAGTTAGTAAAGCTCTCACGAACTTGATGGCACACTTTATTTACTTGCCCCTAATAAACTTGAACCATTGTGAACATCGAAGTTGTATATGCTTGCATCTATACGTTGGAATTAGCAGAACCGTGCTGTCACAGGGAACGTTTTCAACATTGCACTTGTACTCTGTACATAGTTGATATCGTGCTCTTTTGTCTATGGATGTCAACGGTGTGAAATAAAGAGGGAACTTGTAAGTCCATGGAGTTTGTATTCTATGTTAGAGAAACGCCTGGGCCGCTAGCCTAAGCCATGCTTAATCATGGTGGAAACTTGCAGCATCATCATAGTGAGTCATCTATGAAGCATTCTCAATAAAAAGTTATGCATATGGTAAATAAAAATATTGCTGAGATGCTCATTGTCTGCTTGCCTTGTCGTTTTGGTTATGGGAAAGATCCTGTGCCATGTGCAAGGGGTACCCCATTGGCGGTTCTCAATGATATGCAAATACTTACAATGACAAGAACTTACCTGGACCCAAAGTTGAGTATGCATGAGGAGTGGCCCTCATATTCAAGGGACATGAGTTTGCCAACCTATATTTCGTCAAGCATATACTCTATCTTTGTTCACTTTAACCTTAATCATCTCAATATGCTTATGATAGGGGCAATGAGGGCTCAAAGCTAGTAAGTACCATAATCTTTTGTAAGCTCTTTATGACTTGTAATCCCTTCTACCCTCTAAGAAGGGACCTTTCTCCTAGTTACTAGTTGAGTCAGTAAACCTATTTCCTCTCTGTCTCTAGCAAGCTTTTGAGTTGTTGTCTTTCAAGAATTCATATGGTGATTTATTCAATCATGTTTTTCATCTTCCTTGTTTGCACAAAACTATTATCTATTGAGTATTACTTTGAAAGCCTTCACTTGTGAAAAACCTTTTTGAGAAAAGAGTGATCCTGTTTTGAAACCTCTACAAAAAGCATTTGTGAAACTGTTTGCCAGGTGTTCTCTGACCAAGAACAAGTTTGCCAATTCCAACTATGATTTATCTTTATGCATCTCTATTGTGACTGCTGAACTTGGCTGCAAGCTAAGTTATATAATGGTGAGTTGTTTTCTTCTATGAGTTGTGCAATGGTAAGTGTGATGCTTCTTGTTCGTATTATTTTATCGACACTTCACTCCATAAACCCGTGGACATGTTTACTGAGCTCAGTATTCGCTTGGGGACAAGCGAAGTCTAAGCTTGGGGGAGTTGATACGCCCAATTTGCATCACCTTTCTATATCATAATTTACCTATATTCATTGATATTTGTCTTATTATGAGGTATTACTTATGGCTTTTCATCTGTTTATGCATGTTGGATGATTCCTAGAGGATGGACTGCCGGAGTCTGGATTATGATGGAAAAGAAGGCGTTTCGGTGCAATTTCGCGAAGATCAGAAAAATACCAGAAAAATATGAAAACATATTATTTTACCAGAAGACGAAGGAAGCCAGATGGAGGGACGGAGATGGGCCTCAGGGGGCCCACACCCCCTAGGCGCGGGCCCACCTGACCCCGTGCCTAGGACTGGTGTGGCCCACCTGCCCGTCCTCCGACTCCGCCCCTTCGCCTATATCTTCCCTACGAAACCCTAATACCAGGGGAGCGACCACATATAGATTTCTGCCAGGGGAATTCCTTCCCGGAGAGGGGATCCCATCGCCATCAACACCGTCATCAAGCTAGGCTTCATCAGGATCATCATCATCCACACCATCATCTCCACCAGCACCATCATCACCACTCCATCCCGCTGTAACAATTGTGTTGGATATTGCTTTAGTTCTTAGGGGAACTTTCCCGGTGTTGATTACTATTGTAGTTGATGCTTGTGAGTGGAACCATTGGATTATTTTTTATGTCCAGATTGTTATCCATTATCATATCATCTTTGAACTTGATCCATATGATGTCTTGTGAGTAGTTCGTTTTGTTCTTGAGGACATGGGAGAAGTCATGTTGTTATTAGTGGATCTGTGTTGAGTTATTATTCAATGGTTTAGTATTTAAGTTGTGGTGCTATTCTTCTAGTGGTGTCATGTGAACGTCAACTACATGACACTTCACCATTTATGGGCCTAGGGGAATGCATTGTGTATTTGGCTACTAATCGTGGGGTTGCCGGAGTGACAGAAACCTGAACCCCCGACTTTAAGGTTGTGGTTAGATTTATATCGTAATTACTTTCCTGTAGTTACGGATGTTTGCAGGGGGTTTAATCACAAGTATGTATTAGTCCTAGGAAGGGCGGTATGTTAGCACAGGTTCACCCACACAACACTTACAAACACCAAAAAAGAGTACTCAACTATTTGAAGCGAAAGCACTTGACAGAATTCCCATGTGTCCTCGAGAACGTTTGGTCCTTATAAGTATTTCCACCGGCTTGTCCTTTGCTAAGAAAGGATTGGGCCACTTGCTCCGTTTTGTTCTTTAGTTCTGTTACTCGCTCTTTGTTTTGTTGCTTTGTCAGAAAACCACTAAAAATCTGTTTGCTAAGTATTCACAGGGATTTCCTGCTCCATACCACTGTTCAACACCTTCTGCTCATCGCTGGGATCGACACTCATATTTATCAAAAGTACTATGATACACCCCCTATACTTGTGGGTCATCAGCCATCAGGGACAACAAGCCCACTGACATGCACCCTGACCTCTACGCGGCAGTGATGGACATTACTGGCTTTGCGGAGTGCCATCTCATGGCGACTCTCAGCCACCTCGTCGACAACAAGACGTAGGGCACCAACTTCGTTGGCATGCGTGAGCCGCACAAGATCCTGTGGATCAGGACATTCCTGGCCAAGTACTTCGACTAGAGCTTTGGCTCCTACGGTCCTAGAGGTGATGTGCATAATGGTGGCGGTGGTGATGATGTTAGTGAACTTATGATCTTTGTGATGTACATTTTGGTAGTAGCTAGGGCCCAAAAACTTTTATGGCTTGTATGAATCAATGAGGTAGTATATACTAAACCCTCACGCCATTTTGAACCTGATTGCGGTGGTGTAGGGGTTCGTACCATGGAAAACAAAAAATTTCTACCGCGTGCACACAAACAAGCCAAGATATATCTACTAGATTGTATCAATGAATCGATAGAGGAACTCACCCTCAAAGATTCCAAAGCGGTTAACGAGAGCCGATTCTCGTGGGTGATGTAGTCGTACTCTTGCCGATCTCAAGATCGCGTAGACGATCCTTCCGGCGCTGCGTTCGGGCAGCGCTTCCGCAGTCGGTCACACGTTCCGTACTCGATGAATACCTTGCTCTCCCTTGTTCCAGCAGGCAGCGGAGGTTGTAGCACTCTCCTCGTGATTCCGGCAGCACGACAGCGTGGTGTCGGAAGTAGAGGGGAGATCCCGCAAGGCTTCGCCCAAGCCGGAGCGAGTATGGTGGAATAAGAGAGGGCCTTGGCGATCTACGGATTTAGAGGCACCAAAGGGGGTTGGCTTGGCCGGCGACTAGGGTTTGGGGAAACCCTAATTCGGCGGCTAGAGGAGCCCTAGGTGGCGGAAGCACTTGGAGGGGTGGTGGCGCCTAGAGTTAGGGTTTGGGTGTGAGGGGTAGGGGGCACCCTACCCCTCCTTATATAGGTGGGAGGGAGGCGGTTTGGGAGGAGGGAGTCCTCCTCCAACTCCTCCTCATGGCCGGCGGGTGGAGGGAGTAGGACTTCCACCCTAGGTAGGTTTCCTACTCTCCCTCCACCAAGAAAACTTCAGATTTGACTTTTCAAATTGGCGTTTGACTTTCAAACTTCGATTTGATTTCTCTCTTTATATTGCCCAGCCAAGTGACCTAGTACATGATGCAACCATTCCACATTGTCATGACACATTCATGTACCCTTCCCCTTCCGGAGTGCCGGACCTTCTAGACCCTTCTAGAACATTCTTGGTGAAAACACCGGAATCATTCCCGAACTCCGAAACAGGACTTTCCTTATATGAATCTTATTCTCCGGACCATTCCGGATCTCCTCGTGACATCCCGGATCCCATCCGAGAATCTAAACAACATTCGGTCTCTTACTCATCATTCCATAACTACACAACAACATCGAATCCTTAAGTGTGTCTCCCTACGGTTCGTGAATTATGCGGACATGACCGAGACACTTCTTCGATCAATAACCAATAGAGGAATCTGAAAATTCATATGGCTCCCACATATTTCTACGATTACTTTGCGATTGAATGAACCACTTACATATGATACCAATTTCCCTTTGTCTCACAATAGTTTACTTATCCGAGGTTTTGATCGTCGGTATCTCTGCATACCTAGTTCAACCTTGTTACTGATAAGTACTCTTTTATCGTTCCCGTGATATGTGATCCCTTGTGAGCTAGTCACATGCTTGTAAGCCAATTGGATGACATTCCACCGAGAGGTCCCAGAGTATATCTATCTGTCATATGGATGGACAAATCCCACTTTTGATCCATGTGCCTCAATCCATACTTTCCGAACACTCAATGCCACATTTATAGCCACCCAGTTATGGTGTGGTGTTTGATGTCATCAAAGCATCCTTCCGGTGATGGTGATTAACATGATCTCATGGTCGAAGGAATTAGGTTACTATGTATCAGAAAGCTTATAGCAAATGAACTATATTAAATGACTTGATCTTTATGCTACGCTTAACTATAGGAGTATGTCCATCATACCATTCTCTAATGATATGATCTTGTTGTTAACAACATCTCAATGTTCATGATCGGGAAACCACGATCATCTATTAACCAACAAGCTAGTCTAACAAGAGGCTTTACTAGGGACTCTTTTATGTTTACAAATCACACAAGTATTAATGTTTCCGGTTAATACAATTATAGCATGGTATGTAAACATTTATCATAAGTATGAAGATATGATAATAACCACTTTATTATTGCCTCTTGGGCATATCTCCAACAGTCTCCCACTTGCACTAGAGTCAATAATCTAGTTTCAAACCTTTGTGCATTCAAAACCTATGGCTTTCCAGTGTTGTATTTACACGATTGCTAGTGGTCAACTAATCTCCGGATCCGACACTTTCAGGTCCGTGTGTAATTGCATGTCTTTGCGTCTCCACGCATCACTCATTCTCTAATGAGATGGCTTTGTACAAATTTGGTCCGTTCGTGAGACCTTTAGTTCCTTGGGGTTAAAACATGTTGATAATATTGTCATACAATATATCTTCACAGTACTATCCCCACTGTGAACTACACCTAGTTTGATAACAAACTACTTGACACAAATGCCCTCTTTTGCTGCTATAACAGCAGTCATATACTTAGCCTTTTGTTGTAGTATCTGTCACAATGTCTTAACTTTGGAACTCATCCAAATTCATTATGGAACTTACTTTCCATCATATTGTGCCACCCTTAGTTTAGATTGAGATAAACTTAATTTGTACTTTGTGACAAAACTAGTATCAATGTAATACTTTTACAATGGACTAACCATCTATTTGTCACTTCTATAAAATAATATATTCTTAGTTCTTTAAAGATCATAAGAATATCTTTACTATCATCCAATAATCATCTTATGAATCATTCTGGTATACGCTCATAACATTTAGAGCATAGGACATATCTGGATTTGTACACATCACAACATGATTGATAAAATACTCTTTGTGATTTTATCTATCAAGTATCAAAAATACTTAAATATTCAATCCTTCCTGTGCAACAAGAACCTTTCTTGCAGTTTCTATATTGAACTCATTAAATATCTCATCTATGTACTTATGGCACAACCATATTGGCGTCACAATTTATCCATATAGACATTGATGCCAAAAATTCCGGTTCTGCCTAAGCCTTTCATCAAGATGAAATTCTTATCATGTGTTAATAAAAGGATACATCATTTCCAATCAACAATATGTCTTCCACATAATGTATTAGAAACATGTCTTAGCGCTCCCACTTAATTTCTTTCAAATTCAAGCATCTTCATCGTCTCCGATGAAATTAAACTCTTTTAACAGTTTCATCATAGTGAAGATTCCAACTCCGCGATGCTTACTTCAACCATTGAAGTTTGCATATGCTTTTAGCATCCTTTGAATTAACAAAACCCTTTGGACCGTGTCATGCACACGTCCTAGGTAACCATTCTATTAGAAGAACTTGTTTTGTTTATTCAACTACCACATAACAAAATTATATGTAGTGGTTGCTTCATTAATCCGTCTAGACTAAATATCGCTATGAAAGATCAATTTTTGTCATAGTCAACCTTCGAACATTGTTGTGAACTCTTTCCCAACATGTCGATAATTTCATAGATGTGAAACATCCATGTCTATTTCTTTATAGATCCAAATATGACTGTAAGGTCTTGTACCTTTCCAAAGGGTCTTTCAAGTTCAAAGCTTGATCTCTCGTATATGGAACTATCACGGATTTTATGGCTTCAAGCCATTTGACGGAGTTAGGGCCCATCATCGCTTCTTTGCATGTAGTCGGATCATTATTGTCAACTAATGATTTAACTCTCAAATCTTGGTATTTGATTGTTTACCCGACCTACTTGTTTCAATAGGAACTTAGATATCTGTGACCACAACCTTTGAGGCACGTGAGCCATGAGCATTTTTGCTGCCTCCGGAACACTTTTCGGCGCTGCGCATCTTTGCACATATAGCTAAGGTTCTTTTAACTTTATCAAAGTTCTATTGTCCTTCCACTTAACTTTTCACGGAAAATTTCTTTCTCAAAGAAACTTGACGTTCTAAGCAACAAACATTTTTGTCTTTGGTGTTATGGAGGAATACTCAACGATTATTCAAAATAACATACAAAGATATGTTCATCCGAGTTTGGTTGCAAACATCTTTCTTATGCATAGCATACCAATGTTTAAGAAAGGACAACTTGGGTTTTATCCCAAACCATAACTTTATATGGTGTCAATTCAACGGATTATGATGAAGCTCTTTTCAGAGGAAAAAACGGTAGTCTCTAAAGCTTTTAATCTTTAAAATATAATGACAGTTTTATGAATTACACCTTTGATCTTACCATGTCAAACACGGTTTAATTACATATCTCGAACGCTCCATACTCTTATGGTGTTTCGGGAAATGCAAATCCACGGAATGATTCCTTAAATCTTAGGTATTATGCTAAACTTGTAACTCAAATATCTTCCTTTATGATCTTATCATAAACTATTTATATTCTTGTTACAATGATTTTGCACTTCATCTTGAAAGTCTTTGAACTTTTCAAATGTTTCATACTTCATCCTTATTAAATAAATATTCATATATTCACTCAAATTTTCGAAGAAAGCATATGAGGTTGAAATCCATCGCTCTTGACTACACATAATGGACTTCATACAACAATATGTACAAGTTCCAATAAGCTAGTCATTCATTCCCTTTTGGCCTATGAACAAAGTTTTAATTATCTCTAGGAAATTTTCACAAGCATCATTTGATCAAAAATCAAAAGACTCCAAAATTCCATCCACATGGAGTTTCTTCATGTTTTATTTCCAATATAATTTAAACGGCGATGTCACTTCCTAAGTGATCTTTATTATCAATTGTCTTTCGACATTTTTAGCAATATTTTATGGATGTGATTTATCCAACGATATTTGTAAATTATCCATCTTTTATGGATTACGGCAATTATTTGAACAACCCTTTTGTTCTCATAATACCTGATAAAACAAATCTTGAAGGCAAGCTTTGATGTTAACGAGCAACACAACAACCCTTTATTTGTTCTCGATGAACATCATCACACATTCTTTTGCTAGTTACTTAGGCTATTGTAGTTCATGAATTGTGTTGTTTCGTATAACGATTCATACCAACAAATTCAGTATCAAATACTTAAGAACCACATTGTTCAATAAGCAAAGAATATAGCCATAACATGTATATCCTCTATATACCTAAGCTGAACAATTCTAGTCTTTTCTTTTCTGCCATATATTTATGAGATTCTCTTTCAGTATTTCCTTTTCTGTTTGAAAGAATCTATCAATATCAATAGTGGAGTCACACATATGACACATAGTCCAAAGCATGTATAATTAAATACCAATGTCTTTGGACTTGCACTTTGAAGCTTATCACCATCATCAAATGTTTGGTGTTCTTTCAAATTTGATTCTTTAGTGATCTTTTAGTGCAGTAAACATTTTACTTACATTAAATATTCATCCTTATCACGGAACTATTCATGATCAAGCTACTTTAGCTTATAATGGTGAATTACGAGTATAATGTTGCTCTCCAAAACCTTTTGGAGGATTAAGACGACCAGCGTCTCCAACCTTTTGCAAATTCTCATCAAATATGAGAACATGACTTTTGCCATATTATACTCTATACTGTTGCAACCAAAACTTCGTTTCAGATATCACAATATCTTCCACAAATCATGGTTTCTGAAACAATTCTTTCAGATCCTAGATAACCTTGATATTAAAACAATGTTTTGAATATCAAGAATCATGGAGACAAACATGATACTTATATACTAACACTAGAATTGTCACTCTTGATTTAATACCAATTATTAAACTTCATGGAGTAACCGGAACTTACTGAAAGTTTGCAATAGGACTTTTAAACTTTAGATTAACACTTCAAAACAATATGATACCAGTTCGTAAAGTAACTAACCAGAATTCTATAGTTCTATTATCTCAATTATAACTAAGCGCAAGGTGGTAAACGGATGCCAATGACTACAACAACTCTGCAAATTCACTTTGATTTAAATTATGATAAATAGTGTTCAACTTTTATTCATATTGTTGTTGAACTCCCACTCAAAACAATATCCTTCACATTGTTTTAGTGATCACACGAACTAAATTCACTACACCAAGTCCGATCATCACGTGACATGATATGGTTTCAAAGGCGGACAATCATCATGTTCATCATATCATCTATATGACTCATGCTTTACCTTTCGGTATTCCGTGTTCTGAGACCATGTCTGTACATGCTAGGCTCGTCAAGATCAAACCTTAGCTTCCGCATGAGCAAATCTGGCTTGCTCACGTTGTATACACTCGCAGAATCTAGCACACCCGATCATCACCTGGTGCTTCGAAACAACGAGCTTTAGCAACGGTGCTTACTAAGGATGAACACTTTAAAACTTGAAATTGTGTGCTTGAGGGATCATCTTATAATGCTACCGTCGTTAACTAAGCAATACAAGATGCATAAAAGTATTAACATCACATGCAATTCATAATATGTGATATGATATGGCCTTTCTTCTTGTGATTCCGATCTTCATCTTCAAGCACGATCATGATCTCCATCATCACCGGTATGGCGTCAAGGTCAATGGCGCCGTTTCATGGTTGTCGTCCACCAGCTTCAACTATTACAACTACTTTTAATAGACACACATGTCTTAACGGAATCAAAAGACAACCATATGGCACCTACCGGTTGCCAACTTACAATAAGGAACATTGCATACATCATATATAATCACAATCATGGTCATATCACATCATAGCACACCCCTGCAAAACAAAGTTAGACGCCTCTAATTTTCTTTGCATATTTTATGTGGTTTGGGGCTTTCAATAAGTGTCGTTCTAACTTACGAACAAGAACCACAATGTTGATGCTTGAACTATCAAGTGCCCGTTGTAAATTGAATCTATACTATGATGGGAGAGACAGACACCCGCAAAGCCACTTATGCAATACAAGTTGCATGTTGAGCGTGGAGCAAGTCTCATGAACGATGTCATGTAAGGTTAGCCCGGGACGCTTCATCCCACCATACCGCAAGATGCAAAGTACACAAGAATAAATTGATAATAAAATCACCACCGTCCACAATGACCATTGTGTTCTACTCGTGTAACAGATCTACATATAGACATGGCTCTGATACCACTATAGGGGTTCGTAGCATGGAAAACAAAAAATTTCTACCGCATGCACACAAACAAGCCAAGATCTATCTACTAGATTGTAGCAACGAGTCGATAGAGGAACTCACCCTCGAAGATTCCAAAGTGGTTAACGAGAGCAGATTCTCGTGGGTGATGTAGTCGTACTCTTGCCGATCTCAAGATCGCGTAGACGATCCTTCCGGCGCTGCGTTCCGGCAGCACTTCCGCAGTCGGTCACACGTTCGGTACTCGATGAAGACCTTCCTCTCTCTTGTTCCAGCAGGCAACGGAGGTTGTAGCACTCTCCTCGTGATTCCGGCAGCACGACGGCGTGGTGTCGGAAGTAGAGGGGAGATCCCGCAGGGCTTCACCTAAGACGGAGCGAGTATGGTGGAATAAGAGAGGGCCTTGGCGATCTATGGATTTAGAGGCACCAAAGGGGGTTGGGTTGGCCGGCGACTAGGGTTTGGGGAAACTCTAATTCGGCGGCTAGAGGATCCCTAGGTGGCGGCAACACTTGGAGGGGTGGTGGCGCCTAGAGCTAGGGTTTGGGTGTGAGGGGTAGGGGGCGCCCTACCCCTCCTTATATAGGTGGGAGGGAGGCGGTTTGGGAGGAGGGAGTCCTCCTCCAACTCCTCTCATGGCCGGCGGGTGGAGGGAGTAGGACTTCCACCCTAGGTAGGTTTCCTACTCTCCCTCCACCAAGCAAACTTCACATTTGACTTTTCAAATTGGCGTTTGACTTTCAAACTTCGATTTGATTTCTCTCTTTATATTGCCCAGCCAAGTGACCTAGTACATGATGCAACCATTCCACATTGTCATGACACATTCATGTACCCTTCCCCTTCCGGAGTGCCGGACCTTCCAGACCCTTCTA
This sequence comes from Avena sativa, assembly GCA_916181665.1. Lineage (NCBI taxonomy): Eukaryota > Viridiplantae > Streptophyta > Magnoliopsida > Poales > Poaceae > Avena > Avena sativa. Next base: position 478,325,168 of record OV702299.1, on the reverse strand, counting down.
GAACATTCCTGGTGAAAACACCGGAATCATTCCCGAACTCCGAAATAGGACTTTCCTTATATTAATCTTATTCTCCGGACCATTCCGGATCTCCTCGTGACATCCCGGATCCCATCCGAGAATCTAAACAACATTCGGTCTCTTACTCATCATTCCATAACTACACAACAACATCGAATCCTTAAGTGTGTCTCCCTACGGTTCGTGAATTATGCGGACATGACCGAGACACTTCTTCGATTAATAACCAATAGAGGAATCTGAAAATTCATATGGCTCCCACATATTTCTACGATTACTTTGCGATCGAATGAACCACTTACATATGATACCAATTTCCCTTTGTCTCACGATAGTTTACTTATCCGAGGTTTTGATCGTCGGTATCTCTGCATACCTAGTTCAACCTTGTTACTGATAAGTACTCTTTTCTCGTTCCCGTGATATGTGATCCCTTGTGAGCTAGTCACATTCTTGCAAGCCAATTGGATGAAATTCCACCGAGAGGGCCCAGAGTATATCTATTCGTCATATGGATGGACAAATCCCACTCTTGATCCATGTGCCTCAACCCATACTTTTCGAACACTCAATGCCACCTTTATAGCCACCCAGTTACGGTGTGGTGTTTGATGTCATCAAAGCATCCTTCCAGTGATGGTGATTAACATGATCTCATGGTCGAAGGAATTAGGTTACTATGTATCAGAAAGCTTATAGCAAATGAACTATATTAAACGACTTGATCTTTATTCTACGCTTAACTATAGGAGTATGTCCATCATACCATTCTATAATGATATGATCTTGTTGTTAAAAACATCTCAATGTTCATGATCGGGAAACCACGATCATCTATTAACCAACAAGCTAGTCTAACAAGAGGCTTTACTAGGGACTCTTTTATGTTTCCAAATCACACAAGTATTAATGTTTCCGGTTAATACAATTATAGCATGGTATGTAAACATTTATCATAAGTATGAAGATATGATAATAACCACTTTATTATTGCCTCTTGGACATATCTCCAATAGGTGGATGATACGCCCTTTTGATGTGGTGGTAGGTTAACACCATGTAGTGTAGGATGAATGTTTGATCCCCTTTTGAAAATGATCATGCATGCACCTGTTAGTACGTGCTTGACTTATGAACTTGTGATGCTAGTTATGAATGGTACATTCATATAATGATCTTGTGATGTTACGCATTGACATGCTACTCTTCTTCCTTGTAGAGAAACTTCTATGCAGTGTTTAGAGGCAGGAAACCAGGGGTTTACTCCAAATGGAGACACTGCCAAGATCAAGTTTTAGGTTACTCCGACAATAGTTATGAAGGGTTTGACACCGCCAAGGAGGCATTTGAGGCATACCGCAGGTACATAGCTGAGCACAACAACAACAACAACAATAACAACAACCTTGTTCATGGCAACTACATCAACCAAGGAGAACATTATCTGAACAATGCAACCCATGAAGAACAGCAGCAGGTGCAAGTTGCTACCGGGGAAGAAGAACAACAACTACATATTGCTAGCTATGAAAAACAACAACATATCCAACATGATTTCCTCAAGGACTTCATCATCGCCGTTCTTCTATGGTAATCATCAAGTTGATCTTCTTCTAGGGTGGTGCATATAATAGAATGTGTTTGTAGTGGTGGTAAGCACACCATATTTTGAATAGGGTGAACATAACGGCCAACATGTGTGCAACCAAACAAGTGTTCTTTATATGCAATAGGCCAAAAGTCATTAATGTAGGAAACCAAACACAAAAGTAAAAAGGCCCAAACCATACCCAGCTAGCCCATGCAGGCGACCAAATGGGTTGTAAAACCAGGCCCGATGCCTGCCTCAGGCAGCAGTGCTGCCTGTGACACTACCAGAGCGGGCCAAGAATCGAATGCAGGCTATAAAACACGTCGTTTGTGGATCGATGCACATCCTTTTGTACTTCCTCTATCCCAACTCACGTTACATGTGACTTTTAGTAAAAGTCACTTTTTATAATTTTGATCAAATATGTACTCCCTCCGGTCTGAATTAACGACCACGCCGTCATTTTTCAAAAAAAGTAGTTGTTTTTGCGACAAACAACTCACTACCTTCATCGCATAGTCGTCTGTCTCACACACTGTCTCGTTCGCTGCTCCCCTCCATCCACCTCTCTCTCGCCCGCACCGCCTGCTCCATCGCTCCCTCACCGGATACCTTCCTTCCTCCGGCTTCCACCAACTAGAAACCAAGGAGGAGGGAGATCGAAGATGAAAGGGATTCCATTTTCCCCAAAGATTCTTGACTTTGCTGGCTCCGACGGTGGTGCTCGTGGCACGAAGGAGGAGCTAGTACAAGTGCTCATGGATCCGGCTACGGCGGTGCTCCCAACCTTCTCGCTGCAATCGTCGCCTCCCTGCATCGCCTCCCCTCCCTCTTCTCCCATGTATCGCCATGTAGACACGCTTTCCTTTCGTCGAGATTCAGGGGTCCAACCCAACACGGTGTCAAGGAGCATGGGTGCCACCGTGTCAGCGTCGCTGTCGGACAGGCGCGGATCCTCGAGGTCAAGGTCTTCTCGCTGCATGAGGATAGAGACAAGCTGACGGTGCTCACTAGGCCTCCGAGCCGTGGATGCAGGGCGATTGTAGCAAAGGCGGCGTTGCTGCGGAAAGCAGCCATAGATCTGGAGGAGGAGAACTAGGAGCATGCTCAGAGGCAGCGGGATGCAGAGCACGTTTCCTCCTCTATCAGCCTTGTTCATGAGGTAACAGTGCTCCTAATCCTTTGACTTAGTGTACTTTGTTCCTAATCCTTCAATTCAGTGCATGTTTCCTCCTCTCTCACCATCTTGTGTGTATTTTAGGACTATTACATGCCATTCTGTTCAGAATTATGTGTCGATTGGTGAATGTCGCCTGATCTTGTCTTTGAGTGTTGCCTTTTACTCCATCTCCTAATTTTAATAGTAGTATTTTTGTCAAAGTCATTCTAGAATTTTTAATAGTATTATGCAAGTTTAGGCCAGAACTAATGGAGATTCCAGTTTCCCTAGGGAGCAAAAAATCTTCTGATTAGTGAGGAAGTTACTTTTTTTTACTTTGAAGACAAATAAAAAATACATATTTTCACGGTGCGCTTCGAATAGAAATATGCAAACTCCACCATCAACTTCATATGTTAACAATGTATTGTTACAAATAGATTACACAGTCAAGTAGACAATGCATTGCTTACCATTCCATACAAAGAAAGGATGTGGACAACATAGAGTAAGATTGCATTCAACATAGACTTCTGACTAAGGCAGTGGCTCATGCTCCCTTGTGTTAAGGAATCTGAGGGCAAAGGAGGTGACAATAACTTGACCACCATGCGGACAACATGTTCCTGATGAAAACATAAACATGCAGGATATCAATAAGTTTCTAGGTAAAAGTTTCCATTTAGAATTTTCAGATCTTTCAAGTTATTACTGATTTCTTAGAGTTAAACTGAAGAACACACTACGAAACACTTCACACTTTTGTAATACCTTAACAATTCTTCGGTACAATCAAAACGAGGAAAAACATGAATCACATCAAACATCATAACTACCACCTTAAGCAAGAACACACCAAAGTACTTATGGTTATTCACCCATCGGTGGCGTTATTCCTCCATTTTTAGTCTCCGCAAGTGGATGCGAAGAATCCCTTGGGTTGTGGGATCACTTTCCGCCTCCGCAACGTCCTCAAGGGGAGATACTTGAATAGGACCTTCAAATCACATTGGGATGAGTGGCGTGGGTAGTGGTGCTATGTCACTGTTGATGAGGTCTATCCCTACTTCATTGAGCTAGTGGTTGCTGCTATGGGGCGCAAGGCGTGGGGAGCTCGCGATCCCTTGGAAACACACACCTGGGTCGTGTCTTGAGGTGGATAAAGTACCTCCACAACTAGTGGTTGATGCCAATATGGTGGCGGAAGACTTCCTCCAGATGCGGTTGGCGCCGCTGTAGAAGAGATCCCACCCTGCCTAAGAGTATAAGGGCCCCGGTGACACGACTCTCCTATAGCCAGGGGCGGACCACCGAGCAGCACATAGGTTGACGGCCTGCTCCGCCGGCTCTATGGTAAGAATGTTTTGGGCACACTTGTGGCGACAGTGAGCCTGTTGTGGAGGCATCCGATCGGGTGGAAATCCTGAGGCTAATGCCTAAATGCAACGCGAGAGGGCCGATTTTGGTGCCTGAAGATGCGCCCTTGTCCCCTGGCTCGAGCATTCTGGCGGTCTCGGTGTGTGTAGGAGAGCAATGACGATGATGATGAAGATTTGCTCCCTAGTGACGACGATGATGGGGAGTATTTGCTCCTTGGTGATGATGGGACAATTCACTCCCCTGTGCTATCGTGGACGAGGAAGATGAATCAGATTAGGAGATCCCGCCATCCCAAGAAAGTGCCTTCAATCCTAGGCACAGCTCAAGACAAGGGAGCTATCTGATCCCAGCGAGGGTGATTAAGGGACCGAAGTCCCGACAGTGGGCTCTTTGTCCCCCGGTCATAGCTCTAGCTCATAGGGATCCACTCTTTTTGGTGAGTGGCTCCTGACCACCGGCACCGTGGAGGAGTAAGCACCATTTCCTCACCTCCAGCTTCTTCCGTAGATGCTTCTCCTTGCCCTTGAACTGATGCACATTTATCTTCTTGTAGAGAGGACCTAGACCCCCCCCCCCCGCTAAGAGGGAATGTAGGGCACTATTTCTGGGAAATGTGTGAACCGAAAGACAAATTTTGGATCTTGTGAAGACAAAGACTGATAATTTTGAGTTGAGCAAGCAGATGGTTGACAAATGCCTGGAAATTCCTTTTTTCGAAATGGAGGTTGAGACCCCCGGCCTCTTCCCAAGAGATGCACATACCCTTTCTTATTAAATTATTAACAACACCTTACAAGAGGAATATAAATATCAAATGGAAGCCCACAACCTAGCGACAACTCGCTAATCCTACAACACCAATAAAGGGGGTGGCCATGAGCAGGGCCAGTACCCTGACATCACACCAACACACATTATCTAAAAACCGAAGGTCTCGACAAGTCACGCAATGACGAGCAAGAGGCACAACCGGTCCAACAGACCTAGAACATGCACCAGCGTACATGCACCAGAAGTCGTTGTTGTCGTTGTCTTCTGCGACCCATCTCCAGGAGAAATCAATGCATTAACCTTGTTAGGCTTGTCGTTAATGCCACCATGACACCAGACAACCCCATCGCCCTTCGCGAGTCCATCAAGCCATGTTCATCGCCGAGACCCCACTGCTCCATGCTGTCAAGACCCACCAACGTCGACGAGGTAGATAAAACACCGCTCCACCACAAAGCCATCCACTAGCCCCTTTGGACGATGTACACCTCCAAGATTGATGCTCCCAACAGGGAGCGACGTAGGAGCGCCACCACCTGTTCCAAGGATCAAGGGTTTTCCCAGGAGAGTAACGAAAGGAGCTAGAAGCTTCACCTCAATGATGCCTTCAAGAACGTAGAACATGTCGCCATCACCGGATCCTGCCAAAGGCCGAAACCTTTGGTTTTCTCCCAAATCTACCACACAAGAACTCCATCCAGTAGGTTGTACATCGAACTGCCACCGATCAGCTCCTCGTCGTCGACCAACTGAGCACCAGGCCAGCACAAATGTCTGAATTCCTGAACTATTTGATCCGGAGCTAGCCAAATGTCTAAATTCCAAGCCAAAAGGATAAGTAGGAGTGTAATGTTATTGTTCAGGTTGTGTAATGCATCTAGTATGTTCGAGTTCCACATGATATTAGTTGTTTTATCATGTTTAATATTGTAGAATTAATCATGAATTTGCTTAATTTTCCAACAAAATGAGCCCCTCCATATAATTATAAAGAAATTTTCCATTACTAAACTGCCCAAAATCAGATTAACCTAGGGAATGTCCGGCGTATTGATGGATTTACGAAGGTGCTCAGCAAGTAAGGCTTCCCTGACTTTTTGGCCTGGATATTTTGGTCCATGCAGCCGGAGCATGATTCTTATGCTGGCTATCTAATCTTCTCCAAAGACGGTGTCTCAAACATTAGACCTCTTGCTGTTTAATGGCAATTGAGTCTAAGAAGAAAGTGTGCGTAAAAGATGAGATGGATTTCAACATTTGCAGCTTTTCGCCATAATTTAGGAAATTTGCAATCCGAGACGGTCTCCCTTCATGTCTCTGAACAACATGAAGAAAATATTCGAGAGTTGGTTTGGTGATTTTCAAAGAAGTGTAAGGTATATGTAAAGGGTAAGAAGTCAAAGAACCCTTTTTTTGCCACAAAACTAATTTGATCCCGAACTAGCCAAAATGTTTGAATTCGAAACCAAAAGTGCACGGCAGTCCAGATTCTGCATCTCACTGGCCTCGATGCTCCGCCTCTGCCAAAACGACACGTATAGACAAAAACACATGATTCAGCAAAACGGACAACTATACACTCTCCCTTGTCGTCTTCCCGAGATTTTTTAGGAAACACAGCCGGCTCCAATCAATCGTACGCACAGAAGGCAAGCTTAACACTTCATCCAGGCTCCGTTCCCCAGCTTTGAACTTTTCATTCAGCAGCTCAGAAGCCCGTGGCGGAAAATCAGAGGCGACGCAGTGTGGCCTCTTGCTGCGGCGTACGGGCGGCAGAGTGAAGGTGCGCTGTAGCCTCTCGCGGCAGCGACCGGGAGGCGCGCTGTGGCCTCTCGCGCTGGCGATCCGGGAGTCAACGTGAAGAGTGCGCGCTAGATCTGGCTGAGCGGGGTGGGAGACCAGCGAGAAGTTGAAGAAAACTCCTGAGCCGATGAAGAAAACTCAAGAGAGAAGCCCGTTGATTTCCTGAGTCTTACGTTTTCATCTTCTGAGATTTCTAGCGGGAGCACCGAAGAGGAGCTGGGCATATCATCGCCATGGGAAAGAAGAGAAAGCACGAGGAAAACGGGTGAGTTCTACATCTTACTCCATCTGTTGCAATGAACAAAACACACGCGTGTGAGATCGAGTAGAATACGCGTGTATGATTGATGTCACTAAAAGTGCTTTCAGTATGAATCCAACTATATCAGTTTTGTACTACTACTATTACTACTACTACAACATAGTTGAGATATTGTTGCTCTTTGTTTTTGTCAAAGGTCCGGTGCGCACTCCGCACTCCACACAAGGCGTAATCTTCCAAGATGACTTTTCTTATAATTCTAACATCAACTGCATCATCTTTCACAGTAACATTCTTGAGATTTATGACACTTAATATACCACATCGTTCATGTCCCTTAGCTGTCGCAACTCATATCCCTTTCTTGTGCAGAAAATTCATCAACTTGTTGGAGAGAAGTTAGCTTACCCGTGTTATGAATTTAAAGCGGGGTTGTTTTGTATGGCTCTATATATTCTACACTGGAATAAAGGGATTACTTCACAACCAAGTGCATGCGCATCCGTCTGATTTCACCCTAATCTTGGTTTGGTTCTTTAATTTGTGGCTTGCTTTGTTTAGGACGACAAGCATGCCAAGAGATGGGATGCCTCTGGAGGGGACTTCAGATGCCTTTCCTTCTTCCAGCCTTGACGTACTAATCCAGTTGAAAGACATCGTGCAGGTATCTTGATTCGAGCTGGTTTCGTTCTTCTAGACTGGGACACATATTTATGTATACTTGCTTTGTCTACAACTGGGCATGAGGCGTGGACTTGATTTAAAAGTGAATTTCACTTCTTGCCAGCTTAGCTGTGCATTTGTGACACATATTCTCCCATTTAGTGAAAATTTTACTTGAATACCCCATATAAGAAACTTTGAAACCTGTCTTACAAGATTTTAGCATTTCGCCCGTTCTATTAGATATGACCGGCATGTTAAATCAACGTGGCGCCAAAATTCTGCAAAGCTCGAAGGGCGACAACAACAATCATGTCCAGCCTTCTCTTCTCCATATGTTGCACTCCTCGTCATCCTCCTCCTATCATCTAACCTCGATTATCACCTCACACCTAGCCCAACTGACACACATCAGAGAAAGAGTATCAAAAGTTTCTTAAATCGGGTAATATCAATGAATGTTCATTAGATGGGGTAGTTGGCGTCACAAATGCGTAAAAACTGGAATTCAATCCTTGATTTAAGATTCCAACTTAATTGTTTGATTAGTAACTATATGCCCATTTTTTAGTTTATTTCTTTATTTTGATAGGTAAAAGTGAACACGGATGATTGTCTCCAGAAGCTTGAGGAAACAGTGAAAAAGCTTGAGGAAACAGTGAAACAGCTTGAGGAAAAGGTGAAAAGGCTTAAGAAAAAGTTAAAAAAGAACAAAATAAAGGAAAGTGAAATGAAAGAGCAGATAAAGGAAGTTAAGGAAGATCTCAAGAGGGAGCTGATGCAAAGGATCGAGGAAAAGGTTGAGAACATAAGTAATGAATATTTCCAGAAACATCTAGAAGAAGTAAAGGAAGAGCCCTACATCGAGATCCAAGAAGAGATGGATAAAGAACGAAGTGCCAAAGTAAATCGTTGTAGTGCATCTCCATCTCTGAGGTAATAAGTTTCACTATGAATCTATGATTAGTTAGGTGGAGTATACTAGCCTCAGGAAGACTGACATCTCACAAGATAATTCGCATTATTACACTAGTAAACTGCTACTATAGTGCTACTACCGCCCACCCAGGAAGCAGGATGTGTCAGAAGTGAAATCGGCAACCAAATCATGAGTTCTGTAAAGATCTATCAAGATGATGGGTATAACCTAGTCTACTTACCTAGTTTTTATATTTATAGAAGACTAAACTTTGTACAGCAGGATCACACAGTCTTCTGATTGTTTATTGATTTCTTCATGTAGCTTATGTCATGATCGCCATAAGGTTTTTCTAGTTGATTATTGATATATTTATGCATGCTGTGTTACAGATCACAACCGCATCAAAGCCAGGCAACAAGTTTTCATTTGGAATTTGCATGTGAGATGGACGCGATTGTTTACAAAGGAAAACCAATACTGGCCATACAAGTAGTACTGTATGATGGTGATAATCCAATTGCACCTAATCACCACCTTGCTTCAGCAGTAGTTGAGCTAGTTGTGGTTGATGGAGAGTTCAGTGGACAAATTCAAGGATATTGGTCTAAAGATGAATTTGTACAAAATATAATGAAGTCACGACAAGGGAACAACTCACAGGGGGAAACCCCAAAGGTGCCGGTGAAAAACGGCAGGTTTAAACTGGATGGTGGTAGGTGTTGTCATAAAGGGGCCGTTATTATGGAGAACTCCAACCGCAAGGATGTTAAGCTTGGAGTGATGATCGCGGGGAGTACGAAAGAAAGAGTTCTCGAAGGAATATCAAATAGTTTCAGCGTGCAGGAAGCCAAGACAGCAGAAAGTAAGTGTATTCCTTTGAATATTCTATATGATCACTTTCTTATTAGTAGTAGGAAACGATTACTTTCCTTTACATTAGATATGTTTTAATATAATTTATTCTCGCATATAGTGAGGCCGGGACTCACCACATTTTGAAAGAAAAAAAGCACATATACTAGGGCAGCCTGTTTGATATGGCCATTTTCACATATTTCTTTTGTTTGGTTCCGAACTATCCAGAGCGTGGAAAGCGTATCACCGATGAAACCCCAGAGGATTTACCAAGGTCAGTGTTGGATATACCCACCCCAGCCGGCCATATCTGATTACCCACTAACCAAAATATAGTATTTTCAATTCGTTGTTTGAAACAAATTTTGTATCGTGCTGATGTTTTGAATAACCGTGACTTAACATACAGGTTTACTGGACATAACAGTACACACGCGAGAAATAAAAAGGGTAAATGCTCCTGTCAAAAAGAGAAGAAAAATGGACGATCATATTACCCAACCCCAACTCATAAATACATGCATACACACGCACACACGAGCACCAATAATGTTTACCTGCAAGAAAGAGTTTGCGTGCATACACACAGTAATGCAAATAAAAACATTTCATATGTATACTTGCAGGAAGTAGTTCTGTCGGTCCACTTCCGTTGGAGCCCCCGCAATACCCTACTCAACGGGACACCACACAACCGGAAAGTAATGGTATGTCAGTTAGGCGTATGTACAAGCTTCCTATTGTCATGAGGTAGATAAAATCATAGAAGAATGTATCTACTGTCACTTTGCATGAACAAAAATCATCAAGATACCTTAGAGTAAATTTTCTTACTGTAATAAAGATTGTTACGTGCATCAGTGATGCATAGGCCACTTGTTTCATCGGCTAACCAAAGTGGGTAAGAACAGTTAGCATTTGAAGCATCCTCCCCCTAAAATGACCGCCACGTCCCCAGCGAAGTATATGATGTATACATAATTTAATTAGCAACAATTTTCTGGTTTTTGGCATACCAACAGGGCAAGGTCAACAATATATGCCAACAAAGCAGAATTTCCCACCCATGCTGAACCAATTGCAAAGAACAGATGCTCACATAACAGGTAAGTCTTACTGCGTCAACCCCTCTCTCACACACATGCCATAGTGCAAATCAAAATATGTCATATTAACTTGCAGGAAATGGTCCAGTCGGTCAACCGGTAGTTGTCTGTGTACAGCAGCAGAACACTAATCAAAAGGAAAATCATGGTATGTAGCAGGAGTATGTACACTATTTTTTTTTGCCATCACAAAATGAAATAGAACCATACATCTACTGTCGCTTTGCATGTAAAATGGAAGAATTCGGTGTATGTTTCTTCTTTGGGTCTGATAGTAGCTGCGACCTAGAAATGAATTATGCTTTCCACTAGTTGTATTGCATATTAATTAAAGAAAATTATTGTTATGACCGGTTTGGTCTATACCCGGAAGAAGCCCAACAGCGGGTCGACTTAGGGGCTTGGCCCAACTTATCTTTATTTTTATTAGCTGGACTATTATATAAACACTTGTAATGCTACGTTTTGGAATAAGCAATAAACATATTTATTGCCGACTCCCTCAGGAGTCGGAATCCCTAAACCCTAGCCGCCTTCCTGCGCCACCGCCGCCTCCTCCCTCCTCGCGCGACCATGGCGCCCAACCGCCGTCGTCCCCGCGCCAAGCTCCTCGCACCCTCCCTTCCACCCCTACAACCTGAGGCCGAGACCTGGTAGGACCCTGGTTCCTATCAATTATAGTAAGTATATTTACATATTTCTTAGATGCATTCTACCAAGCTCGAACAACATAACTAGACCGTACACACCCAAAGAAAAGTGAGCCATAATTCATTAGTTGAAATATGCATATATTCAATGTGAGTTTTGAAACAAAACTATGCAATAGCTTGGTGAAAGTGTTTGACCTGGACTAACCAACTAACAACACTTGATTAGAAAAATAAGGCAATTGGGTATATTTTCATAATATGTTAGGAAAATCCATAGCAATATTATTATTTTGTTTGAAAAATGACAGTTTGAGTTGTTAGTTAACTTAATTGATAGTAACTTAATTGAGAGATTCGCTCAAACATTAACTTTTAAAATATAAAATGAGATAATTTAGAATATACTCTTGTGATTGTGGTGTCTTTTTCCAGAAACACTCGGTATAGCCTAAGTGGAAATACACACTACCCTCCCCCCTTCACCCCCACACACATAAGAACACACATGTACAATGGCTACATAAGATCGGAGTCGTGGAGCTACATGATTAACAAAGTCACCATGAGTGTCTCACTTTTGATGGAACATCTCCATCCACTCAAAACAATATCCTGTTTTGGGGTGACATACATGGAGTCAAACTTTGTTTTTGACCCATGGTATGCCGGGTACACCTCACTCCTAACCATTCAACCCAATGTGGGTTTTTCTATATGTATGTTGTCTCCATGCATAATGTAACGGTCCTAGTATTTTGATGTCGCAACTTATAATAGGAATTGTAGGTTTCTGACCTAATATACAGATCATTGCATTTAATTTCTGCTACAATAATGGGATGTAATCATTTGCAAAGACATAGTATTCTTAGAAAGGTCAAATTGGCCTCTTATATTTAAAAAGGTAATAGACTAATAGATCAACGTAGCAATTATATCAACCTAAAAGGAAAATTTAAAACAAGTTAATTAGGAGCATCATAGAATTTCTCATGATGCACATAACATTTTTTTTTCATTTTCTTCTCATCGGTAAGGCAAGGCCAACAATATAGCATTCCAAAACCATGGCCAATAAATTTCCAAAACACACCGGACCCATCATGCATAAATAATACTTACCCAATGGTTGTTATTTTTGAGCCTCCCACCACAATAGTTCAAATAAAAACATTTCTTCTACACTTGCAGGAAATGGTTTTGTTGGTTCACTTCCGCTTGATCCCTTGAAGTACCTTACTCAACATGACATCAGTCGACCGGAAAGTTATGGTATGTCGTTACAAATATGTACAAACTTGGAATCTTATCATGTAAATAAAATCATACAATAATATATCTATTATCTCTTTGCATGAACAAAATGCATAAAAATACCTTACAATAAATCTTCTTACTAAAAGATTGTTACCTACAACACTCATACAGAGGTCACATGTTTCATGATCTAGAAAGAGTGGCTAAGAATAGTTCGCCTGAAGCCCCTCCCCACACCCTAAATTAACCCCAAATCCCAGCCAAATATATAATTTAACCGAGAACTCTTTTCTTCTTTTTGGCTCACCAATAGTGCAAGTCAGCAACTTAGTTTTTCATCAACAAAGGATAATTTGGCACCCATGCTAAACCAACTGCAAAGAAAATATGCTCACACAACAAGTGATATTACATCAACCCCTCTCTCCTAGACACTCCATCATGCAAATGATTATATGCCATGTTGAATTGCAGGAAATGGTACATGTGACGCAAATGTAGTTTTCAATATTCAACAACACAACACTACCCAACAGGAAGATCATGGTATGTTCCTTTTTATGAAAATTGTAGGCAAATGCCCCTAGTCATCATTTCCCATTTATAAAATGGATTAACAATTACATGAGAGTGGGGAAGGGAAGATGATTACAAGGTGGGTATCCATTGTTGCATGCCCTATTCCATACTAGGTTTTGTTCTATTCCATTCCATCTCATTTATGTCCCAGTCATAAAAAGTCTCATTAATTTTCTAAACCATTCCTTCTCATTTATGTCCCAATCATCAAAATTATGTTGGTTTCTATGGTTCCAAATATACCAAAATCCCAAGATTAAGGACTCCCTGAAGCATATGATCTCATACCTATCTCTTATGTAAATAAGCATGTCCATGAGTGATACTTTAATGTTCCATACCCAACTGAATTTGCACTAGATTATTTGACTAAAGTAAAATGAGATATGTGAGAGTTTCTAGTGTGTTCTCCTATCAAAGAACATATGTTTTCTCCTCAATATGGAAGTTTTTTCTACAAAAAAAAGATGTGTGAGAGTTTCTAGTGTGTTCTTCTACCATCTTGTCCTTTAGGAGAAGCCAAAAGAAAATTTGTGCTGGTGATGAACACATGATCTCCCAAGTCCAAATCATATGAGGAGGTTCAGAAGGTGCCATAGTAGAGTAAAAAAAATTTAGTAGAATATTTGCCATCTCCCCATTTAAATGTCCAGGTATCATGCATCTCACGAGAAGATATATCTTAAAGAATATCATCTAGTTTATTCGACCAGTTGGAAGTGTTAAGTTTCATGAATCAACTGGTAGAACCAAAATTACGAACTTATGGGAAAAGGTGGGAAATCCACATATAGTGTGTGCCTCATCGAGTCACGCGTGGGATGGGGTGCTACAGTATATGTGGATTGCCCACCTTCTTTCCATAAGTTCTGTCTTTTGGTTCTACTGCTTGGTTCATGAAACTTAATGAGAAGAAGTGATGGCAAATGGGGAGGGGGCTGGAAATTATCACGGAAGCAAGGATATAGGTCAAGGCTTCCTCAATTGTAATATCATCATTGTTGCAGAAAGAACATAGATGGGGGCATCCTATTTTTTGGAAAGAAGTAGTACACTTATATCTCAATAATATGATGGTTTTTTCATTGCCAATCTAACATCATGTCAAGTCCGTAAAAGTTCTCATAGGGATAAAAAATTCTTCCACAAAACCGATCTGTACCGAGGAGTATTGCTAGGTTGATAATATGATAATAAGCATGCCATATGAGTATGTAGCGAGGGTGTGTACAATATTAGTTTACCATTAAAAACCAAAACAAAAATCTTACATCTATTGTCACGTTGCAATTTCACATGTAGTATAGAAGGTATGTCTTTGATTCTTTGTCAATGACTCGGATAGTAGTTGTTACATAAAATGTATTAAAATGCTGATTGTATTACAACAAGTTGATTTAAGAAAATCCATAGTTGTATTTAAAATGTATTTCCCCCAAGATTAAACAACATACTCCCTCTATGCCAAAACATAGTGCATGTGAGTTCTTTTTTCAATAGTAAAATGATGTGAAGATTGATCAAATATGTAGAAAACTATATGAATATCTACAACATCAATTAGTACTCCTGGAATAAAAAAGGTTGTGTGCATTTATTGATGTAGAGGCTGGGGCTTAGGTCCCGTTTCGGAAAAAATCAAATTAGTATTACTAGAATCATCATGACATATAATTTCATATCATATATATTTGAAGTTATAGATGTTGCTATATTTTTCTACATACTTGATCTAACTTAACATTATTTGAATTTTTCAAAAACTCATATGCACTACATTTTGGCATAGAAGGAGTAATTATAATAAATACCCTGAAGAAAAGAAATTCATAATTTCATAAGATAAGATATTCATGTATTCTATGTAAGTTTGAAACACAATATGTAATAGCTTGGAAATAGTTTTGACTTGGACTAACTAACAACACTCAATTAGAAACATAAGATACTTGGCAAAAATTTAAAATATGTCAAGAAAATACATATAAATATCATGTTCTTTGAAAAGGCAACAGTATGATATGTTATCTAACTTAATATATATATTTTATATCAAACACTTCATTTTGAACACATAAAATCAAATGAGACAACTTAGAAACATGTAGGCGCACACATGAAAAAGCCGCCTCCCACTGAAAACAATATTCAGTGGGACATATATGGTGTCAAACTTTAGTTGTTACTCATGGTAGGCTGGAGGTACACCCACCCTCTTAGCCATCCAAACAATAGTTGGTTTCTTTTATAGTCAACAAGGTTATAGACCATTAGATCCTACATATTAGATCATCCTATCTGGAAATTCAAAAGAATTTAATTAGGAGCATCTTAGAATTTTTTACGATTTGAGTAACACAAAATTAGAAATTACCATGTTTTCTTCTCATCAGAATGTCAAGGTCAACGGTATTTTGTTCCACGGACATATGGTTAATCAATTTCCAAATCACACTAGGCCCATAAGGAATAACATATCATTGTCCAACAAGTAAGGGCGTCTCCACCGGGCTGACCCATCCGATCGACCCAAACAGTTCGTTTTTGTCCATTTGGGTCGGGTCCCGATCGATTGGGTAGGGGGTCCGGCCTGTCCGGCCGACCGCGCCCAGCGGCGCGACCCATTTGTCCGCGCTGGCCAGAAATTTCGTATGTTTGCAAACTATGTCACAAAATTAATTTTTTGGAAGCAAATAAACTAGATTTAGGTAATCAAATTGAAATAGTGCTTAAATGGTTCGATAGAAAACAACTAAATTGTCATTCAAATTACACAAAACAAATAAAGGATTAAACATTGAGGTTTCTCGCACGAGCCCATATATGCTCAACCAAATCTAGTTGAAGCCGCTCATGGGTCTGCCTTGACGCAAATTTTCATGCACTCGCATGAAATCTTCCCAAGATGCTAGACCTCACTCTGGCTCAACCAATTGACCCTGATAGTCCTAGACTTGGTCCAAGATATCGTCATCACGCTTGTCCTCGACAATCATGTTGTGCATGATGACACAAGCAGTCATCACATCCCACATCCTCTCTGTGCTCCAGGTTCTAGCAGGGTACCGAACAATAGCCCACCTTGACTGCAGCACACCAAATGCTCACTCCATGTCCTTCCTAACGGCCTCTTGCTCTTTCGCAAACCTCTTGCATTTCTCATCTACAGGGTTGCGGATTGTCTTCATAAAGGTGTCCTAGGAGGGGTAGATACCGTCAGATAGATAGTAATCCATATCATATGGATCGCCATTGATCTGATAAGAAACCTGTGGGGCATTGCCTTCTGCCAGCCTAGAAAACACCAGAGACCGTTGCAGCACTTTGATACCATTGTTTGATCCAGTTATGCCAAAAAAGGAGTGCCAAATCCTAAGATCCAGTGATGCAACAGCCTCTAGTATGACTGTGCATCCCTCTGCATGACCTTTGAACTGCCTTGCCAACCAAACGGACAGTTTTTCCACTGCCAATGCATGCAGTTGATGCTGCCAAGCATACCAGAAAACCCCCTTCTCTCGTTGATGGACAAAATACAGCCAGTGTCTTTGGTGTTCGACTCTCTCAGGTAATCTTTGCCAAACACTGCAATAGCTGCGCCGCAACACCGGTACATAGACTCATGGCATGTGGACTCGCTCATGCGCATGTAGTCGTCGAGGAGGTCACCGGGAACTCCATATGCAAGCTGCTGAATGGCAGCAGAACATTTTTGGTAAGAGGAGAAGCCAGTCTTACCGGTGCAATCATACTTGACCTCGAAGTAGTTATCGTACTCCGTCATCCCATTGAGAATTTGCAAGAACAGTTCCCTCGACATCCGATAGCGGCGACGGAATGCCTTCTCTTTAAAGACTGGATCAGTTGGATGGAAGTAGTCCTTGTAAAGGCGTATGTGGCCTTCTTTTTGGTCGCGCTCCTGGTTGGCTTCACACCGCTTGGACGAGTCACCTCTGCGCGGCGGTAGGAGGTAGTGGTCGTGCACCATCTGTGCAGCCGCCAGCAAAATCTCGGTCTCACCGTCGGACTCCTCCTCGGACGACAACTCCACGAAATTCTTATAGACGAACTCCATTGCCCTTCGGCTGCTGCCCATCTACAAAGTATGCGGTCATCATGCCAACTCCCGCAGTGGACCGAATACCTAGAAAGGACCGGCGAACGTACCTCAGGCAAATGATCGAGCAGGTTGTGCGCCACGTAGAGGGTGTCACGCGTCTAGTCTACGGGCGGAGGCCGAGGGTGGTGGAATTGCCTGCGACACGTCCAGACAACTCCGGTAACGCGCGTGGCCTGCGCTGGCGCTCGATATCGCGGGGGCGTCGGTGGCAGCGAGAGGTGGCGACGGCAAATATTATGCATGCTCGAGGCGCGGGATATGGAGTGCGGGGGTTTGGGGGAGGAGAGCGTCTGTTGTGCCATTAGCGAGAGGGCCCGGGCAAATTATTGGGAGGACACGGCCTCTGTCCGCGCGCGTCCGGGCCGACGCAAGCAAGTCCTGGATTAGATGCATGGATGGGTCGAGTCAGACGCGTTTCTCCGGATGGGTCGGCCTGCTGGGGCGTCGCGCACTCCCTGCGCGTCCGCGCGGACAAGTTCGGACACACTCAAACGGGATTGATCGGCCCGATGCCTTAAGAGTGTGGGTTTCTTGCCTCTCACCACAATAATCCAATTATTCTTATTCATTATTTTTTGCACGAGATGGTTCTCTTGGTGCACTTTTGTCGGAGCCCTCATAGTACATTTTGTGTGTGTGGGTAGTGCATACCTGAACAGGACACCACTCAACTAGGAAGTTACGTTTTGTCTTTAGGCCTATGCACAACTATCCCTCGCAGAAGCATGTGTCTACTATCACTTTGCACGAAGAAACAAATTATCATGACACATTTTAATAGATGTTCTTACTGGAAGTTTATGGTTTGTCGTTAGGCCTATGCACAACCTGTCCCTCGTAGAACATGTGTCTACTAGAGAAAAAATTCAGGGAAGTGAGCCTAGCTCAACCGGTTAGGGGAGTGGATGTACAAACCCAACACCTGAGTTTAAATCCTCATGGAAGCGAATTAAGGTTCCTATTTATACTTGAAGACCAGGCTCTCCTGGTACTCATGCAATTTATCCTGAGGACCAGGCTTGGTACTTAACCAAGTTTAAAAATCCTGGTACTCTTGCTTAATGGCTGTGTGCATCCCTAGTTGGTGCAGAGGCCGGGGAAGTGAAATCCTCCCTCCATTTTTAGGGATGTGATGTCGTCTCGGGTGCTAGTATTTATAGTGCCAAACTCGGTCCAAGGGAGAGCTTAAGGGTGATGGGTGAGAGGTTGGATCTGATTGGATAGGATTGTCATAGGAGGTTGATTAAATTACTTGCTTAATCCAGACTAGTGAGATTCATCATCCTCTCGACCCCATCCTCCTCTCGACCCATCCTCCTCCTGCACCCATGCGGCGGCGCCGCGCCGCGCCGGGCGGCCTCCCCTTCCCGCCGAGACCTCCCTCCCGTGGTCTCTCCTCCCCGCCGCCGCCGTCCGGATCGTCGCCAGGCAAAGTCCTGGGAGCGTGGCGGCGGCGGCGTCCCTGATCGCGATCCGGCGGGAAGGCGGCGGCGTCCGTCCCGGCTGGTTTGGCGGTGGTGTTGCGGCGAGCGGCGGCCGGTGATCCTCGGCCCAGATGGCGGCATGCGGCAGCGGGGATCTGGGCCTAGCCGTGATCTGTCCCGTACGTTGGCCTCGACGCCGGCGCCCAGGCGACCCAGGCCTTGTCCGTGACACTAGGGCGCTTGGGGCATCTGTCCCCGGCATGGTGGTGGTGGCCTCCTCCGTCGGAATGGTCGGCCGGATGGTCTTGCCGTCTTGCGGCGGATCCTGCTAGTTTCCGGCGGGTGGCGTGGGGGCTGCTGGCTCGGTTTTAATAAACGAGGTGGTCCTGGATCCCTCTCAAGCCAAGACGATGTTCAGCCGGATGTTGGTCTTTATTGATCTGGTTTTTGATAGGATCTCTAGATTTACTCTCATTGAAGAGAGGGGATGACACTAGGAGTTGGGGCAATTTTCTGGTTTTATTTCTCGCACAAACTCACACACAAATGCCATGCCAACCACAGGGGTTGGGGATACATATTTATAGGCTGCTAGCCAGCCAAGAATATGCTAAATGCTAGTCCAAGATGCTAGTCTAAGATGCTGCCTAAAAGCAGTCAAGGATGCTTGGTCCTTTGCTGCTCCTAACTGATGCTACTAAAGCAGTCAAGGATGCTTGATCCTTGCTGCTCCTAACTGCCCGTCCTTGCTACAGCCCCACAAGGACCCACAAAGGACACAGCCCCACAAAGACCAACAGTACAGAGGCTTATTCATCATTCTCCCCCTAAGTCTTGTGCGTTGTCTTGTGGGAAGGCTGGACCATCCCAATCCTGGAGCAGAGTCCAAGGAACGTGATCCGCCCAAGAGGCTTGGTGAGTAGGTCTGCAAGCTGATCCTTGGTGTTGATGTAGCTCGCCGTGATGCTCCCTTCATCCAAACAGCGCCGGATGAAGTGGTACCTCACTCGGATGTGCTTGCTCCGTTCGTGGAATACGGGGTTCTTCGCCAGGGCCAGAGCGGACTTGCTGTCCACCATGAGCTGCACTGCGCTGGTGTCTCGACCGAGGAGATCACCAAGCAGTCGAGCAAGCCAGAGGGCCTGAGTGCAGGCAGTGGAGGCCGCTATGTACTCGGCCTCGCAGCTGGACATGGCCACCACCTGCTGCTTGACGGACTGCCAGCTCACGAGGCACTTGCCGAGGAAGAAGAGGATCCCGCTTGTGCTCTTGCTGGTGTCGATGTCGCCGGCGTGGTCGCTGTCGCTGTACCCGACGAAGTGTGCCGCCCCAGGGCACCTAGGGTAGTAGAGGCCGTGGTCGAGAGTCCCCGCAACGTAGCGGACGATCCTCTTCACAGCCTGCTGGTGTTCCGTCGTCGGTCGCTGCATGAACCGACTAACGTAGCCGACGGAGAATGCCAAGTCCGGCCGTGTGTGGGCGAGGTGGCGAAGGCTCCCCACAAGACGCCGGTACTGTGTAGCGTCCACCTCCTCCGCCGTGCTGTCGCGGCTCAGTTTCAGCCTCTCCTCCATCGGGGTGAGAGCTGGGTTGCAATCGGTGAGCCCGGCGAGCTCAACGACGCGCTTGGCGTAGGCGGTCTGTCGAAGCGTGATCCCAGAGTGGTCCTGGTGCACCTCGATCCCCAGGTAGAAGGAGAGGAGCCCCAGATCACTCATCTGGAAGGCGGCCTTCATTTCTTCCTTGAACGCCGCCACCTCTGCATCCTTGGTGCCGGTGATGACCAAGTCGTCGACGTAGACACCTACCAACAGGGCATTTCCTCCATTTCCCCGTCGGTAGACGGCCGCCTCGTGCGGGCTTTGCCCGAAGCCCATCGTCTTGAGCGTGGAGTCCAGCTTGGCGTTCCATGCCCTTGGTGCCTGCCGCAAACCATAGAGAGCCTTGCGTAGACGAAGCACCTTGCCCTCCTGGCCAGGGATCGCAAATCCCGGCGGCTGTTGCACGTAGACCTCCTCCTTCAAGTCGCCGTTGAGGAAGGCAGACTTGACATCCATGTGATGGACGCGCCAGCCCTCCTGAGCGGCTAGCGCAAGGAGGAGTCGCACGGACTCCATCCGTGCCACAGGAGCGAAGGCGTCGTCGAAGTCGACCCCCTCCTGCTGCAAGAAACCTCGGGCCACCAAGCGAGCCTTGTGCTTGACGATGGCGCCGGCTTCATCCCTCTTCAGCTTGAACACCCACTTAAGGGTGATCGCCCGGTGACCTCGAGGGAGGTCAGCGAGCTCCCAGGTGCGGTTCTTCTCGACCGCATCCATCTCCAACTGCATCGCGGCTCGCCATGCCGCGTCTTGCTCCGCTTCTGCAAAAGACCGAGGCTCACCGTCGTCACATGCAAGTTGCAGTTGCGCCTCCAGGTTGCGTGGCACCGGTCCCGGCACCGGCTGGTCGCCGAGAAGACCCTCCATCGTACGGTACCGCAACGGCTCGCCGTCGTAGTACGCGTCGATGCGCTCCTCGTCGTGAGCGAGCGGGGAAGCGAACTCCACCGGGCTGCGCTCGACGCGAGCTGGTGCTGGTGTAGACGCGCCCGGAGGTGTGACTGCTGGTGCCGGAGTGGACGTGCCTGGAGGTGTGACTGCTGGTGCCGGAGTAGACATGCCCGGAGGTGTGACTGCTGGTGCTGGAGCGCGTGGCGTCGGTGGCGTCGGCAGCTGTGGTGCCGTCGGTGTGACAGCCACCGGGACAGATGGAGACTTGGGAACTGAGGTAGACGCGCTCGGCGAGGAGGAGCTGCCTGCTCCCCCGGCTCCCTCGAAGTGGACGTACTCGACAATGAAGTCGTCATACGTCGGAGTCGAGCCGTCGTCCACCGCCTTGTCCCACGTCCACCCTCGCCCTTCGTTGAACACAACATCTCGCGCCGTGCGCACACGCTGTGTCTTCGGGTCGAGGATGCGGTAGGCCTTCGAGCCCTCCGCGTAGCCGATGAACACTCCCGGAGTGCTCCTGTCGTCGAGCTTGCCGATGTGGCCGAGCTCCTTGGCGAACGCGAGGCAGCCGAAGACCCGTAAGTGGGAGACCGCCGGCTTGCGCCCATGCCAAGCCTCGTACGGCGTCTTGCCGTCAAGTGCCTTCGTAGGTGAGCGGTTGAGGATGTAGACGGCTGTCAGCACCGCCTCCCCCCAGAAGACAGCCGGCATCCCTCTCTGCTTGAGGAGGGCCCGGGCCATCCCCACAACCGTCTGGTTGCGCCGCTCGACGACGCCGTTCTGCTGCGGGCTGTAGGGGGCGGAGTAGTGGCGCTGAATGCCCTCATCAGCGCAGTACGACGCGAATTCAGTTGCTGTGAATTCGCCGCCGTTGTCGGTGCGCAGCACGCGCAGCTTGCAGCCGCACTCCGCCTCTGCAGCAACCTGCGTACGCCTGATGGCGTCCGCTGCTTCTCCCTTGCTGCTGAGAAGCACCACCCGCATGTAGCGGGAGAAGTCATCGACGAGCAGCAGGAAGTAGCGTCGTCCTCCCGGTGTGGCCGGAGTCACCGGTCCACACAAGTCCCCGTGCACGAGCTCGAGCTTCTCCTTAGCTCTGAAGCTCGCCTGCTGGGGGAAGGGGAGTCGCCTCTGCTTCGTCACCACGCAGACGTCGCAGAACTGCTCCACGTGTTCGAGGCACGGCATGCCTCGCACCATCTCCTTGCTGCTGAGCCGCTTCAGAGCCTCGAAGTGAAGGTGCCCGAAGCGCTCGTGCCACTGCCACGCCTCGTCGTCCCGACGGGCGGCGAGGCAGAGGGGTTGTGCCACCTGCACATCAAGGACATAGAGCCGATTTGTGCCTCTAGGTACCTTGGCAAGAAGGCGACGATGGCGATCCCAGATGCGCAGGATCCCGTGCTCGATCAGCACGCGCGAGCCGCTCTCATCCAGCTGTCCCAAGCTGATGATGGAGTTCCTCAGTGCAGGGATGTAGTAGACACCGGTGAGCATCCGGTGCTCTCCGGTCTTGGCGGCGAAGATGACGGATCCGACACCCTGAATCTCCACGGCGGAGGCATCTCCAAACTTGACGGAGCCTCGCACGTCGGAGTCGAGCTCGGCAAAGAACTCCCGTTGACCAGTCATGTGGTGGGTGGCGCCGGTGTCAAGGCACCACCCGCCAGTCTTGTCGGTGCCGGAGCCGTCGCCGAGAAGGGCGTGTGCCTTTGGCTCGTCGAGGTGGAGGGGAGCCGCCGCAGTCGGTGCCGTAGGGCGTAGCTCAATGCTTGCATGAGCCATGAACAAAGCCGGCTCCTCCTCCCATGCCTGTGCGACGTGGGCCTGGCCGCGTCGTGGCTGTCGACACTCCTTGGCCCAATGGCCAAGCCGGCCACAGTTGTGGCAGGCGTCATCTTGGGCCAACTTGGGCCTGCCGGCGGCGCCTCCCCGGGCACCTCCGCGGGCGCCACCTTGCACCCTGACCTGGCCGTCTTTGCGCCCCTTGCGCGGTTTGCCGCGCCTGCGGCCACCTGATGCGGAAGAGGACTCCCCCTTCTTCCTGTCACCGTGGCCGGCGTCCCACCGCTCCCGAGTGAGGAGCAGCTTCCCAGCAGTGGTGATGGACCCCGAGGGAAGATCTGGCTCGTCGAAGTCGACGACCTTGAGGCGACCGATTGCCTCCTCGATCGACATCGTGCTGAGGTCCAGCAGGGATTCGATCGAGCGAGCTATCTGCCTGTACTTCGTGGGGACGCAGCGAAAGAGCTTCTCGACAGCTTTTTCCTCGTTGTAGGTGGCGTCGCCGAACCGCTCCATCTTCTGCAGCAAAGTGTTGAGACGGAGAGCAAAGTCGTCGATGTCCTCACCTGGCTTGAAAGCCAGGTCATCCCACTCCTTGCGGAGTGCCTGCAGAGCGGCCTTGCGAGCACGGTCGCTGCCGATGCGCGACGCAGCGATGGCCTCCCAGGCCTCCTTGGCAGTCCGCTTGTTGGAAAGCGAGAACTGCATCTCGGGCGGGACAGCGGCGAGGAGGGCGTCCAGCGCCCGTCGATCGTCATGGTGGTCGACGTTGGCATCCTGGACTGCCTCCCACATGTGTCGCACCTGGAGCCGGACCTTCATGACCGCGGCCCACTCGACGTAGTTGGTTTTGGTGAGGGTAGGCCACCCAGCACCGGGACCAACGTCCCTGACCACAGCCCGGACCTCGTAGAGGCCACGGTCTTGGTCGTTTCGGCCGCCGCCGCCGTACGCGCCTCCTCCTGGAGCGCCACCGCCATGCGCGTCTCCTCCTGGAGCGTCACCGCCGTGCGCGCCTCCTCCTGGAGCGCCACCGCAGTGCGCGCCTCCTCCTGGAGCGCCACCGCAGTGCGCGCCTCCTCCTAGAGCGCCACCGCAGTGCTCACCTCCTCCTGGAGCGCCACCGCCGTGCTCACCTCCTCCTGGAGCGTCACCGCAGTGCTCACCTCCTCCTGGAGCGACACCGCCGTGTGCTTGGGCATGTTCGGCTGCCCACCGCGCCGTCCGCTCGTGGGCTGTGTCGACGCTGCTTCCGCCTGAAATGGAGCCGCTGATGCTGCCGCGCAGAGCCTGGGCCTCTGCCGCTGCTGTACGTGATGCCTCCACCGCTGCTGCTGCTTCTGCCTCCGCTCTGGCTGCTGCCAGTTCCGCCGCTGCCAGCCTTGAAGCCCTGGCTGTCGCCACAACGGCTGCTGCTGCCGCCCGCTCACGCTCCTCTGCCGCGGCGAGCTCGGCCTCCTGCCGACGCCGCACGCTCGAGGTAGCCGAGTGCTGAGAGCGACCTTGGGACATGGCTGGCCACTGGGGGGCTGTTGCGTGGAGGGAGAGCTGCTGCTAACGAGCTGCTGCTCGACTGCGCGGAAGGGGAGAGGCCACCAGGGACAGCTTGAGCTGCTGCACTTGTCCGCTGGGGCTGCTGCACACCCGGTGAAGGGGATGAGCAGGAAACACTCAGCCTACAAGACAACCTCGCTCTGATACCACTTGATAGGATCTCTAGATTTACTCTCATTGAAGAGAGGGGATGACACTAGGAGTTGGGGCAATTTTCTGGTTTTATTTCTCGCACAAACTCACACACAAATGCCATGCCAACCACAGGGGTTGGGGATACATATTTATAGGCTGCTAGCCAGCCAAGAATATGCTAAATGCTAGTCCAAGATGCTAGTCTAAGATGCTGCCTAAAAGCAGTCAAGGATGCTTGGTCCTTTGCTGCTCCTAACTGATGCTGCTAAAGCAGTCAAGGATGCTTGATCCTTGCTGCTCCTAACTGCCCGTCCTTGCTACAGCCCCACAAGGACCCACAAAGGACACAGCCCCACAAAGACCAACAGTACAGAGGCTTATTCATCAGTTTTTGTGTCGTGTTCCGGAAGGCTCCGCCGACGAACTCCATAAGTGCTATTATGCCGTGAGTTTGCTGGAAGGATTGAATTCGGTCGTACGCACTCATGTTTTACCCTGACCATTTGGTTTCAGAGGGTGTGCTTTGAAGCTTTGTTGGTTGTTATTATCATGGGGCATGTTCTCGTTCCATGGTGCTGACGAAGAAAGTCATGGAGACCGAGATCTGAGGTCAGACAATGGTGGTTCGAGTCTGGGTGGTGATGAGGAATTGGCTAGGTGACTTGTGAATTGGAGAAGTGGCATGCAAGTGGGGGCGACTGCACATGAGAGGTTCATGGTACTACCTCTCAGGGTGAAAACCCAGTGTCTGGTCTTAATTGGTTGTGCCTGGCAATGGCCTTGTTGAAAGGTGTTGTTTTGAGAGCACGGACTTTCTTTAGGGTGAAAACCTAGATCTTTGATCGGGCGATGACGGTGTTTGTGCACTGTTCCCTTTTTGAAGGCGTCGTTTTTGGAGAAGCTGGACTTCTGGTGCTGTCTTGGTGGTGATAGTACTGTTGTTTCAATGAATAAGTTTTTTTGTTTGTAATTCTTCTTTCTTTTTTTGGCTGTGTGCATCCGTGTGGCCGCTAGGGCAATGCGTTGTTGCAGAGGCCGGGTGTAATTGGTATCATCTGATATTAATATATGCTCCTTTCCAAAAGAAAAACTAGAGAAAAAATTCAGGACACCTTTTAATAGATCTTCTTAATAAAAAGAGTAAATTTCAGTTTTTACCTCCTAGTTTGATATTTTTTACACCATTTACCTCATTTAACATTTTTTCATCCATATTACCCCATTTAGCAAAAGTTTTGTTAGTTTTTACCCCTTCTAGAAAAAAGAGTCATATGCTAGGCGAGTCTATTTGTTAGATACACATGAATGGCTAAATTGATCTGATAGCTGAGTTGCGCTCGATTTTTACACAGTTGTTGCTAGGGTATACGCACTCACTATTTTGATGCAGAAATCGATGGTAGTGGATTGGTCGAGGTGATGGCCAGCGATCTCAAAACGAGAGGCAGTGACTAGAGACCAAGTGATTATTTCTTTTTAAAAAATGTTGAAGCCGTGTGTTTAGCCAATGGCAACATGTATGATGCTGTTGTCTCAATTGAAATCTACTCGATTAGTTATTAAAATTAGCCACTTACAACGTAAACATATGTTCCTCTTAAAATATTTTTTATGCATAGAGCATCATATACAATTATATACGTCCACGGTAAGGCCAAGGTACAATACTACTACTCGGTATGTAATCTAATTCAACTCTGATAAACAATTACATATAAATGACATGCGACATAGTGCGTGTCGTGATTATTTCCACTCGAGGGTAGTTATGGGTAGATTTTTTTTGTGCTCGGGGTTTCCAGTGGTAAGGAAAAAATGGAGAAAAATTTCTGACTACGCCCACATGACAAATCACGTGCAAAAAATCTTAGGAAGGGTAAAAATTGGCAAAACTCTCGCTAAATGGGGTATTACGGATGAAAAAATCTTAAATAGGGTAATTCGTGTCAAAAATATCAAACTAGGGGTAAAAATTGAAATTTACTCTAATAAAAATGTTACGGGTGTAGAGGCCACTTGTTACACGTGATAACCAGAGTGGTTGTTACGTGCGCTAACTACAGTGGGTAAGAAGAGTGAGCGCTTGAAGCAAGCACCCTCCCTATGTCCCCATTAAAGTTTATAATGTATACAATTTTACCAGAAAAAATTCTTGTTTTGGCTCACAAACAGGGCAAGGTCAGCAATACAGTTACACACAAACACCGCAAAATTTTGCAATCATGCCGAATCAATTGCAAGGAACACATGCTCGCACAACAGGTAAATGCTATTGCCTCAACCGCTCACTCCTATAAACACTAGTGCAAATGATAATATGTCATGCGGACTTGCAGGAAATGGTCTAGGCGGTCCACCGGTAGTTATCAATCTACAACAGCGGACCACTACACGGGAACATTATGGTACGTATGAAGATTATGTGCATTGTTTCTTTACCATCAATAAACGCAGAGGATCTTATGGTTCGACTATAATTCAGATTACTGCATATTAATCTATGAAAATTACATCGTATAATTAGATATTTATCTTTTGCATCAAAGCTCAAACATCATAATTAGATCAAACATCTCCAAATAAAAGCGAGCCATAATTTTATAAGTTAAGATATGCATGTATTAGATGTGAGTTTGAAAAAGAACTATGTAAGAGCTTAGAGAAATCATATCATTTGACTTGGACTAACCGACAACCTGATAATAGAAACATAAGATGGTTGGTCCAATTCTCAAAATATGTCAAGAAAATTCATAGCAATATTTTTTGTTTGAAAAAAATGGTAGTTCCAGATGTTATCCAACTTAACTTATTTTTCTTTCAAATATTTTGTTTCCAACTTAGAAACTCAAAATATATATTGGAAACATACTCTTGTGGGTACCTCTCTTTTTTGTAGAAATACCGAGTATATACACGTGTGTAGCACCCCCCTCCCACCGATGTGTAAAATTACATCCCCCAGTAATGGCGGTGCTGCCCGCCCATCGGACTTTTACATGCGAGAAGCCGATGCGTCTCGTTCGCCTCCCACCTCGACTGTCGCGCCATAGCTCGCATTCAATGGCCATGCCACCACCCCACGCATAAAACCCCCCTCCTTCCCCGCGGGTCCTCCACAACTCAGTTCCATCCTCGCATCCCCTCTCCCGTCTTTCCCAGCCATCCAAACCACCGGCCATGGAGAGATACCTCGGAGACGGAGCCGCCGTGAATGGGTTTGGATGTCGTTCTCTGTGCTTCCATGAGGCCCACACGCTGTGGGAGGCGGGGTACCCAGCGTCGCCGGACATGCTCTACCCGCACGGCTGGGTCCTCAGTGCAGGTGGCCAACCCGTCCCGCCGGTCCCCATGGGCAGGCACGACAGGCAGAGATCTACCGCCACTACTGGGAGGTCCTCTCGTCGGAGGACTACGCGGCGGCGATGTACCGTCGCCTTGGACTGGGTGGCCGTGGCTGGGGCAGCCATTAGGGTTTAGCTTTTTAAAAAAACTGTACAAACATGTTTGAACTGCACTGATATCTATGTGTTTTCATATTTTGAAATGTTTGAATATTTTGTATAGGGGACACGGCTGGGAGCCAGCCCCAACCCCCCCCCCCCCCCCTAAATCGTGGACCAGTCCGGCGCCTCCCATATGGCCCAAAATCGGGCTGCGCCGGACGCCGTATGGGGGGACGAGTGGAGATGCTCTAAGTAACTAACAACACTCGAGTATGGGATATTTGGCCAAATTTTCAAAACATGTCAAGAAAATCCAATATTATGTAGTTTGGGAAACGGTAATTTGAGATGTTAGCTAACTTAATTTTGGTTTTCTCTCAAACATTTACTTTTGAAAGCCTGGAAGAGATGATTTGGAGATAAACTCCTGTGAGTCTGGTATTTATCTCGTTTACAAACACCGATTATAGCATAGACGCACACAAAAGCACACTACCCTCCACACGCATACATACACACTTCCACAATGGATACTTAAAATTGGAGGCATGGAGCTTTAAGATTAACCAATCACCACGAGGTCTCTCTATCCATGAGAACATCGCTTCTCACTGAAAACAATATTCCGCTTTAGTGAGGCATGGTGTGTTGGTTTTGCCACAGATCAATTACATCTAAACTAGATGAACATACAGACACGGAAAACTTTGGCGATAAACACGTGTTGTGCCCTTTATTTTTATCTTTACTAGCAGAGTGCTCGTGCGTTGCTACGGCACCACGTCAAATCAAATGGACATCCTTTCGTATGTTTGAACTTATACATCAATCAAATCCAAATGATATAGAGGCTTTGATTGGCCTATCTTTTGTATTGTATTAGTTAAAATCACATAACATCAATTTCAAACGCGTAATAGTGTGTACATTTATAAAGAGTGTTTTAAGTCCACGAATTGGTGTTTTAATAAAAATATATTCTCCGAAAAGCTGATAATAGGACGTATAGCACCAGAAAGCAAAGCAGTTAATAGTCCATTCTCTCAAAATACAGATCAATCAAGTAGGTAAAATATTCGAATATATACATCATCTATAAGAATATGAACTTTGCTAATCCTTCAAGATCTTTAACACCAGTCTGGCATCCTTGTTCAAATCATACTTCTTGTTTAATTTCTCAATCCTGCAGTAGCTGCTGAGTAGCTCAAAGGGAGAAGTTTCTTTTAGTTTTTTAAAGCTTGCCAAGTCCATGATATTAGTTCTAAGAAATTTTAACAGTAACCAGAGATATTGAGATGGCAGGCAATACTTCTCTTCTCGAGATACTCCTCTTTATTCTCATCAGACATTCGGGCATACCACCCATATATTAGTCCCCTAAGATAATCATTCATGGGATTTGCATTCCCGTCTAGCTGTATTTGTCTGATACTTAAACATGAACACCTCTATGATTCAAATGGGACACAGACGGTTGAATATTCTTCATATGCAAATGACTATGACTACAAATATCAAATGCTAGATTCATGGGGTAAACTAGTGCAGGTAAAAACCTTATACCCTACGTGCAAAAGATGGCATTGGAATTATAAATCTGCGGACAGCTTGTAACACATAAGAACTTAGCACACATGATATAATACATATCTTACCTTGCAATTAAACAAATGAGGTGATGTCGCTTAAATTGCAGAATTGTATTCTTTGTCACGATATAAATGAAACACATTAAAATCTGAGTATACAATAAAATATCACTGAAAATGTTCCTTCCAAATCTAAGCACCAACATTCATCATCGACTTACCTTGTTAACCTACCTAGAAAATGCATCATGGTTCATATCCGCCATGGTATCATGATGGTTTTCTGAAACACAACAATTACAAAGACATGTACGTTTCTGCATATATTCTTTACCATGCTACAAAGTTTCTGTTCTAAGTCTCTGATAATTTAGCTTTAATATGCAGAGATAGGCAAAGTGTTGTTACTTCTTAGACCTAAAAATCAAGAAAACTGCATAAGAAGTTCTAGAGCAAGCGAACAATGTATAAATTTTAATTTAAAAAATTGATCAATGGGAAGATCTACTTAAACTACATTCCAAGTTCATTGACAAGTATGTAGGCCTGGGCAAATACAGTTTCGTGGTTTGACCGGTTTGGGCTTATTATATATTTTTTACACTAAACTGTATGTGTCGATTTTATTTGTGAAAAGAAATGAACTAACCTCGCCAAGCTGGTTTGCCACGGTTTCACCGGTGCCAGATTTTCACACCCCCTAGATCTCAGAGGCGTGCGGGCGCGATGCGGGATGGAGGAGTTCGATCAGGTGCGCGACAATGCCCGAGATTGAGATAAAGGACCCAGCAGCCACGGCTTCCTCCAAGCACCAAGAAGAAGAACGTTGTGTTCACCCGGCGTGAGGCCACGGCCACAGTGCTCTGCCCCGCCCTATTCCTCATCCTCCTTGCTGCGGCTGCCGAGACTGATGTCGCCTTGTCTGCCATAGTCAAGTGTGCGCTAGAGATGATCCTCCTCCGGCCTCGCCTTTTGTGACCTCGTCGTCGGTGCAAGCTCCCTAATCCAGCGGATCGAGCGAAGAGTGCTGAGGTCGTGTGTCGGCAAGGCGGCCAGCACCATCGACCGGCGCTCTCCGTCTGCCTGGACTTTGCCGGCGTCTGTCTGGTTGATTTGGCCTGCCATGGACCTGACCCCGAGGTCGCGCCGCCGGCCATGGTCACGGTGGCCTCCATGGCGGCGCCCATCGCGTGGGTACCTCTACTCGCCGCCTCCGCTTCTCCAAGCTGGCGCTGGTTTGCTTGGTCAGCAATGGACCCGGCCTCGATCTTGTGGCGCCGGCCACCATGGCAGCGCCCGGCGGGTGGATACCTCGGCCGGCAGCACGCATGTATCTAGGGGCTCGAGAGGGCGGAGGGGATTGGCCATGGTCACGGATGCTCAAGTGGATAAGGTTGTGAGGATGTGGTACTTGGTGGTAGCATTGGTGTTATTTCTACAAACTGTTAGGGGCAAAGTTGTCCAATGAAAAATCAGAACGAAAAACTCAAGACAAATTATTCTCCTCATCATCAATCTCATGGTACAATCTTCTTACAAGACCTCACACAATGACTACAAACCGGACACTAACCTGACTCCTAGACCTACACGGACTTAAACTAACACATACTGAGCAACAACAAGCCCATCGCGGACTCCAGACCTAACTAGCACCGGCAGCTGCCTTTTGGCTGTGTTTGTTTGGGCTGCAGCTTTTTAAAAGCAGCTGTGGAGAATCAGCCGTAGAGAATCAGCTGTAGGAAGCAGCTGTTGACAGCAGAGATTTGGTGTTTGGCAGAAGTGCTTTTGATGACTGCTGTAGCTGGTGTTAGGACTGAATTGTCTGTAATGCCCCTGAGTGCAGAAGATGTTATATAAATATTGATTTGAAATGAATTAGGTGTTTCAGACTGTTTTTTACTTAAATACTACGTTCTTCCCGTCAATTTCTTCTCGCTTATTTCTTCCCGCTAACATATTATAAAGCTTGTCCATATTACATCTAAACATAAAACACCATATATCCAAAATACAATACGAGGTTGTAACATAATTAAGTTACAAGGTTGTCCATACGAACCCAAAAGAAGTACACGGTTTTCATGCGTCCACACCTCCTCTCGCAACGAACAGAGCGTTGGCTATGTTATCACGCATGTTGTTCATGCTGACATGGTCCTCTCTCAAATCATTGCCAACATTGCTTCCGGCTGTGGAAACAACATGCCCTGGAGGCATATAGTTCTCATCATTATCACATCGGTAGAAGTGGAGATCAAACAACTGACTATCCCTGATGAAGTTATGGAGAGCCATACATGCAATGATAATATCGGTCTGCTTCTCTAATGGGTAACTTGGCACACCATGCAAGATGCGCCATTTCTGCTTTAATACCCCAAATGTTCTCTCAATAGCATTCCGTAGAGATGAATGTGCATGGTTGAACATTTCTTTCTTGCCAGTAGGCGGTCCAGCAAGTCTGAACTCAGGTAGATGATATTTGGTGCCTGTATATGGTGAAAGGTAGCCATCCTGATTGGGATAACCTGAATCAACTAGATAGTATCTTCCTGAATGAAACACAAGTGAGTGATGGGATATATGACACCAAAATACCACATAATGGAGAGTGCACAAGGCAAACATATACCTGGAGGAAGATGCGGAAAATTTTCTTCAAACTTAAGCAATGTATCTTTGAATATCCTCGTGTCGTGCACAGAACCTGGCCATCCTGCAACTATGGAGGTGAACCGCAAGTCAAAATCACACACAGCCATAACATTCTGTGTGGAATATCCAAGACGGCCAACATGGTTGACCATAGCAGCAGCTGGCACAATAACTGGTATGTGTGTCCCATCAATAGCACCAATTGCACCATTGAAATGAGGGGTGAATCTAGAATCCCGCAGCCTCTCATGCACTGTTGGGAAGAGTGGATCAACAGGCTTGATGAGATCTCCCGCTAACTGATTCACACAATAGAGCACCTCGGCAAACTTTCTATTGATTGTCTCCTTGGATCTCTTGAATCGGTTATGAACTTGAGACACTGATTGTGGACTACCAAGAGTCCACAAAAACATTCCAAGTGCCTCCTCAGAACACATCTTGGATGACCCCTTCAGACCATACTTTTGAACCAAAGTATCATGCAAAGAATCAAAACATGGTCTATGCATTCTGAACATGTCATAACAATCCTTGGAGTTACCCAAACTGTCAAATACCCATTGTTGTCCAGTGTACCTTGGTTGCAGCCTTGGTTTTTTCTCAAGATGCTTCTCACAATGTGAAAGAACATGAGACATAATTTGGGTATTCCGTCGTCGACGGCGTCTTCTTGCCTCCATAAGTGAGGACTCAATGCCATCATCACTCTCACCTTCATCACTGCCATGGCTTGAGCTCATCTGAAAAATAGCATTATGATTAGCCACATAAAAACAACACTAGTAAACAGCCATAAACAACACTAGTTAACAACAACAAACAACACAGTTAACAGCACCAAACAGCAGCAAACAGCACAGTTACAGCACCAAGCAGCAGCACTAAACAGCAGCAAACAGCACAGTTAACAGCACTAGTAAACAACACAGCAAACAACATAGTTTACAGCACAGCAAACAGCACAGTTAACAGCACATTTAACAGCACAAAACAGCACCAAACAGCGCAACAAACAGCACTGTTAACAACACCAAACAGCACAATTAATAGCACCAAATAGCCACCATACTTGATACAAATAGCAGCAAACAACAATATTTATGGTCCAAATAGCACCAAAATAAAGGATACAATCTCCAAGTACATTATGGGTACATTACATAGTAGTGAACATAACAGGATACAAAATAGCTTGTTTTGAGATGAGCATAAGGATATAAAATATCTTTAATTTCTCCTCCTATCCTCATATTGCATCTTCAACCAACGCAGCCGGCCCTCTGCTGTTTTCATGGTATAGAAGAAAGCTCGGTTTTCAAGTTTTCCAAAAAGTTTTGTTGCCATGTAATGCTCAACACTACCCTCTTGGGCACCACATGCCACAACTTCTTCCATGATGGCTTCAATGTCTTGAACCACTTGAGTTGAAGAGGAGATAGCACGGTCTTCATTGATGCAATGGTCAATGAACCGCTTGAAGTCTTGTTGCATTGGACTCTTCTTTTTCTTCCCCGGGCTGGCTGCAATCCTAGCAGCCCCACGCTTTCTGTTCACAGTAGGGGGTGTTGGTGTCAAGCCTTCATCATCTTCAAGGTCAACCAAATCAGCGGGCACCTCTCTTGGCACTCCCGGCATGACCGCTGATGTCCCATCAACATGGGCATCCTCAAACATGCCATCCATCAACTCCAAGTTGTCCGGAGGACCTCTCCGGAAACCCGCAATAAGCTTGTTAGCCTGCATAAGATTTTACAAGTTAATAACCATAATATGATCCATCTATATTGGAATGTAAATGTCATAAACATGGTATATGTCATACCTTGATCAATTCAGCCCATTGTGCCTCGTCTGCTGTAACTGTTTGTTTCACCGGATCCCAACCAAGTCCGGTTGCTTTTGTCTTGTAATACACCCATGCTTGGTACAAATATTTGGTTGAATCCCACTTGTTTTTTAATTGCCCCCTTGTGTACATTTTACCCGTCCTCGTACCAAATTCTATAGCTAGGTTCTTGTACCCATCATTATTAAGGAAAGCAGTAGGTCTATTTCCTGCTTCTTTTTGTTTCTTGCAGATTTCACAAAAAATTATGGTGGAAAGAGGATCCCAATTTGCTTTAGGGCCCTTATTTTCTTGATCCATCTAAGTAATTAAATCAACATATCCCAATCAGCTCACAGATTACTAGCAAAACATATTTCTAGTTGGCACTAGCAAAACAGATTACTAGCAAGATCTGGTTGCAAAACAGCACTAGCAATCAACTAGCAGCTTACTACCTATAACATATTTCAGATTGGCACTAGCAAACAGATTACTAGCAGAACAGATTACTAACAGATTAATAGCAAAACATATTACTAGCAAATCATATTACTAGCAAGATTTGGTTGCAAAACAGCACTAGCAATCAAGTAACAGATTACTAGTAATCAAGTAATAGATTACTACCTAAAACATTTATTTGATTCCATGTGTTCCGCTCACTTCGAATCACTAATTCGAGGCCATGTTTATCAGATCAGAAAAACTCAAAAAAAAGGGCAAAAGTTCCTCACCTTGCCGGTTGATTCGCAACCCGGGTCGGAGAACAACCTCCGTGGTTGGAGCTGGGACTGGGCGCGCCGGAGTAGGTGAAGGGGACGCCAAAGAACGTAGTAAGGCGAGGCGGCGGCTGATGAAGCTCTGGTCTGTGGATGGCGACGGGGACGAGGCCCACTCCTCCTAGGCCGGGGCCTCGTCGATTCGGAGGACGTGATGTCCAGAACGGGGGCGGCGGGGAAGGGAGGACGGCGACTAGTGACAGGGGAGGCGACGGGGAAGGGAGGCAGAGGAAACCCTAGCCCTTCGTGTCCATGGAGTCGGGGGCGAAGGTTGGGCTGAACAGGTATTGTCGGGGATGGGAGGGAGGCAGGGAGCGGCTGTTTCCTGGGCTCGGTGGCTGGTCTCTGGTAATTTCCACCAACTAGTGAGGGCATTGGGGTCAACTCCAATTCGGGAAGCCGGCAGAATCGCGAGAATCGGCTCTCGCCCCGCTTCGGCCGACCGCACGTTTCCAGGCAGTTTTCCAGTCCCGCTTCTGTCAAGCGTTTCGATAATTTTGGTTGTTTGTTTGACTGACCGATTTTGGAGTGGAAAAGCTACAGCCGAAGCTGTAACAAACGGAGCCTACCATGCATGCAACTTCGAATACTGCTTAAAACCTCACACACTTATTAGAGCTTCTCTAACTCATTTCCTAGTCTTTAGAGGAGAAAATGGCCGGAGTAAACTTAACTTAGCGCCGCAGAATTGATCCTCAAAAAACTTAAAGAACTAAAATTTGTTTTTTGCAAACCAAAACTTTTGAACCAAAGTATGAATATTACAAACAGAATAAGTATAATAAATCAAATTATTCATTATTACAAACCCAAATATATATAATAAATCAAATTGTTCAATATTACAAACCAAATTGAATGTAGTAAATCAATTTTTCGAAAACAAATTAATGAAAATAAACACAACTAATTACCGTGGAGATGCCAGAGATACTCAACAAGTTCAGCATGTAGCTGAGTATGTGCCTCCTTATTCTTGATGCTTCGGTGCATTGCGAGGAACTGGTCGATCCTGGATAGATCATGCTCAGGCACAATAGGGTCTCCATTTAAGATGTACCTAAAGTCATCAACCATGTCTCCCTCATCTTCGATGATCATGTTATGCAAAATGATGCAATATGTCATTATATTCTAGTGGACCTTTGGCTTCCAATACTCGACAGGTCCACGAAAAATGCCAAAGCACTTATGAAGCACACCGAAAGCTCTCTCCACATCTTTCCTTGCTGCCTCTTGCTTTCTTGCGAAGTGTGATTTCTTTTTTATTTTGTAAAGATGTCAGGGGACTGTCTTCACAAATTTGGACCATGAAGGGTAGATCCAGTCAGCAAGATAATAAACCTTTGTGTACTAACAGCCTTTGACCTCAAAGTTGCAAGGAGAAGCTTCACCCTTCACAAGACTTGAGAAAAAGTATTTTTGCATCCGAAATCGGCACCAAAATTGCTTGTCTGTGTAGGTTGCATCGGGGTTGAAATAATCTCCCATGATCTTGGCATGACCCTCGGCTCTGTTGCGGTTAATCCATGCACGGCTGAACTGAGATCCCCTCAGCGCCCGAAAATATTCGTTTAAAACCATGATCATTGCCATTTCTAAATCTTCGTCTTCTTCATCTTCCTCCTCGAACGAAGAATCATAGAAAATCATCTCTCTCAACCTCTTCATCTACAGCCGAAGGTGCTCTCGGTCAAGCTAGTCCGCGAACAAAGGCAAAAAACAAAACCAAATGTCATATAGGAATTCGGTCGAATACCTTGTGCGTGGCGGTGGTGTAGATCGTGGCCAGGGCAGTTGCGCTGGCAAAAAGGGGGATCGAAGACCGCAGGGGCTAGGCAAAGACCGGACGACAATGTCGTGGCTGAGAAATGCCCTCCTGGTGGCAGCGCGACGACTAGACGGCAAAGAACCGACGTCTCCATCGCTGGGCAAAGTTTGTCGGAATCCGGCCACTGACCTTGGTTCTGGCCACGTAGTGGTCGGCCGTGGTCGAGCTACACCACCTCCATCCCCTCTGACGGCTTTTCCCAACCGAAACCGACCCCGCCGCGGCCAGAAACGATCTTTCTATAGGTTCCGACCGGAGGTGGGATCCACCTCGATGCAGCGGCTCTAGGGGCGATTCGGGCGACGGTTAGCATAGGCGACTGGGACGGATAGGGGGAATAGGATGGCGGTGCTTCGGGCAGTCGGTGGAGGGAAAAGATGGCCGCCGGCGGCAAGTCTAGTAGGAATGGTGCAGCGGGGCGGCGAGGCAGTGGCAACGGCATGGAGAAGAATAAATTTGCGGGTCGAGGATCGTGGCACATATATTTGCGAGCCGTGGAGGCTGACTCCTAAAATTTTTTCTCCTCTAAAGCCGCTTGGGATTGGTTTAAAGTCGGTTCCGGCCGTTAGAGATGAAAATATATTCCTCCAAACGTTGAAAGGAGATGGGTTAGAGATGCTCTTAAAAGTCTATGACTCTGACTCACAGTGCATGTCAAGCTGACTAGAAAACTAATCAGCTTGCTTATACTAACTCAACCATCGTTAAGGCAAGATTAATGCTAACATATGGTACGTCAGACCTTTTTTAACCTTGGTATGATATGGAGGTACACCCACCGTCCTTGCTTTAGGTTCGATGGTTTGTTTCTTTGTATGTATGTTGTATCAGGGCATCAAATGTGAGTCCTATTTTTTCGATTCGCAATTGATTTGTTTTGTGGAAATAGGCCCTTTTATTACTTTGATTAATGTTTACACCCGGTTTCTACATAACTAGTATGCACATAGCCACATAAACAATGCAGAAAGAGAAAACAGAAAGTTGAGTAAAATTATAAAAATCACGAACACAAACAACGGCTTCGAACTATGGCAGATCAGTCCGCAAATCACACGGTCATCCATGTTGGGAGAAAATATCTCTCGTCGTGTTCTCCAATCGCGTACATCCCTCCACAAACAAGTCACAAAACTCCATGCATTGGAGAATAGTCCATGATCGGAGGATAGCCGTTGTCCGATATATAACCTGCCGGGAAGAAGACACGATGTTATTAAAAATCTTGTCAGTTCTACATAGTCATAGCGACCAAATAATGGCAAGCGCTCCTACCCTGAAGACAGTCTTATATTTATCATCAATCCCATGCAACCAGTTACCAAAAATATTGGCCACCAACCGTGAGGGAGATAAACCATAGGCTATTTAGATGAATGACCATATAGAGCGAGAAAATTTACAATGAAAGAATAAATCATGGATTGTCTCATCTTCATGACAAAAAAACACAATGTGTACTTCCATGCCAATTTCTCTTTACAATATTATATTTTGTAAGAATTACTCCCTTATGGAGCTACCAAGCGA
Organism: Avena sativa; assembly: GCA_916181665.1. Classification (NCBI taxonomy): domain Eukaryota; kingdom Viridiplantae; phylum Streptophyta; class Magnoliopsida; order Poales; family Poaceae; genus Avena; species Avena sativa. The sequence continues at coordinate 478,286,972 of OV702299.1, read as the reverse complement.
ATATCTTCGTCTTTAGGGGTATTTTTATTTTCTAAATTTTACTATTATCATCGACCGAAATATCAGATTGAATCAATGCTCTATAAAATGAGTCAACAGAAAATTTACCACTTTCTAGTAATTTCCATTTGAACCCATTCATATCGTCTGACAGCTGTATCGTGGATAATCGTAATAAAAGATTGTTCCAAGATAGCAGTCGAGGATCTATGAGACTTTTTCTGAAAGACACATTAGGCGGATTAGGTTTCATCACTATGAAAAGCGTATCCCGTTTGTACCGAACAATCAAAGATAGAGCTCGATATTGTTTGCAAAGAGAAGTTTGGCCAAGCCACTTATTCTCTCAGAATCTAATTTGCGATTCATCCTTAATATTAAAAGCACCAAAACGGAAGAAATGTTTTTGGACGCCATTATTCCCGCCCAACAATGTGAGTCACCGGGTTTTCAAACAACTTGAGACACAGCTTTGGAGCCCGTATATTTCCTCCATATAATTGTTTGCCAGACACCATCTTCAATCAGTAGTTTGAAAAGCCATTTACCCAAAAAAAAGCGGTATTTTTGACTTGCAAATCATGTATGCCAAGTCTAACGTATTCTTTCGGTCAGCAAACCACATTCCATCTGGCCAGTCGATATTTATTTTTTTCACTACCCCCTATAAAAAGTATCTTGATCAAAAATAATCCACTTTATTCAAGACACCTTTTGGTAACTGAAAAAATTAGATCATATATAGTACCATGTTGGTGAGTAATGAATTTATGAGTACAAGTCTTACCCAAGGGATAGCAATTTTCCTTTCCAACTATTAAGATACTTTTGAGTCTTTATTCAACAAGTTTCCATTCACCAATTGTGAGATGCTAATAGTGAATCAGCATTTTCTGCTGAGAAACCATTCGGCCATGGCGCTTTGTTATGTTCCATGTGAAAAACAACTTTCTTAACCTCCTTCTCAGTATAAGAGGCAGTTAGGAAGTTGTTTTCCTCAATAGAAAGTTGTGAGATATCCGCTGTTTGGGACTCATCCATAGAAAAAAAGTTTTTCGGTGGAGCCCCAAATAATAAGATGTAATATTAGACTTCAGTTGCTCCTGTCCCTCAATCATACCCTCTTCCTAATTCAGAGAGTGAATAAATTTCATCTTATGCTTGCCATTAGCAACATCATGAAAGTATCTTGTATTTGCATCTCCTTCTAGAATGAATTTTTCTTTAGAGCGTTGGTACCATTTGAGTTCCTTTTCTCGCAGTAGTGTGGCTATCTCCGTATTCGATTGGCTTTTAAACTTAATTTCTTGTGTAGATAACGACCTAACTTTCACAGAAGCTTCTCAGTCATCAATAATAGATGATAGGCATATCTTTTCCTTTTTAAGAATACCAGTAGTGTTTCTATCACAACCTCAAAGGAACTTGCGTAAAGCACGTATTTTATTATTCCATCGCAGTATAAGCGTTTGACCACTAACATGTGTCTCCTAAATAGCCTTGACCATCTCGTATAAACCATCACGAATCATCCACCCGAGTTCAAATTTGAACTCATTCTTAGACTTTCATCACGGTGATCCAACAGATAAAAGTAAAGGAGCATTATCTGACAAAGCCTCAATACGCTCTAGAGCTCGAACAGTTACCATAGGAACTTCTCTTCCCACTCGGTATCCATAAGCACTCTATCTAGTTTTTCGTATGTTGGCTCCGTAAGACTATTAACCCAGGTACATTGTCTTCCTAACATTGTAACCTCTTTTAAATCTAGGCCGTCTATGACAATATTAAACAAGAAAGGCCAATGTTCATCAAAACGACCTCGACTTTTCTCGTGGGAAAATCTTAGCAAATTAAAATCACCACCTATAAGTATAGGATATGAATTATACTTTGCCAGCTAGCTCACATAAAAAGTCCGATTTATAGACATCCTAGATGGCCCCATAAACAGCGACTAGAGACCATGTGGAATTATCATCTTGTTCAGTATATGGAGTTTTATGAAAAAATCTCCAACCGAACTAGCTAAAACTTTCATACTCTCATCTCGGACGTCTAACATGATCCCCCCTGAACGACTGTGCGGTGGACGTGATATCCACGTAAAGTCTACTTCACCAGACAGGCGATTGAGTAGGGCTGATTAAAAATCACGTCTACCAGTCTTAAAAATATCCAGAAAATCCAACTTATAATCTCTCACACAATTAGCAAAGAACAAATGTTTAGCCAAGTCCCGAAGATCTCTGCTATTCGAAAACATTCCATTCATTGAGAAACTATAGAAATTTTGGATACACGGGTATCTTGCAAGACTTCTAGCTCTTTGATTTATGACCAGATGCTTTTAACTCATACACAGAGGCAAATTCCAGTCTCATCAAAGTCCATTTCTGACACTTCACCAACTATGTGAGAAAGAAGTTGACCATCTACTGCGGCATACAACTCCTCCATTGGTGAAGAATCAGGAACAACATCGACCTTAGGAGTAACCATTAGATGGTCAACCCCCATATGTCGCAAAACATTAGAAAAAAAGAACCTCCTATACAGAACTACCCAAACTAATGCCAACATTGGCCAACTTAGAAGTAATAACAGGGGTATAAAAAGAAAGAAAGAATTTCGAAGAGCTCATTATAGCATGCAAATCTAAATTCTTCTCAGCCTTATGACGCATCGCCTTGACCAAAGAGTCTTCATCCGTCACAGACGCACCAGCAGCATCAACCCTGTGACGAGTGCTCCGCCTGAAGGAAGTAGAACCTCCCTGCACATCGATCGGTGTAGCAGCCGGAGTAGTCAAAGCGCGCATCGGAGACAGGGGCAACCCCAACCCCTCCTAGGTCCGGCCACCCCCATCCACCAACGACCAAGGCTGGGCTGCATGAGTCACTGAGGGAGGCCCCTCGTCAACATGCAACCCCTGGTCCTTCCTGACCGCACTCGGCAGCCCTGCAGAGTCCGCGTGCACACACCCAACACCACCGTCATGGGTAGCCGACCCCTCCTAGGTCAGCCCCGCAAAGTCCGTGTCTAAGCGCCTACCTCCAACGTCGCGGGCAGTCGACCGTCCTAGATCGGCTTCCGCGAACACGCCATAGGAACAATCTCCTCGAGCACCTGTTGAGGCCGATCGCGAGGAATAGGTCTACCCATAACATGTGTCCTGAACCACGCTGGAGAAGCAGAACGATCCCTCATAATAGCCACAGAGCGAGGCTGCCTGGATAGCCTCCTGCAACTGATCGTGTGAAACACGTGGTGATGACGAAGTGCCCCTTCCACAATTCGCAATTGATAGTGGGAAATTGTAGGTTTCTTTTTCTTATATACCGAGTATTGCATGTAACTCCCGCCAATTAACGTGAAGTAATCTTGAGCAAAGCCATAGGTATTCTTCGAAGCGTCAAATTGTCCTTTTATGCTCAACAAGGTAATGGACTATTAGATCGTCCCAGCTAAGGGTGGACAAAAACTGAAACCAGCCAAACCGGTTAAACCGAAAAGTTACGGCCTAGTTCATTTTCCTTTACAAATAAAATCCAAAGTTTAGATGTAGTACAAAAATTTGAACTAGCACAAACTGGCTAAAGCAGCCAAACCGTGTATACACAGGCTTAATCCCAGCCATCAGATAATCCTAAATGGACGATTCAAAACAATTTTATTAGGAGCATCTTAGAATTTCTCATGACCCGTATAACACAAACATTGACTTTTTTCTGTTTTCTTCTCGTCAGCAGGGGAAGGTCAAGAATATAGTATTCCAGAAACAGGGCCAATCATTTCCCAAAACGTGTGGGGCTCAGTCGGCATAACATATCCTTATACAGAAGGTATGGGTGTGTTTCTAGTTTCTCACCATGATAATGTGAAAAATATAATATTTCATGTTTACTTGCAGGAAAGTGTTTTGCTGCTAGCCCACCTTTGTTGGAGCCCTCGGAGTATCCAACTCAACAGGATACCACTCAATTCGGAAGCTACGGTATGTCGTTAGGTGTATGTATAATAGGCGTATGTATAATCTAAATAAGTCATCACGTAAATAATGTCATAGAAGCATGTATCTATTTTCACTTTGCATCAGTAAAATTTGTCAAGAATTAAAGTTATCTAGCTAAGATACCTTACAGTAAAATCCCTCAATAAAAATGGTGGCATGCATCACCAATCGGCCTCGTGGGGGTGTTACCTCGCTTTATAAAAATAATTAACCAAGAATATATTTTGTCAACTTGTTTGATGGGTTGACCGAAGTGGGTAAGAAGAGTCAGTGCTTCAAGCTCCTTCCCTATTGAACGACCGTCATCAGTAATGGAGATAGGTTCGGTCGATAGAGTCCTCGCTGTTGTGGAGGGCACATCGGAGCCACGACCAGTGGCAGAGCTAGGGGGACCAGCAGGGGCCAAGGCCCCCCCCTCTGATATGCTGCAGCAAGGGAAAATGGCAAATTTTGTGTAGATTTTGTAAACTAATTCGTGGAGATTAGCTTGTCCGGCTCCCCTTATAAAAGAATAGCTACGTCGGCCCCCCTTGAGTCTGTATCCTGCCTCCGCCGCTGGCCATGACTATTTCTAAAGTAACCCTCATCGGCAGCATAACTCTACTTATCTCCCTTGGTGATGTGAGGCCACTCGGTGGTGATGTTTGTGTTTCAATTGTATTCCTTGAGGCTACAATGCACACCGAGAATTCTGCCTAATCACGGCATTCAAATCATGTAGCACACATGTGCTTTGTTGTTGTCTTCCTCACATAATATTTTAAATAAAATTTCATAGCTTAACTCACACAATATATTAAAGACAACACTTTCACCACATTCATATCATCCTAAAAACACATTTCGTATCTTCAAACCAACATAATGACACTTGTTCACCATCCATACAAACATACATAGTTCACCATTATCTAAATAATAGTGTTAAAAATATGAGTTAGAAAGAAAATAAAAAATAATAATTTATTTGTTTTGTCGATGCCAGGCCAGCACAATGCCCAAGTTAACTATCCCTCTAGTCTATTCTTCTGGGACGGATGGGGAGTGTTCATATGAAACAATGATGTCAACACCACCGTCTACACAAAATTTTCATCAATATGAAAATAAACACAAAAGGAAGATAAATTAAATAAATATGGTTGAAAATGATTATACTTAAGGATGACAGAAAATGGATATTCAGAATTAACCTATGCTAGAAGTTGTTTGTAATGACTTTGTGTACAATGTCACAGATGTAGGCTTTTTCAAAACCTTTCGACTTATCAACACAAAAGTCAAATTAAAAAAGAATACGACTAACTGAAAGTATATAACAAACATCTAACGTCCATTCTCTCACTTGAACTTCCTATGGAACTAAAAAATAGCTTTGTTTGTTATTGAGCTTGAGTTTAGTTGTAATTTCAACAAATCGTGAGAATACCACGAAAGAAAGATAAAATTAATAAAGAAGTATATATGGAAACCTTAATGATAAGCTTTCCATATATTAGTCATATAAGTTTTATCATGTTGCATTTTTAACTTGCATCATACTAAAATTCAAAGGAGAAAGCAAGAGACAAGGAAGGAGAAAGGTCGAGAGCATCCACATTTGCAGTTCATAACTTTTTATCAAAATGGGAACATAGTCCCAGGCTCTGCATACAATTGATGCATGTACTATTTTATTTCATTATTTAAGATCAATGTACTCTAGGTTGTCCACATCGATTGCGCTCTTGTACAATGCATTGAGTGTTTTGCAACCCCAACATGGTCCAAATGAGTTGTTGCTTTAAATTTGTTTATCTGCCCAATGACCATAATACTTAAAAACAGGTATCTTCATCATTCCCGCTAAATAATAAAATACTTATTAGGGTTTAAGAATGTTGAAATCAACCTATCTGGACTAAATTATAACACTACTTAGAATAGGATTTAGTGTTGAAGCTAGGTTTTAATGTTATTAGAAAAAATCATGGACCTTAAACCCTGTTTCCAAATTAGTTTGTTTGTTCATCCTTGATTGTGGCATGTCAACTAAATGTATTAATAACAATGGCATGTTCTACAATAAAATAGTGGCATGTTAACCAAAAATACCAAAAAATTATAATAATACTGGCATCTTCACCAACACGACGTCCAGTACCACAAGGGTTCATACCGTTCGACGGATCTTCAGGCGACCTCCACTCGCAGTGATGCTGAATCAAAGATACATTCAATACAAATCTAGGCTTATTACCTTAGGCGAGGCAGGCTCGCTTAGCATCGCCGGCGGAGGCCCTAGTGCCGGAGCCACGGTCAGAGGAGTCTGAGTCATTCTTCTCCTCTTCTAAATCCTCATCCTATGCCTCCTCCTCCTTGTCGGCCTCTACTCCACCTCCATCGCCATGGATGACACCGCCTCTGGCCCTAGGCCCTGGATGGGGAGCAGAGACCTTCCTGTGGCGACCCGAATCTACGTCTGGAATAGCACCTCATGGGCCCGTTCCATCTGGTGCTTGGTGGTGGAGATGCGGACGGCCATCTCCAGCGCCGCCTCCCGGATTAGGTTGTCATTGCTCTCGCGCTAGTAGTTGGCACGAGAAAAGAGACACCCCACCTACAGATCGGAATCCACTTCCTTTGATGAGGTCGAGGAAGATGACAAGATCAAGGCGGCCAGCAGCAGGCACTGCATGGTGGAGCTCCGATGAAGCAGGATGTAGTTGTAGAATTATAATAAATCTCACGCATATTGATTGTAGCGAGTACAAGAAGTATATATAATGCTGGAGTCACAACCGACTCAGCCAAAACCCTAACCGACTCGGCCAGCCTAACCAACTTGTATTACAAGACAAACTCATAATCTAACATCCCCCCGCAGTCTTAGCATGGGGTTCAACAACGTTGAGACTGAATCGAATGTCAGTAAAAGGCGCAGTAGCAAGAGCCTTGGTGAAGATATCAGCAAATTGCGCTGTGGTAGGAACATGTAGAACCCGTACTTGGCCCAAAGCAACCTTCTCCCGAACAAAGTGGATATCGATCTCGATGTGCTTGGTGCGACGATGTTGCACTGGATTGCTAGACATGTATATAGCTGAAACATTGTCTCAATAGATAATTGTTGCTTGGTGAATAGGACGGTGCAACTCCGAAAGTAGCTGGCGTAGCCAAACCGTTTCAGCAACCGTGTGTGCAACCTCCCTGTACTCAGCCTCTGTAGAAGACCTTGAGACTGTAACCTGTCTTTTTGAGGACCAAGAAACCAAATTGTTACCAAGAAAAACACAGTATCCGGACGTAGATCTACGAGTATCTGGACAACCAGCCTAGTCGGCATCGGAATATGTTGTCAAAGTAGTAGGAGAGGAAGAATTAATGTGAAGACCGTGATCAAGAGTGCCTTTGAGATATCTAAGAATACGTTTGACATGGTTATGATGTGGGACACGGGGATCATGCATATAGAGACAAGCTTGTTGGACAGCATAAGAAAGCTCAGGACGGGTAAGAGTAAGATATTGTAGAGCACCTACAAGACTGCGATAAAGAGTAGGATCGGAAAAGGACTCGCCATCAGCAGAAAGTTTAAAAGATGTATCAACAGGAGTACGAGAGGGCTGACAATCCTGCATCCCTTCCCGCGAGAGAAGGTCAAGAACATATTGTCGTTGGGATAGAAAAAGACCATTGGAATTGCGAGCGACAGAAATACCAAGAAAATGATGTAAGTGACCTAGACCAGTCATGGAGAATTCGGTGTTTAAAAGAGAAATAATATGGTTGAGAAAAGGGGTGGAGGAAGCTGTGAGGACAATATCATCAACATATAGAAGTAAATAAGAGGTTTGTGAATTTTGATTGTAGACAAAAAGAGAGGAATCAGAAAGAGAGGGAACAAAGCCTATTGTTTGGGTGAAAGTAGAAAAACGTTGAAACCATGCTCGTGGGGCTTGTTTAAGGCCATAAAGAGATTTTTGGAGAAGACATACGTGATTGGGTAGATTAGGATTTTTGAATCCAAGAGGTTGTTGACAATAGACTGTTTCATTAAGGCTTCCATGAAGAAACGCATTTTTAACGTCGAGTTGATGAATAGGCCAAGAGGAGGAAATGGCAAGACTAAGGACAGTGCGAATTGTGCTTGGCTTAACAACAGGAGAAAAGGTTTCATCATAGTCAATTCCATGTTGTTGAGAGAAACCCCGACAAACCCATCTGGCTTTATAGCGAGCAAGAGATCCATCGGAGTGGAATTTTTGGCGAAAAGACCCATTTGCCGGAGACAATGTTTGCACCATGTGGTCGGGGAACAAGTTGCCAAGTGTCATTTTGCAATAGAGCTTGAAACTCATCTCGCATGGTTGAGGACCAATGAGGATCTAGAAGAGCAGCTTTGTAGGTACGAGGAATAGGTGAAATTTCGGATTCGGCAAGAAGAGTGAGACGTTCTTTAGGTTGAAGGCGAAAACCAGACTTAGCACGAGTGCGCATAACATGGTCATTGCTAGGAGAAGTAGTAGGGATGGCACGTGAGGGTAAAGGAGCAGAGGAGGTGCCCGGCGCAGCGAAACGACCGGGCACATGTGATGTTGCGTCGGCAGCGCGCGCTGCCGCAACAGGGTTTGGAGCCTGAATCTCTGCCGCGGCAGAGGGTTCAGCAGGCTCAAGCGGGGCAGGGAGGTCTGGCGCGGCAGAGTTTTGCGTCATTTCATGTGCCGCGGCAGGGGGTTGGGTCGGTTCTGCCGTGACTTGGGGCTGTAAGTTGGTGACGCTGGGGCTGTATAGGAGGGGATGTAGGAAGCTAGGGGAGTGATTTGGAGGTGTTGGTGAGATAGGTTCAGGGGAAGGTGACCGAGTAGAAAAAGGAAAGGTTGTTTCATCGAAAGTGACGTGACGGGATATATGGATGCGACCATTGGAAAGATCTAGACAGCGATATCCTTTATGCTCGTCGGAATAACCGAGAAACACGCAGGGGATGGAGCGAGAAGATAGTTTATTGAGAGTGGTGGCGTATATGTTGGGGAAACAAAGGCAACTGAAAACTTTTAACTCGGAATAATTGGGGTGGCTTAGGAAAAGGGAGTAGAAGGGTGTTGTTTTAGGGTTAACAGTGGAGGGTCGGATGTTTAAAAGAAAAGTGGCCGTTCGAAGAGCTTCTGCCCAAAACTTTGGTGGCATAGATGATTGAATGAGAAGGGTGCGGACTATATCATTAAGAGTACGGAGAGATCGTTCTGCCTTGCCGTTTTGGGGAGAGGTGTAGGGACAAGAAAAACGCAACAGAATTCCATGTTGAAGAAAAAGGTTTCGATTTTTACTGTTGTTGAATTCACGGCCATTGTCACATTGGAGAAACCGAATGGGTAGAAAGAAGTGTGTGGAAACATATCGTTGAAAATGGAGAAAGGTGGTGTGTACATCTGATTTGTGATTGAGAGGAAACGTCCAAATAAAATGAGTAAAGTCATCTAGAATAACAAGATAGTATTGAAAACCAGAAATACTAGTGTGAGGAGAGGTCCATATATCACAATGTAAAAGCTCGAAAGGAAAACTGCTATAGGAACTAGAAGAACTAAAGGGAAGACGCACATGTTTGCCTTGTTGACACGACTCACACACTAAGGGATCATGAAGATCTTTATTACATGGAAGACAAAATTCACTAAGCAAATTTGTAGTGGTGACGGCATTGGGGTGGCCTAGACGCTGGTGCCAAAGGTGGACGAAGGCCATCATGGAGGAGGGGGAACATGCGGCAGGAGCTCCATGGATAGAATAGAGATCACTGGAGCTATTGAAGCGTGCGATCTCCTCCTTGGTTCGAAGATCCTTCACAGATAGACCAAAATGATCAAATTCAATAGAGACAAGATTGTCGAAGGTAAACTTGCGAACAGAAATTAAGTTTTTGATAAGAGCAGGAGCAACGAGAACATCGCGAAGTAAAAGGGTTTTAATGGGTGTGGGTAATTGAGTGTGACCGGTGCTATAGATTGGAATAGTGGAACCATTGCCTAGGGTAATTGAAGAAAAAGGAGAAGAGGTGCAATTTGACAGCATAATATGCGAATTAGACATGTGGCTAGAAGCACCAGAATCGAAAATCTAGTCCATACCTGATGCTCCCTGGGAAGCAAAATTGTTCATGGCCTGCAAGAAGGCGGCTTGGTCCGAATGGGGTGTTGGTGAAGACAGTAGAGGCGGAGCCGTCGATGGTGGCGGAGCATGCAGCGTGTAGGAGGCTATCGAAGCAGATGGCAGCTGAGGCTACATGTGGTAGAGACCGCTGCTTTCGATGTAGTAGGGCGCAGGAGACGGAGCGCCGTAGGTGTAGGTTGACGGGGCAACATGGTATGCCTGTGTCGGGGGACGAGGACTCAAAAGTCCTGGCGATCCCGTGTGGGGGCGGAGTCCCGGCATCCAGGAGCCAGAGTATGCAGGAGGCGCGCCGATCGGGGACGGTGAAGTCCAGGGCATCGGCCAGGCTTGGACAAGCCCGGTCCAAGGATCATGTGGAGGGCGCCAAGATGGGGGCACAGGTGGAGGGCCGACGCTCGGAGGTGGTGTCAGAGCTGACGGGGTTGGTGCAGCTGGTGGGTGCGGCGTTGGCGGGCGGTAGGTCGGGTTTCTACCACGGTAGTTCGGGCTCGGGCGCCATCCCGCGGGGGGCTGCATTGGAGGAGCTGGAGGAGCGGTCGGTGGTGGAGGTGGTGGCCGTGGCATGGCGACGAAGACCTGATGACGCGACTCTTTGTTGTTCATGGCGCGATCGGCCCATTAGAGTATGGACCGGACCTCGGCAAAGGAGGGTGGTGGACGCATCATGGGGATAAAGGACGCCTGTTTCTCGAAGCGTTCGCCAAGACCGACGAGGAGGACGTTGATGAGTTGCTTGCCGTAGAAAGGATCCCCAAGCTCGCGAAGTTCGTCGACGATGGACTTTAGGCGTTGGCAATAGACGCGAACTTGTGAGTCTCCTTGGACGGTGTTGCGGAGCTCTGTGTGGAGAGTGTTGACGCGACCATCGACGTTGTCCTGGAAGAGTTGGCGTAGAGCCACCCAGAGGGCGGCAGCGTTGGTGGCGTCGCGGAAGACGAGGTTGAAGATCTTGATGGAGACTCGTTGATAGATCCATTGGATGATCGTGAGATCGTCCTTGACCCAGCGTGGATCCGAGGGCCGAGGGACGGTGTCGGTGGCGACGTGGTCGAGAAGATTGCAGCGACCAAGGTGAACTTCGAAGAGATGGCGCCAATGGTAGTAATTATGCTTTGGTAAATCTAGGGTAATTGGGATGAACAAGCTGACATCTGAGATCGTGTCGGCATAGTTGATAGTGGGGATAGTTGGGACTAGGGTTTGAGTGGATGGATTGGAGGAGGACGCCGCGAGAGAGGCAGTTTTGGCGGCGGCGAGGGCAGCCCGGCGTTCGAAGTAGCCGGGTGGAGGCGACGGCGGCGGTGTGGGGGGCGCGGCCATGGCCTAGGAACGGAACTAATCTGATATCATGTAGAATTATAATAAATCTCACATATAATTGTAGCGAGTACAAGGAGTATATATAATGCTGGAGTCATAACCGACTCAGCCAAAACCCTAACCGACTCGGCCAGCCTAACCAACTTGTATTACAAGACAAACTCATAATCTAATAGTAGTCACGCGTATGGGAGCTCTCACGGCCGGCTGCCCAACAGCTAAAGCCCCTTTGTCGTGCGTCGCGGCTGGTGGCAGCGGGGTACTACACCTGCGTAGACGTGGTTGGCGGAGGATGGGCATGTTTTATTTCTTGTTAGAGGGTGTTGGTTCTAATTCCGAAATATATCAAAGATGGGGTCTTAGGTTTTAATCGCAAGTGGATTTCCTTAACATTAATCATATTCTCCCGAGTATTTTCTTTGTTTATAAAAATAATATATTAATACCAAGACGCTATCAATTACATCCAGTCTCTGTAATAACATAATGTCTAGAGCAACTCTAGGCATCACGGATGCATGTAGCCAAAAATAAAATAAAAAAGGATAAAAAGAAAAAGCCCTATCGAGACAAACATAGGCTCGTAGCAGGACAAGCACCACAGATTGGACAACACTTAGAATCCTAAAAAGATTATTATCCAAAATGACACCTTCAAAACAAACACCATTGTTGTGTGATACAACCAATTAGTCAGATACAGGGTTTTCACCATTAAGAGGTCCCTTCTCTAAACAATGCCTTCAACAAGGGAACGACTAGGAAGCCGCCATTGTCAGTACAACCACGAAGGTCGGTCTGAGGGTTTTCACCCTGAAAAAACAGAGACCACCAAGAATGAAATCTGCTAGTGTGAACGTACCCACTCGTCATGATCACTGTTATAGAGCGTTGATCATCTAATACGCATCCTTCTTCCAAACCGCTACGACTAAACTCAAACTTTGCCAAATCTCAACTCGACTTGAGTAAGCGAGATGGAGCCTCCCGAATCAAACCAATCTTCTCAATACACAAACACCCTGATCCTCCCATCAAACCTTAGTGAATACAGCAATGCAAGACAGACCCAGGTGATTGGGATCGCCACTGAAGTATCAAGACGCCATGAGCATCGACGCGAGTCAGCCCATCCATGTCGCCCACTGCGACTCCAAAAGGAGGGAGATTGCACAATGCCCACTCGGCAGTCCCACGATCTTCAGGATGGCGTCATAGTCCATGACGCGCTGGCAAGGATCGCACACAAGCCACCATGCCTAGACGCGGGCAGTAGCATGACCCATGCCTCTGTGACAAGGCCTGTCGATGGAGCCTGCAATCTTGCAATTGAGACCAGATCAGATCAATCCCACATCAGCGATAGAGGATACTAGGGAAAAAACCACACCATTATTCGAACAAGACCCTTGGTCACCCGCACCGCCACACGTGCCAAGCGTACCACTGGCTAGAGAAGGAAAGTCGTCAGACCCAACTCCACCGCTGTCGGCAGCAGCGGTGGTAGGGAGGACCCCTGGTGGCGCTTGGGGGTCAGGGAGAACTAGTGACTTAACTGCTATTAAGACTTGGTTTGACTATATTACCTAGACCACTTCAAACATATTCACACTAGAAATATATTTTTGAAATCTATTTCTTAACCACATTGTGAACGGTTAGATTCAAACCTTATTTAGCACGGAGGTTCACATCGTGGCACGGACATATGGAGATCATCCATGGGTGATCCGGCAAACTCACATTGGCAATGATCATCCATTCTTGACCGTTCCTTATGCCGGCATGTTCACCTGTGCTTGTTTTTGGTGTGCCTCACCTCCCATTGCATTTTCTTAACCTCACCTTGTGAAGCCGGTTTCGATGACAGATGTCCTTAATATCCCTTTGTACTAGTGCCTTCATAGCCAAGTGTAAGAATTTTTTTCGAAGGGGAGACATAGCTCCAGCCTATGTATCCATGGATGCATGCGGCTTCTTTATTGCTTTATTCAAGATAGTCTTACAAAAAAGATTATAGCACGGGTCACACAGGTTGATATATGAATCAACCATCTAAAGAATATAGAACCCATGAAATAACTCTACACTAATGTGTCAACCTATGATTAAAACACAAGTTGCACTGGCCCGTAAAAATCCTGTGTGCAACCCTCTCTAGGCGGCTACACCCGGTTGCCAAATCTTTGCGCTTCTCCATTTGTTATAGGAAGGACCATGTACGGATCCAAGAGTAACCAATGGTATAACCTGCATAAAAGAGAATTGTTTGGCATTATTAAAGTTATAATCATTTCGAACATTCCATATGATCCATAATAAGTACAAACACCTACTCGGATATGCATTTTATCTTGTTTTACAACTCCCGCTAGCCAATTCCCAAACAAGCCAAAGTATAAGATGTAGATGATTTTGTTAGATGTATATATCTGTATATTGTATTTCTTCCATATGTTAGGGGGCTTCCTGCATATTTGCCTTGTACCTGTACTATATATTGTGGCCTTTGGCCCCCAGAGGAATATAAGTTGTCTATTCCTAACATGGTATCAGAGCCTCGTTAGCCTCGTTCTCTTTCTCGCAACTTCGTCGGCTGCCACCGTCCCTATCGCCGCCGGCCTTGCCGTTGTCGTCGCCGCCGGTCGCCGTCCGTTTTGCTCCGTTTCAGATCTGGATCGGTCTCCGTCTCAGATCTGGACCGTCTGTGTCCCGATCGAGATCCGTTTCAGATTGAAATTCGTCTTCCAACTGCTCCCGTCGGGCTGCCTTCTACTGCCACCGCCAACTGCCGTCTCTGCTTCAGGTCCCGTCGCCAGAGCCCTGCCGTCCCTGTCGCCAGAGCCCTGCCCGCGCCCTGCTGCCTCCCGATTATCTGCTGCAACTCGACGACCAAGCATTGGATCTGATTGCTTGGATTGATTCCATCTGACTGCTTGGATTGATTCCCTTGGATTGATTAATGTCTGCTACTCGTCCGCGCGTGACTGCTTGGATTGATTCCCTCCTGCTACTCGTCTGCGCGTGACGCCCTGCTCCTGCTCGCGCGTGACACCCGACGCCCTGCCCGCGCGTGACACCCGACGCCCTGCCCGCGCGTGACGCGTGCCCGACGTCGCCCTGTCTCACCGACCGCGTGTGACGCGCGCCCGACGACGTCCTGCCGCGTGACGCGCGCCCGACGCCCTGCTGCTTCCCGACGGCTGTTCGCCTGCACCGTCCGGCCCGGTCCCGTCTGCCGGCCGTCTAACGGACTCCAGCTCGCCCGGATTGGATCTGAGAGTTAAAAAAAATTGAGAGAGAGATGTCTTCTGCATCGGGCTATGTTGCGATTCCTCGCTGCCCGGTGATCTTCGATGGCACGAATTATCCTGATTTCGCTGCCTTTATGCGCGGTCTCCGTCTTTGGGGTGTGCTCTCCGGCGAGGTCCCCTGTCCGCCATGCCCCTGCTCCTGTGGCTCCTCTTCCGCCGACGCCGATTGTTCTTGGTGCTGATGCTTCTCAGGAGGCCAAGGATGCTGCTCAGAGTGCTGATGATAGTGTTGTTGCTGCTTATGACCTGAAGTTCAAGCAATACTCTGCTGATCTCGAGTCCTATCGCCACGCTCTGACTGCCTACACTCAGTGGGTCGATGAGGATGCTCGTGCTGCTGCTGTTCTCACCTCTAGTGTTCTGCCCCAGTATGCTGCTGAGTTCATGAGTCTTCCTACTGTTGCCGCTCAGTGGGCACATCTTCGTCAGCGCTATCAGCCGTCTGGGGATGCTCTTTACCTGTCTGTGGTTCGCCAGGAGCATGCTCTTCAACAGGGTGATTCCACTATTGATGAGTTCTATACTCAAAGTGCTGCTATCTGGCGTCAACTTGATTCTCTCCGTACTTCTGTTTGTGGCACCTGCTCGTGCTGCCAGATTGTGCGCTCGGATTTGGAGTTTCGCCGCATCTATGAGTTTCTGTCTCGGCTCCGCCAGGAGTTTGAGCTCCGGCGTGCTCAGCTGAATGCTCGTGGTCGTGTTCCGCTCTCTGAGGTGTTGTCTGAGCTTAGGGCTGAGGAGACCCGTCTCCGTGGTGCTGGTCTTCTTACGGTTCCATCTGTGTTTGCTACTCGTGGTCCTCCTATGCCGTCTGCTCCCTTGACTTAGCCGCGGTCCTCTGTGCCGCCGCTGATACTACCCACTCCTCCAGGTCAGGGTCAGAGTCAGCACCAGCAGTCTCAGGGTCCGAGTCAGCACCAGCAGCCTCAGGGTCAGAGTCAGCACCAGCAGGCTTGTGGTCAGGGTCGTCGTGGTTCTCTTCGTCACTGCTCTTATTGCAACAGGGATGGCCACACTTGGGCCACCTGTTATACACGGGATCCCAGTTTACGTCAGCAGCACCAGGCTCGTGGGCAGACGGCTCCTTCCGGGTCTTCAGCAGTTGCTCTCTCTGATTAGGACATTATCAGGAGTCTTTGTGGTCTGCTTGCTGCTACAGGCTCTTCTTCGCCGGGCACTGCTGGTTCCGTGACTGATTATTCCGGCACTGCGCGACCACCATCTTCTACATAGTCAGGTATGTCCCCGTGGTATCTGGATTCTAGAGCTTCTTTTCATATGACCTCTCAGTCTTCTTTTCTGTCTGCTCTTCGTGAAGGGTTTCGCAGCATAGTAAATCAAAATTTTCTACGGATGCGAACGGGAAAAGCCAAGATCTAATCTAGGAGATGCAAACAACGAGGGGGGGATAGATGAGATCTTCATACCCTTGAAGATTCGCACAGCGGAACGTTCGATGGAACGTGGTTGATGTAGTCGTACTAGCTTCTCCTCCTCGCGATCCGATCCGATCCAACACCGCAAGTGGCGATGCCTCCGAGAGATGCACACGTGCGGCACCTCGACGTCTCCTCCTTCCTCGGTCCAGCAAGTGGGGTGGAGAGATAGGTTGGATCTACAACACGATGGCGTGGTGCAAACGGTGGAGAGTTTCTGCGGCAGGGCTTCGCCTACGCGCAGTCGGGAGGGAGAGAGAGAGGAGGGCAGCAGGGCGGCTAGGGCTTGAGGAGGTGTGGGGGGAGGGTGCGCCCCCTGCCCTCTTTATATAGAGGGGTGGGCGGCTGCCCCTTGCCCCTCCTCCAAGCCTAGGGTCGGCGGCCAAGAGGGAGGAGTGGGGGGCAAGTCCCCCCCCCTTCTAGAAGCTCTCCCTAGGGTTACCCTAGGGCTTGGCCGACTGGGCCTATGGGGCCTTGTGCCCCTGGCCCAAAGCGGCCAGGGCACTCCCTCGTAGGCCCACGCCCCCTCCCGACAAGTGGGGCCACGTTGGTCCCACTCCGGAAGGTTCTAGAAGCTTCCGGTACAATACTGAACAATCCGAAACAATTCCGAACTCCAAAAACTGTTTTGCCTTATATGAATCTTATTCTCCGGACCATTCCAGAACCTCTCGTGACGTCCTGGATCTCATCCGAGACTCCGAACAAAAACTCATAAACCAATTATCCATTCTATCCTACCGTCGAGACACGTTAAGTGTGTGACCCTGCGGGTTCGAGAATATGCAGACATGATCTTCTATCAATAATCAACAGCGGGGTCTGGAAACCCATATTGACTCCCACACATTCATCGATGATCATATCGGATGAACCACGATGCCAGGATTCAATTAATCCCATATATATATTCCCTTCGTCACACGATATTTTACTTGCCCAAGATTCGATCGTCGGCATCGGCATACCTAGTTCAATCTCGTTCATAGCAAGTACTTTACTCGTTCCGTAATCCGATATCACTTTGTGATTAACTCCTTAACCACGTGCTTGCAAGCGGTGTTGATATCGATTACCGAGTGGGCCCGAAGTATATCTCTCCGACTTGGGAGGGACAAATCCCATCTCGATACATACAACCCAACAGGTACTTTCCGATCACCTGAGAGACACCTTTATGATCACCCTCTCATAGGATGACGTTTGATGACCTCAAAGCTTTCTTCCGATACCAGGGAGTTGCATTATCTCATGGTCTAAGGAATACAATATTTGACATAAGAAAAGCTTCGCAAAGATGAACACGATGACACGATCTAATTGCTCTGCTTAATTTGGGTCTGTCCATCATATCATTCTTCCAATGATATGATCTCATTATTAATCGACAACTCATGTCTATGGTTAGGAAACCTTAACCATCATTAATCAATGAGCTAGTCCATAGAGGCGTACTAGGGACACGGTGTTGTTCACAAACCACACAAGTATTAAAGTTTCCGCTTAATACAATTCTAGCATGGAATGTAAACTTTATCATGAACAAGAATTATAATAATAACATCTTTATTATTGCCTCTAGGGCATAATTCCAACACTTCGTTCTCTCCTTTCCCCAGTCCGTGTTATCACGGCTGATGGTACCTCTCTTTTTGTTTCTAGTCGGGGCACCCTTTCTACTTCTTCCTTTTCTGTTCCTGATATCTCTCATGTTCCTCTTCTTAAGATGAATCTGTTCTCTGCTAGCCAGCTTACTGACTCTGGTTGTCGCGTCATTCTTGATGCTGATTCTTGTGTTGTCCAGGACCCTCACACACAGGCCCTGGTTGGAGCTGGCCCTCGCAGCCGTGACTCTTCAGGACTTTGGGAGTTAGACTGGCTTCGTGTTCCTTCCGCTGCCACTTCATCTGCCAGTTCTTCTCCGGTTGTCGCCTCTACTACCAGCTCCTTTCAGCGGTGGCATCATCGTCTTGGTCACCTCTCTGACTCTCTCCTGTCGTCATTAGTTCATCGTGGTCTTTTGGGGTCTGTCTCAGGAGATGGGTCTTTGCATTGTCAGGGCTGCAGGTTGGGTAAACAAATTCAGCTTCCCTATCCTACTAGCGCGTTTGTATCTCAGCGACCTTTTGATTCAGTTCATTCCGATGTTTGGGGTCCGGCTCCTTTCGCTTCGAAAGGGGGCCATCGCTACTATATTTTATTCATCAATGATTTTTCTCGGTACACTTGGTTGTATTTTATGCGCTCTCGTAGTGAGTTGCTCTCCATATATGAGCGTTTTGAGGTCATGGTCCGTACTCAGTATTCTACCCCCATTCGTGTGTTTCGTGCTGATTCTGCTGGTGAGTATATCTACCAGATGTTGCGAGGTGTCCTTGCTGAGCAGGGAACTCTTGCTCAGTTCTCCTGTCCTGGTGCACATGCCTAGAATGGCGTTGCTGAGCGTAAGCATCGCCATCTTCTTGAGACCACTCGTGCCATGATGATTGCTTCTTCTCTCCCGCCGCATTTCTGGCCTGAGGCTGTCGCTACGTCGGCTTACCTCATCAATATTCAGCCTTCTGCCACCTTGCAGGGTGGTATCCCTCTTGAGCGCCTATCTGGACAGTCTCCAGACTACTCCATGCTTCGCTTGTTTGGTTGTGTTTGCTATGTTCTCCTTGCTCCTCGCGAACGCACCAAACTAACCGCTCAGTCCATTGAGTGTGTCTTCCTTGGATACAAGGATGAGCATAAGGGCTATCGCTGTTGGGACCCTATTGGTCGGCGGATGCGTATCTCTTGTGATGTTACTTTTGATGAGACGTGTCCTTTCTATCCTCGTCCCACCACTGGTACTTACCCGGTGGAAGATATCTCTTTTCTTCGCTTTCCTAACACACCTCCTTCTACCCCTATTGTGTCTTCTTCAGGATCTCCTCCCCCTGATGTCTCTTCTTCGACACCGTCCTCCTCTGCTCCGTCTAGTTCTTCTAGTTCTCCTCGTTCTCCCGAGTCTTCCTCTTCTATTCCTTCTTCTTCATCGTCGTCTCCCGAGTCGTCTTCCTCTGATGATCTTCCCTCTACTCGTCCTGTTCGTCAGCGTCGTGCCCCCAACCGTTACTCTCCTAGTCAGTATGGTCTTTCTGTTACCTCCGAGCCGAATTCTTATCGGGATGCTGAGCATCATCCTGAATGGCAGCTGGCCATGGCTGAGGAGATTGCTGCGCTTGAGCGCACTGGCACCTGGGATCTTGTTTTCCCCCCTCCCGGTGTTCGTCCTATCACGTGTAAGTGGGTCCATAAGATTAAGACCCGCTCTGATGGATCTCTTGAGCGCTATAAAGCGCGTCTTGTGGCTCGTGGTTTTCAGCAGGAGCATGGTCGTGACTATGATGAGACCTTTGCTCCTGTGGCTCATATGACCACTGTGCGTACTCTTCTTGCTGTTGCTTCTGTTCGTCACTGGTCCGTGTCCCAGTTTGATGTTCAGAACGCCTTCTCAATGGTGAGTTGAGTGAGGAGATTTATATGCAGCCTCCTCCTGGGTATTCTGTTCCCGAGGGGATGGTTTGTCGTCTTCGATGTTCTCTTTATGGCCTCAAACAGGCCCCTCGTGCCTGGTTTGAGCGCTTTGCTTCCGTAGTGACTGCTGCTGGTTTCTCTCCTAGTGCTCATGATCCAGCGCTGTTTGTTCACACTTCTCCTCGTGGACGCACTCTTCTTCTTCTCTATGTTGATGATATGATCATTACTGGTGATGATCCTGAGTATATCGCCTTTGTTAAGGCTCGTCTTCGTGAACAGTTTCTTATGACTGATCTTGGTCCTCTTCGATACTTTCTTGGGATTGAGGTTTCCTCCACTTCTGATGGCTTTTACATCTCTCAGGAAAAGTATATTCAGGATCTTCTTGCTCGTGCTGCTCTTGGGGATGAGCGCACTGTTGAGACCCCTATGGTGATCCTCTTTCTGATCCGACGCGTTATCGTCATCTTGTTGGGAGTCTTGTTTATCTTGCTGTCACTCGTCCTGACATCTCTTATCCTGTTCATATTCTGAGTCAGTTTGTTTCTGCTCCTACCACTGTTCACTATAGTCATCTTTTCCGTGTTCTTCGTTATCTTCGTGGTACGATCACTCGTCGTCTTTTCTTTCCTCGTTCCAGCTCCCTCTAGCTCCAGTGCTATTCAGACGCTACGTGGGCGAGTGATCCTTCGGATCGTCGCTCACTTTCTGCTTACTGTGTGTTTCTTGATAGTTCGCTCATTGCTTGGAAGACGAAGAAACAGACAGTGGTTTCCCGTTCGAGTGTTGAGGCTGAGTTGCGTGCTATGGCCTTGTTGACTGCTGAGGTGACCTGGTTACGGTGGTTACTTGCGGATTTTGGGGTCTCTATTACCACACCCACTCTGGTTTTGTCTGACAGTACAGGTGCAATTAGTGTTGCACGTGATCCGGTTAAGCATGAGCTTACCAAGCATATTGGTATTGATGCTTTCTATACACGTGTTCAGGTGCAGGCTCGGGTTGTTGCGCTTCAGTATGTGTCTTCAGATTTACAGTTGGCGGATTTCTTCACGAAGGCACAGACCAGAGCACAGCATGATTTCTTACTCTCCAAACTCAGTGTTGTGGATCCACAATGAGTTTGAGGGGGGGGTGTTAGATGTATATATCTGTATATTGTATTTCCCCCATATGTTAGGGGGCTTCCTGCATATTTGCCCTGTACCTGTACTATATATTGTGGCCTTTGGCCCCCAGAGGAATATAAGTTGTCTATTCCTAACAGATTTAAATCATGTAGATGATTTAACTATGAATAATTTTCTGGTTTTTGGCTGACCTACAGGGCAAAGGCCGCAGCAACAACAGAACACTACTCAACTGGAGATCATGGTATGAAGTAGGATTATGTAAACTAGTTCCTTACCATCATGAAATGAAAATTGTTGATTTTATCGAGAAATGAAAATAAAATTGTTAACTTTACCATCACGGAGAATATAGGTTTAATTTGATATATGCCACCCCTGTGCTGACAATCCCTTTGTGCGCCTCTCTGTCCTCTCGGCTGATCAACAGGACATTTGTGACAAGTCTGAATACTCCGCACCCGTCCAGCATGCAGTCGCTGCCGGTCCGGAAAGCATACTGCAGGCATTCAACACTGGGGCATAATCTAGTTGCCTCGGTCTTAGTCTTACCCTCAAACTGCAGATGGATATCAAGATGATGGAGCTATTCTCTGTGTTCCACGTACTGCTGTACCAGCTCCAGAGCGCACTCAAATGGATTTCATTCAGGCAATGGTGCAAGATTCTCAGGCGCCACGGCACGAGGCCCATCTTTTGGAACTACATAGACAAAGCCACGGGCCTTGGCAGTAATAAAATGGACTAGCTTGTTAAACCGAACCCAAGGAAAAGAAAGACTGAAAGGAGAATTTGTGGTTGTTTTCAATGGATTTCAGCCTTGCTAAACCAATCCCAAAGAAAAGACTGGGTGGAAAATTTGTGGTAGTTTTTTAATGGGTTTTAGCGTTGCTAAACCAATCCCCAAGAAAAGATTGAATTGAGAATTTGTGGATGGTATTTAATGGATTTCAGCCTTGCTGAACCAATCCCCAAGTAAAGATTGAATTGAGAATTTGTGGATGGTATTTAATGGAATTCAGCCTTGCTGAACCAATCCCCAAGAAAAGATTGAACTGAGAATTTGTGGATGGTTCGTACTGGGTTTCAGCCTTGCTAAACCAATCCCAAAGAAAGGAATGAATGGAGAATTTGTGGATGGTTTTCAATGAAACTAGGCCTAGTTCTTTTGGCGGCTTCTCCGAGAAGCTATCCTACCTCTAGCTTCCTAGGGAAGCCGGTTAAAAAAAAATACAAGACTTCCAAAGTGGTTAAGGCTATACTAATTTGGAAGCCTCACAAAATTTTGGAACCGGCTTCCCAAAAAACTAGGGGTAGGGCAACTTCTCGGAGTAGCCGCCAAAAGAACTGGGACAATGACGCAGCTTCTCAGGCATCATGGCATGCATGAGGCCCATCTTCTGGAACTAAGTCAAAGGCCTTGCGACTAAATGGACTACCTTGCTAAACAAACCCCAAAGGAAAGATTGGAAGGGGAATTTGTGGATGCTTTTAATGGATTTCAACCTTGCGAAATAAACCCCAAAATAAAAGAGTGAAAGGAGAATTTATGGATGTTTTTAAGAGAATTCAGCTTGGGGAAACAAACCCCAAAAGAAAAGATTGGAAGGAGAATTTATGGATGTTTTTAAAGTGATTTCACTCTGGCAATGACTGCCAGGCAAAAGCACTTGGCTTGGCAGTAACAAAATGGACTACCTTGCTAAGCCAGCCCCAACAAAATGGTTTTTCAGGCAGTCACTGGGTGCGGAAATCATCACTCAAATGTGTTACTCCAAAAGTGATCCAGAAGTGTTACAAGACCAGGCTCCTGAATTCCCTTTGGGGAACTCATTGGTCATGATATTGTCATGAGGAGATTACATCAAGGAAAAAAGAAAAGAATCAGAAAAGAAAGGAAAAGCCATACCCCACGGTGAATCTACCCTGACAGCAAGAGAACTAGCCAAGACTACGAGATTGCTGCACGGAGATGCCCACAATCCCCCACGGTGAATTACTAGTACGCTGACACCACCACCAGCAGCACCCCACACCGGGTGCTATAATAGCGAACACACTGCCGAGGCCACACTGAAAGCACCAACATTGCCCGAACGAACCTGAGTATTTGCATGGCAAAAGTGTTGTTGTCAACATGAAAGGATAGGGCAAGCCAAGCAGAAATCTCGCCTGGGCTCGCTCGTCCGATGAGTGCATGTTGCTAACTAGTGTCACGATAGCATAAATCAGTGATGTATTCTGGGGAAAACTCTGGCCCATTTTATCTGGTACTAGCTTTGCCCAGGCTCCGTGACTGCAAGGTGTGCTGCTGAAGGACAATGCTATACGGCCTACAATGAGCAGGAACTTTGAATCAAGGTAAAGACAGGAACAACCCTACTGATCACTTTGCTAATCGTAAATTCAGTCTACGATTTTCTAAACAAGAACTGATTGGTAGTGCATCTGTATGGATCCCTCCTGAACATAGGTAAGCTTGTGGATTTGGTTCCATCTCAGGTATTTCGAAAAACAAAATCCGAATTTTTGGGAAGTTCGGACCGAATCACACAATCCTGTCAGCTAAACTCAGCTGCCTTCCTTCGATTTCATATGCGTTTAGAGACAGCGGACTGTCTGGGCGGCAAGCAGGGGAAAAGAGCTGTCATTGGGATCTTTTGCACCCGGTTGAATCTAGACATTGCAGTTTTTTTTGTCATATTTGAAATGTAGTGTACTATGTTCCTCAGGAAATGGCGCACAGTCATTGCCAGATCGCAACAGAGTTCTTGTTTCGTGAGATGGAGGATAGGTGAGTAAATTTCCAGTGTTTTGATAATTTGTCACGGGTGTGGATCTTTGACATTGACATCGTGTTTCTTTTGGTTCGTTTTGTGGCAGCCGCGGAGCCCACCATCCTAGATGTTCTGCTTCAGGCCTTCGGTTGCAACCAGTCGACTTTGCAAGAGGAGGTGAGTAGCGCGTTCTAGGCGCCCGAGGTTAGTGAAGTTTCTTTCCTTTTTGACGAAATGCAACAGACGTTGCGATTCATTGAATAGGGGGTAAAAACAGTGTCGGCGTTACATTCTTTCCATAGCGTCCAGCACCCAATAAAGCTACACTTACGGGAACAACCTTACGGGATACTTTAGAACATCTTGTAGGGAATTGCGTTCAAATTTGAGATGACTGATGACGTGTGTGTCTGACAAAATGGGCACAACATTAGCACCTTAGCGAGCACCTACAGGGCGGCAGGCGGATATCCATGGCTGATCGAATCAGAAGGTTAAGACATCAAAGCTTGCTGTTCGGGATGGGAGAGTTTGCCATGGGTTTGGTCAGAGCAAGATGGGATGGGTGGAAGAGGAGGCATGTGATGGGCTAATGGCCGTGTAATGGAACCACTCTGTATGCAGATTGCAAGGTGTCTCCCGTCAACCAGAGCAAAGTTGGTATTGTTAACCAATTTTTTTCTTAAATAGCATTGTGACCCGCCCAAACGCACCAGCAACGTTTTTAGAGTATAATTTATACCGGTGATCTTCCATGGATATTTTTAATATTTTTTTAAAAAAAATACAATAATGTAGAAGTCATAAAATTACATGTTTGTAAGGTGACTCTAAATACTAGAAACATGTTATTTTCTCTCGTTTATCATGATTTGTAGTCTGTAGATCCATTCAAGCACTAGGTTGTGACTCTAAATTATATGAAGCTTTATCATTTTAGATATCTCTAGGTGCAACCATGGAAGTATAATATGATGTTTTGTTCAGTTGTATGGTTTCATGTTGATATGTTGTGAGGTTAGGAGAAACAAAAAAAGAGAGGAGAAATCTCTATGAAGGTGGGAGAACAGCGAGTGCAAAGTACATGCAAGTGTGGATCCCGGTGAATATGGACGTCCAGATAGCGAGTGCAATTGTACGGGAGCTCAGCAAACAACTCTGTAAAAACAAAACTTATGTCCCTTTTCTACATTAAGCTGAAGTTTGTCTACAATTTTGCTTTCAATTAGGAGAGCGCTAGGCGTTCCCGAGGGATAATTTCCTCCGATCCCCCGGGTCCCTAGGCCGCCACGTGTCGGCCTAAAAAATAGAAAAATAAACTAGATCTCGCCGAAGAGTTTGTTAGAGACCTTGTCGGCGACTTTATAGCAAACAAAAAATTCTAATATAGCAAAACCGACTTCGCCGGAGACATCGTCGAAGACTCTCGTTAGAAAAAATATCGTCAAAGGCCCCGTAGCAAAAAATTTACACTATTATAGCAAACCCACAAAACGGTTGTAGCAAAATATTTTTTCTAATGTAGCAGAGGGGACATCGCCAGAGACTCCTGTCGGAGACCTCGTAGCAAAACCGTAGAGATTGGTTGTAGCAAAAAAATTGTGCAAACGTAGCAAAAAATATATGAATACATAGCAAAAATAATATGCCAAGGTAGCAAAATCATAGCAAAGACAAAGACAAAAGTAACGACACCGCCAACTAGAGTAGCAAGCCCTATAAACTGTAGTAGCAACACCGGTCGCCCCACGTAGCAAAGCCGTCCGCCAGCGCATGTAGCAGACTTCGCCGGTGCATGTAGCGGAAACCGCCGCCGCTGGTAGCAGAAGCAGACGCCATGGCGAGCAACACCTGCCTCCGCAGGTAGCAACGATGGTCGTCGTAGGTAGCAACAGTGGGCGTAGATCCTTCTTCGAGGCATCGACCTCCTGTTGCGGAGGCAATGGAGTGGAGGGAGCATAGCGGCTCCAGGGCGATGCGTGCACGCTGCAGGAACGACGGGCGGCGGCTCGACTTGCAAGGGAGATGGGCGACATGATCCTGTGCAGGGGCGGCTGCCCTAGGGAGCAAAGCACGGCCACCGCCGTCGGGGAGTTCCTCCGATGAGCAGCACCGATGACGGGCGGCTAGAGGAGCGTGACGGGCCGAGGTGAAGGAGGAACGCGGTGGTGGTGGAGCCCAAGCAGCACGCCGAGAGGAGCCGGGCCACTCCCCGCCGGGAGCGCTCTTGGTTGTACGAGAGGAGCTCGTGGAGGCGAGCGACGGTGCGGTGAGGTAGCCTGGCGGCGGGGTTCAGCGGAGGTGGATCTCAAGCGGTGGCAGGAGTCGGTGTGAGCTCAAGCGGCGGGATTTCAAGCTGGAGGGGCAACTACCGAAGAGGTCAACGCGGTGGGATCCGAGAGTGGTTGGTGGCGCAGAGAGAAAATACGGGTGTCGGGGAGAGACCATGTTGTTTTCCTGGTAAAGGATCGTGGGTGGGCTATGGCCCACCGCTGTCACCGCACGGGAGGAGGAACCGGGGATGCGATCTCGTGGGGAGTCCTATCATTTTTCTTTCAATTTGATGTGAGTTTGTTCTAGTTGACCCCAACATGTGGCAACTCTTCTTTATTTGTGCTTGTCAGCGCGAAGAATGTGTGCTTGATTTTGATCTGGGCCTATGATGTAATCCAACCCCTCGGCCAATTTACCAAGAGAAGATTAGCATTGAACCCCAGCTTTCTGGATCTAGTTGTAAATGTGTGCTAGCTAAATGATCCATATGTGATTGTACGAGTTTCTTCTTGTGCCTGAAACTCAGCCTGTAAGTGGGCATGCCCACGGCGGCCCGTGGGCTTGCCGCCTGTATCCTTTTAATTAAATGGAACTAAAAAAATTGCCCATTGATTCCCGTGTTAGTCTCGCGGCATCCGTCAGCCCACCAACAGTTGGTTCGCTTAGCTCCATTTCCGTGTACGTCCAGGAGTGACATGAGAGGGACCTGCCAAGGAGGCCCCTGCTGGGGTGGGCGGACTGGCGGAGGGAGCGCTTCCGCTGCAGCTATGGCTGGCGATCTTACTGCTGCTGATGTGCTTGCGCGGGTCTGGAACTGGAAGGGGAGTGAGACGAAGCAGGGCGGTCCTGCTGGTCGTGGAGCTGGAAGAGACGGAGCAGCGTGGTCCTCCCCTCCGGCACCCTGTGCCGCCTGCTCTCAGCTAGGGGAGGTGGTGGAGGGAGAGGGAGGGGAGCAGAGCAGCGGGGGGGTGTGGCGGCTGAGAGGCGCTCGAGGAGGCAAGCCGAGCAGAACCCGTTGACAGGTCCATGCCGCTCATCCTTCGCCTTCCCTGCTCGCAGAAATTCGAAATCGAAATCAGTGGCTATGGGGATCAATTTGGTCTGGTTCGACTAGGGATTTGACAAGAATTGGGTAATCCATGGAGAGAGAGAGAGAGAGAGAGAGAGAGAGAGAGAGAGAGAGAGAGAGAGAGAGAGAGAGAGAGAGAGAGAGAGAGAGAGAGAGAGACTTGTTTTGTCTTGCATCCACGTTGCTGCCATGGGGGATGAGGAGGCGGTGTGCAGCAAGGACGGGCGAGCTACCTGACGGTCGAGCTAGGGAAGCGGGGCAGCGAAAGGGGCAGACTCTCTCGCCATGGCGGCGTGGCGGCGGCAGCGGAGCCGCCGCGGGTGCCCGTCGTATTTTTTTGCTGGGTCGTGGGTCTCCACTTCACGAAAATAAGTGGGATGTGCTGGCGGCGCCGTGGCAGGCGCCGTGGCAGGCCGTTTCCACTTACAGCCTGACCTGAAACAGATTAAATCTGCAGTCTTGTTGTCAACAAAACTAGTTAACGGTATGATATATTCATCTTCTTTATGTATAACTAGCATAGTGTCACTCACAAATGAAAGAGCAGTGCATATGATGTGTATGATAAAATAAGTTTTATGGGCTGCAAGAAACGTCACTCTAGGTAGTTCCTTCGATCCATATTATTTGTCACTAAAATAAATATATCTAAACATATTTTAATATTAATTAGATACATCCATTTTAACAAGTAATATGGATCGGAGGGAATATATTATTTATACGTAAAATATCTTTAAGCAATGGCGGAGCATCCTGAAGACGATACTGGGCTGAAACCCCCCCTTCACAAATAGAAAAGAAAAACACCACTAGGTATTAGACTAAGCCACGCCCAGCCCACTAAGAGCAAATCAGCCCGTTTTTCCTCTCTTCCCCAGTTCGATCACATAGGAACGAATTGCGACTTTCTCTCTCTCTCAAAAAAAGGAACGAACTGCGACTGGAGTTCTCGCGAAGCCTCGGCGACCTCGGTATTTTGGTTAGGTCTTCCTCCAGTTCGACATTGATTGCAATTCCAGTTCGATCAATCCTTTGGCCTCCGTCCTTGCTCCCCGATCCTCCTCCTCCTCAACTTGGTTCTTCTCCCATCCTCTTATCCGCGTCGTTTGCCTGCACCCACACACCAAAGTTAAGGTAATATTATCGCTAGTTAACGTATTGTTGAACTCTGAATTCTAGTGCTAAGAATTCTGAATTTTTTACAGATTATGAATCTTTTACAGGTTAACGTATTACAAATTCTGAATCTTTTACAAATTGTGATCACGTGTCACATTAATTACACTAGTTATTTCTTAAATAATCCTTTACACCCACTAGTATTTCTCAAGTTATTTTTGGTTAAGGTACTTGAATTCTGAATCAAACGCATATACTGATTGTACTGTATATACGTCCTTTAGCTTTTTCAGTACTATTACTGGTAGATTTAGATGTCCATTATGCTGCACTTGCTTGATTACTTGACGAAAAATGATTCACTGTAAATTTCTTATTTATGTAGAAATGGGGTGTTAGAGTATTGTACGTATACGTTTGTTATGGTAGTCTATGATAGTTAGGACTCTAGCCTAACTTGACTTGACTCCAAAATGATCCATGTACGTCTATATATACTCGCCCATGAGGCTCCATAATACATCCAACATATTTCGTCAATCTCCTTCTCTATCGTTCTACATGGTATCAGAGCGGCAAGATCCTTGACCTAGCCACCGCCGCATCCACCTAACGTAGCCGCGCCGCCCTCGGGGAGGTCGATCTCCTGATCTCCGCCGGGGGCCACGCAATCCGTACGCAGGGTTCGTCCGTCGATCCGTGATTGGCTGCCCTGTAAGTCTTTTTTTATCTCTTGATCTGTTTTCTTTTTTGGTTTACCGATCTTAGATCGGATTGCGTCGTCCATCGCCGTCATCATCGTCGTGCCTCTACTCCGACCATCGGCATCAAGAATCTACACCGCGCCCGTGTGCCTGCCTCCTCCGCTACCGCGTATGCCTCGTCAGGCTATCAAGGCCTCATGGCAGGCTGCCGCGCACCACGGATGCGACGCCTTCCATGGAAGGCTACCGCGGTCGCCCCCCTCGGATCCTCTTTGTCGTCATCGTCCAGGACTTCACCGACAACGCTGTCATCGACCCCGATCTACGCGTCGTCCATGCTATGGCGCATACGGCGCACCGTCGGTCTGATCAACCGATCCCGCGCTTGTCTACGCCAAGCACGTCCCCGAGCACGCGCCTACCACCGATCGAGCTACGGGTTGCCGCTGCGTCGCCCCCTCGGGCCGCAGCGCCGCCGCCTTTGGTCCATGCTACCGGCTTCCAACGCGTCTTCATCGGCTTCGACAACGTCTTCTTCGGCATCGACCCCTCTACGACTTCCTCGACCACGTCACCGACGAGTTCTTCTTTGCAAAGACGGTTCTGGCAAAACCGGAATGTGCATTCGTTCCCGACGTGTGCGTAGTTCTGGCAAAACTATGGTCGTACCTCGTCCTCGACGGCTCGAACTGCATCAGCTTCGGCATCGACATTCTCGACGACTACCTCGAGGCGTCTCCGTCATCCTCCTCGTGCACTATGCGCATGCGGCTTCACGTGCGGCTACCTTGACACCGGCATCCCCGACCACGACATTGACCACGGCGACCCCTCGCACGGCTACCTCGACCATGGCACCGCCTCATGCTCTCGGCTCCCTCGACGTCGACACAAGGACTATCACCTCGCTTGAGCATCATAAGCTTCCTTTAGACATCCTGACGGGAGGTCTATGGATAGCAAAATATGGCGAATGATTCTGACATCTTCGATTTCAACAGCCATGCATGCGATTTGGCGTTTTGACCCAAGCGAGCATTCTCTTCGCGTGTTGTGCAGTTATAATCCATCTGAATCCATTAGAAATTGTGGACCATGACGTGCATGGACAAGGCTTGGAGTAATCAGGTTACGGGAAAGGACAATACGCTGATGTCAGCAGAAGTTAATATAAAAATTCAAAATTCAAAATGTTTTGTAGGTTGATCCGTTTATCTGATTTAGGATTCGTTTTTACCGTTGGGCTAGTCGCGACGAGATTTTTGAAACTAGATCCCATGTTAGTATGTTCTGACAACTTTTTTTTGGACCAAAAATTATCCACACGTAATAGCTGAGTTATCCATGTCATGGTATATAAGTTATTCATCCTATAACCATGGTGTGAAGACTATTTTGCATAAATGCATGAAAAGTATCCCGCAACCGTTCTAAGAATTACATAGATTTCCTGCATCTATAACTACTCCTTAATTTGGCATCTGAGATATGTCCAATCTTGTTTAAACTATAAGAAATCAATGATCCTAAGCTTCAGTGACAGTATATGTTGATTCCTTTATTACAAAAAACTAATTTAAGATAACTAAAATCATGGATATCGACCTAAAATCTAACATGGTGAATATTTTGGTTGAACTGTTCTAAAACCATGGATATCGACCTAAATACGAAACCAGATCAAGAAATAGAAGAAGAGCATGCTGATGTTTCACACACAAATGCTATCGTGCAAGTTATGAATGAATGTATGATGATTATATGCAATCAACTTATCCAACAGTATTTAAAAATAAGTTATCCATACTTATATGCAGAAGTTATCAACAAGCTAAAACAGAAGTTATACATGCTTATATGCAGAAGTTATCCACTGGCTAAAACTGCAGTTATCCAAGCTTATATGCATAAGTTAACCACTAGCTAAAACTACAATTATCCATGCTTACATGCAAAAATTTATTCATGGTTATATGCAAAAGTTATCCACTAGCTAAAACTACAGTTATATATGCTTATATGCAGAAGTTATTCATGCTTATATGCAGAAGTTATCCACTAGCTAAAACTACAGTTATTTATGCTTATATGTAGAAAATTATCTATACTTATATGCAGAAGTTATCCATTAGTTAAAACTACAGTTATACATGCTTACAAACATAACTTATCCAATAGCTAAAACTACAGTTATTCATACTTATATGCAGAAAGTTATCCATACATATGAGTAGAAGTTATCCACTAGCTAAAACTACAATTATCCATGCTTACAAGCAGAAGTTATCTAGGAACATAAATACAAATTATCACTAGCTAAAAATGCAGTTATTCAGGAATATAAGTACAAGTTATCCAGAATTTGAATTTAATCTTGTTTTGCATACGATATAATAAATATGATCTTATGCCCCACCCATCCATCATCCCAAGTCATAGTGAACAAACGTAAAACGCAACCACTAGTTTAGCGGCTCGGGGTACGAGTGACGAAGCCTCGAAGTTGTGTTAAGGTATCGAGACTTCGTCGTCGTCGATGTGTTATCACGTCGCAATTAAACTAGCCAGTAGAAAAAGATACAGAAGTTATCCACATAAAAAATGTGATAGCGTCTCTACCCAACCCATTTATATTGTGGGTAACTTATATGTCACGGGGTAGATAACATATATACTATGATATGATAACTTACATGTTAGAGGTGGGTAACTTTCTGGTCCGATTTTTTTTCATCAAAACATATCAATATGAGATCTAGTTTCGAAGATCTCGTCGCGACTAGCCCAACGGTGAAAACGGATCCTAAATCGAACGAACGGTTTGACCTACAAAACATTTTAAATTTTCGGTTTGATCCTTAGCTGGCTCTGATTCATTTTTTCCTTCCGTCTATTCCACGCGTGTGCGTCGGGCATGCATGTGCTTAACTTTTGTCTTTTTGTGTTTACTACACCAGCTCACCTATGTACACACATGCATACAGCGAGTGCGCCGAGTTTTGCAAATCTCATACCGTTCTAAGAATAGAATTTCCCTAAAACATTGCTTTCTAGATCCACGCGACACTAAGATATCCTAGACCGCCGGTTAAGTCCTTCGAGTCGACGATCCAATGTAATTGTTTATGTCCACACTGTCAATATAATTCTGAGGAAGGAATAGGGCTTTTTTACATCGAATCGGGGAAAACCTAGGTTAAAATTGTGTTTATCCATACATGTTGATTTGAGCCTCGTACCCAACAAAACATACTCCCTCCGTCCCAAAATAGATGTCTTAGATTTTTCAAAATTTAGATGAATTTATGTATTAAATAGTGTCTAGATTCATACAAATTTTGACAAATTTGATATATCTATTTGGAGACGGAAGGAGTAGAACATTTGGAAGTACAATTGTCGAGGGAACCTAGCTTCAATACCTCAACGGTTTGACCTTGTAAAAAACACTTTTTGATAGGAAGATTAGAAAGAACTTAGAGCCAAACATCCGCATTGCATATATACGGTATGTTCACTACTTTGTCAAGTATTTGTACGGATAGGAAAAAGAATAGGCGATCGTTAATAGGCAGCTCTAAACTCATCTAGGGTTTCGTCCGTTTTATTGGCATGTTGCCGGTTCGCTCCGCTCCCGGTGGCCTTGGAGGTGTTGGGTACCGTGGCCTCTCGCCGGCGAGAAGTTTTTTTTTTCTTTGTTTAGCTTATTTTTAGTGTTTTCTTCGAGATGGTGAGGCAGTGGTTACATCCTAAATTTAGAATAAGGTTCTCCCCTCCTAATCTCGCTTCGATGGTGCGTGTATCACCAACGGAGGATGCGTGGATTCATGTGCCCGATGGTCTATTGGGCTCTGGTCGGTTTTCGTATTCGTTGGTGTGATTTTAGAACGGTCCTCACTACAGGAAAATAGATCTTTGCCGTGCGGTAAATCCACACGGCAAAATAGATAATCCACGTGGCAAAGGCTTTGCCGTGTGCCTGCACACGGCAAACGTCGCACGACAAAGAGTCTTTGTCGTGCACTTTAGGGAAAACGCACGGCAAAGGCCTTTGCCATGTGCTTTTTCCAGTATACGGAAAAGTAAAGTAGCTAACGACAGTAGCTGGCCAAACGACACCGTCTGTGTCAGTTTGCTGTGGTATAGGCTTTGTCGTGTGCCTTGTATCTGTCTTTGTCGTGCGTATTGAAGGGGCACATGACAAACTGTTGGTCAGCATGTCAACTTTGGCACAGTGCTATACTGTGCGGCCTTCTTTGCCGTGTGTTTTGACATGGCTTTGTATGTCTTCAAGTGAGTTTTGCCTCGTGTCTTTTCATAGCCGCATGGCAAAGTCCATTAACAGTCGGAAAAAAAAGCTCGGTCACAGCCGTCCTCGCCTCTGGTCGCCGGTAGCCTCATCCCAACATCATCGAAGCCTGGTGGCGGCGCCATGGAGGTGAGGCAGCGCCAAAGAGGAGAGCCGCTCGCGGCACAGAGCACAGCGGGCATCACGATGGTCGGAAGCTACCCTACAGGAGGCCATCTCGCGGTGGCCGTCGAGGGCGCCTCCAGCCGGCCCGTAGTTGCGCTGGTGTTCGACCAGTGGGGCGTTGAGGATGAAGAGATGAAGGGCGGCGGTGGGGTTCCCAGCCGGTGGAGCGATGCGTCTACAGCTCGAGGGTCTCGAGGAGGGAGATGGAGGGTGGCGGCGTAGTCCTCGACCGGTAAGGCGACGAGGGCGTCGAGGATGTGTACGTGTAAGACGGCGGCGAGGTCCTCAACTAGTGGGGCGATGAGGGCATCTCCGGCTCGGGGGCATCGATGAAGGAGAGATGGAGGGCAGCAGCGTCGACGCGTCGTCCTCGCCGGCGTGCGCTCGTACGTGGTCGACGTGGCGCAGGAACGCGTCGAGCTCTAGCTCGAGCGCAGCCGCCGACGGGAGGCCGGATGGTAGTCTGGAGCCAGGCAGGTGCTGGAAGCAAAGGGGGCAAGAGGAGTTGGCCGGCGAAAGGAGACGGTGCCGACCTTGTGCGTTCTGCCATGGTGATGCGGTAGGTGGGAGGATTGGGTAACGATGGGGTAGGTGGGGATTGGGCATTTGGGCAACGATGGTTGTGTGGTTGTAGTGTCCTGTACGTCGCGTGCGTCGTGTGTGGTTGTGGTGTTGTGTGCGTGCGTGCGGCTAGGATAAGGTGTGTGTAGGGTTTGACAGAACTGATTTTTGCCATGTCACCGAACCGTGGTTCAGCTTTTCAACCAATAAAATCGATCTCAGTCTTTGCCGTGTGTCTAGAAACACAACCCACGGCAAACACCTGATTTCTATACCCGCCAAGAACAAAGATAAAAGTTAAATTTTCATCCGCACTCTACTAAATTAACCACTACATTTGCCGAATAGACATAAAACATCATATCGTGAACCTAAATATGATTTTTACAAAAAATTATGATCATCAAATAATGTACCTATAGTTCAAATTGGATCCACCTCCTACCAATTTGGTAGAAAGTTGTCTTTTTCACTACGGGTGGACAGAAAGGTTTGACATCCCCTGATTGGGAATTTTACATGTAAGGTGGTCTAGTATTTTTGAAAAATATGATGATAGCATTTTGAATTAGACCTTTGGTGATTACTTTACAAAACGCCTTGTTTTTTGCGGTTGGAAAATAGAAAATGAATTTTCTGTACGACGAACAGGAAAACTTCCTCCTACAACATTGTTCGTCATCCTATGATGCACATTCGTTCATAATGTGGGCACAGTATCATAGTATCACAGTATCACAAATTTTGAAAATCATACGCAATGACCCTATGGTCATTCGGCGGATGCGAAATCTCGTTCTCGTTATTTTGGTATATTATACGATTTTTTTTCGACATCATATCAAAAGTTACGGCCATTTTACGATGGCATGACTTTTTTTTCAGAAAAAGTCGAAACTCATGTTTGTTAATTTTTCTAAAAACTAGACCACATTATCTATCTAAATATGAAAGGATTTTATTTATTAAAGTGTTTTTTATTTTATTTTATTTTTTGCAAAGCCTAAAAAGGCGATCCACGCGGGGGGTGGAGTTGGTGCATGCCACTTAGCAGCACTAGGGCAGAGTGCCCTACCGCTAAGTTGACCCAGCTGCTGCTGCACACATACCGTAGCGCACATTGACCTATTGCGCTACGGGTATGTATGATGCGGTCATATGTGCCCTGGAACATATAGCCGTGGTACACCACCTCCATGTGCGCCATGTTTACGGCAGTTAGCCGTAGGACACCTGTGGGCAGTGTGTCACGCCTATTTTACCCGTGGGACACCACTAGCACGTGCGCTACGGATGTATGGATTACCTATAGCCGTTTTCCTAGTAGTGCAATAACGTAAATCATAAGGATGGTAATGACCAGGATATGGACAGGATATAACAATACCATATACATATCTGTGTAGTCAATGGTTACAAAAGCTTACCCATATCCATACTGCGGGTATAAAACTTTATTTATACTCATATCCGGCGGGTATCCATACCCATTGGGTATCTGACGGTTATATCCAATAGTACACAAGTTATTTAAAATTTTACTTTTATCAATAGCATATTTTAAAAAATACAATAATCTGACGAGTACATGAAAGTATCAAATTGAAGTTAGAAGTTACAATCTCATATTCGTCCCTAAGCTTCTCGATCGTATAGATTGAAACTCTATAGGTAAGCTTTTTTTATTTTGAGAAACACAATACAATCATAGATGCTCACAACACGTGCATGCACCCATCCTATAAATGCACGCACGCACACCCTACCCCTATGAGCACCTCCGAGAGATTGAGCCGGCAGATCGGGTCTTGAGATTGACGAAGTCACCACGGACGCCTCGCTGTCGACGGAAACGTCGCCTTCCACTGAAAGAATATTCTGCCTTTTTATGCAACACACAGTGTCAAACCTAGGGTTTAAACTCTGGTGGAGTGGGAATACAACCATCCACCTAGCCATCCAATCACAGGTTGGTTTGCTCTATAGGTAAACTTAACATGTCAATATAAACGGGCAGGATATGGTTATATCCATGGATACAAGTCTATACTCATACCCGTACCGATAACTTGACAGATAAAATATAAATATTACCCATATATATAAAAATATACTACGGGTAGGGTACTCGCGAATAGTTAACGTCCTTAAATCCTGGCGATTGGTGAAACGCCCGACAGGAACCCGGTCCGAAAGACGGACTCCATATAGAACCCGAACAGTTCTAAAATAAAATTGTCAAAAGAAAATAGAACCCGAACAGATCCCTCCGCGTTTATATACACCGAGCCGCCGCCGTCGTCACCTCCAAGAGTTGAAGCGTTTGATCTACCGATGGCCGAGGAGTCTTCACCGCTCGATCTGGGAGCCCGCGGAGCAAACGCACCAATGGCCGGCGGCGAGAAGAGCAATCTCGAGGGATGCGCCACGAAAAGGAGGAGAGAAGAGGAGGAGGAACCTTGGCGGGCGGTGGACTCGCAGCCGACGGCGGTGCTGGGAGGGGACGACGACTCGGACGACGAGGAGTTGAGGAAGGAGCTGAAAGCGAGGTATGCTGCTACTGTACAGAGGCTGTTGGACGACCACCCGAACGTGGTGTGGGTGGACTTTCCCTCGTGCTGCGTCCGTCCTCCTGGTGTGGAGTTTCCCAAGCCCCCCTCTACCCGTCGTCCTTACGGCCAGGACGATGCCATTGCCACGGAGGAGGAAGAAGAGCTCGGCGGCGCCGTCGTAACTGATCCGCCGGTGTCTGGCTGAGTCGAAGAGGCTGCTCTGGCTCGTCCAGCTGAGATTGCCATGCTATTATAAAATACTCCATCAATGGAGTATAATTGTTACTCATCCACCTTAATATGTACTGATGTTCTTGATCATCCTGGCCCATCAATGTGCTGCTGTTCTTTGATTTGGGAAATCCTCTGCAATTAATGTATTTCACCATGTGTCTTGTGCTTTGTTAACCGAGGTGTTTATTTGTTATTTCGATGCTTCATGGAGGTGCCTTCGATCAGTTTGTATGATTGGGTTCCTCAACTCTAGTCTCTCTTCGTTGTGTAATCCATGGTTAATGGCAATTAGGATTAGGCCGTGATACTTTTGACAGTCCATGGTTTATTAGCTCTAACAGGATTGCGAAGGACAGGGGGGAGATGCATGTACATGCTTGTGAAATAACAATATCATGCTTCCTTCACTTAACCTACTCCACTGTATTTCACCATGTGGGTTCTTTGATTTGCGAAATCTTCCGCAACGTATTTCACCTTTTGTGTTGTGCTTTATTAAGCGAGGTGTTCGTTGTGGCTGATTGGGCGAATCATCACCCTCAACAAGATCGGATTTTATTTCGATGCTTCATGAAGATAGCTTCTTCAGGTTGTATGATTGGATTTGCTCAACTCCAGCCTCTCTAGTCTCTTCATTATTATCTAATCCATGGTGGATGGCAATTTTGGCCGTGATGATTTTGACAGTCTCATGGTCTAAACCCACCAGAAATTCTCTACACGACCTGCCAATGCAATTACCACCCACCTTTTACTCTTTTGCTCGTGTTGAATTAGGGAGAATTACTCAATTATTACATCTGCACATAAATTGCATCTATCAAATTGTATACTTCACATCATATTATTATCTAATCCATGGTGGATGGCAATTTTGGCCGTGATGATTTTGACAGTCTCATGGTCTAAACCCACCAGAAATTCTCTACAGGACCTGCCAATGCAATTACCACCCACCTTTTACTCTTTTGCTCGTGTTGAATTAGGGAGAATTACTCAATTATTACATCTGCACATAAATTGCATCTATCAAATTGTATACTTCACATCATATTATTATCTAATCCATGGTGGATGGCAATTTTGGCCGTGATGATTTTGACAGTCTCATGGTCTAAACCCACCAGAAATTCTCTACAGGACCTGCCAATGCAATTACCACCCACCTTTTACTCTTTTGCTCGTGTTGAACTAGGGAGAATTACTCAATTATTACATCTGCACATAAATTGCATCTATCAAATTGTATACTTCACATCATATTATTATCTAATCCATGGTGGATGGCAATTTTGGCCGTGATGATTTTGACAGTCTCATGGTCTAAACCCACCAGAAATTCTCTACAGGACCTGCCAATGCAATTACCACCCACCTTTTACTCTTTTGCTCGTGTTGAACTAGGGAGAATTACTCAATTATTACATCTGCACATAAATTGCATCTATCAAATTGTATACTTCACATCATATTATTATCTAATCCATGGTGGATGGCAATTTTGGCCATGATGATTTTGACAGTCTCATGGTCTAAACCCACCAGAAATTCTCTACAGGACCTGCCAATGCAATTACCACCCACCTTTTACTCTTTTGCTCGTGTTGAACTAGGGAGAATTACTCAATTATTACATCTGCACATAAATTGCATCTATCAAATTGTATACTTCACATCATATTATTATCTAATCCATGGTGGATGGCAATTTTGGCCGTGATTATTTTGACAGTCGCATGGTCTAAACCCACCAGAAATTCTCTACAGGACCTGCCAATGCAATTACCACCCACGTTTTACTCTTTTGCTCGTGTTGAACTAGGGAGAATTACTCAATTATTATATCTGCACATAAATTGCATCTATCAAATTGTATACTTCACATCATATTATTATCTAATCCATGGTGGATGGCAATTTTGGCCGTGATGATTTTGACAGTCTCATGGTCTAAACCCACCAGAAATTCTCTACAGGACCTGCCAATGCAATTACCACCCACCTTTTACTCTTTTGCTCGTGTTGAACTAGGGAGAATTACTCAATTATTACATCTGCACATAAATTGCATCTATCAAATTGTATACTTCACATCATAACCATTATGCCTGGCTTTATAAATGAGCCCACAAGGAATAGCTCAATTACATCTGCACATACTCCCTCCGATCCATATTACTTGTCATTAAAATGAATGTATCTAGACATGTTTTAGTGCTAGATACATCCATCTCAATGACAAGTAATATGGGTCGGAGGGAGTAGATCAAATCTATCAAATGTATCGTTCACATCGTAACCATTATGCCTGGCTTTATAGATGAACCAAAACTACTCGGTCGAGCCTTACAAAATTCTGAATAAAGCTTGACCTCTCTTCTTTCCACAAAAGAGTAAGTTAACTTGTAGAATGTTGCGGCGGTACCATTGTCAAGTAACCGCGATGAAGAATCTGAAACTCGGTATCACTGCAGTAATCTTCACTTACCCTTTGGTGTGTCCAGGGAACAATCTTCCTCTTCAGGATCTCTCTTTCTTAGCACAGAAGTCTGGGAAATTGCTCCGTTACACCTGTCATTCTTCCAGTACCAAGAGTCTGGGCCAGCTACGGTGTAGGAGCAGGTTCCTTCTTCCATCCGGAAAAGGAGTATCTTCCTCCATAGCATTTCCACGATGTTGACTGCAAAAGGCATGAAGGACTTGTACCTCCATATGGATATGACTGTCTCGGTTTTCTTCAGCGTTTTCTGAGGCTCAGGGAACAGATGCTTCAGGAAACATGTAGAGGCTCTGCTAGACCTTATCCCACGTGCTCCTCTGGTTCAAAAGTTCTGTGCAGACCTGCTCCTTCCTTGACCGTACAGGTATCACACGCCATGGAGTGAGTCCATTTTCACATCCTTGACAACACAAAATATCGACATGAGGTTAAGGATCTATAGCTCGTGGTATCAAGCAGATAAGATATAATTACCAAGTGATTAGACGTGCTCAAGTTACAGAGGTGACAGATACAGTACCTTCTGTGTACAGCACCTTCTTGCCTAATACCTCGATTAAAGGTCCCAGGCTCTCAGCAGCGAGAGGCAAGAGGGGGCATCACACACTGGAACAAGCCTGCACTAAATAGAAAGACTTGAATACGGAGGTTTTGCAATCAACGTTCTTTTGACCTTCCAGAAATAATAAAGTGACCTTGAACATGTAACTTCAGTCCATACTATTAAGATGGACCCAGAAGGAAAAAGTAACTTAGAATTAAGATCTACATGTAACTTTGATCTCTACTAACCTTCTTCGGTGTCTAGAACGCAACAGGAGCCATTCCAACCAAAGAGTGCCTGTAGCTTGTGATATCAGAGGTTCTTTTTAGTGCTATAACTCATTAGAATCAATACTTGGGATTATTTTCTTCAGTAGGCTGAATGATGATGCAGGCATGTTGCTTTCTGCAGTAAACTGCAGTAGCTCGTTCTCTAGAACAGCAAAAGCATCAGCAAAAGCCTGCCATGCACAAGATAGAACAATGGGAGTGATTAATCTGTGATTGCCGTACGGATATTTATATGTTCAAAGGCTAAACAGAGTACTGCACTAGTAATAGTAGTGAGCAAAGACTGAATTATCGATACGGAGATTACCCAGTCAGAAAAAATTCCGTATGAAAGATAAACATAACCACAGAAAATGGCATTGCCACGAGTTCTAGACAGCAAAATATGGATTCAATCAGTCCAGCAAAGATAATTTCAACTAACCTTGATGCACTGGTGGATCCGGAAACAATTCCGGCCCACATTGTTAGCAGGGCAAAGAGGATCATCAATGTGAATAGGATCAATGCTGCAAAACCAACAATATGGAAAATAACTATAGGCAGAAGATGATAGAAATAACCGATGTATCACTGATATTGACTTTTATTACCTGTGCCCTCTTTCTCGGTTCAAATAAATTCCGCTTCCTTGGATGGAAATTCGCATATGGCGCGGATCAAACACATTCCTGTCAACCAGGATGATTGACATCAATTAGATATCACATGCACCAATATATTACTAAATTTAACTATTCTGAAAGCAAAATCATACACAATGAACCTATGGTCATTCGGCGGCATTTTACAGCTTTTCTACATCATGTACTTGTGTGTTCACCTAGTGTGTTGAACAGTAAAATATTCATATGTAGTCCCTTACCCAAAAAAATACAAGAAATCCATCAAAAGGCTGCCCAGGTTCTGCCAAACACAAAACAGCAGGAATGTAATATTAGTGGCAGACCATTAAAAAAAATTATTAGTGGCAGATTGCAAGAAAAATGTGAACTATTAAAAGGAACAGGGGGAGGGGTTACTTTTCCAATTTAATAGTATAGATAAGAGAACTGATTAGTAAAATACAATTATATGATACAGAAACAAATGTCTCATGGAAACAGGATACAAGAACTAAAGACAAAATAGGTGTGCATCACAGCTGAGCTATGTTATCTAAGATGTGCAACTTACTTGGTTAATAGGCCGAGCAAGATGATGTTCATGCTGAAGAAAACGAGTGATTAATAACACCTGCAAAGGATGTTACAGAATAAGTTCTTTCCACCTGCCATCTCAAGAGTTCAGATACCATTTTTTACGCAGAAAAATACTGAATGAGCTAAAACGTCATCAATCAATATAACATGCTGTCATGAAACGTAAGACCAGATGGTAAGATTCAAGTATGTTATCCAAAGATGGAAAAGATATAAGAAAGTAGAATTTAGTTGCGAATCATACTTGGGCTGCTGTTAGACATACATTACCAATCACTATGAGTACATATTATCTGACTGGAACTTTTTAAAACTCTGATGGAGAGGTTTAACAAATTAACCAAACGATCATAAGTACAGAACTTTCACTGCGACTGACCTAATAAAATTAAGAAGAAAAGTTCCTATTAAAATAAGAGAATCATTATTAAAGCAATGATCAGAAGAGTACGTACGCAAACATAAGTTTATGGGCTCACTCATGAATAATAAAGTTATCAAGCAAACACAAACTTAAATAGCCATAAATTGTCACCAAAGGAATCACATGAGTACTATGAAAATCTACATACCAAGCAGTAAGAGCTTAGACCGCCTGAATATGGGTGGTCTAAACTCCGGTCCGCCAAAAATTTCTTCATAATTAAGGCAAGGGGTAAAGCCGCAGGAAATTGCTGAGTCAGCTCACGAACCTGTAGCAACATAAGGAAGAAGGCGAATAAATAGACTGGGGAAACATGGATCTCTAATTCTAGTCCTGAGAAAATCTTATTCATGGCTTCAAGCATAATGTCGTGAGCACCAAAGCATGTGGTAGTGCCAGGTCTAGTTAAATATGATTCAACCTACCAAGCAGCTAGCTAACTGCCCATTCATGTATGACTTGAACTTGAGAAAAGGAACCAGGACCAATCATCAAAACACTAGACACTACATAAACATAAAACCTTATAACTGCTGGCTCTTGCATCTCTTTTTCTTAGTTGAACAATCATCATTACATCATTAAAAAGAAGAAATCACACAAGTAACTATCTTATCCTTAGGATCATCTGAGGCAAAGATGTAAGAGCAACAAGCTAAAAACAACTACTTTTATATGGGAAAACATTACTAGTTTCGAATATGTGACAACTGACAGAGAGCAAGCTGATAATTCAAATCAAGTACGATTGACACGAAGCCATTTAAGTATGGCAAATTTATGCTTCAATCATATATACAGTTTGAATTAACATCATAGTTCACACATAGATTATGCTTATGAAATATTAAACTGCAATACAGAGTATTACACAGGAGTCACTAGAAAAGATATTTAAGGCAGTACAAGAGACATGTCAATCAAGGACATACTTAATTATATCAATGAAACACTCCACATTATATTATATGTGT
Organism: Avena sativa; assembly: GCA_916181665.1. NCBI lineage: Eukaryota > Viridiplantae > Streptophyta > Magnoliopsida > Poales > Poaceae > Avena > Avena sativa. Next base: position 478,244,393 of record OV702299.1, on the reverse strand, counting down.
GTTTATATTCGATGATCATGCTATGCTCATGACTAACGCTTCACAATATTCAGTATTACAAAAGTGCAGTTTGGTTTTCTGTTACAATAAATTGGAGATAATAATACAGAGTGCCAAAACTGTGATAGAAGATCTCAGAAACTAGAGATGCAAGTGGGTCACCATTAGGGTACTCTACCCTATTTAGTTCAAAAAAATGAATTAACTTTTCCAATGACATCATCATTTTGGAAAAGTCAGTTCATTTTTTTTCAACTAATAAAGAGGATAGAGGGCACCCTAATGGTGACCCACTTGCATCTCTATCAAAAATAAAATAAGTAATGGAAGGAAAGAGGAACTTATTGTATTCAAAATATTTAGATTGATAGTAGGCCTTTGATTTTACCAACTCAGTAGTTTGCAGTCCTGTGTGGGATGGTGATTTAAAACTTATATCAAGACGAATTGACTTCACAACATCGCAATCATCCTTATTCATTTTTGAGGACATAAGTGTGTTACTGCCTTCTGAACTAGAGTTGTCAGAACGAGGCGGGCTCCCTTGCTCCCCTAGCATGTTGACCAGATTTTCTTGTGAGCTATCCAGAACAGAAGGGTACTCACTGGACATATTTATGTCACAAGGTACTTGTGCTACAAGCATGATCACAGGTATCTGCAGATTTATTTATAAGAGAATGAGGAAAAAAGAATAGCTGGCGAACTAGCAAATGAAAGGGCTTATGACTTACTGCTGTGTTTTCAATCGTTTTGAGGGAATCACTTCTAACCCAGTCTTGGTTTCCAAGACACCTTGCCGCATGCTAAAGCAAAATAAAAAAGACCTGTGAAGATCAGCTTTACTTTTTTCCTTTGGGCACAAAAGATTTCAAGATATTGCATCCCAAGCAAGCATGCATGTACAATTATGCACATAGAGTAGTAAGTAAACAGCTAAATGCTGGTACTCGGTAAGTTACCATGCCTTGCGAAGGTAGACAAACAAGTAGACAACTTAAAGATAAACTTATGTAAACATGTCCCCCACAACTCACAAGGCACATAACAAAAGATCAGAAACGCTTTAATACTTCATTTATTTCCTAGCATAATTTTAACAAGAAATGTCGTTGTATACTATATTGTTACAACAATAGTGAAACCGCAGTTTAAAACAAACACGCAAACACAATCAACCATTAACATCTCAATATGTGTGATAATAGCACATTCACCTATTACATAATCCAGAGAGCAGAAGACCTATTTACCTGGAGGCATGTTTCCTTTATGCCATTACGGCCTTCCAAAATTCCAGCTTCTTTAATAGGTTCCTGGAAACAGTTAGGACTTAGTTGTCATGATAACAGGAAGATGACTGCAGTTGAGTTACCATGTTGAAAGCTATTGATGGTCATCCAACTCACCAGATTTCGAACTGGGGGAAGAGAAACCACAAGATCTACATCACTAGTTGGAAGAGCCAAACCGGTGGCATTTGAGCCAAATAGATTTGTACGTGAGCGAGGCCAGAGAACTTGTAGGCATCGTGTGACTCTTTTGACAGCCCAGTTTATATGAGGCTTCGTCACCAGATTCCCAGCAGCAACCTTGCAAGGATTACGACTAGAATCAACATCCATCGAAGGAAAAATTTTACAGGAACAAAACTAAGGCACGACATGCAATTACTTGGCAACAGGGTAGTGATGAATGACCCCATAGGACACACTCATGAAGGTTGTGATGCAAAAGGCAGGGGATAAGGAAGAATACCTGCTTACAGAATTGATCGATCTCTTCGTGTAGAGCGTTGTGCATCAAAGAGAGCGATGCCTTGTGAGATGAACCATTTAACATATCAGATGGCTGCAGAGGAAGTGCAACATCTGGCTGCAAAAACATATGTCAGGAAGGCATAAACACTGCCAATACTTATCAAAATAGAAGAAAGGTAATTACTTCCTTACATGTTGATCACGAGAAAGGTGTGAAATCTTAACAAGGTGATCCTGCAAGACAGTACCCTCAATTGTTTGCACTAGTGTACCAGTAGTAGTGCCTTTATTCACCCATGATGGCCAGACAACTTCAGGACCATCCAAGCAAAACTGAGCCCTATTGAATATGTTATCGTCCGGAAACAAACTTCTCATCCCCCAATGCCTCGGACTTGAGCTGCCAGATCTAACAATTGGGAATCCACGTTTTCTTGACTCTCCAACAGGAGAAGGAGGGGGTGGCCGAGGAACACGAGGAACACTAAGTACCACTGGTGATGGAGGTCTTCTTACAAGAGGTATATCCCTCCTGGCCGAAGACACACATGGGCTCCTGTGATCATGACCACCCCTAAAGTCAGACCTGGATAACCGTCGTGATATATTAGGAACAACTATTGGCCGCAACATTGCATATGGTAATGTATCTCCCTTTACTATTTCACTAGCACAAGATGGACTCTTTACAGCCGAAGTAGTCTTATCTTCAGGACTGTCTTGAGTGGAAGATGGAGCATGCAAAGCTTCATTATTGTTGTCAGCCCCTACCCTTGAGTGACAACCAGGCTGAGTAGGATCGGAAGTTTCGTTTTGGGAACAGAACGGAGTTGATGGTGGTGACGATGCACTATATGTTGATGGAATCCCAACAGCCAGATCATCGACAACTCGGCTAACATCTGCCTCATGCCAAGCCCAAGCACTGTCATCTGAACTAAGAGATGGTGGCCTCGAAAATCCTGTTCCAGCATGCTCTGCAGGACTCCAATACATCACGCCTCCACCAAAATATTGATTAATGTCTCTTCCAGAAACTGCATGGCCGTCTGATTCTTCTTCAGAACACCAATAGCTTTCAGCATCATCGCCAACATCCAATGTGTTTCTTGGGTCACTATCACCAAAATATTTCCTATCTTTTTCACTACAAATGCCACCTCTTTGCATTAGTTGAGCAGGAAACCCAGGCCAGGCAGAAGACTGCATATGTGGGGCAAATACTGGATCGTAACTTAAAGCAGCATTCTGAGTCAATTTACCATAACCTCTGAAAACAGGAGGCCAGTCAAAACTTAAGGGCATTGACCGAGAAGATAACATTTGATTGCATCCAGCTTCAATAGGCGAGCTTCTGACCTGATGGTTGGCAGGTAGGAAAGGCTGGTCAAATTGAGTAGGCCATCTGTAACCAACGTCAAGATGCAGCCTGTCTGCTGCAGCAGGGCGCTGTTGCAGTTCAGGAGGTACAAAATGAGGTGCTACACTAGGCCACTCATATGATGTTCCTCCCAGTAGGTTCCTGTTGAATGCATAATATTCACTTCCGCCATTCTTCATTACTGCACCATTGTCAGTTAGAGCACTTTGGAGAATGTTGGCAGGAATGACTGATGGTAAAAGTTTATCAGTTGTCACTACAGAGTTATGATCCACGTGTTTCTCGTATCCTGTACCAACACCAGGAGCAAGTCCGGGCAAAGGTCCCTGTATTATATCACAGTCAGTTTTATCCTGTGCTGATCTTGCCAAGGAGTCGGCAGAGTTTCTGCATGAATTACCAGATAAAACATTATCACTTCTGGAAGGTGAACAAAACGATGGTTGGACTATAGATCCATTTAGAAGAGCGTGTGATGAGCCCTGCTCATTCAAACTAAAGTTATCAGGTGCACTCTGACAATGTTTTGTAGTTATTGATGAGATAACTGTAGAAGAACATAAGGAAACTTCCAGCTTTGTACTGCTTCTGATGTCTTTTTCTTCAGTTATATCAAAGGTACTTGAAGAGTCAGAGCAACCGACTGCTTCAGGGATGTCATTACTGGAAGAATTCACATGAGATTGGACACAAGGTGGAGCATCTATTGCATCAGTAGATTTATACACGGCTTCTGTAGCAACATGAGCAACAGCTTTCCTCAATTTGCCTGGTCCAGGATTCTCAGTTCTCGTCAGATCAGAGAGTTTTGCTTTCCCTTTACGTTTGTTTTTCTTTTTGCTACACTGATTATTGCTGTCACCCAACCTGATAGCTTGCTCCTAAAATATAAAGTATCACTCGTAAGTCATGACTTAACAAACAAAAAATAGGATTGTGCAAAAGAGACAAAAGTATGTTTACCACCTTTGCCGTTGGTACAATTTCCTTGCAAGGAGTTTCTTCAGAAGCAGGTCCAATACTAGTGCCTCGAACAGATGGAGTCCGCTGGTTTGACTTAGGCACGACCCTAGAATTTCGGCTTTCTGTGCTACTGCCTCCATTGTCCTGGAAAGAAGTCCTACAGTCAGGCTAGCTGATATGCTTTGTGAAGCATAAAGCCCCATGTATATGAAAAAACTAGAAGAGACAGATCATGAATGAACTATACCTTGGATGACTTGGAAGACGCTACTAGCTTTTTCGAGCTACTAATTTTCTTCTTTCCTTTTCGAGAACTTCCACTTGTCTTTTCGACATTTGTCTTTTGGGGAGTATTTGATGCTCCATCCCCAATGAGTTCAAAATTTATACTTTCCGTTGAGACCACCATAAGAAGTCTTCTTAATCTCATGAGTATAAGGTCAGAAACAGTGCCAGCTGACATTAATGGAGTGAGAAAGATTGCATCATCACAACAGTAAGTAATTTTGCTCTTTAAACACACTATCTCCTGAAGCAGTAGCAGCCTTTTTAGTTCATTAGCAAAAGCATGTTTCTTTTTACAAGACAGAATGCTTGCAACATCGGTGCAACAAGGTTGATTCTTTCTGAAAAAAGACTGTCGTGCACTTCCATACAAACTGTTTGCACCAAATGATCCAGATTCACCTAAGCATAAACAGGATTTGTCTCTAAGAGCAACATCTGGCCCTTCACCAATCTCATTAGCCTGCAAACTTGAGCTATTAGTATGTGACTTAGATGTGCTTGAGGCATAGCAACTTTCTCAGAATAACTGAACACTATGACACAAACTTTCGTGATTCTCTTCCCGGATATTAGCACTATGTAAAACAAGATGGTATGGGGTGGCAACAAGCTCAACATTAGTGTGCACGGTGTTGTGTCAGCATGGCTGGTCAACATAAGCAACTAACATACTGAGAATAACAATTTTCTTCAGTCCGTAGTTAAGCAAAACACTGAATTGTTTTTTAAAAGGATGACCACTTGTCAATCTGCAAGTATCTGATGACCAAGAAAGACAGACAAACAAATACCGGAAAATGAAGGTTTTCACATAAACTAGAGGAGAATTGTGGGTATGAATTCACTTTTTAAAATTAATAAAATTATATTTAAATCCACCCACCACTAATGTACCAGGCTTCACCACTAATGTACAAGGCCTCCCTAACAGAATGTTACACAATTAAATCACATACCCTAGATAATAGTATAATCTTGAGATCCGTTCTCCACTAGATATAGGAGGCTTCCCTAACAAATGCTACACAATTAAATCATGTATCTACGAGCAGCACCTTTGTCCTGTTCAGATACTTTCTAGGAGATCTTTTTTAGAGTGTACTAGATTTGCTTGCCCATTATTTACTTAAACTGAACCTTTGTTTGCTAAAGTTAACACTAATAGGAGAAAAGTCAAACCACCACCACTCCTTTACCGGAACAGTACATTGTTATGGAGCACCGCATTTGGCTCTGGGAAATTCAAATCAGATCTATTCAGCTCATCTATTATATCCTAATTAGATCAGATAAATGTTTCGATGCTCATGTAAATAAGAAGCAAACGTGTCACGGGTCAAAGTTTAGTTTCACTTCAATATGCCAAAGAAACTAACAAATTAAAATGCAGCATTTTCCCTAAGCTTCTGCACTTTGTATATACACAATTTATAGTCTGAAATCAAATGCATACGATGCAGCGGCCATAGCACTCTATATCCATGAACAAAAATCAATTCGAAAATGTAGAGAAGATGGCACAGTACCAGCGCTACTGCACTCTTGCCGAAGAAGGCTCCGGTGATCCTTGCTCTCACCCGCGGCTCCAGCCTCATCCACCAATCCACATACCCCTTCTCCCTCCAGAAGGCGGTCGACGCCAGCCCAGCTTTCTCCTTGACGCACTTCCCAACCCTCACCGCCTTCTTCCCTCCGCCGCCCCCGGCCGCCATCGCCGTCGCCCACGACATCCGCAACGCGATCTCCACCCAATTGGCCACGAACTCCTCGATCACGTAGTACCCCTTGGCCTTGAGCCAGGGCAGCTCGGGGAACTCCTCGGACGCCAATGCGGTCAGGTCCACCTCGCCGTCGCCGCAGCGGAGGAACCTCCCGCCCGAGATCTCGTCCATGGCCGCGACGAAGGCGTCGAGGTCCGCCAGGAGGGCCTCGGCGACCGTGATCGCATCGGGGCGCGGCGAGGAAGGGGAGGAGGCGAAGAGGAAGGTGCGGGAGAAGAGGAGCTCGTGCACGCGGGAGGCGGCGGCGGCGCGGGCGAGGAGGCCGCGGGAGAGGCGCGAGAGGACCGTGGGCTCGGCGGGGGAGGGGGAGGCGAGGACGAAGAAGGAGGAGTGGCCGCGGAGGCGGAGGCGTTCGAGCATGGAGAGGAGTGCGTCGGCCGCGGCCGGGGAGAGGAGGGAAGTGGTGGCCGCGGCGCGGGACGCCGGCGGGAGGGAGGCGAGCCACCGCAGGATCGCGGCGCGCGGGGAAGGGGGAGATGAGGAGAGGGCGGGGCTAGGGTTTGAGGCGTGGTAGAGGGAGAGGTGGGCGGTGAGGGCGTCGACGAGCTGCTGCGTGGTGCGCGGCAAGGCGGAGGCGGACGCCATGGTCGGAGTCTCGGAGACGCGGGGGCGTGTCTCGGTGGCTGGTCGGAACTCCGAGATGTGGAGGAGCCACCGCACCGCTTGTGAACGCGTGATTTTTCTTTCTTTTTATTTTCAGAGAAGTACCTGTGTTTTTTCCTCTTTTATGAAATTTGGTGTGTATTTGGTTTTTAACTCTTTATATAGCTTTTGTTTATCTCGTCTTTGGTATATACCATGTAGGAGTACTATTTGATGACAAGGTATTTAATTATGGTTATGTTTGTCTATGAGTTGACCAATGTTGGTAAGAAGAATAAATTGCAGTGCGCAATTGTTGACGGAACTCCAAGTTAATGAACATATCTATGATGAAGATGTGGATCTGAAGTTGTACCACAAAGAAGATGGTCTCTAGAAACAATTGATTTTCACAATATATCATGGTTGTTTGATGTCTTCTCTGCTCGGAGTAAGGAGGGTCCCAATTATGGAGATTGCCTCGCCGCATCAAGCACCTCTTTCAAGTTTGGGGTGAAACCTGAAGTACGAGATGTGCATCACACACTTTTCTTGATGAACCAATGGTAGGGACAATGTCCTCTCAAAGACTGCTTCCTTGTGCTTTTCACTATTTGCTCAAATCCAATTATCTTGGTGGATCATGCATACAAAGGGGTGGCTAGGGGATTCTTTCTCATAGCTCCTTTAGGTAGGTTGTATTCGAGCAATTGGACAATGTGTGTCTGAAGAGATACAAGACATCAACATTAGTAACTTTGGTGATTTTGTATGTTCGTTCTTGGAAACCATTTGTGCTTTCTTTTCTTCCAAATCATACAAAACTACAGGGAGTATCGGTGGTGCACTTCAAAGACATCTGGAGCACCCCCCCCCCCCCCCCCTCCTCCTCTTCCTCTGAAATTCAAGACTCTCACATGCCAGTTAACCTTAGGTTGTCTTCCCTCTAAGGACCAAATCATAAAGCGTCGCGGGCTCTCGAATGGTCGTTTAGCCTTGTGCGGTCAAGAGGAACACATATTCTTCCCATTGTTACCCTATGATGTTCATGTGAAGCTGAGTTCGTGAAATTCTTGGGTGTGATGTGAACCAGCTGACAAACTCCGCATTTCCTTCCCATCCTCCGGCTGAAGAGGAACACATATTCTTCCCATCCTCTGGGAACTTTCAGTCAACCTAGATGAAACATTTGGCATTTCCTTGTGGGCTTATATTGTACGGAGTACTTACGTAAAACTACAAAGTTAAAAGATCTAGACTAACTAATGACTACAACTTTGTCATCTAGAAATAAGTGACTCTAACTTTGGCAATATAATGAACTAGCTAGAAATCTGATGTGAACATAATCCTACCACAATTTTGGTCGTAAATAAGGGCAGCCACAATGTATAGATTGCCAAATCTTACATGATATTGAATTTGGCTTTGGTCTTCAATATGGCAATAGCTTCACAATCGTGATGATTCCAAATTGCATGTACCGTGGGTCCCGGGACTAACACATATTATGGTAAAATAGCTTATTTCTTTTCAATCATCCTCTCTCTCCACCCATCTCTCTCTTCTGAGCGTATGAATGGAGAATTTTTTTTAATTACATCTACAGATTTGACATCGGAGGACCAACTTGCTCCGGTTCCCTACTTCTTCTAATTTAGATTCACCCCCACAACTTTAGGAACTAGTTCCAAAGCTAAATATCAAATATAGAACCACTTTGGCCACACATTGTGGGTGCCCTAAGAAGTGGTATACACTGGCCATATCTTGTCAAATCACAAACTTGTGAGATACAAATGATTCAATGCCATATTTAGTTTAATTCATCGGTTTATAAATAATGTAAATTAGATATTTAGAAGTGATACACTAGCCAGATCATCTCAAAGCACAAATCTGTGGGATACAGACCATACCTTTGTCATAGTTTAATCGATCAGTTTATACATAAGTTTACTACTAATGAATTTCCTAGTCAGCCATTTACAAAGCCCAACAGTTTGCAATGATTCGGCTCCATTTTACAGTCACAAATCTAGGGGCATTAGGAACCATGCATTTCCTTTTCCTTTTAGAAACCTCACTGCATTAAAAGAGCAGAGTTCCCAAGGAAATCATGCACAAAATCCTTTTTCAGGTAATTACATTTTTATAATTAACCACGAGTAAGTTACATGTCGTACACCGAACAAATCCGGTAGTGTGACATAGAGTTAGTTTACACCAAGAATCGAAAATATGAACATCTTACAACAACAAATTTCCAACCCTATAAAAGCTAGGCAAACTTAGACCGGGACGGCGGCCTGTGGGGTTGGAGGAATCTGGTTCTCGACAGGGATCTCTGTGAACTCGGAGAGAATCGCCCGGAACTCATCGCCGCTCAGCGTCTCCTTCTCGAGGAGCACCTCCACAATCTTGTCCATCGCCACACGGTTCTCCCTGATCTGTTGCAAAGCGATCTCGTAGGCCTGGTCTGACAACTGCTTAATGGCTGAATCGATGTCCAGTGCGAGCTTCTCAGACATGGAGTTCCTTGCCATCATTCTCATGATGACATCCCCGCTCTGCGCCCCATCCATCAAAGACCATGGGCCGATATCTGACATGCCGAATGTGACCACCATCTGCAGAAGCATTGTGTCAGTACAAACCGGTGACAAAGGTCAATAATTGAGACCAAATGCTTAAAAGTGATGTAAATTCTAGCAGCCTCTACAGCACATGAGTGTGCAGCATACTAAGTTCTTTGAATTCATTTAGTAGCCAGGCATGTCAGATATTGGTCAGATTCATAAACAGTTTGGAAGGAGTTGCATTATACTTGCTACTGTTTCTACTGTTGTAAAATTAGAAAGTTCTTCAGTATACCTGCTTGGCTAAGCCAGTGATCTGCTGCAAGTCACCGGCAGCTCCAGTGGTCACCTCAGGCTCTCCAAAGATGATCTCCTCAGCAGCTCTACCACCAAGGCCACCAACGATTCTGGCAAAGAGTTGCTGCCTAGAGATGAGCGTCGGGTCATCCATAGGAATGAACCAGGTGAGACCACGAGCTTGACCTCTTGGAACCAATGTAACCTTCTGGACAGGGTCATGGCCAGGCGTCAAAGTTCTGCAAAGAGGTAAAATGTCCATATGAACCTGGTTACTGGAAACTTGACATGGAAGTAATAATGAACAAAGGGCGGACAAAAGCCTAAAACTACAAGCATGGTGTCTTTTTCAGAAAAATTATGCATAAAGAGACTCCTAATACAACCAACGAATGGACAAGGCATGCAAAAAAGGAGGTTGGAGTAATCGCTGCACAAAATGATCTGTAGTTTCCACAACACCCGGATCGTTTCAGATCATATTAACATGTTCATGTACCTTAGAACAGTATTTTAATGAACCAGAGGAAGTGCCAAGCAATTCATCTAATCCTAATCTAACCCAGTCCAAATATAATGTTCAACAAAATAGGAGATTAGCAGAGATGCAGATTATCTCTTACCCGCAAACTGCATGCCCAACTTCATGGTACGCAACAAGGCTCTTGCTCTTCCCATCTGTCATGACAGTTCCTTCCATGCCAGCCACTATTCTGTCGATTGAATCATCAATCTCTTTGGAGGAAATTCCTGTCCTCCCACGCCGGCCTGCTAGTATGGCTGCTTCATTCAGAAGATTTGCTAAGTCTGCACCACTGAACCCAGGTGTTCTCATTGCTATGACCTCAAGAGAAACATCAGGATCGAACTTCTTGTTGCTACCGTGCACCTTCAGAATCTCAGTTCTTCCACGTACATCAGGAACATCAACACTCACCTGTGGAAGAAGTAAGAATGTGATGTCAAGGAGGATCCTTATAATATTTAAAAATAGGTAATAGATGGTCTAATTTTTAATATACTGGAAGATAACTCAAGCACTGAACTAAACAGATTGGAGTTGTGGTTCACTAATACAGACAATAGAGGTAAACAGTGTAGATGGAACACTTATGATTATAAGTATATGCAGGTAAAGGTTTAGAACATGCAAATAAAATCCAGACTGATGTTGACCTTAAACAAAAACTGGATAGAAACTAACCTGTCTGTCAAAGCGTCCAGGTCTAAGTAAAGCTGAATCCAAGATGTCAGCCCTGTTGGTGGCAGCAACAACAATGATTCCAGTGTTTCCCTCAAACCCATCCATCTCAGTCAACAGCTGGTTGAGAGTCTGCTCCCTTTCATCATTCCCACCACCGATACCTGTTCCTCTTTGCCTTCCAACAGCATCAATTTCATCAACAAATACGATGCAAGGAGCATTCTCCTTAGCCTTCTTGAAGAGATCACGAACTCGGGAGGCACCAACACCAACAAACATCTCCACAAACTCAGATCCCGATATCGAGAAAAACGGCACGCCAGCTTCCCCTGCGATGGCCTTGGCAAGCAAAGTCTTACCAGTTCCAGGAGGACCAACAAGCAGCACACCCTTAGGAATGCGGGCACCAACAGCGGTGAACCTCTCTGGCTTCTTCAAGAACTCAACCACTTCCATGAAGTCTTGCTTAGCCTCGTCGACACCAGCAACATCATCGAATGTAACACCGGTGTTGGGTTCCATCTGGAACTTGGCTTTAGACTGGCCAAAACCAAGGGGAAAGCCAGGACCATTAGGTCCGCCCATGCCACCCGATCCTCTTCTTGACAGCAAGAACAGACCACCGATAAGGATAAGCGGGAAGGCCAGATTCCCGATAAGGTTGAAGAGAAGAGAACCAGAGTCCTCCTGCTGGTTGTGCGCAGCAAAATCAATGTTCTTCTCCCTCAGCTTCTGGAGAAGCTCCTGGCTCAGACCGGGGAGCTGCACACGAACCCTCTGCACACGGTTGCCGAGCTCGGGAGAGATAGCCTCCACAATAGCAATGGTCCCATTCTCAAACAGATCGACCTTCTTCACCCTGTCCTTGTCGAGGTACTCGAGGAACCTCGAGTAGGACATCCTCGAGGAAGAAACGCCCTGGTCATCGGCGAGAGCTTTCTTAGCACTCAACAAGGCGGGCAACCCGACCCCTCCGAGCGCAAGCTTCAGGAGCTTCCTTTTGGAATCGCTCGTCTTGTGCTCCAGGGAAGCGGTCACGGACACTGGCCTGCCGCTTGAAGGGAGCGCCGCGAAGGGGAGCAGCCCTTTCGCTGCAAGGCTCATGGATGGCGCCATGTCTGCTCAGTGTGGGCAAAATGAATGGAGATGTTGTCAGCATCAATCAGAGACAGAAAATAATACTGTTGTAAAGAAAATCTTGCACCCATCCAGGTACTTGTACCAACTTAAATGCTTTGTATCATTGGTTCAGTTCAGCCACATCGACCGAAGTTACCAGCAGAAGTACAAGTAGCACAACAAGTTACAAAAACATACAGCTTGTACCGTTCGGGACACCTAGCAGACGGAAAATCCTTAGAATGCAAAATGCTCCACACCAACGATATGGCTCAATAAACCACAGTTCGGCCGCACGGACGACTACGCTATAATGGAATCAGACAAACTACCGGTGCCACCACCAACCATCTCATCCCTTCCTCGAACTGCAAGCAAGTACAGCTATCTTCCCAGTAGTTTGTACTACTACTTAAGATTAGTCTACTGGTTGAGATGAAGAAGCTAGCGATTTATGTAGCCTCACAGCTAATAAAATCTATATATTAGCAGCGGCAGCAATACATCACGCGCGCTCTCGAATTCCCAGCCCGAATCCTCGCCCCACCCAAAATCGGTCCAAGCTAAAAACATCCGGGTGAACACTCCACAGACACCTACCCCCCAAAAGAACATACATACAGAAGAAGAAAACAACGGAATCTCACAGGATAGCGAACTGTGCCTAAGCAAGCAAGCACGGAATCAGCAAGGACGCGGCACGCACCTGAGCGGATCGGGGTCGGGCGGGGGCCGGGGCGGGGGGGAAGAGGGCGTGACTGAGGGGAGAGGAGCGAGGCGAGGCGAGTGTATATAAATAAGCGGGCACTGACGAGGAGCACAGATTTTTCTCCTCCTCCGGTACTGACTGTGTCCTCCGGTGCCGCGCGGTTGCGTGGGGATTTTGGGAGGGGGGAAAGGGAAGGGGGGGATGGGGGGAGGACGGGCGACGTGGGCGGCTCTGCTCCCACAGCGTCGATAAGGAAGGGATGAGCCCACATAGACGCAACACCAGTGTGAAAAAACTCCCTGGTCCATGTGAAAATGGACAAAAAGATTCCGTGTTATTTTCTCGTGGACAGTGGCGTCGGCCTCGTGGATGGACTTGCGCTCACGCAAAGAACTTGGACCCCTGTCGTGTCGTCTCGCCACACGGAGAACTCCCGGCGAAGCGCCAGTGGCTCTAGTGCAATCAGGCCAGTCACACCGGGAGTAACTCAAGCTAGTCACGAGTAACTTAAATAGTAATATAGTCTTACATATATTGTTAACTAACATGACATATGGCATGCAATTAAACGATGAAAGAAAGCTTATGATAACTAGCTATGTTATCATAACATCACACATTTCAAGACAAAATAAGTCTACATTGCAATAAATAAGTCTTTGCATGACACCACACATATGTTATTTTTCACTATGAAGATAGTAACTTAGACTAGTAACATAGCTCATGTTACTACTCTAAGTTACTCCCCACTATGACCAGCCTTAGTTCTACATTTATTGTCAACTAAGCATTCAGATGACGTGGCATACAATTAAATGATGAGAGGGGCTTGTTGTAACTAGTTATGTTATCATAACATCACATATTTTAAGATAAAATGAGTCTACATTGCAATAAATAAGCATTTGCATGACACCACACATATGTTATTTTTCACTATGGAGATATAGTAACTTAGTCTAGTAACATACGCATGTTTATTACTCTAAGTTACTCCCCACTATGACAAGACTCGGAGCATCCCCACTCCTTGGGCGAACTCAGGCCGAAATCCGAACCAAATTTTGGCCGGATAAAACTTGATTTCAACCTAGAAACACCGAGTTTTCCACTCGCGTTCCCAGGCCGAGTTCCCGCGTTAGGCTAAATTTTAGACGAGCTTGGCAAATTCATGCGGATTTCATTAAAGATGGGCGATAGGCGGATTACATCGAATTTAAACTAGATAATAAACTAAAACATTAAAAAAGGCCGTCGCCGTCGCCGCTTCTACATTGCTGAAGTTATCATAGAAGGACGTGTAGCCCGGATCGACCCGACCGTCATCCTCGCCGCCACCATCGTCGTCGTCGCTCGGCGGCTGTGGCGGGCGGGAGCTGCCCTGGCCGATGTCGACGCACCTCCACGGCTGGTAGGAGGGGCCTGCTTCGTTGTCGTCGAGGACGACGAGAGGCGCGCCCTGGTAGGCGAGAACGCGGCCAGACCAGACCTGTTGTTCGGCCTGCTGCTGCAGGCGGTGGACGCGCTGCCGCTCCGTATCCTCCCTGTCCGCCCTGGACCATTCCAGGATGTCCGGCGAGGACGGCTCCACCAGTGGCGGCGGAGCGACTGCTCCATCGCCATCCTTATGGCGCTATCCTCCGCGGGCGGCGCCGACCAGTCCGCCGGCTCAGGCTTCGGGCAGCGAAGGCAAAGGCGACCAGTGGGCGGCGACTGCGCCGGCATGCGGGCCTCGTTGATCACGATGCCCCGCGAACGTGTCCGCGACGGCGAGCGGACCGGCGAGACCGCCTCGCGCTTGACTGGGCGCAACGCCATCGACGTACGGAGCGGCGTGGAGCCCGATGAGTGGGAGGCCGAGGCGAAGGAGGAGGAGCTCAGGCTAGCCATCCTCTTCGGCAGCCAGTTCGCTGGAGGACGCCGCCTTAACCTGGCCACCAGCATGGATGTGCGCGGGAAGCCGAGACGCGGAGTATTCCCGGCGTGGATGTGTTGTAGAACCGCCGCGAGCATCCGTCCTGGCGCGCTCCAAAAACGCCGGCGAGCCGCCGCGTTGTTGCGCTTCGGCGGCTCGTTGGGCGGCTCCTCGTGACAGGCGAGCTCCTGGTCGCGGCGGTCGGCGAAGAAAGTCTCCTAGCAGAGGAGGTTGTCGGGGCTCTCGGCGTCAGAGGGATCATCCATGGCCGCGATGAAGGCCTAGATCTCGTCGGGCAGTTCGTCCAGCGTCGGCATCGGCGGGATAGGGATGCCGCCGGTGCTAAGCTTCTACCCCGGAGGGTTCCGCGTGTCCGGCGATGCCATGTAGCCGGCTTCGTAGAGCATGCGCGCCTCCCAAGGCTGGAGCGTACGCCGGCCGGAGCCGTTCATGGCCGCACCCTCACCGGGAAAGCGCTCGGCCATGGCTAAGTGGGGAAGGAGAGCTAAGTGTTCACCAAAGTTGTGGGCTTGGGAGCTATGAGAGAGTGTGAGGAACTCTGGCGAGGGGTACGGCTTTTATAGTCCGAGATGGGCGGCGAGGGCGGGAAAAGGGGAAACGGCGGGAAGTTAGTGCCCGCCGGTCCGTCCCGGGAGCCGAGGCAGTAGCGATGGCGCGGCAATTTGGCGAAGCGTGGCCGACGCGACGGGCAGTTATTGTCTAGCGGTCGCCGCATGGTTCCGAGGATGACGACGACTCGGCTTCCGTCGCTGACTCGACGGGTCCACACGCCGCTTCGTTTTTTTCGCCGAGTTCACTTCGTCCGGCGTTCCCAGGGCGTCCCCGGGATTCTAGGAATGGCCTGGGAAGGTCGGACCAAAGTTGGCCCAAATCTGGACGAAAAGAGGTTCCTGAGAACGCGACTAGGCCGATTTTCGGTGTCTGGACCTAAATTCGGCGTCGGATCGGCGTCCTGGGTAGCCGAGTGGAGATGCTCTCAGCTGCTCATCATTTTCTAGCATTACGACTTCAGAAATACTTACTGCTATAAGAGCATCCCACTAATCCGAGGCCGAAATCCAGACCAACTTTGGGCCAGACGAAACTTTATTTTGGCCTGGGAACGCTTCCCAGGTCGAGTTCCCGCGTTCGGCTAAAATTCAAACAAATTTAGCAAATTTAGGCGGATTTTATTAAACATGGGCGAATATAGGCAGATTACATCGAATTTAAACTACATTACTAGATAATAAACTAAAAAATATTTAAAAAAGGTCGCCGTCGTGGCCTTTGATACGTTGTAAAGGTATCTATAATTTTTGATATTCCATGGTTGTTTAGTATCCACTTTGCTATGCTTTGTCTACACTTTGAGGTATTTTTATACATTTTCTGGGACTAACCTATTAACAAGATACCGCGGTGTCAGTTGCCTGTTTTCTGCTGCTTTTGGTTTTAGAAAAGCTAATAAGAAAATATTTTCGGAATTGGACGTGACAAAAGCTAAAGTCAATATTTTACCGAAGAGAACACAGAGACCGAAGGGCGACCGGAGGGGAGCCTTAGGGTGGTCGTGTTGGACATATGCCCAAGAGCAATAATAAAGTGGTTATTATCATATCTTCATGCTTATGATAAATGTTTACATACCATGCTATAATTGTATTAACCGGAAACATTAATACTTGTGATTTGTAAACATAAAAGAGTCCCTAGTAAAGCCTCTTGTTAAACTAGCTTGTTGGTTAATATATGATCATGGTTTCCTAATCATGAACATTGAGATGTTATTAACAACAAGGTCATATCATCAAGAGAATGATGTGATGAACATACTCCTATAGTTAAGCGTAACATAATATCAAGTCATTTAAAATAGTTCACTTGCTATAAGCTTTCAAATACATAGTAACCTAAATCCTTCAACCATGAGATCATGTTAATCACCATCACCGGATGGATGCTTTGATGACATCAAACACCACTCCGTAACTAGGTGGCTATAAAGGTGGCATTGAGGGTTCGGAAAGTATGTGTTGAGGCACATGAATCAAGAGTGGGATTTGTCCATCCATATGACAGATAGATATACTCTGGGCCCTCTCGGTGGAATGTCATCCAATTAGCTTGAAAGCATGTGACTGGCTCACAAGGGATCACATACCACAGAACGAGTAAAGAGTACTTATCAGTAACGAGATTGAACTAGGTATGCAGAGATACCGACGATCAGACCTCGGATAAGTAAAATATCGCGAGACAAAGTGAAATTGGTATCGTAGGTAAATGGTTCATTCGATCGCAAAGTAATCGTAGAAATATGTGGGAACCATATGAATTTCCAGATTCCTCTATTGGTTATTGATCGGAGAAGAGTCTCGGTCATGTCTGCATAATTCACGAACCGTAGGGAGACACACTTAAGGATTCGATGTTGTTTAGTACTACCTCCGTTTCAGGGCTTAAGGCGTCCTCGTTTTGCGTGTTTTTTCTTTGACCAAGAATTACTCTAAATACGTAAAGAGTTTTGGTATAAAACTAGTATCACTGGAAAGTATTTTTCAATACGAATCCAACGGTACTAATTATGTACAATATAATCAAGATTTTTTTGCTCAATTCTTTTGGTCAAACTTTGCTTTGGAAAGCGTGTGCGCCTTAAGTCCTGAAACGGAGGTAGTAGATATGGAATGTAAGTAGGGAGACCAAATGTTGTTCGGAGTCTTGGATGGGATCCGGGATATCACGAGGAGATCCGGAATGGTCCGGAGAATAAGATTCATATAAGGAAAGTCTAATTTCGGAGTTCAGGAATAATTCCGGTGTTTTCATCGAAAGGTTCTAGAAGGGTCTAGAAGGTTCACCGGACCGGAAGGGGAAGGGTTCATGAATGTGTCATTAATAGGTGGAATTATTGCATCATGTCGTAGGTCACTTGGTTGGGCATTTGTAAGAAAGAAATTGAGGATCTGAATTGAAAGTCAAAAGGCAAGTTTGAAAAGTAAAACTAGGACAATGTATCCTAGTGGAGGAAGGAAAGAATCCTTCTTTCCATACACCACAAGCCAACTAGGAGAGGGAGTTGGGGAAGGATTCACACTCCCCTCTCCCAAGATGCCCTGCCTCTCATAAATAGAGGGGAGGGGTGCCCCAAGAGACACAACACCAGCCCCTCCCCACACCACCGCCGCGTCGCGCCGCCCAGCGCCGCCGTCGGTTCGTCATCGCCGCCCTAGCCACTGCCGACTCCACCTCCTCCTCTCCGGCCCTCTAAACCCTAGATCGCCGGAAACCTTAATTCTCCACCATAACCCCCTCCGGCATAGGCAAAGCCCAGCGGGATCTTCCCTCTACTTCCGATACCACGCCGTCGTGCTGCCGGAATCACGAGGGGAGAACTACAAACTCCGCTGCCTGCTGGAACGAGGGAGAGGAAGGTCTTCATCGAGTACCGAACATACTGTGGAAGCGTTGCCCGAACGCAGCGCCGGAAGGATCGTCTACGCGATCTTGAGATCGGCAAGTGTATGGCTACATCACCCACAAGAATCTGCTCTCGTTAACCGCTTTGGATCTTCGAGGGTTAGTACTCTATCGACTCGTTGCTAAAATCTAGTAGATAGATCTTGGCTTGTGTGTGTTCATACGATAGAAAATTTTTGTTTTCCATGCTACGAACCCTTACAGGCCGCACACACCCCCACGCGCGGGCCCACCCTGGGCCGCGCATGGGCAGGGTGTGGGCCCCCTGGACACCCTCCCGCCTTGCCTCTTTGCCTATCTAAACCCCCGATGCCAAAACCCTAAGTACTCGATCAGATCTCCACAAAACAGTCCGTAGCCGCCGCCACCATCGCCCCTAGATTAGGGGGATCTGAAGCTCTTCCCAGCACCCTGCCAGAGGGGAGAGATCATCCCGGAGGCCTTCTTCATCACCATGCCAGCCTCCAGTACGATGTGTGAGTATTTCACCCTTGGACTATAGGTCCATACAATAGCTACATGGTTGTTTCTCCTCCTTTGTGCTCTCATGTTTAGATTTTGTGAGCTCCGTTCATGATCAAAATCATCTATTTGTAATCATGCATGTTGTGTTTGCGAGGATCTGATGGATATTGAGATTACTATGTAAGATTGATTATTGATTCTATCATGCCTTCTTGATTATTGATTCTATCATCTCTGTGTTGTTTGAGATCTTGCATGCTCTCCGTTTCTAGTAGCTATCTTGGCCAAGTAGATGCTAGTGACTCCAAGAGGGAGTATTTATGCTCGATAGTGGGTTCATGCCTCTATTGATGATACGTCGGAAACGTATCTATAATTTTATGTTCCATGCTTGTTTACTATCTACTTTGCTTTGCTTTGTCCACACTTTGAGGTGTTTTTATATGTTTTCTGGTACTAACCTATTAACAAGTTGCCATAGTGCCAGTTGCCTGTTTTCTGCTATTTTTGGTTCTAGAAAAGCTAGTGAGGAAATATTCTCGGAATTGCACGAGACAAAAGCCAAAGTCAATATTTTACCGTGGGGAACACGGAGTCCAGAGGAGAGATGGAGGGGCGCCACAGGTTGTCCACATCCCCCCCAGGCGCGGCCTAGGGTGGGCCCATGCCTGGGCAGGGTGTGGGACCCCTAACCGCCTCCCAGCCTCGCCTCCTGGCCTATAAGAAGCCCCCGATGCAGAAACCCTAAAGACCCGATCAATATTTCACGAAACCGACTATAGCCGCCACCACCATAGTCCCTAGATCGGGGGGATCTGAAGCTCTTCCTGGCACCCTACCGGAGGGGAGATCATCCTGGAGGCTTTCTTCTTCATCATGCTAGCCTCCGGTATGAAGCGTGAGTAGTTCCACCTTGGACTACGGGTCCATGTAGTAGCTAGATGGTTGTATCTCCTCCTTGTGCTTTCATGTATAGATCTTGTGAGTTTCGTTCATGATCAAGATCTAATCTATTTGTAATAATGCATGTTGTGTTTGCGGGGATCCGATGGATATTGAGATTACTATGTCAGATTGATTAATGGTTTTTTCTTATGATTCTATCATGTCTGTGTTGTTTGTGGTCTTGCATGCTCTCCGTTGTTAGTAGCTATCTTGGCCAAGTAGTTGCTAGTGACTCCAAGAGGGGGTATTTATGCTCGATACTGGGTTCATGCCTCTAGTTTCCAAGGGAAGTGACAGAAATCTCTTCAGTCGTAGATGTGATGTTGCCACTAGGGAGAAAACAACGATCTCTTGTTCATGGAACAAGTGGATTGTTTACCTTACACACTTTGCTTAAAGCAGTTGTCTGTTGCTTGCAACTTAATACTGGAGGGGGTTCGGATGATAACCTGATGGTGGACTTCTAGTCATATATGCAGTTGGATGGCGGTCTATGTATATTGTTGCATTGCCCAATCGAATCTCATAGGATCTTTTTGTCTAGTATTGCATTGTTATGCCTTGCTCAGTCCTGTCAATTGCCCTGCTGTAATTTGTTTACCCTTCATGTCATGTTTGTTTATCTAAGGAGAGCACCTCTGGTGAACTATGGACCCCGGTCCAATCTTTACCATTGATACATCTTCCACTGTTACTGTTTACTTGCTGCAAACCATCATCACCTTCCACACCATACAGTTAATCCTTTGTTACAGCAACCGGTGAGATTGACAACCTCACTGTTCGTTGGGACAAAGTCTTGAGTTTGTGTTGTGCAGGTTTCCATGTTGCGTGCAACACCTTTGAGACATTTCCTTCCTCCTACTGGTTCGATAACCTTGGTTTATTACTGAGGGAAGACTTGCTGTTGTGCTGCTTCACACCTTGCTCTTGGTGTTTCTCGACAAAGTGTTCCACGTTGATGACCCACAAGTATAGGGGGGGTATCGCAGTACTTTCGATAAATAGGAGTGTCGATCCCAACGAGGAGCATAAGGTGTTGAATAGTGGTATGGAGCAGGAAATCTCTGTAAATACTTAGCAAACGGATTTTTAGGGGTTTTCTGATAAACCAACAAAACAAAGTGCAAGTAATAAATACAACGAACAAATGCAACAAGTGTCCCAATCCTTTCTTAGCAAAGGACAAGCCGGGTAAAATACTTATAAGGACCAAACGTTCTTGAGGACACATGGGAATTCTGTCAAGTGCTTTCGCTTCAAATAGCTAAGTACTCTTCTCTGGTGTTGTAAGTGTTGTGTGGGTGAACCTATGCTAATGTACCTACCTTACTTGGACTAATATCTACTTGTGATTAAACCCCCTGCAAGCATCCGCAACTACAGGAAAGTAATTAAAATATAAACCTAACCACAACCTTAAACTCTGAGATCCTACGCTCCCTTGTGCAAAGGTGTCCTAACGGGGGTTCAGGTTTCTGTCACTCCGGCAACCCCACAATTAGTAGCCAAATAAACAATGCATTCCCCTAGGCCCATAAATGGTGAAGTATCATGTAGTCAATGTTCACATGACACCACTAGAAGAATAGCACCACAACTTAAATACTAAACCATTGAATAATAACTCAACACAAATCCACTACTAACAACAAGACTTCTCCATGTCCTCAAGAACTAGACGAACTACTCACAAGACATCATATGGATCAAGATCAAAGATGATATGGTAATGGATAACAATCTGAACATAAACAATAATCCAATGGTTCCACTCACAAGCATCAACTACAATAGTAATTAACACCGGGAAAGTTTCCCCTAAGAACTAAAGCAATATCCAACACAATTGTTACAGCGGGACGGAGTGGTGATGATGGTGCTGGTGGAGATGATGGTGTGGATGATGATGATCCCGATGAAGCCTAGCTTGATGATGATGTTGATGGCGATGATCTCCCCTCTCCAGGAAGGAATTCCCCTGGCAGAAATCTGTCTGCTAGAGAGATCTTTCTCTCTCGGTGTTTTTCGCCCTGCAGAGGCGGCGAAAATCTATCTATGGTCACTCCCCTGGTGTTAGGGTTACATGAGGAATATATAGGCGAGAGGGCGGATTCGGAGGCCAGGCAGGTGGGCCACACCTGTCCTAGGCACGGGGCAAAGTGGGCCCGCACCTAAGGGGTGTGGGGCCCCTGTGGCCCTTCTTCGTCTCCCCTTCTGGCTTCCTCTGTCTTCCGGGAAAATATAATTTTCCCATATTTTTATGGTATTTTTCTGATCTTCACGAAATTGCATCAAAACACCTCTTTTTCCATCAGAATCCAGACTCCGGCAGTCCATCCTCCAAGAATCATCCAACATGCAAAAATAGTGGAAAAGACATAAGTAATACCTCATAATAAGACATATTTCAATGAATAGAGGCAAATTATGATATAGAATGGTGATGCAAATTGGACGTATCACACGTCAACAAGGAGTCATCAACAAGTTTTCTAGCGCCATTGCTGGGGAGGCTAAGGACGTCTTCACAAGGGGAGTCCTCCTCAACCTTTCTCTTTACTTTATTTTTAGTTTGCTTAGTTTCTTTTGCTTGGTTTTGTTTGCCTTTTTTATCAAAAACTCCAAAAAAATAGTTTAGTTTGGTTTGCTTTCTCTTATCAAAAACACAAAAAATTAGTTCCTGCTCTAGCTGTTGCTGCTGTTTTTGGCTTGCTCCACTTTTGCCAAAATGAACTCTGCTGAGAACACCAAGTTGTGTGAGTTCACTAGCACAAAAAACAATGATTTCCTTAGCACTCCTATTGCTCCACCTGCTCCTGATGCTACCTTTTATGAAATTAAGCCTGCTTTGTTGAATCTTGTGATGAGAGAGCAATTTTCTAGTGCTAGTTCTGATGATGCTACTGCCCATCTCAATAACTTTGTTAAACTTTGTGAGATGCAAAAGTATAAGGATGTAGATGGAGATATTGTTAAGATCAAGCTGTTTCCTTTCTCCTTTAGAGGAAAAGCTAAAGAATGGTTGTTATCCTTGCCTAGAAATAGTATTTATTCTTGGACTAAGTGCAAGGATGCTTTTATTGGAAAGTACTACCCTCATGCTAAGATTATATCTATGAGAAGTGACATTATGAAATTTAAACAACTTGATAATGAACATGTTGCTCAAGCTTGGGAAAGAATGAAATCTTTGGTTAAGAATTGTCCCACTCATGGACTCACTGCTTGGATGATTATCCCGACTTTTTATGCAGAACTTCTCTTGAAGAAACCTGTTGGATTCAGCTACTGGAGGTACCTTTATGGGCATCACTTTGGGTGCTGCAACAAAACTCCTTGATAATATGATGGTTAATTACTCTGAATGGCACACTGAGAGAGCTCCACATGGTAAGAAGGTAAATTCCGTTGAAGAAACCTCCTCTTTGAGTGATAAGATTGATGTTATTATGGCTATGCTTGTTAATGGTAAAGCTCCTCTAGACCCAAATAATGTTCCCTTATCCTCTTTGGTTTCTCAAGAAGGGCAAGTTGATGTGAACTTCATTAGAAACAACAATTTCAACAATAATGCCTATAGGAATAATTTTGGTGGTAACAACAATTATAGGCCTTATCCTCCTAATAATGGCAATACCTTTGGAAACTCCGACAACAATGCTAGAAGTGCACCCTCTGAACTTGAAGTTATGCTCAAAGAATTTATTAGTAAACAAACCGCTTTCAACAAGACTGTGGAGGAAAAACTTTTAACTGTTGAGAAAAACATTTCCTCTTTATCTGAAGCACAGTCCTCCTTGATTAATAAAATGGCTGCTAAACCTGAAACCATGGAAAGTACCTTTGCTGCTACTCATGCCATACAAGTTACTATTGATGAAAATGTTAGATTGTTAGCCCAACTTCATGATAAGTGGGAAAGGGAAGCTGAAATTGATAGAAACAATAGTATGTGCACCATCACTAGAATGGACACCACTAAACCACAGGAAGTCTCTATTCCTCCTCCTACAATGCCTAAACCTAATGAGTCTACTACTAGTGATGCTAAGTTTGATTTTGATATAGATGGTTGCAATATTTCTGAAGTGATTCCGTTCTTGCAAAATCTTGCTAGAAGTCCTGATGCTAGTGATATGCATGTTGCTTTAACCAAACACATTACAGATGCTCTTGTTAAGATTAAGGAAGAAAAGTTAAAACACAAAGCTTCTATTCCTAAGAAAGTAGAAGATAGTTGGGAACCCATTATTAATATGCAAGTGAAACACTTTGATCTCAAAGCTTCATGTGATCTTGGTTCTAGTGTCTCTATTATGCCTAGGAAGATTTATGAAATGCTTGATTTGCCACCTTTGGAAGATTGTTATTTGGATGTACCACTTGATGATAATGCTAAGAAGAAACTCATGGGGAGTATTAATGATGTTCTCATTATGGTTAACAATTCTTATGTCCCTGTTGATTTCTATGTTTTGGATGTTAAATCCAATGCTTCTTGTCCTATTACTTTGGGAAGACCTTTTCTTAGAACTGTTGGTGCCATCATTGATATGAAAGAAGGCACCATTAAATATCAATTTCCATTCAAGAAAGGTATTGAACACTTCCCTATGAGGAGAGAGAAGTTGATTTTTGCTCCTCCTTTGAAAGCAAGGTTTGATGTTAATGCTTCCTCATTTGAAAATACTTAATTCTTGCTTCTTGTGCCTAACTTAAAGGCGTTAAAGAAAAGTAAGATTTGGGAGATAACCCAAGAGTTTTCTTGAGTCTTGGAAGTTATTACTTCAGTAATGACCTCTCCTTATCATTTTTGTTTGCTTTTTGTGGCAAGAATGACCTCTAATGAGAGGGAAGTAAGATTTGGGGAGTTGCTGTCCCGAAACAGATTTCTGTCCTCCACCATAAAAATTCGTGAGGAGTCTCTGTAAGTCGGATTGAGCTGAAAATTTATGAATAAATCCCCCAGTATGTTAGATAACTTTTGTTAGTTCAACACTTTGTTATTTGAGCAACATAAGATTTTCGAAAAAAACGGTTTCTACCTGCTGGTTTGTTTTGACATATTTCTGCCATTATTTACATTTGCTTCTTATTGGTTCCTTTTTGAGTTCTCTTTTGGGGAATTGAGATTTTTGAGGGAGTTGCTACAGTAGCTTGTGTTTTTAGTGAAAAGTTTTGCTGTTCCAAAGCTAAACCCAAAGGTCTATTATCTTTTCAATACACTAATGTTGCTAATGAAGATTGTGTGAAGTTTTATATGAAATAAAAAAATTCAGGTGTAGAGAGAGAACGATGTAATGAGATAAAGAATGGACAAAAGCTCAAGCTTGGGGATGCCACCCCGGTGTCGCCCCAAGAAATATCCAAGAGGTACAAGCGTCAAAGCTTGGGGATGCCCAAGGCATCCCCTTCTTCATCAATAAAAAGCTCAGGTCTTTCTAGACACTTCGTTTTTATTGTTTCATGCACTGTTGTGTTGTTCTTGGAGCGTCTTAGTTTTCTTTCGCTTTGCTTAATTTATTTAGTTTGCTTGAATAAATTAGTTTGGACCCCTGTTCTCGCTGTGTTGTTTCAAATAAGTTGATTGGTGTTGGAAAGGAGTAGGAAGTTCCTGCTTGAAAGTGCAAGAGGAGCTTGCATTGACTGTGACTTAGACTTCAGCATGACATGCTAGGTGTTGTTTTGACCTTATGCTTAGTTATTATTGTTGTAGCATGTATTGTTCCAAACAATTGGGATTACTTAGTGTGCCTTGAAAGAATTATGCGTTGTTTTAGCATACAAAAGCATAGTATTATGGTATTCTCCTTTGATGTTTTGTTTGGGTTGACTTGGCACATGCTCACACCATGTTATGACTATGAACAAGTCACCATATCCTCTATGATCATTTAGTCCTTGACTTATAGTACCACTCTATGCTTTTATTAGTAATGTTTTGTCGATCTACATGATTATGGCCATTATTGCTCTCTTAGTTGGTTGATCCCAGTCTTTTGCTAGCCTCCACTTGTATGAGTAAGCTCTAATCATGCTTCCAACTCTCAAGAAACCCAGTTATTCCAAAGTGTCCACTATAAATTCCTATGCATGGTGTGTTACACCATTCCAAGTATATTCTTGTTTTCAGCTATCTTCCAATTAAAAAGTATTTTGTTATGTGAAAACTTAGTGATTAAAGCCCTCACAAACTTGATGGCACACTTTTTATTACTTGCCCCTAATAAACTTGAACCATTGTGTCATCTATGTTGTATATGCTTGCATTTATACGTTGGAATTAGCAGAACCATGCTGTCATGGGGAACGTTTTCAACATTGCACTTGTACTTTGTACACAGTTGATATCATGCTCTTTTGTCTATGGATGTCGCCGATGTGAAATAAAGAGGGAGCTTGTAAGTCCATGGAGTTATGTATTTTGTGTTAGATAAATGCCTGGGCCGCTAGCCTAAGCCATGACTAATCATGGTGGAAACTTGCAGCATCACCATAATGAGCATTCTGTGAAGCATCCTCAATAAAAAGCTATGCACATAGTAAATAAAAAGATCACTGAGATGCTCATTGTCTGCTTGCCTTGTCATTTTGGTTATGGGATAGGTCATGTACCATGTGTAAGGGGTACCCCATTGGCGGTTCTCTATGATACACATGTACTTACTATGACAAGAAATTACCTGGGCCCTCGTATTCAAGGGACATGAGATTGCCAACTTATACTTTATCAAGCATATACTCCATAGTTTGTTCACTTTAACCTTAATCACTTCAAGATGCTTATGATAGGGGCACTGAGGGCTGAAAGCTAACAAGTACCATAATTTTTAGAAGCTCTTTTTGAAACTTGAAATCCCTGCTTCCCTTTATGAAGGGACTTTCTTCCACTGTTATATTGAGTCTACACCTTCTACCTTTAGGCACCATTAAGAGAGCATAGTTGTCATTCTTAGTTCTATGTGCAGTGTCCCAAAACTTATTGATTGATGCATATTGTTGATATTGCTTGTTCTTGTGCTATTTGTATCTAGTCACTCTTATGAACTTTGAATATGTCCTATGCATCTATTTGCTACTCCATGATGGAATAGCTGAATGCCACTATGCTATGTTTTCTGTATGTGAAACAAACAAACAAATGTCTTTCAATGCATGTTATTCATGATCTTTGTTTGTAGCCTTTTATGTTGCATGCATAGTTACTTTGTCTTATTGTTGGAACTTTATCTTTCATGCACATGTTTAGAGTTCTTTGATCCCAGCTTTCAATGCTTGTAAATGGTTTGATCTTGGTTTTGATGGTGCATGTCACCTCGAAAAATATTCTTTTATCACTTACCTACTCGAGGACAAGCATGAGTTAAGCTTCGGAATGCTTGATACGTCGGAAACGTATCTATAATTTTTTATGTTCCATGCTTGTTTACTATCTACTTTGCTTTGATTTGTCCACACTTTGAGGTGTTTTTATATGTCTTCTGGTACTAACCTATTAACAAGTTGCCACAATGATAGTTGCATGTTTTCTGTTGTTTTTGGTTCCAGAAAAGCTAGTAAGGAAATATTCTCGGAATTGAACGGGACAAAAGCCAAAGTCAATATTTTACCGTGGGGGAACACGGAGTCCAAAGGAGAGAAGGAGGGGTGCCACAGGGTGGCCACACCCCCCCCCAGGCACGGCCTAGGGTGGGCTCGTGTCTAGGCAGGGTGTAGGGCCCCTGGCCGCCTCCCAGCCTTGCCTCTTCGCCTATAAGAAGCCCCCGATGCAGAAACCCTAAAGACCCGATTAATATTCCACGAAACCGTCTAGCCGCCACCACCATCGTCCCTAGATCGGGGGGATCTGAAGCTCTTCCCGGCACCCTGCCGGAGGGGAGATCATCCTAGAGGCTTTCTTCTTCATCATGCCAGCCTCCGGTATGAAGCGTGAGTAGTTCCACCTTGGACTACGGGTCCATGTAGTAGCTAGATGGTTGTATCTCCTCCTTGTGCTTTCATGTATAGATCTTGTGAGTTTCGTTCATGATCAAGATCTAATCTATTTGTAATAATGCATGTTGTGTTTGCGGGGATCCGATGGATATTGAGATTACTATGTCAGATTGATTAATGGTTTTTTCTTATGATTCTATCATGTCTGTGTTGTTTGTGGTCTTGCATGCTCTCCGTTGTTAGTAGCTATCTTGGCCAAGTAGTTGCTAGTGACTCCAAGAGGGCGTATTTATGCTCGATAGTGGGTTCATGCCTCTAGTTTCCAAGGGAAGTGACAGAAATCTCTTCTGTTGTAGATGTGTTGTTGCCACTAGGGAGAAAAGAACTCTCTTGTTCATGAAACAAGTGGATTGTTACCTTACACACTTTGCTTAAAGCAGTTGTCTGTTTCTTGCAACTTAATACTAGAGGGGGTTCGGATGATAACCTGAAGGTGGACTTCTAGTCATAGATATAGTTGGATGGCGGTCTATGTATATTGTTGTATTGCCCAATCGAATCTCATAGGATCTTTTTGTCTAGTATTGCATTGTTATGCCTTGCTCAGTCCTGTCAATTGCCCTGCTGTAATTTGTTTACCCTTCATGCCATGTTTGTTTATCTAAGGAGAGCACCTCTGGTGAACTATGAACCCCGTTCCAATCATTACCATTGATACATCTTCCACTGTTACTGTTTACTTGCTGCAAACCATCATCACCTTCCACACCATACAGTTAATCCTTTGTTACAGCAACCGGTGAGATTGACAACCTCACTGTTTGTTGGGACAAAGTCTTGAGTTTGTGTTGTGTAGGTTTCCACGTTGCTTGCAACACCTTTGAGACATTTCCTTCCTCATACTGGTTCGATAACCTTGGTTTCTTACTGAGGGAAGACTTGTTGTTGTGCCGCTTCACACCTTACTCTTGGGGTTTCCCGATGAAGTGCTACACGTCAACAAGGAGTCATCAATTGAATCTAGGGAAGTGACAGAAATCTCTAAGGTTGTAGATGTGTTGTTGCTACTAGGGAGAAAACAACAATGTTTTGTTCATGGAACAATTGTATTGTTTACTTTACACACATTGCTTAATGCAGTTATTCGTTGCTTGCAACTTAATACTGGAGGGGGTTCGAATGATAACCTGAAGGTGGATTACTAGTCATAGATGCAGTTTGATGGCGGTCTATGTATATTGTTGTAATGCCCAATCAAATTTCATGGGATCATGAATGTCTAGTATTGCATTGTTATGCCTTGCTCAGTCCTGTCAATTGCCCCGCTGTAATTTTTTTACCCAACATGTTATGTTATTTATCTTAAGGAGAACACCTCTAGTGAACTGTGGACTCTGGTCCAATCTTTACCATTGTTACATCATCTGCTATTACTGTTTACTTTCTACAAGCAACTATTACCTTCCACACCATACGTTTAATCCTTTGTTTTCAGCAAACCAGTGAGATTGACAACCTCACTATAAGTTGGGGCAAAGTCTTAAGTTTGTGTTGTGCAGGATTCCAAGTTGTTAGCAACACCTTGGAGTTGTTTCCTTGCTCCTATTGGTTCGATAACCTTGGTTTCATAACTGAGGAAAAACTTGCTGCCGTGCTTATCATACCTTCCCCTTGGGGTCTCCCAACGAAGCTCTACTACTGAGCCGCATCAAGATATTTTTTGGTGTCGTTGCCGGAGAGTTTAAGGACAGCTTCACAAGGGGAGTCCTTCACAACCATTCTCTTTACTTTGTTTTTGTTTTTCTTAGTTTCTTTTGCTTGCTTCTTTTTATCAAAAAATTCCAAAAAATTTAGTTTCATTTGGTTTGCGTTTTCTTATAAAAAACACAAAAAATAGTTCTTCTTATAGTTGTCACTTTGCTATTGCTCACCATGTTGATCCCTAAGTTCACCCTGAAAGACCTTTCAATAGGTAGTGGCTCTATAATTGGGAAAGAAAACATTAAAGAATTATTTAATCATATTAGCAAACATGAGGATATTAAGGATAGATCCTTAGCAGAACTTGCTCCTAATTATGAAATTGTTGCAGCTTCTTTAGTTCACATGTTGGAGGCTAGTGTTTGCCACGGAAAATACCGCTTTTCTGACAGAAGAGGAGATAGAAAAGGGATCTCCCATATGCCGGGGGGAAAACATAAAATAATGCGGGGGTGCCAGTGTACAAGTACACAAAAATAAAAGATGGGAAAAGATACATATTAATCATCACGACTAATAGCCTAAACCCGATGTGCGCTTCGTGGTGGCCTGCTGGCGTGGCCAACATGACAGGGCGATTATGGTCTCCTGGTTCCCGGGGCCTCGGAAAGCTCCCGGTTAATTACTCCCGCAGATAGAACCGTGGGACACCTCCGATTAAACTGCTTGATCGTCGTCTTCGGTCTTCGCTTCGCGTTCTCCATGCATGGTGGTGGTGATGTGTGTTGGCGACGGCAGAGTCCGTGTACTAGCGTGTACACGCGCCGGAGATAGCATGGCCTTTGCTCCGGCCATGCCCGCCTCGCCGTCTTGCCTCGTCGGTCTTGAACGGCGTTGAAGTAATTGAAGTCGGGGTAGAATGCATGGTTGCGCTTGACTTGCATCGTCACGACGGCCTTGTAGTTTCACCGGAATTGCGAGGGATACGCCCCGCGGGAGTAGAAGGGATTGATGAATTTTTATTTAGCGAGGGGGCGAACACGTAACGCTTCTGACGTGAGCGTCCGGCAGTCATCAAGTGCACCGACGCTAACGGTGGAGACCTCGATGTCTCCCGTGTAGAAGAGATGATGGTCCTGCCTAATGGCGAGAACGCGGTGCCGAGATAGACAGCCTAGCGTCGCCTCGTACGTTGCTGATGATAAGGAGAGGCCTCGTCATTCACTCGTACGTGTACGTACAAGCCATCCTTCACCAATTGCTAGCATTACAAGTTAACCCACAATGCATGGCCCATGCAATTGGATTTTCAGCTAGCCAGCTAACGAGCAAGCTAGCTCGTGCATACACCATGCGCGCACGCGCCGGCACGCCGGCTCGGTGTCGCCCGCACCAACAGTAGCGTGCTGTCCTGCACTGAAACTTAGCGGCGAGCCACGCCGGTGTCGACGGGAGGCCGCGAGCCGGGCCGGTATGGATGTAGGGGAGCTGCTGTCGTCGACGGTTCCGCTTGGCTAGGACACATGCCCCGTATCGGCGAGTGCCGAACCACAGGTGAAGTATCTGCCGGCAACTTAGCGAACCAGCGATGCGACCGTGTCGGTGTCCAGAACGGAAGAAGGTGGCCATGGGCTGCATTGTCAAGCCCTGACCTGTCGACGACGTCTTTGTCCGCGGTACAGCTTGGCGACGTGTCTCTGATGGCGCCGTGTAGGGCCGTCCTGACGGACAAATGGGAAGCATCGCCCGATGTGGGCATATACGACGCCGCGTCGACTCTTAGAAAAGAAACAACCCGTGTTAAGGCTGTCGCCGAGATGCAATCCGTCGATGACGCCTCCGTCAATGGTGCCGTTAGGCTTGGTTTAGAGCCTCGCGTAGGCGAGCTCCGATAGACGATGCCCTCGTTTCAGCCGAGTCCAGCCACCCTGCCGTTTGATAGCGACGCTCGAGTCGAAGAAGAGATGAGGCGGGCGAGGACCGTGCGTAGGCACGCTCACGCCCATGGACGGCGTACGCCGCGTCTTGTCCGACTCGTACCGTCGCGCTATATGCAATAAAAACAAGACAAAATATTAGCACCGACTCTCACCATCAGGAAAGATGACGCCGGCATTGGATCTCAAGCTCACTGCGTGCGCCCTACGTATCTGCCTGCGCGGGCGTTTCGTCTCCAAGGGCTCGTGCATTGCCTCTGTTTTCCGTGCGTGGCCTCACGCCCAGTTTATATAGGCGGCCGAGCGGCGTCCAAGGCGGTGGGAAACACTCGTGACCGCGTTAGGATCTTTGATCGGTTATAAGATACGGTCTAATCCTTTTACTTTGCCTTGCCGTGAACAACAAGTATTACAGGAGTCCAGAGCTCCGTTTCATCTGATCTCGTATGCGTACTACGGCAGCTGCCGCGCCCACGACTGCATGTCTCCTGTACCCGCGCACATGAGTGCACGTCTCCTGTACTCGTACAAATTAGCGACGTGTATATACCCAGCTAATATGCATGAGCCTCCAGATAACTAGTAGCTCAATTAATTAAGTTGCTGAATCAAATTAATTCCCGGCCCTATTAACCCAAGGCCATACATGTAAAGTATCATGGATTTCCTCACGTATGTATCCCTAGTATTCAACCCAAGGATATACCTTATGCATGTTTTAAATATATTGGTACAAAATACCGTAAAACAAATGCCCCCACACCAAGTCCGGTCCAATAGCGAAGCGAATCAAAGTAGACTTGGTGTAGAATTATCTTTCGGATAAACAGACGCAAAATAAACTGATGCTGTCTTTTTTAACCAAAACGTATTAGAGCGACACAGTGCCTCTTCAGTAGGTTAGCTATTTGCCCATGTTGTTGGGCTTATAGCTAAATGAGATGTACGTGTGATACTTAGGCCACAACTTTTTCGTGCCCTCCCTTTCTCCGTACATGCATATGGAAAATATTTGTACAAAATATCGTCAAACAGCTAGGTTTGTTAACCTTAACCCCATGATGCAAAAATGTTTCTTAAACTTAAAGAAGTGGAGGATACTGAAAATAAATATTTTATTCTAGAAACTTTGCTAAAGAAGTTCAATAATGTTGCTAAAGAAGCAAAAAGGTCTCTGATTGTTTTAATATGCTAGGCTCATGTGTAGATGTTATGGGTACATTAGAAAAGTTGCATAAAACCAAACCCAATGAAGAGGAAATTAAAATACCCATACCTTTTAAACTTGTAGGAATGCATGAAGATTTAAAAAAGAATTTTGATTGGATTGTTCCTGAAAACTCGTTTGATGAAAGTAGTGAATCCAAGAGTGCTGAGAGAGGATCTTCTACTATTCATTTGGATGATATACCTTTCCTAGTTGAATAAATTTTGAGTATTGATTTTAATGCTTCTTCATTTAAAAATACTTGATTCTTGCTTCTTGTGCCTAACTTAAAGGCGTTAAAGAAAAGTACTTCTTGGGAGATAACCCAATAGTTTTCTTGAGTATTGGAAGTTATTACTTATGTAATAACCTCTCCTTATCCGTTTTATTTGATTTTTGTGCCAATCTAATGAGAGGGAAGTGAGATTTGGGGAAGTGCTGTCCCAAAACAGATTTTTGTGCTTCACTGTAAAAATTCTTGAAAAATCTCTATATGTCGGATTGAGCTATAATTTTCTGAATAAATCCCCCAGATTGTTAGATAACTTTCGTTAGTTCAACACTTTTTTATTTGAGCAATAGAAGGTTTTCGAAAAAATAGGTTTTTACCTACTGGTCTGTTTTGACAAATTTCTGCCATTATTTGCATTTGCCTCTTTATCGATTTCTTTTTGGGTTATCTTTGGTAAATTGAGATTTTTTAGGGAACTGCTATAGTAGTTTGTGTCTTTAATGAGTTTTGATGTTTTGAAACTAAACCCAAAGGTTTATTACTTTTGAATGCACTAATGTTGCTAATGAAGATTGTGCGAAGTTTTGTATGAATGAAATTTTCAAGTGTAGGGGAAGAATGATGTAATGAGATGAAGAATGGACAAAATCTCAAGCTTGGGCATGCCACCCTGTGTCACCCCAAGAAATATTCAAGAGGTACAGGCGTCAAAGCATGGGGATGCCCATGGCATCCCCTTCTTCATCAATAAAAATCTCAGGTCTTTCTAAACACTTCGTTTTTATTATTTCATGCACTATTGGTGTTGTTCTTGGAGCGTCTTAGTTTTCGTTTTTAGTTTTTGTTTAGTTTGGTTGAATACAGTAGTTGGACCCCCGCTTTCACTGTGTTGTTTCAAATAAGTTGATTGGTGTTGGAAAGGAGTAGAAAGTTTCCTGCTTATAGTGGTACAAAGGGAGCTTACTTTGACCATGGCTTAGACTTTATCATGTCATCCTAGATGTTGTTTTGACCTTATGCTTAGTGATTATTGCTGTAGCATGTTCCAAACAATTGAGATTGCTTAATGTGCCTTGAAAGAATCATGCGTTGTTTTAGCATACAAAAGCATAGTATTGTGGTATTCTCCTTTGATGCTTTGTTTGGGTTGACTTGGCACATACTTACACCATGTTATGACTATAAACTAGTCACCTTATCCTCTATGAATATTTAGTTTTTGACTTGTGATATCACTTTATGCTTTGATTGATAATGTTTTTTCACTCTGCATGATCAGGGCCATTATTGCTCTCTTAGTTGGTCGCTCCCAGTTTTTTGCTAGCCTCCACTTGTACAAATTATATGTGGCCATTTTAGTTGGTCGCTCTGCATAATGTTTTGTCGCTCTACATGATTATGGACATTAATAATGTTTTGTCGCTCTGCATGATTATGGCCATTGTAAAAAGACTAGGAGCGACCAACTAAGAGAGCAATAATGGCCATAATCATGCATAACGACAAAACATTATTAATCAAAGCATAAAGTAATATCACAAGTCAAAAACTAAATGATCATAGAGGCTAAGGTGATTGGTTCATAGTCATAACATGGTGTAAGCATGTGCCAAGTCAACCCAAATAAAGCATCAATGGAGAATAACACGATATTATGCTTTTGTATGCTAAAACAACGCATGATTCTTTCATGACACATTAAGCAATCTCAATTGTTTGAGACAAGTCATGATACAACAATAATCACTAAGCATATGGTAAAAGCAACATCTAACATGACATGATAAAGTCTAAGTCACAGTCAAAACAAGCTTCTTTTTGTACCACCATAAGCATGAAACATTCTACTCTTTTCCAACACCAATCAACTTATTTGAAACAACTCACAAAGATAATAATCTATAAATACCAGAGAGCTTGTCTCACCTAACTACAAAGAAGAACTAAAAAGTTCTAAGCAAAAATAATAAGAAAACTAAAGCTAAACGCAGTGCTAGCAAAGTGTTGGGCCTCCAAGTGCAGAGGTTTGTAGAACATCAACAAGTTTACCTTAAGTGGATCACCCAAGGTTTATCGAACTCGGGGAGAAAGAGGTCAAAGATTTCCCTCTCAAGCAACCCTGCAATTAAGATACACGAAGTCTTTTGTGTCCTCAACGCACCCAATACACTTGTCAGGTGTATAGGTGCACTAGTTCAGCGAAGAGATAGTGAAATACAATTAATATGGATGATTATAAGTGGTAATTGCAATCTAAAATAAAAATGGTAGCAAGCAAACATGTAGCAGGACTAGTTGTAAACTGTGTTTTAATTCTTAGAAACAAGGCCTAGGGATCATACTTTCACTAGTGAACACTCTCAACAATGATAACATAATTGAACACATAAATATCTTCTCTTCACTATGCTACCCTGAACTACTCTCTAGTTGGATAACGAACACCAATTCACCGCGTAGGGCTATAACAACACACCTTAAAGTTCGCATTCCCCATCAAGGTAACCGCACACTGTCACCTTGAGCGCTAGATGGTTCCAGACAAAAACCACAATTTCATAGAGACATCCAACTCAAATTATAACTCATGATAAGTATTTCTGTAATCTTTAGCCTAAGAGCCACACACGGTGCGCACACTGTCACCTTCACACACGTGGGACAAGGTGTCTCTGGAGATCACATTAATAAAAGCACTTGAGTAGCATAATAGATGAATAGTAACATCTACTTATTCAAATAGATTACAAAGCTCATGATCACATAAAGATCACACCATGGGAGAGAGATGAACACTGAAGGGATACAGGTAGGCTACGCTAGCGCAAATCAAAATTTTCTACTGCATAAACCAGGAATATTGTTGTCATAGATCACGAGATTACCACTATACGCACGGTTGCGGAACTTGATGAAGAGCGTCGAGGCAGTGTAGATGTTCTACGTCTCCTCCTCGTCCTCGTCCCACGAGCAGCTCCCCTTGCGCGGCTCGTTCAAGTGCTACAGATGCAGCACCTCCGAGGTATCCACACGTGCGAGGTGGAAGCGTCAGACACCGGACTGCTAGGTCCGTGCGCACAACACAGGCGTGAGGAGTGGCGGCTGGGTGGAATGGTCTAACCCTGGTCAGCTCACCCCACCCTCTCTTATATAGGCGTCCCTAGTGGGCTTCTACATTAGCAGCCCATTAGTATCCTAAGCCTGGTCTAATTCGGATCCAATCCTCATTAGGCTTCCAGCACCTTAAGTGTGTGACCCTATAGGTTCATATACGTGTAGACATGACATGAATACACTTATTCTGTCAATAGTTGGTAGCGGCCTCTAGCAAGACGTGCCAACTCCTAAATGCCTACAAAGATCATATCGGACGAACCATCACAAGGTTTAGTACATGTATTTCCCTTTGTCTCACGATATTTGGTCTAGCTCCAAGCTGACCTCCCTTTCTCGATACTGTGATTCGGAATTCTTTTACTAGGTTAACTCTTAACCTTATGTAGCACGGCCATGCATTTCTGGATCCGATCACTCGAGGGCCCCAGAGATATCTCTCTCAAGTAGAGAGGGGCAAATCCCATCTTGATTGACCATGCCTTGCAGCATGCTTCAGGACAAACCCGAAAGCTACCTTTATGACTACCTAGTTATGAAGTAGTGGTTGATAACCCCAAAGTAGGTCGATCCACATCTCAAGTACATGCGACAATCTCAGGTCTAAGGACAAAATGTACACGATGTGTAGAGAGAGCTACAAGTCTAATTGCCAGTCTCAAGTTGGGTTAGTCAAACCCCATGCTCATAACATGTGTCCACATCATTGGTTTGACATCTCCATGTCTATGACTTGCGAAACATACTCATCAACCAATCGATGTGCTAGTCTAATATCCATGTGTGTCCTCACATGAACTCTGACTAGGGACAACTATTCGATAACCATACAAGTAATGAGTTTCACAAACAATTCACATAATTGCCAATCAATACAAGTTGTCTGATATGGATATTCAAGGAACATTACAATAACTCATGGATACATATGAAATATAATCATCTCTATGATTGCCTCTAGGGCATATTTCCTTCAGTATCCCACTTGCACTAGAGTCAATCTAAAATGTATCTAATACTATTTGCTCTTGTGTGCGCTTCATGCGCGGGCTGCGGGAGAGGCTTAGTCAAGGGATCAACAACATTTGAGTCCTTATGTATTTTGCATATCATGACACTACCATCCTCAACGAACTCACAAATCTGATGGTAACGCATGCGAATATGTTTGTTCTTCTGGTGCTGTCTAGGTTCCTTGGCTTGTGCGATAGCACCATTGTTGTCACAATAAACTTCCAAGGGATTGGACACGCCCTGAACCACACCGAGAGCAATTAGGAAATTGTTGATCCAAACAGCTTCCTTTATAGCCTCTGAGGCAACAATATATCCAGCTTTTGTGAAGAGGAGGTCACCGTATCTTGCTTGGAACTTTTCCAGCTCACAGCACCACCATTCATGACAAACACATAACCTGATTGCGATTTTGAATCATCTGAGTCGCTAAAGGTAACTCGCATCTGTGTAACCCTTTACACTGAGTTCATCCTCACCTCCATAAACTAGGAACATATCCTTAGTCCTTTTCAAGTACTTAAGGATGTTCTTTACCGTTGTCCACTGACCTTCACCTGGATCAGCCTGGTATCTGCTCGTAACACTTAGAGCATAGGAAACATCTGGGCGAGTACATATCATTGCATACATGATGGATCCAATAGCCGAAGCATATGGAACCCTGCTCATGCGCTCATGCTCATTAGTAGTTGAAGGACACTGAGTCTTGTTGAGTTTAATGCCGTGAGACATGGGCAAGAACCCCTTCTTAGCCTCTTCCATGCTGAACCGTTTCAACACTTTGTCAATGTATGTACTCTGGCTTAATCCAATTAGCCTTCTTGATCTATATCTATAGATCTTGATGCCCAGAATATATGCCGCTTCTCCTAAGTCCTTCATCGAAAAACTATTTTTCAATGAGGTCTTAATAGACTCGAGCATAGTAATGTCATTTCCAATCAACAATATGTCATCTACATATAAGATTATAAATACAAGTGCTCTCCCACTTTCCTTCTTGTAAACACAAGGTTCTTGTTCGTTTTTGATGAAGCCAAACTCCTTTACAACTTCATCAAATCGAATGTTCCAAATCCGATATGCTTGCTTTAGCCCATAAATGGACTTTAGAAGTTTGCATACCTTTCTAGAATTGTTTGGATCGACAAAACCTTCGGGCTGCATCATATTGTAGAGGTCCCAACCTGAATAGGTAGAGATCCCTGTGTTTACAATGCTAGTCCCTGGATCAAATAGCTAGCATCCATAGTTTAAGATGTAATATCAAGAAACAAAGGTCATATTACAACTTATAACTAGGAATAAAATAATTCATTACATCTTACATAGATCATATGGCTATCTTATTACAATGCAGCTGATATAACTATATAGCATGCAGTCCTTCATCTTCATATGCCACATGCAATCGTGTTGGTTGTAGACTTGTAATCCCTACTCAACAAACTTCACTAACATCAAACAAACCTGCAACATAATAAGTTACAGCCACAAGGGTTGACATGGTTATACCCTACGGGTACACGACATCAGCATACCCGGTCCAGCCCAAGGAAGGCCCACAATAATATACGCGGCCCATGAATATTTTCGGGTGGCCCAAGCCCATGACATCTTCGGATCCTTGGAGAGCAAGACTAGAACAGATAGAATATTCAAAGGGGTAAACCCTAAACTTGTAACTGACTCGATCTGTGCCCGAGACCTGCCTAAAACTCTATATAAAGGTCAGGAGGGCACGACGAGGAGGGCCAATCTTTCCATCGCATACACACCTCCACGCCAGATTGCATCTGCGCACCCTTGTAACCTTCGGTTCCACCGTAATCAAGAGTAGACAAGTAGGAGTAGGGTTTTCCCTCCGGGGGCCTGAACCTGGGTAAATCTCGTGTCCCCTGGTTGCTTGTCTATTAACCATTTCGCGATATCCAGCACCCCCATCTTCTCCAAAACCCAAGCTCATAACAATGGGCATTGACGAGTCGAAACCTCGTCAATTGGCGCCGTCTGTGGAAATCGGGGGCGTTGATTGTGCGATCGTGACGGTCCCGACCAAAACGATCTACAACTCCTCGGCAACTGAGAGCCATCTCCTCTTCAGCGCTTTCGACTTCACCACCCACTCTCCATCCACCCTGAAGGACTTTGAGTCCGTAGGCGACGGGCTCGAGATCTTGTTCGGAAGCTTTTGCTTCTAGGTGGGACAGACCGGCACTCTCCGCCTCCTAGAGTGGGTGCCTCTGCCATCGATCAGTCCCGCTCCATGGGCCCCGCATCCTAGCGTGCTACGCACGCCAACATCGACAGATGAGTCATATGATAGCAGCAGCTGCAACTCAGATCTGTGCGATCCCCCGTCGGATGAAGGGACCTACAGTTCCGGATCCGAAAGCTGTGGCAGCAGCGATCCAGTCCGCGGGCGCTACCAATGCGCCATGGTCATCCAAAGCAAAAACGAGCAACAACCACCAGGTTCGGGTGCTCACGTACGGCCACTCAACCCGCAGGGTAGAAACGGCGAAAACAGGAGGCAACCATCTCCCCCCGCCCAACGAGGATGACCCTGATGCCAGTCGAGTAATCCGCCTCAGCAAGGAAGGATGGAACCAGGCACGCGAAGCCGTGGCGGGCAAAAAGATCCTGCCTGTGGGTGCCT
Source organism: Avena sativa (assembly GCA_916181665.1). Lineage (NCBI taxonomy): Eukaryota > Viridiplantae > Streptophyta > Magnoliopsida > Poales > Poaceae > Avena > Avena sativa. Next base: position 478,205,114 of record OV702299.1, on the reverse strand, counting down.
CACGGGACCTACTGATGGCATACCACCTACTCATCGAAGAGCACAAAAAGTAGGTGGAGATGCAACAGGTACTCAACAAACGCAAGCAAGCGGCCTCGGATTCTAGCGCGCGGCGAGCTGCGCTCTCTACCGTTGGTGGCTCAAGCTCGCACGACAACAATGCCAACAAGCATCGCTCTCGCATAGAGAACATGGATCCCACTGCACGTCGCGAGGTGACCCGAACCCTCAACACGTCCTTCATGGAGATGGACGCCAACAACAACGTCATCCCGAAGACGCCACAAGCTGCGATCATGGTAGCCACAACATATCTCGCATACCATCCACCTCTGGTGGGAGACCCGAAGAGAGCTATGCACAAGTCCTCACTAGTCGGGCTCGGACTCGTTGGAGCTGCACTCTACGAGGAGGCTTCTGCGGAGCCAAAAAAGAAGGCTGCGGTCAGATTTAATCGCAGCCCCACACCCTCATCCGAAGAGGACGAGCACGACCTACCTCGACGACGCAAGAGCCCACGACGTCGCAGCCACGACTACGACGCTCGAAACGACCTCGCTCAGCGCAAGGTCGATAAGGCACGCGCCAAGCGCGTATGCTCGTCTGAATCTGAAGAGGATGACGCTGAAAGAGAACTCTGCGGAGCTCGATGCTTTAGCAGATCTGTTCGACGGACACGGATGCCGAAAAACTTCAAGCTTCCTTCAGACACTCCGAAGTTCAACGGCATGCAGGACCCTAAGGCCTGGCTCAGCGACCACCTGTCGTCCGTCAAGCTGACGGCGAAACAAAAACACCGCTCTGTAATGCCTTCAGCTGCAGCTGACAGGCGCAACCCGGATTTGGCTCAGCAGCCTGTCCTTGGGATCCATCCGAAGCTGGGAAGACATGGCGTACAGTTTCATCTGAAACTTTAACGGTACTAGCAGGAGGCCAGCCTCGATCGAGGAACTGCGGGCCTGCACTCAACGAACTGGCGAATCCATTCGCTCATACATATTACGCTAGTCCAACATCAAGAACTCCACGACACACATCTCCGAGGAGAGAACGATCGACGCCTTCAAAGATGGCGTCAAACACCAAGATTTCAAGGAAGAGCTTGGGCGCGTCAAGCCCAAGACACTTGACCACCTCATGGACATCGCCAACAGGTGGGAAGATGGCGAGGACTCCGTCCACCGAGCACACTCGGATGAGGAAGATGACTACGGCCGCCGACGTGAGCACCGTAGCAAGCGAAGAGCGCGCGTCTACGATGATCGCGACGGACCCGACATGGTCGCGGCCGGCTACGCCGACCGCCGCAATGAAAGCAACCGCAGCAGCGGCGGATACCGTGGAAACAACTTCCGCGATGGAGGACGCCCAACACAAACGTGGCAACGCCGCGGCTGCGACGACGAGCCCTCCGCATACGAAAAGTTGTCGGGCCCATGCACCATCCACTTCTACATCGACAAGCAGGATGGCAAAAGGAAGGCCAGCCATATGCTCAAGGATTGCTGCGAGTTCCAGAAACTCAGCGAGAGCCTTTCCTAGATGAGACAACAGGTCCCGAACCCAGGGTTCAGACACGTGCCCGCAACAAGCGACATCGACCACGGAGCTCCTCCACCACCACCCATGGGACCTTCAAATCACCCGGTCACACCCATACAGAACAACGACGTAAACGGGTTCCCCGCGCCGAAAGGGTCACTGATGATCAAAAAGGGGCGCCCAACAAACAGGGTGCAAAAGAAGATCACCCGTCAGGTCAGCTTGGCCGTGACCGCTCCACCCGCCATTCCTGAGTACCTCAGCGGTTCGGAGTCCTACATCACATTCAGCCGTTCGGATCACCCCCGCCAGATCCCTCGCCCAGGTCATGCTGCCCTGGTGCTCGAGGCGTAGATCGGAGGATTCGAGATGAACCGCGTCTTCATGGACGGCAGCAACGACATCAACCTGATGTTCGCTAGCACCCTAGCAGTGATGCGGATTCCGCTTTGTAGCGTGGAACAATCCGACACAACGTTCCATGACATCGTCCTAGGGAAAGGCATATTTCCCCTGGGAAAGATATGTCTCGACGTCATCTTCGGCAAACCTGACAACTTTCGGTGCGAGCGACGCGCGTTCGAAGTGGTGGACTGGCCATCACAATACCACGCCATCCTCGGGTGCGTGGCCTTCTCAAGGTTCCTGGCAGTACCACACTATGCGTACCTACTACTCAAGATGCTAGGACCTGGGGGCTTCATCACGGTCCACGGGAGCTTCACCCGATCGCACCACTACGACAGGGACTTCAACAGAATCTCCCAGTCATTTGGCATGCAGGAGGAGCTCACAAGGCTCCGAGAGGTGGCAGACAACGGGCACCCCCAGTCTCAAGGCAAAACGCACCTGACATGTCGTTCGACTCAACAGTCAACACGAAGAAGGTCCAGGTCCACCTGACGGACGCCTCCAAGACGGCGTTGATCACCAATGACCTCAGCCCCGCATAGGAAAGCGTGCTAGTCGAATTCGTCTGTGAGCGCTGGGAAATCTTCGCCTGGTGTCCTGCGGACATGCCAGGAGTTCCCAGGGAATTCGCCGAGCATGCACTCAATGTGTTCCCAGATGTCAAGCCCGTCAAACAGTCCATCCGACGATTGTCCGAGCCACAGGATGAAGCCATCGGAGTCGAAGTCAACAGACTGCTCGATGCTGATTTCATCAGGGAGATCAAGGAAAGCGAGTGGCTAGCCAACACTATGATGGTCCCTAAAAAGGACACGGACATCCTACGGATGTGCGTGGACTTCACATCGCTGAACAAGCACTGCCCGAAGGATCACTTCCCTCTCCCTCGAGATGCGAGAAACTCTCCTTCCTCGACGCCTACTCAAGCTACAATCAGATTCGACTAAAGGTCGAAAACCAGGAGAAAACGGCGTTCATCGTGCCATTCGGAGTATTCTGCTACAACACAATGCCCTTCGGGCTGAAGAACGCAGGTGCGACGTACCAGTGGTGCATGCAGGCATGCTTGAAGAGCCAGATCGGCCGCAACATACAGGTTTATGTCGACGACATAGTAGTCAAAACAAGGGAGGCCAAGACATTGATCGACGATCTCCGCGAGACATTCGACAACCTTGATCACTACAAGATCAAGCTGAACCCAGAAAAGTGCGCCTTCGGTGTCCCATCTAGCCAACTGCTTGGCTACTTCATCTCCCATCGAGGAATTGAGGCGAACCCGAAGAAAGTCCGGGCCATACTGGCCATGGAGAAACCAAAGAACCTTAAAGGTGTCCAGCAACTCGCTGGGCGCATCGCGGCGATGAGCAGATTCATCAGCCGCATGGGTGAGAAGGCCCTGCCTTTCTATCAGCTGCTATGCAAAGCAGACAAATTCGAGTGGAGACCTGAAGCGGACGACGCATTCGAAGATCTAAAGCGGCTGCTCTCCACCTCGCCCGTCCTGGTCACACCAAAGAAATGCGAGCCTCTTCTGCTATACATAGTAGCCACACATCAGGTGGTAAGCACCGTGCTCGTGGTCGAGCGACCCGAAGATGGCAAGACCCATGGGGTCCAACGCCCAATCTACTACCTCAGCGAGGTATTGACGCCAACAAAACAGAGGTACCCTCACTACCAGAAACTCGCCTACGGCGTGTTCATGACGGCTCGTCGGTTGAGCCACTACTTCCAGGAGCATCAGGTGATGGTCGTCAACGAGGCACCTCTGAACATCATCCTGAACAACCCATAAGTCACAGGACGCATGGCCATGTGGGGCATCGAGCTGTCCCCTCTATACATAGTCTATGAGAAGCGCCATGCGATCAAGTCTCAGGTCCTACCAGACTTCCTCGTCCACTAGATGGAGCTACAACTACCGGACACCCCGGATATGACACAGTCATGGACGATGCACTTCGACGGCTCCAAGCGCGAGGCTGGAGCAGGAGCCGGGGTCATACTGACATCCCCGCAGGGCGACAAGATGAAGTACGTCCTCCGGATGAAATTTCGAGCTTCCAACAACGAAGCCGAATATGAGGCCCTCATCCACGGCATGAGGATGGCCAAGATCTGCGGTGCAACGTGCCTAGTCATCTACAGTGACTCAAACCTCGTCGTCCAGCAGACGATGAACGAGTGCGACGCACACGCCGCCAACATGATCGCGTACCGCGCGCTCTACAACTCACTCGAAGGAGACTTTGACGGCTGCGAGCTTCGGCACATTGGAAGAGAAAGCAACGAAGAGGCCGATAGACTCGCCAACATCGGCTCCACCTCCGCGCGGGTGCCACCAGGTGTGTTCCTCGAACAAATATGCGTGCCATCCAAAATGTTTCTGGTACGGTCCGGGTGAATTGGACAAAAAGTTCCCGTGTTAATTTCTCGTTCAGGATTGCATCGGCCTTGTGGATGGACTTGTGCTCACGCAAAGAACTTTGACCCCTATCGCGTCGTGTCGCCAAGGGAAGAAAATGGACTTGGACGCGCCTGGTGAAGTGCATCTGCCTGACTGGCTGCAGTACAGTTTGAGCTGCTCGCAGGACTTCAGCACCGTCTTGAATTGCATTATGGAGTCTCTTCAAAATATTGGGGCAGCAGCCTAAACCTTTTGCAGCATCCTGTGTGTTACTGGCTGGAAGCCATCTCTTCTCAAACTGTTATAATTGCACACAAAGGACTATGATAGTAAAGGAAGAAATCTCCGGAACCACTGGTCTTTATGATCGGGAGAGGACGAATAAGGTTTTTCTGAGCAGCAAACTAAAGCTTCCTGAGCAGGTCTCCAAAACAACTCGCCAGGTGTCTTAATATAAAGAAAAAAATGCCAATTTGGTACATCAACTTGTCCGAGATGAGAGCATTGGTCATGGAGTTGCAAAATACGAACTGTGGGCCACGAAGTTGCCCCACGGGAGCGTTTTGGAACAAATTAGCCCTTGAAAATTTGTTTTTTTTTCATCGGTTTTTTCTAATGGTCTAGTCATTTTATCAAACAGGTTAGTTTCGTGCATTTGTGAACACTGGACATAATTTTCAAGGGCTAATTCATAAAAAATCAGCCTAACATGTCAGAAAACTAACGTCCACCGTGACACAGTGACCAAAATGCTCCTGTGGGGGCAACTATTCATGACCCGCAGTTCATGTTTTGCAACTTCGTGCCAATGCTCTTATTTCGGGCAAATTGATGTACCAAATTGATGTTTTTCTCTAATATAAATGAGAAATTTTCATAAGATACTTTTTTTTATAATGAGTGTTTTATTTTCTAAAAGGTTTAAGCATTACATCCGACCTCTATATAACTGAGATACCTTGTGGTTAGAAAAGGGCATCGAACACACCTTGTGGTTGAACCATCTCATTTGGCCTTTCTTCCAATACTACCCGTTGCTTTCTCATGGTAGCAAACTCTGCAACCTGAGAGCAACATTCCATAAGCTATACAAACAAGTGATGTATGGATCTAAAGGACTAGGGAGGGTAAATACAATACCTCGCCACCAGATGACAAGCAATGCCTCATGGTTGCCAGGACTTCTGAAGCTTCAGGAAGATCATCAGTCGAAAACTCATCTTCAACACTATGGTATGCGGCTGCAAGATTGATATTGACAGATGCATCCCGCCATTCCTTTCAACAAACTCTTAAAAATATATTGATATTGGCGTGTTTCATGGTCCACATCTCAAATATACCATAATGTGCACCTGCAAGATTGTGTATGCGGCTTCCATGAATTGTATCACAATATCAATTGGTGTTGTTCTAATAAAGGCTACATGCATCAGCCGATGCAAAGGCCGGGGCTATATCCCCTTTTCTGAAAAAGAAAAAGAAAAAAATCAATTGGTACTGTTAATGGAGTTATAGATGAACCCTCGACCTGGTTGGAGAAATCATCATCAATACTTTGTTTTTTTCGCGTAAACGCAAAAAGCTTTACGTTCGATGCATTGATAGATAAAGAAGAGTTTGTAATTACAAGCCCTAAGAAGGTCCAACACCCGCACCACACAACTCCACCCAAGAGGCCTATTCGAAGGGAGTATTTGGCGCAGTCCGTGTGCTTCCGCCTCAGTCCACCATCTTGCTTCCGCCTTGATAGTGTCCATGAGGGAGGCCACCCTCTGAGCAGTTTCGGTTCTTATATATCCGTAGTTGGGATTCATTGTTTCTTCGTAGTTGTCGCAATCACTTCAAGCAGTGGAAAGAACAAAAAATGTGCGGAAAGTCCTTAGGCAGTTGAACAGAATCCAACCACACTAGAATGGTTGGTACAAAGGCCACGTTCCAGTGCTTCAAAATCCACCATGCCGCGAGCATGATTAACGATGAGGTTCCTTTGCATATATGTCTAGGGGTGGATAGCACCGCAAGCGACCACCAATCCGCGAAGTCACCCTCAACAACGGAGGGTCCTGCCGTAGATCGAATCCATGACAGAACCTCAAACCAGATCGTCCTAGAGAAAGGACAGCCGGTCATTTTGTGTGACATGGTCTCGAGTCTCTCAACTAATTGGTCACACAACGGGCAACGCGGTCGGTGTGGAAGGTGCGGAAGCTGACGTCGCTCAGGCCGCTCACCCGTCCAACATTTGTCCTGGCAAGCCAGTCAGATGAAGAACTTCACCCTTGGTGGTTCCTAAGACTTCTAGTTTAACTTCCAGGACTTAGAGCCTATCGCCCATGCGAAGAGGCATTATAGAAAGACTTGGAAGTATATTGTCCGCCGACCGTCCATCTTCAAACCAGCTTGTCCGGCTCATTCGTGAGTGTGACATCTTGTACTCAGATCCATAGTTGGACATATTGCCAAAGGGCAAGTGGGTTTAGTGTAACATCTCAGGGTTAGCACCTCGAAATAGACAGGACACATGTGTATGCATTGCATTCATGCATAAGAAAATCCGGGAAATTTTTGCGCAAAACTAAAGAAGCTATAAAGGGATCGATATCTCTCTTGTTCTGATAGAAACATCGTGCGATGGATTTTGACATGATCTCTGTTGTGCTTTCGTGTTTGAGGGGAAGACAGTTCAAATTTAAATATGTAATTGATAGATTTGAATACTAAAAGAATTTGAAATAGAATAATAATTGGAAATTAAATAGTAATAAGAAATAAGAGGTGAACTCTTATTTATGAAAAGATACAATAATTAAAAGTCGCAATTAATAAACAAAATTGAATGGAATGAATTATAATAATAAATAAGAATGGAATTCTTATTTATAAGTAAGATATAATTACTCACAAGTATTAGTAATACAAAAGAAAAGAATTGAATTATTATATAAGATAATATGAACATATAATCATAATTACAGTTGAGTAAATTGAAACAATTAAATAAAATGAAATGATTACAATAATAATATTTACATATATACATATAATATTGTTGTTCTTTTAAAATAGAAGACTTAAAGTACATTACAGGAAACAAATAGATAGAAAAAAGAATTACATAAATGGAATAATTAAAAGAATTCTTTATTACAAGAAGATATATATATATATATATATGACATTGTTTGCAAATGAATAATAAAATAATAATAAAACAAGTAAACTTTATTGAATGTAATACAACAATACAATGTCTTTACATTATTCAAACAGAAAAGAAATTACAATAATATAAAAAAGAGAAAACCTAAACTAAATCTAGTATCTTCTTTCTTCTTCGTTTTATTTCCTGCAACAAAAAAGATCGACAAAACATGCTAGAAAAGGGTGTTAGTTTGGTTTAGTGCTCTCAGTTTAACAGTGTAATGCACTGTTCAGTACATCACTGAGCTAATCTTAAAAAGGGGCAAGTTTCACCAAATCATAGTATCTGTCCTTAATCAGATAAGTTGTCTCAGTACAACCTCATTGGCAATAATTTATGGGGCAAGTTTCACCAGGGAAGTAGAAGAGTGGAATTGAGATATTTTTTGCGTTGCATTGATCCAAAACAGTGCAAGCAGCTCACACATACATGCAGGTATGTGGTGCTGTCAACACATGAAGCAATCAGGACAGGGGATAAGTACCAGTCGAAGCAGAGAGATGATACTCTGTTGAACACTAGCTACAACAGTCAGAATAGCAAGAAACCATCTTACCATTAGCTCTCATCAGATTCACACCAGTTCATCCATATCTCACCAACCAAGACCTTAGCCAGATCACCACCACATCACTTACACCATGGTTGCTGCAAGAAGCCATCCAATGGCAGGATAAGGTGGAGAAGGCTAGGCTATAGCTGCTGTAGTGGATGAAGTAGTAAAATGAGAGATGAGCAGGATATCTAGATACAGCAGCATCTGAACCATATATAGCCTTTATTCTTATCAATTTATTTTAGAAAAGGATTTGGAAAGGAAAGGAGCTCTTAGTCCAGCATAGGAAAACTATGCTAGTCTCACCATAGAGCTTGGAAGGCAATTGTAGTATCTTTTCTTACTACAGATCCTAATCTTAGCTTTAGCATCATAGATAGGGATTCTTTCCAAATATTTCAATCATTTATTCATAGAAAGGATAGTTCCATCAAGTGCATCCAAAATGATAGCAACAGATCATGTTGCTATAGATATCACTACTATGCACACTCATTTCGGGCACCACAGTAGGATTCTACAGCTAGCAGAAGCCACCATTTAGGACCTAATAAATCATTCCCAATGAATTTTGTCATGTTGAAAATACAAACAAGGCACACCAAATGAATTCAAATCATTTTCCTAACCACCAACTTAGGAATCATTTCATTCAAACATCATTTTACCCAGCTTAAAATCCACAGAAAAATAGCCACAAAGTATAAGGATATAATTGTATAACCATTAAATCACTAGTGCATGTCATCTCAAAACAACATTGAGATTTACAATGTTGCCTAGATTCAAATCAGCAGAATCAATATATCAATAAGATTCACACACGCTAGGCATGATTAAGTTATCCATATTGAATTACCACACTTAACAACATTCCATCTACAAGCAATATCACATATACATAAATCTTATTGCCAGAAATTCTACTAGATATCGAATGTAGTTATCTTAATACTAAGATATGAATACAAATGATCCTATAGCAATAACACCACATCCTAGCAATTATCAAATGGGCAGCATCTAAACCAATGCGATTTCACAAACAAGAATTAGGGAACAATTAAACCACATGCTTTTAAGTCATTCATATAAGCATCCAAGTAGCCAAATCAAACATGTCACCAAGGTGTATCATCCAACATAATCCTCTTATCAGAAATAGTAATAACCTGAATAATCAGTAGTAGAATATTTTCACACAACTTAATAATATCTACAAGAGTTTGTACACACTCATGTACTGAATTTATGCATGAATTCAAGGATCATAGTAGGTATACATCTATGTAAAAAGTAAGACAACATTTTCCTTTGTTAAATTTATATAAACTAACTTATAAATAAATCCGGGAATATTTCCACCAGAATATGAAACCTAGAAGGGCACCACAATTTAATCAAACAACAGTAGAGTTCCTATATCTAACAAATTAGCACTACCATAATCCAGTTAAAACCATAACTGCTAGGGGTAAATAATCATCCAAGTTAAAACAACACCACGAGTAAGCCAGAAGATTAACAAACACAATCATGCATGACCAATATAATAGCACCGAGCTACAGGCCACTAACAACTTAAGCCAACAAGGTTCTAATCAAGGTTGTCCATGGGCAGTAGAAATTGGGTCAGAGAAAGGGGAAAACCCTAGGTTGGTGCCGCTCCATCAAGAACAGAAGTAGAGGATGAACATAGATGGAGAGAAGAGAGGCAGAGAGAGAAACACCAACCTTTGGAAAGTCACAACTTGCCGGAGAGGAAGCATGATACGGCGGAGAAGCAGTGAGTGATGGAGGCCATGACACGACGGCACAGGGACATAGAGTGGTGCACCTGCGTTGTTGGGGATATGCTATGTGGGTATTGAAGGGTTTCGCAGCATAGTAAATCAAAATTTTCTACGGAAGCGAACAGAGGGAAAGCCAAGATCTAATCTAGGAGATGCAAACAACGAGAGAGATTGGATTAGATCGTCATACCCTTGAAGATTCGCACAGCGGAACGTTCGTCGGAACGTGGGTGATGTAGTCGTACTCGCTTCTCCTCCTCGCGATCCGATCCGATCTAGCACCACAAGTGGCGGTGCCTCCGTGAGATGCACACGTGCGGCACCTCGACGTCTCCTCCTTCCTCGGACCAGCAAGTATGGTGGAGAGATGGATTGGATCTACAGCACGACGGCGTGGTGTATATGGTGGAGAATTTCTGCTGCAGGGCTTCGCCTACAAACAGTCGGGAGGGAGAGAGGAAGGCAGCAGGGCTACTAGGGCTTGGAGGGAGATGTGTGTGGTGGGAGGGGGCGCACCAGCCCTCTATATATAGAGGGGGTGGCGGCGGCCAGCCCTAGCCCCTCCTCCAAGCCTATCTCTAGTTTAAACGATTTAAACTCTCCCCTTATCTAGAAACCATATCTTATCTCTAGTTTAAACGAGTTTAAACTTATCTAGGATCGGCTGGACCCTATGGGGCCTTGTGCCCCTGGCCCAATGCGGCCAGGACACTCACTCATGGGCCCATGCCCCCTCCCGGAAGGTGGGACCACGTTGGCCCCCTTCCGGAAGGTTCTAGAAGCTTTCGGTACAATACCGATTAACCCGGAACAATTCCGAACTCCAAAAACTGCACTGCCTTATATGAATCTTATTCTCCAGACCACTCCGGAACCTCTCGTGATGTCCCGGATCCCATCTGAGACTCCGAACAAAAAATTAATAAACCAATTATCCAATCTATCCTAGCGTCGAGACACGTTAAGTGTGTGACCCTGCGGGTTCGAGAATATGCAGATATGATCTTCTATCAATAATCAACAGCGGGGTCTGGGCACCCATATTGACTCCCACACATTCATCGATGATCATATCGGATGAACCACGATGCCAGGATTCAATCAATCCCATATATATTCCCTTCGTCTCGCGATATTTTACTTGCCCGAGATTCGATCGTCGGTATCGTCATACCTAGTTCAATCTCGTTCACAGCAAGTACTTTACTCGTTCCGTAATCCGATATCACTTTGTGATTAACTCCTTAACCACATGCTTGCAAGCGGTGTTGATATCGATTACCGAGTGGGCCCGAAGTATATCTCTCCGACTTGGGAGGGACAAATCCCATCTCGATACATACAACCCAACAGATACTTTCCGATCACCTGAGAGACACCTTTATGATCACCCTCTCATAGGATGACGTTTGATGACCTCAAAGCTTTCTTCCGATACCAGGGAGTTGCATTATCTCATGGTCTAAGGAATACAATATTTGACATAAGAAAAGCTTCGCAAAGACGAACACGATGACACGATCTAATTGCTTCGCTTAGTTTGGGTCTGTCCACCATATCATTCTCCCAATGATATGATCTCATTATCAATTGACAACTCATGTCTATGGTTAGGAAACCTTAACCATCATTGATCAATGAGCTAGTCCATAGAGGCGTACTAGGGACACGGTGTTGTTCACAAACCACACAAGTATTAATGTTTCTGCTTAATACAATTCTAGCATGGAATATAAACTTTATCATGAACAAGAATTATAATAATAACATCTTTATTATTGCCTCTAGGGCATAATTCCAACAGTCTCCCACTTGCACTAGAGTCAATAATCTAGTTTACATTTGGCAACAATCTCACACCCATGGCACTGAGGTGCTGATCATGTTTTACACGTGGAAGAGGTTTAGTCAAGGGATCTGCGACATTCAGATCTGTATGTACTTTGCTGATCTTCAGATCTCCATCTGCTATATAATCTCGGATTATATGAAACTTGCGTTGATATGCTTGGTCTTTGGATGATATCTTGGTTCCTTAGCGAGTGCTATGGCGCCAGTGTTGTCACACAATATCTCCAGTGGGTCCAATGCACTTGGAACCACGCCAAGCTCAGTGATGAAGTTTCTGATCCAAACTCCTTCACTTGACGCTTCTGCAGCAGCCATGTATTCCGCTTCTACTGTAGATCCCGCGATCACGCTTTGCTTGCAGCTTCTCCAGCTCACAGCTCCTCCATTCAAAATATACACGTATCCTGTCTGAGATTTAGAATCATCCTTGTCGGTGTCGAAACTAGCATCGACGTAACCTTTTACGAGGAGTTGTTCATCACCCCCATAGACTAAGAACATTTCTTTAGTCCTATTTAGGTACCTTAGGATGTTCTTCACGGCTGTCCAGTGTTCCACTCCTGGATCACTTTGATATCTGCTCGTCAAACTAAGAGCATTGGACACATCCGGTCTAGTACACAGCATGGCATACATGATGGAACCTATGGCCGAGGCATAAGGCACTTTGCTCATAGCTTCCCTATCATTTACCGTAGCTGGACACTGAGCCTTGCTCAATATCTTACCTGACAACATAGGCACTGAACCTTTCAATGCCTTATCCATTCTGAACCTTTTCAGAACTTTGTCTAGGTATGTACTCTGGCTTAAAGCTATCAGGCGTCTTTGTCTATCTCTATAGATTTTGATGCCCAATATATAAGCAGCTTCACCTAGGTCTTTCATTGAAAAACACTTGTTCAAATAACTCTTCACATCGTTAAGCATGTTGATGTCATTTCCAATAATCAATATGTCATCCACATACAGTACCAGAAACGTCACCGAGCTCCCACTCACTTTCTTGTAGATGCAAGCTTTGTAGCAATTTGGAACAAATCCAAAGCTCTTGATCACTTGATCAAAACGAAGGTTCCAACTCCGAGATGCTTGCTTCAGTCCATAAATGGAACGCTGAAGTTTGCATACTTTATCAGCATCCTTAGGATCGACAAAACCTTCGGGTTGCATCATATACAACTCTTCATCAATGTTGCCATTGAGGAACGCAATCTTGACATCCATCTGCCATATTTCATAATCATGAAACGCAGCAATTGCTAATAAAATCTGAATGGACTTAAACATCGCTACGGGAGAGAAAGTCTCATCGTAGTCAACACCTTGAACTTGTCGAAAACCTTTTGCGACAAGCCGTGCTTTATAGACGGTAACATTTCCATCCGCGTCCGTTTTCTTCTTGAAGATCCATTTGCACTCAACGGCCTTTCGGTCGCTAGGAGGGTCCATCAAAGTCTATACTTGGTTTTCGCTCATGGATCCCAATTCGGATTTCATGGCTTCTAGCCATTTCTCAGAGTCTGGGCTCATCATCGCTTCCTCATAGTTCGTAGGTTCACTGTCTTCTACTAACAAGACAGTCAAGACAGGGTTGCCGTACCACTCAGGAGGGGCACGCGACCTTGTTGACCTGCGACGTTCAGTAGCAGCATCGTCCGAAGCTTCATGATCCTTGTCTTTTGCTTCCTCTATTGTTGGTGCAGGCGGCACTGGAACAATTTCTGGTGCTGTGCTACTCTCCAATTCAAGAGAAGGTTCAATAACCTCGTCTAGCTCTACTTTCCTCCCACTCACTTCTTTCGAGAGAAACTCCTTCTCAAGAAAGGAACCGTTCTTTGCGACAAACACTTTGCCTTCGGTTCTGTGATAGAAGGTATACCCAATAGTTTCCTTAGGGTATCCTATGAAGACGCATTTCTCCGCTTTGGGTTCGAGCTTGTCCGGCATCAACTTCTTGACGTAAGCTTCGCATCCCCAAACTTTAAGAAACGACAACTTAGGTTTAGCACCAAACCACAGTTCATACGGTGTCGTCTCAACGGATTTAGATGGAGCCCTATTTAAAGTGAATGCAACGGTTTCTAATGCATAACCCCAAAATGATAACGGCAAATCAGTAAGAGACATCATCGATCGGACCCTATCTAATAGGGTTCGATTCCGGCGTTCAGACACACCATTGCGCTGTGGTGTTCCGGGTGGCGTGAGTTGTGAAACGATTCCACTTGCTTTGAGATGCGTGAGAAAATCATAACTCAAATATTCGCCCCCACGATCAGATCGTAGAAACTTAATCTTTCTGTTACGATGGTTCTCCACTTCATTCTGAAATTCTTTGAACTTTTCAAACGTTTCAGATTTATGTTTCATTAAATAGATATACCCATATCTACTTAAGTCATCGGTAAAAGTGAGAAAATAGCGATATCCACCGCGCGTCGAAACACTCATCGGTCCGCATACATCGGTATGTATGATTTCCAACAAGTCCGTTGCTCGCTCCATCATACCGGAGAACGGGGTTTTGATCATCTTGCCCATGAGGCATGGTTCGCATGTGTCAAATGATTCAAAATCAAGAGACTCCAAAAGTCCATCAGAATGGAGTTTCTTCATGCACTTTACTCCAATATGACCTAGACGACAGTGCCACAAATAAGTAGTATTATCACTATCTACTTTGCATCTCTTAGCCTCAATGTTATGGATGTGTGTTTCATCCCTTTTGAGATTTAGAAGAAATAAACCACTCACAAGAGGTGCATGACCATAAAAGATGTTACTCATATAAATAGAACAACCATTATTCTCTGATTTAAATGAATAACCGTCTTGCAATAAACACGATCCAAAAATAATGTTCATGCTCAACGTAGGCACATAATAACATTTATTAAGGTTTAAAACTAATCCCGAAGGTAAAACTAAGGAGAGCGTGCCGACGGCCATCACATCAACTCTTGATCCGTTGCCAACGCGCATCGTCACCTCATCCCTCGCAAGCCGCCGTCTATTCCGCAGCTCCTGTTTCGAGTTACAAATATTAGCAACTGAACCGGTATCAAATACCCAGGCACTACAACGAGGGCTAGTAAGGAAAACATCAAAAACATGTATATCAAATATACCTCTGATGGTGCCAGCCTTCTTGTCCGCTAAGTACTTCGGACAGTTGCGCTTCCAGTGACCCTTGTCCTTGCAATAGAAGCACTCAGTTTCCAGCTTGGGTCCAGACTTGAGCTTCTTCTCAGCAGGGGCAACGCGTTTGCCGCCTCCTTTCTTGAAGGGCTTCTTTGCACCTTTACCTTTCTTAAAGGAGGGCTTGTTGACCATCAACACATGATTATCCTTCTTGATGTCCACCTCCGCAGCCTTCAGCTTTGTGAAGAGCTCGGTGATCGTATCAGTGGAACCAATCTGATTATGAGTCACTACAAAACTTTTGTAGCTGGGAGGGAGTGATTGCAGAACCCTGTCAATCTTGAGCTCCTCTGGAATCTTGCAGTCCAGTTGCTCAAGGCGTTGAGTGTAGCCCGACATCTTAATGGCGTGCTCACTAACGGAACTCCCTTCCTCCATCTTGCAGTTAAAGAACTTCTCGGAGATCTCATATCTCTCAGAACGGGCCTGAGTCTGAAACATGGTTTTCAACTCTTCGAGAATCTCAAAGGGCCCGGGATAGTTTTCAAAACGATTTTGAAGTTCCGGTTCCATAGCAAACAACATGGTGCTCTTAATCACACCATAATCATCTTTGCGCGACTGATAGATAGCTTTCTCATCAGCCGGCGCAGTTGTAGCAGGGGGGTTACCTAACGCTTTCTCAAGGACATAGTCCTTTTGTCCGCCAGACAGAATGATTCTTAGATTGCGGAACCAGTTGGTGAAGTTAGACCCATTGTTTCTAAGCTTTTCTTTCTCAGCAAAAACGTTGAAGTTGAAGTTGGACTTGTCCATTGGATCTACAGTATTTGCAAGTACAATTTAGACTATGTTCATGATAAATAGTTCAACTTAATCAAATTACTAGATGAACTCCCACTAAATTCAACATCCCTCAAGTTGTTTAGTGAACACGATCCAAATTCACCACACCTAATCCGATCATCACGAGAAGAGATGTGGTTTCAATGGTGGACAACGAAGTGTCGATCATATCATTCATATGACTCATGCTTAACCTTTCGATTCTTGTGTTCCGAGGCCATGTCTGTACATGCTAGGCTCGTCAAGTTAGACCCAAGTATTTCCGCGTGTGCAAAAACTGGCTTGCACCCGTTGTATGTGAGCGTAGAGTCTATAGCACCCGATCATCACGTGATGCTTGGACACGACGAACTTTCGCAACGGTGCATACTTGGGGAGAACACAGTTTTTATCTTGATCTTTAAGTGAGGAATCATCTTATAATGCTACCGTCGCGATCTAAGCATAATAAGATACATAAAAGGATAAACATCACATGCATATAACTTTATGTGACATGGTATAGCCAATCTTCGCGCAATGATCTCCATCTTGTGCGTTCCGGCATGATCTCCATCACTCCACCATGATTGCCTCCACCACGAATAGCAACTACAACTATTGCTAACTACTTAGCGATAAAGTAAAGCTATTACATGGCGTATAAGAAGTTGACTCGCAGGTCATACACAATTATAAAGACAACCATATGGCTCCCTCCGGTTGTGTACTCATCGACATGCAAGTCGTGAAACATTACAAAACATGATCATCGCATACATTATACACATCACATCTTGGGCCATACCATATCACAGAAAACACTCCCTGCAAAAACAAGTTAGACGCCTCTACTTTGTTGTTGCATGTTTTACGTGGCTTATGGGAGTAGATGCTAAGAACAATTCTTACCTACGGTAAGCCACAACGGTGATATTATGGTTGCCAAACTCCGGTGTTAATCCCATGACAACTATAGTGAGAGAAACTGACATCCACCAGCCGCATGTGTGGAACAAGCCACACGTCAAGTGCGGAGCCGGTCTCGCGAACGACGTCGCGTAAGGTTGGCCTGGACCGCTTCAATCTCACTATCCTGCGTCATAAGAAGAACACAAACAAGAGGCTTGCAACAGAAAACATCAACGCCCGCAACAACCATGTTGCGTTCTACTCGTGAATCACATCTACGCATAGATCTAGCTCTGATACCACTGAAGGGTTTCGCAGCATAGTAAATCAAAATTTTCTACGGAAGCGAACAGAGGGAAAGCCAAGATCTAATCTAGGAGATGCAAACAACGAGAGAGATTGGATTAGATCTTCATACCCTTGAAGATTCGCACAGCGGAACGTTCGTCGGAACGTGGGTGATGTAGTCGTACTCACTTCTCCTCCTCGTGATCCGATCCGATCTAGCACCACAAGTGGCGGTGCCTCCGTGAGATGCACACGTGCGGCACCTAGACGTCTCCTCCTTCCTCAGACCAGCAAGTATGGTGGAGAGATGGATTGGATCTACAGCATGACGGCGTGGTGTATACGGTGGAGAATTTCTGCTGCAGGGCTTCGCCTACAAACAGTCGGGAGGGAGAGAGGAAGGCAGCAGGGCTACTAGGGCTTGGAGGGAGATGTGTGTGGTGGGAGGGGGCGCACCAGCCCTCTATATATAGAGGGGGTGGCGGCGGCCAGCCCTAGCCCCTCCTCCAAGCCTATCTCTAGTTTAAACGATTTAAACTCTCCCCTTATCTAGAAACCCTATCTTATCTCTAGTTTAAACGAGTTTAAACTTATCTAGGATCGGCTGGGCCCTATGGGGCCTTGTGCCCCTGGCCCAATGCGGCCAGGACACTCCCTCATAGGCCCATGCCCCCTCCTGGAAGGTGGGACCACGTTGGCCCCCTTCCGGAAGGTTCTAGAAGCTTCCGGTACAATACCGATTAACCCGGAACAATTCCGAACTCCAAAAACTGCACTGCCTTATATGAATCTTATTCTCCGGACCACTCCGGAACCTCTCGTGATGTCCCGGATCCCATCCGAGACTCCGAACAAAAAATTCATAAACCAATTATCCAATCTATCCTAGCGTCGAGACACGTTAAGTGTGTGACCCTGCGGGTTCGAGAATATGCAGACATGATCTTCTATCAATAATCAACAGCGGGGTCTGGGCAACCATATTGACTCCCACACATTCATCGATGATCATATCGGATGAACCACGATGCCAGGATTCAATCAATCCCATATATATATTCCCTTCGTCTCGCGATATTTTACTTGCCCGAGATTCGATCGTCGGTATCATCATACCTAGTTCAATCTCGTTCACAGCAAGTACTTTACTCGTTCCGTAATCCGATATCACTTTGTGATTAACTCCTTAACCACATGCTTGCAAGCGGTGTTGATATCGATTACCGAGTGGGCCCGAAGTATATCTCTCCGACTTGGGAGGGACAAATCCCATCTCGATACATACAACCCAACAGATACTTTCCGATCACCTGAGAGACACCTTTATGATCACCCTCTCATAGGATGACGTTTGATGACCTCAAAGCTTTCTTCCGATACCAGGGAGTTGCATTATCTCATGGTCTAAGGAATACAATATTTGACATAAGAAAAGCTTCGCAAAGACGAACACGATGACACGATCTAATTGCTTCGCTTAGTTTGGGTCTGTCCACCATATCATTCTCCCAATGATATGATCTCATTATCAATTGACAACTCATGTCTATGGTTAGGAAACCTTAACCATCATTGATCAATGAGCTAGTCCATAGAGGCGTACTAGGGACACGGTGTTGTTCACAAACCACACAAGTATTAATGTTTCCGCTTAATACAATTCTAGCATGGAATATAAACTTTATCATGAACAAGAATTATAATAATAACATCTTTATTATTGCCTCTAGGGCATAATTCCAACAGGTATCCTCATAGCATGTCACTTATCCGGATAACCCGGGTGGCCCATAGTCGGTAGCATGGCCTATGGCCTGCTGGGCGGCCCAGTTAGATGGATCTAGAAGGGAGGCCCATGCCGGATAAAGGAAGGCTACGGTGGAGTCACCAGCGTACCCGGATCCTTGGAGTGCAAGATACACAAGACTAGTAATAGACGGTGTAGGACTCTGTAACCTGTCCGGCTAGGACTTTTCCCTGTAACCCTAGGACCTGGCGACTATATAAGTCGGGCCTATGGGAGCCTTTAGGGCATCGATTCATACAACCTCGGACAGCGAACCAATCCCTGTAACTCGGCGTATTGCCCTTATAGTGATTTATAGCAGGAGTAGGATTCCGCCACCGTTGTGGGATCTGAACGTGGGTAGGCTGTGTTACCCCGTACCCGTCAACCGTCCGCCTTACCCCACGTCTCTAAATACGCACTGTGAGGACCCCTCCATGGCGTACTCGTCGGCAATACCACGACAGTTGGCGCCCACCGTGGGGCAAGAGGCGCTTCAGGCTCTTCAGCGGGCGAGGACCAAGATCTTTGTGGGAATCGGCGAAACCGTAGGCATCGCTCGCGTTCTCTTCTCCGGCAACGTTCCGATCGTCCCTCCGAATGAGTTCTGGATCCTGGTGAAGACGAACCCTACGCGGTGTTTGATTGTTCCTATCGGAGACATCCACCTCTTCATCGGCAAAACCGACTCGGGCACTAGTTCCCTGGGAGTCGGAGGAGCATCAAGACCCGCACAGACCGCCTACGGGCTGGATACGTTCACAGAAGGATCGATGTCGGATCTCTCTTCGGAGTTTGCCGGCAAAGATCAGAAAGCACCAAGGCCCGCACGGACCGCCTACGGGCAGGATACGTTCGCGGAAGGATCATTGTTGGATCTCTCCTCGGAGTTTGCCGGCAAAGATCAGAAAAATTCAAGGCCCACCCAAACCGCCCCTATGCAGGATATAAAGGTGGAAGATCACTACAAATCCGCCGGCTTCGTCCGTGCGTCTGGACAGCAGAGATCCAAGTTCGTCGGCGTGGTTACCATCTTCGATCTGGCGCGCTGCATTCAGAGAGAGGGTGAAAACCCCCGCGATTACCTGGCCAGGTGGCTCCATATACGAGCCGATCTAGCCCACTACCCCGATGATAATGCTTTGTATCACTTCGTGGAAGGACTGGACCGTGGCACACTTCTTCGACATTCTTTAAGAAGGCAGCAGGCAACAGGGCGCCTTACCCTCGAAGAGATGGTGAGCACCGTCAACAGCTACGCGGAAGCTGACGCAGCAGCCCAGATGGAGCTTGCGCTCAGAGACGGAGAACCTCCGATTCAGCAGCCGTCGCCACCGCCTCCTGCCGCCATCGTCGTAGCAGCACCACCACCTCGAGTCATCATCGAGGCCATTGCACCTCCACCGCCCGGCATCGAGGAAGTCCTGGCACCCTCTGACTCTGTCATTGACGCGCTTTATGCTGATTTCAGTGCAGATTCAGAGGAGATAGACTTCAGTCCAGAAGAGCTAGACTCCGCTATGCAGGAGATGGAGGAGGAGTACTCGCGCGACGAGCAAGCCAACAACTCTGTCACGTCTCGAGGGGTGTTCGTCACCATTGGGACGACGATGGATGAAGATCAACCCGCACGGACCGCCTACGGCAATCTCCTCGTCGAGCCACTAACCGTTGCTCATATCCGAAACGTGACCCAGCTTGACGAGAAGCACCAGCAGCTGCTGGAGGAAGCGCATGCCATCGCGGAGCAAGGCGCTAAACTAGACCGAGATCTGGTCAACGCGTAGAAGTCCATAGAGAAATCTAGAGCAATGGAGGCCGAGTACAAGACCTTGCTGCAGCAGCAGAAGGCCAAGAAAGCTCCAGCTCGCGACATCAACGATCCTGGAGTGCGGCATAACTTAGGATGGGCTCCCTCGAAGCCGGCACAAGCCAAGCCATACATTGACAGTGAAGGCAAGAAGGTGATGCCCACCCCACTCCTCAACCTCGTCGTCGCCAAGACCCTTCTGGAGCAGGATAGATCGCCTGAGGCAGTGGAACAAGTCTATGACCTAGTGGCCAAGGCGGTGAAGCAGCAGGAAAAGGCCACCTCTCAGAGGCTTGAGTCCAACCCAGCACTTTGCCACTCTAGCCAGTACAAGCCGCCAAGGGACAGATCTCCTCTTGATGTCGGGTCCCAGATGGGCTCATCAGAACAAAGACGGAGGGATGCGCGCAACAGGAAGGATGCTATCCCCATATCCTCCGACCACGGAGAAAAGGCCCGACCTCGTCGCCCATCGCCACCGCCCCGATCCCCCCGACATGGCGAAGATTACAAGACTCACCATCGTACGGATATGCCCCCACCAAAGCAGTGTGGCATCGTCATCCGCGACAACACGGAGCAAACCCGTCATGACGGAGAGCGCAACCAAGGACACAAGAGCAGGTCACGCCATGACCCTTCATGTCCGACAAGCAACCATGACAGGCGTGAGGCGTCGCAGGAGGGTAACATCAAGAAGGCTAACCCACCGCCAGGGACCCAAGAGCAGGTCATGCCATGACCCTTCGTGTCTGACAAGCAACCGTGACAGGCGTGAGGCATCGCAGGAGGGTAACATCAAGAAGGCTAACCCACCGCCACCTCCACCTCCATCACCACCAAGCAGTCACCATGGCGGAGGAGGCCCGTGTTGTTCACGCAGCCCATCCCCTGTTGACAAAAAGAAGAAGAACCCGGAGTCGTACGATGCATGTTCGCAGATCGATAAGATCCACGAGGCCCGGGAAGGACCATACCTGGGACCACGTTGCTTTGGACCTGCAATACAGTCCGCAACTTTTCCCAAAGGTTTCCGGATTGACAAGACCATCAAGCCCTATGACAACACCGCCAAGCCAGCCACATGGT
The DNA here is from genome assembly GCA_916181665.1 of Avena sativa. NCBI lineage: Eukaryota > Viridiplantae > Streptophyta > Magnoliopsida > Poales > Poaceae > Avena > Avena sativa. The sequence goes on along the minus strand of OV702299.1, from coordinate 478,183,492 downwards.
TGCAGGACTACGGCAACGCGGTGGAGATTGCTGGACGCAACCCAACATCGTCGTCAAGTAGTTAATGTTGGCAGGTCGGCCCGTCAATGGATCGACGACTTGCCGGAGAAATCTATCTACAACTGGCTGGACATGCAAGAAGCGTTCACCAAGAACTTTGAGGGTACATACAAGCGTACCTGCACTGTGGGCGATCTACAGCGATGCGTGCAAGAGAAAGACGAGACATCTCGCGCCTACCTCTCCCGCTGGCTAGATATGAAGAACTCCTGCGCAGGAGTGCATGCCTAGACCGCCATGGCCGCCTTCATCGACGGGTTGGAAAGGGGCACGTTGCTCCGACATAAGCTGAAGCGCTTGCAGGACAATCACCAGCTTGACTTGAACCAGATGATTCAGTTGGCCAGTGAGTTCGCACCTGCCGATGACGATGCTCGTGGCTCCTTGCCGGCAACAGCCGTTCCAACTCAAGCTCGGAGGAACAGCAGTACAAAGCGGAAAACCGCTCCAGAAGAAAAGCAATCTACCGACATGGTCGCTATGACTTTTGCAGGACGAGGTGATGGCGGACAACGTCGCCAAGAAAGGGGAGCTGGTCGTGGGCAGCAATGAGGAAGTGAAACCACCTCGGCGCCGCTCCGCGTTCCCCAAACTTACGAGGAGTACCGCGATATGCCGTGCCTCGTACACCTCGACGCCAACGGCAAGGCCACCCAAACCAATCGACACTGCAAGTTCGTCAATGACCTCAAGGAAGACCCAGAGTCCGGCTACAAGCAAAGTCGGAAGAACATACCGCGACGCAAGGACAAGGGGAAGAAGAAGGAGGAGGAGTCCAAGGATTCAAGTGACATGGACGAAGACGTTGACCCCAAGCACGCCGCCAAGAGCGACGACAAGGGCAAGAACCCCTTCGCAAAGAAGGCTCCAGTCTACCACACTTTCCTTGGCACCCCCACCGTCCGACAACAGAAGACCTCTCTGAGGATCCTGATGGCCACTCTCCCCCCAGTACCTGCGCTGGTCGGAGGTACACATAACTTGGGACAGGACGGACCACCTAGATCCTATACCTACGGAGAACCAGTACACCATGGTCATCAACCCCTTGATTGATGGCGTGGAGTTCACCAAGTGTATGGTGGATAGTGGAAGCAGCATCAACATCATGTACCTGGATACACTGCAAAAGATGAACTTGACGGAGGCAAACCTAAGGCGGACCAACACCATCTTCCACGGTGTAGTTCCTGGTCGGGAGGCTCGGTCCCTTGGGTGCATTACACTTCAGGTTTCCTTTGGCGATGTTAATAATTACCGCCAAGAGCGCATGACCTTCGAGGTGGTCCCCTTCAAGAGCATGTACCACGTCATATTCGGCCGCGACATATTCCACACGTTCATGGCCAAGTCATGCTTCGTCTACAACAGACTCAAGATACCCGGACCAAACTGTATCATCACCGTATCCGGAAGCTTTACCAAGGCAAGGGACTGCAAGATCAATGAAGCAGCCGTTGTAGAAGCTGTCCTCTACAGCGAAGAATTCAAAGAGATCTAGAGCAAGGTCGATGACTTAGAGATGCCCGCATCGAAGAAGCATATCTCCGACTCCGCTCCTGCGTTCAAGGCCGCCATCGATACCAAGCCGGTGGAACTTGTGGTAGGCGATGCCTCCAATGTCACCGCCATTGGGACGAACCTGGATCCCAAATAGGAAAGCGCGCTCGTCGAGTTCCTCCGTGAGAATAGGGACATCTTTGCCTGGCAACCTGCCAACATGAAAGGTGTACCTAGGGAACTTGCCGAGCACAGCTTAAACATTGATCCAAAATGTAAACGAGTGAAACAACCTCTACGACGCTTTGGAGATGAGAAGAGACGCGCCATTGGCAAAGAGATAGCTAGGTTACTTAAGGCTAGATTTATCCGAGAAGTCCTTCACACCCAATGGGTGGCCAATCCTGTACTTGTCCCCAAAAAGGGAACCAATGAATTAAGAATGTGCGTTGATTACACCAGCTTGAACAACGCATGTCCCAAAGATCCGTTTGCTTTGCCTTGCATTGACCAAGTCATTGACTCGACGGCTGGCTCGGAACTTTTGTGTTTTCTCGATGCATACTCAGGATACCACCAGATCAAGATGAGGAAGTCAGACCAATTGGCCACTTCGTTCACTACCCCATACAACACGTTTTGCTATGTCACAATGCCCTTTGGGATGAAAAACACAGGTGCTACATACCAGTGGACAATGCAACATTGCCTCCACCACCAAATTGGTCGGAACATTCACGCTTATGTGGACGATATCGCAGTGATGTCTAAAAAGTCAAATGGCTTAATCTCCGACTTAAAAGAATCCTTTGATAATCTCCAGAAATACAACACGATGCTTAACCCTAAGAAGTGCGTCTTCGGGGTTCCAGCCGGCAAATTGTTGGGCTTCATCGTTTCCCAACGTGGAATCGAGGTCAACCCGGAGAAAAGCAAGGCCATTTTAAACATAAACCACCCGACATGCCTAAAGGACATTCAACGACTAATAGGTTGTGTTGCAGCAGTTAGTCGGTTCGTCAGCTGACTTGGAGAGAAGGCTCTGCCGCTATACAAGTTGCTGAAGAAGGCAGACAAATTCATGTGGACGGACAAAGCAGATGCAGCATTGAAGCAGCTCAAGGAGATTCTTTCCTCAGCGCCCATCCTTGCAGCACCCGAGCCTGGAGAGCCCCTGTTAATTTACATGGCGGCAACCAACCGGGTTATCAGCATCGTCGTCGTGATAGAGCGGAAGGAACCAGGCTATGAGAACGGAGTTCAACGACTAGTTTACTATGTGAGCGAGGTCTTGACGGAGTCCAAGCAGCGTTACCCGCACTACTAGAAGATAGCTTATGGAGTATTCCTTGCTTCTCGGAAGATGAGGCATTACTTTCAGGAGCACCCAATCACAGTGGTGAGCAAGACTCCACTGTCCGACATTATCAATAACAGCGACGCTACAGGAAGAGTCACGAAGTGGGGCATTGAACTTGCCGCCTTCGAGATCACCTACAAGAGACGCGACGCTATCAAGTCACAAGCCTTGGCGGATTTTGTTGCAGATTGGACGGAGATGCCAGATGCTACTCCGTTGCCGGAACCAGAGTATTGGGTGATGCACTTTGATGGATCAAAGCTGCTCAACGGCTCGGGGGCTGGTGTATTGCTACAGTCACCAACAGGAGACAAGCTACACTACGTTCTGCAAATCCACTTCGAGGCTACAAACAACATGGCGGAGTATGAAGCACTCATTCACGGACTACGTGTAGCCAAGGATATTGGCATCAAGCGCATAGTTCTCTGTGGATATTCCGACTTGGTTGCCCAGTAGGTGGCTGGCACCTGGAATGTGCGGAACCCTATGATGGCGGCATATCGAGACGAAGTGGACGAGATAGCCAAGAGCTTCTTGGGCTACGAATTCAAGTATGTACCTAGGGAACAAAACGAGGCGGATGATCTGTTGTCTAAGCTTGGATCACGGCGCAAGCGAATTCTGCCAGGGGTTTTCCTAGAGCACCTGCGCACACCATCCGTGAAGGGGGCCGACATCGACAACCCGGATAGAGCTGACTCTTTCGTCAACATGGTGACTAAGGTCCCTCCGGCTTGGACAAAACCGTTCATGGAATACCTCGAACACGGAACTTTGCCCAACGACGAAGTTGAAAGACGACAAATAGTACGACGAGCAAAGGGTTATACCATAATAAATGGGCAACTCTACAAAAGGAGCACTACTGGTGTATATCTAAAGTGTGTTTCCCAGCTAGAAGGTATGGAAATCCTACGCGAAATCCATCTTGGAGATTGCGGGCATCATGCCGCTCCTTGATCGTTGGTCGCGAAAGCCTTCCGGCAAGGATTCTACTGGCTGACCACGAAGGCGGACGCCGACAAGCTGGTTGAGACATGCATGGGATGCCAGTATTATGCCCGACAACCACATGTTCCTGCTGAAGAACTGAGAACAATACCAATAACTTGGCCGTTTGCAGTCTGGGGGCTGGACATGGTGGGACTGTTACAGACGGCACCTTGTGGGTTTACGCATCTGCTTGTAGCAGTTGACAAATTCACTAAATGGATATAAGCTAAACCCATTAGAAAGCTTGATGGGGCAACTGCCCTCAGGTTCGTCCAAGATCTAGTGGTGAGATTTGGTCTCCCACACAGCATTATCACCGACAATGGCAGCAATTTATCACTCGGAGAAGTGGAGGCTTATTGTTGGGAGAAAGGCATCCGACTTGACCTTGCATCTGTGGCACACCCACAATCCAATGGTTAGGTTGAGCGAGCCAATGGATTAATTCTTCAGGGAATCAAGCCACGTCTGGAGGCACCGCTACATAGAGCAGCTGGAGCCTGGGCGGAAGAATTGCCATCTGTGCTGTGGAGTTCACGAACTACACCCAACAGATCCACCGGCTACACCCCTTACTTCATGGTATGGAGCAGAAGCCATCCTGCCTTCCGACATCATCCACGATGCACCACGAGTTGCCGCCTACGACAAGGATGACGCTGAAGAATCCAGACGCCTAGATGTGGACCTTCTCGAGGAGGAGCGCGTCTTGGCATGCCAAAGATCCGCCATCTACCAGCATAAGCTACGTAGCTACCATAGTCGCCGTGTTCGGCATCACTCGTTTAAAGAGGGGGATTTGGTGCTCCGACTTAAGCAGAAGAAGTCACACAAATTATCCCCGCCATGGGAAGGACCGTTCATCATAAGCAAGGCGCTACTCAATGGGTCTTACTACCTTGTTGACAATCGTGAACTAAAGGATAGACCCAACGAGGATCATAAGCGTAAGCGACGTGACCCGGATGATGACTACCCGGAGCATGATCGGCCATGGAACATAGCACAGCTACGTCCTTTTTACACTTAGCATTTTTTATCTAATTGTGTATCTCTTATATGATCAATGAAATAAAGCTCTCTGGTTCACTCATATTTCTGAGTCTATTACCTCCTTTAGTGTTCATTTTTGGATCATGTAAAACCTTTATGCACAAGTCTTGCGTTTGCACTTGTGAAAATTCCGCCTACGGGCGTTAGCTTAAGTTTTCTAGTCTACACATTCTTTGTCGTTTTTATGTGGATTCTAGAGTAGTGACTTTTGGCACTTATCGTCGGCGATTTTGTGCTCAGGTTATTGACGGTGCCATTGGGCATCATCACTTGAGCGCATGGTTCCGACAACGAGTCTTCCGACTCACAAGGTCAAGCATAAAAACCAAAGTAATGGATAAGCCAGCACTTGCTTAAAAAATATATACATGCTGGAAACTAGTTCTTAAGTAGCAGGAAATAAACAACCATTGTTTTCCGCCTTAAGTTACATCAACAAGTTTTTTCCGCATATACACCAAAGGTGAAACAAATATTACAAAGTTGTTTTTTCATTCCTTTAGCGCAGGAGACTTGGAAGCAGCATCGTCACCAGCCGGAGAATCACCCTCAACATCGGCGCTATGGTTGGACTCGGAGGAATCTTGGTTGACACTGTCGATGGTGTTCATGGGCACGAAGACATCGATGTCCACCAACTCGGCAACTCTGGTGTCATAACCCGCGAGTGACGACAGGATGACTTCATGATCAATCTCTTTGCCGTCATCGTCAACGTCGGGGATACCAGAAGTCACCGTGTCGATGTCGGCACCTTCGTAGTGTGCCTTCACCATTGACATTGCCATCCTTGCGCCAGCCTATTGTAACACCCTCAGAATCGTCCCTATGCAAGTTTTAGCGAAATCCCGCCAAACCCGCATAGAAACGATTCAAAGGTGCCCACCAGGCACTTTCGTGCGGGTGGAAAACGAAGTAATATCATTACACAATAGTCCACGATGGAACCCACAAAACAGATATATACAACAACGACTCCAAGAGTCAAGAATACAGATATACAATACAAAGATCCAAATCACCTTGAAAACGATACATCATCCGACTACGGACAAGAAGCAAATCGAGCTAAGAGCCCTGAAGAATAACCAATGGCGTCCATAACCCTGCCCAGGCCAAGCCGGAAGGGTAACCCTGCTAACGACGTCGATCTCAAACCTGCTTAAACAAAAGGGGTGCCGACAAAGGGCAAAGGAAAAGAGCGGTCAGTACTGAGGCCAGTACACGGCGAGACTAGAATTCGGCGGTCCTCGCCTACATAGGTATGGTGGACTGAGCGGCGGCGCGGCATGCACTAAACAACCTATAGAGACTCGAGATAACTGTCGGCTATCAGAGAGGGATAAGAAAGACCTATTCGGAACCAACCTGATTCTACCACCAAACATACCCATCCTGGTATTTCCCCCTCGAGACCAAACGAGGAAGTCAACCGAGGAACTCACACAGTTGGCAGTTTTATTCATTCCGTTATAGTTACGGCAATTACTAGTCAAATATAGATAGCATGAGTCATCCTGATATAATAAGCAGTGGGCAGTTTTAATTAACCATTCCGTTGTAGTTGCAACACTTACTAGTCAGATACGATTAGCATGAGATATCCCAAACCCAGCAGTTGTTGGTACTTTTATTTAGCCATTCCGTTGTAGTGAAGCTGATTACTAGTCATATCGGATACAAGTCAAATTATAACAGTAAACTTTAGTTATAGTTGTCTATGATCGAGAACTGTGCTCCAAGTCGTCCATAACCGCGGACACGGCTTCTCGAAAAGATTTAACCCTGCAGGGGTGCACCAAAGTTTCCACACGCACCTACACCCTTGTTGTCAGATCAGGTAGGTACAAGATCACAAAACATACACCCAACGGTATGTCGACGGGGTTTCGGACACGACGTTTCCCAGACCCAAAGCAAGCACGGGGGGCCACTCCACTAAGCTACCCATAACAAAGTCGGCCGGTCTCCGAGACGGACTCAGGGTTTGTGTCGACGGCTGTAAACGACTGGGAACCCGAAAGTGTGACTGGGCTTGTCGATACAGCGAAAACGTGTCACGGTCCTAAACAGTACAGGTGCTCCACGCACAATCGTAAATAAAGCAGTAAAGCATGGCATAAGTACAGGATAGTAATAAAGCCCCAAACTACTTGTGGCCCCCGGTACAATACTTTGAAATTAGGTAGTAAGCCGATGGGGGTGCCCACACACCCCACCTGTGGTTAGTGCGCTCGATCTCGGAACAGGTGTCAAGAACACCAGTGAGCGGTTAAAAACCAAATATTGTCTATTACCCACCGGTGCCTCTGCATTTACCTACTTCAATTTTAGTTATTAAATAGTAATTAAAGCCATGATCATTTCCAACATTAAACATGCGGCAATACTCCAACAACTGTGGTACTTGACGACACGCAACAACACTTGAGCAAGCGACTACGACGCGCAAGTCCAACTATCTACCAAACAACAGGTAATAGGATGTGTCCAAGGCAATATAAGGCTGCAAGGGATATCCCGGGTACGAAAACTAGAGCATCGCAACACAGATAGCAATAGATCAACAGGAGGGAATAAATACTATAAAAGTAAGATAGGTAGAAAGGGGGAGATGCTCGCCTGAAAACATTGCCGAAGGTTCATCCGAAGATCGGGTCGACACTCGCATCAACTCATCGGCCTAATCCGTGAAGAAGCAAAGCACTAGAAGAAACACCGGATGGACTATTTAATACTACGGTAGAAAATCGGGCATGATGCATGTATGATGTATGACATGGCAAAGGATGCGATGCAATAAGGCAATATTAAGCGGAACCGGGGTCCCGACAATTAATTAATAGGTTCAAGTTATTTTAAACCCCGCAATTTAAATGTTGTCTTAACATGGCAAAAGATAGCACCGGTTCGCTACACAAATTTAAATGGAGACAAACTAAGACTAGAATAGCCTGCATATGGTCTCCATATTTAATTATATGGTGAATCGGCATAAGGCCCCCAAACCACACCAATATGCATGCGAGTATGACAATTAAATATGCAACAGTTTATATAGTTAGCAATTTATAAAATAGGGGCTCGGAAAAGGTCACACATCTCGGATCGAAGATCTTGGGGGGGGGGGGGGGTTCGAAGGGGGTCGGTTCGGTCTCGCCGGGATCGGTCTTCGTACGCCGGGAATGGGGCCTTCGGGTTTTGGATTCGCAAGCCGGGTATCGAAGATCTTGACGTTGGGAGGGTAGCACTTGACATCGCCACAACACCGCCACACCATCTTTAGTTCCTCAACATCACCATGTAGAACTTGTCGAACTTATGATAGCTTCTATCATCCAAAGGAAACATGGACGACAACAACATTACTCGCAGCATATACCGACACACGGGCCGAGAAACATTGAACAAAGCGACAAACAAGACACCGAAGTGGACCTGTAGAGGCAACTGGGGAAGCACTGAAGGAAGACGGCCGCACTGGGAAAAATACTTGGCAGCAAGGTTCGACGGCGGGATGCTCACATGCAAGAAGAAACATGAGACGTTTACTGTCTGCGACAGTACTATGCGACCTGCAAGGAAACATGGCAGCCGGCCTTGGACGCGAACGAGAGAGGTCGCGGCAGAGAGCAGGCGGCGAGGAGAACGCGTGGCCGCGCGCGGGTGGCGGCGACGAGGAGAAGGGCGGCCAGAGGTCCTCGCGGGCGGCGGGACCTTGCAGCGAAAAGGACGGCCATCGGAGCGGGGCTCGCTGGGAAGCGGAGGAGGGCGCTGGCGGCGGCCAGACGGCGACGCGGTGGTGAGGAGGTGCTCAGAAGGAGTCGGCGACGAGGAAGGCGAGCTTGGGGCCGGCGATGGCGGGGCGGCGGTGAACAGGAGCTCGAGCAAAGGAGGTATCCCGTGGCCGGTGGGCGGCGGCGCGAGGTGCGCGGAGAGGAGGCGCTGCAGGGCTTGGCGAGCGGGGCCGCGGGACGACGGGAGCCGAGCAGGGCGGCCATGGTCGCATGTTGGAGCCGAGGACGACGGGCGGGGCGGAGGCGCAGCACGGCGGAGGGGAGAGAGGTCGACCGGCGACGCGGGAAACCGCGGCGGGGCAGTCCGTCCGGGCGGTGGCTCGGTGAGGCGAGGGGGGGGGGGGGAAGAGGCCGGGCGGCGGCCGGAGGTGCTCAGGGGGGCGGCGGTGTATGGGGAAAAAGAGCCAGGGGAGGCCGAGCGAGGCGGGGAAGAGGAGAGAGGGACGTGCGGGAGGAGAGAGAGAGCGGGGGAGGCGCGCCTGGGGGCGGGCTACCGCGGGGTGGGCCCAGGAGCAGGTGGCGGGGTCAGGTGTGGGGAAACGGGCATGGGAGTTTGTCGGGGAGGGTGGTGCACGAGGCGGGACATGAGGGAAGCGTGGGCGGGAAGGGGGTGTGGGGCGCGCCAGGTGGAGGCGGGTCGGCCAGGGGTTGGCGGCTGGGATTGGTGGGTGGGGTGAGGTGGCGCGAGGTGGTTGGCTGCAGGATTGGGCCAGGGTGAGGTGGCGACATGGGATTGGAGGGGGTGAGGTGGAGGGGCTGGGTAGGAAAATAGGGTAGGGTTTTTTTTGGTGGGAAAAATTTGGGTGTCTTCTGGGTAGATAGGAGTTTAACTGGAGGTGGCCGGCTAGGCTTTCGGGCCTGGCGGGCTGCCTCCTAAAAATAATTAAATATTTTATTTATAAAAATACGAGGCCTTTGCAAACCGTTGGCAGAAAAAAAACAAAATATTCTGGAGACCTGGGTTTTGGGTTGAAATAATAACGGGGCATTTAGAAAACAAAACAGACTTTAAAAAAAATAGTTTTATGCAAACAAATGCAAGAAGACATGACGATGCTCAAATGCAAGGTGGCATGATGACATGAGCATGCGGTCATGATGATGCAATGCACATAAACAACGCGATTTTCTAGTAGTGGTTTTTGCGGGGCGCCACACCTGTTTACATGAAGCTTTCCATCTTGTGACACGCTCGGGGGCTCGGCGCAGAATCTCTGAGTACTTCGCCACAGAGTCTGAAGCCTTGATGTGTATCTGAAGGGGCTTGGCAATCTCTTTGGCTTGGGTGATGGCGGTGTTGATGAAGTTGCCGGCAAGAACCATGCATTCCTTGTCCGAAGGAGGCGATCGGGTTAAACCCATAGGAGCTGCAAGTTTCGACAAGGAGCACATGAGTTCAATAAATTCAAAGTATCCAGACTACAGAAATACAAGGCGGAGGAAACTTACTGAAGATGCTGGCCTTAGCCTGCCAGAGGGTGTCCGCCAGGGATTCTTTCTCTTGTTGGAGGAGATTATACGCCTCGCTGTGGCGTTGGTTTTGCTCATCAGCAACTTGCTTTTGATCTTTTAAGATCGCAAGCTCCTCCTTCAAGCGATTGATTTCCGCGGAGGCGGAGTCCTGCAGGGCCTTCATTGAATCCTCATGCATTTTCAGCATGTCTTTCCTCTCCTCCTTAAGGATCTTGTTCTCCCTGTCTAACTGCTGGATGTGCTTGGACTGCTCGACAATGTCCTTGGCCTTGGCAACATGTTCTGCAAAGTCGGACAAAACAAAGTACACAGTAAGTACTCGGAGAATGTAGGCACAAAACCAAGACAGAATGCGCAAAAAGAAAACAGACTCTTGTTTTTGATGATCTGTTCCTTCAAGATGGCAGTTTTACCCTTTTCGGCTTCAAGATCTGCATGCTTCTTCTGGTACTTGTCATTGGCCATACCCCTCCGAGCATTCTCGTTCTGTGGAAAAAAGAACAAAGTTAAACCGTTGTTTAGTCTGCTTGGAGCATCTAGTCGGAAATTTTCCACCTAGACACTCGGGGGCTACAGCGAGAGTTTTTAACTTAGCAATATGCTTTTCTTTTCTTTAAGCATCTGGTCGGAACTAATTCAGTTCTCGATTAGACGCTTGGGAGCTACAGTATAAAGTTTTTAACTCGGATATCTGTTTAGCTTTTCTTTAAGCATCTAGTCAGAACTAATTCAGTTACAACTAGAGGCTTGGGGGCTACAGTATTGAAATTTATAAACACTGCGTATGCTACTCTTAAAGCATCTAGTCGGAATAGTTCATTCCATCTACATGCTTGGGGGCTACAATGAGAAGTTTTCTAGCTTAGTCACTCTTAGAGCATATAGATGCAAAACCTATGGTTTTTCGTGTATATCCTCGGGGGCTACAGTGGGATACTCATATGAAATGCAAAAGGCAAAGTAAAACTTACAAGTGCCATGATCTTGAGGTTTGTAGCGCTCTCGGCTAGCAGCTTGCCAAAGGAGATGCTATTTCCTCGCAATATTTCTGCTTTTCGGAGGAGCTCCTCAAGACCGCACGTCGGATATGTCGGTGCTGCTCCAGGAACCAGAGTTGTGCTGCTCGGCGTAAGCGCCCGGTAGACTATCTTGGGGAACTCAAAAGGTTTCTGGGGAGCAAGGGAGCCGCCTTCGGCAGAAGTACCAGCTTCCACCACTGCCTTGCCGCCACCGATGGCATCCTTAGCCGGAGCTTCAGCCATTTGTTGAGCGGTGCTCTCCTGCGTTGCCTGCTCGCCGACGACAGCGAGTTCGGTAGAGGCGCCAGAATCCACTTCCATGGCGGAAGGGCCTGATGCCTCCTTAGCTTGTGAGCTTGTCGGGGCAGACGAGGGCTTGAGGGCAGGAGTAGCAGGGGCGATGGCGGGGGAGGCATCGTGATGCAACATGTCTTTGATATTTCGAGAAGCCCCCAAAGTTTTGGAGGTCTTCTTGAGACTGGTCGTGGCTTTCTTCCTGAAACATGCAAAATGCCTAAGTACAGGAACAAGACAGATAAATAGACAATGTCGGAGAATGAGAAGCTTACACTAGGGGGCGGGGGTGCTTTGGAAAAGATCCCGGTGGTTCTTCTCTTTTCCGCCTCCAGGGCGGCGGTAGTCTTTTTGGAGGCTCCACCCTCCGTCTTCTTCTTCTTTCCTACGTCGGCAGCGTCAGAGGTGGAGCTCTTCCGCTTCCGCGCCAACGGAGCTTCGTCGTCGGACACGACCGTGACTTCCTTCATCTTTGGATCATAGATTTGGGCAGCCAGGTTGCCCTCCTCTAGATTGCTAAGCTGTTAACTAAGAAGTCACCGTGTTAGATAAAATGACATTTGTAAGACGGAAGAACTGGAGTATATGTCGTACACGGAAAATAAATACCTACCTTTGGGCACTTGCCGTCTACGAACATGTCTTAGGTAATGGTGAAGCCACGCTTCTTATCCTTCACCTTTACAATGTCCTTAAGGCGGAGCTTGACGGAGTCGCTCAAGAAGTTGTCCACGGAGATGCGGAGACTATCCCTTCTGTCGCTGGTATACTCGTGCATGAGCTTCGCGCGGTGCTGCAGAGGTTGGATTCGCCTGATGAACCAGCACGTGGCTAGGTCCAAGCCGGTCAAACCCGTATCTACAAACCACTCGATCCGCCTTATGGCCCGAGAAGCGTCGAGGTCGGAGGGAAGGGAGGCTTGGGATCTCCATGACGAGGCTTCAGTGGCGACTCCGTCAACGAAGTCCGGGTACGTAACTTGTCGGCCAGCCAGAGGGATGTCTGGGCCGTAAAAGTACGTCTGTTGCCAATTCTTACAGGACTCGTGGCCGACGATGTCGGGGAACCGCCGGCCAGGTCGAATCTTGAATCTTATAGTGCCACAGTTCCTAAGCTCTTCCTTGCTATGTCCGGCTTCACGTTTGACGGTGAAGAAGTACACAAAAAGGTCTAACCTAGGCTTTATCCCTAGGTATCCCTCGCAAAGTGCCGCGTAGTTGCTAAGCACTAAGATACTATTGGGGGAAAGGTTCTGGGGTTGGACCCTATAGTGGTTTAAGACGGAGAGGAAGAAGTTGGAGATGGGCAAGGAGACGCCGCGTACCAGTTGAGCTTTTAGGTACACCTTTTCTCCGGCTTGGGGAGAAGGTGTCACCTCGCCGGCCGGTGCCGCCCGCCAGGCAAGTCCCTCCATCGCGGGGAGGTAGCCTTTGGCGACCATCTCTTGGATATCACGGTCGGTGATGTCCGAGCCGTGCCAGTCGCCCTTGTGCGAGTCTGGTTCCTCCTCCAGTGGCTCTAGCACCACCAAATTTGGGTCGTCGCCGGTGGATTCGATCACCGCCGATGCGGGGATGACCAAACCCTCTGGGGGAACGACGACGGAGCTCGCCGGCTTTGCCGCGGCCTCGCTCGACGCCGCCAGTGATAGAGAGGTGCTGCTGCTAGCCATGGAGTGAATATTGGGTGCGACTGGTGCAGATGGGAGCTAGGGTTTTTTTGAGGTTTCTCGCGGAGAGCTCGAGGAGACGCGCGGCTGGAGGAAGAAGATGATGCGAGGAGAATGAGGTAAAAAGTGAAAATTTCCCCACGGTTACTATTTATCATCCTCGGCGTCAAGATTCGTGCAGCTTGATCGAACGGTTGCCGCGTAGACGACGTGTTCGTGAACGTGCGCGGAAATTTCGCCACGTCTCCAAACGCCGCCGCCAACGGTTTGTATTGCTCGCGCGGGAAAATCGGATATGATTGTGTTATCTGCATGTGTGAGTTACGAGGCGTCGCTGACCTAAGACTACGTCGTCCTAGCTGACATGGGTAGATGATCCGTCACATCTAAGATTCTGACATAGACGGATTCAATCCGACTATGGAAGAATACGATAGAAGATTCAAACATTTTTCCGGCTTACAAGTTGAAGACAGAGAGAACTTTGCAGGGTTCTTTGGGAGGACTACAAGATATTGCTTGACGATTTGCCGACATCCAACTAGACGGAGCATTCATCTGAAGAGGCAAGACGGCGCAAGATCTTGGAGTTCTCCGGGGGCTACTGTTGGGGATATGCTATGTGGGTATCCTCATAGCATGTCACTTATCCGGATAACCCGGGTGGCCCAGAGTCGGTAGCATGGCCTATGGCCTGCTGGGCGGCCCAGTTAGATGGATCCATAAGGGAGGCCCATGCCGTATAAAGGAAGGCTACGGTGGAGTCACCAGCGTACCCGGAGCCTTGGAGTGCAAGATACACAAGACTAGTAATAGACGATGTAGGACTCTGTAACATGTCCGGCTAGGACTTTTCCCTGTAACCCTAGGACCTGGTGACTATATAAGTCGGGCCTATGGGAGCCTTTAGGGCATCGATTCATACAACCTCGCACAGCGAACTAATCCCTGTAACTCGGCGTATTACCCTTATAGTGATTTATAGCAGGAGTAGGATTCCGCCGCTGTTGTGGGATCTGAACCTGGGTAAGCTGTGTTACCTCGTACCCGTCAACCGTCCGTCTTACCCCACGTCTCTAAACACGCACCGTGAGGACCCCTCCATGGCGTACTCGTCGGCAATACCACGACATGCGCCTAGTCGCGACCAGCGGCAACAATCGCGACCATCATACCACTAAGCCACCCCACCAGCGCGACGCCAACATCCAAGCACCAACGCCATCGTAGGAACCGCCGGGGTTGCAGAAGATGCCGTCCAACCGGCGGCAGAAGGCAGGGGTGGAATAGAGCCGAAACCCTAGAACCACCAAAAGGTGAGGGCGGCCAAAAGTGAGCAAGGTTTCCAAATCAGCTTGGATAGATAGGTAGATCTCGACGGGGCGCATCAAATACGACCGGCGGCAGCAGCCACTATGGGTTGTGCTCGCCCGAATCGAGCGACATCGGCGTTGAGCCGTCCCAGGCGCGAGAGAGCAAGGCAGCTCATATGGGGAAGACGAACTGAATCGAGTGGGTTGATTTGACCGGCTCGGTCTACTGACCGGGGTGGTCTAACCCAACCGTGGGCCAGACTGACTGGTGGGTCCAAGATAAAGGAATATCAAGAAAATAAATAAAAAGGAAAAGGAAATAAGAATCACCAAAATAGCCTCAATATGATATTAGTTGTAGAAAAATAAATAAATAAAAATTCGAAAAATATATATTATATATCAAAATGTTTAGAAAAATAAAATCTATAATCTAACTTTATTGTCAAACATTATTATGTTAATCATTTAAATAATTATTATTTAATAAAAATTTATAAGTAATAAAACTTTGAAAATTCATATTTTAATAATGGCAAATGATAAAAATATAAATAATATATCAAAATTCTTAGAAAAACAAGAACTATCATTTAATACTATAAGCATGTATTATTATTTCACTTGATTAAATATCTATAATTTGTTAAGTGTTTATAAAGTAATAAATCTTATAAAAATCATATTTTATTATTTATAAATCATAAAAATCAATGTAATATACCAAAATGATCAAAAAATAATATCTACATGTTAAAAATATAACATTCCACTTTTGAAGTAAGTACAAATTTAGTACCCTAATAAATTGAATCTAATTCCTTACTTAATAATTCATATAAGGATAAATAAAATTTGCTATTATTTCTAGAATTATTCATTTAAGGTTTATAAATAGTGTTAGCCTTAAGATATTAATAATCTGAAATTCAAATGGTTCAACACATTTTAAATACAGTCCTATTAAATTATCATTCATAAATAAGTGTATATTATTTTTCCAAAAGGATTCTTATAAAATTTTAAATCTTCAAGAATGATATTTTAAACTAAATAAAAAGTTTTATCATTACTTCAACCACAAATTTATAAACATACTATAAATCCAAAGATACTTCATAAATAGTTAAGTAATGTGTCTCCATATTTACAACCATAACCACTCATTCATAAAGATATAAATGATTTTATTCAATTATAATATTGATAAAACACTACTCAAGTAGAAGTGTTACCCCTCTTAATTCACCTTAAAGGAACATTATGTATTGAACAAATTATAATACCGTGTAATGACCAAGATAGATAAGTCTCAACTACTAATAATGTCATCATTCAAATGAAGTAATTATTTCTTTCATGAGAACTATAGTTAATAAGAAACCTAAGAATGTTAACCTAAAGTTTGAATGCTTTTGTTTAGTTAAGTAAACTTTCCTTCAAAAGTTATTCCTATAAGATACATGATAAAGCAAGACATGAGCATTCGTATGAAAGCTCTAAATGATAAACCATCTTCATTCAAGGAGTCTTTAGATACCATTCCACACTTGCGTGCTTTATTATTGTATGATACTTATTATGTTTACATGTTATTTCACACACACTCACAAGCCTTAATAAGAAGCATAATTTTGAAACTTATCTAAAAGAATAAAACATTCTAAAGAAATCATTTCCAATTTCCAAACCCTAGATCAACGCTTATTACGGGGACTCGAGTTTACAAAGTTGCATTACATTACTTATGCACAATAGCATCTTGCTTCTTTAAATATTAGTCCTTATTGGACCAATGATGTTGTTTTCAGATATTGGATCTTATATTGTCTCAAATATCGTGAGTGCATAATCTTGCAATCACAAAAGGCAAGTTCACACTTGCTCATGTCCTTTGATTATTTTCTATCAGATATTTGAAAACTGTTGTGTCATCACCTACATTTCAAAAAGGCCGAAAACACTATTTTCATAATAAACTTGAAGTATCGGTTACTGATCTAGGGTAATCAGCTAATCTATTAAGTCCGGCAGTTGGAATACCACTACCCAGGAATATATTATCTAGGACTTAACAACCAATGTCGTCAGTGATTCTCGCGTCGTATATTACGCGTTAACCATGAGATCTATATTGCTCTGGGAAAGTCAGCTGGATCGGCTCCCTCTCGCATGCATCAGACACTGTTCTGGGCATTTGTAAGTTACAGATCATGGGTATAGCCGGTTTATACGGGGAAATGTCTATTGTGGATCTGGGCGTACAAAAGACAGATTTCTAGTGTTAATGGTTGTTGTTTGTATTCAACTAAGGTATAGCCGTTTTATACGGGAAAAAGTCTACCTTAAGTGTGGACATACAACAATTGTGCTGTATGCGGGGTCGCAGAGAAGGACAATGATTGGCTTGGATCATAGACTGGGCCCCATATCAAGGAATTGTGGACGAGAAAGTACACCTGGTTGTGCAACAAGGTTAAGGTCTCTCATGGGTAAAGTAACGCACCTCTGCAGAGTGTAAGAACTGTAACTTATTACTCCCCGTTCCGGGAAGGAGCTGCGAACTCTGCAGGAAAGGAACTCCATATAAGTTCTGGTAAACCTATGAAGGCTAACGGACATATATTTTCAAAATAAAAATAATCTTTGAAGAAATATTTACGAAAACCTGCATTGCCTATTACCTATGGTCTGTGGCTTATATATATTGCATCAAACACTCCTTTTCTAGTGAACTTGCTGAGTACACTCGTACTCAACGTATCTTCTTAATCTTTACTAGATTCGGAAGCCATTAAGACGACGTATACATTAAGTTATGCTATAGGAATCATCATCAAAAGTTCAAGCTCTTCAATAAAATAAAGAAAGTCAACATATATATCAACTAAAGTGAATACGAAGTTGCTGATTAGATAGAAATATAATCTCTAGCCATAGAATATATTTCTGTAGTATATTGCAATAGTAGCAATACAAGCCAAATAGTTAGATGCTAATCTTATTAGCATAATAGTTATGAGTTGATTATTTCTGATTCTTCTTTGTAAGAAGTTTAATTTTTTCTCTTTAATCTAAAGTGTTCTCTAGATCTTATGTAAGGAGTCGAGTTGTAACCTATAGTCATGTCTTGGACCTGCTGTGTTTCTGTTGTACCACTCTGAGAGATATAATACTAGTGAACGGTATTTTATTGGTGTTATGTCAACGATTATAGTGTACTACATCATGCAGTGGTATGCTGGGTCACCATATTTAGGGCTCCCGAGATATCAGTTATGCAGCTGCGCTTAACTAGCGCATGTCTGACTGTACGACGCTTCCTGGATTGTCTTGGGATGATCGTGAATAAATTCGGCGCCACTCCATAGTAGATTCCCCATCACCTATCCCCCGCTGACGAGGGTGGTACGGCCAGGCCAGGGCCATCCCGAGCACCATCCTGGTGGAGGTATGGAACACCTGACGCTCCTCGAGCCCACGAACACCTGATGCTTCTCCCTCGAGGTGGACTGCATATTGAGCCTGCACCAAAGACGCAAGGGGTTGGTGCGCATCCTCCAAAACCAACAGGCCCGTAGGCGTATCCTCCAAAGCCAAGGAGTGCCATGGTATAGGGCCGCGAACATCAATACTTTGTTAACAACGACATTTCTGAAATGAATCTGGAAGTGCCATGGTACGTGCACATGTGCATGTAATTTCATTAATGGAGTATTTCTCGATGGTACCATTGCAAATAAGGAATCAATAATTCCAAAGCATGTGCTAAGTCGAATTATATTACTACACAAAACGTTGTTTGAGGCAAGAGAAAGAAAAATAGTTGCATTCCAGTAAGAAGTGGAGTACACGCTGTGAGAAGGACGAGATATTACACCTGTAGTTAACTAGAGCTATATGTGAAGCCATAGTTTAAATGGACATTACAGCATACTCAAAGTTTATAATTGCAAAACTGTCATCTATAACTACATAATAACAAGGCTAGTTTTTTTCTTCCAGTACATGAGTCTCCGTGTGATCTTCACGTGGATTTCTCCGCTCCGCACTCCTTGCAGAGGTATCCATTTATCGGCGGGTTCGCTCAGAGAAAACATGCTGTATTCGACGGTGCAGTTGCCTATGCTGTCGGTCGGAAGGACCGCGTTATGGTCCTTGACGTGCAAGATAAGGGGTTCTCCAGTCTCCGCAAACTCGAATGTCTGGTTCCACCGTGGAGCCAGTGTCTTGTAGATGACCTGCATTCAAGGAATTATTCAGTTTCATCTGGATTCTGGGGAATTCAGTTTTTTTTTTTTTAAAGGAACTGGGGAATTCAGTTTCATCAGCAAAACAATGGAACTTCTTGATTGACGAAAAATACAGGCACAATTCATCACCGAACCTTGGTTCGCTTCTTGATATTCCCATAAAGCACCCTGACATAAGGATCACTAGTCTCACTCAGATGAGCAGGAATAAGATCCCTAGCTTCAATTATTACTAGCTCAATCCACCCAGCTTCAACTTTACTGCTTGTTCTTTTGTCCTAGTCGTCAGAAGCAAAGAGTGACCCAATTACATTAATTTAACCTAGTACTTGCTAATAAATCCATGCCAAAACTTCTCAGCATTGCATCTATTAAAGCTCGTATGTAGGCTAGGAAGCGCAACTTCTACTGACCACCCGAGCTGATTAGATTATAGCTAGTGAAGTTTTAGTTCGAATGAACTTACAGGAAAGCATTCCAATTGCTGCAGATTTGTGGTCTCTGTTTCCTCAGATCCTTCAGGTAACAGGAGTGGCGGTTGGGCAAGTGGACCATACACAAATGACAAGTTTACCTTTTGCACTGCCTTGCTTGATACTCTGTTAAAAGTATCTTCCGTGATGTCCACAGATATGACTCTCTCCCTGCTCACCATGATGCTCTGTACAAGGAATTCATCACCAAACCGCAAGCCCGGTGGCAATAGACATCGCTCTTCCATCGTGACAGCTACATTAAGAGGGGACCGTGGCCACAGAAACCCACTAGCCGGCTCAATGCAGTACTTATTAATTGCCCTGGTAGCCTTAAAATGAAAGGCGACAAATCCATCTGTCTTGTTTGTTAGCTTTACGTGGGACGGTTTGTCTGGCTCCGAGCTCAAGCAGAGCTCGAGGGGGTAGATATCAAGCAACTCTCTTGGACCCGACCTACTCTGTAAAAAAAAAAGCTCCTGGCATTAATTAGGAATCACTTTTAGACCAACACCATTGGCTCTTTCAGTAAAAGTATACAGCTTCCAGTTCTAGTTAACAAAGATACTGAACTCATCTTTTTTTTTGAGAAAACACAAAAAGCTCTTTGCGTTTTATTATATTGAAAAGGTAGAGTTTGTTTACAAGCCTCCTAGGAGGTTTAAACGGCGCATCCACGCCCACTGAACTCATCTTTAAAAATATAGTAAATATAATGATAAATATTGGAGAGAATTAGGGCTTCTATTGCCTTTTGAAATATACAAAGGAGGGTCCTTGTAAAATAAGATTCATCTTGTTTATTTCTAAATTGTAATGTTATTATTTCAAGCTATATTGTTTCAGAATATTACTTCAACTGGGGCAGTATGTCGATCACAAGATGTTGGAAAAGAAAAGGAGGCTAAAGTCAAGTTGATTGGGAAAAGGTCCACTTTTTTTTTGAGAAGAAAAAGGTCCACTTTTGGTCCCTCTGACTCCAAACAATTTAAAAGTCAACCACATGAAAAATTGACCCACACCAAACCACATGTGCCTCCCAAACGATTTGAACCCATCAAATTTGCACCCATTTCTAAATCCAATCCATTCAGCCAGTCTGAGACCAAACCATTTACAGGCCTAAGAGTAGGTGTAGGGACTAGCACTACAGTAGTAGAGGTAGCAGTACAAACATAATGCGGTTGGTGTGTTTGGTCTCGTAGTGGTGTGGGGGATACCAAATACTTCCTCCGTCTTAAAATAGATGTCTCAGGTTTTTCAAAATTTGGATGAATCTATATACTAAATAGTGTCTAGATTTATACAAAATTTGACAAATCTAAGACATCTATTTTGAGACAGAGGGAGTACATAACATGCCGTGCAATACCATTAAGTCATAGTACCTGTGATGCAGACGATGTTACCTCATTGACCCCTTCATAGTCCATACTTTCCAGTCCTTGAAGCATCTTAATAACTTTTGCTGCTGTAGGCCTTTTGGTGCGCTCGGGATTTACACAGATTAAACCTATCTGAATGCAATTTTTTATTTGTTGGCAATCTATTTCCAGTGACGTATACCCTGGTGCTTTCTCCAGCACATCGCTCCATTTTTTAACTGTCTGTGAAATCAGAATACAATTTCTAGAATGTTATTACTATGCAAAGTTAAATGTAACATAGTCACCTTGGACCTCCATGTTGGAAGTAACAGAAGTTTTCTTACAAGATCAATGAAGTCCTCAGAAGATGTTCTCGTAACGTCTGGGTAGTCTCTATGTCCTGTGACCAACTCCAAGATTATTACACCTAAACTGAATATGTCTGACATCGGCGTGATTGTACCACCTTGTATGTATTCTGGTGGCATGTAACCTCTGCATCACAAGATGAGGATGTGAACATAAAAGTGTAGATAAAATTGTAAAAAAACACAATTCACTGATCACCAAAAGGCAATGGATTAATAAGACACAATTCACTTACCGTGTTCCAGTAGTGATTAAGGTGCACATAGTTTGTTGTTGGTCAAGCAGTCTTGACAGACCAAAGTCAGTAACTTTGGGCACCATATTGTCAGTGAGCAATATGTTCGCTGGTTTTAAGTCCATGTGAATAATAGGTTCGCCTTGCTCGTGAAGGTACTGTAAACCATTGCAAATACCCTCAATTATTGTGTAGCGTGTTCGCCAATCAAGTCCACAAGATTCATCTGCGTTTTGTAACCAAAGGAGAGCATTCAACAAATGTTCTCCGAAAATCAATTATTGATGTGCTCTGCATTATATTTGAAAGGACTTGAAAGTTATACTGTATGTTCACTTTTTTCATCCAAGACCTATATCACTGTCATACTACCTCCGTTCCAAATTAAGTGACACAGATTTGTCTAGATACGTATGCATCTAGACGCGTTTCAGTGTGTAGACACATGCTAATCTAGACAAATATGTGCCACTTAATTCGGAAGTACATCGATATGTTGCAACATTCATAATATATGTGAACGGAGTGTGATTTTCAACAGCTATACTCAAACAACAAAAATTATTATCTCCAAGAAAGACAAGAAATGCCCCATATTGAATTGTAATACCTGAAATATAGGCATCAAGGCTTCCCTTGGGCAGAAATTCCAAGCAAAGCAAACTTTGTGTCACCTCAGCAAAAATGTATTTCCCATTGTAATCCATGTGTACATTGTGCGTTTCATAGCAGTACCCTATTAATCGCACTATATTTGGGTGCCTAAGCCTCGCGAGAAGATCAACCTCGTTCTTAAATTGCTTTAGAAAATTCGGCATTGGCTGCAGAAGCTTCTTTACAGCAACCATTTCCCCAGTTTGAAGAACTCCCTGTTCAAATTCTCTTATTACTAGCTACGGGTTTCCAAAACAGTTAACACTTATATAGCAAATGAAAAATGAAAATGCTTTAGGCTTACCTTGTATACCACACCAAAACCACCTTGACCAAGAATTCGCTCATCAGAGAAGTCGTTTGTGATCTCTTTCAAATATTGCAATTGCATAATATCTGGTTTTGAACTTTCACCATGGCTCTGCGATTTGCTCTCCTGGTTATCACGTCTGCTAGAATCACTGTCCATTTTCCTTTTTGATTGTGTGAACAACTTTATCAAATTAATAGCAGGGTGCAAAGAACCTCCAATAAGTTGTGATGTAGCAACTTGTCATCGAATTCACCAGAACAAGAAAACTGTAGAACAGAGCACAAATGAATTATGTTTTCATATTAAACACCCAAAAATGTTAGGTGTACCAAGTTCCCTCCAAGTAATAGTTTACACATGGACTACATGTTAGGTATGGTGTTGAAAAGTTCTATTAAGCCACAACCTTTGTAGTGCCATTGTGCGATACCTTAGCTAAGAGCAATCTGGAACTAGAAGCATAGGAGCACAAGCTGAGGAATCAGAAAGGCTAGGAGGGGATTAGGATGGTTATTTAGGGCAGGAGTGCAAGGGGGTAAAAAAAGTTCGCCCTCTGTTGTGCACTGGGTTACATCCCCTGCCGTGTCGACAAGGGTCTGCAACCAATTTTCTTGTTTCTTGATCCATGGTTCCTAGTATAATATGTGGTTCCTAATAGAGATAATATTCCTAAACTGTTTGCCGAAGATGTACTCCCTCTGTCCTAAAATGTAAGGCACGTTTTATTTTGCACGGTCTTCGATGCACGACTCTGACCACTAATATATGCCAGATTATGTGGACTGGGAATGCATAGATGACATCATTGCGTTTCTCTTGCAAAAATCTTTCGTTTCCTATATCTTTATAGTTGTGGGTCTATTATAGGTATAAATCATAGTCAAAGTTCTAAGTTGAAGTCAAGCAAATATTAAGGGTGCCTCACATTTTGGGATGGAGGGAGTAGCTAGCATTCATATCTATCGCTGTGGTTACGGATGAAGCCTGGTCTTGGGTCTGCAGCTATAGTGATGCTCCAGTATTCTTCTCTTTCTTGCATTGGAGTTGCATGAATGGAAGCGGATACTGTTAAATTAGCCCGTGCCTAGAACAATAACAGTGAAGATATCTAATGGGAAATCGGCAACCAAATCCGGTCTAACTAGAGATCTGACTTGTTTACTGTATTTGTAACTGGAACGCTAAACTTTTTAGTCCGTGGTCATGTTCAATCTGATCCAAAGAACCAAGAATTATCCCAATATCCAAGAAACTGATCCATCCACAGCTCCTCCACAAAACAAAACACAAAAACCACACCTTCACAGTTTCAGA
This sequence comes from Avena sativa, assembly GCA_916181665.1. Classification (NCBI taxonomy): domain Eukaryota; kingdom Viridiplantae; phylum Streptophyta; class Magnoliopsida; order Poales; family Poaceae; genus Avena; species Avena sativa. Next base: position 478,159,980 of record OV702299.1, on the reverse strand, counting down.
TCTAAAATATTTGAAGAAGGAAGTTTAGTAGTATTACCAACTTTGGGGTCTCAAAAACTCAGGCTGAAATTCGAAAGGATGCAAACTACAGAGAGAATCAACCCAGACATGCTCAATCGATTCTCATTAGAAGAGAAATTTCAGAACAGTTTTAACAAGAAGCAGGCTACTGAAGTATTAGTGCACGGGGGAAAAGATTACAACTCACCCAGCGAAGACCTGCCGGTCGCCATAGACGCGTACCCTGAGTAGTGTGGATGAGCTGCAGATGAAACCAGTCAAGAATGGGTAAGCAAGCAAAGTAGTGGAGGGCAGTCGTTGTCATTGAAGGAAGCCAGCGGTGCACCAAGCAAAGCTTTATTGATTTTTTGGGGCTAGTGCTCCTCTTTTTTATTTTTTTTATTGACTAGCTCTGAGCATGTGATGCACGAGTGACAGTCACCCTCCCAGCCATTTGCTGACGGATTCGCCATTTCTGAAACAATTCCTCTAAAAAAAAGTAGGGATGAAGCTTCGGAGGTTTTCCACTAGGGGTGAAACTGGTTAAGGGTAAATACCGAGTCGGCGTAACTGGCCAAGGAGGCCGTGTGGCGAGCTATGGCATCCGCCATGCCTTAGCTAGGCCGTGGGTACCGTTTACCCCACCCCACCTATTTCCTCCTTGGAATCGCGGGGCGGGTGGCGGCGCCATGACAGAGCTCGAGTCCAGAGCTCTGTTTCTCGGAAGGATGACGACCAACTGACGAATTGTTTCGGTTCGTACACATGGGCCGTGGGCCTCTTTCTCTTCCGCTTTGCCACCAAGCAGTAAGTATAGGGCTCCAGAATCTCAAAAAAAAGTACGGGAAATCTATCTTCCGACCGGTCGATGGATTATAAAACCTGGCGGGCTGACGTTTTGCGGTTTGATTAGGCGGGATTTGAAAGTGTGTCCGCGTGAGGCTGAAGTGTGAACATGAGCTAGAGTCAGCTGAGGATGAAATCAAAAATTTAAAATATTTTGTAGATCAAACCATTCATTCGATTTAGGATCCGTTTTCACCGTTGAGCTAATTGCGATGAGATCTTCAAAACTAGATCTCATGTTGATATGTTTCGATGAATTTTTTTTGGACCAACAAGTTATCCACCTCTAATACATGAGTTATCCATGCCATAGTATATAAGTTATCCACCCTATAACATATAAGTTATCCACCTATAAACGAATTTGACCGAGCCGTTCTCGTATTTCTCATGTGGGTAACTTTTGTATTTTTTGCATCATAAAATCTCGGTTGTCCATGTATTTTAGTTTATTTATTAGATATGAGCTACGGGCTAATTTAATTGAAAGGGGTATCGAGACTTTGTTGACGTCGATGCGTTCGCATCGACGAACAATGAAAGACTCGGCACCCTTACACTTTTTGAGGCTTCGTCATCCGTATGATGTGGTAGCGGCAACGGGCGATAAAGCCGAACCGATAAACTACTGATTGCATGTTACATTTGTTTACTACAACTTCGGTTGGTTGATGTGGCATAAGAGTTCATTTATTATATCGTAAACAGAGGATCCTAAATTAGAGTTCACATTTATGTTTTCACACGCATATAAAAACTCAAATACATAATCCGTTCGTACGGTGGGTAACTTATGTGTTAACTGGTAGATAACTTATATAGTACAGCCTGGATAAGTTACGTGTTACATGCGGATAACCTTTTGGGTTTGAAAAAAAGTCGTCAAAACATATCAATATGGGATCTAGTTTTGAAGATCTCGACGCGACTAGTTTAACAGTGAAAACGAATTTTAAATCAGATAAATGGTTTAACCTACAAAACATTTTGAATTTCATTTTTATTTATTTGTGCGTAGATACTAAACCATTGTTAATTAACTCTGTTTAGAGACAAAATCAATCTTAATTAGTGCATGTCAAACATATTCACGTGGACGCTTGCTTGGTCCGTGCACAAGCTGTCTGATCCGCCAAAAATTGTTATTTTTAGACCAGTCGTTGTGTAGCAACGTCCAAAAAGTATGGGGTTCTATTGTTAAAGTTTCACTAATGAATTTGACGATTCTCAACAAAAAAAAACTAATGAATTTGACTCTCTAAAAAAAACTATGAAGTAATGAATTTGACAGAACTTCAAAGTTCATCCCTGTTATGTCCTATACCTGTTGATTCATCAATGATTTTCATCTCGTGTGATAATGATACAAAAGATATATATATATATATATATATATATATATATATATATATATATATATATATATATATATATATATATATATATATATATATATATATATATATATATATATATATATATATATACACACGCACACTCGTTGCACTTCATATATGATCTCGTTTCGACGACTAACCAAGTTATGACTAGAAGCCTACAAAATTCAACGCCTATTCCATATCCCCGTCTCAATTAGCAGGGTCCCGCCAGGTAAGAGAATCTTGGGAGTTTAATAACACACTGATTCCCTTTCCACTTCCCTCCTTAATTCCCATTCTAGCCAACCAATCAAAGGATTAAAACTCTCCATACGTTAAACTCCCATTCCCAACCTCTAATTCGCGCCAACCAAACACGCTGCGAGTACTTTAGCTGGAGCACTAAACTTTCAGATGCCATGTAAATATGTATATATCTTTCGATAGGAGTCGTAATTTCCCTACCGGTTTGTTCAAGTCATTAGTTGGCTACAAGTGATCAATTCTTCTGTATTATGTTGTTTCATCTATCTGCAAAAGTAGTGCAATCACAGCTTACATGGCAAAGCTCACTGTTACCGGAAAGGGGAAAGGAAAGCAAGGTCGCAAGAGACTCTGCTTTTACAAGGGCTATAATTTGCAAAACGTGGGGGCAAATGACCACCACAATCAACAGTGTTCCACTAATTTAACGAGATACGCCGGATCTTAGAGACCAGATGGGCAGTGGGGAGGTCCAGCTGACTTCCACCGTCTGATTTGATCAGGCTGGGGACCTGGTCTCTCGGTGTCGAGATGCATGCATGGAAGGTGGAGAGGAAGGGAGGGATCGGCATCGAGAGCGCCGAGAGCACGTTGTTCAGGTACTCGATGTCCGCGGCGAGCTGCTGGGCACCTCGGTCCGTGATGTAGTGGATACCCCGCAGCTGCTCCATGAATAACGCAGTAGCACCCTCAGCGACCTGGGAGATGGAAAAGAATGTCAAGAACGTAACCTAGAATTTCTGGCATGTTTTAAATCCAAGATTCGATGTATTGTTCTACTGAATTTTGTGTTGTGTGTACTGTGGCTAATCCATGCTTCCTTATAAATATGCAAATTAAGCATTGATGCATGAACAATTTTGTCAACGGCAGATTTTACCTGGACAGTCCTGTTGAATAGGCTAAACCAATATCATGTGACTTAAACTTACCTTAAATATCCACTCTGTCGCAAAGAACTGGGCCTCATCGTTGCCAGCCTCGTTGCCTGAGATACCTTCAGCAAGTGGCTCCAACTGCTGCGGCAAAGTGAGGAGATACTCCCCCACACTGGTCACGTACGCTTGTGGGTACGCGCTGAAGCTTGGAAGAGGAAGACCACCCTGTTCCTCCACAGATGACCAGATTGGAAGGCGAGCAATCTCACTGAGACGCTGCCGGACTTTAGATATGAGCACATCATATACAAGCTCGTTTACTTTGTCTGAGAAGGCCGCAACCCTTTGTGATGTGACAGGAAGAGCATGGAACCTTGGATCTTTTGACTGTACAACAGGAATAAATTTCTTTAAATGAACAGAGGGTGAAGGCAAATAAAATTATATGTGCAAGAATTAAGCCAGATACGAATAGGCTCTATGAGTAACTTATAGTAGTACAGTAGTAAAGGAAAGCTACTGCCGAATTTCCTGTGAAGCGAGAGATTGTAATCAAACCCTAAAATTTTACTCCATGTGTTTAAACTCATGCTGTTCAAAAGCATATGGACTGGCTCAAGATCAGAGACAATGTACAAAAACATATTATCAAAAGATGCATGCATATTAACAAACACAGAAATCCGTCATGTGCTAGAAAATAGGCATATATGCTGACTCAGCCAACAAGAATATGCAATTTGGACCATCAGATCAAAAGTCAAATAACTGACTTTTAGTGCTGCTTAAATACAAATAGGACTAATCTAGCAAGTTGAATCCAGTAATAAGTAATAACTGCAGAACATGCATCGTTTTGCAAACTCAATAACTAGCTTATTCAGATGTACAGTTGCCATCAGAGAGACAAGTGAAGACCCCTGCATTGTAACCCTAAATGCAAGAAATTTATAAGCATATGACTTGCCTGTTCTAGTACAGCAAAGAGTTTCTTAGACTTGTCTGGTAGATTGGTGAGACGAATGGTTGCAATATCAAGCGCTGCCCTCCCACCCAGAGGAACTCCTGAATTTTCATCAGCAGTCCCCGTGGGTGATTTATCCATGCTAGAACCAAATCCAGAAAGAGAAAAGTTTGTTCCAATCCTGGCAAGAGTAGCCCTTAAAGAAGCTTCAAAAACTGAGGTTCTGCTAGTTAAGCAATCGGCAACTGTAAGAACTTGCAAAGCACCCTGGACAATAGACCATTCTTCCTCTTCAGAAACATCCACCAATCGTGGTGCTTCCTTTTTCTCCAATCCTGCATCTTTTTTTGAGGCCTCACTATGTGAGGTATTATCCAGCCCACATATCGTTCTCAGGGACTTTAAAGTTTCCTGTAGATTCGATATGTACTGCAGCATGACGTCATCAAGAGCCAGTACCAATTCATCAGCCTCTGATCCGCCAGTGAGACTAATGCATCTCTCAACAGCCGCTTCAAGAAGTACTATCATCTGTGGGATGGATTCCTCCATTCTACGGACAGTTTCACTTAGCTCTATACCCTGTGCACCTACACCACGTGAGATGGCCCCACGGATATCTATGCCTGCCATCGCAGCAGAAAGTACAGCACGCTCCATCTGCCCATACCTAATACATGAAAAATAGTATGCAGAAAGTGTTATACATCAGAAGCAATTAGTTGTCATAAATAGATTAAATACAGGTGGTGACAATATGCACATAATTTTTGTTTTGTTGTCTTTATTGGATACAACAACTCAAGTGCTTACCTCACTTTAAAAGTTTCATATGGTGTATAAATAGCTTTTATTGTATTCAGCACAACCCCAAGATCTGATTCTGAAAATAAGTGCTGAATGTTCCTAGCAAAAGTGCCAGTCATGTTGTGCAACTCGATCAGTGCGATAAGATGTTTATTCTGCAACTTGGTGCTTTTTGGTAAGTCACCAGATATAACATCCAGTACACCTGGAGATAAGAGAAGAAAACTAAGGAACAAAACTAGTACAACAAACAAGAAAAGGCTACTGACTTATCAAATAAACAAACAAATATGCAAGCCATACCTTTTGCGACAGATCTGGTTTCAGGAACAGCATCTCCAGTTGCTACATTAACACGAGAGATAAAACTTGAATTTAACTCACTCATGGTCTCAACAAGTACTTTCGGTACTAGTGATCTGTATTCTTCAGGGAAAGCAGTCAAGCACCTGCGAGTATTAGCATTTTAGAACACTGCAGTTAAAGACAGAGTTCGGAGATGCAAAGCTTTTTAGTGTGGCCCCACAATAGTTACAAACTGCTGCCAAAGCCTGGCTTCTGTTCAACTAATTTACTAGCACGAGTATTTGTCAACTTGGAACAAAAACAAAAATAGGATCCCAATGACATACCACTTCCATTCTTGTTCAAGGTAAAGTAGTGTCTCATCATAGAAACTTGGCAGCCAGCTTGAGAATGAGATACTAGTGATTTCACCACCACGCTTATCCATCTCTATCCTGTTGGCTCTTTGCTTTAGGTCAAAATCTTCCCAAAGTTTCTTCAGAGGCTTGACATGGATCTTAGTGTACTGCACCTCCAATGACTTGAACCTCCCAATACGTGTCAATATACCACGAAGATCTTGCACAGCATCAACCTTTGAAGCAAATTGCATAGGAACAGGTTCAACATAAAATAAAGATGTTTCATGCAGTGTTAACATAAATGAACTAATTTGCGGGGTAGAAACCTTGCGGTTAGAAAGGGCATCCAACAAACGGGGCTGAACCATTTCATCCAGCCTCTCTTCCAATACTTCAAGCTGCTTTCTCACATTAGCAAATTCTGCAACCTGAAAGCAAAATTTAATAAGCTAAATGAACAGGTACTGCATATATGGTTGATGAGGCAAAGACAGGGGAGAGTACAGTACCTCCCCAACTGCTGACAAGCAATGTCTCATGGTTGCCAGGGTTTCTGCAGCTTTCGGAAGATCACCACTCGAGAACACATCCTCAACACTTTGGCTCAACTGAGCTAGTCCAGCTGCATCCTGTCATTCCATCCAGCAAACTCTTACAATTATTATATAAGGATTTAGTAGAACGTGTACTCCAGTGACATGTGCCATGTGATGGTCCAAATATACCATTATAGCATACCTGCAATGTCGTGTATGCGGCTTCCATGCGTTGTTTCACGGTATCAATTCGTGCTAGCGCAGTTATTGACTCAGCAGATGAGCCCTCAGCCTGGTTGGAAAAATAATCATAACTACTTGGTTAACAACCATATTTCTGTAATGAAGGTGCAACTTACTGTCAAATTGGTTATGATACATACATGTTTGCCTTATCAATGTTGCCATTAGAAAAATAAGGAACCAATTGTTCTAAATAATATAGCATGAATTAGACGAAATATATTCGAAAAAAGGTCAAATAAAATGCTGTTGTAAAGAGTGCATTGTAGTCAGAAGCACACACTGGGAGACAAATCAAACTTGCAGTTCTCTGTTGCATGTCTTTCGACCAGATGTGAAACATGTAGGTTTAGACATGTACTCCCTCTGTTCCATAATTTTTGTCGTGACTGTAGTTCAAATAACCACGACAAGAAGTATGGAACGGAGGGAGTAATTTATATGGACTTATGCTCTGAAGTTGCGAGTTTGCATTACAGTATACGTTGAGTTTCTATGTTGTGCATAAATGCGACGTATAGTAATAACCACATAATAGGGCAGCATCCCAAGCTAATATTTTCTTCTCCTTTTTTTGCAACCCAAGTACCAAACTCTAGCAGGGTTTTGACTAAACGTAGGAAAACTACAGGATCAAATTCCACATAACAAAGAAGACAGTATGAAACTAAATCCAAAGGCCAAATAGATTAAAACTTCAATTGCTGATTTGTGTACTATTTTGTGTAGAGCTATCTAACACTATGTTATGAACAAAAAAAACGCTATGTAGTACTACAAGGCAAAGACCACAAACTGGCACGACTTGATACGGAATTTGAGATCCAGATCCGACTGAAAAAATGGTAGCGATAGCAGAGGCCGAATTATAAGCAGAAATGAATCGAACTGAATCATGCTCAAAGTGAGCCATAGCTAAATCATTCCCAAACTGAGCCACGGTATGTGAATTAGCACATTTGTACCGATAAACTACTCCTCAAATTCAACTCGATTTCGCGATAACCCATGCCGGGCGGCGTGTGAGATCCAGATCCGACTAGGAACAACAGAGAGAGGTGGGAAGAGCGGGTGGGCGCCTACCTGGGAGAGGGACTGGAGGACGGAGGCGAGGTGGGAGCGGAGCGCGACGGCGTCGTCGCGGAGCCTGAGCGCGTCGCGGCACGCAAGCGGGACGCGGCGGAGCGCGTCGGCGCTGTCCCGCTCGAGCGCGGCCCCGGCGTCGTCGGCCGCGGCGCGGAGCCGCTCCTCGGCGTCGGCGAGGAAGCGGTCGAGCGGCTCCGACGGGTGCCGCGCGTCCAGCGCCGCGTTGATCCACCGCTTCGGGTCGAACCCCTCCGCCCCGAACTCCGACGGGTCCACCACCACCATTCTCCGCGCCGCCCGCCGAACCGCGCCCACGGGAGGGTCTCTCGCTGCGCTACGCCTGCCCCTCCTCCTCCGCAGCGGCGGCGGCTCGCCGGAGATTTGAACGGGACGTGCGGTGCGCTGGAGTCGGAGGTTGCTGCTAGTTGCCTGCTCGTCTCCGCGCCTCCTCACTTGTCACCGAAGTAACGACCACCATGGCTCGGGGGCAAATCATTTCAGTTTTTCCATGTGAAAAACGGTTTCTTCCGTGGGCGTCTTCCGCGAGACTATTCGTAGTTTCATGTATCCGTTTTCCTTAGAGCAAGTACTCCCTCCGTCCTAAAATAAATGTCTTAAATTTATCAAAATTTGGATAAATCTATATACTAAATAGTGTCTAGATTCATTTAAATTTTAACAAATCTAAGACATCTATTTTGGGACAGAGGAAATATAATAATTAAATGTGACATGGCATGGCATTTTTGCGTTTCATGGGCTATAAGCCTGGCATTTTTGCCTATGTATGCAAAACCAACCTCTACGCGTGCTTCTAGGCAAAATTATTAAATGTGAGAAAAAAGAGAGGAAATAATAAGTCAACCTTATAGCCAAGTCTATAGTGTAAGTGATTGTAGAGCTTATCCGGCCGTTGGCTCTACTATTGTTCATGCTCTTATAGGAAAGCGACGGACGATATGAATATATCCGCGGAAGCCCCAAAGGTGTCTGCCCCAAAGGTGTTCTGCCCCAAAGGTGTATGCTCATTTTTCTTTACAGTGCTTCCTCGACTAATGCAAAAAAAAAAAAAAAAAAAACTTTTTCTGAAAATGCATGTATCTATACACATTTTAGTATATATGTTCACTTATTTTGATCCACATCTAGTCTATTTTGAAATATCTAAAGATCTTACATTAGTAAACAGTGAAAGATCTAAAGGTTTTACATTAGTAAACAGAGAAAGTACAAGTGTTAATGATGCAAGACTAATAGCAATATATCACTCAGATACTAGTTATATGTGCACAGGAGCCAGAAGACCTAGGATCTACAAACTGTACCTGCTATAAACACTTCAATTTCATATTCGTGAACATAAACCCTTGAATACGAATTCATGAATATCAACACTTCAATGCAAATCCATGTCATCCCAAACACCAGCATCAAAGAAACATCTAAACCACATCCGTTCATACGGCAAATTCAGAGGTAGAGACCGATTCCAGAGGTACACCAAAAATGAACAGAAGCAAATCCGAATATCAAACACAATACAAAACAGCATACACCTGTGAACCACAAAACAAGCACTGTCTCGGATAAAATTTCAACACGGTATGATCAACAAGAAAGGCAGGAGCTTTAGAAGCAGATCCACATTTCAGTGCTTCCTTCACATAGAAGTAGGGTGCATTACATTATGGTGAATTACACACCTGGCTGGATTATCCAGCTTTATTATTGCCTTGATCCAGTAGACTCGATGTAGCATTACACGATAACACATATTTACATCCACGCTCACATACCGATGTATACACACAAAAAACATATTGAGCTACTAGGCCCCACCCTAGGGAAAAGAATTGCTTGACCACACAAAACTGGCTATCTACACCAACTTGATGAGCAAAACTAGCCTAGGGTTAGAGTGTATCACTGCAAGCTATACAAGTGTCACTGAGACAACACACCGAACATCCATATAACTCCCAGAACGGCATCCGCGAGTGCATTACAAGAACAGAGTGTTGCGAAACAAACAATTGAAGCTTCTATGACGACCGGGCGATGCTTGCTCACTCACTTGTTACCCTGGAAAATGTGAAGGCTCTTTGTTGAGATGCAATATATAATACTGGGTCTCAAGCACATAAACATGGAGAGGGACTTGAATGTTACATGGATGGTAGATGGTGAGATCCGAGACTTCCCATGCTTCCAGACTTGGTTTCGTCTTCATCGGAACCATATGATGAGAGCAAATTCCGCTGCAATTAGAGGGTGAATGAATCAATCAGATTTTGAGAACTGCCCACCAGAACAAATTCGTCGATGATTCGATTTTCAAACTGTCATGCAAAATACAAGCTATACAAGCTACAACGCTTATCAATCCCTAAACTGTCAGGGTTATTTAGGGATAAAATATTCTGTGTCTTGCTTAAATGGTCATTACGTTATTACAATCTCATGACAATCAAGCATTCCTCATCAATGAATTGCTTGAGGTGGATGTTCAACTACTGCAAGTTAATAAGTAGTTCACAGGGAACTGGGGCACAAGTAGAAAGTTCAGAAACACTTGCTTACAGATAGCAACCCTTAGTGCAGGTAGACTAGTTACTTATTGTTTTTGAAAAACTTATGATCTAGCACAAGCATGGAACAAGATTTGAGCTAACAAGAACCTAACTGTGAACTGGTTAGAAGGCCATTTCAATTTTTATTGTCAAGTGTAAAATTGAATATTGGGGAGTTACTGGGTAACACAGCGGTGATATCAATAACTGAAAACACTATTATCGCCAGAATGACTGATCTGAGTAAAATAAATGGAAAAATGTAATGATAATTTGAAGCATTCAAACATCATTATATGGTGTGGAAAAGAGAGACAAAACTTACATGGGCCTCAAAGTCTGGGCTAGTCAAATTCACCGACAGATTTCTCATCAGCAGTAATACCTGCAGATTTGTTCACTCAACAGATCAATATGTATCACCAGTGGAACACAAGAATTTGTGTGAACAAATACAATAATCATATGATAGTAATAGAATACATGAACATCGAGTCATGAACGGATAATAATGAAATGCAGTAGACGACGAACAAAATCAAAGTAGAAGAAAAAAAGCGATCAGGAATTTAGGACACATGCGTCAGCACAGTGTAAACTGTAAAGTAAAGCGAGAAGAACAGAGGTCAAAGGCAAATGCATGCAATCCAGAAAAAAAACAGCATCTGGGTGATTTTATGATTGGGCGTTGATTAAGTCAACTCGACTTCTCTACCTCCGGAGTGAAAATGGGTTAGTGTTTCATTCTAAGAATTGCAAGAGCACTGCAGAATGTTAGGACCATGAAGTAAGTCAAACTTATCTTACATCATTACTGATAGAACTTGTGAGCGGTACAATACATTGTAAGTGCTACTTTTATATTGTAGCTGTGCTTGGAAGACAGAGTTGCAAGTATACACCAGAAAATTCAGAAACTATTTCTCGACCTCAAGAGTGCACTCTATTTGCTATCATATTTAATCAAAAGGCATGACTCTTAGAATCTTCTTTGAGTCACAACTATTTCTATACGATGACCATAGCTAAGACTATACTTCATAAACTAGCATAGGGAAACAGTATAAAGTCACATACAGTATAGTGCCATCGAAATAGAGAGGCTAATACAACAGCGAAATGACGAACTGTTTTAATAAAAAAAAAGTAGACCGCACAGAAGACGTACTGTTTCGACATCAATTGGATCCATCGCCTTTAACCTCTGTAGATGCCCACTTTTATCTGGATCGAATACGCTTCCGAGGAAGTTGTATACTTGGGCAAAATCTGGCATAACTGTGTGTAACCAGGGAGCAGCAAAAGTAAGGATACAGTGATAGAAATAGACTCAGTCTCCCAACAATATCTTTACTTTTAAGAGATATCTATTATGTAGATAAAACAATTATCATGTATTTTCATGATTTCATTGTATGTTAAGAACTAAGCTGATGTCCTGGACAACAGTTGTAAGGATTAATTTGCATAGTGTAAGCTGCATGATACAAAACTCACCACGGACTGGTGGAGGCACGTTTTCTTGTTCAACTGCTTCGGAAGTTGGCCAGGTTCCAGATTGGCTCTCTATGCTACTGGAGCAGTGATTCGTTGCAACAGTACCTGTATGTATCAAAACTGTGAAAACTTAGTGTTTCCTCCATAAGCCATTAGTACCCAATTAAGATTATGATGATGGTCCATAACAGACCTTGTGTATGACTTGCACTCGAAGGTTGAACGAGGGCATTATCCCAGGAAGGTGCCGCAGCATTTGCATTGGTGCTTGCTACAACCATAGGTGTATCCATAGACATAGCACCATCCTGTTCCTTTGGAGGAGGAGGAGGTAGTTGTTGTGACAAAACAGCTTGGGATGCTGCAGGGGTTAAATAAATTTTAGTTACCAATCACCAAACTATAAACAGTGTTCATGGAGGAGATGAGAGAGGCGAATGGCAGGTACCACTTTTAGAGGCCTTCTGTGGATATGGGTGGGCTGCTTTACGCTTTGGCCGGGGCGGAGGCAAATGCTCGCCCGTACCATTCTTTTGAACCTTTAAGAAGTACTTCTGTGCATGACTCCTTATCTGTAAAAGAAAATGGACGATATGTCAAAAGGGTTTTCTTAGCTATTCTACTTCGTATTATAATGGGCACAATATAAAGTTTAACAATGTATATATTGGCGTGCATTGCATACAGGGCATAACTAGAAGTCTAGAACATTCAACATTGATAAAATTGCTCAGTGAACATTTGGAAAGAAAAATACTATGATAGCTACAAACTATACCTGTATGACAGTTTTTGAGCCAACAAATGCCTCAATCTTTTTCCAATCACGATCAAACCTATGGCAGACAAAAAGGAATAGGCCATTATAGGTTAGTTATGTGCTCGCTTACTCCTACAGGTAAACAGGACTATAAATATTAACTGTTGTATAGCTGAGCCCCTCGTCAAAATCACAGTTAGTACTCCATACTAACCCAAAAGTAGCTAAAATATACGATCCGAGTAAATAATCAAGCACCCCTAATCCCAGAACCCCAGTGTTAAATCAGTTGGATATCAATCCCAGATCCCTCGAAAGCACAAGCATCCAATAAAGCACGGACACCAAACTAGCGCTCCTACTGCTCGCTTCCCCTTGACAGAGCCCCAAATCTTCTTACCACATTTCAGCGAGGAAATTATGGAACCCAAGATTCTATGGACCAGACAAAATGGAAGGCAGGGATGGAAGTGTCTAGGCCAATTTTACCGGATTCTGCAGAAATTGACCATTCGATCCGGCCAACAAGCTGAACATATGCGGTCCACCAGAAAAAACAAGTTCCACCAAACTAGAAAAAATGGGCCTTTAGTGTACCAGATGCGCGGACCAAATCTACCCGCGGAGAGAAACATAATTCGCCAAATTCCAACCCGACAGGAAACCTCTAGGCTCGGGTGAACTTGGACCAAGAGTAGAGGCCTGGAGGGAGGGGAGGGGGGCAAAAGAACTCACAGCTGCAGCGCCTCGAGGAACTTGTCGTGCTCCGGCTCCGTCCAGCTCTCCCTGGACTTGGTGATGGTGTATGGCTTCCTGACCTTGGTCGCCTCCGCCGCAGACGCCGACGCCGACGCCGACGGCACGGCCATCGGCGCCGTCGCCGCGGCCACCGCCAGCTGATTCTCCTGCTGCTTCCCGCCCCCGCCCCCTCCGTCCCCGCCTCCTCCGCCCACCGCGGCGGCCGGGGCCGGGGCCGCGGCCTGGAGCGGCTTGGGCGTCGTGCTCATCGACACCATCCGCCGGCCGGCCGCGCGGGTTCCGGGTCCGAAATCCGAGTCCGAGCTGTGGTGGCTAGGGTTTCCCTCTCTCTCCGGTGCGTGCGACGCGAGGCTTGGCTTGGTTTGGTTTGGTTTGGTTTGGCTGGTGGTGGAATGATGGATGGATGGATGGGGTCTCGGGGCAGGACGGGTCGGCCGGGTCACACTTTTGCTGGTGTGGTGTGGCCGTGTGGGTGTGGCCGGCGCGTGCGCGCGTGTCCGTCCGAGGCCAAAGCGAAAGAAATGGGGCCTCTGTACTGTGCGATACTCCCCTCTGTCCCGCAAATAACTGTACTTCTAGTCTCATTCTAAGTCAAATTTTACTATGTTTGACTAATTTTTTAGAACAACGTATCAATATTTATAACACCAAATTGTCACCATTAGATTATTTTTAAACCTAATTTCATAATATGTCAATTTGATATAATATATGTTTCTATATTTCTCTATAAAATCGATCAAATTTAGTTATATTTGATTTAGGCAAAAACTAAATATACAATTTATTTGCGGACGAAGGGAGTACGATGGAAACGCGGGGATGGGATGCCCCTCTCTACGCTTCGGGGCGCTTCAGGTCGGCCGTGGCCACAAGCGTGTCCTGGTCGGCCGGGTCGTACGTTCCCGATGCTCGCTCGCTCTCTCACGTGCACGCTGCACGCACCACGTGTGCCTGGGTTGGTTGGGGTGTCTTCGGAAAGTTCGTTGGCATCCTTCTCCATTTTCGTCTGCGCGCCCGCCACCGCTCCATCAGAGCATCCCACTGGTTGGCCGTTCCGAACCTATTTTAGGTCACACGAAACTCGAATTTGGCCTAGAACGAGTTTTTCACATGCGTTTTCAAGTCGAGCTTTTGTGGTTGGTTAAAATTTAACAAATTTTGATAATTTTTAAGCGAATATAGGCGATCTTCATTAATTTAGGGCGAATACATATATATTACGTAAAATTCAGGCAATACCTCGAATTTAAACTAGATTTAGGCTAATAACTAAAAAAACATAAAAGGCCGCCACCGCCGATGCCGACGCCGCTTCTACATGCCAAAGTTGTTGTAGAAGCAGGTGTAGCCGGGGTCGGCTTTGTCGTCGTCGTCGCTGTTGTCATCGCCCGGTGGCTGTGGCGTCGGGAGCTGCCCTGGCCGTCGTCGCCGCTCCTCCAGGGCTGGTAGGAGGGGACGGCCTCTTCGTCGTCGTCGAAGACGACGAGCGGCGCGCCCTGGTAGGCGAGCACGTGGCCAGACCAGGTCTGTCGCTCGGCCTGCTCCTGCTGGCACGACACCGCTCAGTATCCTCCCAGTCCACCCTGGACCAGGCGAGAATGTTCGGCGACGCAGGCTCCAGCGGCGGGTGCGCGGCGTCGCGGAGGGACTGCTACATCGCCATCTTCAAGGCGAAGCCGTCCTCGTCGACAGGCACCGCCCATTCGGTCGGCTTCGGCTTCGACAGGCACCGCCCATTAGCACGGTGGCGAGCGTTCGTCCGGGAGCACTCCACCAGCGGCGGCGTGATGTCGCGTTGTTCCTCTTCGGCCGGCACCAGCGAAATTGGGATCCCGCCGGCGCTGAGCTTCCAGCCGGGGGGGAGACGAACGTCCAATGGCATCATGTAGCCCGTATCGTGGAGCATCCGGGCCTCTCACGGCTGCAACGTGCGGCGGCCGAAGCCGTTCGCCGCCCGGGGTCGCCGGGAAACCGCTCGGCCATGGGGAAGTGGGGGAAGTGTGGGGAGTTCGCCGAAGTTTGAGGTTCGCCGGAGTTGGGAGAGCTGGGAAGCTGTGAGAGAGTGTGAAGAGATCCGGCGAGGAGTGCGGCTTTTATAGTCCGAGGCGGGTGGTGAGGGTGGGATGGGTGTAGCGTCGAGGACGAGAAAAGGGAAACGGCGGGAAGAAATTGCCCGTCGGTCCGTCGCGGGAGCCGAGAAGGCGGCGATGCGTGGCATTACGACGACGCGTGGCCGAAACGATGGGCAGTTAATGTCCGACGGTCCTCCGCGAGGTTTCAAGGCGGAAGGACGACGATGACTCGGTTCCCGTCGTTGATTGGGCAGGTCTACTCGCCGTCTGTTTTTTTTTTGGCCGAATTGGTTTCGTCCGAAGTTTTCAGGGTGTTCCCAGCAATTCAGAAATGGTCTGAAACGTCTGGACCAAAATTGACTCTATCCAGACGGAACCAGGATTCTGAAAACGCGACTAAACTGATTTTCGGCTTTCGAATAAAAATTCGCCATGAGATCTGCGTATTAAGAAGCCGAGTGGAAACGCTCTCGGGCTCCCGTTTTAGTACCGGCAAACGGGCCATCCTGTCCTGCGTGTAGCGGTCGGGTCAGCCGACGCGAGGAGGCAGACGGAGCAAGCTAGTTTGTTTTCTTTGCCCTGAAGAACACACACAGCTCTCTCGGAAACCATCAAGAGTTCGTTAACCTCCTCGTTTGTCTTTTTCCTCGGCAGGTACATCAAGTTTTCAGGTCAAATCGTCGAGTCTCTTTTGGCCACTGACACGATGTTAAGTACCACAGCATACCTCTACTCCTTCCACCAACGAGTGCACTTTGGCTTTTTTAACAGCTTGTTTGGCGCCCATCGTTTGAGACTGACTTGGGACTAGAATTAAGGAATTTATTTGTGATTCCAAGAATCAATCTGTTTGGCTGTCACGAAATGAAGGATGACAATTTTACCCATGGGTAAAACTTACATAAGAGTTTCAACCTATACGGCCGAGTAGCCAAGGGGCAAGTATGAGATTGCGATATCTAAACTTCGATAATTGTCATGTACTCGTCTACCTATCATTGAGTAGAGATACTTATTCTTTTTATCAAATATGATATTGATTAATGTAAAATTGGGAATAGCTTGTGTACTATTGGATCTACTTGTGCAGGTACCCAACGGGTGCGGGTACCAGTTGGTTATGGGCATGGGTAAAGATTTATCCTCGTGGTTACAAGTATGGGTAAAATTTTCTACCCATTGACTACACGGGTATGGGTATGGTATTGCTCTACCATGTTCATACCTTGCCCATTGTCATCCTTACACAGAATTGGTTACAGAACTCGTATGCATATTCCATGGTTTTCATTTCATTCATAACCATAATTCCTTTTGTTGTCCTGTCATTTGTGTGGAATTGCCAAATAAAATGATGCGATCGATGCCATTTCATTTCATAACCAAACGAGCTCTAATAGTTATTACTAAACCTCTTATTACTTTGATCAAGTTTATGGACAAATCCAACAATACTTCAAAACCAAATACTACGACAATACTTTTAACCAAGGTTTTGACGATTTTATCTCCTGGAGTTATACCAAGCATGGTAGATATTCAGTTCGGTCAGGGTACCATCTGCAATCGCGGCACCAATTTGGTCCATCGGCTAGCCAGTTAGTGCTTCGGCCATTATTCTTGTTTGGAAAAAATATTTGGCACCTTAAGTTACCTATAGCAAAATAAAGATCTTTATGTGGGCGTGCTTTGGATGGAATCCTACCGCTAAAAAGCATAATTGCTAATCGACGTGTGGGTACTTCCGATGTGCCTACAAGAACAAGAAGATATTAAACATCTACTTTAAACATCTACTCTTTCAGTGTCAAACAGCTAGGGGCATGTGGCAGTCTCTAGGGCTTAGTGATGCTATTACTGACGCTGTATGTGAAGATAGATCTGGCTCGGTTGTGTGGGAGACTCTTCTCCGTCAACATGATAGTGGTGTTCAAACTGTCGAAGGACCACATCACAAAGAGCTGATCTCGGTTACCGGCTGGCATCTCTGGTGGATTCGGAGAAGGCACACACATAGTGAAATTGTCCCCCCTATTTTTCCATGTAAAATGTCCATCCTATCTATAGTTGCTAATTTTGCGGTAGGCGATCAAACCCATCAATAATGTTTCTGAAAACTAGATGGCATCGAACTCTTCCTTGGCATATGAAGGTTAATGTCGACGCTTCATTTCATGCCGATTCTCACTCTGGTGCAGGGGTGGTCGTTCTGGATTACCAACAGGGCTGACCCATAGGGCGGGGCAGAGGGGCGCTCGCTCCGGTGCCCCATGATCGAGAGGCCTCGGCCCACTTGTTTGTTATTAGTCTAGCTTGACGTCCAACACTGTAAAATAATTGTAGAGAAAATATAAATGGTTGTCTAAAAAATAGATGGTTCAAGATATACCTATCATGACACTACTCTTATAAAAAAATACTTTTAACATTTTCGAATATTTTTCTCGATGCCATAATTTCGGTGGCCTCTCCAATTGTACAGAATAACACCAGTCCTCATGTGCCTTTATAAGGTTGTCCCTGCATTCATTATTGTAGATTAAGGACGCAATCACATAGCTATACCATTCCACAAACAACTTTTCTCTGATTTCCAATGATTCTATTTGTCCATGTCATACATGTAAGACTATTTTCATCATTTTATTAGTTCAGTGCCTAATATCTTTACTCATCTACTCATTTTTTGTACAAGCCTATATACACAAGCAACAATTGGTAAAATAAGTATCACTAGTGGAAAAAGGGCATATAGTCCCGGTTTGTAAGGGCCTTTAGTCCCGTTTTTGTACCCGGGACTGCGGAATCGGGACTAAAGGCCCCCTATCTCTAGTCCTGGTTTGTTACAACCCGGGACTAGAGGTCACCGCATGGGCCACCGCATGGCCGTTTTTATAACGGAGGGACGAAGGACCTTTAGTCCCGGGTTATAACACGGCTATGGACTAAAGATCTTTTTTCAAATATTTTTTTATTTTTATTTTTTCGATTTTTTCTTGAACTTTTGAATTGTTTGATTCGTAATTCTCTCACTTGGAACATGTTTATACTAAGTATATTTAATCTTAGGTCAAATTACACTTGTGGTAACTTCCTGGCCGGTCACCCATGCTAGCACTACTCCACCCTCAGCACGTTTAACTTCTCTGTTCCATCAGAATGTCCTCGCGCGAAGCCCATTTATACCTTATTGTCAACACTACCATATCAATCCTATTAGCCCATATCAATATGCCATATATCTTTATTTTTTGAAATTACAAACAACTATTTTAGTAAACAACAATAAATAAGTAATAATAATATCTTAATCCAATGAAAGTAAAAAAATAATATAATAATATTTTATTCCTTTTTTGCCATTTATTCATTCATATGGCATAAATAATATCTTTAAATTTGTAAATCGAAATTCAACAAATAATATATCCATAATTATTAGAAAAATGTGAGGAATCCAAATATGGAAAATAATATTGCAAAAAAATTAATTTTTTAAATAACTTTTTTCCTTTTCGAATTTTAAAAATCTAAAATAATTCAAAACGGCCTAAGGCTATTGAAATCGAACTCACAATTTTTTCCGCACATTTTGATAGGTTGTATATTTTTTTCGATATCGTACGCAAAAGTTATAGTCATTCTAAGTTTTCCTGCCGGGGCCCGCACCCCTTTAGTCCTGGGCCGTATCACGACCCGGGACTAAAGGGTGTTGCCCGTGCCCGAACCCCTTTAGTCCCGGACTGTGTCACGACCCGGGACTAAAGGTCTGAAACGACCCGGGACTAGAGTTTTCTCGGGCTCCTAGCCACAAAAAACGGTACGAACCGGGACTAGTGTTCATACTAGTCCCGTCCCGTAACAAATCGGGACTAGTATTAGACTCTAGATCAAACCGAAGACCTTTTTTCTATTAGTGTATGATAGTATATAGTTTGCTTGATCAATAAAAATAAGTAGTTTCGAATGTCTTCACTGTGATATCAAAGATCATGGATCTATTAAATATACAGATTACTTAATTTTTTATTGCATTACAGTAATAACCTTTTACGGAATACTAATATTTTTAAGTCTTTTCTGTGTGAACAAGTGGTGGAACTTGGCGTGCATGGCTAAGACATCCAAGAATGCTAATCATATATAAATTTTGAGTAATATTTAAAGTTTAGAATAAATATTAAACCCTAATATTTTTTGTAGTAAGGGGGCCATTGCCCCCTTGACCCTAGAGAAGCTCTAACATTTAAACAAGGGGTCCTTAATTTCATGTTGTACTAGGGCCCCTAAATTATATGGACCGCCCTGATTACCAAGGCCACCTTGTTGCTGCTTCATGTAAGTATCTTCCACATGTCTTATCGGATGCGATGTCTGAAGCTATAACATTGAGGGAAAGATTGCTTTTGGCGAGCAGTATAAGATGTACTAATGTGATCGTTGAAGG
This sequence comes from Avena sativa, assembly GCA_916181665.1. NCBI lineage: Eukaryota > Viridiplantae > Streptophyta > Magnoliopsida > Poales > Poaceae > Avena > Avena sativa. Next base: position 478,140,222 of record OV702299.1, on the reverse strand, counting down.
AGATTTGATGGAGGTTATTGATGCATGTACTGGACAAGTATGGTGGTGGATTGAATCTTCTGCATTTTTTGTTGATTGCGTGGACATCGTTTTACATATTGGAAAGGTTATCTACAAACACTGTCCGAAGGAGGCGAACCAAGTTGCATATGAGTTGGCTAGATTTTCTTTTTCTTATAAAATTTTGTGTAATTGAGATGATGATCCCCTAGTTTACACAAATAATGTAACAATTGTTTAATCTATATCTATATCTATATGTATACCTAATAATAAAGGAGCTTAGGTTGGCCTTCCTACCTGAACTTTTCTTATGATCCGTGGGCCACGACTTATGTACATACCTTAGTGGAGTTGTGGAGCCGTGGAGGAACCAACCGAACCATGGTAAGATTGCACATAGATGCGAGATTTTTGTCTTCAACAGTCCCACCTTGCTATTTTACAAAGAGTTTGACCTGACTCAAATATCCACAAGTCGCTTCAAAAATAAAAAAGCAATAGCACTCGTTGTATAATTGATGCCGTGGACCCACGAGGAAGCGAAGGAAAGATACCTAAAATTGAATTCGAAAGTGTGGCCAGGATAATTATTCTATAAACTGGAGTTGATCGAGTGCCTGAGGCATGACTTTTAGTCTTTTCAACATCACATCAATTATAGTTGGCATGTTTTCTAGTTACACTAAATTCAGCAATGTGGATTTCAATTGGCCAGCTTAGTAGTTCACATTTCAAGATCTAAATTTTGTTTGATCGAGCTCTGCTGGCTTTCGGGTTAACTTACATCACTTAAATAGTCCACTGATAAATAGGAGGTTGCACTCATATTTATCGACGGATCATAGGTCGGTGCGGGGCGTACGACGCTCGCGGTCTGGACACAAGCGACGCCGAAGTTGCACAGAGTTGATTGGTTTGATTAGAACGAAGGTGAAATTCTAGTCCACATGGGTCCGGATCCCTAGTGGTAATCGGAGTCGGAATTTGAGTACGAGTACCAGCCGGTGACAAACCAAGAGCCGGGAACCTGCTATAAATAAAGGCTAACACAAGCATGCATGGCTCCTTGGATCGAGTAGCAATAACACAATGGGATGGTCTTCGCCACCGCGCGCGATGCGCGGCTGCCCTAGACGACGACGTAGCCACCGCCACACCGGCGGCGCTGCTCGAGAACTCTGCCAGTGCGGCGGCGCTGCTCGAGAACGCTGCTCGAGGTGATCGGCGCCGGAACGTTCGGCGTTGTTTACCGGGCGCGGGACCGCCGCACTGGCGAGATCGTGGCGATGAAGTGTCTCCGCGCGAACTCCTCCGCCACGGACTGCGACGGCCGCCACCTCTCCGCCTTCGCCAGCGATGTCAGCACTCTCGGGACGTGCAGCGGCCACCCGCCGATCGTGCAGCCGCACGCGTCCGGCCGCCGCGTCGGCGGCGAGGCCTTCCTCGCCATGGAGTTCAGGGGCCGACCCTCGGGATCGTCATGAAGCGCGACCGCTTCAGGAGGAGACACACCGAGCTGGAGGTCCGCCTGATCATGAGGCAGCTGCTGGTGTGGCGGGCGTGAGGAGGATGAACCGTCTCGGGCTCATGCACCGCGGCCTGAAGCCGGAGAACGTGCTCGTCGACGCCCGCGGCAACCTCAAGATCTGCGACCTGGGGCTGTCGTGCAGCATGGCCGACGGCGGTCCGCCCTACGCTAACCCTGTCGGGACACGGGGATACCGCGCGCCGGAGATCATCCTCGGCTCCACGGACTACGACGAGCGCGTCGACTCGTGGGCACTCGGCGTCATCATGGCTGAGCCCCTTGCCGGCCGGCACCCTTTCCGTGGGAGCTCGGACACGGAGCACCTCAGCGAGATCTTGGACCTTCTTGACACAGCAGACATCAAGGAGTGGTCGTCAGGCTACGACGGCCGGCGGCTGCCCGGCAGATGCCAACCGGGAAGCTTTCTGCGCAACAAGTTCCCCTGTCCAGCGGGGAGGAGGATCAGAGGCCTGCCGGCGCTGTCGGAGGTTGGCTTCGAGGTCTTGTCTTGAGCGGCCTTCTGCGCTGCAACCCGGAGAAGAGAGGCTCTCGGCGGCACAGGCGCTCCAACATCGGTGGTTCAAGGACGCCAACACTAGGACTACAAGGAGCTGATCGATTCTCGTGCACCATGTGTAGCTGCCTTCCTGTAGTACTAAACTGTATGATTGTACGAGTTCATGCATCTGATTTTAGTAAATCAGAAATGTAAACGTTGTACATGAATGTTGTTAACGAATCAGTATATATATATATATATATATATATATATATATATATATATATATATATATATATATATATATAGAGAGAGAGAGAGAGAGAGAGAGAGGGAATGTCTAGATCTCAGACGTCTGAGAATTAGTTATGTATAAGTCGCTGATGTCATCCTAATATTTATGCTAATTCTCAGTTGTAACCTAGTTGCAACTCATAAGATTTGTACTAGTTCTCAGTTACAACCTTGTTGCAACTCATTAAATTCTCAGTTACACCCGAGTTGCAACTTATGTGTAGCACGAATCACGAGGTAAATCAAACGGTGAAAGAGCCGACTGAGACTTAAGAAGTCCTCAGGCGCCGGAGAACTAGCAAATTCGATATATATATATATGGTGTCTCCTGAATGATTTCTTTTTCCTTAGATTATTAAGCAGTGATTTCAATCAGTGATGCACAAGGTTACCATTGTTCGTTACAAACTGAGAAATATGGAAAGATGTAACCTGCAACCATAGTCTAGAGTGTTCTGCTAATTCGTCTGCGGGAATGTTACAATCTCTCCTAACCATAGTCTTAATTTCCTTATAAATATACGTCCCATTCTTCAGAGGCTATGATCTGTGCAATTTAGCACCGCCGTCACTTCCCAGCAGCAAGTTTGTTTTTGTTTTTGTTTTTGTTTTTGCGAAGAGGGTGATATTGATATTAACCAAGCATCTTACAGATAAACCTAGGAAAACACGAAAAATACAAATAGATCCTTGTCCTGGATCCCAACTTCTTCTCCGACGAGATGCACGCGCCGCCGGCATGGGCCTCCGCTGCTCCACCACATAAGCCTTGGACTGGGTGGGATCCCCAAACGGAGTGGGGGGTCGACGAACCTCGGCGCCACCGCGCCTCCATCCACCCCGACGAGATCGGCCGGCTTGATCAACAGCAACATCATCCCCAAATTCGTCAACGCCGACGCCGCCATCACGGCCACCGGCGAGGGGATCACACGAGCCGCAACTGTGAGAACCTGAGCTATAATAAGAGAGAGAGGGTTGTGCAACACTGCTTGCATTCATTGATCGAGTCGTACGTACATATATATGCAGAGTACAAGATCTAAACGACTAACAAAACTAGCCAGAAGATAAGACCTAGCTAACAAAAAATGTATCTATCTGTACACAAGATTAAACGTTTACTAACACCCCGCCGCAGTCGAGTCGTCGTCATCCGGAAAGACACAAAGACTGGACCTGAAGAGCTGAAACGAGGTTGTCGGCAAACCTTTCGTCATGATGTCGGCTAGTTGTTGAGTAGTCGGAACATGTACAACTCGAAACTCGCCGAGGGCTATTTTTTCACGGACAAAGTGAATGTTCAACTCTATGTGTTTTGTCCGCCGATGATGAACCGGATTTGTGGACATATACACAGCTGAGATGTTGTCACAGAAGACGACTGTAGCCTTCGGGGGAGAACAACCAAGCTCGCCAAGTAGCTGCCTCAACCAAACGCAATCGGCGACGGCATTCGCCACCGCACGATACTCTGCCTCCGCACTGGAACGGGACACGGTAGCCTGTCGTTTGGAAGACCAACTGACAAGAGCGCCCCCGAGATATACACAATACCCGGAGGTGGAGCGACGCGTATCCGGGCAGCCGGCCCAGTCCGCATCAGAATACGCCACGATCTCTGTCGTTGGTGAGGCAGGAAGAAGCAAGCCGGAGGTGGACGTGCCACAGACATACCGCAAGATCCTCTTGATGAGTGCCAGATGGGAATCACGTGGGTCATGTATGTGTAGACATGCTTGCTGGACTGCATATGCCAAATCCGGTCTAGTCATGGTGAGATATTGAAGACCTCCAGCGAGACTATGGTATTCTGATGGATCAGAGACGGGGCAGCCAGCATCAGCAGCAACCTTGGGCAGGGTATCAATCGGAGTAGTCGCCATTTTGCACTGAGACATGCCAGCGCGTTGGAGTAGTTCCTTGGCATACTGTGCCTGGTTGAGGAAGAAGCCACGCGGAGTGCGGAGACGCGAATGCCAAGGAAGTAGTGGAGGGGACCCATGTCCTTCATGGCAAACTCGTGTTGTAGCTTGGTGACGATGTCATGGAGTAGTTGTGACGAAGAGGCAGTCAAAACGATGTCGTCGACATACAACAAGAGGTGGGCAGCCTCGCTGCCCCGCCGCAAGATGAAGAGCGAGGCGTCGGAGCGAGATGCCGTGAAGCCGATGGTTGTGGCGTAGCCAGCGAATCGCTGAAACCAAGCCCTCGGGGCCTGCTTGAGGCCGTACAGTGACTTGGCGAGGCGGCAGACGTGTTCGCGCCGCGACATGTCGACGAAGCCGGCCGGCTGGTAGCAATGGACTTGCTCCTCGAGGACGCCATGGAGAAAGGCGTTTTTCACGTCCAGCTGGTGCACGGGCCAGCCACGCGAACACGCCAGGGTGAGCACAGTCCGGATCGTCGCCGGTTTGACCACCGGCGAGAAGGTCTCGCCGAAATCAATTCCCGGACGTTGGGAAAATCCTCTGACCACCCATCTCGCCTTGTATCGCTCCAGGGATCCATCTGCGTTTGTCTTATGCCTGAAAACCCACTTGCCAGTGACAATGTTAGTACGAGGAGGCTTGGGGACGAGGGTCCTCGTGGAGTTCGACATCAACACGTCATATTCTTCTTGCATCGCGGCTCGCCAATTGGGATCTCGGAGAGCGGCGCGCACGGACGAAGGTACGGGCGAGACCGTGGTATCGGCGAGATTAGCGTAGCGGGGATTAGGCTGGAAAATCCCGTGTCGCGCACGCGTAATCATCGGATGACGAGGAGGAGCTGGAGGCGAACCGATCGGTGTTGGAGAGAGAGAAGGCGTGGTGGCTGGGGTAGCTGGGCCGGAAGACGTAGACAGTGGGCCAGTGCTAGAAGAGCTAGGACGTGGCTCTGAAGTAGACGTCGTGGAAGAGGCCCTTGGAGAGCCAGGTGGCGTGCATGGTGTGGATGGGTGGGTCCTGGTGCATGCAGCGTGATCAACGTGATCTGGTGGTGGTGTATGAGCTGAAGAATCGGAAAGATTAGAAACCGAATCTGTTAGCGACGCAAAAGGAAAAACCGACTCCACAAACGTGACATGACGGGAGAAAATAATGCGACGATTAACAGGATCGTAACATCTATATCCTTTTTGGCCGTCTGGATAACCGAGAAAAATGCACGCGATGGAGCGTGGGGCAAGTTTATGGGGTGTGGTGGCAGTAAGATTTGGATAGCAAAGGCACTCGAATACACGTAAAATACGAAAGTCGGGTATATGGCGGTGTAGCAGCTTGAACGGCGTGGTGAGAAGCCGTGGTTTGCACGGACGGCGGTTGAGGAGATATGTGGAGGTGGCGAGGGCTTCAGCCCACCAGCATGGTGGCATGGAGGCGTGTAAAAGAAGGGTCCGGATGCCATCATTAATGGTACGGAGAATGCGCTCAGCCTTGCCATTTTGCTGTGAAGTGTAGGGACATGTGAGCCGGAGAAGGGTGCCGTGGGACTAAAAGAGCGAGCGATTAGCAAGATTATCGAACTCGCGTCCGTTGTCGGTTTGGAAGGCTTTTATGGGGCGAGAAAACTGTCTGTACATAGGCGTAGAATATAGAAAGGAGATGGTGAACTTCAGACTTGCGACGAATAGGAAAAGTCCACACAAAATGCGTATAGTCATCAAGAATTACTAAGTAATATTGATAGCCAGAAACACTAAGAACTGGACTTGTCCAAATATCACAATGACAAAGCTCGAAAGGAAAACTAGTTTGAGTAGTGGATGAAGTAAAGGGAAGCCTAGTGTGTTTGCCCAAACGACAAGCATCGCAATGAGTCGATGAGCTCTTATTACAACTGAATTTGAAATATGTGGAAGCTTTTGCAAGGACGGCAGCTCCAGGATGGTCGAGACGCTGATGCCATAGGTCGGCAGTGACGGTGGTGGTGAAGCAGTGACGTGGGGGGACGAACGGATAGAGATCGCCTTTGGAGTCACATCGGAGAAGCACCGCCTTGGTGGCCAAATCCTTGATAGAGAAACCATATGGGTCAAATTCAATAGACACAGAATTGTCTCGAGTGAAGGCACGAACGGAAACTAGATTTTTAATAAGTGAAGGAGAAATCAAAATATCTAGAAGAGAAAGAGAACGGGAATTCGTAGGTAAAGTGGTGGAACCAATGCCAGTGATGGGGAGAGTGGAGCCATTGCCGACAATGATTTGCGAGGGAGAAGAAAAGTTGGGAGGTGAAAAGAGGATACCAGAGCCGGAGCCCATGTGAGACGAGGCGCCGCTGTCAAGGATCCATTCGCCGCCATCTGGTTGAGGGCGGCGATCAGCGCGGCTTGGTCCCATTGTGGAGAGGGCACGGGCGTCGAGCCGGACGAAGCCTGGAAGGCGTGTTGTGCGACCGGTGGAGAGGGCCGAGCACCGAGGATGCCAGGCGCAGACCATGCTTGGAACGTGCCGGCCACGGCCGGCGCGGTCGGCGCTGGTGAAGGGAGACGCGCAGGTGAACCACCGCCTTGGTATGAACTCACGCCGTGCTGAGAGCCCCCACCGTACGTAGAGCCCCCCGCCTGTAGACGGGTGTGTCTTACGTTTCTTTTTCTTGCCACGGTACCCGTGGAAGCAACAGAAGGGCCGGCCGCCAATGAACCGGCACGGAGCAGGGCGAGCGGGGCCATGCCAAGAGGTGGTGCAGAGCCGGCCGGCGTGCGCGCCGCATGAAAAGCCTGCGCCTGGGCCAGAAGAGCGTTGTGAGCGGCGACCCGCGACTGTCAGGCGAGGCGCTGCTCTTCCAGGAGGAGAAACGACCGGAGCTTGATGAAGCTGGGGAGGCGGCCGCGCGTCATGTGCGGGATGGCGTGCTGGAGACGCTCGTCCAGGCCGCGCATGACGTTGTGGCAGAGTTCCCGTTCCTTGATGCGACAGCCAAGATCACGCAAGGTGTCGGCCATCTGCTTGAGCTTGGACGTGTTGTCGACGACGGAGAGGTCCCCCTGAGGGAAGCTGTAGAACTCGTCGCGGAGATAGGTGGCGCGGGCGTCGCGGTTGCTCCGGAAGAGAGAACGGATAGAGCGCCAAAGGGTGTAAGCCGTGTCGTGCGCTCCTCGACGATCTCCAGGGTCGAGGGCGTCACAGTGGCGTTGTACCAGCTGACGATGGCGAAGTCATTGAGGACCCAATCGGAGGATCCTTGCCCGGGGGAGCCGTCGACATGATCGGCGAGGCCGAACTTGGCGAGCGCGGCGAGGAACTGACGACGCCACAGGCCGTAATTCTCCTTCTCGTAGTCGAGGACGACCAAGACATGGTCGCGGATGCGGAGCCCCTGGAGCTGGGGAGTGGGGAGGGGCTGTGTTGCGACGGGGAGGCCGAATTCTTCTTCAGAATCGGAGCCGGAGGATTGGGAATTGGAGGAAGAGGAACTCATGGTTGGAGAAGAGGAGGGGCAGCGGAAACTTACGATCTAAAATCTGATACCATGTGAGAACCTGAGCTATAATAAGAGAGAGAGGGTTGTGCAACACTGCTTGCATTCATTGATCGAGTCGTACGTACATATATATGCAGAGTACAAGATCTAAACGACTAACAAAACTAGCCAGAAGATAAGACCTAGCTAACAGAAAATGTATCTATCTGTACACAAGATTAAACGTTTACTAACAGCAACTCCCCGAGCTGCAGACATACAGAGGACGACGGATTCGGCCTGGAACTCCACCGGAGCCGCCAGATCGAAGAAGAGTGCCGCCGTCTTCTGAAGGCTCTCCGGCCACGCTACCTCCTCCATAGCGCCGCCAGCAGCCACCCCACGCACACCTAGACTATGTACACGCCGGGATCCGTTGATTCCCCGTCCTCCCGCCGCCGGAGCGGCCGCCGGAGGGCGAGGAATCCGACGAATCGCCGGCGGCGAGCTGGTCCGCACGGGTTCGCCCAAAAATGCCTCCTTTCACTGTAGATGGGGAAAGGATGAGAGGTCTGCCGTTTGCTAAGGTTTCGATGACGTTGGTCGCAATTTTGTGTGATGCGGGCTGAGTTGCAGGCAATTGAGGACGGCGATAGCTTCAGCTTCATCTTGGAATCATTCGGCAGCAGCCAGGATAATAACAATGTAAATCACAAATGTAAACGTTGCACATGAATGTTGTTTACGAATCAGTTTGGTGTCTCCTGAATGATCTCATATACGTGGACAGTAAATTTCGAGGGCTCCACATTTTCCATCAAATAATCAGTGGTTTCAGTGAACCTGGTAATATGTCTCAGGTCGAAAATGCGACAACACTATAGATTAGGCTCGACATTTTTACAACGACGTTAAGGCATCTCTAGCATATCCCGCAAAACAGCCCGACCTGCAAAAGATTTAGTTGTTTTGCAGGTTTAATTGAAAAGAAGGTTAGAGCTTTTGCAGGTTTAATTGAAAAGAAGGTTCGAGCAGATCTCGCATACGAGGCCGGCCCAAATTTTATGCGGGTTTCCCCATATCACCCCCGTGGCCACTACATACGTGGGTCGAGGGCGTCTAGATACAAGATCTCGCATCCACATTTCATCTTCTCCCCCCGCGCATAAACCCTAGTCCCCTCGCCGACGCCGCCTGACTTTGGCCACCAAACATGCATCACTGCCAGCAGCCGCAACCCCCCATGTACTAATGGCGGGCCAATCGCCGCTCAATTTTGGCAATTGTGTGGAAGTACCCCCACCCTATAGTGGAGGAGTTTCCACCGATGGTCGCGGCATTCCGACGTTGGAGTAGGAGCGACACATGCATATCAGAGGCCGCACACCGACGCGGGGCCTTCTCCCGCTGCCACGCGTCGTCTTTGGCGTGGGATGGAATGAGATGCTACCGCGGCATGCATGACGCGGAGGCCGAGAGCTCGTCGGTTATGCACTCGCGGGTTCCCCCGCACCAGTCGGAGTAGCTATAGCAGTAGGCGGTCGTCGCACTCGATGACAACGACTCGGAGATGATCGGTGCCGACGACCTGCTCATCTGCGCCATGGTGCAGGGCCTCCCTCGAGTCCCTTGTCACAGACATTTGGGACAAGGCAAAGCGCTGCCGCGTGGCTCGGGAAGAGGAGGCATGGACGCACGAGGCCATTCGCATGAGCCGCGCGGAGTTCTACGGCTACGTCATCGTGGGCTGCGACAACGACTCCGATAACTCCGAGTAGACCTTCCGCCGCCCGTCGCCCTCGTCGTAGTAGCCCTCGAGGTTTGGACGAAATGTCGATAATCGGCTTGATTTTGGTTGTGTATATAAGATGAAGAACTCCCCTATGTAATACTTGTTAATCTATGGCACCAAGACTATTTTTAAAATTGCGGTTTATCATGTTGTATCTATGTTAGCAGAGCTAATCTGAAACTGCAAAAGTAAGGTTACGAAAACCGCAAATGACTTTTACGGTTTGAAAATATACGGGATCTGCTAGATATGCTCTTAGTCTATGTCTCCGTCACGCGCACGCACGAGATCAACGCAAGTGGACAATTAACAATACGAGTATCATACTATCATACAGTGGCGGAGGCAGGATTCAATCAAAGGGGGGCCAAATGATGTATTTAGCATATAAGTGGGGCCGATCAAGAAATTATCTACTAATTAGGCCCTCTAATCACCTTTAGAACCGTAAATTTAGCTTAATGCACATTGGCATAGGGGCGCCTTGGCCCCTGCTCGTCCCCCTAGCACCGCTACTGGTATTATGGTCATGGACATACAGATCGCTGTCAGCGGTACGGTGGAACTATACTGATGATATTTTTATATATTCTCCCTTGAATTTTTTACTTAATTCATGGTCAACTTCTTTATTTGAAAATATCAAATGTTATCCAATATGACAAATGCTAATTTAGTTCGGCTGGTTCTTTCTCCCTGGTCACTCGTGGGAGCGACCCACAGGACCCCAAAACCCAAGCCAGATATCCACTAGATTTTGTTTTTTGAGGATAACTTGCTCACTTTCTGAATTGAAGGCCAAAATTACTGGAATCAATAAACTATCATGGGGTTCGACACGCCACACATGGCATGCCCCTGGCCTAGCGATAGTGCAAAATGAGCTAAGTTATGAGCATCTTCATTTGACTTTCTTCCATCGTGGACAAGCGAAATATGAGCAAAACCTGAACGAGTCTCATTAATCTCCTATGACCGAAGCATATGTCTCTCCTGTACCTTCAGCCTAATCCATAATTACTTGTTTGCAGTCACTAGCGATAACAAGGCTTTGCAGTGACAAATCCAAAGCCAAAGCGAGAACTTCTCGGTAGGCAAGGGTTTCAAGCGTCGCGGGATCCGATACTCTTGAGAAGATGATTGCCGAGGAACCGAGATAAAGGCCCTTATGTACCATCACGGAAAATTCAGCAACAACACCAAATCATTGTTTCTGGAGACTGCCCCATCTACATTGCCCTTCATCCGATCTGGCAGTGGAGGGATCCATCTAGGAATAGGGGTCCGCGGTGCAGAATTCACACGCACATGCTGGGAGGGTTTTGCAATCAAACTCAACTCTGTAAAGGTAGCGTTGCACAAATCCATGAGTTGATAGTGGACTTTGGAAATCATGTATAGCTTTTCTTCTAGCAGTCCAGCAGATAGCCCACATTGTTACTAGAACTTTAACAAACTCTTCATGCATGAGGCATGGATTCCATCCATCAACGTGAAGATCCACCGTTTTGCACTTGGTTCGGTAGTAGCTGTAACATCTGATAAAGCCCCCACACATCTTGCCATTTAACATTCCAACAAGGAGTGGCGCGCCAGGAACCCATAGCCCCACACAGAGCACATGAGCTATTAGTTGACACATTTCGATGCAATAACAGGTCGGAAGTTGGTATAGATTGCTTAGCCAACCTCCAAAGAAAAACCTTAATTTTTTATGGCACCTTAACCTTCCATAGAGTAGTCCAGCTCTCCAGCTCTTACTCTCACCATCAGAGCTTGAGGCTGTACCATCTAGCCAGGCTTGTCTGAGTTGCTTAATATCAACCAGCATACCTGCATACCATACGGCATGCAGACTGGACCGTGAACAACCCCTCTTCTCGAAACTCCACGACCAGAAGTCCTCAATATTTCTTGTGCAGATCGGCATGCCCATAATCAAGTGCCTCTCTAGCCGCCGCCGCCGCTAACGGAGACTATCTGCTGAGAAACAATAGACAACCAAACGGACTGCAAATTCGGTCCAAAACATATGACCCAAATTATGAAACGGGTTATTACGGAAGTTGGTCCAACTTGCATTGTTAGCTGGCCAAGCCCACCTTTAGCACTGCCAAGCCGGACCGAAATTCAGACGCAGCCTGACAAAGGCGTTCCTATTTTCTGCTCGCAGGTTGCCATTGTGACCAGAGACGCCGATCAAGTTGAACACACTCCGAGCGGCGGCTGCCCTCGGTCGGGGAGCGCTCGGAGCTATAGGTGGGCACGCTCACCTCACCGAAGAAGAGTAGGACTTACGCGAAGGCTTGGGCAGCGGCAACGACAAGCCACCCCAAAACGGCGAACCACGGCAAGACCAAGTCCACCAATCTCGGTCACGATGCTACCTTGTCGTTGTCACCGAGGCACCGACCGTGACAATTTTTTTTCATGCTTCTTCGAACTATCCCTCTACATGTATGACGAATTTCCCTCTATACATGTATGCATGGGTGTACGACTCTGTTATTATTCTCACATTTTTCCTTTTTTCTCCTTGGGGAATGCGAAGACGACCAAATAAAGGGTGGAAGATTCAGCTGCAAAAGATTTTGCTGGAAGTCCTGGATGTATTTCTATGTTTTGCTCAAGTTATATTTGGTGATGTCACCTTCATTAACGTTTTCCTTTGTTCATATATAATCCAAATTACCCTGCAAAAAAATATAAAATCCAAATTAACAAGCCCATCGTTGAGTCCGGTCAGGTAGAATTTTCACCGGACAGAACTACTAGCTAGCTAGCTGGCTGGCTGGCTCGCGAATTGAAGAAGGTTGATCACTGACACTCCGCTGATGACTCATAGATCCTACCAAACGAGCAGTTAACTAAGATTATCTCCCCTTAACTTGCGCGAGCTAAGTACTAGCAAGCACATGCACGGATATGCATGACAGACAGCGCGCCACCGAATCACATGCAGCTTCGTGGTCGCAAGCGGGCCGCCACATGCGTACAGTGCCACTGACATGGCCTGATTCGACCCGGCATCTCCATTAAAACAACAAACAAGAGGAGCAAAAGGACAATGGTCGCACCATGGTCTATCTCGATCACGTTAGCCCTGCTAGTTGCTAGCTACCGTGGAGCGCCTATATATAATCGAGCTAGCTAGACACAGATATGTACCGAGCCCATCGATCCGCGTTGACTGCTGTCCATCCGACCGGGTACTCTACCACCACTAAGCTCGACCTACATCACACACACCCATCCATGGCGTCGGTAAAGCTCGCCGCCTCCGCGCTCGCCGTCATCCTCCTGGTATGCGCGGCGGCCACCACGGCGACGGCGTACCGGCCCAAGCCCCAGCCCCAGCGCGAGGACTGCAAGAGGCAGGCGGAGTACTTCAAGAACTGCCTCCGCCTCGGCTATAAGAACCAGTGCTGCGGCGACGAACACGTCGGCGCGGTCGCGGACAGCGAGTGCCTCTGCGAGGTGGAGCGGGAGGCGGAGATCCAGTGCGCGCTCGGGCGGCGACGCTGCGGTGGGATTGCCAAGAAAGTCAAGGTTGCCGAGATGAACCTCCCTTGCCTCGCGAACCTCCACTGCAACCGTGCGTGATTCAGCACTACTACTACGCGTACCTAAGTGCCTGGTTGCCTTTAGTACTACTACTACTACCAAGTACCTTCCTATGGTACTATCTTCCTTCCTATCTATCTTGTTTAGTATCGAACTCCCGACTGTCCTGTGTGCGCCTAGCTGTGTGTAATTCCAATGTAAGCTACTCGATCTGTTCCATTAAACTTGGGCTTATATCTATATAGATTCATATGTATCTAGACTTGTTTCGGTAGTAGATACATACGAATCTAGACGGATCTAAGTCAAGTATTATGTAACAAAGGGAGCATATATATGACACTTCTGTTTCTCCGCATCATCGTTCGATGTTTCTATCATGAACTTGTCCGCCTTCAGTTAAATATTGTGGATATGTCCAAGATTCTTCTTCGATCGGGTGTTCATGTCGAAAATATGTGTAATATTTTTCTCTTGTACATTTACTGTCATGGAAATCATACCAGGTTTTGGTAATCTTGTGGATATGTTCAGAAAGTCACATTTTACTACCCACACCAGGTTTTGGCCAAAACGCGCATCAGAGCATCTCTAGCTGCTGTCTCCACGCGTATGATATCTGATGTTTTTCACATATGGGGGTGTCGACGTTGTGCCGAGCCCAAGCTAGATAAGATAATTCCACGGTACAAGTTTTAAACCATAATTTAAACACATAATAAAACTAGATGTTTCATTTGGGCCTCCACAAATACTTTACCATATTGCAATTGGCGATGAATATTTGCGTCCTGGATTTCCTGATGCATGGCGAGGAAAAGAGCAAACTCGTCCGACTCCTAGTGATCAACTTCCGCAAGAGGACCGTGCAGGTGATACATTTATTGACAAGCATTGGAGTAGCACGCTCACTCTCAATGATCATGTTGTGCATGATTACATAGGCATTTAGAATCTCCCACATCTGATCTTTTGACCAGGTAAGAGCGAGACACTAGGCATAGCAAACAGAGCTTGGAGCACACCAAATGGACACTCAATATCCTTCCTACAAGCCTCCCGGAACTAAGCAAACCAAGATCTTTTCCCAATAATAGGGTTTAAGATCGTCTTCACAAATGTCGACCATCTTGGATTCATTCCATACGCTAGGTAGTATCCCTTGGTGTGTTGGTGGTCATTGATCTCATAGTTGCACGCTTGAGCCTAGCCTTTAACAAGTTTGGCGAACATATTTAAGCACTACATCATGTTGACTTTATTGTGAGATCTTACTGTCACATCCCAAGATTTTCCAAATCTTGTAATGTGAAAAATAAAATAAACAAAATAAATTTTGTTGAAAATCAGTGTGAAAAGAAACTTTTGTTTCTAAATGGAAACTTAAAATCCCATCTTGAACAAACTTTGGTTAAAGTTTGAATTCAACAAAATCCAAATCAAGAGAAATGCATTCCTCAATGAATGTATCTGGAAATTTAAACACTTGGAAAATAAATCCAAACCCTAAACCCAAATGGAATAAAAATCATTTCCAAGTATCTCCAAGCCTATGGATTTGATGCATATAAAAGTTTGTCAACAAACATTCACAAATGATCAAGAAAGACAAATAGAAATATTATAAGACCATATAAATTGGTTTTACTTAATTTGGAACCATAAATAAAAACTTATGAATTTAATAAGATAAAGGAATTGAATTCCCAAAGCTATTGAAGAGCCTATCTTTAAATCCAAACCAAATGGTGAGCAATTGTTCTTAAAAGGATTTAAAAGGATAAACAAAGATAAAACAAGATTGCACAAATTGGAATCACCAAGTTTGGATCTCTAAATAAAAAGATATGGTTTTTACAAGACAAAGAAAGAAATATTAATTAAAAGATATTTAAAGACCAAACCAAATCTTGGCCAAATCCAAAAGCAAATGGAAAGAACAAAATACCAATCCAAATAAAAATATTGGATAAAGAATTGCCAAAATAAAATAAAATGGCAATAACCATTCTATCCCTATCTTAATAAAGACAAATCTCTAAATAAGAATACATGAGAAAATGATATTTGGAATTTACCCAAGTGGAATAAAAGTTGTTTAATCAACTTAAATAAAATAAAACCTCCAAATAAAAATTTGGGAATTAAAACTATATTAAGTTCCATTGGAATTAAAACAAATACCCAATCTTAAATGATTAATAAATCATATTAGAATACTTTCCAAATAATTCAAGATGAATTATTTGAACCAACTAAACAAATAAAAACCTACTGAGAAGAAATTGGGAAGTTTAAAGAATTTAAATGGAGGTTAAAGTTATTACTAAATCCTATCTAATTAAAAACTAGAGCCTTTTTGAATAAATAAAAGACACCAAAAAGAATAAAGTTTTTATTCAAAAATTGACATCAGAATACAATACTAAACAATATTTAAACCCACACAAATTTGGGCAAGGTTTTAAATTCAAATGGGTGTTTGAATCAATTAAACAAAATCAAAACAGAATATTAGAAATGGAAAAAGAAAAAGAGAAGCAGAACAAAAAAAAAGTGAACAAAGCCAGCCCAGTCTAGGCCCAATCAGCCCACTCCCCCTCTCTACGCGCGAATCGTTTTTCACCACAGAAGGAACCCACGCAATCGCTGACTAGCAGGTCCCACACCCCCTCTCTCTCCTTCGCTGACGACACAGGCCCACGCCACGCAAGCATCGTCCTCACCCGCCGCTGACCACGCCCTCCCCGGCCGTTTGCTGCCGATTGATTGCCGGCGTAAATTCGCAGTAAACGCCGCGATTAAACAGCCCCGCGACCTCGCCCTCATAAGCGTCTCTCTCCCCTCTACTTTTCCCCTCAAACGCCAACTCCTCATCACCACCAGGCTGCTCGAATCGCAAGCCCGAACCCCACTGTCTCCGGCGAGCTCACGTTCAAATTCCGGCCACCACCGCCAGCCCCACTGCTTCTAGAGCACACGAGCTTGCTTGCTATCATCTCCTGCACCTACCAGTGCCTTCCCCTCGCTCGCGCGTGCCCCCTAGCGTCGACAACGTCAACACCAGAACACCATCGCCTCCTGCTCCAACTCCGGAGAGCCCTACGGGTAGTTTCTGACTGCGCCCCTTCCTCTCTTTGATGCTCGCACCTTTGTCTCTTCGTTGCACGTCTAACGCCACCCTCCTTTGGTGTTTCTGTCATCTATAGCCTCGCCCCCGACGACGAACAAAGCCGCCAGACGCCGACTACAACTACGGCGAGGAATCGCCAGCAGCTCTGTGCGCCCCTTCAACTACGACGAACACCTCGAGCTTCAGCACGACGAGGCGAACCCAGTGAGCCTATTCTCCCCCTCCCGCGCTTCCTATTCCGTCGACAATGCCATCGCCAGGCCGCTCCGCCGCCAGTCGCCGCCGCGAGCGCCACCAACTCTTGGCAAAACACTAGGAGCCGTCCGATCTGGATCCGAGTGATGCGATAGATTGACTTATCAAAGGGGTATCCTTTGATCTGTGTCGTGCGATGTTAATTAAATCCTACGGTCCACATTGCTGATCCGAGCAAAACGGTACGAGCGAATAGAAACTAGCCACGTGTCTCTGTCGATTTCAGTTAAAACAGATTTGATCTATTAGATATGTGTTTTTGTAAATTGCATAACTTTTAATTTACACGTCCAAATTTTGCAAACTTTATATCAATGGATTCAGAAAAACAAGCCCTAGCCAACCATGTACTTTGTTTAGTAAAAAGCTTCTGGTAAAATGTTTGTTTTTGCAGAAACTTATGTATGCTTGTTTAGGTTATAAAAATTATTCTAAAATGATTTTGGGGATAAAATCTTTGGCAAATGGTGTGTTTTGAACCTACTGACCAAAGGAATCACTTGGTGGTTTCAAAAATGTATTTGGTATTGCAAAAGAATGATTCTTTGATTTAAACCATTTCTAGTCAAATAAAAATATGGTTTATTTATTAAAAATGGTTTTGGAAGAAAACCTTTAGGAAATGTTTTGTTTTAAACTCTCTGACCCAAAACACAAGGTTTTATGGTTTGAAAACATATATTGTGAACCCTATAGATTAATGCCTTATTAAAAGCATTTCTTCACCACATAAAATAATGACTTGGTTTAAAAATGGTTTAGGAAGTGAAATCATTTGCAAATGACTTCGCCACTTTATAAAATGACCATTAGGTGTTTTCAAATGTTTATGACCCATTAGAAACCACTTTTACAAATAAAACAATCTTTTGCATGCTTGCATGCATTACTTTGATTTTATCATTTTATGTGATGAATTGCTTGAATGGTAGATTTAAATATTATTTGCTTGATTGAATTGTAGTGACTTGAAGTGTGTGAACTTTGCAAAGATCAAGAAGTGAACCTATACTCTACCAAAAAGGCAAGTGATGCTTCATACTTTTGTCCCATTACTTTCACTATGCAATAGTGATTTTTCTAAGTAAAACTTGCATGGAATTTTTGCTAAGTATAAACCATGCTTTGGGAAATCCTAGTAGATGAAACCTTAGAAGAAATTTCCTAAGTTAAGATTCCTACTACTATCATGCTTAGCTTAGCTAGTAGAAAACATGGGTGGAATGTATATTCACACTATGAAAAATTTCTAAGTCTGAGGACTTGTGTTTTGTTTAATAAAACAACTAAGTGAATGAATCACCTGGGTGGAATGGAAGGAATGGTTTATATTGAGTGGTTACACAAGGCCAGGGGACTGCTGAACCTTGTGTATCTCACTTGTGGATGGCCACCCAGGAACAAAGAGATTTGAGATGTCAAATGTTGAGAAGCTTCAAGTGCAGCCACTTGGCATTATGGGCTCTGCCTGGATCATATAGGTTGCAATAACTTAGCCAAATGGACAGTTGGTGGTAGGGGTTTGATAGGTTGGAACGCGTCCATTCTGGTCTAAGGGAAGGCTTCTGAAAGATCTTGTCTTGGTGAAACCAAGTCTTGTGGGGAAAGTGCACCACCTCTGCAGAGTGTAAAAATCTAAGTACTTAGCCATGTCCATGGTAAAGGAAAATTTGAGCATCAAGACATGGAAGCTATCAAGAATCTCCTCATCCCAATTTATAAGTTAAAAACTTGTGGGTGAACAAAGGTTGAAAGGATCACCAATTTCTATTGGGATATTCCTTGGGAAAGAATATTTTGTCAAAGCAAAAACTTAGTGTTTTCAAATGATAAGGAAAATCTATTTTGAGAAAAGCAAGCCTAAGCTCCACTTAGCCAAATGCATATAGATGATAGACTCCACTATACTACCATAGTATCACTTGCCAATACAATTCAAATGTATTGACCCTTTGTGGCTGTAACTTGTTATGTTGCAGGTTGATTGATATTAGTGAAATTTAATGATTAGGATTACAAGTCTACAACCAACGTGTCTTCCTGTGGCACTTTGAAGATGAAGGACCCCATGCTTTTGTTATATTCTGCTGCATTGTAATGAGATAGCCAAATGAGCTATGTAAGATGTAATAAATTACTTTATTCCTGGTTATAAAGTTGTATTATGACCTTTGTTTCTTGATATTACATCTTAACTGTGGATGCTAGATATTGATCCAGGGACTAGCATTGCAATCACAGGGATCCTTTTCCTTTATAAAGGAGGGATCTAACACTTACTATACCGAAGAAAGCGTGCCAAATCAATAGATCTTGATCCGCCACCGCCTCAAGTACCACAATGCATGATCCTTTATAACTTTTGTACATTTCTTGCCAAGCAAATGGATAGTTCTTCCATGATCAATGCATACAATCAATGCTTCGAAGCATCCTAGAATATCCTCTCACTACACTTTGTGCCATGATCCGAGTTGTGTATTCTTCATTGTGTGTTCACAAGTAGGTTGGTCAAAACACTACCACACTATCCTAGAACACCTATATATGCACTCAATGACCATTGACTCGGTCATGCATAGGTGGTCGTCATGTGCATCAGCAGGAGATCCATATGAAGGCATCCTCAAAGAAGCAATGCACTTCTGAAGGAGGAAAAACCTAACACTCGGTACAATCTTTCTTGCACACAAAGTAGTCATTGAATTCCCTGAGGGCAGCCACCAGCTTCATGAACAAGTTCATATGCATCCTGAACAAGGATGCTAGTAAGCATTTATGCTTAGTCACCAAAATTGATATATTTTTATTTAAGCATGCCATTGATTCTCTTCTCTATTTCTATATACAAACAATTGAGAATCATTCCAATCCATGGCGGCTATACCTTCAACTATCGCTATTGTGATGTTTTGTAGTACTGCGTAGAACACTTTTTTATTAAGAGTGTCCTATGCAGTGTTAGAAGAATAACAAAAAGGTGACGAGAAGATTACACTGAAGGTTCTGAACTAATGTGATATTACTAGATATGCCGTGGAATATCATGCCAACAAAATCTATCATGACGACAACGGTGTAACCAAGAATTATTGATGCTAGCTATCAATTGAATCAATGTTGACATACATGTTTACATGTGGTGTATGAAATGTATAACCAAATACATTTTAGTTCTTCTAATGTTTTTGCATGTTGAGTTATGGGATGTTGGGTACACCTGGTATACATCTGCTACATGTTTCTACGTATACCGCTTGTTGTTGCACATGTAAATCATGTGCAATGCTTGAAATAGGCATACGAATCGATTTAAAAACCCTGTGCCACCTAACTTGATCACATACGTTGCTTTAATATTCAACGTTTGTGTTCTTCAAATCCGCTGACGGTTGAGCACACAAAATGTATGTGAAGGCCCGACCTATCGCAAATGATTATCAAAATGAAAAGTATGTAAAAGATCCACTCTTCCCACACATTTTAGCGCCTACCCACCAATATGTTGGAGATATGCCCTAGAGGAAATAATAAATATAGTTATTATTATATCTTTGTATTTATGATAAATGTTTACATTCATTCTATAACAGTATTAACCAGGAAACATTAATACTTGTGTGATTTGTAAACTAAATTAGAGTCCCTAGTAAAGCCTCTTCATAATACTAGCTTGTTGGTTAATAGATGATTGTGGTTTCCCTATCATGAACATTGAGATGTTATTAACAACAAGATCATATCATTAGGAGAATGGTATGACGGACATACTCCTATAGATAAGCGTAGCATAAAGATCAAGTCATTTTATTAGTTCAATTGCTATATGCTTTCTGATACATAGTAACCTAATTCCTTCGACCATGAGATCATGCTTATCACCATCACCGGAAGGATGCTTTGATGACATCAAACACCACACCATAACTCGGTGGCTATAAAGGTGGCATTGAGTGTTTGGAAAGTATGGGTTGAGACACATGAATCAAGAGTGGGA
Source organism: Avena sativa (assembly GCA_916181665.1). NCBI lineage: Eukaryota > Viridiplantae > Streptophyta > Magnoliopsida > Poales > Poaceae > Avena > Avena sativa. The sequence continues at coordinate 478,119,768 of OV702299.1, read as the reverse complement.
TTTGTCCATCCATATGACGGATAGATATACTCTGGGCCCTCTCGGTGGAATGTCATCCAATTAGCTTGTAAGCATGTGACTGGATCACAAGGGATCACATACCACGGGAACGAGAAAGGGGTACTTATCGGTAACAAGGTTGAACTAGGTATGCAGAGATACCGACGATCAAAACCTCGGATAAGTAAACTATCGTGAGACAAAGGGAAATTGGTATCATATGTAAGTGGTTCATTCGATCGCAAAGTAATCATAGAAATATGTGGGAGCCATATGAATTTCCAGATTCCTCTATTGGTTATTGTTCGGAGAAGTGAATCGATCATGTCCGCATAATTCACGAACCGTAGGGAGACACACTTAAGGATTCGATGTTGTTGAGTAGTTATGGAATGATGAGTAAGAGACCGAATGTTGTTCGGAGTCTCGGATGGGATCCGGGATATCACGAGGAGATCCGGAATGGTGCGGAGAATAAGATTCATATAAGGAAAGTCCTGTTTCGGAGTTGGAGAATGATTCCGGTGTTTTCATCGGGAATGTTCTAGAAAGGTTCTAGAAAGGTCCGACACTCCGGACTCCCTCCCCCTGGCCAGAGCCCTCCCACCTATAAAAGGAGGGGCGGGGCTGCCCCTCTAGCCTACACCTCTCTCCACCAAAACCCTAACCCTAGCCGCCGGCCCTCCTGCAGTCGTCGCCCTAGGGTTTGCCCTAGCCGTCGACTTGGGGCTCTCCCCTTGCCCTAGCCTCCGGCCTAGCCCTCTCTCCTTGGTGCCTCTAAACCCTAGATCGCCAAGGCCTCTCTCATAGTCCACCATACTCGCTCCGGCTTAAGGCGAAGCCCTACGAGATCTCCCCTCTACTTCCGGTACCACGCTGTCGTGCTGCTGGAATCGCGAGGAGAGTGCTACAACCTCCGCTGCCTGCTGGAATAAGGGAGAGGAAGGTCTTCATCGAGTACCGAACGTGTGATCGACTGCGGGAGCGTTGCCGGAACGCGGCGCCGGAAGGATCATCTACACGATCTTGAGATCGGAAAGAGTACGACTAGATCACCCACGAGAATCCGCTCTCGTTAACCGCTTTGGAATCTTCGAGGGTGAGTTCCTCTATCGACTCGTTGCTACAATCTAGTAGATAGATCTTGGCTTGTTTGTTTGCATGCGGTAGAAATTTTTTGTTTTCCATGCTACGAACCCCTACAGTGGTATCAGAGCCGTGTCTATATGTAGATCTATTGCACGAGTAGAACACAATGGTCATTGTGGGCGGTGGTGCTTTTATTATCAATTGCTTCTTGTGTACTTTGCATCTTGCGGTATGATGGGATGAAGCGGCCCGGGCTAACCTTACATGACATCGTTCATGAGACTTGCTCCACGCTGAACATGCAACTTGTATTGCATAAGTGGCTTTGCGGGTGTCTGTCTCTCCCATTATAGTATAGATCCAATTTACAACGGGCACTTGATAGTTCTAGCATCAACGTTGTGGTTCTTGTTCGTAAGTTAGAGCGACACTTATTGAAAGCCCCAAACCACATAAAATATGGAAAGAAAATTAGAGGCGTATAACTTTGTTTTGCAGGGGTGTGCTGTGATGTGATATGGCCATGATTGTGATTATATTTGATGTATGCAATGTTCCTTATTGTAAGTTGGCAACCAGCAGGAGCCATATGGTTGTCTTTAAATTCTGTTAAGACTCGCGTGTCTATTCAAAGTAGTTGTAATAGTTGAAGCTGGTGGACGACAACCATGGAGCGACGTCATTAACCTTGATGCAATGTCGGTGATGATGGAGATCATGTTCGTGCTTGAAGATGGAGATCGGAAGCACAAAGAAGAAAGGCCATATCATATCACATATTATGAATTGCATGTGATGTTAATCCTTTATGCATCTTTTATTGCTTAGTTAATGATGGTAGCATTATAAGATGATCCCTCAAGCACACAAATTTCAAGTTTTAAAGTGTTCATCCTTAGTTAGCACCGTTGCTAAAGCTTGTTGTTTCGAAGCACCACGTGATGATCGGGTGTGTTAGATTCTGCAAGTGTATACAACGTGAGCAAGCCAGTTTTGCTCATGCAGAAGCTAAGGTTTGATCTTGACGAGCCTAGCATGTACAGACATGGTCTCGGAACACGGATCACCGAAAGGTAAAGCATGAATCATATAGTAGATATGATGAACATGTTGATTGTTTGCTATTGAAGCTACATCAACTCTCGTGATGATCGGTTTTGATGTGGTGGATTTGGTTCGTGTGATCACTAAAACAATGTGAGGGATATTGTTTTGAGTGGGAGTTCACCTAGATTAATTTAACTATTAATTAGAACTCAATTTGTCATAAACTTAGTCTAAACTATTGCAAATATGTTGTAGATCAATGGCAGCCCCTACCATCAATTTTAATGCGTTCCTAGAGAAAGAAAAGTTGAAAAACAATGGAAGAAACTTCGCGGATTGGTTCCGCAATTTGAGGATTGTCCTCAATGCTGGTAATTTGACCTATGTGCTGGATGCACCGCTGGGTGACCCGCCTGCAGCTGATGCTACCGATGAGGTAAAGAATGTTTTCCTCACTCGGAAGAATCAGTACTCCACAGTTCAGTGTGCTATCTTGTATGGTTTAGAATCGGAGCTTCAGAAAAGGTTTGAGAACCATGACCCACATGATATTGTCCGTGAACTCAAAATGATATTTGAGGCTCACGTGGCAGTTGAGAGTTATGAAGCTTCTGAAAAGTTCTTTAACTGCAAGATGGAAGAGGGCAGCTCCGTTAGTGAGCATGTGCTTAAGATGTCTGGGCACGCAAACAAACTCCAAAGTTTGGGTATAGTGATTCCTAATTCTTTGGGGATTCACCGTGTCCTCCAATCACTACCACCAAGTTACAAGAACTTTGTGATGAACTACAATATGCAAAACATGGATAAGACGTTGCCAGAACTCTTTTCCATGTTGAAATCTGCAGAAGTAGAGATCAAGAAAGAGCACCAAGTGTTGATGGTCAATAAGACCACCAAATTCAAGAAAGGCAAGTCTAAGCAAAAGGAAAACTTCAAGAAGGGCGGTAAGAAAGTTGCCGCACCGGCGAAGAAGACCAGGGCTGGACCTAAGCCTGATACTAAGTGCTTTTACTGCAAGCAAGAGGGTCACTGGAAGCGGAATTTCCCAAAGTACTTGGCGGATTTGAAGAACGGAAACATCAATAAGAAAGGTATATCCGATATACATGTTATTGATGTGTATCTCACTAGTACTCATAGTAGTGCCTGGGTATTTGATACTGGTTCGGTTGCTCATATTTGTAACTCAAAACAGGTGCTGCAGAATAAACGAAAGCTAGCGAAGAACGAGGTGACAATGCGCGTTGGAAATGGATCAAAGGTTGATGTGATCGCGGTCGGCACGCTACCTCTTCATCTACCATCGGGATTAGTTTTATACTTAAATAATTGTTATTTGGTGCCTGCGTTGAGCATGAACATTATATCGGGATCTTGTTTATTGCGAGATGGTTACTTGTTTAAATCCGAGAATAATGGTTGTTCGATTTATATGAGTAATATGTTTTATGCACATGCACCTTTGATAGATGGTCTATTCTTATTGAATCTCGATTGTATTAATACACACATAAATAACATTGAGGCTAAACGTTTGAAATTGAGCGATAACTCAACCTATATGTGGCATTGTCGTCTTGGTATATCGGAGTGAAGCGAATGAAGAAACTCCATTCCGATGGACTTCTTGAATCACTTGATTTCGAATCACTTGAAAGATGCGAAGCATGTCTGATGGGTAAAATGACTAAGACTCCATTTTCTGGTACGATGGAGCGAGCTACGGACTTGTTGGAAATCATACATACCGATGTGTGTGGTCCAATGAGTGTAGCATCGCGCGGTGGTTATCGTTATGTTCTTACCTTCACAGATGCCTTGAGTAGATATGGGTATATCTATTTCATGAAACATAAGTCCGAAACTTTCGAGAAGTTTAAGGAATTTCAAAGTGAGGTAGAGAATCAACGTAACAAGAAGATTAAATTTCTACGTTCTGATCGTGGAGGTGAATATCTAAGTTACGAGTTAGGCGAGCATTTGAATAAATGCGGAATACTTTCACAATTTACACCGCCGGTAACACCACAGCGTAATGGTGTGTCCGAACGTCGTAATCGAACTCTTTTAGATATGCTTCGTTCTATAATGTCACTTACAGATTTACCGCTATCGTTTTGGGGTTATGCATTAGAAACAGCTGCATTCACTTTAAATAGGGTACCATCTAAATCCGTTGAAACGACACCATATGAACTATGGTTTGGAAAGAAACCTAAATTGTCGTTCCTTAAAGTTTGGGGTTGCGAAGCCTATGTAAAGAAGTTACAGCCAGACAAGCTTGAACCCAAAGCGGAAAAATGCGTCTTCATAGGATACCCGAAGGAAACTATCGGGTATACCTTCTATCATAGATCCGAGGGAAAAATCTTCGTTGCCAAGAATGGATCCTTTCTAGAGAAAGAATTTCTCTCGAAAGAAGTGACTGGAAGGAAAGTAGAACTCGACGAGGTTGTTGAACCTTCTCTCGAACTTGCGAGTAGCGCAGCACCGGAAGTAGTTCCTGTGGCGCCTACACCAATAAGAGAGGAAGCTAATGATGATGATCATGAAACTTCGGTTGAAGTTACTACAGAGCCTCGCAGGTCAACGAGAAATCGTACCACTCCTGATTGGTATGATCCCGTTATGAGTGTCATGTTGGTGGACAACACCGATGATCCTGAAACATATGAGGAAGCAATGATGAGCCCAGATTCCAATAAATGGCAAGAAGCCATGAAATCAAAGATTGGATCCATGTACGAAAACCAAGTATGGACTTTGGTGGACTTACTGGATGGCCGAAAGGCTGTCGAGAACAAATGGATTTTCAAGAAGAAAACAGATGCTGATGGTAATGTTACTGTCTATAAAGCTCGACTTGTCGCAAAAGGGTTTCGATAAATTCGAGGAGTTGACTACGATGAGACTTTCTCACCAGTAGAGAAGCTAAAGTATGTGAGGATTATGTTAGCAATCGCTGCATATTATGATTATGAAATATGGCAGATGGATGTCAAAACAGCATTCCTCAATGGAGATATTGATAAAGAGTTGTATATGATGCAACCCAAAGGTTTTGTCGATCCTAAAGATGCTAACAAGGTGTGCAAACTTCAAAGGTCCATATATGGATTGAAGCAAGCATCCCGAAGTTGGAATCAACGTTTTGATAAGGTAATCAAAAGCTTTGGTTTTATACAAACTTATGGAGAAGCTTGTATTTACAAGAAAGTGAGTAGGAGCTCTGTAGCATTCTTAATACTATATGTAGATGACATATTGTTGATTGTGAATGATGTAGACCTTCTTAATAGTGTCAAAGAATATTTGAATAATAGTTTTTCAATGAAAGATCTTGGCGAAGCAGCTTACATATTAGGCATAAAGATTTATAGAGATAGATCGAGACGCCTAATATCATTGTCACAAAGTACATATTTGGACAAAGTTCTAAAGAGGTTTGGAATGGAAGATAGCTAGAAAGGGTTCTTGCCCATGTTGCCCAATACGACCTTGAGTAAAACTCAAAGTCCAGCAACGGCAGAAGATAGAATAAGTATGAGTAAGACTCCCTATGCCTCAGCCATAGGATCTCTAATGTATGCCATGCTATATACTAGACCCGACATTGCATATGCTGTTAGTTTGACTAGCAGATATCAAAGTGATCCAGAAGTGGATCATTGGACAGCGGTCAAACACATCCTTAAGTACTTGAGAAGAACTAAGGATATGGTTCTTTCTTATGGAGGTGATGAACAACTCGTTGTTAATGGTTACACCGATGCTAGTTGGAACACCGATCCAGACGATTCTAAATCTCAATCTGGATACGTATTTATTTTGAATGGTGCAGCAGTTAGCTGGAGGAGTGCAAAGCAAAGCGTTGTGGCGAGATCTTCAACTGAATCGGAATACATAGCTGCTTCGGAGGCTTCACAAGAAGCGATATGGATGAAGGAGTTCATTACAAAGCTCGGTGTGGTTCCAAGTGCGCTGGACCCAATGTCTATCTACTGTGATAACATGGGCGCCATAGCCAATGCGCAAGAACCAAGGTCACACAAGAAGCTGAAGCACATCAAGCTACGTTTTCACGCTATTCGGGAACATGTCCAAGATGGTGACATAAAGATTTGCAAAGTACACACAGATCTGAATGTGGCGGATCCGTTGACTAAACCTCTCCCGAGGGCAAAACATGACCAACACCAAACTGCCATGGGTGTTCGGTATATTACCATGTAATCTAGATTAGTTGACTCTAGTGCAAGTGGGATACTGTTGGAGATATGCCCTAGAGGCAATAATAAATATAGTTATTATTATATCTTTGTGTTTATGATAAATGTTTACATTCATGCTATAACAGTATTAACCAGGAAACATTAATACTTGTGTGATTTGTAAACTAAATTAGAGTCCCTAGTAAAGCCTCTTCATAATACTAGCTTGTTGGTTCATAGATGATTGTGGTTTCCCTATCATGAACATTGAGATGTTATTAACAACAAGATCATATCATTAGGAGAATGGTATGACGGACATACTCCTATAGATAAGCGTAGCATAAAGATCAAGTCATTTTATTAGTTCAATTGCTATATGCTTTCTGATACATAGTAACCTATTTCCTTCGACCATGAGATCATGCTTATCACCATCACCGGAAGGATGCTTTGATGACATCAAACACCACACCATAACTGGGTGGCTATAAAGGTGGCATTGAGTGTTTGGAAAGTATGGGTTGAGACACATGAATCAACAGTGGGATTTGTCCATCCATATGACGGATAGATATACTCTGGGCCCTCTCGGTGGAATTCCATCCAATTAGCTTGCAATCATGTGACTGGCTCACAAGGGATCACATACCACGGGAATGAGAAAAGAGTACTTATCTGTAACGAGGTTGAACTAGGTATGCAGAGATACCGACGATCAAAACCTCGGATAAGTAAACTATCGTGAGACAAAGGGAAATTGGTATCGTATGTAAGTGGTTCATTCGATCGCAAAGTAATCGTAGAAATATGTGGGAGACATATGAATTTACAGATTCCTGTATTGGTTATTGTTCGGAGAAGTGTCTCGATCATGTCCGCATAATTCACGAACCGTAGGGAGACACACTTAAGGATTCGATGTTGTTGAGTAGTTATGGAATGATGAGTAAGAGACCGAATGTTGTTCGGAGTCTCGGATGGGATCCGGGATATCACGAGGAGATCCGGAATGGTGCGGAGAATAAGATTCATATAAGGAAAGTCCTGTTTCGGAGTTGGAGAATGATTCCGGTGTTTTCATCGGGAATGTTCTAGAAAGGTCCGAAAGGTCCGACACTCCGGAGGGGAAGGGTACATGAATGTGTCATAACAATGTGGAATGGTTGCATCATGTACTAGGTATCATGGCTGAGAAAAATAAAGGGATAAATCAAATCCTAGTTTAAAAAGTCAAACGCCAATTTGAAAAGTCAAACGACAAGTTTGCTTGGTGGAGGGAGAGTAGGAAACCTACTTGGGGAGGAAGTCATTCTCCCTCCACCGCCGGCCAAGGAGGCCGACTTGGGGGAGGACTCCCTCCCCCTGCCGGCGCCCTCCCACCTATAAAAGGAGGGGCGGGGCTGCCCCTCTAGCCTACACCTCTCTCCACCAAAACCCTAACCCTAGCCGCCGGCCCTCCTGCAGCCGCCGCCGCCCTAGGGTTTGCCCTAGCCGCCGACTTGGGGCTCTCCCCTTGCCCTAGCCACTGGCCTAGCCCTCTCTCCTTGGTGCCTCTAAACCCTAGAACGCCAAGGCCTCTCTCATAGTCCACCATACTCTCTCCGGCTTAAGGCGAAGCCCTGCGAGATCTCCCCTCTACTTCCGGTACCACGCCGTCGTGCTGCCGGAATCGCGAGGAGAGTGCTACAACCTCCGCTGTCTGCTGGAACAAGGGAGAGGAAGGTCTTCATCAAGTACCGAACGTGTGACCGACTGTGGGAGCACTGCCGGAACGCGGCGCCGGAAGGATCGCTACACGATCTTGAGATCGGAAAGAGTACAACTACATCACCCACGAGAATCCGCTCTCGTTAACCGCTTTGGAATCTTCAAGGGTGAGTTCCTCTATCGACTTGTTGCTACAATCTAGTAGATAGATCTTGGCTTGTTTGTTTGCATGCGGTAGAATTTTTTTGTTTTCCATGCTACGAACCCCTACACAATAGTGACGGTAGTCATTTCCATCATGTGCGAATGCATGTTCTTTACTAGTGACTAGGGGTGGCCATGGGCTTGCCATGTATCTTCATATCCTTCATACGCTGCTGGCGCATGGTGTTTGCTTCCTAGTGAGGTGTAAGATCCCTCCTTTGTAAAGGAAAAAGGATCCCTGTGATTGCAATGCTATTCCCTGGATCATTGCTAGCATCCACAGTTTAAGATGAAGTACACAGATACAAAGGTCATTATTACATCCATTCCAGAGATAAACATAGTCTTTACAAGTCAAAGGCCACAGGCCTAATACAAGAGTTTGGAATAAGTAAATAAATATAAGTCTTCATCTTCATGTGCCACAGGCAAACATGTTGAGTGTAGACTCATGACACCTAATCTTCATCAGAGTAACCTGCAACATCACAAGTTACAGCCACAGTGGGTCAATACTTTGGAATAGTATTGGCAAGTGATACCTTAGTATATTTTAAGTGGACTAGATACTATATGCAAATTTGGCTAAGTGTAGCTTGGCTTGCTTTGCTCAAAATAGGTTTTGCCTATTAGTTGAAATCACTAAGTTTTTCTTTGTCAAAACTTTACCCAAGGAACCACCAATAGACATTGAGGTCCTTCACCCTTGTTCACCCACAAGTTTTTACTTAGAAGTTGGAATGATGAGATTCTTGATAGCTTCCATGTCTTGATGCTCAAGTTGTCCATTGCCATGGACTTGGCTAAGTACTTAGATTTTTCCATCTGCAGAGGTTGTGCACTTTCCCCACTAGACTTGGTTTCACCAAGACAGGACCTTTCAGAAGCCTTCCCTTAGACCAAATGGACGCGCTCCAACCTATCATCCCACTACCACCAACTGTCCAAATGGTTAAGTTCTAGCAACCTATGATCCTGGCAGAGCCCATATTGCCAAGTGGTTGCACTATAAGCTTCTCAACACTTGGCCTCTAAAATCCCTTTGTTCCTGGGTGGCTTTCCACAAGTGAGATACACAAGGTAAACCATAGCCATGGGCCTTGTGTAACCACTCAACCAAAACCACCAATCAAGTCCCATTCCACCCAGGTGATTCATTGACTTAGTTGTTTTATTAAGCAAAACAATAGTCCAAAGACTTGTGTATTTCACCAACCCTTGTTTGCTACTAGCTAGGCTAAGCATGGCATAGATAGTAACTTAACTTAGAAATTTCCTAGCAATTCTACAACTACTTAGGATTTCCCAACATGGCATATAGGCAAAATAGTAACATGCAAGACTTATCAAAATTTCTAATGCTTAGTATAAAATATAGGGATAGAAATATTCATGAAGTACCACTTGCCTTGGTAGTTGGGAGAGTAGCACTCTTCACAATCACAATCACTAGCACCAAAGTCTACACAAAGAATGGTAGCAACAAATTACACACATAACATATACAAACAAACAAAATATATGCATGCATGCAAAATGCTAAGTGATGATTTTTAAAACTCAACCAAGCAAGTGCATAGTACTGAATCCTAAACAAGTCAAAAACTTGCCACACAACAATAATTTAAACCCTAAATTAAATTCCTAAACAATTCATATACTCAAATAAGCCCTACACATGTTTTTGCAAAAGGAACCATTTTAACAGATGAAAAACATTAAACACATTGCATATTTAGAAAGGGCTTGTTCCCCTGATTCCAACGGTATAAAATTTGTCAAAATCTAATGTGGGGATCAAAAGTTATAGCTAATTCAAAATTGGATATAAATCAGATTCAAATTCTATTTTAAAACCAAACCCTAGCCACGCGTCTGAATCCTATTGGTCGATACCGTTTCACTCAGGATCACACTTCCGCGCCGTCAGATAAAGTTAGATCCAACGCGCCAGATTCAAAGAAAACGCTTCGCTCAGATCTAACCTAAACCGCAAGATCTACATCTAACGGCTGTTGTTGCTTTGACCATAGCCTAGCGGCGGTGACTGGCGGCGGTGTGTCTGTCAGTGGCGGTGCCGGTGTTCTAGGTCGCCCGAGGAGGGGAGAGGATGCTTAACAGAACCGCCGTGACGAGGTGAAGCTCAACGTGCCTCTGGTTGGCGAAGGGGCGCTCGGAGTCGTCGCGGATTGCTCGTCGGAGTTCGCGAACGTGTCAGGTACGACTGCTGGTCGATGTTAGCGAGGTTCCGAGCCGCGCTAAGGCAAGAGGAGGGCACTGTTAGATGCGCAAGATTCTAAGGATCCTAGGCGTATCAGACAGAGGGCAAGGGGCGGCTGGTACTTACGGGGAGAGGTCGTCGGAGTTCAAGCAGAGAGCGGCGGCGCTCAGTCGTTGTCATTGTCGAGGCTACAGACCATGCGCGAGCAAAAGGGAAGTGTCAGTAGATGCGCACGGAGCTGCAGAGCATGCTAGTATGAACCATAGACAGAGGGGGGCACGATGCTCACCGGAATTCGTCGGCGAGGTCGTCGGAACAGCGACAGTGTCTGGCGAGTTGCGAGCAGCCTGGTGGCGTGGAGAGGAAATTGGTTGAGGGGAAATGGCCGCGAGAGGGAGGAGCTTAAGTAGGCAGAGGCTCGACAAGAAACGCCCGGTGAATCAATGGCAATTACGCCGCGGAATCAACGCAGCAACGGCCAGCGGCGACGGCGTATGCGCGCGAGATTTGGGGAAGAAGGAGTCGACGTGGAGAGGGCCCAGTTGTCTGCGAGAGGAACAAAAGGGGTGTGGGGTCCTGGCGTCAGCGACTCGCTGGGTGCGTCTGCGCGTGAGAGAGAGGGGGGACCCGGGTGGGCTAGTTGGGCTGGATCTGTTGCTGGGCTCAAATAGCAGCGACGACCCTTTTTCTTTTCTTTATTCCTTTTCTATTTCTAATTCGATTTTCTGGATTGAATTTCAAATGATTTCAAACTCAAATTGAAATCAAATCTTTTCAGGAATTTTTTAGGGTGCAACAGTCACAATTCTAGGCATAAAACCAAATGGTCTCTCTGTTCAAGCTTGGTTCTTTTGAATAAACAAATTAAACAGTGCCAAGGTATTTGATTTGCAAATGTTTTTGAAACCAAATTTATTTTGTATATTTTTGTCCAAGCTCCACACTAAAATCCAATCAACAAGGAAGCAAACAAACTTGGTTAAAAACACTTCAGCTCTCAATGAGGATGATCAAATGATTTAAGTTTGCTCACATAAAATGATAGCACTATGTGCTTCTGTTTTCTTGAAATTGGTTTGAAATTGATCTCAAAATTATATGCATGCATGAATGATATGCAATCTTTGAAATCATGATTTTGGGGATGTTACATGAGGTTACTCAGCTTGACATATCTCTGACACGAGTACATCGTCACATAGTCTGGAACCATGGTGTTCGCACAAAGTGAGCTCTCGGTCAACTTCTAGAGACATCTGTTACCATCAACGACAATGCCCGATGATAGCGGCCACTTGAGATCAATCCCACATGTCGGGTTTGTTGCCCTTACCGAGCGAAACCAAGTCTCCATGCTAGGCGTCACGAACAAAGGGATGAAATCAATCCATTATTGAGTGCTCAGATCTTCCATGGCCCGACTCCAGCTTCTCATCTCTTACCAATGATGGAGTTTACAATGCAAGCTCTACTTACCGGGTGATTTTCTAAGCATCCAACCCTAGATTTGGTGCTCGGAAAATATGGAAGTGCATATTGAGCCAAAATACAAGTTGCTCTCCTACTAGCCATCATGGCCCCATGATCCAGTTTGTTGGATGTGCCATACCGCGCCAGAAACAACTAATCATCTATGCAAAGATTGCCCTTTCACCACCGCCATATGGAACCCGCAATTATGGGATGATACAGATAATCCAATGCATGGCCAGTCTTTCCCCTTGATACGTCCAATTTGCATCACCATTCTAAATCATAATTTGCCTCTATTCATTGATATATGTCTTATTATGAGGTATTACTTATATCTTTTCCACTGTTTTTGCATGCTGGATGATTCTTGGAGGATGGACTGCCGGAGTCAGGATTCTGATGGAAAAAGAGGTGTTTTGATGCAATTTCGCGAATATCGGAAAAATACAAGAAAAATATTGGAAAATTATATTTTCCCAGAAGACGGAGGAAGCCAGAAGGGGAGGCGTAGCCGGGCCATAGGGGGCCCACACCCCCTAGGCGCGGGCCCACCTTGCCCCACGCCTAGGGTAGGTGTGGCCCACCTGGCCGGCTCCCGACTCTGCCCTCTCGCCTATATCTTCCTCACGGAACCCTAATACCAGGGGCGACCACAGAAAGATTTCCGCTGCCTCTGCGGGGCGAAAAACACCAAGAGAGAAAGATCTCTCCGACAGACAGATTTCTGCCAAGGAAATTCCTTCCCGAAGAGGGGAGATCGTCATCATCAACACCGTCATCAAGCTAGGCTTCATTGGGATCATCATCATCATCCACACCATCATCTCCACCAGCACCATCATCACCACTCCATCCCGCTGTAACAATTGTGTTGGATATTGCTTTAGTTCTTAGGGGAAACTTTCCTGATGTTAATTACTATTGTAGTTGATGCTTGTGAGTGGAACCATTGGATTATTGTTTATGTTCAGATTGTTATCCATCACCATATCATCTTTGATCTTTATCCATATGATGTCTTGTGAGTAGTTCGTTTAGTTCTTGAGGACATGGGAGAAGTCATGTTGTTAGTAGTGGATTGGTGTTGAGTTATTATTCAATGGTTTCATATTTAAGTTGTGGTGCTATTCTTCTAGTGGTGTCATGTGAATGTCGACTACATGATACTTCACCATTTATGGGCCTAGGGGAATGCATTGTGTATTTGGCTACTAATTGTGGGGTTGCCGGAGTGACAGAAACCTGACCCCCTGTTAGGACACCTTTGCACATGGGAGCGTAGGATCTCAGAGTTTAAGGCTATGGTTAGGTTTATATCTTAATTACTTTCCTATAGTTGCGGATGCTTGCAGGGGGTTTAATCACAAGTATGTATTAGTCCAAGTAAGGTCGGTACATTAGCACAGGTTCACCCACACAATACTTACAACACCAAAGAAGAGTACTCATCTATTTGAAGCGAAAGCACTTGGCAGAATTCCCATGTGTCCTCGAAAATGTTTGGTCCTTATAAGTATTTCCACCGGCTTATCCTTTGCTAAGAGAGGATTGGGCCACTTGCTGCAGTTGTTCGTTGTCTTTATTACTTGCACCTTGTTTTGTTGCTTTATCAAAAAAAACCTAAAAATCTGTTTGCTAAGTATTACAGAGATTTCCTCCTCCATACCACTAGTCAACACCTTCTTCTCCTCGTTGGGATCAACACTCCTATTTATCTAAAGTACTACGATATACCCCCTATACTTGTGGGTCATCAAGACTATTTTCTAGCGCCGTTGCTAGGGAGTGAAGCGCTATTGAAGAGTTGAACTGGTAAAGGAAACTTCTATTCTGAGTATTGCTCTTTATTTCTGTTTGTTACTTTGTTTCCTGTAACATCCCAACATTTAGGCACTAACGAAGGGTAGATTTAGGAATTTGAAATGTTGCATGCATTCATCTATGAAAATGTGGGTAAATTTTTTGCCAAATAAAAAACCAAAGTGATTCAAGTTTCTTTCATGCTTTGAAATTAGGTATAGTCTTGAAGGATGATTGTTATAGACTTTGATATGATCTTTGTGGATTAGAGTGTTTTGGGAAATGAAATTTGAATTTAAACTTGAGTGTTTGAATTATAATTCAAAAGGATTTTGAATAATGTTTGAGTATTTGATTTAATTAAAATTTAACCAATAATAACTCAAACTTTAAATAAAAAGAAGATAATCAATAAAATGAATATTCTAAAACTTCATTCAATGTTGAGTTACAAAATGTAACTTATGGGAATAAGCAACAATCCTTACAATAGTAAATAAATAAAAGAATAATATTTCTTTATTGATAATAGTACAATCTGTATTACAAAAGAATAAAAAATAAAAAGTACATAAGAATAAATTAAAGATTACAATTGAACCAGAGAGATATTACAAGTGACTATTCTATGAATAAAAAAGAAAAACCTAAACTAAGGTCTTGATCTTCAAATATGGTACCTGAAAAATAAAAAGAAACTTAAAAGAAAAAGAAAGTTAGGATTAGAATAATTTTACTCTCAGAGTTGACAGTGAAGTGCACTGTTCACCTTTTAATCATAGAGTAATTAAAGGGGCAACTTTCACCAATATGAAAGAAGATATCTTTCATAATTTAAGCCATAAGTCAAATAAACAGCAAGGGGGCAAGTTTCACCAGCCAAGTAATTGGTAACTTGATGAAAGTAACTCTGAAATTCAGAACATATCCACAACCTGTGCAGCAGGCACACATGCAGCACACACTCCAAACTTCATGTGTGTGCTGTCAGCACCACAACAATAGCACAATCAAACAAAACCATCAACACAGCCGTGGGAATCCAATCCCCACACCATTCCATTGTTCTTACACACCAAGCACAGCAGCCACCAGCTAAACCCAGCCAAAGCCAAGCTAAATCACACCAATCAAAACCTTGGATCACACCACCAAAATGGTGACATAAGGAGGGGGTGGATCAGGTGGATAGCACGACCAAGATCAAGCCATCAAGACTAGGAGGTGAAGGGATAGATCAAGGACAAGCTAGGAGCTGGAAATACCAGGAGATCATCATATCAAGATACCACAAGATCAACCATAGGAAACCCCACATCAAGCGACAGTGGTGAGTAAATAGACCATCACATGATCTATCTGTCTAAGATTAGACAAGCATACATGATCTGTCTTTTACTCAAATTCTCAGAAAACACCCAAGTGGGGTGAATCCATCACTGAAGTTTTTAATCACTAAAAGCAATCAGAAAAGTATAAGGATCCAACTAGATCTCAGAACAACATCATTGACCTAGCTATTAAGCTATATTTCAATTCAAGAATGAATACAGCTAAGATTTAAACTTCTAGGCACATCTCTTCAACTAGAGTAGCACCTTAGAATTTAATCTTATGGATCTATATAAGTGATCAAGCCTATCATCATTTTTTCCAAACTTTGATTCAAGAAATAGGAGCTGGTATCACTACCAGAACCAATCCATGTGAATCAACAAGATAGAGGTCTAAATCCCTAAACCTTAGACCAACATCATTGGTTCTAGGGATACAAGGAAAGAGGATTTCACTTATCTATCATGCCAAGCCAAATCTTAAGCTTGAATAAAACCACACCAAGTAAAAGAATCTAGTCTTGTGTGCCATACAAGGATGGTGTCACAAGAACAGTTCTAAACTAAGAAGGTTAAGCATCCAATCTTCACAGATACAATCAACCAATTATAAATCATTTTCCTGTTCTTAAACAAAGGAATCATAAACAGGATATTCATATATATATGTCTTCACTGTAAGATACCATTTTGATCTCAATTTATACATGAATTCTTAAGCCTATAGTACTAAGACAGTGACTTCATCACACCATACTCACTGTCATTAACCAAGTAATGACAGTGGTAAGTTATCAAAACCACTAGCTTTACCAAGTATTGTTTCCAGAGCAACTTTACCATCTGAATCATATGAAATTTAACCATGGAATCATCTGGTAAACCACTAGCATCACCACATATAATCATCAGCAGTAAACCACCATCACCACCACAGCTAATCATCAGCAGTAAGCCACAACAAGTCACCACTTAACAGGTTCAGGGATCATCAACACATGATCCAATTCATCAGTATCTAATCCACAACAGGGCATGAACCCTAAGTAGAACAAACCATCCTAATCAGGACAGAACAGTCACCAGGAAGGTCACTACCAACATCTAGCATAGGATGGCCTAGCATAGAGAGCACAAGGGGAGAGGAATGACTTACCGAAGGTCCTCGCTATAGAATAGAAGAGGAAGCAGAGGGGCCGACGACCATGGCGGCACGGGGAGCACCCCATACAACACCACGACAGCGACCATAGCTACGCCTAGGGGTGAGGAGCATCACCATGACGCACGACAGTAGTGGCGGCGCCAGGATCAACGCCAACCCCAAACCCTAGGGTTCGGGACAACATCGATCTGGCCACAGGAGAGCTCCAAGTCCAAATCCAATTGGACATGAGGGTAGAGAAGGGCCGACAAACTCATCCTGCACCATGGTGGCGGCCAGGAAGGTCCACGGCGGCGCGAATCACCGACGAGAGCAGCACTGACCACAGGGTCGGGGGAGGAGAAGGAGAGAGGTGAGCTCGAGAGAGAGACAAAGAGTGATGGGCTAGGTTGGGCCAGAAACCCTTCGGGGTGGTTGTTTTGACTTTGCCTAATGGGCCACATGGGCCCAATAAAACTAAACAATCAGCCCAAATCCTTTAGAGTCTGTTTTAATAATTGGAAAAGACCAAAATGCCCTTGAATTTAAATAAATTTTAGAAAATAAAATAAATGTCCAAAAATTATAAATAAAATATTTTTGGATTCAAAATAATCTAAACTATCCAAATAAATTAAGAAATAAAATTTTAAACAAATAAATTTTATTAAGATTTTTGTAATTTAAATATTCCTTATGGAATTTTACAAAATCATTGAAAGATGATAAAAATAAATAAAAATCACTTTCATTATATATTAATATTGTAGTATTTTATAAAAATACTAAACAAATATTTCATAACAATTTTTGGTATTCAAATAATAATTCTTAAAGAAATTATTAAATTAATAAAATTCAAATAAAAGGAAATAAAATAAAAAGAGTACAATATTCAATAAATATTAAAGGAATTAATATTTATAAATCCTTAATTAATTAAAAAGGATTTTTTATAATGGGGGAAAATACATATAAAGTTAAATAATGCATTACATTACTTTTGCATAATCATTTTGCTTCTTTAAATATTGTCCTTACCGGGCAATAATGATGTTTTTATAGACATAGAAGCTCAAGGTCCAGTGCAAGCATCAGACTTCACTACCTTGCCAGCATAAGGCAAGTTCATCACTTTCTCATATCCTTTGAAGAGTCTTTATCAAAGTATTTGCAAATTGTGTGTTATCATATATACTCCAAAGAAAGGAAATAATATTTTCACAAATAAAGAAATCATAGATATCATCCTAAGTGATGATATAATGGAGCAATATAACTTAGGGTTCTATTTGCATCCATGATGATCAATTAGGGACTTAATAGCCCCTGACATCAGTGATTCTAGCGCCGTATACTACACGTTAGCCATGAGATTTGGAATGGGATAGAGAAGTCAGCTGTATCTTCTTCCTCTCGCATGAAGCCGGATGTGCAGGTCGTGGCTGTTATCATCGTAGCATGCATATTAATTGGTAATTCGTAGAGGATATGCGGCATATGGGTGGGAACCCTCATCGTGCCACGATAGTTCTGGCATCTAACTGTTTGTACAAACCATTGCCGTAATTCAATATGTGGGCATGGTGTACACCAAGGAGGCATGCGAGGTCGCGAAGGGGGCAGTGATTGGCTTGGACCAACTACTGGGACCCACATCATGGAATTGTGGATGGGAAAGTACGCCCGATTGTGCAACAAGGAGTTGATCTCTCATGGGTAAAGTAACGCACCTCTGCAGAGTGTAAGAATTGTAACTTGTTAGTCCATGTTCCGGGAAGGAGCTACGAACGCGGCAGGAAAGGAACTCCATGAAAGTTCTGGTCAACCTGTGAAGGCTGATGGTCATAGATTTTCATAATAAAATCAATCTTTGAAGAAAGATTTACAAAAACTGCATAGTGCCAAGGATTTATAATCTGAGGTGGTAGTTAGAGCATAAATGTCAACACCCGAATTTTTAATCGCAGATGCCTGTTATGCCATACATCGCAATCCCAGGATTACCATTTTTGCGAGACATAACAGAATTGGATACCACAGTACATCATCCATTACAAACCATATATAAGGTGTTACACAAATAGGGATCTCATGATCCAGTTCATAATACAACTTCAAGCAGCAGAATACGTAATAATAACGGTAGCGTAGGCGAAGCTCCATCTTCGGGGTCACAGGCAATGCTGACGATGGGAGATGATCCTAGTTGTCGTAACCTTCTTGGGGTCCATCCTCCAGGTACTCCTCTTCATAGTCTGGCCACGGGAATAGCCAGGGACAAAGCCATGAGTACTCTTTAAGTACTCACAAACTAATACTAACAAGTGAAGGGTTTTTTTGAAAATAGGACACTAGGCTCTAGGGTTGTTTTGCAAAAAGCTAGATTTATCTCTACTAGTTCAGAAGCAAGAGAAGCTAGTCACAATTTTTTATAACTCCTAAGTGGGAACTTGTATTTCATGTCACAACCCTGTTGTGGTCAAGTCAAAGTCTCGATTCATTTCACAAGTCATTTTGAAAAGTCTGATGGGGGAACAGTATGGCCACTCCAACTGTCCATAACCGCGGACGCGGCTATTCGAATAGTTTGACACTCTACAGAGATTGTACACTTTCACCACAACATTCGATACATCCGTCAGGAACAAATCCTGAATTTACCATACTCAGTATGCGGATAATCAATCCTAACCTTTCAATTACACGCCCTAGCATAAGCACCTCTCCTGTGAGTTTGGCCTCCCAACCATGACCAACTGTCATCTTGGGTACTGCACAGGTGGACAATCTTCACAAGGTAGCCTCAGCTCAGACCTTGGCCGTGAGGGAACTAATACTAAGGTATATAAGCTTCCAGTCAAGCCCTACCTAATCTTCGGGTATTGTGGTTGTACGATAAAATTTGGAATGGTATCGCATCCAGACAACCATCAGTTTTATAAAGGGCTAAGGCTCATGCCTCAACATTTTCATCACCAAAATCATCTGGTGTTTGGAAACACATGTCAAAACATCTCAGTAGAATGATCCATCATTCTAAGGTTTTCATAATCATTTTCACCAAGTATTCCCATCTAAAGTTGGTCAAGTTTTATGCTTAGCACTAGCATCTACAAGTGGGGGTAGCACTAATGAGGGGTGGTAAACTAGTGGAATTTCAACTAAGTACAACCTTATATCTTAGGATGATATCAAGGTTTCTAACTTAGGCCAAATTTTATGTTCTTTATGCAACCTTAAAATATATCCTTCTAGGATCTATAAGTCACTTAAGCCAACTCTAAGTTAAAGCTTTGATAAAGAAATAAAGTAGAAGCTTGCAAATAAAACTAGGATTGGGTTATCAAGTGGGTATGATCACATATGCTTAAGGCATATAGTAGGCATGGTTACAAGTAAGGGTTTGCTTGCATAAGTAGAGTATCTTGCAAGTGTTAGCTTGCACAATCAACTAGTAGCATTAGGCTTGCCTTGTGCAGAGCAGAGGTTGAAGTTCTCCTCGGCTTCTTCTTCGTAGAATCCTCCTTCCTCCTCGTATCCTTGGTCGGTACTAACGTCTATAAATAAATATGAGGTACACAATCACCAAGCAATACTTAACTACTTGCAATCATCACAGAAAAGGGTCCTATAGATGATCTAGCATCATCACTAACATTACAAGATTAAGGTTTGGTTTAATTCCTTTTATTTTTAGAAAAGTAATTTCTACTCATTGAAAAACTACTTAAGATTTAATATTCTCCAAACCAAACATGGGATCATGTTGACACATGTCATCACCACATATTTTAGTCCATGGGAATGTGATTTAAAGTGGTGTCACAATTTAATAAGGTTTTACCCTTTTATTTTAATTAAATAATGTGTCTAGAAATGCCTATGTGGCATTCTGTTATTATTTGAACATTATTTCTATAAGTAAACCTATATATTTTTATATATTCTGAAAGGTATGGTTAAATGTGATTTTTGGAGTTGGAATCAATTCAAAAGCTATTGTGGTTTAAAGTTTGAATGCAGAAAATCTGCTGCCGTGTTATTTTTACCAAGGATGATCTGCAGATCCAAATGACTTGAATCCAACGGGCTTGGATTCAGCATTCCCAGACCTTTCTAACAAAATTGGTTTCATTCCATTTGGTTCACTGAATTGACCTGGGTTGATTTTTGAAACAGGGTACAGAAGTGTGTTTGAAATAAAATGAAAAAGGTTTAATTCAAATAACTGGGCTGCGCGAGAAGCGATACCGGGCCGGCCTGCTAGGCGCAGCGCTTCCGCGGGCTGTTTAAGTGGATGTCCCCACGTGTCAGTGACACAGGGGGTGTGAAGCGGTATGGGGCGATGTGGTGCGTTCGATCTGGTTCTAATCCAACGGCTGAGGGTCATCGTCGATGTTGGGCAACACCGGCGAGACAGAAACCTAGCACGACCAGTGGGGGTCGTTGGGGGCTCACCGGGGTTCAGGCGAGGGTCAGCGAGGCGGGCGAACGACGAAGTCGACGACGGAGAACCTCCTGGTACCAGCAGCTTCTCCTGGGGTGGACGAAATCGACGGCGCCCTTCTTCTCCAGAGGCGGCCTGCTCCGGCGCAATTCCGGCGATGCGTTGCTCGCCTTGCTCCGGGACCAAGGTGAGGTGGTTCTGGGTGAGAGAGGAGTGGAATGGTGTGAAGAACTCGAGCGGGGGAGTCCTCCTTTTATAGGTTCGACGGCGAGACCGAACGGGATGGGCAGGCGACGGTGGCGACATGGCTACGGGCTGCTAGAGGCATGGCCGGCGGTGGCGATCGCTTGGTGGTCTCCTGGCAAAGCTCTACGGCTTTAATGTGCGTGTAGGGGCGGTGACAAACAGTCTGGAATGGGCGGTGCTCTGCGCGGTAGAGGCGGCGTCTTCGACGGCGACCAATGGCTACGGGGTACGGGCAGTGAAATGGGCATGTCTGGCGGTCTCCTGGGACGGTGGGGAGCATGTTGGCAGGCGGCGAGGGCTCGAGGTGGTCTGGTTGAATGGGAACAGCGTGTGATCTACGGCGTGGGTCGGCACGGTCGACAGCGGCACGGGCGCGGCGTTCCTGGCGGTTCTGGCTGCTGTCCGTGAGGCAGGGTTGGTCGAGAGGGGGCGGTGAGGCATGGGCTACCTCCCAGACAAGGTTGGCATGGCTAGTTCTTCCTCTATCTACTAAGGCTAGTGGTGTCTAGAGAGGGAACAATTTAGGCTCAAAACACTGCACACTATAGTGTTTTGATTTTGTTTGATTTGAATCTGCAAGGTGTTTGATGAAATGGCCGCATGAATTCAAGTTTTGAATTTTGAAAAGATTTTTGGTGGGTGTGCTAGGTTGATGCTGGTGAGTCTGCAGATGCATGGGTTTTGAAAGTTGAGCTTGTTTGAGTGGTTTTTGAAAAAGTGGGATCTTCCCATATGATATAGATTCAATTTTGAACTATCCTTTAAACTATGCATTTGAATGTTTCTGGATGATCACAAAGTGGGCCTTGATACTTTGTTATGAGTACAATCAAGGGGTGCAAAGATCCAGAAAATTTTCTGTTAGGTTCTGAAAGTTTGAGACAGCCAAAGTAGGCATGGGAGTTAAATTGGTCAAAATGACCATTCCCTTATTTTACTTGTTTTGATTTACTTGTCTTTAGGAAAAGTGTGGGAAATGTTTAGATGATGTTTATTTCACCTAAGCATCCATTTACAAGCAATGGAACACACAAACAAGGTGGTTCAAAAGAATTCAAAATGAAATGCATACTCATATGCATGCTTCCATAATTTTATTTAGAAAAGTTTTTGTTAACCCTAATTTTGATGATCCAAGTGTTGTATTGTTGGGATGTTACAATAAAACTTCCCACCTTGCATATAATGAACTTGTTGGGTAATGCTGTTACTCATCCTTTCCTTTGATCCCTTGCTTAGACTCTGAGGATCCCGAAGACGTGCCAATGTATGCAGCTGAATGTCAAGAAGATGTGTTCTACGAGGAGCCTGACCTGTCAGGAGGTGTTGAAGGAGTGGATTACGAAATCCGCTATGGTGTCGATGATAACGAGTCCAACTAAGTATCCTAGTTAGTAGTAACCAACAGAGCCGAGCAGCATGAACTCTATAGAATAAGCTGCTGAGCTCAACTCCTAGTTGGAGTTGCTACTTTTAAATTCTGCCGAAACACTTTATATTTTGGTTTGTAAGTTTAAACCTTTTGAAGTATTGAACTTCTGGTATTGTAATAATAACAATGTGTGAATGTTTGTAATATGGACCCGCAATGTTTCTGTTGTACCACTCTGAGGGATGTGATATTTACAGAACAGTGTTCTGTGGATGTCATGTCAACGACTATAGTGTACTACACATGCAGTGGTATGCTGGGTCACCGCATTTCCAATATGGATAACCCACTTCGTTTTCTGTTTGGGAAAACTACTACCACTGTTGGGGTAGTAGATGAACCACCACCTGTTGAGATAGATCCTTTTAAGATACCTACAAGTATTATTGATCGTGTTATGGATAATTATTATTTTGGGGATGGAACTGTCCACCCTGATGATCATTTGGTTTTTATCCATGAATTATGCGGATTGTTTAAGTGTGTAGGTATCACAACTAAACAGGTGAAGAAGAAGTTACTCTCTATATCCTTGAAAGGGAGAGCTGAAGAATGGTATAAGCTTCTGAAGAATGGGCAATCCATGGAATGGGAGGAAATGACATCTCTCTTTTATTCTAAATTCTATCCTCCTAGTGAGATTCATAAGGATAGAAATCTGATATATAACTTTTGGCCTCGTGATGGAGAGAGTACAACTCAAGCTTAGGGGAGATTGAAGTTACTAATGCTTAAATGTCCTATTCATAAACTCCCTAACAATATTATTATCAATAACTTTTATGCTAGGATTTCTCTTCATGATAAAGATTTACTAGATGCTTCTTGTGCTGGATCATTCACACGTATGAAGGAAGAAGCTAAATGGGATCTCCTAGACCGTATTCAAGAGAACACTAAAGCTTGGGAGAATGACAAAGGAAGAAAATCAGGTATAAACTATGATTACGAATGCATTAAATCTTTTATGGGAACTGATGACTTCCGTGATATTAGTACTGAGTATGGTCTTGATCCTCAAGTTCTTACAAAATGTTTTAATGCCTTTGCCTCTTATATCAGAATTCCCAAGAAAGAGTGGGACAAGTACCATGCTCCTTATAAAGACATTGTTACCCATGTTCCTGCTAGCATGGAGGTTTGTACCGTTGACCCTATTTTTCATGAACCTTATGTTGAGAAAATCCCTTTTCCTTCTAAGGTAAAGGAACGTTCTATCATAGCTAATGTGGTTAGCAAAAGTGCAAAGAAAACCGTGGAGCCAGATGAGCAATTGAATATTGAACCTGTGGTAGCTATTGTGAAAGATCCTGTCACTAGAAATATAGAGGATGAGCACATTGTCTTCTGTGAAGACGCTTCTAATATTATATCTCATCCTAGTAAGGCTAGAAAAGCTAGTGTTCCTATGCTTTCTGTTAAAATTGGTGATCATTGCTACTATGGTTTATGTGATATTGGTGCTAGTTCTAGTGCTATTCCTTATGAGCTTTACAGGGAAATTATGCATGAGATTGGTCCTTGTGAGCTTGAAGACATTGATGTGGTTATTCACCTTGCAAATAAGGAAACCATTTTCCCTATTGGAATTGTAAGAGATGTGGAGGTTCTTTATGGTAAGATTAAGTATCCTGCTGATTTTCCAGTGCTTAATTTCGCAGCTAGCAAAACTTGTCCTATCATTTTTGGCAGACCTTTCTTGAACACTTGTGGAGCTAATACAGATTGTAAGAAGGAGAAAGTTTTAACTAAGTTTGATGGAGAGTCTTATGAGTTTAATTTTCCAAATTTGCTAAAGCTCCTTGTGAAAATAGCTTGCCTAATAAAGATTTCAGGATGGAACAACTTGCTTCTATTGATCCAGTTTATGACCTTGGACCTCTTTTTGATGATTGTAAGTATGCTCATTCTTATGATAAAGTTGTTGACAGTGACACTTATATTGTCAACTTTATTCAAAGTGCTACTGAAAGTTATTATGAGAGAGGGAAACATGGTTTTATGCATCTCAATAATGTTAAGTTTCCCCGTTTTATGTTGAAAACTTTGAAGTTGCATTCGTTTTGTCTTCGTATGCTAGTGGCATTTTGTTTGAACAATTAGTTTTCTAATGATACCCCCATGCATAGTAAGTGGGTTAGACTCAAATGTGTTGGTTATTTGCTTCTTGATGATCTCTTTCACTTCAAATATGTATCTCCTTTGTGAGCATCCTTGAAACTTTCAAGCCTAACTTAAAGGCATTAAATAAAAGTACTTGTTGGGAGATAACCCAAGAGTTTTGTCGAGTCTTGGAAGTTATTACCTTAGTAATAACCACTTCTTATCCTTTTTGTTTTGGTTTTTGTGTCAAGTTCAACTACATTTGAGAAGTAGAGGAGTTGTGAAAAGTGGTTGTCCTGGGACAGATTTTTGTGCTGCATTGTAAACATTCATGAGGGAGCTCAGTACGTCGGATGGAGCTGTATTTTTCTGAGCTTGTTCTCCAGGTTTTTACCCAAATTTCATTAGTTCTGCACTTTTTGATTTGAGCAATAGAAGGTTTTCAAAAAGAAATCAATCTTTACCTGCTGGTCTGTTTTGACAGATTTCTGTTATCATTTGCATTTGCCTCTTATAGAAGCCTTTGTTTTGATGGATTTCAGTTGAAGTGTGAATCCAAGGTTTATTGTTTTTACTTACACTTATGTTACCATTGAGGTTTGTGTGAGACCTTGTAGGAAAGGAAATTCCAGGAGAATGAGAAAAGGAGTCTTCAGAGTTCGTCTTTGAATAGGTGAAAGTGGTGAAAACAGAAGGTTCGTGAAATCCTAATATTTTTGATGTTTTTAATACATAAGGGAAGTTACGAGATGGAACAGAGGAGAAACCGGAGGCCGGGGTGGCCTTACCCACCCCAGGCGCAAGCCCTAGCTGGCCGCGCCTGGAGGGGGTGAGAGCACGCCGAGCTCCGTCTCTGCCTCATTTTTGTATCAAAACCTTCCGTATGCTTTGAAACTTCGTAATATATAACCCCCGGATCCCCCGAGGTTCATGCATCGTGTTCTCGTCGTGTTTTCATTTTGATCTATTTCTGTCAGGAAAACTTCTCAAGTTTAGAGCACCATGGTCTCCGCCAACGACAAATGCAAGAAGCCCGAGGAAGATGATCCTAAAAATCCCAAGGAGGAGGAGATTTTTTTAGGGGATGAAGAAGACATGGAGGAGGACAAGCAACAGGACACCCGCACTACCGTCACAAGCATTGGAGTGTTGGCAAAACCTACCAAGCTTAGGAGGATAGTACAGATGTCTATAGGAGGGAAACCTCCATGTCATATCCTCGCTCCACGGACACTTCTGTTGGAGATATGCCCTAGAGGCAATAATAAATGTAGTTATTATTATATCTTTGTGTTTATGATAAATGTTTACATTCATGCTATAATAGTATTAACAAGGAAACATTAATACTTTTGTGATTTGTAAACTTAAAATTGAAGTCCCTAGTGTAGCCTCTATACATCACTAGCTTGTTGGTTAATAAATGATTGTGGTTTCCCTATCATGAACATTGAGATGTTATTAACAACAAGATCATGTCATTAGGAGAATGATATGGTGGACATACTCCTATAGATAAGCATAACATAAAGATCAAGTCATTTTAATAGTTCAATTGCTATATGCTTTCTGATACATAGTAACCTAATTCCTTCGACCATGAGATCATGCATATCACCTTTACCGGATGAGTGCTTTGATGACATCAAACACCACACCATAACTGGGTGGCTATAAAGGTGGCATTGAGTGTTCAGAAAGTATTGGTTGAGACACATGGATCAAGAGTGGGATTTGTCCATCCATATGACGGATAGATATACTCTGGGCCCTCTCGGTGAAATGTCATCCAATTAGCTTGCAAGCATGTGACTGGCTCACAAGGGATCACATATCACGGGAACGAGAAAAGAGTACTTATCAGTAACGAGGTTGAACTAGGTATGCAGAGATACCGACGATCATAACCTCGGATAAGTAACCTATCGTGAGACAAAGGGAAATTGGTATCGTATGTAAGTGGTTCATTCGATCGCAAAGTAATCGTAGAAATATGTGGGAGCCATATGAATTTCCAGATTCCTCTATTGGTTATTGATCGGAGAAGTGTCTCGATCATGTCCGCATAATTCACGAACCGTAGGGAGACACACTTAAGGATTCGACGTTGTTTGAGTAGTTATGGAATGATGAGAAAGAGACCGAATGTTGTTCAGAGTCTCGGATGGGATCCGGGATATCACGAGGAGATCCGGAATGGTCCGGAGAATAAGATTCATATAAGGAAAGTCCCGTTCCGGAGTTGGGGAATGGTTCCGGTGTTTTCATCGGGAATGTTCTAGAAGGTTCCGGAATGTCCGACACTCCGGAGGGGAAGGGTACATTGATGTGTTATATCAAGTTGGTATGATTGCATCATGTACTAAGTGCCATCGCTGAACAAAATAGAGGGATTACTCAAATCCTTGTTTGAAAAGTCAAACCAAGTTTGAAAGTCAAACGGCAATTTTGGGAAGTGGAGAGGGAGGTGGAAACCGACTTGGGGAGGAGTTCCTCCTCCCACCGCTGGCGCACCACCAAGCCGAGTTGGGGAGGTACTCCCCTCCCCTTGGCCGGCCCACTCCACCTATATAAGGAGGGGCAGGGCTCCCCTCCTAGACACATAAGTTCCTACACCTCTAACCCTAGCCCCAAGCCGCCGCCGCCTCCATAGCCGCCGCCGGCCCTAGGGCACTCGCCGCCGCCTAGGTGAAACCCTAGCCGCCAGCCTAGCCCCCTCCTTGGTGTGTCTAAACCCTAGAACACCGAGGACTCTCTCATACTCCACCATACTCGCTCCGGCTTAAGGCGAAGCCCTGCGAGATCTCCCCTCTAATTCCGGTACCACGCCGTTGTGCTGCCGGAATCGCGAGGAGAGTGCTACAACCTCCGCTGCCTGCTGGAACAAGGGAGAGGAAGGTCTTTGTCGAGTACCGAACATGTGACCGACTGCGGGAGCGCTGCCGGAACGCAGCGCCGGAAGGATCGTCTACGCGATCTTGAGATCGGAAAGAGTACGACTACATCACCCACGAGAATCCGCTCTCGTTAAACACTTTGGAATCTTCGAGGGTGAGTTATTCCATCGACTCGTTGCTACAATCTATTAGATAGATCTTGGCTTGTTTGTTTGTATGCGGTAGAAATTTTTTGTTTTCCATGCTACGAAACCCTACAGTGGTATCAGAGCCATGTCTATATGTAGATCTGTTGCACGAGTAGAACACAATGGTCATTGTGGGTGTTGATGCTTTTATTGTCGATTGCTTCTTGTGTACTTGGCATCTTGCGGGATGTTGGGATGAAGCGGCCCGGGCTAACCTTACATGACATCGTTCATGAGACTTGCTCCACGCTTGACATGCAACTTGTATTGCATAAGTGGCTTTGCGGGTGCCTGTTTCTCCTAGCATAGTTAAGATTCAATTTACAACGGGTGATTAACAATACTAGTATCAATGTTGTGGTTCATGTTCGTAAGTTAGAACGACACTTATTGAAAGCCCCAAACCACGTAAAACATGCAAAGAAAGTAGAGGCGTCTAACTTTGTTTTGCAGGGGTGTGCAGTGATGTGATATGGCCATGATTGTGATTATATTTGATGTATGAAATGATCCTTATTGTAAGTTGGCAACCGGCAGGAGCCATATGGTTGTCTTTAATTTATGTTAAGACCTGCGTGTCTATTCAAAGTAGTTGTAATAGTTGAAGCCGGTGGACGACAACCATGGAGAAGCGTCATTGACCTTGATGCAATGCCGGTGATGATGGAGATCATGTTCGTGCTTGAAGATGGAGATCGGAAGCACAAAGAAGAAAGGCCATATCATATCACATGTTATGAATTGCATGTGATGTTAATCCTTTATGCATCTTGTATTGCTTAGTAGACGACGGTAGCATTATAAGATGATCCCTCATGCACATGAATTTCAAATCATAAAGTGTTCACCCTTAGTTAGCACCGTTGCTAAAGCTTGTTGTTTCGAAGCACCACGTGATGATCGGGTGTGTTAGATTCCGCAAGTGTATACAACGTGAGCAAGCCAGATTTGCTCATGCGGAAACTAAGGTTTGATATTGACGAGCCTAGCATGTACAGACATGGTCTCGGAACACGGATCACCGAAAGGTAAAGCATGAATCATATAGTAGATATGATGAACATGTCGATTGTTCGCCATTGAAACTATATCAACTCTCGTGATGATCGGTGCTGATGTGGTGGATTTGGTTCGTGTGATCACTAAAAAAATGTGAGGGATGTTGTTTTGAGTGGGAGTTCACTTAGATTAATTTTATTAATAATTTGAACTCAATTTGTCATAAACTTAGTATAAACTATTGCAAATATGTTGTAGATCAATGGCAGCCCCTACCATCAATTTTAATGCGTTCCTAGAGAAAGAAAAGTTGAAAAACAATGGAAGCAACTTCGCGGATTGGTTCCGCAATTTGAGGATTGTCCTCACAGCTGGTAATTTGACCTATGTGCTGGATGCACCGCTGGGTGACCCGCCTGCAGCTACTGCTACCGATGAAGTAAAGAATGTTTACCTCACTCGGAAGACTCAGTACTCCACAGTTCAGTGTGCTATCTTGTATGGTTTAGAATCGGAGCTTCAGAAAAGGTTTGAGAATTCAGACCCACATGATATTGTCCGTGATCTCAAATCGATCTTTGAGACTCATGCGGCAATTGAGAGCTATGAGGCTTCTGAAAAGTTCTTTAACTGCAAGATGGAAGAGGGCAGCTCCGTCAGTGAGCATGTGCTTAAGATGTCTGGGCACGCAAACAAACTTCAAAGCTTGGGTATAGTGATTCCTAATGCTTTGGGGATTTACCGTGTCCTCCAATCACTACCACCAAGTTACAAGAACTTTGTGATGAACTACAACATGCAGAACATGAACAAGACGTTGCCAGAACTCTTTGCCATGTTGAAATCTGCAGAAGTGGAGATCAAGAAAGAGCACCAAGTGTTGTTGGTCAATAAGACCACCAAATTCAAGAAAGGCAAGTCTAAGCAAAAGGGACACTTCAAGAAGGGTGGTAAGAAAGTTACCACACCAACGAAGAAGACCAAGGCTGGACCTAAGCCTGATACTGAGTGCTTTTACTGCAAGGGAGAAGGTCACTGGAAGCGGAATTGCCCAAAGTACTTGGCGGATTTGAAGAACGGCAACATCAAGAAGAA
This sequence comes from Avena sativa, assembly GCA_916181665.1. Classification (NCBI taxonomy): domain Eukaryota; kingdom Viridiplantae; phylum Streptophyta; class Magnoliopsida; order Poales; family Poaceae; genus Avena; species Avena sativa. The sequence continues at coordinate 478,090,122 of OV702299.1, read as the reverse complement.
AGGTATATCTGATATACATGTTATTGATGTGTATCTCACTAGTACTCGTAGTAGTGCCTGGGTATTTGATACTGGTTCGGTTGCTCATATTTGTAACTCGAAACAGGTGCTGCAGAATAAACGGAAGCTAGCGAAGAACGAGGTGACGATGCGCGTTGGAAACGGATCAAAGGTTGATGTGATCGCGGTCGGCACGCTACCCCTTCATCTACCATCGGGATTAGTTTTATACTTAAATAATTGTTATTTGGTGCCTGCGTTAAGCATGAACATTATATCGGGATCTTGTTTATTGCGAGACGGTTACTTGTTTAAATCCGAGAATAATGGTTGTTCGATTTATATGAGTAATATGTTTTATGCACATGCACCTTTGATAGATGGTCTATTCTTGTTGAATCTCGATAGTGGAAATACACATATTAATAACATTGAGGCTAAACGTTTGAAATCGAGCGATAACTCGACCTATATGTGGCACTGTCGTCTTGGTCACATTGGAGTGAAGCGTATGAAGAAACTCCATTCCGATGGACTTCTTGAATCACTTGATTTCGAATCACTTGAAAGATGCGAAGCATGTCTGATGGGTAAAATGACTAAGACTCCATTTTTCTGGTATGATGGAGCGAGCTACGGACTTATTGGAAATCATACATACCGATGTGTGTGGTCCAATGAGTGTAGCATCGCGCGGTGGTTATCGTTATGTTCTTACCTTCACGGATGACTTGAGTAGATATGGGTATATCTATTTCATGAAACATAAGTCCGAAACTTTCGAGAAGTTTAAGGAATTTCAAAGTGAGGTAGAGAATCAACGTAACAAGAAGATTAAATTTCTACGTTCTGATCATGGAGGTGAATATCTAAGTTACGAGTTTGGCGAGCATTTGAAGAAATGCGGAATACTTTCACAATTGACACCACCGGGAACACCACAGCGTAATGGTGTGTCCGAACGTCGTAATCGAACTCTCTTAGATATGGTTCATTCTATGATGTCACTTACAGATTTACCGCTATCATTTTGGGGTTATGCATTAGAAACAACCGCATTCACTTTAAATAGGGCACCATCTAAATCCGTGGAAACGACACCGTATGAATTATGGTTTGGGAAGAAACCTAAGTTGTCGTTCCTTAAAGTTTGGGGATGGGAAGCCTATGTAAAGAAGTTACAGCCGGACAACCTTGAACCCAAAACGGAAAAATGCGTCTTCATAGGATACCCGAAGGAAACTATTGGGTATACCTTCTATCATAAATCCGAAGGCAAAATCTTCGTTGCCAAGAATGGATCCTTTCTAGAGAAGGAATTTCTCTCGAAAGAAGTGACTGGAAGGAAAGTAGAACTCGACGAGGTTGTTGAACCTTCTCTCGAACTTGCGAGTAGCGCAACACCGGAAGTAGTTCCTGTGACGCCTGCACCAGTAAGAGAGGAAGCTAATGATGATGATCATGAAACTTCGGTTATAGTTGCTACAGAGCCTCGCAGGTCAACGAGAACTCGTACCACTCCTGATTGGTATGATCCTGTTATGAATGTCATGTTGGTGGATAACACCGATGACCCTGAGACATATGAGGAAGCGATAATGAGCCCAGATTCCAATAAATGGCAAGAAGCCATGAAATCCGAGATTGGATCCATGTACGAAAACCAAGTATGGACTTTGGTGGACTTACCGGATGGCTGGAAGGCCGTCGAGAATAAATGGATTTTCAAGAAGAAAACAGATGCTGATTGTAATGTTACTGTGTATAAAGCTCGACTTGTCGCAAAAGGGTTTCGACAAATTCAAGGAGTTGACTACGATGAGACTTTCTCACCGGTAGCGAAGCTAAAGTCTGTGAGGATTATGTTAGCAATCGCTGCATATTATGATTATGAGATATGGCAGATGGATGTCAAAACAGCATTCCTCAATGGAGACATTGATGAAGAGTTGTATATGATGCAACCCAAAGGTTTTGTCGATCCTAAAGATGCTAACAAGGTATGCAAACTTCAACGGTCCATCTATGGATTGAAGCAAGCATCCCGAAGTTGGAATCAATGTTTTGATAAGGTAATCAAAAGTTTTGGTTTTATACAAACTTATGGAGAAGCTTATATTTACAAGAAAGTGAGTGGGAGCTCTGTAGCATTCTTAATACTATATGTAGATGACATATTGTTGATTGGGAATGATGTAGACCTTCTTAATAGTGTCAAGGAATATTTGAATAATAGTTTTTCAATGAAGGATCTTGGCGAAGCAGCTTACATATTAGGCATAAAGATTTATAGAGATAGATCGAGACGCCTAATATCATTGTCACAAAGTACATATTTGGACAAAGTTCTAAAGAGGTTTGGAATGGAAGATAGCAAGAAAGGGTTCTTGCCCATGTTGCCCAATACGACCTTGAGTAAAACTCAAAGTCCGACAACGGCAGAAGATAGAGAAAGGATGAGTAAGACTCCCTATGCCTTATCCATAGGATCTCTAATGTATGCCATGCTATGTACTAGACCCGACATTGCATATGTTGTTAGTTTAACTAGCAGATATCAAAGTGATCCAGGAGTGGATCATTGGACAGCGGTCAAAAACATCCTTAAGTACTTGAGAAGAACTAAGGATATGGTTCTTTCTTATGGAGGTGATGAACAGCTCGTTGTTAATGGTTACACTGATGCTAGTTGTAACACCAATCCAGATGATTCTAAATCACAATCTGGATACGTATTTATTTTGAATGTGTTGGAGATATGCCCAAGAGGCAATAATAAAGTGGTTATTATCATGTCTTCACACTTATGATAAATGTTTACATACCATGCTATAATTGTATTAACCGGAAACATTAATACTTGTGTGATTTGTAAACTAAAATAAGAGTCCCTAGTAAAGCCTCTTGTTAAACTAGCTTGTTGGTTAATATATGGTCATGGTTTCCTGATCATGAACATAGAGATGTTATTAACAACAGGATCATATCATTAGGAGAATGATGTGATGGACATACTCCTATAGATAAGCGTAGCATAAAGATCAAGTCATTTCAATAGTTCAATTGCTATATGCTTTCTGATACATAGTAACCTAATTCCTTCGACCATGAGATCATGCATATCACCTTTTCTGGATGGATGCTTTGATGTCATCAAACACCACACCGTAACAGGGTGGCTATAAAGGTGGCATTGAGTGTTCGGAAAGTATTGGTTGAAACACATGGATCAAGAGTGGGATTTGTCCATCCGCATGACGGATAGATATACTCTGGGCCCTCTCGGTGAAATGTCATCCAATTAGCTTGCAAGCATGTGACTTGGTCACAAGGGATCACATATCACGGGAACGAGAAAAGAGTACTTATCAGTATCGAGGTTGAACTAGGTATGCAGAGATACCGACGATCATAACCTCGGATAAGTAACATATCGTGAGACAAAGGGAAATTGGTATCGTATGTAAGTGGTTCATTCGATCGCAAAGTAATCGTAGAAATATGTGGGAGCCATATGAATTTCCAGATTCCTCTATTGGTTATTGTTCGGAGAAGTGTCTCGATCATGTCTGCATAATTCACGAACCGTAGGGAGACACACTTAAGGATTCGACGTTGTTTGAGTAGTTATGGTATTATGAGAAAGAGACCGAATGTTGTTCGGAGTCTCGGATGGAATCCGGGATATCACGAGGTGATCCGGAATGGTCCGGAGAATAAGATTCATATAAGGAAAGTCCCGTTTCGGAGTTCGGGAAAGATTCCGGTGTTTTCATCGGGAATGTTCTGGAAGGTTCCGGATTGTCCGGCACTCCGGGGGGGAAGGGGTACATGAATGTGTCATTACATATTGGAATGATTGCATCATGTACTAAGTGTTCTTGCTGTCCCAAATATAGGATTAAATTGAATCCTAAAACAGAAAAGTCAAATGTCCAGTTTGAAAGTCAAACGGCTAAAACAAGAAACTGTGGGAAACAAGCAAGAGGAGTTGGAATCAACTTGGAGGAGGAGTTGGACTCCTCCAGGCCGGCGCCCAGCCCAAGGCCGAGTTGGGGAGGGACTCCCTCCCTCCCCTGGCGCGCCAGCCCCCTCCCATCTATATAAGGAGGGGCAGGGCTCCCCTCCTAGATACACAAGTTTCCTATCCTCTAAACTAAACCCTAGATCTAGACTCCGGTTTAGAGCTATTCGGTTTAGAGCCTTCTAATTGGTTTAGAGCCTTCTAATTGGTGTGTCTAATTACTAGACCACTAATAGCCTCTCTCATAAGCTCCACCATACTCGCACCGGCTTAAGGCGAAGCCCTGCGGGATTTCCCCTCTACTTCCGGTACCACGCCGTTGTGCTGCCGGAATCGCGAGGAGAGTGCTACAACCTCCGCTGCCTGCTGGAACAAGGGAGAGGAAGGTCTTCGTCGAGTACCGAACGTGTGACCGACTGCGGGAGCGCTGCTGGAACGTGGCGCTGGAAGGATCGTCTACACGATCTTGAGATCGGAAAGAGTACAACTACATCACCCACGAGAATCTGCTCTCGTTAACCGCTTTGGAATCTTCGAGGGTGAGTTCCTCTATCGACTCGTTGCTACAATCTAGTAGATAGATCTTGGCTTGTTTGTTTGTATGCGATAGAAAAATTTTGTTTTCCATGCTACGAACCCCTACAGTGGTATCAGAGCCGTGTCTATATGTAGATCTGTTGCACGAGTAGAACACAATGGTCATTGTGGGCGTTGATGCTTTTATTGTAGATTGCTTTTTGTGTACTTTGCATCTTGCGGTATGTTGGGATGAAGCGGCCCGGGCTAACCTTACATGACATCGTTCATGAGACTTGCTCCACGTTTGACATGCAACTTGTATTGCATAAGTGGCTTTGCGGGTGCCTGTTTCTCCTAGCATAGTTAAGATCCAATTTACAACGGGTAATCAACAATGCTAGTATCAATGTTGTGGTTCTTGTTCGTAAGTTAGAACGACACTTATTGAAAGCCCCAAGCCACGTAAAATATGCAAAGAAAGTAGAGGCGTCTAACTTTGTTTTGCAGGGGTGTGCAGTGATGTGATATGGCCATGATTGTGATTATATTTGATGTATGCAATGTTCCTTATTGTAAGTTGGCAACCGGCAGGAGCCATATGGTTGTCTTTAATTTATGTTAAGACCCGCGTGTCTATTCAAAGTAGTTGTAATAGTTGAAGCCGGTGGACGACAACCATGGTGAAGCGTCATTGACCTTGATGCAATGCCGGTGATGATGGAGATCATGTTCGTGTTTGAAGATGGAGATCGGAAGCACAAAGAAGAAAGGCCATATCATATCACATATTATGAATTGCCTGTGATGTTAATCCTTTATGCATCTTGTATTGCTTAGTAGACGACGGTAGCATTATAAGATGATCCCTCATGCACATAAATTTCAAGTTCTAAAGTGTTCACCCTTAGTATGCACCGTTGCCAAAGCTTGCTGCTTCGAAGCACCACGTGATGATCGGGTGTCTTTGATTCCGCGGGTGAATACAACGTAAGCAAGCCAGATTTGCTTATGCGGTAGCTAAGGTTTGATCTTGACGAGCCTAGCATGTACAGACATGGCCTCAGGAACACGGATTACCGAAAGGTAGAGCATGAGTCATATAGTAGATATGATGAACATGTTGATTGTTCGCCATTGAAGCTATATCAATTCTCGTGATGATCGGTTTTGATGTGGTGAATTTGGTTCGTGTGATCACTAAAACAATGTGAGGGATATTGTTTTGAGTGGGAGTTCACCTAGATTAATTTAATTATTAATTAGAACTCAATTTATCATAAACTAAATCAAAGTGAATTTGCATAGTTGTTGTAGTCATTGGCATCCGTTTACCACCTTGCGCTTAGTTATAATTGAGATGATAGAACTATAGAATTCTGGTTAGATACTTTACGAACTGGTATCGTATTGTTTTAAGTGTTAATCTAAAGTTTAAAAGTCCTATTGCAAACTTTCAGTAAGTTCCGGTTACTCCATGAAGTTTAATAATTAGTATTAAATCAAGAGTAACAATTCCAAGTGTTAGTATATAAGTATCATGTTTGTATCCATGATTCTTGATATTCAAAGGATTCCCTTAATATCAAGGTTATCTAGGATCTGAAAGAGTTGTTTCAGAAACCATGATGTGTGGAAGATATTGTGATATCTGAAACGAAGTTTTGGTTGCAACATGATAGAGTATAATATGGCAAAAGTCATGTTCTCATATTTGATGAGAATTTGCAAAAAGGTTGGAGACACTTGTTGTCCTAATCCTCCAAAAGGTTTTTGGATAGCAACATTATACTCATGAATTCATCGTTACAAGCTAACAGTAGCTTGATCATGGACAATTCCATGATAAGGGTGAATATTTGATGTGGGTAAAATGTTTACTACACCAAGAGATTACTAAAGAAAGGAATTTGAAAGAACACCAAACATTTGATGATGGTGATCTACTTCAAAGTGCAAGTCCAAAGACATTGGTATTTAACTATACACGCTTTGGACTATGTGTCATATGTATGACTCCACTATTGATATTGATAGATTCTTTCAAACAGAAAAGGAGATACTGAGAGAGAATCTCGTAAATATATGGCAGAAAAGAAAAGACTGGAATTGTTCAGTTTAAGTATATAGATGATATACATGTTATGGCTATATTCTTTGCTTATTAAACAATGTGGTTCTCAAGTATTTGATACTGAATTTGTTGGTGTGAATCGTCATACGAAACAACACAATTCATGAACTACAATGGCCTAAGTAATTAGCAAAAGAATATGTGATGATGTTCATCGAGAACAAATAAAGGGTTATTGTGTTGCTCATTAAACATCAAAGCTTGCCTTCAAGATTTGTTTTATCAGGTATTATGAGAACAAAAGGGTTGTTCAAATAATTGCCGTAATCCATAAAAGATGGATGATTCACAAATCTCGTTGGAGAAAATCACATCCATAAAACTAGTGCTAAAAATGTCGAAAGACAAATTGATTGAAAGATCACTTAGGAAGTGACATCGCTGTTTGAATTATATTGGAAAGATAACATGAAGAAACTCCATGTGGATGGAATTTTGGAGTCTTCTGATTTTTGATCAAATGACGCTTGTGAAACTTTCCTAGAGATAATTAAAACTTCGTTCATAGGCCAAAAGGGAATGAATGACTAGCTTATTGGAACTTGTACATATTGTTGTACGAAATCCATTATGTGTAGTCAAGAGCGATGGATTTCAACTTCATATGCTTTCTCCAAAAATTTGAGTGAATATATGAATATTTACTTAATAAGGATAAAGTATGAAACACTTGAAAAGTTCAAAGACTTTCAAGATGAAGTGCAAAATCATTGTAACAAGAATATAAACAGTTTATGATAAAGATCATAAAGGAAGATATTTGAGTTACAAGTTTAGCATAATACCTAAGATTTAAGGAATCGTTCCGTAGATTTGCATTTCCCGAAACACCATAAGAGTATGGAGCGTTCGAGATATGTAATTAAACCTTGTTTGACATGGTAAGATCAAAGGTATAATTCATAAAACTGCCATTGTATTTTAAAGATTAAAAGCTTTAGAGATTACCGTTTTTCCACTGAAAAGAGCTCCATCATAAACCGCTGAAATGACACCATATAAGGTTATGGTTTGGGATAAAACCCAAGTTGTCCTTTCTTAAACATTGGTATGCTATGCATAAGAAAGATGTGTGCAACCAAAGTCGGATGAACCTGTCTTTGTATAAACTGTTCCTCCATAAAACACCGGAGACAAAAGTGTTTGTTGCTTAGAACGTCAAGTTTCTTTGAGAAGAAATTTTTCGTGAAAAGTTAAGTGGGAGGACAATAGAAACTTTGATAAGGTTAAAAGAACCTTAGCTATATGTGCAGAGTTGCGCAGCACCGAAAAATGTTCCGGAGGCGGCAACAATGCTCATGGCTCACGTGCCTCAAAGGTTGTGGTCACGGAGATCTAAGTTCCTATTGAAACAAGTAGATCGGGTAAACAATCAAATACCAAGATTTGAGGGTTGAATCATTATTTGAGAATAATGAACCGACTACATGCAAAGAAGCGATGATGGGCCCTGACTCCGTAAAATGGCTTGAAGCCATAAAATCCGTGATAGTTCCATACACGAGAAATCAAGTTTTGAACTTGAAGGACCCTCGAGAAAGGTGTAAGACCTTACAGTTGTGTCTGGATCTATAAAGAAATAGACATGGATGTTTTACATCTATGAAATAGTTGACATGTTGGGAAAGAGTTCACAACAATGTTCAAAGGTTGACTATGACAAGATTTGATCTTTCATAGTGATATTTAGTCTAGACGGATTAATGTAGCAACCACTACATATAATTTTGTTATATGGTAGTTGAATAAACAAAACAAGTTCTTCTAATAGAATCGTTACCTAGGACATGTGCATAACACGGTCCATAGGGTTTTGTTAATTCAAAGGATGCTAAAAGCATATGCAAACTTCAATGGTTAGAGTGAGCATAGCGGAGTTGGAATCTTCACTATGATGAAACTGTTAAAAGGGTTTAATTTCATCAGAGACAATGAAGATGCTTGCATTTGCAAGAAATTAAGTGGGAGCGCTAAGACATGTTTCTAATACATTATGTGGAAGACATATTGTTGATTGGAAATAATGTATCTTTTATTAACACATATTAAGAATTTCATCCCGATGAAAGACTTAGGCAAAACCCAAATATTTGGCATCAATAGACGCTAATATGGTTGTGCCAGAAGTACATAGATAAGATATTGAATGAGTTCAATATAGAAACTACAAGAGAAGGTTCTTGTCGCACAGAAAGGATTGAATGAGTTCAATGTTGATGATATATTCAAGTGTATTGACATTTGGTAAAGTGAAACAAATAATCAAGTATAGATTGATACTTGATGTATGAAATCACAAAGAGTATTTATATCAATCATACTGTGATATGTACAAATCCAGATATGTCCTATGCTCTAAATGTTGAGAGCATATACCAGAATGATTCGTAAGATGATCATTGGACAATAGTAAGGATATTCTTATGATCTTCTGAAAGAACTAAGAGTATAATATTTTTAGAAGTGACAAATAGATGGTTAGTTCATTGTAAAAGTACTACATTGATACTAGCTTTGTCACAAAGTACAAATTAAGTTTATCTCAAACTAAACTAAGGGTGGCACAATATAATGGAAAGTGAGTTCCATAATGGATTTGGATGAGTTCCAAAGTTAAGACATTGTGACAGATACTACAACAAAAGGCTAAGTATATGACTGCTATTATAGCAGCAAAAGAGGGCATTTGTGTCAAGTAGTTTGTTATCAAACTAGGTGTGGTTCACAGTGGGATAATACTATGAAGATATATTGTACGACAATATTATCAACATGTTTTAACCCCAAAGAGCTAAAGGTCACACCGAAAGACCAAATTTATGCAAAGCCATCTCATTAGAGAATGAGTGATGCGTAGAGACGCAAAGACATGCAATTACACACGGACCTGGAAGTGTCAGATCCGGAGATCAGTTGACCACTAGCAATCGTGTACATACAACACCGTAAAGCCATAGGTGTTGAATACACAAAGGTTCGAAACTAGATTATTGACTCTAGTGCAAGTGGGAGACTGTTGGAGATATGCCCAAGAGGCAATAATAAAGTGGTTATTATCATGTCTTCACACTTATGATAAATGTTTACATACCATGCTATAATTGTATTAACCGGAAACATTAATACTTGTGTGATTTGTAAACTAAAATAAGAGTCCCTAGTAAAGCCTCTTGTTAAACTAGCTTGTTGGTTAATATATGGTCATGGTTTCCTGATCATGAACATAGAGATGTTATTAACAACAGGATCATATCATTAGGAGAATGATGTGATGGACATACTCCTATAGATAAGCGTAGCATAAAGATCAAGTCATTTCAATAGTTCAATTGCTATATGCTTTCTGATACATAGTAACCTAATTCCTTCGACCATGAGATCATGCATATCACCTTTTCTGGATGGATGCTTTGATGTCATCAAACACCACACCGTAACAGGGTGGCTATAAAGGTGGCATTGAGTGTTCGGAAAGTATTGGTTGAAACACATGGATCAAGAGTGGGATTTGTCCATCCGCATGACGGATAGATATACTCTGGGCCCTCTCGGTGAAATGTCATCCAATTAGCTTGCAAGCATGTGACTTGGTCACAAGGGATCACATATCACGGGAACGAGAAAAGAGTACTTATCAGTATCGAGGTTGAACTAGGTATGCAGAGATACCGACGATCATAACCTCGGATAAGTAACATATCGTGAGACAAAGGGAAATTGGTATCGTATGTAAGTGGTTCATTCGATCGCAAAGTAATCGTAGAAATATGTGGGAGCCATATGAATTTCCAGATTCCTCTATTGGTTATTGTTCGGAGAAGTGTCTCGATCATGTCTGCATAATTCACGAACCGTAGGGAGACACACTTAAGGATTCGACGTTGTTTGAGTAGTTATGGTATTATGAGAAAGAGACCGAATGTTGTTCGGAGTCTCGGATGGAATCCGGGATATCACGAGGTGATCCGGAATGGTCCGGAGAATAAGATTCATATAAGGAAAGTCCCGTTTCGGAGTTCGGGAAAGATTCCGGTGTTTTCATCGGGAATGTTCTGGAAGGTTCCGGATTGTCCGGCACTCCGGGGGGGAAGGGGTACATGAATGTGTCATTACATATTGGAATGATTGCATCATGTACTAAGTGTTCTTGCTGTCCCAAATATAGGATTAAATTGAATCCTAAAACAGAAAAGTCAAATGTCCAGTTTGAAAGTCAAACGGCTAAAACAAGAAACTGTGGGAAACAAGCAAGAGGAGTTGGAATCAACTTGGAGGAGGAGTTGGACTCCTCCAGGCCGGCGCCCAGCCCAAGGCCGAGTTGGGGAGGGACTCCCTCCCTCCCCTGGCGCGCCAGCCCCCTCCCATCTATATAAGGAGGGGCAGGGCTCCCCTCCTAGATACACAAGTTTCCTATCCTCTAAACTAAACCCTAGATCTAGACTCCGGTTTAGAGCTATTCGGTTTAGAGCCTTCTAATTGGTTTAGAGCCTTCTAATTGGTGTGTCTAATTACTAGACCACTAATAGCCTCTCTCATAAGCTCCACCATACTCGCACCGGCTTAAGGCGAAGCCCTGCGGGATTTCCCCTCTACTTCCGGTACCACGCCGTTGTGCTGCCGGAATCGCGAGGAGAGTGCTACAACCTCCGCTGCCTGCTGGAACAAGGGAGAGGAAGGTCTTCGTCGAGTACCGAACGTGTGACCGACTGCGGGAGCGCTGCTGGAACGTGGCGCTGGAAGGATCGTCTACACGATCTTGAGATCGGAAAGAGTACAACTACATCACCCACGAGAATCTGCTCTCGTTAACCGCTTTGGAATCTTCGAGGGTGAGTTCCTCTATCGACTCGTTGCTACAATCTAGTAGATAGATCTTGGCTTGTTTGTTTGTATGCGATAGAAAATTTTTGTTTTCCATGCTACGAACCCCTACAGAATGGTGCAACAGTTAGCTGGAGGAGTGCAAAGCAAAGCGTTGTGGCGAGATCTTCAACTGAATCGGAATACATGGCTGCTTCGGAGGCTTCGCAAGAAGCGATATGGATGAAAGAGTTCATTACAGAGCTGGGTGTGGTTCCTAGTGCGCTGGACCCAATGTCTATCTACTGTGATAACATGGGTGCCATAGCCAATGCGCAAGAACCAAGGTCACACAAGAAGCTGAAGCATATCAAGCTATGTTTTCACGCTATTAGAGAGCATGTCCAAGATGGGGACATAAATATTTGCAAAGTACACACAGATCTGAATGTGGCGGATCCGTTGACTAAACCTCTCCCGAGGGCAAAACATGACCAACGCCAAACTGCCATGGGTGTTCGGTATATTACCATGTAATCTAGATTAGATGACTCTAGTGCAAGTGGGAGACTGTTGGAGATATGCCCTAGAGGCAATAATAAATGTAGTTATTATTATATCTTTGTGTTTATGATAAATGTTTACATTCATGCTATAATAGTATTAACAAGGAAACATTAATACTTGTGTGATTTGTAAACTTAAAATTGAAGTCCCTAGTGTAGCCTCTATACATCACTAGCTTGTTGGTTAATAAATGATTGTGGTTTCCCTATCATGAACATTGAGATGTTATTAACAACAAGATCATGTCATTAGGAGAATGATATGGTGGACATACTCCTATAGATAAGCATAACATAAAGATCAAGTCATTTTAATAGTTCAATTGCTATATGCTTTCTGATACATAGTAACCTAATTCCTTCGACCATGAGATCATGCATATCACCTTTACCGGATGAGTGCTTTGATGACATCAAACACCACACCGTAACTGGGTGGCTGTAAAGGTGGCATTGAGTGTTCAGAAAGTATTGGTTGAGACACATGGATCAAGAGTGGGATTTGTCCATCCATATGACAGATAGATATACTCTGGGCCCTCTCGGTGAAATGTCATCCAATTAGCTTGCAAGCATGTGACTGGCTCACAAGGGATCACATATCACGGGAACGAGACAAGAGTACTTATCAGTAACGAGGTTGAACTAGGTATGCAGAGATACCGACGATCATAACCTCGGATAAGTAACCTATCGTGAGATAAAGGGAAATTGGTATCGTATGTAAGTGGTTCATTCGATCGCAAAGTAATCGTAGAAATATGTGGGAGCCATATGAATTTCCAGATTGCTCTATTGGTTATTGATCGGAGAAGTGTCTCGATCATGTCCGCATAATTCATGAACCGTAGGGAGACACACTTAAGGATTCGACGTTGTTTGAGTAGTTATGGAATGATGAGAAAGAGACCGAATGTTGTTCGGAGTCTCGGATGGGATCCGGGATATCACGAGGAGATCCGGAATGGTCCGGAGAATAAGATTCATATAAGGAAAGTCCCGTTTCGGAGTTGGGGAATGGTTCCGGTGTTTTCATCGGGAATGTTCTAGAAGGTTCCGGAATGTCCGGCACTCCGGAGGGGAAGGGTACATTGATGTGTTATATCAAGTTGGTATGATTGCATCATGTACTAAGTGTCATCGCTGAACAAAATAGAGGGATTAACCAAATCCTTGTTTGAAAAGTCAAACGCCAAGTTTGAAAGTCAAACGGCAATTTTGGGAAGTGGAGAGGGAGGTGGAAACCGACTTGGGGAGGAGTTCCTCCTCCCACCGCTGGCGCACCACCAAGCCGAGTTGGGGAGGGACTCCCCTCCCCTTGGCCGGCCCACTCCACCTATATAAGGAGGGGCAGGGCTCCCCTCCTAGACACACAAGTTCCTACACCTCTAACCCTAGCCCCAAGCCGCTGCCGCCTCCATAGCCGCCGCCGGCCCTAGGGCACTCGCCGCTGCCGTCTAGGTGAAACCCTAGCCGCCGGCCTAGCCCCCTCCTTGGTGTGTCTAAACCCTAGAACACCGAGGACTCTCTCATACTCCACCATACTCGCTCCGGCTTAAGGCGAAGCCCTGCGAGATCTCCCCTCTACTTCCGGTACCACGCCGTTGTGCTGCCGGAATCGCGAGGAGAGTGCTACAACCTCCGCTGCCTGCTGGAACAAGGGAGAGGAAGGTCTTCGTCGAGTACCGAACGTGTGACCGACTGCGGGAGCGCTTCCGGAACGCAGCGCCGGAAGTATCGTCTACGCGATCTTGAGATCGGAAAGAGTACGACTACATCACCCACGAGAATCCGCTCTCGTTAAACACTTTGGAATCTTCGAGGGTGAGTTATTCCATCGACTCGTTGCTACAATCTAGTAGATAGATCTTGGCTTGTTTGTTTGTATGCGGTAGAAATTTTTTGTTTTCCATGCTACGAAACCCTACAACTTCCTCCTCGTACCACTCGTTCTAACCATGTAGGGAAGAAGCATACTAAGAAGAAAGAGTGGGGAAATAATAAAAAAGGATTGTAATTCTCAGCCCGACACGATCATGAACCGCATTGAGCAGAATTCGGAGTTGATTCGTACTCTAACCTTTGAGATTGAGGATTTGAAGAAACTTATTGAAGAGCTTATCAAGAGAACACCACCACCTAAGGAGTAATTCATCATCAGGTTTGGCACCCCCTTGGCTTGTTACAAGCTTGGGGGGAGTGCCGCGGTATCACCATCATTATCTTTTATCTTTTACCTTTTTAGTGGATTTGTATCTTTGGCAGAGAGGTTATCTTATAGGTTGGTTTGCATGTGGAAGTATCTCTCGTTTAGTTGGTTATCTATGTATCCCTTGGTGTGAGTGCCTTTATGGAGTATGAATGAGAAGTTTCATCTTTTACTTTTTGCACTTCTTATTTTAGTTTGCAATCTCTATTATATGATGGATCTTGTTGATCAGTATTGGCATCACTTTGGGAGCATCAAGTGGATCTAAATTGGTTTTGGCAAACCGAGCTCTGGTTAGTGGCAATACTTTTTGAGGTTTGAAAGAAAAATAGAAAAGCTTACAGGTATTTTATATCATTTATTTTCTTTCTTGTTGGCTCATAAGCTTAGTATTCTTTATTTAAGACCTTTTGTGTCTCCAAGGAAGATTGCATGTTTGGCTTTATCACTTGTAGGTTTGCTTGTTTCTTTCAACTCTCTTGCTTGCTACCCAGCCTTGCTAGCCAAAAACCTATTTGAGAAGGCATACTTCTCATGTTTCCAATCCCTTTGAACCAAAACCTTTGCCATTTGTGTCCACCATATCTACCTATTAGCATTTGCTATTCCAAGAAAATTCTTAAGCTTTATCTATCTTTCGAATTAAAAAGTATTTTGTTATGTGAAAACTAGTTAGTAAAGATCTCACGAACTTGATGGCACACCTTATTTCCTTGCCCCTAATATACTTGAACCATTGTGTCATCGAAGTTGTATATGCTTGCATCTATACGTTGGAATTAGCAGAACCATGCTGTCACGGAGAACGCTTTCAACATTGCACATATACGTAGTACACAGTTGATATCATATGCTCTTTTGTTTGCGGATGTCGACAGTGTGAAATAAAGAGGGAACTTGTAAGTCCATGGAGTTATGTATGTGTGTTAGAGAAACGCCTGGGCCGCTAGCCTAAGCCATGCCTAATCATGGTGAAAACTTGCAGCATCACCATAATGAGCATTCTGTGAAGCATCCTCAAGAAAAAGCTATGCACATAGTAAATAAAAATATCGCTGAGATGCTCATTGTCTGTTTGCCTTGTCATTTTGGTTATGGGATAGCTCCTGTACCATGTGCAAGGGGTATCCCGTTGGCGGTTCTTTATGATACACATATACTTACAATGACAAGAACTTACCGGTGACTAAAGTTGAGTAGCATGAGGAGCGGCCCTCGTACTCAAGGGACATGAGATTGCCAACATATATTTCATCAAGCATATACTGCATCTTTGTGCACTTTAACCTTAATCATCTCAAGATGCCTATGATAGGGGCAATGAGGGCTCAGAGCTAGTAAGTAACATAATCTTTTGGAAGCTCTTTATGACTTAAAATTCCTGCTATCCTCTATGAAGGGACTTTTCTTCTATTTCCAAGTTGAGTCAGTAAACCTACTTCCTCTCTATATCCAGCAAACATTTGAGTTGTTGTGTTTCAAGCATTCATATGGCGATTTATTCAATCATGTTCTATATTTTCCTTGTTTGCACAAGACTCTTATCTATTAAGTATTACTTTGAAATCCTTTATTAAAAAAACCTTTTTGAGCAAAGAGTTCTCCTGTTATAAAACTTCTACAAAAGTTAAATTGTTTGCTAGTTGTTCTCTGACCAAGAACAAAGTTTGCCAATTCCAATTATGATTTATCTTTATGCATCTCTATTGTGACTTCTGTATTTGTTGCAAGCTAAGTTATATAATGGTGAGTTGCTTTCTTCTATGAGTTATGTAATGGTAAGTGTGATGCTTATTGTCTGTATTCTTTTATCGGCACTTCACTCCATAAACCTGTGGACATGTTTACTGAGCTCAGTTTTTGCTTGGGGACAAGCGAAGGTCTAAGCTTGGGGGAGTTGATACGTCCAATTTGCATCACCATTCTATATCATAATTTGCCTCTATTCATTGATATATGTCTTATTATGAGGTATTACTTATGTCTTTTCCACTGTTTTTGCATGTTGGATGATTCTTGGAGGATGGACTGCCGGAGTCAGGATTCTGATGGAAAAGAGGTGTTTTGATGCAATTTCGCGAAGATTGGAAAAATACCAGAAAAATATTGGAAAATTATATTTTCCTAGAAGACGGAGGAAGCCATAAGGGGAGGCGTAGCCGGGCCACAGGGGGCCCACACCCTCCTAGGTGTGGGCCCACCTTGCACCGCGCCTAGGGCAGGTGTGGCCCACCTGGCCGGCTCCCGACTCCGCCCTCTCGCCTATATCTTCCTCATGGAACTCTAATACTAGGGGGCGACCACAGAAAGATTTCCTCCGCCTCTGCGAGGTGGAAAACACCAAGAGAGAAAGATCTCTCCGGCAGACAGATTTCTTATTGGGCCTAGGGGAATGCATTGTGTATTTATGGGCCTAGGGGAATGCATTGTGTATTTGGCTACTAATTGTGGGGTTGCCGGAGTGACAGAAACCTGAACCCCCGTTAGGACACCTTTGCACATGGGAGCGTAGGATCTCAGAGTTTAAGGTTGTGGTTAGGTTTATATCTTAATTACTTTCCTGTAGTTGCGGATGCTTGCACGGGGTTTAATCACAAGTATGTATTAGTCCAAGTAAGGTCGGTACATTAGCACAGGTTCACCCACACAACACTTACAACACCAAAGAAGAGTACTCAGCTATTTAAAGCGAAAGCACTTGGTAGAATTCCCATGTGTCCTCGAGAACGTTTGGTCCTTATAAGTATTTCCACCGGCTTGTCCTTTGCTAAGAGAGGATTGGGACACTTGCTGCAGTTGTTCGTTGTCTTTATTACTTGCACCTTGTTTTTTTGCTTTATCAGAAAACCCCTAAAAATCCGTTTGCTAAGTATTTACAGAGATTTCCTGCTCCATACAACTAGTCAACACCTTTTGCTCCTCGTTGGGATCGACACTCCTATTTATCGAAACTACTACGATACACCCCCTATACTTGTGGGTCATCACCCCTCTATCTTGGATGAGTGGGACAAGCTCATTGAGGGGAAGCCAAAGAAGAATCCACATCGCCTCACTGGTCGCCTGCTCTGCGTTCTCTGGAATGCTTGGGAAAGAAGGAATCGACGAATTTTCACCCGGCAGCGGCTCACATAATTGAGGTGGCTTCGATTGTCTACGAAGACATCCCGCAGAGAGAGCATGTTTTCATCTCCTATGCGCCGACTATCCCAGAGGAACCATATTAGAGTATATTTGTTTTAGGTTTGTGGTCTTGCATCATGGGCGGACCTGCATCTAGGGAAGCCCTATTAGCTTAGTGCATACAAACAGGCTGCGTGTCCCATGTATGGGTCCGCCCATGCTTGGCATATGTTTCACTATAATATAAACATGTTCCATAGCAAAAAACGAATCTTAAACCCAACAAGCTCAATTTGCAGAGTTACAAGCCTTTGCATAATTTGCCTATGCTCTCGATAAAACAAGTCAGAATCAATTGGCAAGGGGTCGACGATCAAGGGAAAGTCTTAAACAATCCCAGGCAAACCCTCTCCCAATGGAAGAGAAGATAGATACTATTTATATCGGAACGAGAGGATATCTTGATTCGTTATGCACAGTGTTTGTTTTCCCTCTTCTATATGAAAAGACAGTGCTCTAGCTGATTGCTAAATAAAATAAGTTTGAAATGTGTTTTAGATACCTAAACGCTAGAGTGGAATTCTGCGGGTGCAGTGCTGGGCTGTAAGATCCCTAATTTAACTCTAAACTAAGTGAGATAAGTGGTATAATTAGGATATATTAAATCTCATGTAGTACCCCCTTATTCCACTTGGTTTAAAGTTTCACTAGGGGTGTAAAAGTGGATCCACACTTATCTTACTAGTCCCACTTCTACATCCTACGTACTAGGCAGAGGTGTCACGCTAAGTGGTAAAGTTAACAATGCTTTTGGGATGAAATGATAAGGACTGAGAAATTTCCGCAGGATCTTGCATGCGCTGATAAGTGATGACTGCACAAGACAGTGAAATTTTCACATCTCATATTGTTTTTCTTGTTATTAGGTGGACGGTCCATGAGAAATGCGTCACAGGTATCACAAAAGTGCCTTTTTGGTGTGGAGGAGTTGCCGTCTCCACCTGCACCATTTCCATTCTCGCATGTTGGTCCATACGTGTGCGACGAGAGTGTAACAATACAAATCCAGCTCTGTATAATGAAATCTTTGTAATGTCATATAGTCTGCCGTTTTGCGCATTTATAGTTTTAGAAATCATCGTGTAGAACAAACACACTAAATAGAACTGTAAAATTCGAAATAAGGTCATTTAGAGATTGTTTTGCAAAGTTTAAGCAACTACAAACATCAATAAAAGCTGCATCCACCATTGTTCATCACATACGTGGGAAATCTAATGTGTCGCTGCCATGACCCTAAACAACCAAAATTCGGCTCATCGGAGCCTCAGGGTGTGGCGGCAACGCTGCCGGCGACGTTGTTCACTCGCTGTCAGAGGCGAGGTCCTTTTACATGGCGTCATGCGCCTCGGCCTCGTGGTGCCATGCCTCCTCCTTCTCTTGGAGCTCGCGCTCGCTGACGCCCCTTGCCTAAAAAGGATGGCATTGATCTCCTCCTCCCGCTTATGAGCTTCCGCCTCCTCCCTTGTGTTGCGCTAGCTGCAGCATCATGGCGGTGACCATGTTGACGACGACATCGTCGATGAAATTGTTGGGCTAGATGCCCTCATCGAAGGCCGCAAGGTTGTAGATGTCGAGCGGGAGTTATTCCGCATCCTCTCTCTCTTCGGCGGCGGTAGCGGTACGCCCCTTCTCATGTCGGAGGAGCTCACCACGTCGTACCTACAGTCATACTCATCGACATGGCAGAAAAAGAAGGAGGGAGGCAACGCCCTCTTACTGTTGGTGTAGCGGCGTGTCGCATGCTTCTGAGCACCATCGGAGCGCACGCGCCACTTGCGCTCCTCATCTAACCCGTTGCCAGAGGGGCTTCCACAGCCGCGTAGGGTCATGGAACGACCGATCTGGCCGCTTCCCACTATTATTGATCCCCCACGTGGCCGCATTGCGGTGCAGTGGTGCCAGATCTGCTACGCGAGGCGACCGATTCCATGGTCGGCGACAAATTTTGGTGGTGTTATGCAACAGAGTCACGGAGAAGAGGACAGGAAAGAGCAAGCTGCGACCTCTATCGTCCCCTCTAACCGGTATAAGTAGTGGTCGCCGGGGCCATTTTTCCGCAGATCGCAAAACTCTTTAAGGCCGGGGCAGTTTTAGGTCTGTCTCTGGCGAAAAAGAACATGGTCCATCCATATAGCCACCAAAAAATGAAGGCAAGTCTGTTAGAGATGCTCTTAAATTTAGCTTGTCAACTGGAATTGTTTCTCATGGTCTCATGGAGAGTGCTCCTAGTTCCCTTTTTTTGTTGTTTACGGACTTTTTTTTGTGAAACTCGGGCTTACTGATACGTACATACACTCACCCTATGAACATAAGCGCGTAAATCCTATCCCTATGAGTACCTTCGAAAGATTAAGTCTAAGAGGCTGATCTGATGGGTCTTGAGATTGATGAAGTCACCACTATCGATACAAATATTGCCTTCTATTGAAAAATATTCCACATTTTCATAAGACACCAAAACATAAAATCTAGGGTTTAATCACTGCTAGTTTTGGGGAAGGGGTAACACTGCCCTCCTAACCCAACGATATGTTGGTTATTTGTTGTCCGACTCTCTCCCTCTCTTTTATTGAATGTAAATTCCTATCGGCTTTTCTTAGTGCATTAGGTAGTTAGTGCAAATTGACGTGTTACTAGAGCAAAGAAATCCATAGTTTGAAATCTGTACACACGTTTGCAAAATAATTCTTGGTATTCGGTGGTGCGATCAAACAAACTTTAGACATCAAAGTGTGGGCATGTGATTCTTGTGCTTTTGGAGTCACGTAAATCAAAGTGGCCGTATACCGAAGAGGCTGTCTTTACTTTGTGTCATTTTGGAGTAATACTCTTAGTACTACCTCCGATTCATAATAAGTGCCACAATTTTAAACTAATCGTAGTTCAAAATAGCAACACTTATTATGAATGCGACACTTATTTTGGATTGGAGGGAGTATTATGTTTTGTACAATATGTTTTTTGGATTCTATTGTTTAAAATATACACTATTAGGTCAGGTGTGCTCATTTAATAGAGACCAAAAGTTATAATAAAACATTGTTCAAAAAATAAATTAAAACAGTTTGAAAAAACAATATCATCAACAAAGTCGAATGATTTACATGGACATGAAATTAGTGTGATTCCTGACAGGCATGGTGTTAGAGTAGGGAGTAATAGAAAAGGACAATTCTTATTATTTGTGACTTTGGAATTACAAAAAATCAAAACATTAGTTGTGTGTACTCATACGTGATACATACTCACTCTGTTTTATAATATAAGATGTTTTAGCTTTGTAAAGATAATGTATATAGACTTCTTTTAGTGCGTAGGTTTAGAGATGTTCGTTCCGAATCTACACACTAAAAGGTGTCTAGATAAACTAATTTTACAAACCTAAAACATCTTATATTTTAAAACGGAGGGAGTAGAAAGCAACAAAACCTTTTTCCTGCAGAGTATAAGCAACAAACCTTCTTTTGAAAAACACCCATCATTGAGAAGGCCGAATGTTTTTTACATGGAAGCACGAAAACGACGGGGGTTCAGCCTGTTTCGAGGAAAACGACGGGGTTTCTGTGAGAATGTGTCTGACGTACGGTACGGGGATAAAGTTGCAATTCCCCGAATTGAAAACGTAAAGTAGAAAAAAAGGGAAGCGAGAAAAAGGCGACAATTTCTACCCCTTCGCTCTCAAGCAGTCCGACAGCGAGTGGGAGCTACCCGAGCTACTGATGAACTCGCCCCCATCTTGTCGCGCGCGCCGCCGGCCCTGATCCGAGAAGCCGGTAAGTTTCTTCCCTCGCCCGATCATCCTTCCGAGTCCCGAGCTGGGGTTCTTGTGCGATCTTTCTTGACCCGGCTCCATTAGCGCCGCGCCGCCGACCTCCGAAGCTCCTGTAATTTTTAGCTTTTTACTGGTCTTTTCGATGCCTTCTTGAATAGATTGTTTTCTCTGATATTTTGTTCCTGGTTGGTGGATGATCTTTGAGCTCGATTTGGACCGGTGAGTAGTAAAGATCGCCAGTAGTTTAGTTTTGGGTTCTGACAGATAAAGTAGAGATACACCACTTTAGTCTTTAGATTGCTGACTAATCCAATATCAGATTTCTTCACCGGTCAACTTAATTTAGAAACTAGTTATTTTTTCCCAGGTGAATCTGCTGGGTAACCTTTTCCCTTTCTTTCATCCTGGTGTGCCAGGAGAGGTGGAGTCTGTAGCTTATTTGCTGCTATGTGTACCTCTTGGTTGGTTCGTCAGTATATCGTTCCTCTCTAAAGCATCCCTTTGGTTCGTTCTGGGATCAGTCGGCAGCTAATTAACCCACGGATCACCTTCTGTGTTGCTTTGATCTTACAAAAATAGCTTGATTTTTTTTTTTTGGAGAGCTGGAAGTGTCTGAAATTCTCACTCATTTGAGACAAGCGAATTACAGTGAAAAGATGCACACTCTGCTATACAGCTGTGTTGCTGGCTCCTTATCCACTCCATTATTGCTAGTCCCTCTCATGTGCCATTTGGCTTGCTGGGATTGGAGTATAAGTGTCCGGAAGAATCCCATGTGTAGCTATTAACTATGAGGTGCGAGTACTAAGAAAATAGAGTAATTCAGTAAATCTGAATATGTTCTTACTGGGTGATTAAAATCTGCATGGGTACGCTACTAAGTACTACGAATTTATGTGCCCCAATATCACTCTGTATGGTTTGATATGATTCCTGTATTTCCTAGTACCAATGATGCAAACATCGAAATGCTACGATACTGATGCCACGGAAAATGATCTTGTTGGTTGCAATGAGTTTCTTTGGAACTTCTATCTGGTATTTCTTGTTGTACCCGAATGCAGGCTGATTGTCTAACTTACTGCTACTTTATGTCTTTCAAGACTTTTGGAGGTCTAAGATCTTGTTAATGTTCATCTGGAGATAGCGTGCGATGTCTGAAGAACAAGATCATGCTAGTAAAAGCTCTAGCTCAAGCATCAGCACCAGCACTCAGGAGAGCGAGGAGGAAGCGTCTGTAACTATTGGTAGCCTGCTCGCCCAAGCAAGGAACAACAGTGGACATAGTCTCGGGAAGCGCCTCTTGCATTTGGGTTCAATCCCGGTATTAGTTTCTCCTTAATCCTTTAGTGCTATTTGCTTTCTTGAGTTTTACTTCTACTGTGTCATAGTTATCTCTATGAATGTTCTCTGAAGTCTGAATTGAACATAATTTGTTGGTGTACTACTCAAATAGTAACAACGAACATGCATTGTAATATAGCATTGTGCACTGTGAAATCAAATACTCCCTTCGAATCATAATAAGTGTCGCTGTTTTAGTACAAAGTTGTACTAAATCAACGACACTTATGGATCGGAGGGAGTAATAACTCTGTTGAAGTCCTTGGCTCGATGGTAGTACGGCTTATGCTAACTTTTATGACAAAATTACTAATGCCCTGTTTTGTGGCAGCACACTCCTCGAGTTAATAGAGAGATTCCTAACTTTGATAATGCGACCTTGGATCATGAAAGGTTGTCGGAAAGGTAAAAGTCTGATCTCCCCGCTCTCTCCACTTGAATGAACATCATTTTGCCGAATGAATTAATCTTGTTGAATATATTTACAATCTCCTCCTTTAGTTGCATCACATGTAAAGACCATTTAGATTTACCTTTTATTTTGACAGGTTAGGGACTTACGGTTTGGCTGAGTTTCAAATAGAGGGAGATGGGAATTGCCAGGTCTGTTTGCATGTTTACCCGAAACAAATTGCAGGAGGCTTTAACATAAATTTGTATTCCTTTTCTTAAAGATAACCTGCTAACTGACCTATTGTTACTTCTTCAAGATATCCCTATTTTTATAATACCACTAATAACAAATTTAAATAAACATAGGAGAATTTCCCAATTAATTTGGATAGTAGGTCCATGTTTTGGAAAAAAGTTGTGAGTTGGGGTGGAGTGCTTCCCCTGTTCCATTGCAAAATGAGATCGAGAGGAGGATCTCCTTTTACCTCATTCACATGCACGTAAAAAGGCATCGAATGTATAAAGACAGAAAGCTCTCTAGCACTAGTCACCAAAGCACACATTCACATGTAGAAAGGGTGAATGTTGATGGATGAGGACGGCACATCATGGAGGAATAAATTGTAGACGGACCGATGTAGTCCCTTCCCTTGGGATTGTCCTTCCCCTCCTAATAAGTTTTGTTGATTGTAGTAGTTCTGATTTACCAGTAGTTTCTTGGTGCATGTTGTCTTCCAAGCTGAAGTTCAAAACGAGTTAAATGTATTTGACAGTCAAAAGCATTCTTTATTTGGTTTAGTGAACAGTGGCCGGGAGATTTCTTTCTTTACACGTTTGATGACTTGATACATATGTGTGAACGTGGTAAAACATTCTATATGTTATTTTCAATTAATTAAAGAGCTCTTCCGATTTCATTCTGCAAGAAAACATGTAACACACATGTTCTCAACACCGGAAGCAGGGGAAACACTCCACCCCAACCCACACTAATTCTAAAACATCAATCTACTATCCAAATTAATTGGGGCAATTCTCTTCTGTTACAGTTTCGAGCTTTGGCAGACCAGATTTTTTGCAATCCTGATTATCACAAACAAGTGAGGAAAGCAGTCATGAAACAGGTAGTCTGTTTGCCTCAACACATGGATATTCTATAGTAATCTAAATAAATACATTGATCATATAACTTCATTGATATTCAACTATGCTGAAGCGTTGTCCCTGAACTTTAGCTAAAGGAATTCAGAAAACGCTATGAAGGCTATGTACCAATGGAATATAAGGTGTACCTGAAGAAAATGAAAAGGTTCCAATTGAGCAAAGATAAAGCTGCTTAAATGATCATGTTAGCTGTTGACGTTATACTAGATTTCGAGTATATTAATAGCTTTGTGCATGTGCTGCAGATCTGGGGAATGGGGGGATCATCTGACCTTGCAAGCGGCTGCAGACCGGGTAACGTGTCACTTCTAATTTCAAGATGGCTGGAAATTTTCTGCATTACTTCTGCATAAATATTCTCGTGGTTCCTGAAGTTGTGAATATGGCTCAAACACAAAAAAAACTTATATTCTTATCCCTTCAATCCTAATTTGGATATATGAAATAATAAGTGTGTGATGTAATTGTTTCACTATTCATGAAAAGCGATTTAGCATTCCTTGTGTTAGATTCCTGAAATTTCTATGACTGTTAGTATGGGTTCATATTATTGTGCTGAATCTTACAATAAGAAGTTCAGTAATCAATCAATTATTCAGGTTTTCGTCAATACTAATGCTTCTCTTGGACTATCATTTTCTCTTCAACACTCATTGAGTCATTGTCATGGCATTAGCATTTGTAATTTACTCATGTTTTTAAATTGCCTAACGCCTTCTCCCATTATATCTCAACTTGCTCACAGTTTGGTGCCAAAATTTGTCTGCTGACGTCATTTAGAGACACCTGCTTAATTGAGATAGTCCCCAGGGACCTGACTCCCACAAGAGGTGAGAGCCAAGATGCTCCAAGGCTCGCATATTTAGTTCCAATGCAAAGCATTTGTCTCAGTAGTCTCATATGCTCTTGTTATCCTGCACTTTATAGGGTTTTTGCCTTTTCCATGAGGGCATGTGTAGACACGACTGGAAATATGCTATCTAATCCTTCCATGGTACATTTTTCAGAGCTTTGGCTGAGCTTCTGGTGTGAAGTACACTACAATTCCTTATATGCAACTGACGGTGAGTATTTTGCTTAGACCTGGTGAACTTGCGCCTACTTATGTATTGTTTCATATCTGCGGTCAGTTCTAACTTCTTAATTAACAAGCTCTTGTTGCGTACATCGTAGATCTCCTGACCCGCAAAACTAAGAAGAAGCATTGGTTGTTCTAGGGTGGTTCCAACTGCCGAGGAGCTTCTCCCTTCAGTTCAGCGGGGTTTCATGGTAGTAGTACTTACTAACGCTTGTTGCCATGGCCAGCATTGTATATTCAGGTTGAAGCTGTGCTTAGAAACGCAGGGAACGAAGCAAGAATGAAAATATCCTGCGTTCCAAATGTGACCTGAGTTTGTGTAGGCTGATGAGCTAATGTACAGAAAATTCAACATGCTCTGCAACGAAACGCAGGTGGATCTTGGCAACATTCAGCAGCTCCATGGGTCCTTTGTTTTGTATAGTACCGATGGTTTCTTTTTGGTTTTGTTCCGATGAAGATGCAACCATCCCGATGACACGGGCAAAAAAAAGTGTAGTCTTGAACTCTGCATAACAGGATGCAGACAATCCTTACAAGGAAACATTACAATTTGATAAACTGAATTTTATTACCGTCTCAAACGTTGAAGCGAGATGATAAAACAATACTACCTCTGTTCCATAATGTAAGCCTTTCTAGCAAACTAAAGCAGTTTGCTAAAAAGACTTATATTGTGGAACAGAGGGAGTACTAAAGAGTTCCCTCCTGGCCTCTACATGATGGGACCATTACCATCGGCTGGCAGAATTCTCATTCTTCACACGACTTGCTCCTAGATCCATTATTCTCATCCCCTGTCACGGTTATGATCCTTACGGCTGATCGTCATCACGATCCCAAGCCTTGGGCATAAAGTCGGCATCGGCCTCGAAGTCTTCCTTCTCAAGGGAGTAGTGCAACATATAGCGTTGGTTCTCTAGCACAACCGCATGAGCCAGAGGAAACACCTCCTCCTTGTTGAGCACAGCAACCTGAACACGAATGATGCCTCGGCGGCGCAGACAGAGCAAGTCCACGTCCTGGGTCGACCTGACGACGGTGCCAATGGCTCATAGACCGAGGAAATGGCGCAACGAGTGCGGCACCCCTTTCACATGAACCCAGACAAGATGAATATCTGATGGGGCCTCCTCGCCTTTCCACTTGCTGAAGTCGAGCGCCACGCCGAGCGTTGACAGGCGTACTTGGTAGCTGATAATGCGCTGCAGATCCTCTGGAGACGGGAAGCTCACTAGGAAATAAGCGTTGTCGCCGTGTGGGATGGCTTCCCACTTCCATGAACTCGGGAACGGTATGAGGCAGAGGCTCGTGATTATTGTCAGGAATATGCAACTTGTATTCCTCTGGGGGCCAAAGGCCACAATATATAATATAGGTACGGGTGCAAATATACAGAAAGCCCCCTAACATATGGGGAAACTACAATATACAAATATATACATCTAACACCCCCCCTTAAACTCATGGTGGATCCACAACACTAAGTTTGAAGAGTAAGAAATCATGCTGCTTTCTGGTCTGTGTCTTCGTAAAGAAATCCGTCAACTGTAAATCTGAAGGCACATACTGAAGCGCAACAACCTGAGCCTGTACCTGAGCACGTGTATAGAAAGCATCAACACCAATATGCTTGGTAAGCTCATGCTTGACCGGATCACGTGCAACACTAATAGCACCTGTACTGTCAGACAAAACCAGAGTGAGTGTGGTAATAGAGACCCCAAAATCCGCAAGTAACCACCGTAACCAGGTCACCTCAGCAGTCAACAAGGCCATAGCACGCAACTCAGCCTCAACACTCGAACGGGAAACCGTTGTCTGTTTCTTTGTCTTCCAAGCAATGAGCGAACCACCAAGAAACACACAGTAAGCAGAAAGTGAACGGCGATCTGAAGGATCACTCGCCCACGTAGCGTCCAAATAGCACTGGAGCTGGAGGGAGCTGGAACGAGGAAAGAAAAGGCGATGAGTGATCGTACCACGAAGATAACGAAGAACACGGAGAAGATGACTATAGTGAACAGTAGTAGGAGCAGAAACAAACTGACTCAGAATATGAACAGGATAAGAGATGTCAGGACGAGTGACAACAAGATAAACAAGACTCCCAACAAGATGGCGATAACGCGTCGGATCAGGAAGAGGATCACCATCAGTAGGTTGAAGCTTAACATTAAGCTCCATAGGGGTCTCAACAGTGCGCTCATCCCCAAGAGCAGCACGAGCAAGAAGATCCTGAATATACTTTTCATGGGAGATGTAAAAGCCATCAGAAGTGGAGGAGACCTCAATCCCAAGAAAGTATCAAAGAGGACCAAGATCAGTCATAAGAAACTGATCACGAAGACGAGCCTTAACAAAGGCGATATACTCAGAATCATCACCAGTAATGATCATATCATCAACATAGAGAAGAAGAAGAGTGCGTCCATGAGAAGAAGTGTGAACAAACAACGCTGGATCATGAGCACTAGGGGAGAAACCAGCAGCAGTCACTACAGAAGCAAAGCGCTCAAACCAGACACGAGGGGCCTGTTTGAGACCATAAAGAGAACGTCGAAGACGACAAACCATCCCCTCAGGAACAGAATACCCAGGAGGAGGCTGCATATAAACCTCCTCACGCAACTCACCATTGAGAAATGCGTTCTGGACATCAAGCTGGGACACAGACCAGTGACGAACAGAAGCAACAACAAGAAGTGTGCGTACAGTGGTCATATGAGCCACAGGAGCAAAGGTCTCATCATAGTCACGACCATGCTCCTGTTGAAAACCACGAGCCACAAGACGCGCTTTATAGCGCTCAAGAGATCCATTAGAGTGGGTCTTAATCTTATAGACCCACTTACACGTGATAGGACGAACACCGGGAGGGGGAGAAACAAGATCCCAGGTTCCAGTGCGCTCAAGCGCAGCAATCTCCTCAGCCATGGCCAGCTGCCATTCAGGATGATGCTCAGCATCCTGATAAGAAGTCGGCTAGGAGGCAACAGAAATACCATACTGACTAGGAGAGTAACGGTTGGGGGCACGACGATGACGAACAAGACGAGTAGAGGGAAGCTCATCAGAGGAAGACGACTTAGGAGACGATGATGAAGAAGAAGGAATAGCAGAGGAAGACGACTCCGGAGAACGAGGAGAACCAGGAGAACTAGACGGAGCAGAGGAGGACGGTGTCGAAGAAGAGACAGTAGGGGGAGGAGATCCTGAAGAAGACACAATAGGAGTAGAAGGAGGTGTGTCAGGAAAGAGAAGAAAGGAGATATCTTCCACCGGGTAGGTACCAGTGGTGGGACGAGGATAGAAAGGACGCGTCTCATCAAAGGTAACATCACGAGAGATACGCATCCGACGACCAACAGGGTCCCAACAGCGATAGCCCTTATGCTCATCACTGTATCCAAGGAAGACACACTCAACAGACTGAGCGGTCAGTTTGGTGCGTTCGCGAGGCGCAAGGAGAACATAGCAAACACAACCAAACAAGCGAAGCATGGAGTAGTCTGGAGACTGTCCAGATAGGCGCTCAAGAGGGATACCACCCTGTAGAGCGGCAGAAGGCTGGATATTGATGAGATAAGCCGACGTAGCGATAGCCTCAGCCCAGAAATGCGGTGGAAGAGAAGAAGCAATCATCATGGCACGAGTGGTCTCAAGAAGATGGTGATGCTTACGCTCAGCAACGCCATTCTGGGCATGTGCGCCAGGACAGGAGAACTGAGCAAGAGTGCCCTGCTCAGCAAGAACACCCCGCAACATCTGGGAGATATACTCACCAGCAGAATCAGCACGAAACACACGAATGGGGGTAGAATATTGAGTACGGACCATGGCCGCAAAACGCTGATATATGGAGAGCACTTCACTACGAGAGCGCATAAAATACAACCAAGTGTACCGAGAAAAATCATCGATGAATAAAATATAGTAGCGATGGCCGCCTTTCGAAGCGAAAGGAGCCGGACCCCAAACATCTGAATGAACTAAATCAAAAGGTCGCTAAGATACAGACACACTAGTAGGATAGGGAAGCTGAATCTGTTTAGCCAACCTACAACCCTGACAATGTAAAGACCCATCGCCTGAGACAGACCCCAAAAGACCACGATGAACTAATGACGACAGGCGAGAGTCACAAAGGTGACCAAGACGATGATGCCACTGCTGAAAGGAGCTGGTAGCAGAGGCGACGACCGGAGAAGAGCTGGCAGAGGAAGTGGTAGCGGAAGGAACACGAAGCCAGTCTAACTCCCAAAGTCCTGAAGAGTCACGGCTGCGAGGGCCAGCTCCAACCAGGGCCTGTGTGCGACGGTCCTAAACAACACAAGAATCAGCATCAAGAATGACGCGACAACCAGAGTCAGTAAGCTGGCTAGCAGAGAACAGATTCAGCTTAAGGAGAGGGACATGAGAAATATCAGGAACAGAAAAAGAAGAAGTAAAAAGGGTGCCTCGACTAGAAACAGGAAGAGAGGTACCATCTGCCGTGAAGACACGGACATGAAAAGGGAGAGAATGAAGAGCGGACAGTAAAGAAGACTCAGAGGTCATATGAAAGGATGCTCCAGAATCCAGATACCACGGGGACATACCTGACCGTGTAGAAGGTGGTGGTCGCGCAGTGCCTGAAAATCAGTCACAGAACCAGCAGTGCCTGTCGAAGAAGAGCCTGTAGCAGTAAGCAGACCGCGAAGACTCCTGATAATGTCCTGATCGGAGAGAGCAACTGCTGAAGATCCGGAAGGAGCCGACTGCCCACGAGCCATCTGGTGTTGCTGGCGTAAACTGGGATCCCGTGTATAACAAGTGGCCCAAGTGTGACCATCCTTGTTACAGTAAGAGCAGTGACGAAGAGAACCACGACGACCCTGACCACAAGCCTGCTGGTGCTGACTCTGGCCCTGAGACTGCTGGTGCTGACTCTAACCCTGAGACTGCTGATGCTGACTCGGCCCCTGACCTGGAGGAGTGGGTAGTATCGGCGGTGGCACAGAGAACCGCGGTTGAGTCGAGGGCGCAGATGGCATAGGAGGACCACGAGTAGCAATCACGGATGGAACCGCAAGAAGACCAGCACCACGGAGACGGGTCTCCTCAGCCCGAAGCTTAGACAACACCTCAGAGAGCGGAACACGACCACGAGCATTCAGCTGAGCACGTCGGGGCTCAAACTCCTGGCGGAGCCGAGACAGAAACTCATAGATGCGGTGAAACTCCAAATCTGAGCGCACAATCTGGCAGCACGAGCATGTGCCACAAACAGCAGTACAGAGAGAATCAAGCTGACGCCAGATAGCAGCACTCTGAGTATATAACTCATCAATAGTTGCATCACCCTGCTGAAGAGCATGTTCCTGGCGAACCACAGACAGGTAAAGAGCATCCCCAGACGGCTGATAGCGCTGACGAAGATGTGCCCACTGAGCGGCAATAGTAGGGAGACTCATGAACTTAGTAGCATACTAGGGCAGAACACTGGAGGTGAGAACAGCAGCAGCACGAGCATCCTCATCGACCCACTGAGTGTAGGCAGTCAGAGCGTGGCGATAGGACTCGAGATCAGCAGAGTACTGCTTGAACTTCAGGTCATAAGCAGCAACAACACTATCATCAGCACTCTGAGCAGCATCCTTGGCCTCCCGAGAAGCATCAGCACCAAGAACAATTGGCGTCGACAGAAGAGGAGCCACAGGAGCAGGGGGGCACGACGGACAGGGGACCTCGCCGGAGAGCACACCCCAAAGACGAAGACCGCGCATGTGAACACACATAAAAGCAGCGAAATCAGGATAATTCGCGCCATCGAAGATCACCGGGCAGCGAGGAATCGCAACATAGCCCGATGCAGAAGACATCCCTCTCTTTCTCAATTTTTTTTGGATCTGTTCAACCGAACTGCAGATAGAGGCCGGCGAAATTCCGGCTAGTCGGGGCGAGAGCCGACGCCTAAGGGCCTGGGGAGGCCAATTCGGGCCGCCGGGGAGCGATTCCCGTCGGTATCGACGGCCTGCGGCGCTGGGACGCCGGCAAACTTGTAGCTGCTGGGGGCGGGTGACAGGAGGTCTTCAGGCCGGGCGGGCGGGTGCAGCAGCAAGGCCTCCTGCAGGGCGTCAGGGAGCAGCAGCAAGGCGCGTGACGAGGGGAGCAGCAGGGCGTCCTGCAGAGCACGCGGGCACGCCTGACGAGGGGAGCAGGGCGTCGGGCACGCGGGCATGCCTGACCCCGCGTGGCAACAGTCGATGAGGAGGTCGGGTGGACCAGGAGGCCCGTGGCGACGCCTGAGTGGATCTAGCGGGAGGAGGCCCGTGGCGACGCCTGAGTGTGCGTGGAGGCAGGACCCGCGCGTGGAGACGTGAGATCTAGACGTGTGATCGACGGGAGCAGAAACCGCCGATCTGGAGCAGCGACGGGGCCGATCTAAAGACGAATCTGGACCGATCTGAAGACGAATCTGGATCCGGATCGGACCAGATGGAACACGCAGATGGAAACACAGACGGAACGGGCGGCGACCGGCAGCGGCGACGACGGCAAGGCCGTCGGCGACAGGGACGGTGGCGGTTGACGAAGTTGCGAGAAGGAGAAGGCTAACCTTGCTCTGATACCATGTCAGGAATATGCAACTTGTATTCCTCTAGGGGCCAAAGGCCACAATATATAATACAAGTATAGGTGAAAATATGCAGGAAGCCCCCTAACATATGGGGAAACTACAATATACAAATATATACATCTAATTATGTCCTCGACCTGGCTGGCTGTTGGTCTGCCCTCGGTGACCCTGACCACCGCCGTGGGAGGCGCGAGATCAGGTCTACACACGGAGTGTCGGGGAGCTGGAGGAAAGCCGATTTGCTGGATCCATGGCCACAGAGCGTCGCCGAAGGCCTGGGACCCTGAGAACCGGGCACCACGACATGTCATGGTCTGTGTTGTCGTAGACGAAGCAGTAGAGCGGCGCAGTACGGTCCACCACGACGGTGAAGCCGGGATCAGGGAAGTCGGGAGGGGGGAAGCCGGGAGGAGGCGTCGCGCCGAAGGTAATCGGGGGACCCAACGGAACAAAGGTGAAACGTCGGCAAGGACCGAAGGCGATGCCGCCGCTCGCCGTGGCGGTGTTCCCATCGGCCTGCAGGTTGGGTGCGGTGGCGGCAGCGCGATCAGGGGGAACCACCGCCGGCCATCGAAGAGGTAGAGATGGAGGCCGTATGATCGAGATGATGACCTAGGTTTAAGGTTGCTGCCGGTTGCGATCAGGTTAGGTTTTGTTTAGGATTTCCGGTTGCTGCCTAGTAGAAAAAACACTCGGAAAGCTGGCCAGCGCTTCTCCAGGCCCAGGCTACCGTGCTGTACGGGCCTTTGTGGAATGTGCTCAGCTGCATTGGGCCTGGACGCCAGCCGCATCACTTGCTTAGCGTCCTGATCCCTCTATCTTAAAAAAAACTGTGACAACCCTCTAAAAAAAATGACCTCACTAGGAGGACAACAATGTATCCTGCTGCATTGGGTGGCAAAGGAGCTAGGGAACCACTATACTTGGAGGTTAGAACGAGTATTCTCCTTTTGCCGAGTCTGAACTTGCTTTTGAGATACACATGAGATCATTCAGGTAGAAAAAATAACGATCATTCAGGCTGAAAAATAACTCACCATAGCTACGTTGCTTTTCGACAATTTAGCTCAATGGCAGGTAAAGAAGTAGGCCGATGGTAGGACTCAATGACGACCTATGTCCTCAAGTCAGCACACCAACCGAGGTGAGGACATTGTGGACACCGGAGCTAGGGCAACACACCGGGATGAGCCAAGGTATCCTTGAGATGACACGACACATGGGCAAGGATGGCGTTAATATCGGAGCTAGGGCAACGTGTGGCATTGTGGCGGCGTTGATCGTATGAGCGAGATCGTGGGCGATGTGGCGGCGTTGATCGGCTGAGCGAGATCGTGGGCGTGCTGTTTTTTTTTATTGAGTGAGATCGTTCGCGATCATTAGGTTGTGTGGCAGAACGTGCGCGGAGGCAGTCCGCCGACCGGAGATTTGATGTTAACCGTTGATATGAGTGGCGGGCCATTGGTGCAATGTGGTTAGTAGGATGTGTGTAGGTTGATTAGGTTATTATGTGCCGTGTGACTTTAGAGGAATTTATATCTGCTTGTTTAATTATAGTGGAGATGATGAAAAATGCATATGTCAAAGTATTTCTTCACAAAGGAAAAGAAAAAGGACAAATAGAAAAAAGAACAAAGAAAGAAAGAAAAGAAAAAGGAAAATGGGTCCAGACATACAACTCAGCATGCAGGAGCAAGAATATTTTGTGCAGGATGCAGATCGACATAAATCACGTGAGCAAGGAACAAAGCCAGCGTATGGTCGCCTTTAGTTAAAGACTAAAAGTTGGCGAATAATGTATGGCTAGAACCGAGACGCATGTGTCGGCCCAAAAGCAAAATCGATATATTCCAATCCTTGATCATTATATGTACTCCCAATTGCGTATCATACTGCCATGTACCAGTACTAGCTATTGCTCACCACGCTCACGCGGCACAAAGTCAGAAGAAACAGTCCAGCTGGAAGGTGCAAATCTTGGCGTATTATTGAGCCACCACCTTCAGGTAAAACCCTTGTTTGGTTCTTTTATGTAAGGGAAGTCAAGTAGAGTTTGTTAGCTAATTTTGATCATCACATTATTTTTGGAAAAGGGTTGATCATCACACATTTGCATGTGCATGGAAGCATTAATTTTAGGAAATAACACTAAGAAATAATCAATTACGTATATTATATATATTTTTGTCTTCTCTATATGGCGTGGAATGCATAAGAGAAATACTGCCTTTATAAATCATAGTACATACCCTAGTGCTCATCTTGTTTGTACTCATGTTCAGGCATATCATCATGGCTGGTTATTGCACCGATGATGCATTGGCGGACTTCTCTAGGGTCATGGGAGGGCAAATGTTGCGAGTGAATGCTCTCATGGTGGTTAATGCCATATTGATGGGAGTCATGGTCGGGATAGGCGCCTATGGTCATCGCTACCGCCACCATCCATTGATCCGCTTCCTCTTCCTCGGTGCCACCATATTGTTCTTACCCATCGTCTCGTACATTATATCTATCACTAGTAATCAGCAAACCATTGCCGTTCCATCTCGTGGAGGTCACATCACAGTAATAGGGTATTGTAGTCCAAACGTCCACATGATCCTGATCTTGGTATGGACTGCCCTTGTTCAGATAGTCGGCATCAATACCACTGCAATAGTTGCCACTGATGCCAGAGAAGGTCGAAGCATTGCCCCCCCTGCGGTACTACTTGTGCAAGCAATATGGACTACCTACCTTGGATTTGGCATCATAGAAAATATAGATTTTGTTAGGCAGTCGAACCTAAAAGTTTTCGTCTTCTATTTGGTCATTTTAGCACCATTTTCTCTTATCTTTGCCAAAATATTCTTGAAGTATTATGCTTGGTACAGTGCTACACATTCTTTTGCATTTGGACGTAATCCTCGTCTTATTGTTGGATACATGATGCAACTGCCGGATAGAAGGCATCATGCTGAGGTAGCTAGTGGGCATACACCTCCTCCACTTATAGTTTCAAGGGAGGACACTGTGTTGGTAGAGAAGCAGCCTCATGGTTACCGGATGTGCAGTAGAGGTGACACGGCAAGGATAAACAACAAAGGTGGCTTAGTGACCATTGACAAAGTCTGGGAGTTGGATGACATTCTTCTCAAGTCAACAACACAACTCAAAGATGTATGTTTTTCATTTGCATTGTTCAAGATGCTAAGGTGCCGCTTTGCGAAATATGTGGTCCGTGAAGCTGGATTCATGAAGGCCCACAACTTCTTATGGCATTTGCTGCTTGAGGATAGTGATGATAAAAGGATACTGGGGGTGATTGCGTCCGAGCTTTCTTTCCTTCATGATTATTATTATTCATCCCTTGCAATCTCATACTCCAAGAATCGGCTGCCCATTTGGAACATATTTATTTCACTCTTAACCATTGTCTATTGCTTACTATGTGCAATTGACTTGATCACATTGGCAGTGCCGGCTTTGAAGGACATGCCAGATCACGATTTCAAGGATTTTATAGACATCTTCACAGGGCAGTTATCGTGCGTTATGAGCTGCATACCAGATCCTCCTCAAACTTCTTTTCCAAAAGATCCTCATCAAACTGAATTAGCTGGCTTGGATTTTGGAAATTTCTTATTTGATTTACTGCCACTGCTTTCACTCACTGCATTAGTCGTGCTTTCCGAGGTGAGGGAAATTGCGTCCTACATCTGCTCCGACTGGACTAAAGTAGCCTTAATGTGCCGCTATGTCTCTTGGCACGAATATCCTACATGGAGAAAATGGATTGGCAAATTGTTGGAGTGTAGATGCAAGCTACCGAGGCCTTGGAAGAATAAAATGAATCAATGCTCAATCCTAGTGCTCCATCCAAGAAACACGCCAGTGGATCTTCTTCGGCGTCTCATTCCGCTGCCTGAGCAAAAGAAGAACATCAAGGTACCTAGAGAAGTTCAGACGGCCATTGTCAGCACATTGAGAAGCATGAGAGGAGACCTAAGCAACGACATCAAGTCTGCACAACAGTTGGGAATCCAGGTCGGTGATACCTTCCTCCAGGCATGCAACACCAAAGGTACATCCGACGCATTGCTTGCTTGGCACGTTGCCACAAGCATCTTGGAGGTTAGGTACCCACACCCAACAACTTCTTCTTCTGATGACCATAGCGTCGCCACCAAGTTATCGCGCTACTGCGCTTACCTGGTGGCATATTCTCCTGAGCTGCTTCCGGATGACGATGCATGGAGCAGTGACCTGTACAAGGCCACTAAGAAGGATGCCCTGCGCGTCCTTTCCGCCGCCCCTGCCGTCACGTCGACGCTCGAGATGGAGTATCGGCAGCTGGTCGAGCTGTTGCTGGGCGCAACATCCAAGAACAACATGCTCAAGGACGGCGCAAAGCTCCGCGAGCAGCTGGTGGAGCTTATGGAGGGAGAAGAGGCAGCGTGGAAGACTCTGGCCGGATTTTGGTCCAAGACGATCTTGTACATTGCCCCGTCGGATAACCTCGAGGGGCATGCGGAGGCGATCGCCCGGGGCGGCGAGCTGATAACGCTCTTGTGGGCGCTGCTCGCCCATCTGGGGGTTGACCGTAGGCCTGAATCCACCGCAGATACTACCACCACAATGGATGCTTCTGGTATCATCTGAGCACTTGCATTGGGACAGTATTGCTACAAGTTTAGCTTTTTTTCCTTTCTTTTTTTGAGTGTTCCCCCACCGGTAGTTTTATGTTACATTCCCATCAATGTTTGTCTTATGGTGATTTATGAACTTGACTTTGAATTGTAATGACCAGTGCTTTATTTAGATTTGGTGAACCACGAAATTGTATTTACATTTTTAAACCTTCATTTATTTTGGAGGTATTTGTACTGGAGGTACAAAACGTTGTCACGCGCGAGCAAACTCATACAAAACGTTTCTAAACTTTAACCCACCATACAAAACTTTGTCTAGCAGAAACTATTTGGTCTAAAGCTGTTTCAAACCGGTGAGTTGGCAGCCACGTAGGATTGCTGATTTTGCTAAAAACCCCTCAGAAGAAATACAACTATATTTTTGGTCTAGCAAAAACAAAATACTGATCTAGGCTTTGTACTTGCAAATAATTACAGACTTGCCACATAGGCGGCGGCCGGGTCAATAAAATCTTGACGGTTGCGTGATCCTGCCAGAAAAGGCGCCACCTTCCTTCTCGACGCTGCTCCTCGTCAACGCGCTCCTGATCACCCTCGGCAGCGGCAATGGCTGATGACCCGATCTTCCGTCAGCACAATATGGAGCCGCCAGATTACGGTACGCATGTCCCTGCTTATCTCTGTCGTGGTATTGTCGACACGTACGCCATAGGGGTATCCCAACGGCGAGTTTAGAGACGTGGGGGGAAGACGGAGAGCGTCCGGGTCGGCGTGACACAGTTTACCTAGGTTCAGATCTCACGACGGTGGCGAGATCCTACTCCTGCTATAAATCACTATAATGGCAATAAGCCGAGTTACAGGATTACGGGGTTCGCTGTGTGCGGGTAGTGCTATGCACTTGGTGTTCTTCCCTAAAGGCTCTCGTAGGCCGGCTTATAAGGACGCCAGGACCTAGGGTTACATGGAGAGTCCCAGCCGGATACGGTTACAGAGTCCTAGACTAACACTAACTACTCTTCGTGTCCTCCAAGGCTCCGGCTTCCATCCAAGGGGGTGGCACGTCGCCTTCCATCTCCTGGCCGGACCTCCGTCTTGTCTATCAGCAACTGGGCCGCCCGGTTATGTCATAGGCCTAACCACCAACTGTGGGCCACCCAGGCTTGCCGGTATGAGACTATGCCGTAGGTATACCCATTTGGTATATCCACAACAGTAGCCCCCGGAGTTCTTCAAGATCATCGCGTTCCTCCGTCTAGCATTGAGCGTAAGTATCATGTCGTCTTCAATTTGTAGGCGTGCTTCGCGAACAATCTTGGAGAGCTCCCATATCATATTCTCATCCGACTAAGCCTAGACAGAGAGTTTCTTGTATGCTTCCGCGAACGAATCCAAGGCGGAGAATTATCTAACGAATCATTAGTGATTCTTCTAAGCTCTAGGAAAGTCTTCAATATCATCATCTATGCAGGATGATATGTAAGCCGGAAAAAATCACGGCTACCGGGCCACGGTCGTAAAGGCTACCAAACTGCCGACTTAGAGCCAACAATGTCACAAACATAAGAGCTTGCCGAATTAAGGTCTTAGACCCTCTCATATCACGGACGTTTAGGCCATCGAGCCATGTAACCCAGTGAAACTTCCGTGAAGGCAAAGTTAATGTCGAGCCCCCGGGTTTCTCTAGCCGGATTCTTCACCGTCTTGAATGTTTCTTGACATAACCATATGTAGCCCCCGAGCATTGAGTCGGCTTCGTCGAAGGCGGCTTGATGCTCAAAAGAACATGCATAATTGTACATCAAACGATTGTAGACCCGAGCGCCAAGTCGGAGTTTCAAAGGAAAATCGTCTTGGTGCTCTGAGAGTAGCTTCAGTAAAAATGCAAATAGTGTAGCCCCAAGCGTCAAGTCGGAATTATTTCTGCTTGGTGCTCCAAATAGAACTTCACAAAAATTCGACATTGATGTATCTCCCGAGTGTCAAGGTGGAATTCACTTGAATTTTCCGGCTTGATGCTCAAAGAGAACTTCACAAAAATTCGACATTGATGTAGCTCACGAGTATCAAGGTGGAATTCACTTGAATTTTCCGGCTTGATGCTCAAAGAGAACTTCACCGTATCTTAGAAATCAATGTACTGTAGCCCCCGAGGTTTTTTCCGGCTTGGACGCAAGGCGGGACAAAGCTCTTAAGTTAGAGATGTCAAGCCCCCGAGCGTCGATCCGACATCCTCAAAAGCGGCTCAAATCTTGGTCAACAACTGCGAACGCAGCCCTCAAGGCATCAAGCCTAGTGAAAATCCGGCTTAAAACACCTTAATTCAAGGAACGCGGCAATGTCCAAGCGTTACGTACCTGAAACATAAACATAAAAATACAAATATATTAAATTGTTCTTTTAATCGTGTCCAACAAACAAATGTAAGGCGGAACAAACATAGGCTTTGAACAAATGCTTTGAAGTTGAAACAATGCAACAATTGAACACATAAAACTGTTTAGGAGGAAAAAACTCAACTAATTTTTAAACAGTTTATGTAAATTTTTGTTTAAACAAGTGTTGGCCTATCCATTATTTTGGTTTTTATACTTGACCTTTCGTGAGACGGAAGACTCGCAGCGCAGAACTATGTCCTTGGGCGATGATGCCTAATGGCACCGTCCAGAACCCAAGGCCAAAACGCTGGCTTTGAGCGCTGAAAAGTCACTACTCCGGAATCCACATAAAAACAACAGAAAACGTGTATCTAGAAAACTTAAGCTAACATCCGAAGGCGGATTTTTTACATGATACTGGGGCCTTTAAACGGCAAGCCAGTAAAAAGTTTATACTCACGAGCACAAAGCAAATCGTGAAAAAGATATGACCAAAAACGAAAGCGGTAAAAGACTTAGAATACGAGTGAACGAATCTTAATCTCATGATCATAAATAATTAAAATAATAAATATAAATAATACTTAGCTGTTTAAGCGAAGTCGGTGTTGTTCACGACAAAGATGAATCCGTCCGAGATGTAGCTAGTCGGAAGGTCGTCACGATGAAGATGAATCTGGCCGGGATGAAGCCGGAAAATCCGTGATGTAGCGAAGCTGTCCGCGACAAAGTCAAAAAGACATACGATGATGACGACGGAAAGAAATCCGGACTGCTGCCGTATACGCAACATGTCAGTCGTCTGCATAGATCGCTGCAAAACCAGAGATGCATCTGACAAGGCAATGTTCGCTAGCGGCATCGTCCAGGATAAACTCGCATGTCCAATCGATCTCTTCAATGATTTTACTTCACGTGGAAGGCTAGCATGACTGCACGTCCACCAAAATAGCATGACCAGATTTTAAGCATATGCCATGTTACTTTTGCTTGCTAGACTAATCGGAGAACATGCGATCTCCGTTTAGGTTTCCAAAAAATCTATCCTGCCGTCTTGAGCCTTAATGGTCTAATCGCTTGATCTGTGCACAAATTTTGGGTCGGCCTATGCTCTGACGCGCGGCAACGGAGACAAAACAAATCAGACGGTCAAGGTCAAGGATTGCGGCAAAATATATTGGTACCAGCAAAGAAGATGTATGTTGACAGCGGCTCCATTAGCCTATCGGCGAGAAAAACCAAGCAACCAAGCAGGGTAACCGCTGATTTGTTGATGAAGATTTCCGTGACGCCGCCGACTTTTCCATACGCTCGAGAGGAGAGACGATCCTCTCCATACTCATAAGAGCGATGACAAAGTCGGAGCGCCGACGAAGATGTGATTTGACCGTCGTCGAAGACGACGAGGGATCCCGTCTGGATCCGTGCTGTAAGCGCCTCTTGCCCCATGGTGGACGCCAACTGTCGTGGTATTGTTGACACGTACGCCATAGGGGTATCCCAACGACGAGTTTAGAGACGTGGGGGGAAGACGAAGAGCGTCCGGGTCGGCATGACACAGTTTACCCAGGTTCAGATCTCACGACGCTGGCAAGATCCTACTCCTGCTATAAATCACTATAATGGCAATATGTCGAGTTACAGGATTACGGGGTTCGCTGTGTGCGGGTAGTGCTATGCACTTGGTGTTCTTCCCTAAAGGCTCCCGTAGGCCGGCTTATAAGGACGCCAGGACCTAGGGTTACATGGAGAGTCCCAGTCGGATACGGTTACAGAGTCCTAGACTAACACTAACTAGTCTTCGTGTCCTCCAAGGCTCCGGCTTCCATCTAAACGGTGGCACATCGCCTTCCATCTCCTGGCTAGACCTCCGTTTTGTCTATCAGCAACTGGGCCGCCCGGTTATGCCATAGGCCTAACCACCAACTGTGGGCCACCCGGGCTTGCCGGTATGAGACTATGCCGTAGGTAATACCCATTTGGTATATCCACAACAATCTCCCTGCTTATCCCTGATTATTCTCCCTGCTTACGGCGGCCATGGCGGATGATCTGATCTAGTTGTCCCTGCTTATCTCCTGTATCATCGGTGATCACATGGATTAGGGTTACAATCTCGTAATTAGTTAGAATATGGTGGACAAGATCTCTCTGTAGTTAGTGCTCCATCCAGGTAGTGCTCGATCAGGTAGGGATAATGGTGGACTAGATGAAGATATGTTTAATGATAATGGTGGACAAGATCTATTTAATGCTCTATAAGGAGTGCTCTGTAAGATGATGAAGATTCTATGGTTAGATCAGGTAGGTATAAAAGGTGATAAAGATTCTATGGTTAGATCAGGTAGTTATCAGATCAAGTTGTGATAAATGCTCTGTAAGTAGTGCTCTATAAGATGATGAAGATTCTATGACAAGATCACGTAGGTATAAAGGTGGAGTAGTTAGTGCTCTGTTGATTAGGTTGATATGCTTTTTGATCTAGGAGTTAGTGCTCTGTTTGATCAGTTTGATATGCTATTTGATCATTGGTACAGTAGTTAGTGCCCTGTTTGATCAGTTAGTGCTCTGTTTGATCGGGTTGATATGTTGTTTGATCATTGGTACAAGTTTGATCATTGGTACAGTAGTTAACTAAATCAAGTAACTGAATTTTCAGCATTGTAGATTTAGAGATCGTGTTCATGTTTCTTGCATTTTTTTTGTTTAGAATTTGACTGAGTACTTGATTTTGCTAATTTAATTATGTGAATTTGGTGCAGCCAATTGTGAAGACAAGTTTACTATAGCAATAGAGCACAATGGATTTTTTACTGGTTTGCATGAGGAGCCTCTAGAGTACTGTTATGGTACTATTGATTTTTTTGACAACTGCAAGTGTGACACATGGTCCTTACTGTGGATTGAGGATTTCCTTCATCAGTTGGGAATTGTGGTTGGTGAAAGGTTGAGTGTGTACTGGGTTTTGCCTGACAAAGGAATTAAAGATGGTCTTGTTTGCATGGAGAGTGAAGCTGATATTGTTTCAATGATAGTTGCATCAAAGAAAACCAAGACACTGACTCTTATTGTTGATCATGGTAATTTTGTCAAGGGGCTGAGGCCAGATGTTATTTTAAATCCAAGGCCAGTGCAGCCACATGTTGTGAATGATGTGGCATAAAAATCAGATGAAGAGATGGAAGTACCAAACAGCCCTACAAGGGAAGAAGATGGTTGGACAAGTGAAGAAGAGGAAGAACAATATGAAGAATATGAGACTAATTCAGAGTTCTATGACAGTGATTATGATGCTTTGGATGGTGATGATGACATGTATGAAGCACATGTTGACAGGGATGTTAATGATCACAATGAGCCAAATGTGGTACATGAAGAAGAAGATGATGCTTGGCTTGATCATGAAGATTTGAGGTTGACAAGAGAGCAAGAGCAAGAGCTGAAGTTCAAATTCAGTGTGTTCAATTCAGAAGTTGATATGGAACATCCTCAATTCAAAGCAGGCATGGTGTTTGACTGTATGAAAGAGATTATAAATGCCATCAAAGCCTACAGCATAAAGGAAAGGGTGAAGGTTGAAAAAAATAAGGAATGAGTCCAAAAGAATTCATGCAGTTTGCAAAGGAAAATTCCCCACTGCTGTCTGCACTTGGTTCTTGAAAGCTGCTGAAGATAACATGACAGAAGCTATTGTTGTCCAGGAATATAATGAGAAACATATGTGTGAGAGAGTTTGGGAGCTGGGGGCTTTGAGAGCTTCATTTCTGACAAACTACTTCATGGATGAGTTTAGAGACAACCAGAAAATGCATATCCAGACATTTGCAACAAAAATAGAGAGAAAGTTCAAGATGTGTCCTAACAGGTGGAAATTAAGAAGAGCAAGAAAGGAAGCATTGACCAGGATTCATGGTGATGCGGCACTACAATTCAGCTTGCTATGTGACTATGGACAAGAGTTTAGGACAAGGAATCCTGGTTCTAAGTTCTTCTTAACCACTAATCAAACTACTATTGATGGAGTAGTAAAGTAGCACTTAGCTACATTATACTGGTCATTTGATGCTTGCAAGAGAGGTTTTCTAGAAGGGTGCAGGCCATTAATTTGCATTGATGGGTGTCATATCAAAACAAGGTACAAAGGAGTATTGCTCACTGCAGTTGGAATTGATCCAAATGACTGCATTTTCCCTATAGAAATGGGGATTGTATAGGTGGAGTGCACAAGTTCATGGAAGTGGTTTTTAACCACTTTAAGAGATGATCTTAACATTACAAACACATCTCATTTTACAGTTATGAGTGACAAGCAGAAAGTAATTTCTATTCCTTTCTCTCTGTTATTTTTTCCTCAAGTTTTTGTTACTCCTAATCTTAACTCTATATTTATTCCATTAATTAGGGACTTATTAAAGTAGTCCAGACTGTGTTTCTCGATGCTGAGCAGAGATTTTGTGTTAGACACTTGTATCAGAATTTCCATAAGAAACATAAAGGGGAACACTCAAGAATGATTTATGGGCAATAGCTAGATCAACATGCATAGCTTCTTGGCAGAGAAACATAAAGAAGTTGGAAGCTGACAGTGAAAAGGCATATAAGTGGGTTGAGGAGCTGCAACCAAAC
This sequence comes from Avena sativa, assembly GCA_916181665.1. NCBI lineage: Eukaryota > Viridiplantae > Streptophyta > Magnoliopsida > Poales > Poaceae > Avena > Avena sativa. Next base: position 478,046,676 of record OV702299.1, on the reverse strand, counting down.
ACATGGATAAAGGCATTCTTCAGTGATTTTCCAAAATGTGACATGCTTCTCAATAATCATTCTGAGGTGTTCAATAGGTAAAACAATTAACTTGCTTTGTTTGATTCCATGTAGATGAAATTACATCACTTTAAATGATTTATTTCATTGTCATTCAATCATTTGTAGCTACATTCTGGATGAAAGGGAAATGCCTATGCTATCTATGCTAGAGAACATGTTCTACAAAATTATGCATAGAATTGTTGGCAAGAATAAGTAGGCAGAGAAATGGCCTGGTAGGATCTGTCCAAAAATTAAGAAGAAACTGGATAAGTTCACTGAATGGAGTGCTAACATACCTGTCATGAATGCTGGTGGAGGAATATTCAAAGTCACATCTATAGAATTTGAAGGAGGATATTGTGTGGATTTGAAAGCAAGGACATGTGACTGTACGAGATGGCAATTTTCTGGTATACCTTGCCACCATGCCATTGCATGCTATAGAGAAGATAGAATTGATCCAGAGAGTCTTGTCCATTCTTGCTACTCCATTGAGACACACAATAAGGCATATGACTACAACTTGTATCCACTGAGAGCTAGGTGCCATTGGGAGAAGCAAGATACCCCAGTTATTCATACACCACTGTTCACAAAAGTTATGGGGAGGCCAAAGAAAAACAGGAGGAAAACACCAGGGGAGGTCCAGAAAAAAGGTGCTAGAAAGATTACCAAGGCAGGCATGATAATGCATTGTTCAATATGTGGGCATGACAGCCACAATAAAAGAGGTCATGCTAAATATATGAAACAGCAGGAAAATATATTGCATCTCCAAGATAACCAAATTTTAGATGAGAATGGAGATATTAATATTCCTGACATTGAGAAGGTAGCTAAAAATTCTTTTGAAATCATATTCTATTTTTCATCATTAAATTGGCTAAAAATTCAATGTGTCTTGCAGCATATTTATCAAGAAAGAAAGCCAAGGTTGCTGCAGAAACTAGTGCTGCTATAGGAAGAGGTCAAGGAGAAAGTAGTGCTGCTACAAGTAGAGGTGGAAGAGGAAGAAGAGGGTACAACACAGGTCCAGGCTCACTCTACCATATGTGTTTTGGTGATGACTCGGAAAGATCAGTGTTGCCAGACCTAAATAAAGCTACTGATGAACAGGAAGAAGTTCCTGTGAGTCAGAGTGCTCCCTAGTGAGAAAGTTATGTGCCGAACAATTTAGCAAATAAATTCAAATAATGTAATTGCCACCCATGTTCATGGCTAAACTCATTTGTTGCTTGTTTTGACAATTAAAACCTTCATGGATATCAACATATTTCAGTTGCTGTCATTATTTTTGTGTTGCTTTCATTGTATTTTAGTTGTTACTGTCATAACCTGTCAGAAGTGCTAACAAAATTCAGGTACATGCATGACAAAATTCAGTTTACTTTGTCATTACAACCACCATTGTTTCCTTGCTATTTACCAAAAGGTTGCAACATTTCATACTCCCCAAAATGCAACTACACCATCTCCAATCCTACATACTACCAACTCCTACATACTACCACTAGATACTACCACTACATACTACCACCTGCTGCATTCTACATTCAGTTCAGTAACTACAAGCTACAATGTACATGCTACTGGTTCAGTGAACTGACCTACATCTCCAAAAGGCAAACATATGCTCCATTCTTCTTCTTCTTCTTCTTCTTCTTCTTCTTCTGCTACTCCAACTTCTGATTCTTCTACTTGCTTGCAGCAATCAACCCATCTCCAAAAGGCACCATCTGATTCATTGTACTAGATCCATAGGTCCACCTTGTGCTTCTCCTACTTGAGTGCAGCAATAACCAGGAATGTGAATAGGATTCACTCCTGGGATCCATGACTTTCGCAGACAAAATCTAGGAGGTGGCTTTCCTCCATATGGCTCCAACAGAAGCTCACACTCTTGCTTCGACATAAACTCAAAACAGAGCTTCTTCTCTCCAACAAACTTGCTAATCCTTATCATATTCGACAGCTGCTCCGAAGAGGATCCAGCCGCTGCCGCGCGACGCTTGATATACTCCAATGTGCACGATTTGACCTCTAACATCACCCTGCACTTGAACTCGGAATCCATCCGAACGACGAACTCACTGCCCCGGCGCCTCAACTCCGTCCCCATCAAGAGGAGCTCTTCTAGACTGCTAGGATACTTCAATTCCTCCTTCGATGCCATCCTCCGTACGTCGCCTCGGCCGTATGCTTACGCGACCTCTGTACGCCGCACATATCCAGCAAAACCGCCGCCGCCTCCTCCGTATCCAGCACCGCCACCTCCTCCTCCATATCCAGCACCACTACCTCCTCCTCTGTATGGATGTTGTCAGCCATATCCAGCAAAGCCGCCGCCGCCGCCTCCTCTGTACGCCGCAGATTTGCCAGCGCTAGCTGCAGGTACCAAATACTCTCCACCTTTTTCGAGCCGGGGAGGAGCGGAGAGGGGACAGGGACGCGAGGAGATGAAGCATGCAAAGACATGGCTGACATAAACAGAGCTAGGTCGCGACGGGGAGAAGGGGTGGCCACGATTTCTGTGGACGCGACGGCGGGAGGGATGGACATGATCTTCAGCCACCTAATACAATGTAGCGGGGATGGGGAGGAAGTGGTGGCGGAGTCGACGTGGGTGGGGACTGCGGGAGATGGGGAAGCGGAGGTGGAGATGGGGACAGCGGCGTCGTGGAGGTAGCCCGGCGTCGTCGTCGTGGGGAACGACGGCCGACAGAGCCGGAAAGTTCTGAGCTCTCACCTCCTGTGTACGAGTGGATAAAGCATGTGTAATGAGGACTTGTTTGCAAAAAACAAATTTTACAGGGGGTTTTAGGGCATGTAGCTTTTTGCTAGACCGAAAATATAGTTGTATTATTTCTGAGGGTGTTTTAGCAAAATCGAAAATCCTACGTCGCTGCCAACTCAGCGGTTTGAAACAGCTTTAGACCAAATAGTTTCTGCTAGACAACATTTTGTATGGTGGGTTAAAGTTTAGAAACATTTTGTATGGGTTTGCTCCCGCGCGTGACAATGTTTTGTACATCCAGTGCAAATACCTCTTTATTTTGCACAGTCTACTTTCACTTGCCTAGGTATTTCTGTTTATTCAGCCAGCGTCCTGTTCCTCTAGCTAGGGTGTGGTTCCGAGTTCCGAGTTCCCAGGAGCTTCTCCGTGCTATTTTTCATTTTGCACATCAATCTAGCGAGAACATCCGTGTCAGGGCATCTCTAACCGTAGCCCATAATCTTATCGTCTGCGTCCAAATCTGTTCGATCGGACCTAGGACAATGCTCAACGCCGACCCGCAAAAGGATTACGCGTCCTGAACCGGTCGTTTGAGTGTATTTTCGACCGAAATTTGGGCCTGCTGGTTTGCAGTGGGATGAAGGGCCCGTGCGTCCGAGCATGTTTTTGCTTGCAAAAGTTGTTTTGATTCTGTGTATTGTGCAACTTTGTTACTATATATCTCTGTTCTAAAATAGATGTTTTAGATTTGTCAAAATTTATATGAATCTAGATACTATTAATTGACTTTGATTTGTTAAAATTTAAATGAACCTATATACTAAATAGTGTCTAGATTTATTCAAATCTAGACAAATTTAAGACAATTAATATGGACTGGAGGGAGTATATAGGTTCATCCAAATTTGACAATCTAAGACATTTATTTTAGGACGGAGGGAGTACCAGATATCGTTGCTATGTGCAGTTATCTCTCCCCGGTTTCATCATGGTCACCCCTTTTCCATTTTAGCCCTATGTTGGATGCATTATTCAACCTCATGGCAAGTATATATAGACGTACATGGATCATCTTGGAGTACAAGTCAAGTTAGGCTAGAGTCCTAACTATCTTAAACTACCATAACAACCGTATACATACAATACTCTAACACTCTCCCGCAGTCGTAGTGGTAGCGTCGTGAACAACAGAAACGTCGCAAGCGGTCAGACTGGAGTGCCGAAGTAGACCAGTAGGCTGACATCCCCCGCAGTCGCAGAGGGAGTGTCATAGACGATGTCGCGGCGCGGATGCTTGAACTGTAGAAGAGGCTGATGATGCTCAAGCGAGGTGGAAGCCTTTGTGCCGATGTTGAGGGAGCGGAGAGCGTGGAGCGGTGCCGAGGTCGATGTAGCCGTGCGAAGGGTCGCCGTGATCGATGTCGTGGTCGGGGTTGCCGGTGTCGATGTAGCCACACATGAAGCCGCAAGCGCATAGTGCGCTAAGAGGATGACGAAGACGCGTCGAGGCAGGTCCAAGGTGTCGATCAATGCCGGAGTCGATGCAGTCCAAGCCATCAGGTACGATCGGCGCCAAAGTTTTGCCAGAACTAGGCGCACGTCGGGGACGAAAGCACATCTTTGGTTCTGCCAGAACCTAGTATGCCAAGAATAATGCGTCGCTGATGCGGTCGTGGCAGTCGAAGAGGAAGGTGTCGATGCCGAAGAAGACGTTATCATGTCGACAAAGACGAGGCGTCCGGCGCGAGTTTGCCAGAATCGGGAACGCGTCGGGGACGAAGGCACGCACCGGTGTTGCCAGTACCAGGCGTGCATGGGTAGTTTCCATCATGAACCTGTGCGCCAGTATCGTAGGACGATGCCGACGAGTTCGATGTGGAGAAGACATAGAAGGCGGCGAAACCAACGGCGACCTAAAGTGGTCATGCTGGACGCCTAGAGAGGCGCGACGGCGGTACTCGAAGTAGGCGAACAAGAACCCGGCGACGTGACGAAGACCATGCACGGACGGCGGTGATCTGCGCCTAGGGAGGCAGCGCGATGTAGCCAGGAACGTCGGTGCGCGGAGACGGCGATGAGGTGACGGCGGGCTGAGGCAACCGGCACGTACGCGCTTGTGAGGCGCGTTGGCAGCCAGTGGGCACTGCAGCCCGAAGGGGCGACGCTGCGGCAACCCGTAGCTCAATCGGTGGTAGGCGCGTGCTCGAGGACGTGCTTGGCGTAGACAGGCGCGATCAGACCGACGGTGCGCCGTATGCGCACATCGAAATCGATGGCAGCATTGTCGGTGAAGTCTCGGACGATGACGACGAAGACGATCCGAGGGAGGGCAGCCGCGGCATCCTTCCAAGGAAGGCGTAGCGGCCTTCCGCGGTGCGCGGCAGCCTGCCATGAGGCCGCAACAGCCTGCCGAGGCAGGCGCGATAGCGTAGAGGGCAGGCGCACAAGCGCAGTGTAGATCGTCGGGTGCCGATGGTTGGAGTAGAGGCGTGGCGATGATGACGGCGATGGGCGACGCAATCCGATCTAAGATCGGTAAACCAAAAAAGAAAATCGATCAAGAGATCGGAAAAAAAGAATTGCAGGACAGCCGATCACGGATCGGTGGACGAACCCTGCGTACGGGTTGCGCGGGCCCTGTCGGAGATCATGGAGATCGACCTCCCCGGGGGCGGCGCGGCGGAAGCGTGTCGGTAGCGGGTAGGGTTTGGGATCGGTTTAGGCTGATACCATGTAAGAGTATGAGAGGGGATTGACGGAATATGTTGGATGTATTATTGAGTCTCATGGACAAGTATATATAGACGTACATAGATCATCTTGAAATACAAGTCAAGTTAGGCTAGAGTCCGAACTATCCTAAACTACCATAACAACCGTATACACACGATACTCTCTGACACCTTTGTCTTTTATTACTAAAAAACTAGAAAACATGCCCGTGCGTTGCAGCGGGAAAGAAATAACATCGGAAATAACTCGAATGGTCAAAAATTATTTGATACATTCTTACCTATCTAATAAAATTGATATAAATATCTGTCATATGAGCCCTTCTATACATTAGAGGTTGTTGCACTAAGTTCCTTTTCTGTTGCGATATATGCATGGTTCACCGTAGCAATTGATTCTTTGCATAGTGTGTTGCACCTAAAATCACGATTAGCTATATACTTTTCTAATCTAACTTCCTCTTCTGTTGTTAGGATATATACAGGATTCACCATGGCATTTGATTCTTCGCAAGGTGTGTTGTGTCTAATCACACGGTTGATTTTATTTTGTCCTAATTTAGCTTCCTTTTGTTCTAGCTTCAGATTAGCATATTTCTTACTTTTTTGTGCACATTGTTTTATCCCTTGTTCTGGCTTTACATATTTCTTTGTCTTTTTATTTGATTTGTTGTGCTTATAAGCTTCACAACGCTTCTTCAGTCTTGCATGCTTCTATTCATCGGTCATCTGTGCATACCGCTCTCTATCACTTTTTCTTCTTTGTTCTTTAACATCCATGATTTGAGGTTCCAAATAAAATCGTGTGCCTACATGGTAGAATTCATACAGATACAAATGATACACACAAAAAATGACTGCATGACAAATAGTGAAATTAATAATCAATGAGATAGAAATAAATATAGATAGGGATTTTATTCAGTCAATATCCCCACCCATCTTGCTGAAACATCCATGAAAATACTAAATTCTTAACACAAGCATCCTTGATTGGTTCAATTAGCCTAATATTTTGATGGTTAGTTGTCAAAAATCTACCCGTATTCTGGCGGTGTTTTGTCAAAAATCTAAATTAGTGGTGGTTTTTTGTTAGAAAATAGTGTGAATCAGTTTTTTCCGCAACGACCTGCCACAAATGTGGTGGTTTATTGTCAAGATAGTGAGTGAAATGAATATAAGGATAAGTTCGTGTCTCTAAAAATGCCTACAAGATAGTGATTGAAATAAATAAATAAATAAATGAATAAATAAATAGTAAACCGGAACGAGATGTGATCAAATATAGACTACGTGGTTCCATTTAGGCAACATACCCACCCGTCTTAGCAAAACCTCCATTGGAATACTATAAGTCGCCGAGCCGCCCAACACAAGCAGTGTTGTCCTCTCACTCTAACTGGTGTGTTGCTATGGTTAATTTTAACTAAATATTTTTATGTGATAGATAAGTTAGGACATTATAATACAGTAATCACAATAGGCTACTAATGAGTTTGATTGTGATTGGGATGCTCTATTTTCATTTTCAGTATATAAAGAGACGAATCATTCAATCATGTAAGAAAGTGTACGGGATGGACTAACAAGAAAGTTAGAGAGTACAATTAGCCTGTAGACCTGAATATACCTCAATGTATGGTTTCTTGACTGTTATACAAAATCAGAATACTCTGTGCACTTTTCGTAACAGAGAACTACCGGGCTTGAATGGGTGGAGTAAAATGAAAAGCTTCTAAGGTTCCATCGTGTGTCTGCCTGTGTGGTATACAGGAGCCAAATTCCTTCAAGAAAGAAAATCCCGTGTGGATAAGAAATGCTCATAGCGGTAGCCATAGAACAGCCCATCGTTCTCCCCACAAGTCTTCTCTCCCGAACAGAAATCAACGGAGTCCACTACACACGCACCTCAGTAGACGGATTCAGGCGCCGTCGGCGGAGTTTGGGGAACGGCGGCGCTGCCGGTGCCTAGGGCGGGGGTTGCAAGGGATTCCAAAAGATTAGGCCGTTTAGTGAGGAGTCGGTGGCGGAGGCCCGGATGCGGTGGTCTTGAGCAACGCAGGAGGATGCCACGCCGGAGGGCTTCTCCCCCTCGGGCTCCGGAGGGCGTCGCCATGTTGCGCACCGGCCCTTGGCCGCTATCGAGGCCGCGCCTGATGCGGCCGCTGTTTGCAAGCACACATCCGCGGTGGTCGGAAGCGAGATGGTAGAAGACACGGGATCGGTCGATGTCGTGCATGCCATTACATGGTTGAGAAAGGAAGGAAATTCATCACCGCTGCTTACCGTGCGATCTGAGGCCTCCCTGCCTCTGATGTGCCAATTTGGGGGAGAATATCTTTTTTTCCTGCCTAATCCTTTAGCCTCTGTTCTCCTATGGATCAATTCGTCCTTGGCAGGTTGACGGCGCGGCGAATCTTCTAGCCTCTGTTCTTCTATCGATGAATTCGTCCTTGGCAGGTTGATGGCACGCAGCGAAGAACAGATCCCTTCTCTTGATGTCTGCTCGTCGCCGGAGATAGGATGCGGCGGCAGCTGGAGGGGATTGGCGCGGCTTGTGGGGAGAGGGGCTGAGCTAAACGTTGGATTTATTTCCGCGCTCCCTCTTCACCGGGATCGTCGAGGAGGTCGGACGCGTGCGCCGCATCGGCCCGCCGTCAACGCCTCCAGGCGGCGGCAGTGGATGTCGGGATTAAATGAACCGTTTTCACTTAGCGAATGGCAACGTGGGTAATATTTCCAAAACAGTAGGGGCAAAACGGTCCAACTGAAAATCGGAACGAAAACGAGGAGGACGAACCTACCTCTGTGTAATATATAGAAATAGTCCATATGGACACCAGCTAGGCCTGACATGTGGGGTCAACTTGCCCGTAAGTAGAATACGTACCTCTACCCTAGGCAAGTAACCTGGATGGTCTTTGATGTGTATTCAGTGACCATGAAATCGGTATAGTGATATACGGTAACTATTACTCGTTGTGGTTACCGTACATCACTATACATCACTATACCGTTTGTTTCAACTAGTGTATGTATTGTTTACCTAAAAAGAGGATTAGTGCTAAAAAGAGGATTAGTGCGTATTCTTTAAATGTTCGTTGCCACGGCTTTAGCTCTTTCATCTTTTATGATGGAATGAAAAGGAAAAGAAAAAAGAAAATAAAAATAAAAGTAAAAGTAAGAAAAATGAATAAAGGTAAGATGGGTCTACAAATTCAATTCAGCATGCAGGGGACAAGAATATCATTTGCAGGATGCTGATGGACATGATCACGTGAGCAAGGGACAAAGCTACCCTATGGTCACCTTTAGTTAAAGAATAAAAACTGGCAATTACTAGACACATGCATGTGTTGGCACTACAAAAGCACAAACGATATATTCTCTAGTCATTACAAGTACTCCCAAGTGCGTGCGGTACTCAGATGTACTCCCTCCATTTCATAATATAAGATATTTTAGACCTCTTTTAATGTATATAGATCCAGAGTAAATCTACGCACTAAAAAAGATTTTTTTTATGAATTGAACAATATATTAAACATCAGGAGAGAGCTCCCGTGCACATCGCGAGGACACAACCTCCGGCACAGACCCAAGCCAAGTTACAGTATGACGTTTAAGTCTACCAAAGTTAGCTAGATGATGACTAACCTGATTTTTATTCCTATCTATTACACTTAAATTAAAACCTCCTCCTTGATGTAAAAGGCTTCTAATTTCAGACACTAACAAAGCATGGCTTGATCTATCAGTCTCCATCGACATAATCATGTTGACCGCCTCTTTTGAGTCTAGCTCCACCAAACATGGTTTATCCGACGAGTTTCGTACCATTTCAACGCCTTCACGACATGCCAAAAGCTCCACCTCCAAAGGTGACACACATTGCTGTAGGTATCTGCATGCCGAAACAATTGGTTTTCCTTCCTCATCACGCAGCACTATGCCCGTACCCCCATCACATGTCGATGTTTGAAACGAGCCATCGACGTTTAGCTTGATTGATCCAGGTGACAGTTTGACCCACGTAGTGGCTCTGATCTCCTTCTTCTTCAGCTTCACCCGGCCAGTCGCGGAGGCCACAAGTTCCCCGGCTGCTGGTTGCTTCCCTTTGAGATCGTCAACATTGGGACAATATTTAACTGTCACCAAAGAATCAACATATGCGCAGAGGAAGATCCTGGAGCTCTCCACGGGAGGCGGAGGTTTATCATGTTATGACTTCATTCCACACATGCCAGAATCCGCCACAGTGTATTTGCATGCGAATAATCTCCGACTGGCCCTCAAGGAGGTGCAACACCCATTCATCGTTAGCTCCGTCCACCGTCGCCATGGATGGCAAATTCCACACGATTTGCATCTCCTCCCAAAGTGCGCGAGCTCTTGGCATCTGCAGAAGATGTGGTATGTGTTCTCACATTCCAAACCACAAATTGTGCAAACATTAGTTATTTCCATGTTCCTTCTCCATTTATTTTCCCATGTAGGTAAGGAGTTTGTAGCTAATTTCCAGCCAAATATGCGTACCTTTAGGGGGGCAGGGCACCCACAAAGTTGGTCCCAAATGACACGGCGGCCTCCGGTGCCCTGCTCGCGGCGCCTTGATTAGGCCGGCGTTTTTCCTCAAGACCCAGCTGATATGCCGACTTGACGGAGAAAACACCAGTACGTGTTGGTTCCCATGCCAAAATATCCTCCTGCGAGAAATAACGCCGCAATTTTCATGATATTCACCACATCAATTTGCATGAAATAACGCCGCAATTTTGCTTCATCCCAAGTTCCATCCGGCGAGATAAGCTGAGATACCCTCCATAGCCTTCATCTATTTTGGCTAGACAGAGGCCGGTAAGAGAAGGGCCGTGGAATCCATGGATCGCGCCAGATGCGTATATTCTCACCGCTACCAATTCGCCAAATAAGGCCCTTTTTCAGCAGCTCTAGACCATGTTGTATTCCTTGCCAGGGAGCTGAAGCATTTGCTGAAAACACAGTGTCCTGAAGTTGGCCATTCGGATAGTATTTGGCCTTGAGCACCCTTGCGACCAAACTCTCAGGAAACACTAACAGTCTCCAAGCCTGTCTAGCGAGAAGCGCTTGGTTAAAGATCCTAAAATCTTTGAACCCCAAGCCTCCATGTCTCTTAGCACATGTGATATCATCCCAATTTTTCCAGTGTGTTTTACGTTTTCCATCACGTGATCCCCACTAATAATTCCTCACCATGCGAGTAAGATCATCACAAACTGACAGTGGCAATTTAAAAACACCCATAATGTATGTTGGAATTGCCTGCGCCACCGCCTTAATTAATATTTCCTTTGCACCCTGGGATAAGAGGCCATCCCCCACACCAGCAGCCTTTTCAGTAATTTCTCTTGTAGGTTCTGAAATCTTTCCTTGTGCATACGGCCATCCGTGGTAGGTAATCCGAGGTACTTTTCCTCTAACGCATTTGCTTGTACTTGGAGTATTCTTTTCACATCCTCTTTTACTTTCGCTGGACATGCATCACCGAATAAAATTGAACACTTCTCACGGTTGATGAACTGTCCCGTGGCGACTTTAAACTTCTCAATTGTGTCCTTTATATGCTGTGCCTGGGTAGCATCAGTTTTGAAGAATAGGATCATATCATCGGCAAACAAGAGGTGTGAAATTCCTGGAGCACGCCGACAAATCTTTACCGGCTGAATTCTATACTCATCCACTCCTCTCTTCAACAATGCAGATAAGCCATCAGCTACAAAGAGGAATAAAAACGGGGATAAAGGATCACCTTGCCGAAGACCACGCGACAGTGCAAACGATTCAAACACGGCTCCATTAAGTTTAACCGTATATCTCACCGAGGTGACACATGCCATAATCCATTTCACCCACTGATGAGAGAAGCCAAGTTTAGTCATCATTTGCTTCAAAAAATTCCAATCTACCCGATCATATGCCTTTGAAAGGTCAAGCTTATAAGCACAAAAGCTTTTTTCCGGATCTCTTGCTGTATATGATGCATACACTCAAACGTAAGGATATCATTATCCGTTATTAGTCTCCTTGGAACAAATGCACTTTGGGCCTCTGAAATTAGACCTCCTAGCAAAGGACGAAGTCTATTAACCAGGCACTTAGAAATAATCTTATAGACAACATTACACAGACTTATTGGCCGAAATTGGGAGAGTGTTTCCGCTTCATCCACTTTTGCAATTAGTACAATGAATGTATCATTAATTCCCGGGTCCATAACTCTTGTATTGAAGAAATGTTTTACTGCTCCTATAATTTCCTCCTTCAAAACCCCCCAATTCCGCTGAAAAAAACGACCTGGAAAGCCATCACCGCCCGGGGCTTTTAACAGCCCAATTTGGAAGAGCGCATCGGATATTTCCTTGTCACTGAATACATCACACAGTCTCTCATTATCCTCTAAGGAAACCAAAGGCTCAAACAGCGCCACCAAAGGATCCTGATTAATGCTAGGATCAGCCTCAAATATTTTTTGAAAGTGCTTCGTTGCCAAGATTCCCATAGCAGATCTCTCAGTATGCCACACTCCATTACTATCTTTGAGCTTCTTAATGTTGTTTTTCCTTGCCCTCCAAACAGCTTTGCTATGAAAAAACTTCGTGTTTTGATCCCCCTCTTTTAGCCATTCCAGCCTAGACCGCTGCATCCACATCATCTCTTCTCTATAAAGTACTTCATTCATTTTATCTTGGACAACTCTTATTTCTTGCCGATCAGCATTCATACTCATGAGCTCCTCTAGTTTTGAGCGAGATAATTCAATTTCCCGTGTGACTGAACCAAATTTATCTTTCGCCCATTTGTGAAGTTTCACCATTACCGAGCCCAGGCCGTTGTTAATGTCGCCCATCGACACCTTTGGTCCAGCATCGGCCCATGCGTTTGCCACTCTCTCCGGCAGACTTGGGTCTCGCTCCCACATGATTTCATATCGGCGTTGAGTGGGTCGTGGCCCTAAACTTGCTTCCTTTTTATATTCCAGCAGTACCAAGCAATGATCGGAATAGGGGTAGATCTATGCAGAACTCTGTACTCAGCAAACATGTTCCTCCAATTATTATCAGCTACTGCCCTGTCTAAACGAACTTGGACGTTTTCCATACCACTTCGCCTGTTATCATACGTAAAAGTAGGACCGAAAAACCCAAGTCGACCAATTCGCATACCTCCAGAGTATCACAGAACGCAAGCATCTGATTCTCATTCCTTGGTGTAGCTGATTGATGTTCAAAAGACCACATTGCTTCATTAAAATCCCCCATCACAACCCATGGAAGATCCGACTGTGATTTAAGTGTTTGCAGCTTTGACCACATTAGGTGCCTATCCTCCATTCTTGGCTCCCCATAAACACACGTTAGACGCCAAAGCGGCTCACTAGGGGAAATTCTGACAAACATGTCAATATATCTTTTTGTTACCTCTTGCACATCTACATGAATTAGCTCACTCCAATATAGAGCTAAACCTCCACTCCTTCCTTCACTATCCAGTCCCGCAAAGCCCTTCAAACCCAGCCTTCCACGTAACCTTTTCATTTTATCCGCCTTTTGTCTAGTCTCACAGAGGAAAATTAAGTCAGCCTTGGTTGATCTAGCAAGGCCAACCACATCACGAACTGTCGGTTTATTCCCCGCACCCCGACAGTTCAAACTGAAGCAATTCATTGTCCCTGGCGGCGCTCGAGGTTGGAGCCCGCCGTCATTGGGATATCTGGTTTGTTCCTCTTCTCCACATCTGTAGTTCTGTGACGTTTTTGGTCCCTCTTAGGAGGGGGACTTGAGGCCACGACACCTGCCCCAGACTGAAATTTGTTCACTAGGTCTCCAACTTGATGTTTACCATCACCTGCTAGCACTAGCTCCTTCCCATTAATGTTCAAATCACCACCTCCAATAACCCTCTCCCTTGATGGATCAGTTTCCATGACAACATCAGTGTCCTCACCGACCACTCCAGGTGTCTCCTCTTCCTCCTCATAATCATATTGTCTAGCCCCTCGACCACAGCCACGCCCAGGTCCAAAACCACCTCTACCCCGTCCACGGCCAGCAGGACGAATAGCCCAACTCGCGCGTAGATTCTGAAATACCAAAGCCGATGGTGGATGAACTCCATCGCCATGCTCAGTGCTCAGATGGCCAATCATCCCACAGAGCGCACACCAATCAGGCAATCTCTCATATTTAACTAGATAAATCTGCCTTATTTTTTCCTTGATCAGGAAGACATGATTTTTAGTGGCTTTCATACATCAAGCCAGACTCTAACACGGAAGAAATTCCCAGCAAAATCACCTACAGCAGGTTTCATTGCAACGAACTCGCCCACCTTGGATGCCAACGCACTGATCATATGTTTGAAACCATCAGGTAAATCATGAATCTGAATCCAGATTTTGAATTTGAACAGAGATACATCCGAGGGTTTAGTGAATCCATCATAGGGGCGATGATCACTGGGTTCCCTCGAAAAGTCCATGGCCCTCAATTCCATCACCTTGTCCCAATCTCCCAAGCACGAAAACTTCAGCGTATACAGGTTGTTATCCAAGGATCTGAATTTGACTTCCTGGGCAAGGTCCCAAGCGTTGCGCATGTTTTTGTAAAACCAAAAATCACTGTATTCTCGATCAGTACAAACCCTAGCAATGGCCAACCACCTGGTCGCATCTGTCGGCAGCGGCTCCTGATCTTCAAAGACCACATCGTCCAGATCATCCTCCTTAATGCCCAGTTTCCGCATCATCTCATCCAGATCGCCATCCTTCACACCTGGGCCAGATCCGCTAGGTTCCATTGCCAAAGCCAAGGTCAAACAAGCTATAGCTTTGAACTCCCGAACGCCACACCCGACGATCCGCGACGAGATCTAGAAGCTACACGAGGCAGCTCGGTCAGATCGGTTGCAGAGGTCGGCGATAGGGCAGGGGTACGAGGACTCGACAGTCGCTAGAGCGCCGCGAGAAAAGAAACCCTAACGAGAGGGGGGGAAATTGGAGCAGTTGATAATTGAGTACACTAAAAAAGATTTAGATACACTCTTTTCATAAATTTAAAATATTTATATTATGAAACAAAGGGAGTGCTAGAAGTACTAATAATTGGCTATCATTATCACTCTCACGCAAAACCAAAGTCAGAAGAAAATAGTTCAGCGGGGAGGTGCAAATCTTGGTGTATTCAGCCCTTTTTTGGTTCTTTTATGCAAGGAAAATCCGACTATTGTTTAGAAGCATGCTTTTTTTTGCGGATCGTTTAGAAGAATGTGAAATTAACGACCTGATCTCATTTGCAAAAAAGAACGACCTTGTCTCATTTGCAAAAGAAAAAAAACCCAACCTGTTATAACTCATTGCGCAGAACCAGGATAGTCTCTCTTATAATTAGAAACAAGATCATAACTCTCTCCTTGTAAAAGATATCATTTTTATCATATTATATATTAGTTTGATCATCAGTTTTTTTGGTAAAGATGTTGATCATCACACATTTGTATGTGCATGAAAGCATGAATTTTAGGAAATAGCACTAAGAAATAATCTTTTACATGACATATGTTTCGTCTTCTCTAAATAACATGGCATAAGAGAATAGAGCCTTATAAATCATTGTGCATACCCAATTGTTGATCGTGTTTGACATTTTATTGTTTGTACTTATGTTCAGGCATATAATGTCTAGTTCTTGCACCGATGATGCATTGGCGGACTCTAGCACCCCGGGTAAAACCACTACTAGAAATCGCATGTCTTTATCTCTGTGTATCATCATGCATGTTTGTTCATAAAACTATTTTGCGGAAACCTATTCTTGTTTAACATTACTTCCCTCTGTTACTTTAAATTAAAACCACAGGCTTTTTCGTGATATCTTATTTGTCAAAAACTATTTTGCATAAGGCTATTAAAAATAAATTAAATAAAATAAAAGGTGTTTTTGTTTATTGGGGGAGGCAGCCGCCGGCCGGGCCCAAAAGGACCAGCCAGTAGACGGCCTACAACCCCAGGAAAAATAAAACCCTAACCCTAGATACCACCTCAAACCCTAGCACCCCACCTAATCCCTACCTACCGCCGCCACACACCAACACGCATGTGCGCACTCGACCAACTGAAATATTGGGTATCACCTTGGGAGAAAATACCATGAATATATATGTGAAGTATCCCCCAAGGTGTGGAGCCAGAAAACTTGCAAGATCAAAAACCGCAATAAGATATGCAAGTGAAATCCTTATTTGATGAACTAGAGCTTGTTATGATGATGACCACAAGCTCTAGATTCTCTCATGGAAAAGAACCAAATAACAACCAAGAAAGATGATGGAATAAGTGCAAAGGTTTGAGCTCTCTCCGAACGATGCAAACGAGACACCCGCTTGAGAGCCCCTCTTGATAGAACGGCTATCTATCCTAAACCCGGTCTCCCAACTAACAACACGATACCGGCAAAATAAAAGCCCTATCAAGAACATACCTTTGCCTTGAGCATCTCACTTGAACTTGATGTAGATCGTCTTGTTCTCCTATAGTGGGAACACCTTTCTTGGATGCTCTTGCTTGATGAAGATGAAGACTTACAAATTTCTCCCCCATACTCCATGGGGAAACCTCTTCTTTGAACTTGTCTTCATCACTCCATGAGCACGAGAATGGCAAGCTTCAAGCATGAGATCTTCTAGAGATGGCGCATCTTGAGCTCGCCCTTCTTCAACCCTTCTTGAGGTTGATCCATCTTGATGCAACTCTTTGCACATGTCTTGATCAACCTTCAAGCTCCTTCTTTCTTCATGATTTCAATGGGCACAAAGCCCTTGGACATTTCTTTATCTTCCAACCTTGATACCAACACATGGCCCAAGCGATGCCAATGGACAAACCTACAAGTGAAACTCAATTTACACATTAGTCCATAGAGATTGTCATTAATTACCAAAACCACACATGGGGGCATACATGCCCTTTCACTCTCTTTTACTCTAAATTTTATCCTCCCAGTGAAATCCATAAGGATAAAAATCTTATATATAACTTTTGGCCTCTTGATGGAGAGAGTACAGCTCAAGCTTGGGGGAGATTGAAGTTACTAATGCTTAAATGTTCTATTCATGAACTCCCTAACAATATTATTCTCAATAACTTTTATGCTAGACTTTCTCTTCATGATAAAGATTTACTAGATGCTTCTTGTGCTGGATCATTCACACGTATGAAGGAAGAAGCTAAATGGGATCTCTTAGACCTTATTCAAGATAACACTGAGGCTTGGGAGAATGGCAAAGGAAGAAAGTCAGGTATAAACTATGATTATGAATGTATTAAATCTTTTATAGGAACTGATGACTTCCGTGATATTAGCAATGAGTTTGGTCTTGATTCCCAAAGTATTGCCAACTGTTTTAAGGCCTTTGCCTCTTATATAGAAATTCCCAAGAAGAAGTGGAATAAGTACCTGATGTCTACGCACTTCTATTCTTGTAGACAGTTGTTGGGCCTCCAAGTGCAGAGGTTTGTAGAACAGGAGCAAGTTTCCCTTAAGTGGATTACCCAAGGTTTATTGAACTCAGGGAGGAAGTGGTCAAAGGTATTCCCTCTCAAGCAACCGTGCAATTAAGATACAAGAAGTCTCTTGTGTCCCCAACACACCCAATACACTTTTCAGGTGTATAGGTGCACTAGTTCGGCAAAGAGATAGTGAAATACAAGTGGTAACAGTGCCAGAAAATAGCTTGATGGTGAGGTAAAGATTAAAGGCAACAAGAAGGAAGCAAGCAAACATGCAACAAATCTAGAAGCAAACGGTGTTTCAATGTTTAGAAACAAGGCCTAGGGATCATACTTTCACTAGTGAACACTCTCTCATATAAATATCCTCTCTTCATGATACTACTCTTAACTACTCTTCGGTTGGACACTCTAATCCATGGTAGGGCCTTCCCCAATCTAGATAACCCCACACTGTCACCTTGAGCGCTAGTTGGTTCCAACAAACACCACAATTTCATAAAGACATCCAACTCCAAATATAACTCATAACAAATATATATGTAGTCTAGCTTAAGTGTCACACACGGTATGCACGCTGTTACTTTCACACACGTGGGGAAAAGCATAGATCTATTAAAGCACAAACAGTATTTATGTAGACTCAAACCTAAGTGCCACCATGGCGTGCACGCTGTCACTTTCACACACATGGGGAGAGCAGAGATCTATTGAATCACTTGAGTAGCAAGGTAGATCTACTTGATTACAAAGATCATGACCACAACAAGATCATGCATAGAGAGAGAGAGATGAACACATAGCTACCTGTAGAGCCCTTAGCCTTGAGGAAGAACTACTCCCTCATCATGGGAATCAGCAATGGTGATAATGATGGCGATGAATATCGATGGAGATGGCTCCGGGGGCACTTCTCCATCTCGACAGGGTGCCAGAACAGAGACTTTCTGTCCCCCGAATCTTCCCTTTGGTGGCGGCGGCGCTACGGAGGTTTTCGTGGCTTTCTGATGGTGGATCTAGGGTTTTTGGGTCGGAGGCTTCATATAGGCGTAGGAATCAAGGTCGGTGGGAGTACAGGGGGCCCACACCCCCTCCAGGCGCCCCCAGGGCTTGCCCGCGCCTAGGGGGGTTTGGCCACACTGTGGCCCCCCTCCGGCTCTGCTTCGTGGTTCCGTGTTCCCCTTAGTGAAAAACTGACTTTGGCTTTTGTCCCGTACAATTCCGAGAATATTGATTTTCTGCCTTTTTGGAACAAAAAACAGAAAAAAACAAGCAACTGGCACTGTGGCAACTTGTTAATAGGTTAGTTCCAGAAAAGATATAAAAACACCTCAAAGTATAGACAAAGCAAAGAAAAGTAGATACAAAACAAGTCCAACGTATCAACATCCCCAAGCTTAACTCCTGCTCGTCCTCGAGTAGGTAAGTGATAAAAAGAATAATTTTTGAGGTGACATGCACCATCAAAATCAAGATCGAACCATTTGCAAGCATTGAAAGATGGGATCAAAGAACTCTAAACATGTGCATGAAAGATGGAGTTCTAACAATAAGACATTGTAATTATGCATGTAACATGTCAAGCTACAAACAAAGATCATGAATAACATGCATTGAAAAACGTTTGTTTGTTTCACATGCAGAAAACATAGCATAGTGGCAATCAGCTTGCCCTTCATAGAGTAGCAATATAATGCATAGAACACCTGCAAAGTTCTCAAGGGTGACTAGTGTTGAAGTGTATAAGTGGATTGCACTAGCCCTTTCCATCAGTTCGGACTTTTGGTTGCGTTGGCTAGTGCATGAAGCTTGACATGGTATCAGAGCCTAAGGTCTCGAGTTCGAGTCCTGGCTTTCGCAATTTATCCTAAAATTGCTGTTGACCCCTCATTGTCCACGTATAGGCCTCTTTAGTCATACGTGAGTTTCACGCGCCGTCGCTCTCTTCCGGTTGCACGTGCTAACTTGTCCCCGTCACACGTGAGAGGGGGTGTTGAAGTGTATAAGTGGATTGCACTAGCCCTTTCCATTAGTTCGAACTTTTGGTTGCGTTGGCTAGTGCATGAAGCTTGACAACTAGAAACAGATAGCACATGAACAAGTAATAACACAATATGCATTAATTAATAAGCTTTGGAACACTGCACATAGAATAACAACTATGCTCTCTTGGTGCCTAAAGGTAGAAGGTGGAGACTCAATAGTGGTGAAAGAAAGGCCTTTTTTATAAAAGAATCAGGGATTTCAAGTTTCAAAAAGAGCTTCCAAAAAATATGGTACTTGTTAGCTTTCAGCCCTCATTGCCCCTATCATAAGCATCTTGAAGTGGTTAAGGTTAAAGTGGCAAAGTTGGAGTATATGCTTGACGAAGTATAAGTTGGCAATCTCAAGTCCCTTGAATACGAGGGTCACACCTCATGCATACTCAACTTTGGGTCCAGGCAAATTCTTGTCATTGTAAGTATTTGCATATCATTGAGAACCGCCAACGGGGTACCCCTTACACATGGTACAGGAGCTTTCCCATAACCAAAATGACAAGGCAAGCAGACAATGAGCATCTCAGCAATCTTTTTATTTACCATATGCATAGCTTTTTATTGAGGATGCTTCATAGATAGCTCACTATGGTGATGCTGCAAGTTTCCACCATGATTAAGCATGGCTTAGGCTAGCGGTCCAGGCATTTCTCTAACACAGAATACAAACTCCATGGACTTATGAGTTCCCACTTCATTTCACACCGGTAACATCCATAGACAAAAGAGCATGATATCAACGGAGTACAAAAGTACAAGTGCAATGTTGAAAATGTTCCCCGTGACAACACGGTTCTGCTAATCCCAACTTATAAGTGCAAGCATATACGACAAAGTTGTCTCAATGGTTCAAGTTTATTAGGGGCAAAGAATAAAATGTGTGCCATCAAGTTCGTGAGGGCTTTAATCACTAAGTTTTCACATAACAAATAGTTTTTAATTGGAAGATAGTTGAAAACAAGAATATACTTGGAATGGTGTAGCACACCATGCATAGGAGTTTATAGTGGACACTTTGGAATAACTTGGTTTCTTGGGAGTTGGAGGCATGAGTAGAACTTACTCATACAAGTGGAGGCTAGCAAAAGACTGGGAGCAACCAACTAAGAGAGCAATAATGGCCATAATCATGCAATGCAACAAAGCATACTAATCAAAGCAAAGAGTGGTACTACAAGTCAAGGACTAAATGATCATAGAGGCTAATGGTGACTTGTGAGAGTCATAACATGGTGTGAGAATGTGCAAAGAAACCCCAAACAAAGCATCAAAGGAGAATACCACAATACTATGCTTTTGCATGCTAAAACAATGCATAATTTCTTCAAGGCACACTAAGCAATCCCAATTGTTTGGAACAAGACATGCTACAACAATAATCACTAAGCATAAGGTCAAAACAACACCTAGCATGTCATGCTAAAGTCTAAGTCATAGTCAAAACAAGCTCCCTTTTGTACCACTTAAGCATGAAGCTTTCTACTCTTTCCAGCACCAAACAACTTATTTGAAACAACTCACAAAGATAATAATCAATAAAGATTAGTGAGCTTGTCTCACAAATCCACAAAGAAGAACTAAAAAGTTCTAAGCTGAAAGCACAAGAAAACTAAGGCTGAACTCAGTGCTAGCAAAAGTGAACACTCACAAAACAGTAAGAGTGAAAACTAGAGTGTTCTAGGCAATGAAAACAGAGTGTGTCTCTCTCCAAAAGAAGTGTGGTGAGCTCCAACAAACTTATTCAAACAAACTAAACAAACGAAAACCAAAAATGAAAACTAGGACGCTTCAAGAACAACACAACTGTGCATGAAACAATAAAAATAAAGTGTCTGGAAAGACCTGAGATTTTTATTGATGAAGAAGGGGATGCTCAAGGCATCCCCAAGCTTTGACGCTTGTACCTCTTGGATATTTCTTGGGGTGACACCATGGTGATATCCCCAAGTTTGAGCTTTTGTCCATTCTTCATCTCATTGTATCATTCTCTCTCTATACCTGAAATTTTTCCTTTATACAAAACTTCACACAATCTTCATTAGCAACATTAGTGTATTTAAAAGATATTAGACCTCTGACAAAGCTTTGGAACAGCAAGGCTTTCCACTAAAAACACAATCTACTGTAGTAACTCCTTCAAAAATCTCAATTCACCTAAAGAGAACTCAAAAAGGAATCAATAAGAAGCAAATGCAAATAATGGCAGAAATCTGTCAAAACAGACCAGCAGGTAGAAACTGATTTTTTCGAACATCTTCTGTTGCTCAAATCAAAACATGTTAAACTAATGAAAGTTAGCTAACATACTGGAGGATTTATTCATAAAGTTTCAGCTCAATCCGAGTTATAGAGACTCCTCACGATTTTTTATGGCGGAGGACAGAAATCTGTTTCGGGACAGCAACTCCCCAAATCTTACTTCCCTCTCATTAGAGGTTACTAGATGAATGCCCGTGCGTTGCCACGGCATAATAATTTTTTTTTGAATTTTTTTAGTTACATTATATTACACCATCACACTCTTTCGACTCATGTTCGTCCATCTCCTTGTCCAACCTATCGCCCCCCTCGATTTATTGTCGTCATGTCCTCACTACATCGCTCATAGCCGCACACTCGTCCTTAGGAAGAAGGACCAGCCTCTCTCACGCTTCACCTCATACTTAGCGATTATCCTTTTCACCCCATTCTGCCCACACAGATTTGGTCTCACTCACCGGCTCGTCCATATCGTCGCCATTACGAAAACCATACACTCATACTCACACGTATGATAACTTTACTCACACCCACAAATTTGAATGACCTTTCTTTCATATTTTTTTGTCTCAACGTGTCTCTCGGCGCACATTCTCCCTCCCATCAGGAGTCAACCTTGTAGACATGTAGTAACTCTTTTCCGCCTGCTCCTTGAGCATCTACGTCTTTTGTCTTTCTTCTTCTTAGCTGGTGTACAATTTTCAGTGCAATAAAGCTTATGGCCTTATGGGCATCAATTGTGTAAATACCATATAGAGATTGCGCAAGCATGTCCTCTGAAATAGGCCCGCGTAAACTTGCCAACGAAGACGGTTGATGGTGGCATCCTTCTTTCATCTGAATCTCATCTTCAGATTTTATCCTCTAAAACGTATGCACCGTGACAGTAACCACTTCTTGGACATTATGGGAGTACTATTTTCATCAACACCTCTCACCTACTCGCTTTTTTCTCAAAAAATACAAGCTTGGTATCCAGTTCCAGTAGTCTTCCAATGTCTGAATCAGAAGTTGTTGATCTAGCCAAAGCTTGCGACCAATGTTTATCTCCTCATCGAAGCGACAGAAGCGTTAAGCGCTAGGTCCAAGCTGGTGTGTGTGTGTGGGGGGGGGGGTGGGGGGGGTGGGGGGTAGCGCCCGAGATCATGACCTACAGTTGGAGCTTTGACACGAGGTAGTGCTCCACCTCGTTGTGCATCTTCCTACAGTTGCATGCCATCTTTGTCAATTTTGTTCATTAAGAGTATGGACATCGTATTCTCATCTGCATGTGTAACACCTTGCACACAGGATGTCCCTGCTCTGGTCGGCCATAGCGGACATGGTGTTACGGACGTGATGGCATTCGGGAGCAGCGTCTTGCTGGTGCCAGGAAGGCTTGGCCGAGCGTCTGGGAGAGTTTGGGGTGGTGCAGCCGCATCACGATCAGATTGTCCGAAGTATTATTATCGGGATCGATCAAGATCGTGCCAGTTCAGAGATCGACTCGATTGAATTGGGCGCCTCTGCCGCATAGGGTTTTGGTGCCGAGGGCCGAGGGATTTGGTGAGGTCACGACACGGTGGAATATATACTACTAGTAGCGTCTTGCTATAGTTTTTGTATGCGCCATGTACGGATGCAGACTTGTACACGGTGCTCACAAAACCGATCAAACTATGAACAGAACGAGGCTGGGGCCGGACCAAGCTGGATGCATTGGCCGCGTGTCAGTTAAATACTCGGCACTGTTGGTGGCTTACAGTACATGCACGATTGGTGCTTGGGATCCGTCGCCAAATCAAAGACGTTTACCTGTCTCTGTCCTCTATCGTGCGATCCCAGGACTTTGGAACAACGGACGATGGACGATGTACGAAAGCTTGGGACGAAAACCATCTTAATTAGGACAAATTATATAGTAGAGATAGAGATAGAGATAGAGATAGAGATACAAGCACCACCACTGTAGTAGATCCATCGATGTCTGAGCATGTTACACAACCTTGATTAATTAATGGGAGCGTCTAAATCTCAGGCGTCTGATTTTTAGTTATGTCTCAGTCGCTGAAATTATTCTACTATTTTATGTTAATTCTCAATTGCAACCTACTTGTAACTTATAAAATTTATACTAATTTCCGGTTACAACCTAGTTGTAACTCATCAAATTTTCAGTTACAACCTAGTTGCAACTCATGAGTAATTTCCACGCGGCACGAATCACGAAGTATATCTGATGGTGAGAGAGAGAGGCGACTGATACTTAACTAAAAATCAGGCGCCTAATTTCTAGCAAAACCGTTAATTAATTACTTAGTTCGCCCGGTGCATGTATTAGGAAAGAAAACAAGAACATGCCCACATACATGAAGACGACGTATCGTAGGCCATGGCCTGTCGGTTGTCACGTACCCCGCCCGCCAACTCAAGGCCGATTCCGTGTACCTTGTACGTAGCTGGCGGCGTGCGTGGCGCGAACGTACGTACGTGGCACCACAGAATTTTGGCCTCGTCACCGGACCGGTAGGTATACCGGGAATGCTATTGTCGAGTACAGTCGCGCGCTCGGGAGTCGGGATCACGGTCGTCCGGAGCACAGTGCCCAAGGCTGGCTGTAGCGGCCGTGTAGATTATGTTCCGTCCCCGTTCATCAGCAGCACCAAGGTGCCAGACTTATGGCGGAATGCATCAAGCGCCAGGGTGCATGTCGGATCGATCGTCACTGTCCTGATTTGCAAGCTGGCTTGTCGCGCCCGGCCCACACCACCGTACGTATCATGCACGCGAGAGAGCGAGTGTTGGCTGCCAGTGAGCGAGCCCGCAAGCACGAGCGTTGGGGATTTATTTTCACCCAACAGGGACCACTTGGCGGTGGCAATTCCGGTAATATCTTGGAACTATCAGGGGCAAAATTGTCTAAAATTTGTCGGACGGAAAATATGTATGAACGAACCTACGCTAAGGAAAATTAGTAGATAGATTCTTGGCACTCTTGAGTTATCTCAAGAAAAACAAACAAAAAAGATAAGAAAAGGTCATTACTGAAATAATAACTTCCAACACTCAAGAAAACTCTTGAGTTATCTCCCAACAAATACTTTTCTTTAATGCCTTTAAGTTAGGCTTGATAGTTTGAGAAGATGCTCACATAAGAAATATGAATTAAAGTAAACGAGAGCATCAAGAACCAAATTTAAAACACATTTAAGTCTAACCTACTTCCTATGCATATGAATCTTGTAAAGAAACAATTCATGAAAGCACAAAGCAACAAGCATAGGAAAGCAAAACAAGTGCAACTTCAAGATTTTCAACATAAAGAGGAAAAACTTAATATTCTTAAGATGCATAAAACCATGTTTCCCTCTCTCATAATAACTTTCAGTAGCAACATGAGCAAAATTAACAATATAACTATTACATAAAACATTCTTATCATGAGCCACATGCAGAAAATGATTATTACTCTCCACATAAGCATAGTCATACTTATTAATTGTAGTGGGAGAAAATTCAACAAAATAGCTATCATTAATATTCTCATCACCATAATCATCAATTATAGGAGGCATATTGTAATCACAATAAATTTTCTCCTCAATAGTAGGTGGACTGAAAATATCATACTCATCATTGTAATCATCATATATTGGAGGTTTGGTATCATCATAAGCAATAGAATAGCTATCTTCCAAAGCTGGGGAACTAAAAAGATCATTTTCATCAAAACTAGCTTTCCTAAGCTTAGACTTTTCCATAGCATTAGCGATAATGGTGTCTAAAGAATTCATACTAATAACATTGCTATTAGCATGCAAATAAAGTTCCATAGGTTTTTTAATTTTCTCTTCAAACACTTCATGTCCTAACTCAAGATAAATACTATAGAGCTTTCTAATTTTGTTGTTGTTTTCCATTAAGCCTAACTAGTGAAAACAAGAAACAAAAAGACAAAATTTCAGAATCTAAAGGAAATAACTTCGAGCACTCACACCGGAGGATGTGAGTACCTTTTACATTACCTCCCCGGCAACAGCGCCAGAAAATACTTTGATGGAGCTTGACGTGGAGGAAAGGTAAAATCCCAAAACCTCCCCGGCAATGGCGCCACAAAAGAGCTTGATGTCTATGCACTTCTATTCTTGTAGACAGTTGTCGGACCTCCAAGTGCAGAGGTTTGTAGAACAGCACCAAGTTTCCCTTAAGTGGATTACCCAAGGTTTATCGAATTCAGGGAGGAAGTGGTCAAAGGTATTCCCTCTCAAGCAACCCTGCAATCAAGATACAAGAAGTCTCTTGTGTTCCCAACACACCTAATACACTTGTCAGGTGTATAGACGCACTAGTTAGACGAAGAGATAGTGAAATACAAGTGGTAACAGTGCCAGAAAATAGCTTGACGGTGAGGTAAAGACTAAAGGCAACAAGAAGGAAGCAAGCAAACATGCAACAAATCTAGAAGCAAACGGTGTTTCAATGTTTAGAAACAAGGCCTAGGGATCATACTTTCACTAGTGAATACTCTCTCATATAAATATCCTCTCTTCATGATACTACTCTTAACTACTCTTCGGTTGGACACTCTAATCCATGGTAGGGCCTTCCCCAATCTAGATAACCCCACATTGTCACCTTGAGTGCTAGATGGTTCCAACAAACACCACAATTTCATATAGACATCCAACTCCAAATATAACTTATAACAAATATATATGTAGTCTAGCTTAAGTGTCACACACGGTATGCACGCTGTCACTTTCACACACGTGGGGAAAAGCATAGATCTATTAAAGCACAAAGAGTATTTATGTAGACTAAAACCTAAGTGCCACCATGGCGTGCACGCTGTCACTTTCACACACATGGGGAGAGCAGAGATCTATTGAAGCACTTGAGTAGCAATGTAGATCTACTTGATTACAAAGCTCATGACCACAACAAGATCATGCATAGAGAGAGAGATGAACACATAGCTACCGGTAGAGCCCTTAGCCCTGAGGAAGAACTACTCCCTCTTCATCATGGGAATCAGCAATGGTGATGAAGATGGCGATGGAGATCGATGGAGATGGCTCCGGGGGCACTTCCCCGTCCCGGCAGGGTGCCGGAACAGAGACTTTCTGTCTCCTGAATCTCCCCTTCGGTGGTGGCGGCGCTACAGAGGTTTTCGTGGCTTTCTGATGGTGGATCTAGGGTTTTTGGGTTGGAGGCTTCATATAGGCTCAGGAATCAAGGTCGGTGGGGGTCCAGGGGGCCCACACCCCCTCCAGGCGCCCCTAGGGCTTGCCCGTGCCTAGGGGGGTTTGGCCACCCTGTGTCCCCCCTCCGGCTCTGCTTCGTGGTTCCGTGTTCCCCTCGGTGAAAAACTGACTTTGGCTTTTGTCCCGTCCAATTTCGAGAATATTGATTTTCTGCCTTTCTGGAACCAAAAACAGAAGAAAACAGGCAACTGACACTATGGAAACTTGTTAATAGGTTAGTTACAGAAAATATATAAAAACACCACAAAGTATAGACAAAGCAAAGCAAAGTAGATACAAAACAAGCATGGAGCATAAAAAAATTTAGATACGCTTCCGACGTATTAGTGCCATGCTCCGTATAAAGATGTTGTTAGTCATATTGTGCCTGAACCTCATATTGAGAAAATGCCTTTCCCAGCTAAGGTAAAGGAGTATTCTATGATTATTAGTGCAAATAACAAAGGTACAATGAAAACTGTGGAGCCTGGTAAGTAATTGAATGTTGAACCTGTGGTAGCTATTGTGAAAGACCCTGACACTAGAAATAGAGAGGATGAGCACATTGTCTTCTGTGAAGACGCTTCTAATATTATCTCTCATCCTAGTAAGGCTAGAAAAGGTAGTGTTCCTATGCTTTCTGTTAAAATTGATGATCATTGCTACTATGGTTTATGTGATATTGGTGCTAGTTCTAGTGCTATTCCTTATGAGCTTTACCGGGAAATTATGCATGAGATTGGTCCTTGTGAGCTTGAGGACATTGATGTGGTTATCCACCTTGCTAATAAGGAAACCATTTGCCCCATTGGCATTGTAAGAGATGTGGAGGTTCTTTGTGGTAAGATTAAATACCCTGCTGATTTTCTAGTGCTTAATTCAGCAGCTAGCAAAACTTGTCCTATCATTTTTGGTAGACCTTTCTTAAACACTTATGGAGCTATTATTGATTGTAAGAAGGAGAAAGTTTTAACTAAGTTTGATGGAGATTCTTATGAGTTTAAATTTTCTAAAATTGCTAAAGCTCCTTGTGGAAATAGCTTGCCTAATAAAGATTTCAGGATGGAACAACTTGCTTCTATTGATCTAGTCTATGACCTTGGACCTCTTTTTGATGACAGTAAGTATGCTTACTATGATGATAAAGTTGTTTCCAGTGATAGTTATATTGTCAACTTTATTCAAAGTTCTACTGAAGGTTATTTTGAGAGAGGGAAACATGGTTTTATGCATCCCAATGATGTTAAGTTTCCCCGTTTTATGTTGAAAAAAGCTTTGAAGTTGCATCTATTTTGTCTTCCTATGCTTGTGGCTTTTTGTTTCAACAATTTGTTTTCTCATGACACTCCCATGCATAGGAAGTGGGTTAGACTCAAGTGTGTTGGTTATTTGCTTCTTGATGCTCTCTTTCATTTCAGATTTATATCTCCTTTATGAGCATCTTTGGAAGTTTCAAGCCTAACGTAAAGGCATTAAAGAAAAGTACTTGTTGGGAGATAACCCAAGAGTTTTGTCGAGTCTTGGAAGTTATTACCTCTGTAATAACCGCTCCTTATCCTTTTTGTTTTGGTTTTTGTGTCAAGTTCAACTACTTTTGTGAAGTAGAGGAGTTGTGAAAAGTGGTTATCCTGGGACAGATTTTTGTGTTGTA
Source organism: Avena sativa (assembly GCA_916181665.1). Taxonomy (NCBI): domain Eukaryota; kingdom Viridiplantae; phylum Streptophyta; class Magnoliopsida; order Poales; family Poaceae; genus Avena; species Avena sativa. The sequence continues at coordinate 478,018,452 of OV702299.1, read as the reverse complement.
CCATAAAAATTCGTGAGAGAGATCAGTACGTCAGATGGAGCTGCATTTTTATGATCTGGATCTCCAAGTTGTTACCCAACTTTCATTAGTTCTGCACTTTTTGATTTGAGCAACATAAGGTCTTCGAAAGAATCAATCTTTACCTGCTGGTCTGTTTTGACAGATTCCTGCCATCATTTGCATTTGCCTCTTACAAAAGCTTTTGTTTTGATGGGTTTTTCAGTTGAAGTGTGTACCAAAGGTTTATTGTTTTTGCTTACACTAATGTTGTCTTTGAAGTTTGTGCAAGGGTTTTGTAAGAAGGAAATTTCAGGAGAAAGAGAAAAGGAATCTGCAGAGTTTGTCTTTGATTAGGTAAAAATGGTGAAAACAGAAGGTTCGTGAAACTCTAATCTTTTTATATTTTTGATGTTTTTAATACATAAGGAAGACTACGAGACGAAACAGAGGAGGAACCGGAGTCCGGGGTGGACAAGCCCACCCAGGCGCGGGCCCAGCCTGGCCGCGCCTGAGGGGGGTGTTCCCCCCTCGAACTCCGACTCCGCCTCGTTTCCGTGTCAAAACCTTCCTTATGCTTTGAAACTTCGTAATATATAACCCCCGAATCCCCCGAGGTTCGTGCATCGTGTTCTCGTCGTGTTTTCATTTCGATGTGTTTCTGTCAGGAAATCTTCTCAAGTCTAGAGCACCATGGCCTCCGCCAACGACAAAGGCAAGAAGCCCGATGAAGAAGAACCTCAAGTCCCCAAGGAGGAGGAGATTCCGGTAGGGTATGAAGGTGACATGGAGGAAGACAAGCAACCGGACACTCGCGCTACCGTCGCAAGCATTGGTTTGGTAGCAAGACCTACCAAGCTTAAGAGGACGACACGGATGTCCACAGGAGGGAAACCTCCACGTCTCTTCTACAATCCACAGTCATCTCCTCCACGTAACAAGAGACCCTTCCATGCACTTATACATGAATATAAATATCAACATGTGCCCAAAGGGAATTTTCCCTCGGCTTGCGATTTGCCTCATTCTAACAATGCAGAGAAGGATCATGCTAAGGATGAAGAGTGGGGGAAGAATAACAAGAACTAGGATTCTCGGACTGACATGATCATGAACCGTATAGAGCAAAACTCAGAGATAATCCGTACTCTTACTTTTGAGTTCAGGAAACTGATTGAGGAGCTTATCAAGAGGACACCACCACCACCGAAGGAGTAATTCATCATTAGGTTTGGCATCCCCTTGACTTGTTCCAAGCTTGGGGGAGTGCCGCGGTATCACCACCATTATCTTTTATCTTTTACCTTTTTAGTGGATTCATATCTTTGGTAGAGAGGTTATATTATAGTTTGGTTTGCATATGGAAGAATCTCTCCTTTAGTTGATTACCTATGTATCCCTTGGTGTGAGTGCCTTTATTGGATCATTAATGAGAAGTCTCATCTTTTACTTTTTGCACTTCTTATTTTAGTTTGCAATCTCTATTATATGATGGATCTTGTTGATCAGTATTGGCACCACTTTGGGATCATCAAGTGGATCTAAATTGGTTTTGGCAAACCGAGTTCTAGTCAGTAGCATTACTATGAAAGAGAAAAATAAAGAAAAAGCTTACAAGTATTTTGTATAATTTGTTTTCTTTCTTGTTGGCTCATAAGCTTAGTATTCTTTATTTAAGATCATTTTGTGTCTTCAAGGAAGATTGCATGTTTGGCTTTATTACTTGTATGCTTGCTTGTTTCTTTCAACTCTCTTGCTTGCTACCCAGCCTTGCTAGCCAAAAACCTGTTTTGAGAAGGCATACTTCTCGTGTTTCCAAAACCCTTTGAACCAAAAACCTTTGCCACTTGTGTCCACCATATCTACCTAGTAGCAATTGATATTCCTAGCATATTCTCAAGCTTTATCTACCTTTCGAATTAAAAAGTATTTTGTTATGTGAAAACTAGTTAGTAAAGCTCTCACGAACTTGATGACACACTTTATTTCTTTGCCCCTAATAAACTTGAACCATTGTGAACATCGAAGTTGTATATGCTTGCATCTATACATTGGAATTAGCACAACCATGCTATCACCGGGAACATTTTCAACATTGCACTTGTACTCTGTACACAGTTGATATCGTGCTCTTTTGTCTATGGATGTCAACGGTGTGAAATAAAGAGGGAACTTGTAAGTCCATGGAGTTTGTATTCTGTGTTAGAGAAACGCCTGGACCGCTAGCCTAAGCCATGCTTAATCATGGTGGAAACTTGAAGCATCACCATAATGAGTCATCTATGAAGCATCATCAATAAAAAGCTATGCATATGGTAAATAAAAAGATTGCTGAGATGCTCATTGTCTGCTTGCCTTGTCATTTTGGTTATGGGAAAGCTCCTGTGCCATTTGCAAGGGGTACCCTGTTGGCGGTTCTCAATGATATGCAAATACTTACAATGACAAGAACTTATCTGAACCCAAAGTTGAGTATGCATGAGGAGTGGCCCTCATATTCAAGGGACATGAGATTGCCAACTTATATTTCGTCAAGCATATACTCCATCTTTGTTCACTTTAACCTTAATCATCTCAAGATGCTTATGATAGGGGCAATGAGGGATCAAAGCTAGTAAGTACCATAATCTTTTGGAAGCTCTTTATGACTTGTAATCCCTGCTACCCTTTATAAAGGGACCTTTCTCCTAGTTACCAGTTGAGTCAGTAAACCTACTTCCTCTCTATCTCCAGCAAGCATTTGAGTTGTTGTGTTTCAAGCATTCATATGGTGATTTATTCAATCATGTTCTTTATCTTCCTTGTTTGCACAAAACTCTTATCTATTGAGTGTTACTCTAAAAGCCTTCACTTGTGAAAAAACCTAATGAGAAAAGAGTGCTCCTGTTTTGAAACTTCTAAAAAAAGCTTTTGTGAAACTATTTGCCAGGTGTTCTCTGACCAAGAACAAGTTTGCCAATTCCAATTATGATTTATCTTTATGCATCTCTATTGTGACTACTATACTTGGTTGCAAGCTAAGTTATATAATGGTGAGTTGCTTTCTTCTATGAGTTGTGCAACGATAAGTGTGATGCTTTTTGTTCGTATTCTTTTATCGACACTTCATTCCATAAACCTGTGGACATGTTTACTGAGCTCAGTATTCGCTTGGGGACAAGCGAAGTCTAAGCTTGGGGGAGTTGATACGCCCAATTTGCATCACCTTTTTATATCATAATTTGCCTCTATTCATTGATGTTTGTCTTATTATGAGGTATTATTTATAGCTTTTTCATCTGTTTATGCATGTTGGATGATTACTGAAGGATGGAATGCTGGATTCTGGATTCTGATGGAAAAGAAGGCGTTTTGGTGCAATTTCGTGAAGATCAGAAAAATACCAGAAAAATATGGAAACATATTATTTTACCAGAAGACGAAGGAAGCCAGAAGGAGGAGCGAAGAGGGGCCTCAGGGGGCCCACCTGACCCCGTGCCTAGGGAAGGTGTGGACCACCTGCCCGGCCTCTGATTCCGCCCCTTCGCCTATATCTTCCCTACGAAACCCTAAGGCCAGGAGAGCGTCCACATATAGATTTCCGCCGCCTTTGGGGGGCGGAAAACACCGAGAGAGAAAGATCTCTCCGGCAGACAGATTTCTATTGGGGGAATTCCTTCCCAGAGAGGGGAGACCGTCGCCATCAACACCGTCATCAAGCTAGGCTTCATGGGGATCATCATCATCATCACCCACACCATCATCTCCACCAGCACCATCATATCCACCAGCACCATCATCACCACTTCGTCCCGCTATAACAATTGTGTTGGATATTGCTTTAGTTCTTAGGGGAAACTTTCCCGGTGTTGATTACTATTGTAGTTGATGCTTGTGAGTGGAACCATTGGATTATTGTTTATGTTCAGATTGTTATCCATTATCAAATCATCTTTGATCTTGATCCATATGATGTCTTGTGAGTAGTTCATCTAGTTCTTGAGGACATGGGAGAAGTCATGTTGTTAGTAGTGAATCTGTGATGAGTTATTATTCAATGGTTTAGTATTTAAGTTGTGGTGCTTCTTCTAGTGGTGTCATGTGAACGTCGACTACATGACACTTCACCATTTATGGGCCTAGGGGGATGCATTGTGTATTTGGCTACTAATTGTGGGGTTGCCGGAGTGACAGAAACCTGAACCCCCGTTAGGACACCTTTGCACAAGGGAGTGTAGGATCTCAGAGTTTAAGGCTATGGTTAGATTTATATTGTAATTACTTTCCTGTAGTTACGGATGTTTGCAGGGGGTTTAATCACAAGTATATATTAGTCCTAGGAAGGGCGGTATGTTAGCACAGGTTCACCCACACAACACTTACAAACACCAAAAAAGAGTACTCAGCTATTTGAAGCGAAAGCACTTGACAGAATTCCCATTTGTCCTCGAGAACGTTTGGTCCTTGTAAGTATTTCCACTGGCTTGTCCTTTGCTAAGAAAGGATTGGGCCACTTGCTCCGTTTGTTCGTTACTCTTGTTATTTGCTCCTTGTTTTGTTGCCTTGTCAGAAAACCACTAAAAATCCATTTGCTAAGTATTCACAGGAATTTCCTGCTCCATACCACTATTCAACACCTTTTGCTCCTCGTTGGGATCGACACTCCTATTTATCAAAAGTACTACGATGCACCCCCTATACTTGTGGGCCATCAAGCCTCCTCACCTTTCCACTCGCTGAATTAGAGACCTACACCATGCAGTCTCATGCGCAAGTCGTCGACTCGCTGCAGATCCTCTAGAGACGGGAAGGCTACCAGGAAAGTGTTTTCGCCGTGCGGGAGGGCTTCCCACTTCCAGGAACTCGGGAACGGGACGAAGCGCCGAGTTATGTCTTCGACCTCGCTGGCGGTCGGCTTGCCCTCGGTGACGGTGACCACCGCCGTGGGAGGCGCGAGATCAGGTCTCCACACGGAGTCGGGGAGGTAGAGGAAAGCCGTTTCGCGAGAGCCATGGCCACAGAGCATCGCCGATGGCCTGTGAGCCCTGAGGACCGGGCACCACGACATGTCATGGTCTGTCCTGTCGCAGATGAAGCAGTAGAGTGCCACAGACTCAAGCACAACTGGCCCCTGCACCACCGGAGGAGACGGCGGGATCCAACCGCGAGCGGGGCCATTCCTATTGCTGCTGCATGAGTTCACATCGTTGCCGCGGCGCTGGGAAGCATCGCCGGAGAAGAAGTAAGCGCCGGCGGTATCTGTCCCGTCCATGGGGTGAAAACCGAACATGGTGGCCAGCACTGGAGGAGGGAAGCCGGGAGGAGGCGCCGCTGCACCGAAGGGAATCGGGGGACCCAACGGAACAAAGGTGAAACGTCGGCCAGGACCGAAGGTGATGCCGCCGCTCGCCGTGGCACCGGCCTGCTGCAGGTTGGGTGCGGTGGCGGAAGCACTATCGGGGGGAACCACCGCCGACCATCGAAGAGGGAGAGATGGAGGCGTACGTACGATCGAGATTCGAGATGACCTAGGTTTAAGGTTCCTGCCTAGTACGTCGAAAAAACACGTCGGAAAGCTTGGCCAGCGCTTCTCCACGCCCAGGCTACCGTGCTGTACGGGCCTTTGCGGAATGTGTGTCAGCTGCACTGGGCCTGGATGCCAACCGCATCACTTGCTTAGCGACCTGAACCCGCTATCTTATAAAAAAACGAGCCGGTAAGTTGCCAAACACGCTGGGGGTTTGAGGGATAGGGACTAGTCCGTTGATTGTTTTGTGGGAATGGAAGTCACAGCGTGTTTGGCAACTTCTGGGAAAGGGATTGGGAATTTAATTCCTATTCCCTCTCCATTACCTGCCCACCCTAGGTAAGAGATTTGTGGGAATTTACCCGTGAACTCCCATTTCTATTTCCTATTTTTATTTTTTTAGGGGAAAGGAAATATATTAAACTTGGACAGGATTACAATCTGAGGTCAGAGCTTCGGCAATTTCTATTCCCTATTTAACTCTAATTCCACCCAACCCAAACAATCAGGGGATCATAAGTCTCCCACCCTCAAACTCCCAATCCCTCACCCCCAACCAAACGAGCTGTCGAGAAGGGAATTAGATGAGGAATTCACATACTTCCTTCGTTCTAAAATAGATGTCTCAGATTTGTCAAAATTTAGATGAATTTAGACATTATTTAGTATAATGGTTCATCCAAATTTTGATAAATTTAAGATATCTATTTTGGGATGGAGGAAGTACTAAAACGTCCGCGGATCTCTTCCCTAAACTTGCCAAACACGATGTACATGAATTTATGTCTGCTCGTTTAGTAGCAGAGATGATGGAAAATACAGATACCAAAGTATGTCTTCACAAAGGAAAAAGAAAAAGAACAAAAAGAAAAAGGACACAAAGAAAAAGGAAAAGAAAAAGGAAAGGGAAGACGGGTCCACACATACAACTCAGCATGCACGCAGGAGCAAGAATATAAAAAAATTGATGTTCAAGTGGGAGAACAATCGGTAGTTTTTGAAAGATGCATTCAACCAAAATGCAAGCATGAGGGCTCAAACCTGACCGACAGGCGTGTATCAAGACACCCTTACCACTGGGCAATGCCTCAGTCCACAGGAGCAAGAATATCATAATGCAGATCGACCTAAATCACGTGAGCAAGGAACAGAGCCATGTGTTGGCAGTACAAAAAAAGCAAAAGGGATATATTCCAGCTCTTGGTCATCATAAGTACTCCCAAGTGCGTACGATGCTGCGATGTACTACTATAATACTTAGCTATCCTCGCCACGCTCGCGCAGTCAGAAGAAAACAGTCCAGCGGGAGGTGCAAATCTTCGTATTCGGACGCCACCTTTCAGGTAAACCTTTGTTGTTGTTCATTTAGAGTATATAATAATCCGATTAGATTATAGAAGCATGTGCGAATTTGTTAGTGAATCGTTAACAACCTGATCTACCTATTAATAATTCACTGCGACAGAACCGGGAGATAATCTCTTTAAATTGAAAAAATAAGACAACTCTCCATTGTAAAAGATGTCATACTTTTAGCACATTAAATATTACTAGCTAATTTCGATCATTATTTTTTTCTGGAGAAGGGGCTGATCGTCACATATTTGTATGTTCATGCGAGCATTGGTGTAATATATAGATGACACCAACAAATAATCTACGGAGTACTTGACATATTTTTCATCTTCTCTGAAAGACACGGATTGCATAAGAGGATACCGTATTACGTACAGATCATTTGTATATACCCTAATGTTGATCATGTTCATCTTTTATCTTGTTTGTACGCATTTCCAGACATATATCATGAATTTCACGCCTCATATTTGCACCCAAGATGCATTGGCGGTCTTCGCTAAGGACATGGAAGGGCAAATGTTTCGAGTGGATGCTCTCCTGGCGGGGAATGCCATCCTAATGGGAGTCATGGTGGGGATAGGCGCCTATGGTCATCGCTACCGCCACCATCCATTGACCCGTTTCCTCTTCCTCGCTGCCAACATATTGTTCTTACCCATCGTCTCCTACATTGTATCCATCACGAGTAATCAGACTACCATCGTTGTTCGGTCTCGTGAAGGTACAATAGTGACAGGTGAATGCTATCCAAGAATTCACGACGCTCTAGTATTGGTATGGACTGCCTTTGTTCAGATAGTCGGCATCAATACCACTGCAATAGTTGCCGCTGATGCGAGAGAAGGTCGAAGCATTGCCCCCCCTGCAGTACTACTTGTGCAAGCAATATGGACTACCTACCTTGCATTCAACATCATGCAAGGTCCAAATACAGCTCCATTGTATTCAGGAGATGTCTTCAATTTGCAAGTTTGGGCCATTTTTTTACCATTTGTTCTTATCTTTTTGAAAATATTCTTGAAGTATTATGCCTGGTACAATGCTAGACAATCATTCGCATTTGGACGCAATCCTCGTCTTATTGTTGGATACATGGAGCAGCTAGCAGATGGAAGTCATCATGCTGAGGTATCCGGTGAGCATACACCTCCCGCACTTATAGTTTCATGGGAGGACACTATGTTGGTAGAGATGCAACCTCATGGTTACCAGATGTGCAGCAGACATGATAGGACAAGGACAAACTACAAAGGCGGCTTGGTTGCCATTGATGAAGTTTGGCGGTTAGATGACATGCTTCTCAAGTCAACAACATATCTCAAAGATGTATGTTTTTCATTTGCATTGTTCAAGATTCTACGGTGTCGCTTTGCAAAATATACTGTCGCTGAAGCTGGATTCATGAAGGCCCACGACTTCTTATGGCATATGCTGCTGGAGGATAGTGATAGTAAAAGGATATTGAGGGTGATTGCATCTGAGCTTTCTTTCCTTCATGATTATTATTATTCATCCCTTCCAATCTCATACTCTAAGAATTGGCTGCCCATCTTGAGCATATTTATTCCACTCTTAAGCATTGGTTACTGCTTACTTGGCACATTTATGTTGATGAGACAACTAGTGGACTATGGAGTCATACCACAGATCAATGGCATATTTAAAAGAAAACAAAGAGGGCAGATAGTGTGCAGCGTGAAGTGCACGCCAAGTGATTATCAACAAAAAATTATCGGAGAATTTGGAAATTTGTTATTTGATGTACTGCCATTGATTTCACTTGGTGCATTAGTCGTGCTTTCTGAGGTGAGGGAAATTGCATCCTACGTCTGCTCTGACTGGACTAAAATAGCCTTAGTGTGCCGCTATGTTTCTTTGCATGAATATCCCACATTGCCCAAATGGATTGGTAAATTATTGGAGTGTAGATGCAAGCTATTGGATCCTTGGCAGGATAAAATGAATCAATGCTCAATCCTGGTGCTCCATCCAAGAATGGCTCTTCTCCGGCATCTCATTCCCATGCCTGAGCCAAAGAAGAACATAAAGGTACCCACAGAGGTGAAGGCAGCCATTGTCAGCACATTGAGGAGCACCAGAGGAGACATAAGGAATGACATCAAGTCTGCACAGCAGTTGGGCATCCAGGTCGGTGATACCTTCCTCCAGGCATGCAATGCCAAAGGTACATCGGACGCCTTGCTTGCTTGGCATGTTGCCACAAGCATCTTGGAGGTTAGGTATCCACACCCAACAACTTCTTCTTCTGACCACAAGAGCGTCGCCACCAAGTTATCATGCTACTGCGCGTACCTGGTGGCATATTCTCCCGAGCTACTTCCGGATGACGATGCATGGAGCAGTGGCATGTACAAGACCACCAAGAAGGATGCCTCACACGTCCTTGGCACCGCCCCCACCGCCATGTCGATGCCCGAGATGGAGTATCGGCAGCTGGTCGAGTTGTTGTTGGGTGCAACATCCAAGCACAACGTGCTCAAGGACGGCGCAAAGCTCGGCGAGCAGCTGGTGGAGCTGATGGAAGGAGAGGAGGAAGCGTGGAAGGCTCTGGCCGGATTTTGGTCCGAGGCGGTCCTGTGCGTCGCCCCGTCGGATAATCTCGAGGGGCATGCGGAGGCGATCGCCCGGGGCGGCGAGCTGATAACGCTCTTGTGGGCACTGCTCGCCCATCTAGGGGTTGACCGTAGGCCTGAAGCCACCACAACTACTACCACCACCATGGATGCTTCTGGTATCGTCTGAGCACTTGCATTGGGACAGTGTTGTTCCAAGTTTGGCTTTTTATTTCCTTTGTTTTTTTAATGCTCCCTTCACCGCTAGTTTTATGCTTCTGAGCTTTCTTTCATTCACGATTATTATTATTCATCCCTCCCAATTTCATACTCAGAATCGGCTTCCCTCTTGGAACATATTTATCTCACTCTTGGAGTGATTCGGAGTGTCCGGATGTCTGGTTTGAGGGGTCATGAGAAATCCTTGAAAGACATCGGGTGTACCTCTCCACCATCTCCTGTAGCGTACCAAGAGAAACCATAGCTTTAGCTCTTTTATCTTTTATGATGGAAACAAAAGGAAAAGGAAAAATAAAAAAGGAAAAGAAAAAGAAAAAAGGTAAAATGGGTCTACGAATACAATTCAGCATGCAGGTACAAGAATATCATTTGGATGCTGATGGACATATTCACGTGAGCAAGGAACAAATCCACCCCATAGTCACCTTTGGTTAAAGAATAAAAGCTGACAGATTACACATGGCTAGAACCCAGACACATGCATCTGTTGGCAGTACAAAAGAAAAAGTGATATATTAGTGATATATTCTCGTCATTACAAGTACTCCCAAGTGCGTGTGATACTGAGATGTACTAGTACTAATAATTTCAGAAGATTTGCGGGGAGGTGCAAATCTTGGTGTGTATTCGGCCGCCACCTTCAGGTAAACCACCTTGTTTTGTTCTTTTATGTCAGGAATAACCTACTACTAGTGTTTAGAAGCATGTCCAACTAACTACCTGATCTACCTATTTATAACTCATCGCGCAAAACCAGGAGATACTCTCTTACAATGTAAATAATGTCATAACTACCTCATTGTAAAAGTTATCATCTTTTTTATCATATTATATATTAGCTAATTTTGATCATCAATTTTTTTTGGTAAAGAGGTTGATCATCACACATTTGTATGTGCATGAAAGCATTAATTTTTAGGAAATAGCACTAAGAAATAATCTATCACCACGTGATATGTTTCTTATTCTCTAAATAACATGGAATGCATAAGAGAATAGTTTCATATAAATCATTAATTATACATACTTAGTATTGATCTTGATCAGGCTTTTTGTTTGTATTCATGTTCAGGCATATGGTGATGGGTAAATGCGAAGATGATGAATTGGCAGACTTCTCTACTGTCATGGGAGGGCAAATGTTGCTAGTGAATGCTCTCCTGGTGGTTAATGCCATATTGATGGGAGTCATGGTCGGGATAGGCGCCTATGGTCATCGCTACCGATACCATCCATTGATCCGCTTCCTCTTCCTTGGTACCACCATATTGTTCTTACCCATCGTCTCATACATTGTATCCATCACTAGTAATCAGCGTACCATCGCAGTTCCGTCTAATTACACCACAGTGATAGGGAATTGTGAACCAAACATTCACATCAACCTGATCTTGGTATGGACTGCCTTTGTTCAGATAGCCGGCATTAATACCACCGCAATAGTTGCCGCAGATGCTAGAGAAGGTCGAAGCATTGCACCCCCTGCGGCACTCCTTGTGCAAGCAATATGGACAACCTACCTTGGATTCAACATTGTAGATCGTTTTGATCCAAATACAAACCTAGAATTGCTCGTCATTTTGGGCACTTTTACACCATTTGCTCTAATTTTTGTCAAGATATTCTCGAAGTATTATGCTTGGTACAATACTCGACAGTCACTTGCATTTGGACGTAATCCTCGTCTTATTGTTGGATACATGGAGCAATTGCCGGATAGAAGACATCATGCTGAGGTAGATAGTGAGCATACACCTCCTCCACTTATAGTTTCAAGGGAGGACGATATATTGGTAGAGAAGCAGCCTCATGGTTACCGGATGTGCAACAGAGGTGAAACGACAAGGATAGACAACAAAGGTTGCTTAGTGACCATTGACAAGTCTGGGAGTTGGATGACATCCTTCTCAAGTCAACAACACAGCTCAAAGATGTATGCTTTTCATTTGCATTGTTTAAGATGCTAAGGTGCCGGCTTGCAAAATATGCGGTCATCGAAGCTGGATTCATAAAGGCCCACAACTTCTTATGGCATGTGCTGCTTGAGGATAGTGATGATAAAAGGATACTGGGGGTGATTTCTTCTGAGCTTTCTTTCCTTCACGATTATTAGTACTCATCTCTCCCAATCTCATACTCAAATAACTGGTTGCCCTTTTGAAACATATTTATTTCACTCTTAACCATTGGCTATTGCTTATTATGTACAATTATCTTGATCACATTTGTATTACTGAATTCAAAGGGCATGGGGGACGTCGATGCCATATACTTTTCGGAGTTTTCAGATATCTTTGGAAAATGGCAGATAGAGTGCTCTATGAGCTGCATATCAAATGATGATCAAACTGAAAAAACTCACTTGTATTTCGGAAGTTTGTTTTTTGATTTACTGCCGGTACTTTCACTTGCTGCATTGGTCATGCTTTCCGAGGTGAGGGAAATTACATCCTACATCTCCTCTGACTGGACTAAAGTAGCCTTAACGTGCCGCTATGTCTCTTGGCACAAATATCCTACATGCAGAAAATGGATCGGTAAATTGTTGGAGTGTAGATGCAAGCTACTGGTACCTTGGCAGAATAAAATGAATCAATGCTCAATCCTGGTGCTCCATCCAAAAATGGCTCTTCTTCGGCGTCTCATTCTCCTGCCTGAGCCAAAGAAGAACATAAAGGTACCCATAGAGGTGAAGACAACCATTGTCAGCATATTGAGGAGCACCAAAGGAGACCTAAGTAGGGGCATCAAGTCTGCACAACAGTTGGGCATCCAGGTCGGTGATACCTTCCTCCAGGCATGCAACGCCAAAGGTACATCCGACGCATTGCTTGCTTGGCATGTTGCCACAAGCATCTTGGAGGTCAGGTACCCACACCCGCTAGCTTCTTCTTTTGACGACCAGAGCATCGCTACCAAGTTATCACGCTACTACACGTACCTGGTGGCATATTCTCCCGAGCTACTTCCCGATGATGATGCATGGAGCAGTAGCCTGTACAAGGCCACCAAGAAGGACGCCAACTGCGTCCTTGCAACCGCCAGTGCTGCTGTGCGGACGCCCGAGATGGAGTATCGGCACCTGGTGGAGCTGCTGAGCACAAGATCCAAGCATGACGTGCTCAAGGATGGCGCAAAGCTCGGCGAGCAACTGGTGGAGCTAATGGAAGGAGAGGAGGCAGCGTGGAAGGCTCTGGCCGGATTATGGTCCGAGGCGGTCCTGTGCATCGCCCCGTCGGATAATCTCGAGGGGCACGCGGAGGCGATCGCCCGGGGCGGCGAGCTGATAACGCTCTTGTGGGCGCTGCTCGCCCATCTTGGGATTGATCGTAGGCCTGAAGCCACCGCAGCTACCACCACCACCATGGATGCTTCTGGTATTGTCTGAGCACTTGCGTTGGGACTTGGGACTTTGGAACGGTGCTGCTTCAAGTTTAGCTTCTTTTCCCCCTTTCTTTAAATGTTCGCCCCACCGCATTCCCTTCAATGTTTGTCTTACCGTGATTCATGAACTTGACTTTGTATTGACCAGCGCTTTATTTAGACTTGGCGAACCACCAAATTGTATTAGTAACATTTTTAAATCTTAATATATTTTGCACACTCTTCTTTCACTTATGCCTAGACATTTCTATTCATTCATCCAGCAGCCATTTGTTTTTTGAGAGCGCTGAACTCCTCGGCGTATTTTTGGTGTAGCATTATCGGAATTGCGAGCAAAAAAACAGGATTTGAACGGCGGTTCAGTTCTAATAACCTGTAAAGGAGCATGATTCTTATATATGCATGTTTATTTATGTTTTTTTCCGGCGGTGGTCAGTTCTGAATCGAAAACTAGGATGGTTGTTCAAGCTAGTCAGAGGGGTTCCGACTTCCGACTGTCCCTGCTGCAGGTCATCTTCTCAGCGCTGTTTGAGAAATAACGAGTCGGAATGTTGGCCGAAAATTCTTCAGGCCCATCTTACACGTTGGAGCCATTAGTGTTCTTGACGGGCCTCCGCATAATGTGCTCAGGTGGACTGGGCAAGTTTCTCCAGGCCCATCCTACATTTTCAGCCCACGACTGTGGTGTACGTGCCTTCACACTTCACAGCACTGGGCCCGCCTACCACATCACTTGCTTAGCGTCCTGAGCTCTCAAGAAAAATAAAAACCGTGACGCCATTGATGCGTCTGCCGAAGCTTCGTGTCTCCTCCATTGACCGCGGAGGCAGGGGCAGCAGCCAACGAGGGGAGGGGTCAATCCGTGCGTGAGCCATTACGTAGCCACCTCCGCCGCCCCCCGGCCTCTCGCCGTCGAGGCCATATTTAATCCCCCTTCGAATAGTCAAACCATCGCCGTCCGACTACCTTGCTACACTCCGCCTCGTCTTCTTCCCAGCACGAGGGGAGAATAATCTAACCAGCCGGATCCACCGACAACCCACCCGGCTCAGTGCCCGGCAGAGGCATACACCACCACATCCACACCCCACCTAATCGGTTTCGCTCTAGCTAATCCGCTCGGGCCTGTCCCGGTTCTGTCTGCGGTCTGAGCCGAGACCCGAGAGAGGATTCAGGGGGAGTGGGAGAGGCATGGATCAGAGCAAGGAGGAGTTCCTGGCGCAGTTCGGCGCCGACTACGGCTACCCGGACGCGCCCAGGGGCGTCGACGAGATGCGGGCCGCCGATTTCAAGCGCCTCCAAGGTGCTAACCGATCGAGAGTTTCAGCAGACAAAAAAATATTGTTCTATTGCCCCCCTGTAGAAAAAATATGATTCTTGAGCTGAGAGTGATTCCAGTTTTGCAGTTAAAGCAATGTGTGGCTGTATGTAGAGGCATCTCATAGCATTTAACTGTGTTTCGCTTTGTTCCGGGGGGGAGCAGGAACGGTGTACCTGGACCATGCCGGCGCGACTCTGTACTCGGAGGTGCAGATGGCGGATGTTGTCAAGGACCTCACTTCCAATGTCTACGGCAATCCTCGTATCCTTAGCTCGTGTTCTCGAGAGAACCTGTTTTGTTTCTTCCGATCGATATATGTATTGCGAATTCCTGTGGATGTGCTCCTTGACATGTTTGTCAGATAGCCAGAGCGATTCGAGCATGGCCGCAAGCGACCTTGTCACTGCTGCGCGCCATGAGGTATTTATTGTTTTTTCTTCAGATTTCAGACTTGAACCTAGTCAGTCCTATCTACAAAATCAATGACAATAAACAACCAAACATTTTTTTAAGATCAAAGCTATAGCCTGAGTTTCTGCGCAAAGAAAGCCAATGCTGGGTACATGCCGATGTTATTTTGTGTCTATGTCACATTTACGTCCTAAATTATCTAGTCATGCCAAATTCACTTATTGCCTAAGCTTAGAAATGCTCAAATTACATGTAACTAAAGTTAGAGATGAGTATTGATGAAGTTTGCATGCGTCATTTTGCTTGAGAGTTGAAAGTTACTGCAAACTCCCAACATCTTCCTCTATTGTATGCACTTGAGAATCAGTTCTTTCTATTGGTTATGATGGAAACTTTATCTTCTCAGGTTCTAAAATACTTTAATGCATCTCCAAGAGACTACAAGTGTATATTCACCTCCGGGGCAACAGCGGCTCTGAAACTTGTTGGGGAATGTTTCCCATGGAGTAGAGAAAGCTGTTACATGTACACAATGGAGAATCACAATAGTGTACTTGGGATAAGAGAGTATCCTTCCATTTAAGTGCTCAGCGTGAGATAACCAATATACAATTCTACGTTCCTTGATAGTTAAAGCATATATCTCTATGCAACTACAAGATACAATATCACAATGGATAGCTGGTTTATGTATATATTTTGATGTCCTCAGATTTACAGAAACAACGTTGCTGTCATTTTCAAGCCTTTTCATCACTATGTTCAATTGTTTCTTTAAATTTCATACGTTAGCATTATCCTTTTTTGTTTGCATTCTGTGCCTTAAGTTGAGAAATTCACAATACATAAAGGTATTTCGTAGAAATTGTGTCCCCTTAATGTAATTATAGATATGCTCTGAGTAAAGGAGCTACTGTATTGGCGGTTGATATTGAAGAGGATGGTGATCTCGAAAAGAACCATGGAACTCCTAGTTCGTTTAAGATCTCAAGGCACTCAAACCAAAGAAGAGGTGAAGATGTGCTTTCACATAATTGTCAGAATGGAAACCTTTCTGCCATTTCAGGTAGATTTCGAATGTTTTTTTGATCCTTTAGTTGTGATAACACATTAGCATCATTGCTAAATGGCATAAATCGTTCACAACATACAATAATACAATACTATATTTGATTATAATAGTTGATCAATGTGCTAGGAATATATTGTATGTAGCATCTGATTAGCTCCCTATATCCTTATGTTTTGTTCCGAGAGAATTGTGAAACTTTCATAAGCTAGGTGCAACATAACTGTCAGTATTTCTGGAATGTTTGCTATACGCATGTTTTGTTTCTTTAATAATTGGCACTATGAGGTAGTATTGTTGTACCTTGCAATGTACATAAATAACTCAGATATTTGACTGCAGAAGCTCTGTTCTTCAAACTCTGGTAAGTGATTACATAGAACAAATGAACTAACAAAAATGCCATGAATGAATCACAGCAAAGCAGCAACGAAATACAAATGCAAAATTTAACTCTCATATAACTGAATAGCAACGATGTTGTTGTTTATTTCCTATTTTCATCATTATTTCCTCTCTGTGATATAGGTAATAATTGGAATCTGTTTGCTTTCCCTTCTGAGTGCAATTTCTCGGGACAAAAATTCAATCTTAACTTGGTCAAGCTCATCAAGGAAGGAAAAGTTACGGGGTTCCCTTCACGGCAGCAGTAAGATTGTTGATAAATATAACAGCCATAATTTGGGGGAAATGCAACGTTTTTTGGAAGGGTTGTCGTCCTTTTTTCATGGAACTTCAGTATCTTTACTATACTTATTGCATGAAATGCAGAGGTCAATGGATGGTTCTTCTAGACGCTGCAAAAGGATGTGCAACCGAGCCTCCAAATTTAGATGTGTATCCTGCTGATTTTGTTGTCTGTTCTTTCTACAAGGTATTTTATATGCACCTATTATTGGCTTGAAAAGCTTGGTCATAGAGATGTCACCAATCGTTATGTTTTGGTAAACTTGCAGATATTTGGCTATCCAACTGGTCTTGGTGCTCTGATTGTAAAAAATGGTACGCAACAAGCATGTGTCACTTTAACTTGGCATGATAGCTGTAACATATCTTCTCATGATATAAGATGCATTAAATAGCATAACATTAGTTGAACTATTACAGCAATCCTTACTTAGTTGCCCGAAATCCTCCTCCTGACATCTTTCATATTTCCGTTTTGACAGAGGCTGCTGGTTTGCTGAACAAGACATACTTCAGTGGAGGTTTCTTGTTGCCCTACTATTCCAGTTTTGGTGTTCTATTGTCTTATTTCCGTTTTGGTGTTCTATTGTCTTATTTCTTGGTACTAATTTAGTTTTGGAATTGTTGTAACATTCTAGGAACGGTAGCGGCTTCAATTGCTGACATCGACTTTGTTCAACAAAGAAAGAGCCTTGAACAAGTTCTTGAGGATGGAACAATCTCTTTCTTGAGCATAGCTTCTCTACGGCATGGGTTTAAGATAATTGGCATGCTAACTACCTCAGCTATTTCCCGGTATCTATTAAAGATAGTTTTGGCATAATATCCCGTCCTGGATGTTCTCTGTAAACTCTCATTGTTCTCTTGTAGGCACACTGCATCTCTTGCTACTTATGTGAGAAAGAAAATGCTGGACATGAAGCACAAAAACAAGAAAAAAGTTTGCATAATTTATGGACAGCAAGCTTCTAAGGTATCAAAAGCGAGTATACTTACTGACTTTAAGAATTTTTTTTGTTGCTGTTGTGTTTCTTCCATCGGTAGGGAGTGATTGTCACCAATATAAGAGCTAAGACATTATTAACATGATGTTCTGGACTTCTTGCCTGAAATATGACATGTGTTTTAGGTGGCAGATCTGAAGATGAGCCCTACGATCACATTCAATTTGAAAAGAGAAGATGGCACCTGGTTTGGATGCCGTGAGGTAGAGAAGCTTGCTTCCTTATCAGGAATTCATCTGCGTGTAAGTGTGGAAACCAATTCTTCCTTTACATGGTGTAATTGAGCATCCTTCCGTGACTTTCTACCCATGTTTATTCCTTTGCTAATTTTTCCCTATGCCGTTTTGCAGACAGGTTGCTTCTGTAACCCTGGTGCCTGTGCCAAGTATCTTGGCTTGTCGCACTCGGATCTAGTTTCTAATTTTGAGGTACACCATGCAACCTTCTGGTTAGCACAATGATAATCATATGATTGTAATTGTTCCATATCTGAATAACGTAAATTTATACTTTCTTGTTAGGCTGGGCATGTTTGTTGGGATGATAATGACATAATAAAAGGAAAACCAACAGGTGCTGTCAGGATATCATTTGGATATATTTCCACTTATGAAGATGCAGAGGTATGATTTTTTATCAAGTTTGCACTTCCTTCTTTTTAGGACTGAACATATAGTTCTTTCAAACTCACCAGTTACATAGATCCTCTCCAATAAGCACTTATCACTAATCTCTAATCTCATAACCTTTTCTTTTCTAGGAATTTTTGAAGTTTCTGCAGTCTTCATTTGTGTCCAAATCAATAACATTCGTTAATGGGCTTAATTTAGTAGGTAATAGCTTTATGATATGAACTACTGATATTGTTTGTCTGTTGGTATGTTTTTTACCAGTGTAGTTCATATAATATTTTAATTGCAGACAACCAAAGTCAACAAGTTGTTCCAGATCTTCGCTTGAAGACCATAACTATTTATCCCGTGAAGTCTTGCCAAGGATTTAGTGCGCAGGGTTGGCCGCTGGCTGTTGGTGGTATGTGCACATCCTGTAGAATGGTTTATCTTTCACGTGCAGCTTTAGCTATAGTATTTTTCTTCATGATATACCGACATTTTATAAAATAATATTCCCTTTTTACTTAGGTTTAAAATACGACAGAGAATGGCTTCTCCAAGGATCAGGTGGTGAAATTCTGACACAAAAGAAGGTAGTTGAATAGTTCCTGCTTTGTATATGTGTTTCAGGTTTGATTAGTTTACCTGGGATGAACTAATCCTCTAATTATATTACCCGATGCTCTCCTAAAAGATGAATGGAAAAATTTATAGCAAATCGAAGGCTGATTCGTTACTGCCCACTGCCTTTTGCATTAGTTATTGAGATTCTTATTTTACATGTAAATAACGTAGTTACATAACATGAACACAGGTTTGCACCCTAGACATGATCTGAGCAACACAAAATAATTTCTTAACCAAACTTAAATAGAACTACATAAGTTTGGTATTTTGCTCAAAAGTATTTGGGGAACTGTCTTTCATTATTTCCTTCTAGTCTTTTTTTGACGAATATTTCCTTCTGGTCTTAGTTGGTTTTCATATTCTTCAGGTACCAGAGTTGGGCTCTATCTGCACGTTGATCAACCTGGAACTTGGGAAGCTCTTCATAGAGTCACCTAACCGCAAGGATAAATTGCAAATTTCTCTTCTAGAGAATATAACTAATCTAACTGCAGAAGTAGATGTATATGGCCAAAGGTATGGTTGTATCATCAGACAACCTTACCAGCACAATTATATGATCCACTATCTTTCCATCTACATAGTCTTGGGTTTATTTTAGGTTGCATCTTTTATTTGGTTATGTTCTGTCAAGTTTTACTGGTAGATTCAGATTCAGATTCAGGATGGTTATTAATGTTGGCTCAGGTATGAGGTAGAGAGTTATGATGACAAGGTAAACACATGGTTCAGCGATGCTATTGGACGTCATTGTACCTTTATGAGATGTTCAAGGTCCGAAAAACGCTCCTGCACATTTGGCAGCAAGAATGGCCGCCTATGCAGGGATACTCGAAGCAAACTTAGTTTTGTGAATGAAGGACAGCTGCTACTAGTATCTGAAGACAGTGTCTCTGATCTCAACAGGCGGCTTAGTTCAAGTATGCAATTTTCTTTCCCTGTTCCCTACTTATTGCATGAGGACCAAAAAGGCTCTAATTATTCATTCGAATGGCCGAGATAGCTCTTGCAAGTTGCAATGTTGATTGCTTGACATGGCCATATATAGTTGAATTTGCACATCAGTTACCTGAGACAGCCTGATCTAAACATTTCCCAGGTAATAATGGAAATGGCAAGCAACGGGTTGTTGTTGATGCAATGAGATTTCGCCCCAACATTGTTATCTCTGGGTCCACGCCATACGACGAGGACAACTGGAGAAGACTTCACATTGGAGATGCCAATTTTACTGTTAAGTGTCCTTTTCCCTCTCAGATCCCATTGACAGAAGCGATTTTGATAGTTCACACAAAAAGTTTTCTTTGCCAGCACTTCAGAATGGCAAAATAGACCCCCCCCCCCCCCCTTTTTTTTTTGCTGAACCAATCATTTCTGTCTGATTGTTCATGTGCAGTCCATGGGAGGATGCAACCGTTGCCAGATGATCAACCTACAGCAGAACTCAGGACAGGTGGTCAGGTCGAAGGAACCGTTGGCAACTTTAGCATCTTACAGACGAGAAAAGGTGAGTTGCTGCATGATGGGTGGGCCAATGCTTGTGTCTACAGACGCTATGTGATTGACAACAAAATTATATGTGGCCAGGGCAAGATTTTGTTTGGTGTCCTGTTAAACTACGAAGACGGCTTGGATGGGGAAGAGGAGATCATCGCAGAGAGATGGCTCCAAGTAGGGCAAGAAGTGCACCCTTCGACAGAGTGATTTTGTGTACAGATATGGGCTCAACAACTACATCAGAAAGACTGTACGCGGCCGTCGAGTCGCTACATACTGTAACATATGCAGATATGCAATTACATCAGTTGGAGAGTTTCAGTTAGGATCAACGTTGTGTGTAACAATTTTTTTAAATGTATGTAATACTTTTTACACATATAAGGCCTGTTTTTTAGAGAGGAAAAAAGGGAATGAAAAATGTAGTCAGAGATGTTCAGATTTCAGAGTTCCCCAAGATTGCTATTTCTGTGAACAACATAGTAGCGGTACACAGCTGAATACATGTAAAAAGCAAAGGATCACTATTTGTCATAAATTCATCATAATTCCATGGCCGAATTTGGCTGCAACTATTCAGTACCCAAAAAGGCACAGAAATGTCTATGTTTGATATATGCTGGCAACCTGAGCTCGCTGCTCAGCATGAGCAAGTCACAAGCTTCAACAATGTTGTATGAGCAGGACAAAGGGAACAGGAAAAGACAGCCAATTAACGTTTCTTACATTTCAATCCTCTATCAACAGTTGATATTCATAGCAGGGTAGTACCTATAGCCGCTACCGTTTGTATATAACATCGCACCAGCGAGAAGGCAAAAAGTTTAAGTGACAGGTATATGGCGAAGACAAGCACAGCATCAAGTTTGTTAGCCGGGTCAACTCTGCGCAATCTTCAGAAGTAGGCGGCTCAGTTATCAACATTGGATTGGGAACTCTGCAATTTATATTCAGCTTCCTCCTCTAGCAAGTTTCCTCTACATCGAACAAGTTTCCTCTGATAAGTTTCCTGCGTGAGAATCCTGATATTAGCAATGTGAGCTATACAATGAGTTTCATAGTAAGTAGCTTCATGCATGACAAAAAGACAAAGGCCAAATGTTGGTTCATGTCTGAAATGAAACAAACCTTGGAGGGTTAGGTTCATCAGATAGAACCCTCAACAACCTTTCCTCGAACGGTGTGGTGTGCCAGCTGACCTTTGAATCCTAACAGTGATAGCTTATTATAGTTAGCTCATAGAACCACAAGTTAAGGAACACATTAGATAAATTATAAGCGGTCAGTGCATACCTCTTTGTACTTGGTGATTGTGTTTGGAATGCCGTTGCCATGCCATGCCTTGTGTAACCCTGGAGTGGGGACACCTGCGTTCATTCCAGAAGCTGCCGTAAAGACAGGACTTGCTGTGAAAAGTGTGTGCTCATTGGGCAATTGGTCAGAAGCTGATGAACTGACAGCACCTTGATTCTCACTGTCTAGAGAAGGTTTAAGCCAGTGAGTCAGACTCAATGCCGCATGCTTTTCATCCGAATTGGACTTTCGGCTGCTGGTTTGGCACTTCAACTCCTCAGGAGAGAGCGTTTCTTTTTCTTGGTACAGAGCATTCTCATTGGGAAAACAGATTGGTGGAGATTTAAAAAATCCCACCTTAGCCACTGAATTTGAATTGGTCTGCTGCTGTTTCTTGATATAATCTGCTCCAAAAAATTTCTGCTTAGGAGTAATCGACGGCAGCGTTGGTGGAGAATATTCTGGCAGTTCCATCTGATGAACCTTGTTTTCTATGGGTCTCAGGACAGGATAGACAAACTGTTTGCGGGTGTGCACGCGCTTTCTAGACATAGAAGACCCTGTGCGTGAAGCATAAATTGTTCCAGGTGTCTGCATATCGTCTGTGACAACCATAGGAGTTGGAAAGGGAGAACCACTGCAATCAGAAAACCTGCTTTTGATGCTCCAAAATGGCGACTTCTCTCTGAGAACTGATTCAACTTGTGGAACTTCAGTTTCAGTAATCGAAGTATGATCGTCCTGGCATTTGAAGCTGAAAGGTTGACATATACATCAATTATATAATCTCATCACAATGATGTTACATGATTTTCAGACACTTATGAAAGTTAGGGAAGTTACTATTACCATTCTGATGAATTAAACCCAGATACTGATGTTCCTGCCGTTGCAAGTGCATTGATGGGCATGTCATCAGACTGCATGTCCGAAAAGAAGGCATCAGAGAATGAAACTAATGACAAAATGACTATATAGATACGTTCCCCAGTAGTGGTTTCCAAATTAATGTCAGGTGAAACATTTTGGAGTTCGGACGGGGTTTGAGATATTGTGCCACATAATTTGAGGTAATCTGCCTGGGTAGATTTAAGAGCCACATGAAAATTCAAGTGAGGAGAGAATAAATGCCTTGGACCTTGTAGCATATTTTAACAATTCAATATACATATTTTCCAAGGTATAAGAACGGCAGGTACTGCCTGAATGTAAAAAGGAAACAAACGCAGAAGATAAAATTATAAAGAGTAAGAGTTCAGAATAAAATCAGCACGGATGAGCTTTCCGAACAAGATAGGACTAGGAGCGATGGAAATTCTGTACTAAAACCGTAGTATGTTCCAATGTTTAAAGCAGAACTATTATCAGCAAGTGCGATGGTCAAATGGTGAAATTCATAAATTGAATGAACTGCTGAAAACATCGGATCTATTGCATTGGCTGTAATTTTCACAGGATATTTTTAGAACAATGCAAATGTACATACAGCTGTGGGGAGATTAGCTATCCCAGCCACACATCTGCTATGTGCAGTAAAAAAGGAAAACAGGTGATTCTACATTTTACCAGACCATATCACAAGAATGATCGACAACATACGACACCCACTCCATGAAATTCCAGAACCATCATATTCTGATTCATAGCATATATGTACAGTCAACCTGCAACTAGCTATTTGCTGTGGTCATTTGGAAACATACACTAACTAAGGCTCATTGAAAAAATTATGCCACAGATAGTATAATCAAAACAGCAACCTTGATCGAACTAAGACGTGACAGTCACAATCAAAACATATCAAAAGAACGATTGAACATAATACCACACCTACTCAATGACATTCCAGAACCATCCTATTCAATTACCATACAAGTACATTGAACCAACAGCTAACCGGCGTATTTGCAGTGCACTGTTGACACTACTATACACTAAGCAAAGCATTTACCATGGAAATTTGTATGCCACAGCTAGCAGGTAAAGTGTTGTACTTTGTAAACTTGTATCTCCCCGTCTAAACTGTCCACATACACCATGGGCCTCACGAAGATACAGGCAGAGTAAAAAAATCTCTAATCTAAACTGCTACCTTGTAGCAGCTGCACACACACACACACACACACACACACACACGCAGTCCACATATTTACCTAGATTGAGGAGCTACAGAGTGACAGTCAGTTACACTAATAGTTGCACAGCAATTCCCCACTTGTGCGATACAGCAGCAAGGAACAGCAGACCACTTAGGCGCCAAGCCGATACATACCTCTTGCCTGAGCTCCTCATCAATGTCACGGCCATCTTCCGAATCCTCATTCGAGCCTCTGCTCCCTCCAAAACCTGAGACAACACCACCCAAACGCGGAACGACCACAGGGGTTAAGCACCAAATTACCAAAGCATCCCGTAAATTTCCCAAATCAGATCGAGAAATGAAGCCGGAAGGGACGGACTACCTTTCTCCTCGTCCGAGAGCACCTCTCCGAGCCGATCCCTGTGCACCGGCGGATCCTGCACGCACCCACGACGAACGCGCCAACAATCATCAGTCACCTCCTGGCGGCTAGGTACCACTCGACCCGAAGCCCGAATCGAGCAGGTAGAATCGCGAGCTAGGTAGGGTTCCCCTTACCCGGTGGGCCGAGACGGGGGGGCTGGGGCGGAACCAGGAGAGGAAGCAGCCGTAGAGGACGGCGTCGAGGAAGGCCACGATCGCCCTCGCGATCGCCGCCGCGCACCCGCACATCGCCGGGGGGACTCCGCCGCTGGGAGGGGGGCTAGGGTTTCGGCCTCTCGGGTCTGGGCTGTCGCGGGATCGGGAGGGAAGGGGACGGACGGGGGCGTGGCGAGGTAGCCGTTTGAAATGGGTGAGGAAGAGGGGATGGATGTAGCCGTAGTGAATCCCAAGCTCAGAGTCAGAGGCGACTGGACGGGAAGGAGACGGGGCAGTGTTGATGGGCCGGGCTCTCGGATTCTCGGCCTAGTTTAGTTGCTAGCCCACGGTTTTGCTACTATTTCAGCCCAGTTCTAACTGGGCTGGCTTGTGATGATAGTTAGTTTGGGCCGCCGAGACGGTCGGACGGTCACGATCCCGAACTGTGTGAACTTGACGTGACGTGATTTGACCAGTGTGGTCTCGGCCGCGAGAGGAGTCGGCGATGGGAACGGAGGAGGAGCAGTGTAGCCGTCACGAGAGAAAAATGTTTCCTCGACGCCGACTTGTCGATCGCCGCGAGGATTTCCTGCAGATTCCGGCGACAAAACTCACCCATAAAGCTGTGGCTGCTAAGCTAGGCTAGGCACCGCCTCTTTGACATTTGCGGGAAGTGAAAAAAAAATTGACGCGTGGATTAACCAGCTCCACGGTGAAAATGAAATATCCCTAGTCATTATCTCCGTCTTCGTCTTCGTCTTCTAACAGTCAGAAACCGGCAAATTAATTTTCATCACACGCTAAACCATCCGTTTTCTCACACGACTAGTGCTGAGTTTTATGTGTCGACTAGTTGTTCATGCGCGTAGCTACGAGTTCTGTACACACTAAAAATTAGGTCCAACACGACATATAGTGAACTGTGCGGAAGGCTTGGTCGTTGTTGCCCATGATCGACAACTCTCTTCGGATCGCTATCCTGTCATCGGCCACACCATCGAACTTTTGGGTTAATAAAACTCTTTATTGAAAAAAAAATCTCAGACAGTGAACGAGACTCAACAAGATCTCAGAGAGGGCAAAATGAGCCTTTGTTAGAGTAGATAGAGTCTACTCTCGCAGAATTATATATCGACCATATGTGCTTCAGCGTCCGACCCACATCAGACTTAATGATGTCGACAATAGAGGAGCATTACTCTCATTCAGCTGCTATGAAACAAGAGAGAGAGAGAGAGAGAGAGAGAGAGAGAGAGAGAGAGAGAGAGAGAGAGAGAGAGAGAGAGAGAGAGAGAGAGAGAGAGAGAGAGAGAGAGAGAGAGAGAGAGAGAGAGAGAGAGAGAGAGAGAGAGAGAGAGTTGCCTTCTAGCGGGTACCGTGGATGCATGAGAAGTAAGGTGGCAAGTGGCACCCGCATACAGTCCTCGAAAGCAAAATACAGGCAAAAGGGGATCATGGGAGCCAACGAAATAAGAGAAGGATTAGTGAAAACAGCAGCACCGCAACCCGTCCCGCTTGCCACCCTAGGAGAAGCCATCCCACCAATCTTTGACAGAGTTGTAGGGAGGCCAATCAAGTGTAATTTGTTTTTCAAAAACAATCGAGTGTAGTTAGCATGGGTAACCAAACACACCCCTGCCAGCAGCGCAGTAAGCAAATAAGAAAACCATTGACAACTAGGGGCCTGCCAACTAATAGTTAATTTCCAGTGACCTTCCCATACCAAAATCGGAGAAAAGAAATCCATTTCTAGATCAACAACCATTTCTAGCGACTGCGCATCCGTTTGACATTCCAAGCCACGAAACAGGCCGATTCCTAGTTCCTAGACACGGGAGAAAAGCTAGAAATGTCGACATGACCGGGCGCATGGGGTGAAAAGAAAAAACCTCCCAACAGTAACTTCGGGCGTATGGTTGACTTTGCTCATTCTCCGGTCAAACTTTGAAAGTCCAGAAAGGGCCGGCTTTGACATTTACGTCATCAGGTTTGAACAAAGTAACCGGCCAATAATTCCTGGGATTAACTGTTGCTCGAGTAGACAGACGGTAGTAACTATCGTGACATGGAGACCTATCCGTGGGAATACGCAACAGGTAATAGGATCGGAGAGACGAAACATGTGAAAAATTCTACAGTAGATAAATAAAGGTTTACGAGTCAACTGATAACCACTATACTATCGTTTATACCGAACTTGTCTTACGAATGCGATTGGATACCTGAAATTTGAGCTTTATAAGTATATGGGTAGACATACCATAATTGCATGCATGTATCACGTGATCGATGGAATGTTTAGGAGCATGATTGCGTGTGCACACACAAGGGAAGTTTTGAGCGTGATGGTACTACTGCGGCGCCGTAGAAGCTTTGGAGTTTGGAGGCATGCGGATACATGCGATGCCGTTCGGCAGGGCACCACGACCTTGGCATGGTATGGTACGTGCCCTTTTAGCCTTTTTCTAGGGCTTTTTCATTCGGCAGCTTGCTAGGGATAAAAAAGTCTCACCATCGAGTTAGTAGCTAGGATTGACAATTCAGATGCATCCAACACATTACAACCACATGCACGTGCACCTTATCGAAAAGTTTGATGTACTATGGGTATATATCAAATTCCATTATGCCCGGGCTAAAGGGATGGTAGATCCGCCTATGGCCGTAGCGGCTGCCTTAACTTGCTAAAAATATGTTGTGAAACAAAGGGAGTACATGTTTATGGCGGATCGACAGTGCTAGAGGGAGCAACAGGAGAGGCAAGCTCGATGGTGCGGGCAGGTCGTAGAGGCGGGATGGCGGCATGGTGAAGGTGCGGCGTGAGGGGGATTGGAAGGTAGGGAAAAGGACCGTATACAATTATGTACCCTCTTTCATGTAGAAATGAGAGAATAGGGTGACCGTGGATGGGAGACGTGGCTCCCCCATGTTCTGTCGGCCCCTCTAGAGAATCCGGGTGGCAATAACCACTGACACGTTCAAGGCTTATTACAGAGTAGGCCGGCCAACATCAATGAGTTCTAATGACCACTTTTGTAGGGCCTTATGGGCCACATGTCAGGTCTGACCAGGCCACACAGTGCCTAATTTTCCCTTTGAACTAACACTGCTATTGCGAGAAAAACCTTGTTCTTTACTATGACTTTCAGATGTTGTGCTCTTATGGAAAGATTTGAAGTCATTTATAAGCTAATTAGAGAAAATCAAACAAGTCATTAATTGGAGGAAATTCCATTAGAGGCGGACAAAAGCCTTAACGATCTCTAGTACGGGCATGTGTCGTCGTACCTTCCCACTGTACCAAGTTCCATCGCCTTCGCCTGATCAAAAGGAACCACTTTAGTTAAAGAGGCATGCGTGAAAACACAACACATCAGCCACCATTCATTCCAGAGCAGAGGAAGACGAGATTTGGAGAAGACGAAGAAACATTCCCTGCATTAGAGAGAGAGAGGCTTCCACTTGTAAGATTAGGGTTTGAGACTCTATTCATACTTGAGGATTTGTATTTGGTTTTATATTTCTTCTTATTGTGGCTTGCTTTGGTAATATCGAGATGAACCCTATTCATATTATGGTTATATCATTGTGCTATTTTCCTCTCATGTGCGAATAAATCTCCATAGGCCTAGGAGATGTAGGGGATTGGTGAGATATGATGTGCCTGTTTTATTTCTATCTATTTGTAATTATTATGTTTTGCGTAATGCTTGTTATCTAATCTAAGGGCCTAGATGACATGATCTAGAGATCCACATGAATAATAACTTGTTTGCTATTGAATCGGTTATCTCCGAGTGACACGGTTGATATCAAAGGGGAACTAGTATTACTTGAGGAGTGTACGAGGAACTATAAAGCATAATGCTTTGATCTGGTCTCACAACCTTAATTGTAGTGGTAACCATGGTTTGAGGTAACAGGTGATATGATCAATAGAGTCGGATGAATCCGATAGGAGGAGTCATGGCTAGTAATGGGTTGCTTGCCGACTAGCATATTAATAAGAAGCATATGATCACTTGCACACTTTATTCCATCTGGCATATTCACTATTATCATGAACTGAATCTCTTTACGCCTAATTTCTCATCTATAGGAACTCCAAATAACCTTCGGACACTTTATTTTTATGTTACTTGCTTCTAAGCAATGTTCAAACTCTATTTCATCACTCAATCATAATCACAATGTTTCCATCTCAATACTTGTAGACAATTCACTTAATACTAGTGACACCTTGAGTGTGACAGAAACATCACAGATAAACACTTGCCGAAACTTTTCGTTGGAATCAATACAAAAACTGAAAGTAATAATTTTACGAAAACATGCTTTAATGAGCCTATGCTCTTGCATGTATCAGTATGCTACAATGTAAGTCTACTCCTACACCCTTATCCTCCACCGAGAAACTCTCTCTCACTGAAGGCGAAAACCCGATAATACAAGATAATGAAGCATTGTAGGTGCTCTTCAATATCTTACTTTGATATAACTAGATTTATCTTTTTTTCTGTTAATAAGGTTTGCCAGTATCTTAATGCATCAACAACAGTTCATTGGACAACTATCAAAATAATTCTAAGATATCTCAAGGACACAAAAATTGACATTGCATTTAAGTTAAAAATGCTGCAACTAAGTTGATATGGATTTAAACACTTCTTGGTGAGCTTGGAGTTAAGTTAACAGAAAGACATTGCTTATGGTGTGACAACTTAAGTGCAACTTATTTTTCAGCAAATCCTATTTTCATGCACGTACAAAACACATAGTGATTGAATTTCACTTTGTGTGTGTAACAGAGAGAGAGAGAGAGAGAGTAGCAAATAAAAATTTGGATATAAAGTTTGTGTCTAACAATGATGAAATTGCTGATGGTTTTACCAAGACTCTTCCAGTAAGAAATCTTCATGAGTTTAGACGTAATTTGAATCTTCTTCACAATTTAGATTAGGGGGCTATTAAAATCAATGTATTCATACCGTATCCATATGGTGTAGTATACCAATGTATACGGTATGCCGCTTGTACCACCACAGTGAGTGATTTTCTAACATATGTAAAATGCAACACGAGACCCCAATGGGTCATTTTTTTTTCCTAGTTTATAATATCGAACTATTTTTTTTACTGAAGCATAGTGTCGAGACAATGGAAGATGTTAGATGTTGTGAGATTGTGTCTTCCTCTAGGACTACCTTCAGTATTAAATTTGAGGCGAGACTTATGGACCATGTCCACTGGAATGGTTGGCGCAAGGGTCTTGGTACTACATTGTTGTTTGCCACCTTCGACCCTCCATTTCAAAGGCAATGACGAAACTAAGAAATCTATTGATTTTATTTATTTTCCCCATTAGAACTTTATACTTAAACTACGATGCCATGTATTAATGGGTGTGGACATTACGTATGTATTTGGTAACATTTATCTATGTGATGTTGTTTATAGTATGAATGGAATTGCTATTGTTGATATAGTGCTTGTATCTTGTAATATATAATTGTGTTGTGAAATCCATGGGATTACAGAACATGGAATGCTTATTATAAACCCTAGAAACAACAAGTATACATTGGTGATGTGTGTACAAAGCAAATGGTGCTTAGTGTTGGTTTCCAATATGGTGTTACATCCTATCTGCTTCGAGGCACCACATTGAAAATGATTCACTTCTGTAGCTTAAATATATTTTGAAGAACTAAAGCTTAGATATACGCATGTAAATATAGTACACACTAGTAGAAAAGAGGGCAATGACCCAGCCCCCATTTTCCCATTAGCTCCGGTTTCATAAAAAACCGAGACCAATGCCTCGTAATGGCCCAGTTTTCGTTTGCGCCGCCGTTCAGGAGCAATAGCCCTGGTTCGGTTATGGGCAATAGCCCCGGTTCGGGGCAAAAACCAGGGCTAATGCTCGCGCGCGACACGTGTCGTTCCGTTGAGCATTAGCACCGGTTTTTGCCTCGAACCGGGGCTATTGCCCCTCCCTGCCTATATATACACCCTCCATAGCCCAGTTTTTTTTCTGGCTGGATTTGTGAGAGGGTGGGTGCTAGGAATTTTTGCCTATGCACACAAGGTGTTCGGTGAAATGTCCGAGCCACACTTAAGTTGAAAAAAATGGTATCCTTGTCCGAGGTTAGCAACCTTGTCCTTTTCATCTGTAATTGATTCAAAAATAGTGCATCTATGCATGTAAGATAGTCATTTGACTATATATTTATGATGCAGATCAATGCACGGAAGGGATGGATGTACGGCGACCGACGCGACTCCGACTTCATTGCAGGCATGCATAAATTTATCGATGTGGCTAAGGATAACAAGGTGGATAATTTTATGCCTTGTCCATGTGTTGACTGTCGGAACGTCAAGGAGTACACCAACTCGAGAACCATTCAATTCCACCTGCTTCGCCAAGGTTTCATGCCTAGATATTATTGTTGGTCCTTGCACGGAGAAAGAGGGGTTACGATAGAAGACAATGAAGAAGAGGAGGATGATGACAACTATCGTATGTTCCATGAAGAAAACAAGGATACTGCAATGGAAGACAATAAAGAAGAAGGAGGTAACAATGAAGAAGAAGGAGGCGGCAATGAAGAAGAACACCGGACATCAGATGAGCCCGTTGATGGTCTTGGTCGGGTCATTTCTGATGCAAAACAACAATGCGATACAGAAAGGGAGGAGCTGAAGTTGGACGCCATGCTAAAGGATCACAAAAAGCTATTGTACCCAAATTGCGAAGATGACAGCACAAAGCTCGGTACAACACTCGAACTGCTGCAATGGAAGGCTGAGGCTGGTTTGTCTGACAAGAGATTTGAGCAGTTACTGAAAATAATGAATCCAAAGCTTCCAAAGGATAACGAGCTTCCCTAGACAATGTATGAATCAAAGAAGACTATCTGCCCTCTAGGATTAGATGTGCAGAAGATACATGCATGCATTAATAACTGCATCCTGTACCGCGGTAAGGAGTACGAGAATATGGATAAATGCCCGGTATGCACTGCATCTCGGTACAAGATCGGACAAGATGACCCTGTGATGTTGAGGGCGATGACGATCCCCCAGGAAGAGGGTTCCTGCTAAGGTTATGTGGTATGCTCATATAATACCATGGCTAAAACGTCTGTTCAGAAACAAAGAGCATGCCAGATTGTTGCGATGGCACAAAGAAGAGCGTAAGAAAGACGGGTCGAAGTTGAGACACCCCGCCGATGGGTCGCAGTGGAGAAAAATCGAGAGAGAGTACCCGAACTTTGCAAGTGACGCTAGAAACTTATGGTTTGGTCTAAGTACAGATGTCATGAATCCTTTTGGGGAGCAGAGCTGCAGTCACAGCACCTGGCCCATGACTCTATGTATCTACAACCTTCCACCTTGGTTGTGCATGAAGCAGAAGTTCATTATGATGCCAGTGCTCATCCAAGGACCTAAGCAACCCGACAACGACATTGATGTGTACCTAAGGCCATTAGTCGATGAACTTTTGCAGTTGTGGGCCGAACCAGGTGTACGTGTGTGGGATGAGCATAAACAGCGGGAATTTGACCTACGAGCGTTGTTGTTCGTAACCATCAATGATTGGCCAGCTCTTAGTAACATTTCAGGACAATCAAACAAGGGATACAATGCATGCACACACTGTTTAGATAATACTAAAGGTATATATTTGGAGAAATGTAAGAAAGTTGTGTACCTGGGGTGTCGTCAATTTCTTCCGACCAATCATCAAGTGAGGAAGAAAGGCAAGCATTTCAACGGCGAGGCAGATCACCGGAAGAAGCCTAAGCTCCCTAAAGGTGCTGATGTATTTGGTATGGTCAGGGACCTGGAAGTAATCTTTGGAAAGGGTCCTGGCGGTCAATCTGTTCCGAAAGACAACGTTACCGGACACGCGGCCATGTGGAAAAAGAAATCAATATTTTGGGAGCTACATTATTGGGAATGCCTAGAGGTCTGGTCTTCAATCGACCTGATGCACGTGATGAAGAATCTTTGCATGAACCTGCTAGGCTTCCTGGGCATGTATGGGAAGTCAAAAGACACACCAGAAGCACGGGAGGACCAGCAACGTATGAAAGACCCATACAACAAGCATAGTGATAAAGGGCGTCAATACTTAAGCAGCTATGCTCTTACGAAAGCAGAGAAAGAAATCTTTTTTGAATGTCTGAGCAGTATCAAGGTCCCGGCTGGCTTCTCGTCAAATATAAAGGGAATAATAAATATGGCAGAGAAGAAATTTCAGAACCTGAAGTCTCATGACTTCCACGTGATTATGACGCAGTTGCTTCCGGTTTCATTGATGGGGCTTCTACCGGAAAATGTTCGAGTACCCATGGTGAAGCTATGTGCATTCCTCAATGCAATATCTCAGAAGGTAATCGATCGAGAAAGTCTGGAAAGGCTACAGAGGGATGTGGTCCAGTGTCTTGTTAGTTTTGAGTTGGTGTTCCCCCTGTCCTTCTTCAATATTATGACGCATCTCCTGGTTCACCTAGTCGACGAGATTTCCATTCTCGGTCCTATATTTCTACACAATATGTTCCCCTTCGAGAGGTTCATGGGAGTCTTAAAAAAATATGTTCGTAACCGTGCTAGACCAGAAGGAAGCATCTCCAAGGGCTATGGAACAGAGGAGGTCATTGGGTTCTGCGTTGACTTTGTTCCCGGCCTTAAGCCGCTTGGTGTTCCTGAATCGCGGTAGGAGGGGAGGCTAAGTGGAAAAGGCACGCTAGGAAAGAAAGCAATGATATGTAGGGACGGGCGTTCTTTCACTCAAGCACACTACACAGTTCTACGAAATTCCACCTTCGTGGCTCTGTATATCGAGGAACACAGGAATGTTGTACGCTCCAAGTTCTCGGGGAATGCTGACTCCTGGATCGAAGAAAAACACATGGAGACTTGCATAAGTTGGTTGAGAGCATGTCTCCTGAATGACAACACTGTTGGAGATCAGCTCTACTTGTTGGCTGCTTCACCATCTTTGACTGTATTGACTTTCCAAGGGTACGAGATAAATGGAAATACATTTTACACGATCGGCCAAGATAAAAAGAGCACCAACCAAAACAGTGGTGTCCGCTTTGATGCAATAGGCGATAATGGGAAAAGGACACATACTATGGTTACATAGAGGAGATATGGGAACTTGACTATGGACCTACTTTTAAGGTCCCTCTGTTTCGGTGCAGTTGGGTCAACATGAATGGGGTAAAGGTAGACCAACTGTACGGAATGACAACAGTGGATCTCAAGAATCTTGGTTATAGAGACGAGCCATTCGTCCTAGCCAACAATGTGGCTCGGGTTTTCTATGTGAAAGACATGTCCTCCAGACCGAAAAAAAATAAGCAAATGAAAACATCAGACGATGAGCCCAGGCGTCACATAGTTCTTTCAGGGAAAAGAAACGGGGAATCGAGGACAAGACAGACATGTCAGCAGATTATGATAAGTTCGATGAAATTCCGCCCTTCACCGTGAAAACTGACCCAAGCATCCCGTTAAATAATGAAGATGCTCCATGGTTACGACCTAAGAAGCGATCATAAGCAAGGGATCGACATACGCGAAGAAGGATTCATGACTTTCAGGTAAAACTTATGTGTGCCCTCATGTATTAAAACTTATGTGTGCCCTCATGTATTAAAACTTATGTGATGTTTTCAATCTTCCAAGTTTAATATTTTTCCTTGTAACTTTGACACATAATATGACACCACGGGAAGGTTTCACATTGTTTTGATCATTTTTGAATTCTTTATGCCCGTTCCAGATACACCGGTTGGGAAATTGTCTAAGTAATTAAGGTTTCACATTTAATTTGGTGGTTGCTTCACAGAACAGTGGGTCATTTTTAATTTTTTAATGCCCATTCAGAAACTTCCTCCTGCAAAAATTGTTAGTAAGAATAGTTATTTTAGAAAACAGAAAATGGCATTGGATTATTTATTCAAATTTGAAGACTTTTCATGTTGAAAGTGTTTTCAAATTCAAAAATATGGAATACATATTTGTTAATGCATTTTTAATTGAAAAATACATATGAAAATCTGGAATACAGATTTTTGAAATTCAAAATAAATTTGCATTGAAAAATACATATGTAATAATGATCCTAAATATAGAAAAAAGGCGGGAACCTCCAGAAAATTCAATCTATTTTCGAAAAAGGCTTATTAGCCCCGGTTCGGCCCAAGAACCGGGGCTAATAGCCCATGATGCGCGCCAACCGGATTTTGCTGGGCCAATAGCCACGGGTCGGGTGCTGACCCGAGGATAATAGGGCAATAGCCCCAGTTCTTGGTAGGAACTGGGGCCAAGAACTGGGGCTGATGATCCTCTACTAGATTGCTCGCGCCTCCCTTCCTCCCCATTCACGCACGCGAGGAACAGAGACGACGCCGCCAGGCTACGCAAATCCGCCGCTGCCGCGTGCGTCCTCGAGCACCGCCACCGCCGGCCCGCGCCTCCTCAAGCGTCCCCGAGCACCGCCGCCGCTGCCCCATGCCTCCTGAGCACCGCCGCCGGTCTCCGCTTCATGAGCGCAGGTGAGCCGCCGCTGCCCTCTCCTTTTCTTCTATCTCTTGCCCGCCGCCGCCGTGCGCGCACTGCCGCCACCGTCCACGAGCCGCCGCCGCCGTGCGTGCACTGCCGCCGCCGTCCACGAGCCGCCGCCGCCGTGCGCGCGTGCACGCGCCTGTGAAGCCACCGCCGCTGCTACCTCCGCCACCGCCGCCATGCCGTCGCGCGCGCGCCTGTGCGCGCGTGAGCTTGTGCGTGCGCGAGCCCGTACCGCCGTGCGCCGCTCGGTGCCGTGCGCGCGCACCTGTGCCGCCGCTGCGCCGCCGTGCGCGCGCGAGCTTGTGGGCGCGAGAGCCCGTGCCTCCGTGCGCCGCTCTCCGCCGCGCCGATTTGCTGCGTGGGAGGCGGAGGGGCCGGGGTACTGTCGGAGATGCACGCCCGTGGCGGAGGTAGCGTCGGGGGCGTGCTTGGTGTGGCGGAGCACGGGGGCCGCGGAGGTGGCGTCGGTCCGTGTTTCGCGGCAGAGTAGGAAGGCCGTCCGCCGCTTCTGTTAACTATTTCTGTGTATTCTTTTGTTTGCAGATACTATGGATCCGGGACTCGGCAGAGACGATTATCAGGAGAACATCATGGAGGGTTTCATCCGCGAGGATGAAGTTATTGTTGGTGATGTCACCAAGCAGTTTCTGAACGACTCCGGTGAGGGAGATGTGTCTCTCAGCCGAGGAGGTAGATGCTCCGGTGAGGTAGACGCCGACGCCTCGGGCGAGGGAGGACTCAGCGGCTCCGATGAGGGAGAAGACGACGAGCAAGAAGTTGAAGAGAGAGAAGTCGACGGATCCGGCGAGGTGTATATCTATATGTGATGTGCACTAATGTATTTAACAATTGACCATATGAAATACATATATTAACGCGCTAGATCTTTCTTCTTTTAGCCCTCCGGATCAAGGAAATCGTCAGTACGGACTAAACGAGGCCCAAACAAGAAGATGGATGATGGTGTCCAGTATAGAATCAAAAAGGTCGATAAAGTCGGGAAACCGATTGAACCTGATAATGTTGCAAAGAAATTTGTGAAGGCATGCGGAGTTGTTGTTAGGGACCACATCCCTATCACCACTCGAGAGTGGAGGCAGACAAAGACGGAAACCGTGTCATATGTCGGCCAAGCAGCCAAAGAAAACCTTTGGACAAAGCTCATGCTTAATTTCACCCTGCCGGCGCCAGAGGTGGATCCAGACGAAGAGGTGCCAAATGAGGCAGAAATGATGATTCGAAAAGAGGCCCTAGAGAAAAAAGTCAAGGCGTGGGTTCTTTCGAAGATGGGCGGACTATTAAGAGACTGGAAGAAAAAATTATGCCAGACTATATCGAGCTCGATAAGACACCGGATTTCGATAAGGGCTATGAGAAGATAAGAGACTACTGGGCCAAATTTGTGGAGTACAAGACGAAGAATCCGGACGCGTTGCAAAAGTCTGCAGTAAATAAGGCGAATGCTGCTAAGAAGAAGTACCACCATACTATGGGGCCTGCTGGCTACGCCGGTAGCAAGCATAAGTGGGAGGCACTTGAGGCACCATTTTTGGCCAAGGGGGTCATGCCAGAGCCCTTAACATGGATCGAACGGGCAAGAAATTGGTTTTACGGGCATGGGGGCACGTTGAACGAAGAAGGGAAGACAGTGTATAACCAAAGACACAAAGATAATCCCCTGCTACCCATCGACGACATTATAAGTGTGGTACAAGATGTTGAAGAGGGACGGTTCGTTCCTGATAGAGAGAAGGACGAGCTGGCACGCGCCCTTAAAAATAAAGAACACAAAGGACGATCACGGGGCACCGAAGGATCCAAGCCATGGACAGTTGCGTTTCCCGAGGAAAGGAAGAGATTTCCTGATAGAAGCCATCAGAGGAGGAAGGAAAGGGAGGCAGCTGAGAAAGCTGCTGCTGCAGACCGGCTGCGTAATGTAGAAGAGGTATTAAAGCGACATCAGGATCAAATCGAAATACTTAGCCATCAAGGTAGCGGCCAATCTCAGCGGTACCTGATAGAACCTGCATTCGATGCTTCCGGCGCCCCATCGAATAAGAAAAGCAGCGTCGCTTCCACGCAGCTCTAGGATGATGGTGATGATGATGCACTGACGGCTCCGGAACATCGTTACCTAGTGGATGATATCACACAGAGCACACCTTGTGAGTTAAAGGTGAGAGTTTCTAACTTAAGGTTGACGGCGGCACTCGACATGGCCCTACCAATTGGACCTAAACCAACTTGGCATTGCAAACCGGTTCCAAAAGGGTACGCTGTCGTCACGGTGGATCAAGTCATGCCAGATTATGAGGAGTTGAAGCTGGACTACCCCGCAGGTGAAGATGGGGAGCTGACTGAACTAGGAGAAGTAAAAAGGGGGACTGCTGTTTGGCCAAAGGAGCACATCCATCTTCCAAATTATGTGCCGCCAAGGCCACCCACTCCTCAGATCAGCAACAATCCACCTTCTCCGCTACATGACCATTCTCCAGCGCAACCTTCACCTTCGCCACCACATTACCATTCTCCAGCGCAACCGTCTCCATCGCCGTTGCAGCCGTCTCCACCGCCGCCATCTCCCAAGAGGAAAAGGGGTCGTACGACTACGAGGGGCAGCAGCAAGAGGTTCATATCACCGAAACGTAAGATATCGCCCCTCCCAAAAGTACCCCATGCAAATATAGATTTCAGTATCCCCCGACCTGGGGAGATGACAAACGAGCAACTTGATGCGGCCTTAGAAGCCAGTTATCAAAAGTGGAAGATTGACATAGCTAACAAGAAGAAGCCGATAGAGCCAATCTTTCCGCGCACCGAAGAAGATGTAGCAAAGGCAATAGCCCAGGTGAAGCTCATGACCGTGTACCCGCCGCCGCTATCAGAAGACTATGACCGCTCTATTCGCAAGTCGGCTGAGGCAAAAGAACAACGGTTGCAAAGTATCAGCTCCAGTGGAAAATCAAGCGAGAAATCAGTTGCCTAGCTCGGAGAACAGAAAAATCAATCGTGCCCCCCCGCTAAAAGTGTATTCCGATGCCGAGGTGCGGTCGAGGAGAGCTGCGGCCGAGCAGAGGTATGATCCGGAAACTGATCCGGAGTTAGTAGAGTTGTACGGAGATGCGGCAGCGGCTCAAGGCATGTCTATTCGTAGGTACTTAAACCATATAAATGAATTCGCTGACATAGCATACAAGTATCGGCACGGGCACCCTCTCGTCAAACCTGAGTTAGTCAAGGATCTACCAACAAAAATGCGAAGATTGCATATCTGGTACATGCGACAATCTGCTGCTAACGAAAATTGGATCAACATTGCACATAGAAATGAGCATTATGGGCATGGAGATGGCATGGTAATGATTGAATTTGATGAGTTATTTCAGTTATACCAACAAGACACCCTCGACAAATCTATCATGAGTGCCTATTGTTTGTAAGTATTATTAATTTATGTAATTAAGTCTTTCTAGCTCAGCTATCGTTCATTGCATGTATAATCTTACTCATCACTATATTTATTTTGCAGAATGAAGATTCTTCAATGCAAAAGAGGACAACTCTATGACATTGGGTTCATTGACCCAAATATCATTTATCAAAATGTTCTCCACCCGAGACCCGAGGTGACAGAGAACAACTTGGTACAAGCGTTAAGGTTTCACAAGACCAAAAGGGAAATACTATTTCCTTACAACTACGAGTGCGTGTTACTGTCTTGTACATATTATATTTTGCTTACTCGATGTTAAGTGTATAATTGAGTCGTTATGCGTGCACAGCTTTCACTATATCCTACTAATCATTAAGCCCGACGATGGAATAGTAAAAGTCATGGACTCGAAACGCAAAGACCTCAATGAGTGGGCGGACATGCAAGCATGCCTCCAGAGGTAATTTCAATCATTATGTCACTATATCGGCACTATTTCCTCGCTGATAGCAAATGATCAATATAGAACTCCGTTATTCATCTTCTTTGCCGGGCAGGGCTTGGAAACGGTTCACCGCCAAGGCTGTTGGCGTTTGGAAGCCAAAGCTTACATTTCAACAACTTAATGTAAGTAGTACTAGCTAGATCCGCACATCTCTTTGATTCTAGTTTCAATATCATGCTTGAATATTATTTTGATTGAACTATATATGTTCTCGTAAAGTGCTTGAGGCAGGAACCCGGGAATAACTTATGTGGCTACTATGTATGCGAGTTCATTCGCCAGACGACCAAATATACTGCCGCAAAGAGGGACTTAAAAAAATTGAAGTACGATAAAAAATATTCATAACTTTAGTTTATTACCATCAATTGTGTTCGTTTTCATTAATTTATATATATTGACCCCTTCTTTAAATTATATTAGGTCGAACGGTTGCGGGACTGTCTTCTACTACAAGAACGCATACGAGCAATTCAAGAGGAAATTGCCGGATTCATAGATGCCAAGGTCCTAGATCCGAATAGAGAATACTATTCCCCGCCGATGGATATGCGAGTGTGATATGTTTTGTAATGTGCATGTAATAACTCGTGGTGCCTACATTTTGTAATATATGTTCGACAACGCACATTGGATGAGATGGTGTAATATATTCGCAACGATGATGTGCACTATATAGTTGTTCCTTCATTGTTGTATGTAATATTAATTATGCCATCCAATTTAGCGCAAAACACAAATTAAAAAAATGCCCAAAAAAATAAATAAAAAATAGCAGGAAACGGATCCTGCCGCGGCACAAAAACGAGCCGTTTTCCTGCCGCGGCAGGGGAGAAATAGCCCTGGTTCCTATTAAAAACCGGGACCTTTGCCTGCTAGGCCCCGCGCTCGCCAGCCGCCCACGTGGAGCACCATTAGCCGCGGTTCGGGGCAGAACCGGGGCTAGCAATAGCCCCGTCTGGCTAGCCCCGGATCCCGAACCGGGGCTAATGGCCTATACGAACCGGGGCTATAGCCCTCTTTTCCACCAGTGACATGGCATGAGTGATGGAACTAATTAAATGTTTATGAAGCAGCAGCATTTGCGTACGT
Organism: Avena sativa; assembly: GCA_916181665.1. Taxonomy (NCBI): domain Eukaryota; kingdom Viridiplantae; phylum Streptophyta; class Magnoliopsida; order Poales; family Poaceae; genus Avena; species Avena sativa. Next base: position 477,978,591 of record OV702299.1, on the reverse strand, counting down.
GCAGACATGGGAAGCTTTCTGTGTGGATAAGCTTAGGAGTCTTTACAAAAAGAATTATACTCCCTTTATCTTATATTTTGAAACTGAGGGAGTAGAAACTTTGGAGTCTTTACATAAAAGAAGTACTCCGTAGAGGCTTTGGAGTCCACAAAAAGAAAGTACTCCTAGAAGCTTTGGAGTTTGGAAGTATGTGAAATGCGCGATGCCGTCCGGGAGGACACCACGACCTTCATATGCTATAGTGCTTTTTTAGGGCTTTTGGGCAACGTTTTTCCATTCGATTCGGCAGATTAGCCCTGGATAAAGTCTCACGAGTTGGTAGTAAAGGGTAGGGAGTCCGTATCCAACACACTACCACGTGCACGTGTGTGCACCTAGTCAAAAAGTTTGGGTATATCAAATTCTGCAAGTACATGTCATGTCACCATAAGGAACTAATCAAAAAGGAGATACCTGTTCAAAAAAAAATCAAAAAGGAGATAGAAAAAAAGAATGGTACAGATGTAGATATTTGGTGTGTTGTCCAATGGCAGCCGGAATTGCGGAAGCATCTTGTGACACACGTTTGATCGGATACTTGTGCTAAAAGCGGCATGACGGCCGGAAAGTATGAGCGGCCGCTGTCACGCTGAAATTAGCCATGTGATTATTAAGGGTTAGCTTATTATTGTAGTTAGTTAGCTGATTAGCACAGAGTCTAGATTACTGTAGTCGCATCATCCGCATCTCATATGTCCCTATTTCTAGATGAATAATACCACCACTTTTGCTTCGGTGTCCCTCTCTCCCCCCTCTTCTAAACTTTGGAACCACATACTACATATATCAAACATTACAGCTAGATATATAACTCGTCAATCTTTCCTTTGAGCTGCTAAACAGACTTACATTTTGAAACGAACGTAATAATATGAGTTGTGTACTCTACTTCCTAATACATTATCTTGCTTACTTGTGCTTGCGTAAGCATGGGATGGACGTACGTAACATAGTCACCTCGAGAAATATGACATATATAGCTAGAAGAATTATCAGCACCACGTACGTTAGCTACCTAATGTGTATAATTCCACAACAGTTAAAGAAGTCGGCACCGGCTTTGATCAGCACGAGGATGACTGCAAATAATAGCAGTACTTTTGTCAACCAAAACACCATGCATTGACTTTCATCTCTAGAGTACGTAGCTACTACTCCACTTAGTCACCTAGTCTTACATGGACACGTTAGCTAGTACACACATACTGTATGTTTCTTCCTCCACTAGCATAGCTCACCGAGTAGGTTAGTCATCGTGTGGCCATGCATGAATATACCTTGTGTACACATGCATTGCATGGTAGTACGTAAGTAAACGCGCGTACACGTGTACGCGGTGCATATTTGGCTTATGTTCGAGTGATTAACCTTGTCTACGTCTCAAGGTTAGATATACTACGTAGTATTCCGATTTCGTTGAACTTTTACGGATCCTGGATTTGTATTGTACCATTACCCGTGTTCATATTTCTTCAACTTTTATGGAGACAACTTTCAAAAATATGAGACAAACTCACCAATGTGAAGAATGCTATAAAGGTAAGAACACAAAAGTAATCAAATCATTACCCAACATGATCTTCTACGATAGCAACAAAAAAAACATTAGCATATTTGCTCCATACAAGAAACACAAAAGAGAATTTACTTTCTGCTAGGATTTGTGCACGTGACTAAATTACGATATTACTAGTTCACATCAGTCTCCACATGCATGAAATTTTTCCAATTTTTTTAGAAGGTCGTTTAATTTAGACAATTTCATAGTTTAGGGTTCAAGTCAGACAAAGCACAATAGTTTGGTGTTACGAATGAACCTTTTCTCTAATAATTATTGTATAAAAGACTTCCTATTCCCTCACTGAGCAAGACTGCAAGAGGCCATAACAAAATCAAAAAGACACCCCAAGCCTGATTATTCTATGGATCGCGGGTGGTTATGTTTCTTAACGGGAACTTTAAATGTATATTTCGTCCCACAATTATTTGCAAGCATATACATATGTATATGGCGACATGAAATATACCTATGAGATTTTGCATAATATTTATAAATTTCAAAAAAATAGGAATTCTATGTATAATTGATTGTTTAATTTATATATTTTGGTTTCGTCTAGATCCATGAGAGAAAAACACTCCTCCTCTCATGCTCAAAGATTTATATCGAATCGAACTATCCCTTTTCATTAATTGTTCTATACATAAACAAATTCTTATTATAAAACATGAGAAAGGAAAGGAAGAAGCAAGTTTGGGAACTGCTTCAATCCCTAGCTTGCTAAGTCTAGCTAGCAAGGGAAAGAATTTCGAAAGGCGGCATCCTTGTCCCTATCAATAATCTAAACTGAACCGGGATCGAATGCATCCCCGAATCTGGATTCTGCCCATTAAGAAACCGACGGATGCACCCTTTTTTCCCTAAGAATGTGGTCCTGAAGTCCACAATTCATTTCCCATACGTAGAAAATGCTTCATTTTCTTTGATGGTGACGTCACTAGGTAGCTAGGTGCAGTAATGCTGATAGGTGATCTCAAACTGCTACCTTGACTAATTGATGTTGTAGCGTTTACTTTATCCTGCAAGGCTCCAATGGCAGCCACATGCGAAGTGAAGAAATTTTAGCAGCACACACATATATATCGATGTGATCCTTGGAACTATTCAAATGATCATAATTACGCGATGTACTTTAACAAGTCATGTACTATATGAAGATAGATAGGTTATATAGATATTCCTATGTATTTAGGTCGTGCAAGTGAAAATTCTAGCTAGACACACCTTTCTTCAATCAATACAAGGCAATAAACTGAGCTATTATTAGCAACTTGAACTCTATAGTTCTTGAAATCGGTTTTTCTAAGAGGATATGTCCATTAGCTTCATGTCGATCTACCAGTGAATTAAGTCTATGCAGACTCTATACGTACATAGTATGTATCATTATCGTCATATATAGTTAATTATCTATACATATACTAATAGTAGTTTTCTTAAATAGTTTTGTCAAACCTAGTGACAGAGACGGTGACACATAATCAATGCTCGCCACGTTGAACAAGTTAAATTCATTCATATAAGAAATGGGCAATATTTTCAGTTTTGTCAAACATGTGTGAACTGTTCATATAGCTGTCGCTGTACAGTAAGACCCAGATTTTGCAGGAAGATACCCGGACAAATGAATTAATGTGTGAGCTTGACGGATGGAGATCATATCGGTCCGTATATATATTTGTGATAAATATATATCTTATGTGTGAATGAATAAATCAATTATATATGGTACTACTACTTGGCTGTCTCATGAACATGGACAGGCCAATTTTTCTCGAATTTCAGCTTGTGTTCGCTACCTTTCTAGAGCAAGTGAGCATGTTTGACTGGACTAGTTCAGAGAAGTCACCCATCTCTCTCTGTCTCATGAACATTCTATCGGGCATATAAGTACGCCCGTGCACGGTAGACAACAGGCAAGTACTTAAATAATAGCGCTCTTAGCTAAGAGTCGTCATTTTTTTGACGAACCAAAGTCTCTCCCTCTCTCTCCCTTAGCTAAGAGTAGCATCATTGCGTCTTGTTTGTGTACCAAGAAGCTTGGGATCAGACCGAATTGAAGCAATAGCTAGCTACTGGGATAATATGAGAGGGCTCGAGAGGAGAGGCGTCCGGCAGTACAACCGGTCCGACGAGCCGCGGATGCGGTGGACGGAGGAGCTGCACCGGCAGTTCATCGAGGCAGTCCACTGCCTCGGCGGCCCGGACGGTGAGCTCTCTCTCTCCCTTTCTACATGCATGCCGTTCTGATTTTTTTTTTGAAAATGGGAGAAAATCCCCGGCATCTGCATCGACTGATGCATATGGCCTTATATGCCGTTCTGATAATTGCATATTGGCATTGACGGTGTGAAACTTGATTTCATCAATTCACCGCCAGGGATCATTTACTACCTAGTGGTTATTTCACAGTATGAATCGATTAAATGTATCCTTTCTTCGTTTAGTATATTGCTTTAGTTGTGTGGTAGGTTTGGCCGGAGTTCGTCAAGTTTATATGGAAGAAAAGAAAGAAGGAACATCCCACGTGATATGCATGCATGCGATTTTTTTGCTTCACCCTCCTTGACTGATTTTTTGTACTATTTGAAGGACGTCGCTTTAGTTAATGGTGCAAATGATATTTGACACCTCTCCCTTCACAAATTATTGGGTAATCATAGATTTACAAACCTCAATCTATTTCCTATACATCGTGGATATTTAAAAGGTAGACCGAGAGTAATGAATGACTCGCTTTAAAAGTAAAGATCTCAAAAACTATTTTATACGTTTCTTAGAAATATGGGTTTGTTTATGTCTTGGTTGATTGAGATTTTCTGAATTCAAATATATTCACAGTTAAAAGTACAAATTGCAATTTTTGCTAACTGAAAGTTGCCCGTCTCCGATAATGGAGGGGCGACGACGGTGACACGCCTTGTCTCGCGCTAGTGATTGTAGTCATCACTAGGTGGTCTAATACCTATTTGTAATTTTTATTGCTTGTGATCATCTTTGTACCGTTGTTGATGATCTTTAATAATTCGGTGGGTCGCAAACAAAAACCTAGCTTAGCCAAATAGTAGGAGTTTATGTAGTGTCGATGTTCCACTTTGGAATAAATGGCATATATCATGTAGTTTGGCCAGAACAAATATTATTGATCATGATTTTGGATTAACTTTTCCTATCTATAACATACTATATGTAATTTGTAGGTGCGATCCTTAATCTGGCTACATACATCAAGCTACTATCGAGTAGTAATTAGTTCTTCAAAAAAGGCTGGTCAAGACATCTTGTGTTAACCTATTCTCTTAAAAAAAAATCTTATCTGCAGAGGCAACGCCCAAGCGAATTCTCCAGCTAATGGGCGTGAAGGGAGTCAGCATATCTCACGTCAAGAGCCATCTTCAGATGTACAGATCAAACCCTAGCAACAGCAACAGCCCACCCAATGTGTCTGTGGATCATCACGATAACTGCATGGATGGGAACAACACGGCGCGAGCTTCAGACAATATCAACGCTTCTTCTTATGTCATGACTTGCCGCAGCGCCCACCAACGCTCGTCGCTGTCGTACCAAATGTGAGTATCAAAACTGATATCAATCCAATTTATTTTCGGATGTACGATTGAGTTATTAAGCACGGTATATCTGATTTTGATTGCACAGACCACTATCGATCGAAGAAGTTCTCAGGAGATGGGAGCAGAGTAGAGGGCATCTTCCATGGAACTCTAGCAACAATGGGATAATTACAACACATAAGGTAATACTCCATGGAGTACTAGCAATTTATTGCATTTTTCCTCGCTAGCCACAAAAATTAATTAAACCTAGTATATATGCACATTGATAGTAGAGAGATGCAACTATAAATCTAGAACAAATCCAGATTTGAGAGGATGCAAACCCTTTTTTGTCAAGAACATGTGTGAGTATCACGTGTCTTCATTCATTAAGATAGAAAGATAGTTTTACATAGTACAAGAATGTGATTAGGATGCAAAGCTAACATGTATGACATTCCAGTCAATCAACTGGCCGTATCACACTAGCATGACGTGCCAAATAAGGAACCAGGCAGCAGCAGGGTGTGACCTGACACTGTCGATCGGTGGTCGGTGGGAGGAGGAGGCAGATACAACGAGAAGCAACGCCAAATGCTCAAGCATGACAACTGAGGTGGCAGAGGCGCCGGCGAGGGACCGAGTCGGTCTGAACCTTGACCTTAACCTCGACCTCGCCGTCTCATCTTCTTCTTCGCTCACCTGACCCGATTGATGTATGGATGATCAACTATGATAGAAAAGCCCTGTGTAGATATGTAGATGGGCCATCCACCTGCACAACACATGTAGAGTTCTTCAATGTTCCAATTCTTTGGAACACAACCATAAGATTATGTGAGTTCTTTTTCTGATGTTCAATTATGTGAGTTTTCATGTCATGTTTTGATGTGTCATTTTTGCATTCATTGTGCTGATGCAATCATGTGATGGCACAGATGAAATACACTCAGGATAGGGTCCCGCAAATGCTCAAGGCCAAAGCCAATACTTTCATATTCCATCATTGCTAGGAGTTGCTCAAGGCTAGGGTTCAAAATGGGAGTTATGTCATGATGAGGCTCCACCAAGAAGGCCTAGGAGTTTCAACCCATCTCCTGAAGAACATGAAGATGAGAAAGCTTGAGATGGAGATGATCTGAAATAAGGGGTATGAGTCTACTCGAGGCCCAGGAAAGACTAAAGAGAGAAGCTAAGGTGGGTGCCATGACAGACAAGCTAAATGAGATAATCAAGACAAGAAAGGAGATTCCCAGAAATCTTTCCATCCTAGGTTGGAGCATGCCAAGAAGCAAAAAAGGGAGATGGTATGCATGTAGGCATTGGAGGAAATGAAGATGATGTTGAAGAGGCGAGAGGAGTGTGAGACACATCTAGATTCAATTGAGACATGAACGACTGCCTTTGAGGAGGGTAGGCATGCTCTCGAGGAGATAAGGTTAAAGCAAGATAATAAAAGAACATGAGATGCAACAAACCCGAGAAAAACATGGCCATGATGATAGATTTGTTGGCTCGGATTCAGCTTGGACCTAGGGCAGGTGTGGATGTCGGAGCGGTGGCTCCAGCCTTCTCCTTTGCATCGTAGCATGAAGTCATTGGTCACATGGATGGCATGGCCATCGATGTCATAGGGGCGTGGTCTTAGGACCGGTTCAGAGTGGCGGCTTTGGAAGCGGTTTTCGAGTTGTTGAGTTTCTTTTCTTGCTTCTTAAGAAGAAGAGGCGTTAGCTTGTGTGGGGCATAACCTCAGGGCTGGTGTGTGACATCATGTTATATCGAGCTTCTTCAAGTTTTCCTTATGAACTGGCAAGTTCTTTTCTTCTTAATGAAAAGGCATAGCAACTACTGGTTTCTCTAATGATGATTGATCCAAGTGGGATAGATAAAAAGTTTGGATACTTTTTTGGGAGACCACTCTTTTGAGAGATCTTGGCTCCAAGGAGTGCACCTCCCGTCAATTGTAATGTGTTATGCACATGGGAGCAATGTGATAAACTTTCTTTATGCATGATTTTAGATGATTTTTGTGTTTGGTACTTGTGCTCTTGGATGATAGTAGTTGGTATGATTATGAACATTTGTGATGGTATTTTGGTCTATTTTGGATGATGAATAACTAAAACATTTCATTTTGATGTTTAGATGTAAAACAAAGCTTGTATGACAAAAACAATGAGAAATGGAGAAAAAACATTTAGAGGCACTTCTTTTACAACCTGCACATGATTTTTTAAAGTGTGGAAACTATTAAAAAGATATTATAATCCAATGTTAGAGGCCCAAAATGTAGAACCTCTCCTAGATATGCTCAAGCTCCTCCACTACCCCTCTAACTCCGGAGACTAGGCCTCTACTCGGATTTAACTGCACAATTTGTTTTAGAGAAAATCGGATGAAAACCTACAAAACAAAGACACCACTGTCAAAACATGCAACCCGACCGAGTAGGCCACCGATTAAACACGCACTAGCATGAACCAACATCAAGGTGCTAAAGAAACATATTACCCATCATTATTGATTTGGATAGATATGATTTTATACTATAAGGTAGGGCTCTCATTTTCCTATTTCTCTTTCCCTCACCTCCCAGGCTTTTAGAGTCGCCCGTGCTCCCTTGACACCTCTCCTCTCCACCTCTACTGGCCTCGCCGGTTTGAGTGGAGCTAGATGTGGTGGTCGGACCTCTATACATGTTAGGCTTGGTTCTTATCGCCTTAGATGTAGGGTTATGGGTTATAGTGTTAACACCCGTGGCGAATGACGAGATAGATACCTAGACAGAGCTGAAACAACTTATATTATGAAACGGGGGGGGGGGGGGGGGGGAGTACATGATTCATCAGTACAATGCTATGAATCAAAGGAGGCCTAACGAACGAGCCGACCGGCCTGGCGCTCGTTTGACATTCCATAACATGGAACCGAATACCTATACACAGGAGAAAAACTCTGACATGACGACATGACCGCTGACCAGTGCATGCATGGGGTGAATAAAAACTTTCAACAGTACCTTCGGGGTGTACGTCTGGTTCACATTGCCAATTCTTCACTGAAATGTTCAGACAGGGCTTTGACGTTTATCAGGTTGGAAAATGGCCGGCAGAGGCAAAAATTCCTGGAGAGGGCGCTTGGACTATTGCTCTCTGATTTAAATGTCCCCACGCGGCTGCCGTCGTAAAACAGAACAGGTAATTTATGGTATGCGTTCATACTACAACCGAGAGCAAACAAGTGAAGATTATAGATATTCCCTCCAGTTCATATTGATGACCTTAACTTTATCTAGACTTGTATGTATTTATTAAAATTTTATACTAGTTTCATTTGTATCTAGATAAAGTTGAAGCTATTGATATGAACAGGAGGGAGTAGTAAATGGTGAAGTCGACCGATAACCACACACAATTATAACTGGGCATGAAGCCGGACTTCAACATGTGGCTGTGAAGGGTTTTTGAGTCAGAGTAATCCTTCTGATTTCTAAATCCACTACATGGACAAAATACAAAACCATTGTGCTTGTTTGCATCAGCAACACGGATGAATTCATGCATGCCATTAATAAACTCGCCAGAGCGCCGGTCAGGACCGTACATCCATTTCCGGATCATCTGCACTATAGTAAAAGTATATAAAAAACTATTACACAACATGATAAAATTATTACAAGTTATATTGAGAGCTTCTAGAGAATTAATTTTGAATTTAAAATTTACATGCACCAATTTGTGAATTGAAGAAAACAATTAACATGATAAATGTGGAGTTTTTGATTATTGTTCTATCAGTGAAAACCTCATTCCATTCAAAGCTCTGAAACTTTAAAATTACACATTTCAATTTTTAGTAACTATGTGCCTAATCAAAATTTGTTACACATATATATCAAAATCCTTCTACTTCTAGAGCATGCATGCATTGATCCATATCTCTATACTTTTAGAGCATTATAGAGCTAAAGTAGCAATAAGAGATAAAAGAATGAAGTTCTAACCTTTTAAAGCTTTGGATTTAGGGGTTGCAAACTAAATCTTGAGAAAAAATGGCATGAACTCGCTTGCTTCTTTGAGAAAAATGGCCACCATATGCTTTAGGGCAGCTGGACAGGAAGTAGAATATATAGTGGTGGACAACTAGTCCTGGGTCGTGATACGACCCGGAACTAAAAAAGACCAGCTGGCCTGCTCCAGGTTATTAGTCCCGGGCCGTATTACGGACCGGGAGTAGAGATCTGGTCCGGCCCGGGACTAGTGTCTACGGCCATTTCTAGCCGTTAGAGGCCTCACGACCCGGGACTAGTGCTAGCACTAGTCGCGGGCTGTGACATGCCGGGACCGCTGGCATTGTTTACATCGAACCGAAGACCCTTTTTCCAGTAGTGAAACCTCGAACGAGATAGGTCATTTTATGAAGGATTTTTTAAGACATAATCAATATACCAAGTTTGATATTTTTCCTTCTAACTATGTCATATAATATGACACCACGCGAAGGTTTCACATTGTTTGGATCGTTTTTGAATTTCTTATGCCCGTTTTAAACAATATATAATGTTTTATGTTTCACTTAATTTTTATTTGTAAATGTGTAATATTTGAGTGTAGATAGATAGATCTTAATTTTCTGCAAATTTTGATATATTATTTGTAGTTTTATGAATTAGAATGATTTAGTTATGATTTTTCAAAAAATAATGAGGTAAAAGAAAATATAGCTATGGCTAAAATTAAATGAAAAAAAAATCTGGAGGCCTAGCCGTTGTCACAGATCAACCAATTTCTCCCAAAGAGCTACGCCGACGGCCAGATCATCGGCACAGCCTGGCTACCTAACGTCGTTTCCGTCGCCGTGTCTGAACTGGGGCTACGCCGAGGGCCACCGTCGGCACAACCCTCACTGCTACGCCGACGACCGCGCTACGCCGAGATCTACCCTCGACACCTTTATCTACGCCGATGGCCGGCCATACGCCGACGGCCGGGCTGGGCGGCCGACCGAGGGAGGCCGCTATGTCGATGGCCCGACATTTGGCCATCGACGTAGCCGGCCAGCCAGCGGCGCCTCGAATTCCTGTAGTGAAATTTTAGACTAGATTTATTCATATCTAGACAAAGTAGAGCCATTGATATGAACAGAAGGGAGTAATATAAATGGTGAAGTCGACCGATAACCACACACTACTGTCGTTTATACCGAACTTGCCTAGACTTCGTATGTTACAAATGCCATTGAAACTTTGAAATTTGAGTTTTACTAGGTATACGTGCACACATGTATGACGTGATGGTGTCCGATCTTGGAATGTTTATGGAGCGGCAGCTAGCAGTTGCAGACATGGAAAGTTTAGCCTACGTGTGATATAATGCGGCGCCGTAGGTGCTTTGGAGTCTATACGGGAAGAACAAGTAGACGAAGCTTTGGGATCTTTACCAGAAAAGCAGAAGCTTTGGAGTTTGGAAGTATGCGAATGTGGGATGCCGTCCGGCAGGGCACCACAACCGCTTGGCATGCTATAGTGCCTTTTTAGGGCTTTTGGGGCCACTTTTTTCCATTCGATTCGGCAGCTAGCCCAGGGATAAAGTCTCACGAGTTGGTACGATTGGGAATTCGCATCCAACGCACTACCACGTGCACGTGTGTGCGTGCACCTAATTAATCGAAAAGTTTGGGCACGAGCAACTAGTTTAGATAGATTATCTGCAATTAGTACATGTCATTATATGAGGAGGTGTGCTTAGGTTTCCCCCCTTCAAACTTAAGTTTATATGGGTAGTTTTCTTTTGATCTGTTGAAACTCATATCCAGTCTACATCTACCTCCGTGTAGGTGTACTCGGTCGAGCTGATTATACTTCACGTTCGCACCTACTGATCACACATTCCGTTATCGTGATCTACGTCTTTGCATGTCATGTTTTAAAAATTTTATTGTTGCTGATATATATCTTTCGATTTACGCCATCCACGTGAGTATACATGTACGGTGAGTATAAGTTGAAGAGGACCATACGGGCTCCGAGTGGGTTCATACGGTCTTCGGAACAATTCAGTATCGAGTTTTTGTTGTTAAAGTTGAAGTGTGTGTGTGTGTGTGTGTGTGTGTGTGTGTGGTGTGTGTGTGTGTGTGGGGGGGGGGGGGGGGCGTTGAAGCAAAAGTGCTATACGAAATCAATCAAAATAACAAATACAATATAAGAAAGTACTTCCTCCATCTAGAAAAGGATGTTACATAATTGTTTAGATTTATGTGTATCTATACACTAAAATATTTTATTCTATATGAATCTAGACATATTTATAACATCCTTTTTAAAATGAAGGGAGAAGATGTTTTGGTGTGTTGCATTACCGAGCTAGAGAGAAGCATATTGTAGCACACGTTTGATTGGAGACATGGGCGGAAAGCAGCATGCATGACGGCACAAAAGTATGAGCAGTCGCTGTCACGCTGGAATTAGCCATCTGATTACTTAAGGGTTAGCTATTAGACAAGTCAGTTTGTTGATTTAGTTTGTGTGCTCTTCTTCCTAATACATTCTCTAAATTGCTTACGTGTACTAGTGTGAGCATGAGATGGCTCGTACGGAGTCCCAAGTCACGTCGACAAATATTACATAGAAGAATTAGCAGCGCCTACGTGTGGAAGAACACACGGCATAATTCCATGCCAGTTAAAGAAGCCGGCACCGTCTTTCATCAGCACGAGGATGACTGCAAATAATACCACTAGCTACTTTTGTCAATCAAAACACCATGCATTGACTTTAATCTATACACTATCTAGTTCACGCAAATACATGCACAAGTTAGCAAGCAAGACTAGTACGCATAATCTCCCTGTCCACAAATAAGTATAGTTCTATCTTTTTTTCTAAGTTAAATCTTTTAAATTTAACAAATTTTATATATAGAAAAATGTAGCAAAATTTATCAGATTAAATTAGTATCAGGAGAGATCCGTCTTAATTTTTTTCCATAATACAGTGGTTTGATTCATATATGTTGCTACTCTTTTCCATAAAATTGGTAAAATTCTAAAAAGTTTGACTTAGAACAAATTAAGCTATCAGATAAAACTTCTCATAATTTAGAATGAAGGGAGTATATATTATCATTCAGATCTCTTGCTGTGTAAGTGCGTGCATGCGTCATGAAATTCAAACAGTAGATTATAGGGCGACATGTGTACATGTATATATGTGCATGTCGACCATTTTGGCAACAACAATGTAATGGCAAAGTTTCTCATGACAAGAATATCCTCATTTTTGTCTTGAATATAATACTCCTTCCGTCTCAAAATAAGTGATATAACTTTATCAAAATAGCATGTATGTAATGCATTTTTGTGTCTAGATACATGTGTATCTAGACAAAACTGCATCTCTTATTTTGGGATAGAAGAAGTAGTATTTGATTAGCTATAAATAGATAGGCATCAAAGATCGGAGTCAAGTGTATATCCAACATAATTAACATGAAACTACTGCTTTCAAATTAAACTTGTACTATAGTTCAATTTAAGTCAGACACGAACCCCGATAATCCAGTTTTAGATACTGAAAAAATGTGTAGAAAACATGTAGAAATATTGGGAGTTTACACATGACAACCTTTCATAGGATTTCATGAATATGAGTCCTCTAGACATTTCTACAAAAATAAATTTTCACTCTTTTGCTACTATTCTTTTTGCAGGTTTTTGATATGTACAATCCCCTGCGTTCACAACTCATTCAACTTGTTCTGAAACTTTGATGATACAAAACCACCCCAATTACTTGTTTGAGGTTAGGATGATGGTCGATATTTGAATTAATATTCTCAAAAATATATGGTTGTATATTTTGCAGGTTATCATCTCATAGCATTCTGAATCCATGATTTTTTTCTTATTTTCTGAAAGTACCATGAAACAAAACTATTTCTTAAACTAGACATTGGGTTTACTTTAACAGTTTTAGGAAGTTTAGACCTCAATTTAGACAATTCCATGGTTTAGATTTCATGTTGGACCAAGCATAATAGCTCATAGTATTCAAAAAGATTTCTCTCTATATATTCAACATGAAAAGATGTTTTCCCTCCTCACACAAGAGGGCATAAAACAACATAAGAATAAGTAGCACACAAGCGTATCTTTACTATTAAAAAGAAGTTGGTGTTGGTAGGTTGTACTTTGATACTTTGACATCAAACATTAGAACAATCAGGACCGTATGATCTACATCTAACGATAGGTAGTCCATCGCTTAGCTAATTACAGTCATTTGCCACCGATAAGTGGGAATTACCGGTTACGCCACTGCCCCTTCGAAAAACCTCGTCGCGCATCACTCCCACTTCGACCGGACGTTGGTGCCAATAGGTGGGCCAAACTCTCCAGGCCCATTCCTCTCTATCCTGAGCCCCTGCCTCTCCGGAAAAAATAGGGTTAGCTCGCCGCTGCCATAACATGCGGCCGGGAGCATGTTGAAGACCGCCTAGCTCGTGCCATCGGCCGCGGTGGCGGCGGCAAGACCCCATCCAAGTCCGCCTCCCGAGTGCAGTCCTTTAATGCCTCCGAGAACTCGGACGAAAAACATTGCCTCCCCTCCCCCGACCACGCCCAATACTTCTGCCAAGGCTCGAACACCGCCTCTGGCAGGGTAAAGTGGTGCATGCTCGCCCCCGCCGCCGTCGGTCCCGCAACGGCGGTTCGTCGTGGTGAAGAAGGGTGCGCCTCGGCGGAGGCACAGCAATGGCGCGAGCGGAGGGGTGTAGCGAGGACTCGGCAAGGTGTGCTAGGCTTGTCCTGCAAGGGGATTTGTGAGGAGGCCTAGGCGATGCCCTGGTTGTAGCCGTGGAACGAGGAGACAAAGCAGTGTTTTCTTGTCTCATTTCCTGTACCTAGGGCCAAATTCACTCAGCGGGGCAACGTCAAAAGGTTTGTTCTTCAAGATGAACAGAAGAAGTTGTATTTCGGCTGTTGCTAATGCAATATATTGATAGAAGATCTTTACCTTTTTTTTAGATTACGCTAGGATAGGACACAATAGCCAGTTGAACGTAAGTCTATTATATTTTATCTGCTTTTTTGCTCTGAAGTCGTATCTGTACTCTCTAATTAATTGGTTGTTTGCTCTGCTGACAGTCATATGGTTCAGTAAGGTGCAGCTGGAATAAAAAACCAATATGGTTTCTAGCCAACATCCTTTCAATCTAAGAATAGAAGTGAATAACAAAAGCGTTGGCTGTGGTTCTGTTCATTAGTTGGCAAGTTGGTTGGTAGTAGATTCAGTACTCAAAATGTTCAACTATATTTCTATATATTGGATGATGCGTGAATCGTTTAACAGAAACAAATCGCTATATTGGAGGATGCATGAATTGTTTTATAACAGAAAATAATTGTTGTATTGGATGATGCATGAATCGGTTTATAATAGAAAGAATTGCTACATTGGATGATGCAAGAATTGGTTTATAACAGAAAAGAAGGGCTAAAGAATAAACTACAGGAAATGCTTATTGAGGATGAGAAGATTTTGTTATTTATCGCTCAAGGAATCTTTCGTGGACAACGGATGAGCCCGAGGTTTGTCACTTCATGTCATCTAATTTTCTCGAACACAACTATCTGTTAGCATTTTGTTTAATACCATGAAAGAAAGATAAATTTGTTCTACTACCAGACTAAAATGCATGTTCTGATTGTTCTTGTTGCAACAGGGTAGTTTGTATAGCCTAATTTTCTTGAACACAACTCCTCATTAATATTTTGCTTAATAAAGATATATTTATTCTGATACATAATTGAAGATAAAATTTATCTGCAATATTGGATGATGCATGTTCCCACTCTTATTATGGCATCAGGATTCAGGGTGGTTGTTGGATTTGAATGACAAAATTTGCATAGTTTAGAATGTATAGCAGATTTTCTGTTCGAGTATTTTCTTTGGCATCTAGGTATGAAGGAATATTAATCACCAAGGGGACTTTTTTATTAAAGATATATTTTCATAATTTTTATGCCTGGTTTTCTCTGGGATCATTATGATGGTTGATTAGTTCAGTTAACAAACTTTATTATCTCTATTTTGCAGCATTCAATGGAAGTTGTACTTGAGTCTTATCATTATCATAATTATAATAGGATCTTGAGTCTTATCATACTTTGAAACGGAAGTTGTACTTAAAGAGTCATTTTTTAGATGTGATGCCCCTGTCCAAAGCCCAGCGCCACCGTGTCAAGATGGGAGGAGGTGAGCAAGTGAAAGACAGTTACTTATCCAAACTTTGCTTGTTGGTTCTTGTGTCTCCGCATGAAGATAATTACCTCCTCTCGTGTGCTTTCTTTGAACTGGTGACTGACATCTCTCCCTATCTATAGTGGGCAAAAAATGGATGGAATTGAAGACTCTGTTATTTTGGGCTTGCTTCAAGTATTGGTTGTTCCTCTCATTGGAAAATGGAAATGCTTGACATAGACTCAACTCTATCCAGGTATTGTAACTAAAGAGGGCTAAACTGACCATATTACATCGGGGCTATATAGACGTATTGCTTTTGGCTATCTATTTATATGATAAATACTCTTAGATTTATGGCGCATAACTTCGCGAGGTGTCTCAAGAGAGACCTTAAGGGAAGCCTCTTTTAATGGTATTGGAGTTCTTCTTGCATACCGTATTGTTGGAGTAGCCAATAGTCATAAATTTGAAGGCTCTTATTATATGAATGAAAGTATGAAAACTTGCTAAAGTCGAGTAAATGTGGTATATTTCTTGGAGAAATTTGTATTGCATATATGAATTTTTCTGTTGGCAACAATCAAATATTATGCTAAGAAGCAGTACCATATTTAGCTTGTTTATCTTGGAACTTTCGAATGGCCTAAATTAACAATTCTACAACATGGGAGTTTCAGAGCTTCCTTATTATTTTTGGAGGCAGGTTGAGATTCTTATGCCTTGTTTGATATTACTAGCGTATTTGAAACTTGTCAGTTCGATTGTCCCTGTTGTCTCCATTTTACCTTTTTGTTATCAAAGTTAAGTAAATATCTATCGTTGTAGGTCTATAATTAGTAGTGATGCCAGACCTGCATGATTAGCATACAGCCTTACCTGCATGATTAGCATACAAAATAAGAACATGAATGGTCTGTTACATTTTAACAATTCTACATTTTACCTTGTTTGATATTACTAGCGTATTTGAAACTTGTCAGTTCGATTGTCCCTGTTGTCTCCATTTTGCCTTTTTGTTATCAAAGTTAAGTAAATATCTATCGTTGTAGGTCTATAATTAGTAGTGATGCCAGACCTGCATGATTAGCATACAGCCTTACCTGCATGATTAGCATACAAAATAAGAACATGAATGGTATGTTACATTTTACTTCCGGATTTAGAATGATTACTCTACATTTTGGTTTGGGTTCTTTCAGTTCTTATATATATATAATAATAAATTTGATCACTCAAGCCGCTTCAAATTCTGATAGCTTATTATTGTTCCACCAAAAAAATTCAAGGGGTACTCCCTGGGTGGTGTGTCGTGATCATATAAGAAGAGGCCAAAAGGTCGAGATGTTTACAAACTTGTCACGATACAGACATCATGCGGACACCACGCGGATCATGTCCACCAGGGCAGAAAACGGACTACTTGTGCCTAATTAGCCTATCTACCTGCGAGATAAAGGTCATACCATCTACAGAGTTGGCACGGAACATGGTTAACCTCATCTTCAACATAAACATGCTACTCTTAAGTGATAGTTCTGGATCTTAACAATATGAATCAAGGCTGGCATGCAGTACTTATACATCAAATTTTATTATGCATTTATCGCAATAGATGATCCATCTTCTAAGTTTTTTCAAGACAATCAATGACCTCCATACTTATATTTTAAGCTGTTAATGTTGCTGCACATAATGTGTACTCCTATAGTAGTGTGAATTTCTGGAATTCAACCCTTCGAGTTGTACATGGCTGAAATGTTATATCCTTGTTTCTTTAACTATTCCAGGTGTTTGGGTAACCGTTGATAGGCCGGTCAAGTCATGCCGATACACTTTGTCAACTGTCCATGCCAGATGGTATTATTGCTCAACAATTTGAATATTTTGACTTGTTTGCAGGTAATATATCACTCTTGTTCAAATTTCTCTGAGTTCTTAAGTGCACTTACGTTTGTTGAAGTTATGCACATATGAAAGGCTTTCATAAATAGTCTGATACATTCATATCCTCATAGACGATGGTTTCGATCATGCTGATGGTGGAGGCCGTGGGTAGTAATGCCATGTCCTAAAACTGGTTTCCATTGCTGTGTTACCAATTGGTGTCCACAACATCAGGTTCCGCTTTCCTCATATATCCATCTATATGTTCGCAACACCCCAATCAAAAAACACACGAGCATGCTTGCTGCTCTTCTTATTAATGTAACCACCAAGGCTTCCATTCTATGACTCTGTACTTGGAGCAATTTGTCTCTTCATTTTTCTTTGTTTCTTTCAACCACCTATTTTTTATTGGGATGGGTCAGTGCTTCAGCTCATGCATGTACGCCACCCTGTAATTATATGTTTCTTCATTTGTTCGAATGGAATTTTGTGATAAGTTTATGTCCATGGTTTTTGTTTTAAGTTAATCCTTTGACTCCTCGATGAACATGAACATAATTTTGATTTTAGTCAGCAGCTTTAGCACAATTCATTATGATTATAGCATGTGAATAAAGTATGAGCTCCTGAATATAAATAGAAGAATACATTGTGATATATTTCTGAATTTGCAGGTTATGTTTTCCAAACTCAAATTTTCTACTCCCTCTGTTCCAAAACATTCTATATTATGGAACAGAGGATATTATTCTCGACTTACCTTTATTGTGTGTCATATCACAGATGGACATGGAGATGTCTAGGTAAAGAGTTTCGGTTTTGAGATTGTGCCTTGCAGTGTATAGCATGATGATGAGGCCTTGTATAAGCTTAACACGCATGAAAAGATTGACCATCTAAGCTGCCCAATGGAGCTTCGGGAGTCTCGAGTGATAAGGCAACATGAGATGATCACATATTCACAAGTACTTGTAGTTTTTAATTTGTCAACAGTGACGTCAGGTAGCCATCTAGGTGGCATGCTTATATGAAGATGGAGGCTAGCTCCAAGGCCCACTGGTTCTCTGTAATGAACTCCCTCGTGATCATCTTTTTCTTGGCAGGAATTGTCCTCTTTATATTCTCAAGAACCTTCTATAAGAATGTTAACAGACATGAAGACCTCAACAAGGAAGCAAAGGCAAAAGCTAACCCTTGATGTACATGATTACCCTCTTTTGTGATGCTACAATTGCTTATGTGGGTTATATAGTTTTTTTAACTGAGTTCTATAGCTATATTTTTGCTTGAATCGAATAGCAGAGCTACTGATATCATTTAACGCTCCAAGTTCCTATTGCTCCCAACGTAATATAGACTGAATTATGTATTGCTAACCTTTTGGTCAGTGTATTGTTTATTATACATATTTTACTTGCATCCCATCCTTGATATGGCGGAGGTTTGAGGAGGACAAAAGGGACACCACCCTGCCAAATATTTTCAATTTAGTTGTTTCCCTCAGGCTCAAAAGGAAAGCTTAGAATCTATTTGCATTTATGTGAAATAAAATAATATGTTTCTCGGTGTCAGATGACGACATATATTATGAAATGCAGCGAGTACTATACATGTGAATTTTTGCATGCAACATGTTTATAGTTGCAGCAATATTTTTAGGACCGTAGCAACGCACGGGCATTCAACTAGTTATTACTAAATCAGGGGTTCTTATATTTGTTAACCAAGTTCATGATATACCCTTTCCATTAATTGTTCTGAGAATAATATTACAAATCATGCTATACCTTTCCATTAATTGTTCAATAGAAATAACAATTTCTTGCAGTAAAACATGAAAAGGGAAACGAAGAAGCAAATTTGAACTCTACGAAGAAACCTAGCAAAATCACCACTAGCATGCTAAATCTAGGTACCTAGGGAAAAAAATCAAAAGGCCGGCTCCTTGTCCTTATCTATAATCTAAACTGAATCGGGAATCACCGATTGAGATATTGACATATATATGTAATCTTTCTTTCTCCTGTTTTCCCTAAGAATGTGGTCCGAAAGTTGACAAATCATCTTCCATACGTAGAGAATGCTTCATTTTCTTTGATGGTGACGTCACTAGCTAGCTTGGTGCAGTAATAATGACAGGTAATCGCAAACTGCTACCTTGACTAATTGACGTCGTTTTATTTATCCTGTAAGGATCCAATGGCAGCCACATGTATATAACCTCCTCGTGATAAATCCCACGCAAGGAGGAAAAATATTAGCAGCACATATATATCGATCTGATCACTGGAACTATTCGAGTGATGTAATTATGCGACTTTACCATGTCATATATATGAAACTTATATTCCTATTTAGGTCGGAAAAGTGAAAATTCTTGCTAGCCATCTCTTTCTCCAATCAATACAAGGCAACAAATTGAGTTAGCAATTTGAACTCTTTGTCGTTCTGGAAATAGAATTTTCTAAATGAATATGTCCATTTCCACATGCTTTCACACAAGCTTTTTCTTACGCTCAAATAGTGTAAGATTCCAGCAACGGCCACATACATGTATTTAATTAGTCAAATAGCTAGAATTCCACTACGTACGTACTTATAAGGTTGCTTCCCATTTCCCCGGACACATCTGATCATGCTGGAGAGTTGAATTGACTTTTACGTATATTAGCTTCATGTCTATTTCTCAATTAAGTCTACGCAGACAATATACGTATTTCTATCAACGAGCATATGTAATTAAGTTGATATACATATATACTACTCTAGTTTCCTTGAATAGAATTGTCAAACCTAGCGACACAGACAGTGATACACAATGAATGCTGCGAGGTTGAACAAGTTAAATTCACACAAGAAACGGACCATGTTTTGGTTTTTGTCAAACGGGTGAACTGTTCATATATATACATATATATAGCTATCACGATGAGGCTGGAAGACCTAGACAAATCCAGCCATTAATAGTGTGAGAGCTTGATGGATAATATAATTTTTTTATGTGTGAAGGAATGAGTGAATTATTGTGCTGCATACAACTTGGTTGTCTTATGAACATGGACAGGCCAACTTTTTCTCGAATTTGGGCTAGCTTTCTGAGAGCAAGTTTGACTGGACTAGGTCAGAGAAGTCACCCAATCTTTCTCTCTCCTCTCTCTCTGATCACACACATTCCATCGGGCATATATAATCCGTTTGTGCACGGTAGGAAACAAACAAGTACTTAAAAATAGCTAGGAGTTCATCATTGTTTGGGCAAACCAAAGTCTCTCTTTCTACCTATATATAAGTACTTGATTGTGGATGAGAGCATCAGGAGCTGTGTGTACCAGAAGCTTTGGGGCCAGATCGAATTGAAGTGCTAGCTATCTGCATCGCAAGAGGAGATATGAGAGGGTTCGAGAGAAGAGGCGTCCGGCAGTATAACCGGTCCGACGAGCCGCGGATGCGTTGGACGGAGGAGCTGCACCGACAGTTCATCGAGGCAGTCGATTGCCTCGGCGGCCCGGACGGTAAGTTCTTGCTTCTCTCTCACATGGGCTCTCTGTCTCTCATGGAAATTTTCACTCTACACATGCATCACATGCATGCCGGCCGAGCAATTGAACATCTGAATGGATGTTATGAAATCTGATTTCATCAAATTCCACTGCCGGCCAGGCGATCAGTTAAAAAAAGTTTTTTCATGGTATATGGATCGACTAAGGCAGTCCTTTACCCAATTTGGTATTACTTTAGTTGTGTGGTAGCCTTCTGGTAGGTTAGGCTAGAGTTCGTTCAACTTCAAGTTCATGGAAGAAAGGAATGAAAGCAAGAAAACTCCACGTGATATGCATGCATGATGAAGAACATATTCTATTTTTTTCAAAAGATATTAACGCGCGGATTTTATGCACATAACCTAACCGCTAGCATGATCACCATCATGGGATTTTTCTCTTTCCTTCTTCTGTTGTCCTAATATATTATTTTTAAGGATGTCACTACAATCAATGGTGCAAACGATGTTTAACACCTCTGCTGGGGACAATGTCTCATGTCTGTTAAATGGGGTTAGCCAGTAAGTTCAGTCAGCAGTTGTTGTCACCCTGCTGTATCTCCTTTGCCAAACTAAATTTATTATTTTCCATCACCGAAAAAAATTATTACCAACAAGATAGAGATTTACAAGGTGGAAACGAGAGCTATAACCCTTCTAAATGTTACATTGCAAAAGCAGGCTAAACAAAGTATATATCAAACAAAAATACATATGAAACTCCAATCCTTACCGTTTCTTATAGTCCCTTTTTGTATGCTTCTTAGAAGTATAACTTGTGTTCTTCCCGACGTCGTAGTCTCTACAATGTTTCTTTTGCAATAATGGCACCCAACCCGTCGTTTTGCCAGAAAAAGTATCATTCACCTTGATTCTGGATAATATTTTTACTATGCATAACCATACTAATATGTACTTGCATCTCGATCCTTCATTTTTTTTTTCGAAAAGGGGCGTACCCGGTGCATCAATCCATACATACAGCCTTTTATTGCTTTATTGAGCATGTTTACACATTATTACAAATCACGGGTCATAGAGGGTCGATCCTTCATATGGCATTCGTCAAGCTCTCTCTTCAGAATTTAATCTAGTGTTGACACATATGTTCTCTTATAAATCTTGTTTGCAGAGGCAACACCAAAGAGGATTCTTCAGCTGATGGGCGTGAAAGGAGTCAGCATATCCCACATCAAGAGCCATCTTCAGGTACGTACAATCCACAACATGATGTTCAGTTGCATATATAAACATTCATGTCTGTGTATCAAAAGCATTTTTTTCGAAAAGGGGTAAAACCCCGGCCTCTGTATCGGTTGATGCACACAGCCTTTTATTAATAGTTCGGTATCCAAAGTCGACAATTCACAAGCATATATGTCTTGGATATACCATAATCATAGCTATATATATCCAAGAGGCCATGCATGACGCCTTCTTTCTCTTTCAAAAATTGATGATCCCACAGATGTACCGATCAAGCTCAAGCAACAACATTGACACCCCAGCCAACGCGTTTCTGAATCGCCGTGAAGATCACTGCGATGATGATGCGTCACGGGATAGGAACAACACGGCAGCTGCATCGGACATGATCAACCCTTCTTATTCTTCTTATACCGTGTCTTGCCGTGGCGCACACCACCTGTCGCCGTCGTACCAAATGTGAGTACCAAGATTTGTTGAATTCAGTTATTAGTTAGTTAATGTTCATAGTGTAACCGAGTGGTTACCTGAACATGCTTATTGTGCAGACCGTCGATCGAAGAGGTTTTCACGAGCTGGGAACGGAGTAGGGAGCTTCTGCCGTGGCATTCCAGCATGTTAATCACTGCAGAGAAGGTAATACTAGCATTTTTACTGATTCAGCTAAAAATATACTACTTATGAAAAAATTTAGAGGAAGCAAAAACTTTTTTGAAATAGGTTTTCGTCCCGTTTTATAAAATAAAGCAACAAAGGCCAAATTATTTGCCATTAGCAGCATGCTTGTAGTTCTGTGTGCTATGTATTTTTGTAGATTTTGTTAGTTCGTTAGGTGGCAGCTGCCACTCTGCCAAACTAGTAGTGCCATACTGCCATGCATGCATATACTCACTGCCGTGTATTGACTGTCCAGGTGATGCTATTGTAGATTACTTGCTGACATGGCTAACTATGCACGTATTTCATTCCAGGCGACCGGCTGGCCATGTCATGCTGA
The DNA here is from genome assembly GCA_916181665.1 of Avena sativa. Lineage (NCBI taxonomy): Eukaryota > Viridiplantae > Streptophyta > Magnoliopsida > Poales > Poaceae > Avena > Avena sativa. The sequence continues at coordinate 477,955,563 of OV702299.1, read as the reverse complement.
TGGCAAAACACGTCAGGGGGCGGCGGGGTGTGACCTGACACTGTCGATTGGTGGCCGGCGGGACGATGAGTCAGAGGCGAGCAGCGATATCGATGGCTCGAGCACGACCACGGAGGAGGCCACGACCCCGGCGACGGATCGAGGAGATGGTGACCACCGCCGTTCCGCTCTGAACCTTGATCTGAACCTCGACCTCGCCCTCTCATCTTCTTGGCTCGCCTGACCTGATCAGCTGTGCTAGGGCATGTGTAGATATGTAGAGTTGTCCTTGCGTATATATCGTTATGTATATACCGATGTTGTTGATAGTACTAGTTTGTCAGATTATTTCCTTGCCATATAGGAGTATATGTGAGTTCCTTTGCCAGGCTTAGAGACTGCCATGTCATATTAGCGGAGTATGCGACTATATATGTATGCATGCATGATGTGCTTATGTACGTACGTATTGCTTGTTTTTCTATTGATCTGCTTAGATTATAGACAATGGACTTCAGAGCTAAACGGGTGAAAAACTTTTTTTTTTAACTTTGGCAACTTTATTACTGAATCAAAACACGGTCTTGTATAAGTACAGAGAGAATAAAAGGAGGACGGCCGTAAACCAAAACTCCCTAGCACCATGTGTCCAACCAAAACGAGCAAACTTTGTCTCTTCTCTTGACCTGTACTATGACACACTGACACTGCCATCGGATAAGATCGAAACAAGGAACGGCTTGTTTGTACGACAATACAAAAGACATGGAAGAGATCATATTTTCCAACCAGGCTTGACACCCATTTCCATTGCATTAACGGAGAAACATTTCAGTAGTTACAACCAGAAGAAAGCGGAAGCAAAAAACGACATGGAAGAAATCATAGATAGATCTAGTGCACGACAACGAAGCAGGCACAGCATATAGGACATATGATATCATCATAAGAGCACCAGCTATGGAGGCAGTGGTAAGCTGTGGTTTCAGTACAACCACGTCAACGCAAGACCGGGAAGCCACTAGTCTGTTTCATCTATGTCCAACGCACCAGCTGCCTTGTGACGTGAGCTAATCAGATATTTTGGCCAATGCTGTCCTTATCCCTCCTGCTTTTCCCTACTCTGCTTCATGAGGATCCCGCCTCTTCTGCAGGCAGCGCCTGTAACCTGCAGACCCATTTTTCCTTAACACGCTGGCATCCGAGCCTAGCTGGCTCTGACAGTGTCTGGTAGGGCAGTAGGCTAGAGCACCGTGTTGGCCATGCCCTAATGCTGTCGTGTGCTCGCTTAGCATGCATACGTATCTAGTCCATGAAACCGATCCAACATGTGTATGATGGCTGCACAACATCTACTATCTTTGACACTGCACGGGCACGTCTAACCTGTACATGGTACACCCGATGTACCAGAGGTAAATATAAAAGTTATATAAAGAGTAGGATATACTAGGTAGAAAAACCCTTATATGGAAGATATGTATGAAAAGGGTGTGCTCTACAAATATAATGTCCATGTAGTAAATGCGAGAAAAATGTTATGTTTGACCCCTTTAAAGGTAGCTGGACCACTTGCTTTTAAAGCGTTTCATGACTGGTTATAAGCGTTTCATGTAGTAAATGCGAGAAAAATGTTATGATACATCACGACGAGGACGATGTTGCTGATGACAAAGGGGGAAACAACGATGAAGAGCTGGAAAGAGGGAACCAAGAGGCGCCTGAACATGAAGATGACATACATGAAGAAGAAGCGCTAGACACATAGGAGTCATCGGTGTTGGCATCAATGATAGGTGACCGCCATTACGAAGAGTTGGCTTAGAAGAAGACGACTACCAAAAGGGATGCATCCAGAGAGATAGCCAAGTTGATGCAACTGGAGAAATACTAAAAAACTCCATTATATGTTAGTTGCGGTCCTTTGCACACTATTAAATCGTTATGCTCAATCTTCTAGATATGATAGTAAAATTCAAATGCAACGATCATTTTTCTATGCCCAATTAACTAGAGCATCTACATGAACAGCTCAATCTTCTAGATATGATAGCAAAGTTCAAATACAACGATCGTTTTTTCTATGTGCAACTAGAGTATCTACATGAACTGCCTTCATGAGAGAAACACGTACTAGTATGAGCAATGCAATCCCCCCCGTAGGAGGGGCCCCCGGCACCATCTTTGCCCTTTATTTTTTAGAGATTTGTGCTACCATTTTTACAGAATAAACCTCCCACCTCACTTCTCAAGTCCATTGCTGTTTTGCTTATTAGCCTCTAGTTTTTTTAAGTTTTATATATTTTCGTCACTGTCTTCAAGGAAAGAACGTGATTCACAGATATATCTTTGTTTAATTTAATTAGCCAATCTAATTAATATAATTTAATTAAAAATTTCTTACATAATTATTTTTTAATAATAATCAACAATATTTCATAGAACTTTTTTTAAGAATTTTTCTAGAGATATCCGTACAAGTTTCATATTTTTTCCAACATAATTTTTTTAAGATACATGGGCAACACCGAAACTCAAATGAATCTTCACTAGATCTTTTTTGAAACTACTAACAACAATCAAATTCGATTATTTTTTTTAAGATACATGGGCAACACCGAAACTCAAATAAATCTTCACTAGATCTTTTTCACACAAGATTTTCATATAATTTTTTCAACACAAGATTCACAACAAAATTCTATATTAGATTTGAAATGGGTTGATCCATGAACAAAATCACATAGATTCATCCATGAACAAAATCTTTTGAACAAACTCAAATGATTCATACATTTTTTATTCTGAAACTGAAACATGCATACAAGTTTAATAAAAATGCAGTTTCATCACTGATTCATCACAATTAATACAAAACAGGCCATGAGAAAATCCTCGTCCACAATGGTTACAATCTTCAGAGAATCACAAGATTTAATACAAGTCCATACAAGATCGATAAGAGAATCATATAATTTCCATATATACTTGGCGATCTGGAAAAAAGAAATTACATGTTTCATAGAACAAACAACAAGATCTAGAAAAAAGTTCAACATGAACTCAAATGTGTGTCTCTCAAACAGAATAATCCAATCGACGTTGGTGTATGCTTTCAAGAACAAAATGCAACAGACTTTATACACGTTTCCTCGAAGAATAATATGTGTCCAGACGTTTTGGTGTATGCCACGGACAAGGAAATAAAAAAGAAAAAAACCATAAAAAAATTCAGTAACAAAATACAGCATATCTTATACATGTTTCCTCAAGGATTCATAAATAGTTCATATAGTATATTCAACTATGTACTCAATCTCCTCTGTTTTATTCGAGAAGCACATTAGATTATCAAGTGTATAAACATAGATTCAACTCAGATTCGTAGTAGTTTTCTAGAGGTATCACAAATATAGTGATTCATAACCGTATCAACACAGATTCAACTCTTACCTCAAAAAATAAATCATAGATTCAACTCAAAATGTCAAGAAAAAATAGATTACTAAAAAACTTCAGAGAAATAAAAAGAATCACTAACAAACTTGAAGGAACAAGAAAGGAAAAATTGGATTGGAGGCGGTCCAGCTCAGATCCGGGCTTCCATGCCCAGATCACACCTTCCTCCTCGTGGTGCCCCTCTCAATCTTGCTCAGATTGAGGCCTAGATCCGTGACCTCCATGGCCAGATCATGCCTTTCATGGCTGCCTCGTGGAAAGAAAAAATAGATCAAGCAGGGGAGGGCCATGGAGCGAGAGATCGGGAAAGAACAGCAGGAGAGCAGGAGGGAGTAGAGGGAGGCGGCGCAAGCTCCTGGAGAAAAGGGTGGAGAGGTCCTTGATCCAGATCGAGAGGAGAACGACGTGGTCCTGTGACTTTGGTTTGGGATTGGGTGGTCATGCTCTCTCCTGGACAGAGGGTTAAATTCGAAATAGCAGGAGGGCCTAAATACAAATGTTCAGCAGGCGATGACCGAGTTGACTCCGCATGAATCTCCAACAAATAGATGGTACAGATGGTGCCGGGGGCCCCTCCTACGCTGGGGAAATCCACTCTTGTACTAGTATTGATGAGGCTAAGAAAAATATGTGCCGCATTCAACGCTGACGGCGAAATGTTGGGGCCGTCGGCACAACTTGATGGGCTCGGCAGCCGGGCTGCACGGCCGTCGGCCCAATTTTGCCGTCGGCGTAGGATGGATAGGCCGACGGCAGCCGTCGGCATAAACAGGACCATCGGCGTAGGCGATTAGACTAATGGCAAAGCGACGGCGTCAAGTCTACGCCGACGGCGTAGCTATTTTTCTTTTTTGCCACATTAATCTTAGAAAAACGTAACTAAATCATTTCAATTCAGAAAAATACATATAATATATCAAAATTTGCAGAAAAATAAGATCTATGTATATAAACTCAAATATTCATATTTTTGTTCTAAAAATATATAAAAATTACAAATACTTTCGTATAACATATTTTCCATTTTTCGAGTGCAAAAAACTAGGTGTTTTGTGAAACAACCACCAAATGAAAGTTTTAAAATGGTACCGTCCCATTTTTCGAAAATAGTAGACCATCTTGAATAGACAACCACCAAATGAAAGTTTCAAGCTGAGTTGTACGTGTGTATACTACATCTACATGCATGTACAGTGATGAATCTACTTGAATGTTAGCATTTGCGCAAGTGCGGAAATGGAAACCTTTTCTGTGTGATAAGCTTTGGAGTCTTTACAAAAAGAATTAATTATAGAAGCTTTGGAGTCCACAAAATAAAAGTACTCATAGAAGCTTTGGAGTTTCAAAGTATGTGAAATGCCCGATGCCGTCCGGGAGGACACGACGACCTTCGTGTGCTATAGTGCTTTTTTAGGCCTTTTTGGGCCACTAATGGTACATATGTAGATATTTGGTGACTTGGTGTGTTGTCCAATGGCAGCCGGAAATGCGGAAGCATCTTGTGACACACGTTTGATCGGATACTGGGCTAAAAGCGGCATGACGGCATGCTGAAATTGGCCATGTGATTATTGAAGGGTTAGCTTATTATTGTAGTTAGTTAGCTGATTAGCACAGAGTCTAGATTACTGTAGTCGCATCATCCGGATCTCATATGTCCCTATTTCTAGATGAATAATACCACCACTTTTGCTTCGGTGTCCCTCCCTCACCCTCTTCTAAACTTTGGAACCACATACATATATCAAACATTACAGATAGATATATAACTCGTCAATCTTTCCTTTGAGCTGCTAAACAGACTTACATTTTGAAACGAATGTAATAATATGAGAAAACATAATATGAGTTGTGTACTCTACTTCTTAATACATTATCGATCTTGCTTACTTGTGCTTGTGTAAGCATGGGATGGACGTACGTAACATAGTCACCTCGAGAAATATGACATATATAGCTAGAAGAATTATCAGCACACACGTACGTTAGCTACCTAATGTGTATAATTCCACAACAGTTAAAGAAGTCGGCACCGGCTTTGATCAGCACGAGGATGACTGCAAATAATAGCAGTACTTTTGTCAACCAAAACACCATGCATTGACTTTCATCTCTAGAGGGCAAAAAGCCGTCGGCGTAGCCTCCTCGGCAAAGGTCTCCCTCGGCGGAGCAGATACAGGTCGTCGGCGTACGCTACGCCGACGGCTTTTCCCTCGGCGTAGCGGCCGTCGGCATAGCCTGTCGTCCGGTTGCAAAAACATTTTTCAAAAAAATAGATTTTTTATTTTTTTTCTCAATTTTTTAATCTTTAAATTGTTAGAATTGATAATCCTTTATTTTGAACATTTTTAATATTAATTACACTTAATATTTGATTAAATTGCAGTCTTGGTAAAACTTCCCGACCGGTCATCCATCCTAATACTACTCCAGCTCCAGCATGCTTAACTTTCTCGTTCCTTCAAAATCTATTATCGCAAAGTAATTCATACATTATTGTTAATACTATGATATCAATCCTATTAACTCTTATATCATCATATCACATGTTTGTATTTTTTAAAATTACAAATAATTATTTAAGTAAACATTAATAAATAAGTAAAAAATTATTAAATTCAAGTAAAAATATAATAATTTTACTTTTTTGTATTTTTCTATTTAATATGGAATAATTAATATCTTTAAATCCGTAAATCGTAATTCGACAAATAATATGTCTAAATTGATCAGAAAAATGAGAGGAATCCAAATATGATATCCATATCAACTAAACACTAATCCTCCATTTTTGAATTAGCTATTTGATGGTTTTTTCAGAAAATCCCCTTTTTGCGCTCGGAAAATAAAAAATGCCTATTTGGTGCGATGAAAAGGAAAACTTGCATTAGATCTTTGATGAAGTAGCATATTGTGAACCTAAAAATATATTTTGTAAAAAAATATGAGCATCGGATCATGTACCTGTAGTTCATATCGGACCCACTTCCTGCCGATTCGGCAGGAATTTGTCTTTTTCACCAGAGGTGGACGGAAAGGTTTCGGATCCCCCTGTTGGCACATTGTCTACATAAGGTGGTCTAATATTTTTGTAAAATGTGGTGGTAGCATTTTGAATTAGCCATTTGGTGGTTGCTTCACAAAACCGTATGTTTTTTGTGCTCGGAAAATGTAAAATGGCTTTTTGGTGCGGCGAAAAGGAAACCTTCCTCCTACAACATTGTTCGACATCCCATGATACACATATGCACAATATGGGCACATTATCACAAACTATGCCTCGATTCTAGCCATAACATTGGTCATTTGACCCGAAAGCCAAGAAACCTCGAATGAGATAGGTCATTTTGTGAAGATTTTTTCAGACATAATTAATATACCAAGTTTGATATTTTTTCTTATAACTATGTCATATAATATGACACCACGCAAAGGTTTCACATTGTTTCGATCGTTTTTAAATTTTTTTATGCCCGTTTTAAACTATAGTAAAACTTTGTCGAACGACGGGCATGAAGATTCTTAGCTCGGGGCCAAGCCTCGCTAAATTTGCATTGGATCTTTGATAAAATAGCATATTGTGAACCTAAAAATGATTTTTGTAAAAAAACATGAGCATCGGATCATGTACTTGTAGTTCATATCTGACCCACTTTCTACTGATTCAACAAGAATTTGTCTTTTTACCGGAGGTGGACGGAAAGCTTTCGTATCCTCCTGTTGGGACATTGTCCATATAAGGTGTTCTAGTATTTTTGTAAAATGTGGTGGTAGCATTTTAAATTATCCATTTAGTGGTTGCTTCACAAAACCGTCTCTTTTTTGTGCTCGGAAAATGGTTTTTTGGTGCGACGAAAAGGAAAACTTCCTCTTGCAACATTGTTCGCCATCCCATGATGCACATGTATATACAATATGGGTACATTATCACAAACTATGCCTCGATTCTAGCCATAACATTGGTCATTTGACCTGAAAACCAAGAAACCTCGAATGAGATAGGTCATTTTGTGAAGGTTTTTTCAGACATAATCAATATACCAAGTTTGATATTTTTCCTTGTAACTATGTCACATAATATGACACCACACGAAGGTTTTACATTGTTTCGATCGTTTTTAATTTTTGTATGCCTGTTTTAAACTATATATAATATTTTATGTTTCACTTAATTTTTATTTACAAATGTATAATATTTGAGTGTAGATAGATAGATCTTATTTTTCTTCAAATTTTGATATATTATTTGTATTTTTCTGAATTAGAATGATTTAATTATGATTTTTCAAAGTTTAATGAGGTAAAAGAAAAAATAGCTACGCCGAGGACAGCCGTCGGCGTAGCATAGGATACGCCGAGGAAAATTCTACGCCGACGGCTCCTTGGCGGGGCTAGTCTAGATGATGGCTACGCCGACAACCCCGACGTTTGGCCGTCGGCGTAGCTTCCTATTCCTGTAGTGATGGTACCTAAGTAAACGCATGTACACGTGTATGCGGTGCATATTTGGCTTATGTTCGAGTGATTAACCTTGTCTACGTCCCAAGGTTAGATATACTACGTAGTATTCCGATCTCGTTGAACTTTTACGGATCATGGATTTGTATTGTACCATTCCTTAAGTTCATATTTCTTCAACTTTTATGGAAACAACTTCCAAAAATATGAAACCAACTCACCGATGTGGAGAATGCTATAAAAGTAAGAACATAAAAGTAATCAAATCATTACCCAACATGATCTTCTACGATAGCAACAACAAAAACATTAGCATCTTTGCTCCATACAAGAAACACAAAATAGAATTTACTTTCTGCTAGGATTTGTGCACGTGACATAAATTACGATATTACTAGTTCACATCATTCTCCACATACATGAAATTTTTCCAATTTTTTTAGAAGGTCGTTTAATTTAGACAATTTCATAGTTTAGGGTTCAAGTCAGACAAAGCACAATAGTTTAGTGTTATGAATGAACCTTTTCTCTAATAAGTATTGTATAAAAGACTTCCTATTCCCTCACTGAGCAAGACTGCAAGAGGCCATAACAAAATCAAAACGACACCCCAAGCCTGATTATTCTATGGATCACGGGTGGTTATGTTTCTTAACGGGAACTTTAAAATGTATTATTTCGTCCGACAATTATTTGAAAGCATATACATATGTATATGGCGACATGAAATATACCTATGAGATTTTGCATAATATTTAGAAATTTCAAAAAAATAGAAATTTTATGTATAATTGATTGTTTAATTTATATATTTTGGTTTCGTCTAGATCCATGAGAGGAAAACACTCCTCCGCTGATGCTCAAAGATTTATATCGAATCGAACTATCCCTTTTCATTAATTGTTCTATACATAAGCAAATTCTTATTATGAAACTTGAGAAAGGAAAGGAAGAAGCAAGTTCGGGAACTGCTTCAATCCCTAGCTTGCTAAGTCTAGCTAGGGAAAGAATTTCGAAAAGGCCGCATCCTTGTCCCTATCTATAATCTAAACTGAACCAGGATCGAATGCATCCCCGAATCTAGATTCTGCTCATTAAGAAACCGACGGATGCTCCTTTTTCCCTAAGAATGTGGTCCTGAAGTCCACAATTCATTTCCCGTACGTAGAAAATGCTTCATTTTCTTTGATGGTGACGTCACTAGGTAGCTAGGTGCAGTAATGCTGATAGGTGATCTCAAACTGCTACCTTGACTACTTGATGTTGTAGCGTTTATTTTATCCTGCAAGGCTCCAATGGCAGCCACATGCGAAGTGAAGAAATTTTAGCAGCACACACATATATATCGATGTGATCCTTGGAACTATTCAAATGATCATAATTACGCGATGTACTTTAACAAGTCATGTACTATATGAAGATAGATAGGTTATATAAATATTCCTATGTATTTAGGTCGTGCAAGTGAAAATTCTAGCTAGACACATCTTTCTTCAATCAATATACAAGGCAATAAACTGAGCTATTATTAGCAACTTGAACTCTATAGTTCTTGAAATCGGTTTTTCTAAGCGGATATGTCCATTAGCTTCATGTCGATCTACCAGTGAATTAAGTCTATGCAGACTCTATACGTAGTACATAGTATATATCATTATCGTCATATATAGTTAATTATCTATACACTACCTGCTTGTAATCCATATCGTCACTAGTGCCTCAGGACCCGGGTCCACTAGTGGAAACGAGGCCTCTAACACCGGTTCGTAGAGGCCTCTAACAGTGGTTCCAGAACCGCTGTTGGGGATTCGGTGTTAGACCCCCCCTTTAACAGCGGTTCTTATATGAACCGCTGTTAAAGGGTGGCGCACGTGGGGCTGCCACAACGCTCAGTCCCCCCTCCCTTTAACACCGGTTCGTAGCACGAACCGGTGTTAAAGGTTCTCTGCCGCGGCACGAAAACGACATAAATATCTGCCGCGGCAGAGTTCTACCGCCGCCCCGTTTTGGGCGTATTTCTGCGGCGCGGCGCGGCGGGGACGGGGAGGGGGGAGGGAGAATCCATCGGGAGAGGTATACACATACATCTTCGGTATATACGGGTACATGCATAATTAAACAACTATTATTATACACAAACATCGTCATTGTGGTATTCTCCGTTCAAGCATGCATATATACAATATAACATCTCCGTCCATGTTCATTTTGGTGGATATCTAAAGAGTTCTCCGCCAGGCGTGACGACCTCATCAAGTATGAACCCCGCCAATTCCTCTTGAATGGCTCGTATGCGGTCAAATGGTAGGAGTTGGTCCCGCATCCGTTCGATCTGAATATATATGAAGAATGGGATCAATATATATAAGAATAAAACTCAACACAATTGATGATAATAAAATAATGTTGTGTACTTTGTTTACTTACTCTAAGTTGTTCTAGTGCGGCTTGGCCCGTCGCACATATCGTGTTGCGAATGAACTCGCAAACATAGTACCCACATAAGTTATTGTGGTATCCCTGATGCGCGCACTTTACGAGAATAGAGATTTCAATCAAAATAATAATCAATAAAGCATGATATAATGGAATTGGAAGCAGAATCAAAGAGATACACAGACCTAGCTAGCTAGTATTACTTACATTTTGGTCTACAAATTTTAGTTCTTCTGACCATTCACCCACGGCCCTGCCCGTGAACCTTTTCCAAACCCTGTCCGACAAAGAAAATGGATAAAGGAGTAATTAATTACTTGTTGTCACGAAAGTTGCCGATCTAGTGCGATAATATGATTGAAATTACCTCTGGAGCATCTCTCTAAAGTCTGCCCATAGCTCTTTTTCTTTTCGTAACGAGTCCATGACAAGGACTTTTCCTGAGTCAGATTGAATGACTAGCAGAATAAAGTGGAACCTACACACGCATAACTCATCATCAGTTACACTTAACATCGAGTAAGCCGAAACAGAATGTGTACAAGAGAGGGTAACAGTACTCACAAGAAGTTGTAAGGCAATAGTATTTCCCTTTTGGTTTGTTGTCTCAGTAAAGACCTTAGCAAGTAATCTTCTGTTTGCCCGGGTTTGGTTCTTACCACTTCTTCATGAACTCTATTTGGGTTAACGAACCCAATGTCAAAAGGGCCTCCTTTCATGCATTCCATAACCTTTTTCCTGCATAATAGTATATACATATATGGTGAGCATATATATACATGCAATTAATGAAGTGAATGAGATGAGATAGAAATTACAGAAATAGTACTTACACACAATAAAAGCCGATGGCAGCTTTGTTGAGTTCCTTCTGATTGAATAGAAAATGCAAGTCTTGAATGTTGAAGTCGATCTCGTCGTCTTCGCACAAGAAAATATGATCTCTTATATGCGTCGTGATCCATTCTTCCTTTCTCGTCTTGCAGAAATCAAGGTACCACTTGTGCAATCTTCGCATCTTTGTTGGTAGATTCTTGAGCTCCTCTTTCTTGACGAGATTCTTCCCATACTTCCATGGCTGTATAGGGTTGGCATCGCATTTGGGCAAGTTGTCTCCCATGATGTTCAAGTATGCAATGTAAGTCATCCCCATATCATTGGCCTTTCTTTGTAGCTCTGCCTCGTAATCATTTATGGGAGGAGCGTCCCGTGTGTCGAACACTTGGAGCGGGGCGCATGATTGGTTTTCCTGCTCTCCGAGCATGGGAACTATTTTCTGGGGTGCTGCACGACTGCTACTTTCAGTCTCCCTACGGCGCCTTGCATCCCCCTTCAAAATCTGATGCTCGTAGTCCGGCACAAGTGGGGTTTCAGGTTTCAAAAGATTTTTGTAAAACTTCTCCACCACCACCGGATCTATTTTCTCCTGTGGCTCGGCCCGTCTAGGTCCAAAGAATTTCTTGACCTCTTCTTCCGAGATCCTATTGGTCTCCTCGTCGCTGCGATTCCACGGTAAAACCGGCAATGGCTTGGCGGAAGGCTGCGGGACGTAGTTTTTTGAACTCTTTGGCGTACGGTTTCCTGTGGATTTCTTTGTGGCAGTGCTAGTGATGCTCTTCGTGGCAGTGCTCTTCCGCTTACGCTGAGGAGATGGCTGAAGCGTCGGAGATGGCTGACGGGCAGGAGATGGCTGAAGCGCCGGAGATGGCTGCCGCGCAGGAGATGGCTGAAGCGGCTCAGACTGCTGATGCTGCGGAGACGGCGGGGGTGCCAGTGGCCTCCAATTTGAAAGCACGATGTGTTCCTTCTTCCAAAGAATGGTTGTTTTCACTGCAAATTTGAGTTGAGTTTCCCCTTCACCTGTAGCATGCTCAAGCTGTGCTTCCTCATATTCCTTCACAACCTCATCCACCCCGACAATAGCATAGCCATCTAGAATCGGTCGGCAGTGGTAAGTTCCACCAGCTACAGGAGGTAAGGCATAGCCGACAGCCACCTTAATAGATAAGCCCATTAATCTCACATGTAGCTCAGCGTGTTCGCTCTCCATGATCTCATCCACGGGGTATCGAGGACCCGCCATTTCAAGCGTGGGCTGCACGTTTTCCGTGGAAGCCACGCTGCTTTTCCGCGCAGAGTCTAGGCCGCCGGCAGCTTCCAATGCAGGCTCTTCGTGCCGCTGAGATAGACCGGTAGCTTGATGGATCTGTTGTGCATTCACTTACGCCTGGAGCGCCACAAGTGCATGTTCTATCTGTGTCATCCGCTCTGTACGCTCTTTTTCTTTTCTGCCGCGCCATCTGTAAGAGTCGCCCCACTTGGCAAACCCATCCTTCCACGTCATACCCCCTGTGCCTCGTGCATGTCCAGGGTGTTCTTTTTTACCGATGGCGCGTGTGAGCTGGTCATTCTCTCTGTCGGGATGGAAGGTCCTAGCGGTTGTTTCCTCGTATGCCGTGATGAGTTCAGTGACGGGTTTGGCAAGGAGGGTTGGGAAGATACACAATCCTGTTTCTGGGTCCAACCTTGCCCCGATTCCGTAGAACCAAGTCTTTGCACGTAGGTCCCACCCATCTGTCTGGGTGTGATCCCTCTAGCGCGCAGGGCCTTCTCAGCTTCCTCCCACTTAGGCCTCTGAGATATGTAGCCACCTGACCCCGTCCTCTGGTGATATTACTTCTTCTGGGCATTTAGCGTATTGGTTTCTGACCTCTTTTTAGCTATAGCACCTTCCTTATATGCCACAAATTCGGGCCAGTGAGGTCTTATCTTCGCATAATATGCGTCTTCGAAATCTGGAGTCTCGCGAGTTTTGACAAATTTGTTCAATTTTGTCTTCCAGTTGCGGAAAGCGTCAGCCATCTTCTTTAGAGTCCACTCTTTGACCTTTTCCTTTATAACCGGTTTGTTTTCATCCTCCTCTAGCGGAAGGGTGAAATTTACCAACAGCGAATTCCAAAGCGTTGATTTGGATCATTCATCGACAAAGGTACCGTCGCCCTTCTTTGGCTTATTCCAATATTTAATTATGATTGGGATTTGGTCCCTAACAAGAACTCCAGCTTGACGTACAAATTTGTCTGCGGCCTTCTTGGGCTCCATCGGCCTGCCATCAACACGGACTGCTTCGATCGTGAACTTTGCACGATCTTTCAACCGATGGCTCGCGCCTCGCTTGTTCTTTTTTATAGAAGAAGATTGTTGCTGGCTGGTCGATCCAGAGGGCTAAAAGAAGAAAGAAGCATTAATTAATACATTTACATATATACAAATCAATCGGTGCAAGTCAACAGAGGCTTAATCCATGCATATACCTCGACAGACTTTGTAATCACTAAAGTGTGTTCACCGGAGTCGTCATCTTCTCCATGACTACTTGAGCTGTCATCATGTCCCTCCGAGTTCAGATATTGTAAGGTGTCCTCGTGGATCATGTTCTCCATTATTTATTCATCTTCAAGGTTTCTACTAAGTGGATCCATAGTTTCTAAAACAATAATATGATCACACAAATATCAGTAATACATCTATTGAAATGCTCAAGCAAAGATGATGATATGATAGGTTAAAAGTATTGAAATGTAACCCTAATACATGCTTCGTCATTCCAAACCCTAATTCGGAGAAACCCCCGATTCATATGAGAGGGTACATTTACTTCTTCTAATTAACTTGTCATGAAAGTTGATTAACATAGCCTGGTTATTATAATGCTATATTGACAATGAGAGGTGGCGGCGCTAGGGCGAGAGCGGGGCCGGGATGTGTGGGGGTGTGCGTTCGAACCAGCACGACGTGGGCTCGGCGAGGACAGAGGAGGTCAACGGCATAATATTATCTAGAGTAAGAGAGTAAACATTCAAGTGGACTTGGATTCATACACAAATATACATATTATTCATACAAAAATACATAAATAAATACATAAATGCTTGATCATTTTAAACGAGTTACGACGGGTCCAAACCCTAATTCGGAGAAATCCCGGATGCATATGAGAGGGGCTAGCCACAGTGGCTGACGCGTGGGACCGTGGCTCACCGGAGGATGCTCCACACAGCGGCGACTGTCGGCGCTGGAGAGCGACCTAGGGCGCGCGAGGTAGCAGGTTCGCCTCAGTGTGATGCGGCCTACCTAGGGGTCACCGGAGCGACGTTAACGACAACGGCCAGCGGCGGCGCTTGCATAGCAGCGAGGTGACGACCCTAAACTAATACTAACTATAAAATACACTAAATAACCCTAAACTAAATAAATAACCCTAAACTAAAAAACCCTAAACTAATAACCCTAAACTAAATGAACCCTAATAACCCTAAACTAAATAAACCCTAAACTAATACTAACACTAAACTACTAATTAACTAATTAACTAACGGGGTCGGCCGGCGGGGAGTGGCGGCACCGGGCGAGTACATGTTAGACTTTTATTAATTTCAGAAAATATTTACAGAAAATATTAAAACTCTTACATGTATGGCCCACCTGTCAGGGATTTTCTATTTACAGAAAATAATTACAGAATTCATTTAAAGAAAAGGAAAAGAATATTGCACATGCATGACTTCATGCTGACGTCATCCATGGCAACCTTGCAGATCATCGATCGATCCCTGATCCAGGGCTCGCGGGACGACGAGGAGTAGCGCGCCGGAAGCGGACGAGTGCGGGGAGCCAAAAAGTGGCGGCGCCGCTGTGGATTGACCACCAGAGCATGGCCGACGATGACAAACAACGGCGGCTGCTGCAGGCGCATGGCGGCAGCTCGAACCAGAGAGGGAGGGGGACGATAGGGAGGTCTAGGGGGACCGCAAGCTCACCGCGAACGCGTCGGGTGGTGACGAGGAGGCAAGGCGATGTCGTACGGTGATGAATCGTTGGTGACAACGGCGGCGGACGACGGTGGTTCTTGCTCGATTCCGGCCAGAGGAGGTCGTCCCGGCTCGCGTGCTTCGAGGTGGAGGACGACACGGACGCGGTGGCGGGCGGCGGTGACGGCGGCGGACGACGAAGGTCGCGGTGGCGGGCGGCTCTGCTCTGATCCTCCGTCGCGGCTCTGCTCTCTGCGCGCTCGATCAATCTGGCTAGGGGGAGGAAGAGGAACGCGCCCGCATTTATACCCCCCCTTTAACACCGGTTCCAGCCACGAACCGGTGTTAAAGGGGGGAAATCGTTTCGCGCCCCCCCTTTAACACCGGTTCCAGCCACGAACCGGTGTTAAAGGAGGGGTAGGCGCACGAAACGAAATAAATGCGCCCCCCCCCCCCTTAACACCGGTTCGTGGCTGGAACCGGTGTTAAAGGGGGGCATTTATTTCATGCATTAAAGGGGTGGGGGCATTTATAATTCAAAAAATAGGATATGAATTTAAAAAATTCATATCTTATTCATTTCAACTCAGAAAAATATGAATAATATATCATAATTTTCAAAAAATAATATCTATCCATTCATGTAAAAACATTTTATATTTACTTTAGATGAAAATTTTCAAAATGATTAAAACACTTACATATAAATTTTGATTATTCAATTCAAACAAAAATAAATTGTCAAATCCTAAAACTTTGAACATAAGAAATATTAAGCATCTAAAAAGGAATCTAACCCTATTTTATTAGAGCAAATCATATTTTATTTTGTATTAACATTTTTGAATTGATTGGATATTTAAATGCCGCATCTTTTGTATACACTTGAATCTGACAAAGCCTCGCTCAACTTGCATTGGATTTTTGATAAAATAGCATATTGTGAACCTAAAAATGATTTTTATAAAAAATCATGAGCATCGTATCATGTACCTGTAGTTCATATCTGACCCACTTCCTGCCGATTCGGCAGGAATTTGTCTTTTTCACCAGAGGTGGACGGAAAGGTTTCAGATCCCCCTATTGGTACATTTTCCATATAAGGTGGTCTAGTATTTTTGTAAAATGTGGTGGTGGTTTTTTGAATTAGCCATTTGGTGGTTGCTTCACAAAACCGTCCGTTTTTTATGCTCGGAAAATGGAAAATGCCTTTTTGGTGCGATAAAAAGGAAAACTTCCTCTTGCAACATTGTTTGCCATACCATGATGCACATGTATGCACAATATGGCCATATTATCACAAACTATACCTTGATTCTAGCCATAACATTGGTCATTTGACCCGAAAGCTAAGAAACCTCGAAGGAGATAGGTCATTTTGTGAAGGAGATAGAACTGGAACTAAAATACAGAATGCAACTAATACTAAGTTACATAAAGCATGACTGAAAATTAAGATACATAAAAGAACCTAAAATTAAGATACATGGCCAGATTAAGTAACAATCGGCCGAACTTGTTTTGGAATGTTGGAGTGATTCAGTCATGCTCCTGCCTACACCTGTAATACTCGCCACTGTAGTCATCATACTCGCCGCCGCCGTCATCGCTGTTGTCGTCGGGGTCGCCGTAATTGAACCTTGAAGGTTGAGTACGCGTGGGCTAGACTTGAGGGTAGCGCAGACGGGGGTTAGAGTCGGCGGCAGTGTCATAGGCCATGACGCTCTGGAGAGTCCAACCGCGCCACCATAGACGACGGCCGGCCTCATTGAAGTTCGGAGGAGGTGGGCCGTCCTCCTCGTGCCTGACGAGCGCCCTCTCACGCCGATCCACGAAGAAGGCTTCCCAAGTAGGGAAATAGTCGAGATGCCATCTGGGATTCCTCCGCTGCTCCGGCATGAGCTCGAAGTAGTAGTGGTCCGTGATGGACATCCGGCGCACCACACCTAGAGGGACAGGAGGAACCGGCACGCCTCCGGCGCTCAACATCCAGCCGACAGGGACACAGTAGCCCGGCGGGCAGGGCTAGTTCGAGGCGCAAAGCGCCTCCGTCTCCCTGGGGGTTAGTGCTACGGTGGAAGCCATGGGAAAGAAAAATGGCGGGAAGAAAAATGGCGGGAAAAAATGGCAGGAAGAAAAATGTCGGGAAGAAATAGAAGGAAGAAAAATGGCTCATTTAATACATATACTGTTAATAGAAGAAATATGACATTGATTTCCATGTTGATATACATATGTGTGCCAAAAATGGCTCAATTAATACATATAGTCAATCTTATGATCGCGTCGGCCGTAACCATGGAGTATCAACACCGTTTAACAGGATGGTTGGGTCAGTCTTCACTCTGAAGGACGGAATTTCATCAAACTTATTATAATCTTATGACATGTCTGTCTTGTCTTCCACTCCAACGATGTTTCTTTTCCCTGAAAGAACTATACAACGCTTTGGCTCATCGTGTGATGTATCTGTTTGCTTATTTTTTTTTTCTTTTTTTCGGTTTGGTAGACATGTCCTTCACATATAAAACCTGAGCCACATCATTGGCTAAGACGAATGGTTCATCTAAGTTCTTTTCTACCTTCTTAAGATTGTTGAGATCCAGTCATTCCGTACTTCTTGTATACCTCAACCCCTCCTCCTGTTATCTTGACCCATTTGCATCGAAACATGGGGACCTTAAAATTAGGTCCATAATCAAGTTCCCATATCTCCTCTATGAACCCATAATACGTGGTCTTTTGCCCATTGTCTTCTGCTACATCGAAGCGGACACCACTATTTTGGTTTGTGCTCTTTTTATCTTGGCCTATCGTGTAAAATGTATTCCCATTTATCTTGTACCCTTGGAAAGTACATACATTCGAAGATGGTGTCCTGGCCAACAAGTACAGCTGATCCCCAACAGTGGTGTTATTCGTGAGAAGTCTTTGCAGCCAGCCGCCAAAACTCGCCATGTGTTCACTTATAATCCATTCATCAGACTGCCCCGGGTGTTTGAGGCATATTAAATTCTTTTGTTCATTGATATACGGGGCAACCAAGATAGATCTTTGTAAAACCGTATAGTGTGCTTGATTGAGAGAATGCCCGTCCCTACATATCATTGCTTTACATCCTAGGGTGCCTTTTCCATGCAGTCTCTCCTCATGTCGTGATTCTGGAACACCAATCGCCTTAAGGTCAGGAATAAAATCAACACAGAACTCAATGACCTCCTCTATTACATAGCCCTTGGAGATGCTTCCTTCTGGCCTAGCACGGTTATGAACATATTTCTTTAAGACTCCCATGTACCTCTCAAAGGGGAACATATTGTGTAGAAATACAAGGCCGAGAATGGCAATATCTTCTACTAGGTGAACCAGGAGATGCGTCATAATATTGAAGAAGGATGGTGGGAACACCAACTCAAAGTTGACAAGCCATTGGGCCACATCTGTCTGTAACCCTGGTAGGCTTTCTAGATCGATTACCTTCTGAGATATTGCATTGAGGAATGCACATAGCTTCACAATGGGTACTCGAACATTTTCAGGTAGAAGCCCCCTCAATGCAATCGGAAGTAATTGTGTCATAATCACGTGGCAATCATGAGACTTCAGGTTTTGGAATTTTTTCTCTGCCATATTTATTATTCCCTTTATATTCGACGAGAAGCCAGACGGGACCTTGATACTGCTCAGGCATTCAAAAAAGATTTCCTTCTCTACTTTGGTAAGAGCGTAGCTGGCAGGAGTTAAGTGGCATCGTTTACCCTTCTCGTTCTCAGGATGCATAGGCGTATCAGGGTCTTTCAGACGTTGCTGGTCCTGCCGTGCTTCCGGTGTATCTTTTGTCTTTCCATACACTCCTAGGAAGCCTAGCAGGTTCACGCAAACATTCTTCGTCACGTGCATCACGTCGATTGAAGAGCGGACCTCTAAGACTTTCCAATAGGGTAGGTCCCAAAATATAGATTGCTTCTTCCACATGGGCGCGTGTCCGGCATCGTCATTCGGAACAGATAGACTGCCAGGACCTTTTCCAAAGATTACTTCTAGGTCCTTGACCATACCAAATACCTCCTCACCGGTACGGAGGACAGGCTTCCTCCGGGGTTCTGCCAGACGTTTGAAATGCTTGCCTTTCTTTCTTACTGGATGCAGGTTCGGAAGAAATCGACGATACCCTAGGTACACAACCTTCTTACATTTATCCAAATATACACTTTCAGTCTCATCTAAATAGTGTGTGCATGCATTGTATCCCTTGTTTGTCTACCCTGAAATGTTACTAAGAGCAGGCCAATCATTGATGGTTACGAAAAGCAATGCTCGTAGGTCAAATGGCTCCCCTTTGTGCTCATCCCACATACGTACACCTGGTTTGGCCCACAGCTGTAAAAGTTCTTCAACTAATGGCCTTAGGTACACATCAATGTCGTTGCCGGGTTGCCTCGGGCCTTGGATGAGCACTGGCATCATAAT
This sequence comes from Avena sativa, assembly GCA_916181665.1. NCBI lineage: Eukaryota > Viridiplantae > Streptophyta > Magnoliopsida > Poales > Poaceae > Avena > Avena sativa. The sequence goes on along the minus strand of OV702299.1, from coordinate 477,935,950 downwards.
GAACTTCCTCTTCATACACAACCAAGGAGGAAGGTTATAGATACATAGAGTCACAGGCCAGGTGCTGTGACTGCAGCTCTGCTCACCAAAAGGATTCATGTCATCTGTACTTAGACCAAACCTTAAGTTCCTTGCGTCACGTGCGAAGTCCGGGTACTCTCTCTCGACTTTTCTTCACTGTGACCCATCAGCAGGGTGTCTCAACATCGCGTCTTTCTTACGGTCTTCCATGTGTCATCTCAATAACTTGGCATGCTCTTTATTTCTAAAAGTACGTTTTAACCGTGGTATTATAGGAGCATACCACATAACCTTGGCAGGAACCTTCTTCCTAGGGGCCTCGCCCTCAACATCGCCAGGATCATCTCGTCTGATCTTATACTGTAGTGCAGTGCATACCGGGCATGCATCCAAATTCTTGTACTTCTCACCGCGGTAGAGGATGCAGTCATTAATGCAGGCATGTATCTTCTGCACGTCTAATCCTAGAGGACAGACAACCTTCTTTGCTTGGTATGTACTGTCGGGCAACTCATTATTTCTTGGAAGAAGATTCTTCATTTTTACCAACAACTTTGAAAATGCGCTGTCAGTCACACCGTTCTCTGCCTTCCATTGCAGCATCCGGTGTGGTACCTAGCTTTTTGTGGCCATCTTCGCAAGTTGGGTACAACAATGTTTTGTGATCCTTTAACATCTACTCCAGCTTCTCCTTCTCCTTTTCAATTTCACATTCTTCCTTTCCATCAGTAATGGCCCGACCAAGATCGTCATCAGCGGGCCCATCTACTGCCTCTTGATCTTCATTATCTACCCCCGTTGCACTATCATCATATTCAGGATACATATTATGATAGTTGTCATCATCCTCTTCTTCTTCGTTGTCTTCCATCACAACCCCTTTTTCTCCGTGCTTGGTCCAACAATTATAGCTGGGCATGAAACCGGATCGAAGAAGGTGGGCGTGAATGGTTCTGGTATTTGAGTAGTCTTTCTTGTTTTGACAGTGAACACACGGACAACACATAAAACCATTGTGACCACGGTTTGGAGGCCCGTAATTTACTCGGAAGTGCGGCGGTCACCGTACATCCATTGCCGGTTCATCTGCATTAATATATAGTATATATCAAAAATTAATAGGGAGATGACCATTTATATATATAGTACATCAATGACACATGAAAGGATAGTTGCCGACCTCGACCGAGAAGGAAAGAGCAACGAGAAAACTTATTTTGAGCTCTCGGGCATTTCACCGAACACCTCTTGTGCATAGAAAAAAACACAAACTAGCACACTTCACACCCTCTTGATAGGCTCCAAAATGAGATAGTGAAAAAATGGAAGAGTGGGGTGTGGACTGCGGTGTCTTATATAGCCCCCCCCCCCTTAACACCGGCTCAAGCCACGAACCGGTGTTAAAGGGGGCTGCGTGGGCCACTGGTGCAGGGGCCTTTAACACCGGTTCGTGCCACGAACCGGTGTTAAAGGGGGCTCCTTTTTGCTGCACGGGCCACGCTGGTACGGGCCCCCCTTCAACACCGGTTCGTAGAAGAACCGGTGTTAAAGCCCATTTCCAGGCTCAACCAAAGGCCTCATTTCCACTAGTGGTCGCTCCTCCCTCCCGAAACGCATCTCCCTCCCGGGTCGCTCCTCCCTCGGGCGACTCCGGAGGATCCCTCCCTCCCTTCCTCCCGCCTCCCCCAATCCCTATCCTCCTGGCCGTCGCTGCTGCCATCTCCGGCGGTGGTGGCGGCGCCCATCTCGTCGAAACTAACGGTGGGAAGGGGAGGTGTGTCCCAGGCGGTGCTTCATGGGGGATGGTGGGGCGCCGGCGGCGGGCACTGGGCGGCGTGGCCAGGAGGCCGGGGCCTGAGGCCCTCCAACGGAGAGGAGACGAGGAGGCGGCGATGCGTCGCCATGGGCCGTTCTGACGAGGAGGCAGCGACACATGCATGGATGACCAAGATCTATTCTGATCTGGGTCGTTTGGTCCAACAAGGGCTTCGACAGTGGATTCTGGCGGTGACCTCGGGCACACCGGTGATTCTGTAGCCAAGTACTTGTTGGCCCCTCCTTTTTTGCTCTCTCCTGCTGGATGGTGACTGGCGGCGTGGGGGCTGCGAGTCTTGTGAATAAAGGCGGGCGGTCCTAGAGTTCCTTCAGCGCCAAGATGAAGATTTGCCTGTCACTTGCCCTTGGTGATCTGATCTGGACCGGCATGTTCCGGAAGGCTCCGTCAGCGAACTCCCATGGGCGAATATGTCTGGAGATGGCTGGATCGGAAGGTATTCGGTCGTGCGTACCCATGTTTTTCTGGCCGTTTGGTTTCAGCGGGGGCGTTGCGAAGCTCTGCTATCTGTTACCATCATGTGTCATGTCTTCGACGATCTATGGTGAAGTCAGAGGCGGAGAATGTCAAAAAAGGAGGAACATGAGTGCTGTGATGGTGGTTTGAGTCTTTGTGGTGTTGAGGAACTGGTTGTGTGATCTGTGACTCACAGCAACGACTGTTTGTGGAGGAGACAGCCCAAGAGGAGTTCCCAGTCTTACCTTGCAGGGTGAAAATCCAAGATCTGGCCTTAGTTGGTTGTGTCTGGCAATGACCTTGTTGAAGGCATTGTTTTGCGAGTGAGGACTTTCTCTAGGGTGAAAACCTATGATCTTTGATCGGGCGACAACGACGCTTGTGCACTGTTTCCTTCTTGAAGGCGTTGCTATTGGAGTGGTTGGACTACTGGTGTTGTTCTGGTGGTGTTAGTGTCGTTGCTCTGAGGAATAGTTCTGTGTAGCGGGGTTTTTCTTTTTTGTAATTCTTCTTCTTTTTTCTAGGCTGTGTGCATCCGTAAGGCCGTTAGAGCATGTGTTGTTGCAGAAGCTGGGTGTAATTGGTATCTTCACGATATTAATATATACTCTTTTCCAAAAATAATAATAAAAATAATATGCTAATAGTAGTTTTCTTAAATAGTTTTGTCAAACCTAGCGACAGAGACGGTGGCACATAATCAATGCTTGCGACGTTGAACAAGTTAAATTCATTCATATATAAGAAATGGGCAACATTTTCATTTTTGTCAAACATGTGTGAACTGTTCATGTAGCTGTCGCTGTACACTAAGAGACCCAGAGTCTTGCAGGAAGATACCCGGACAAATAAATTAATGTGTGAGCTTGACGGATGGATCATATCGGTCCGTATATATATTTGTGATAAATATATATCCTATGTGTGAATGAATAAATCAATTATATATGGTACTACTACTTGGCTGTCTCATGAACATGGACAGGCCAACCTTTTCTAGAATTTTAGCTTGTGTTCGCTACCTTTCTAGAGCAACTGAGCATGTTTGACTGGACTAGTTCAGAGAAGTCACTCATCTCTCTTTTTCTCTCTGGTCACACACATTCTATCGGAAATATAAATACTCATGTGCACGGTAGACAACAAGCAAGTACTTAAATAATAGTTCTCTTAGCAAGAGTCATCATTTTTTGGACGAACCAAACTCTCTAAGCTATCTCTCTCTCAGCCAAGAGCAGCATCATTGCGTCTTGTGTGTGTACCAGAAGCTTGGGATCGGACCGAATTGAAGCGCTAGCTAGCTATTGGGATAATATGAGAGGGTTCGAGAGGAGAGGCGTCCGGCAGTACAACCGGTCCGATGAGCCGCGGATGCGGTGGACGGAGGAGCTGCACCGGCAGTTCATCGAGGCAGTCGACTGCCTCGGCGGCCCGGACGGTGAGCTCTCTCTCTCTCTCTCTCTCTCTCTCTCTCTCTCTCTTCACATGTGTGAATGCCGTTCTGATAATTGCATATTGACATTTTTTTGCCGGTAATTGCATATTGGAATTGACGGTGTGAATACTTGATTTCATCAATTTTCGCTGCTGGGTGATCGTTTAAGTACATAGTGGTTACTTCACAGTACGTATGAATCGATTAAAGGCATCCTTTCTTCGTTTCGTAGTATATTGCTTTAGTTGTGTGGTAGGTTTGGCCGGAGTTCGTCAAGTTCAAGTTTATAAGGAAGAAAAGAAAGAAAGAACATCCCACGTGATATGCATGCATGCGATTTTTTGATTCACCCTCCTTGACTAAATTTTTTGGTATTTTAAGGACGTCAATTTAATTAATGGTGCAAATGATGTTTGACACCTCTCCCTTCACAAATTATTGGGTAATCATAGATATGCAAATGAGGTGTTATATATGTCTTAGTCAATAATTTCAGTAACCAAAATTTTCCCTGGTGTATATATCTCGGTTGCAAAACTCAATCTATTTCCTATACATCGTGGATATTTAGAAGGTAGACCGAGAGTAACTAATGACTCATTTTAAAAGTAAAGATCTCAAAAATTCGTTTATACATTTTCTTAGAAGTATGGGTTTGTTTATGTCTTGGTTGATTGAGATTTTATGAATTCAAATATATTCACAGTTAAAAGTACAAATTGCAATTTTTGCTAACTGAAAGTTTCAGTTTCCTGAATCGATCGAGACTTAAGAAAATCTCAGTCAACTGAGGCTTAACTCGATGATTTTCCGTCTATCTGTTATAACAAGCTCTACTACAAGTTTTGCCCGTCTTCGGTAATGGAGGGGCGACGACGATGACGCGCCTTCATCTCGCGCTAGTGATTGTTGTCGTCACTAGGTGGTCTAATACATATTTATAATTTTTATTGCTTTTGGTCATCTTTGTACTGTTGTTGATGATTTTAAATAAATCGGTGGGTCACAAACGAAAACCTAGCTTAGCCAAATAGTAGGGAGTTTATGTAGTGTCGATGTTACACTTTGGAATAAATGGCAGCTATCCTGTCGTTTGGCTAGAACAAATATTATTGATCATGATTTTGGATTAACTTTTCCTACCTATAGCATACTATATATAATTTGTAGGTGCGATCCTTAATCTGGCTACATACATCAAGCTCCTATCAAGTAGTAATTAATTCTTCAAAAAAGGCTGGTCAAGACACATCTTGTGTTAACCTCTTCTCTTCAAAAAAATCTTATCTGCAGAGGCAACACCTAAGCGAATTCTCCAGCTAATGGGCGTGAAGGGAGTCAGCATATCTCACATCAAGAGCCATCTTCAGATGTACAGATCAAACCCTAGCAACAGCAACAGCCCACCCAATGCGTCTGTTGATCGTCACGATAACTGCATGGATGGGAACAACACGACACCGGCTTTAGACAATATCAACGCTTCTTCTTACGCCGTGCCTTGCCCCAGCTCCCACCAATACTCGTCGCCTCCGTACCAAATGTGAGTATCAAAACTGATAACCAATCCAATTTATTTTCAGATGTATGATTGAGTTATTAAACACGGTTTATCTGATTTTCATTGTGCAGACCACCGTCGATTGAAGAAGTTCTTAGAAGATGGGAGCAGAGTAGAGGGTGTCTTCCATGGAACTCTAGCAACAGCAGGCTGACTACAACAGAGAAGGTAATACTCCATGGAGTACAAGCAATTTATTGTATTTTTCCTTGCTAGCGACATAAGTTAATTAAACGTAGTATGCACATCGAACAATAGAGAGATGCAACTATAAATCTAGAACAAATTCAGATTCGAGAGGATCCAAACCTTTTTGTTTTCAAGAACACGTGTGAGCATGTGTGTCATCATTCATTAAGATAGAAAGAGAGTTTTACATAGTACAAGAATGTGATTAGGATGCAAAGCTAACAATTTATGCCATTCCAGCCGATCAACTGGCCGTATCACACTAGCATGACGTGCCAAATAAAGAACCAGGTGGCTGCAGGGTGTGACCTGACACTGTCGATAGGTGGTCGGTGGGAGGAGGAGGCAGCTACGGCGAGCAACAATGCCAACTGCTCGAGCACGACAACTGAGGTGGCGGAGGCACCGGCGAGCGACCAAGTTGGTCTGAACCTTGACCTTAACCTCGACCTCGCGGTCTCATCTTCTCCTTGGCTCACCTGACGTGATTGTTGGATGGATGATCAACTATGATAGCAGCCTTGTGTAGATATGTAGATGGGCCACCCACCTGCGCAACACATACGAACTTCTTCGATGTTCCAGTCCTTTGGAACAAAACCATAAGATTATGTGAGTTCTTTTTCTGATGTTCAATTATGTGAGTTTTCATGTCATGTTTCGATGTGTCATTTTTGCATTCATTGTGCTGATGCAATTATGTGATGGCACAGATGAAATACACTTGGGATAGGATCTCACAAATGCTCAAGGCCAAAGCCACGCCTTTCATATTCCATCATTGCTAGGAGATGCTCAAGGGTTCGAAATGGGAGTTATGTCATGATGAGGTTCCACCAAGAAGGCCTAGGAGTTTCAACCCATCTTCTGAAGAACATGAAGATGAGAGAGCTTGAGATGAAGATGATCTGAAATAAGGGGTATGAGTCTACTCGAGGCTCAAGCATTGGTGTACAGATGGGGAAATGCCCCAGGAAAGACTAAAGAGAGAAGCTAAGGTGGGTGCCATGACAGACAAGCTAGATGATATAATCAAGACAAGAAAGGAGATACCCAGAAGTCTTTCCATCCTAGGTTGGAGCATGCCAATAAGCAAAAAAGGGAGATGTACACATGTAGGCATTGGAGGCATTGGAGGCAATGAAGATGATGTTGAAGAGGCGAGAGGAGTTTGAGACACATCTAGATTCGATTGAGACACGAACGACTGACTTTGAGGAGGGTAGGCATGCTCTCGAAGAGATAAGATTAAAGCAAGGTGCTGAAAGAACATGAGATGCAACAAACTCGAGAAAAACATGGCCATGATGATAGATTTTTGGTTTGGATTCAGCTTGTGTCGCCATGTAACTATGTCATTGGCTCGGTGTGTTCATGGCCCTAGGGCCGATGCGGATGTCAGAGCGGTGGCTCCGGTCTTCGCCTTTGCGTCGTAGCATGAAGTCTTTGGTCACATGGGTTGGCATGGCCATCGACCTCGTAGGGCGTGGTCTTAGGACCGGTTCAGAGTGGCGGCTTTGGAAGCGGTTTTCGAGTTGTTGAGGGGTTAGCTTGTGTGGGGAGTAACCTCATGGCTGGTGTGTGGCATCGTGTTCTATCGAGTTCCAACAAGTTTTCCTTATGAACTGGCAATTTTTTCTTAATAAAAAGGCAGAGCAACTACTTGTTTCTCTAATGATGATTGATCCAAGTGGGATGGATAAAAAGTTGGGATACTTTTTGGGAGACCACTCTTTTGAGAGATCTTGGTTCCAAGGAGTGCACCTCCCGTCAATTGTAATGTGTGATGCACATGGGAGCAATGTGATAAACTTTCTTTATGCATGATTTTAGATGATTTTTGTGTTTGGTACTTGTGCTCTTGGATGATGGTAGTTGGTATGATTATGAACATTTGTGATGGTATTTCAGTCTATTTTGGATGATGAATGACTAAAACATTTCATTTTGATGTTTAGATGTAAAACAAAGCTTGTATGACAAAAACAATGAGAAATGGAGAAAAACATTTATAGGCACTTCTTTTACAACCTGCACCAGATTTGTTAAAGTGTGGAAACTATTAAAAAGATATTATAATCCAATGTCAGAGGCAAAAAATGTAGAACCTCTCCTAGATATGATCAAGCTCCTCCACTACCCCTCTAACTCCGGAGACTAGGCCTCTACTCGGATTTAACTGCACAATTTGTTTTAGAGAAAATCGGATGAAAACCTACAAAACAAAGACACCACTGTCAAAACATGCAACCCGACCGAGTAGGCCACCGATTAAACACGCACTAGCATGAACCAACATCAAGGTGCTAAAGAAACATATTACCCATCATTATTGATTTGGCTAGATATGATTTTATACTATAAGGTAGGGCTCTCATTTTCCTATTTCTCTTTCCCTCACCTCCCAGGCTTTTAGAGTCGCCCGTGCTCCCTTGACACCTCTCCTCTCCACCTCTACTGGCCTCGCCGGTTCGAGTGGAGCTAGATGTGGTGGTCGGACCTCTATACATGTTAGGCTTGGTTCTTATCGCCTTAGATGTAGGGTTATGGGTTATAGTGTTAACACCCGTGGCGAATGACGAGATAGATACCTAGACAGAGCTGAAACAACTTATATTATGAAACGGGGGGAGTACATGATTCATCAGTACAATGCTATGAATCAAAGGAGGCCTAACGAACGAGCCGACCGGCCTGGCGCTCGTTTGACATTCCATAACATGGAACCGAATACCTATAGACAGGAGAAAAACTCTGACATGACGACATGACCGCTGACCAGTGCATGCATGGGGTGAATAAAAACTTTCAACAGTACCTTCAGGGTGTACGTCTGGTTCCAATTGCCAATTCTTCACTGAAATGTTCAGACAGGGCTTTGACGTTTATCAGGTTGGAAAATGGCCGGCAGAGGCAAAAATTCCTGGAGAGGGCGCTTGGACTATTGCTCTCTGATTTAAATGTCCCCACGCGGCTGCCTTCGCAAAACAGAGGGCTTATAGCTCCTATGCGACGTCTTTACATGGAATTGAAAGGAAAGCGACATCGTTGAAAAGAATAGCTCGCATGCGACGGTTGTGAGGCAGCTAATATCCCAGGGCCACACGGGCCTTAAAACGGTCGTAAGGACACATTTAACTTTATTCCAAGATTAGGGTTAAGCCAAACCAGTTGGTTGGGACAGCCAGTCAAACCAACCGCTTCCGACCGAGAGCGTGCGTCACATTGACTGTAGCTTCCCCGACGGCGGCGGCGGACCTCACCCATCGTTCTCGGCGCCGGCGGCGGCGGCACGGCAATTAATTTAGGCGGCGGCGCTTTCGTTCAACAACGAAGGTGGTGAGTGCCATTTGAAAGCTAATTCCTCTCCCATTCTTCTCAATTCGAGATCTGAGCGTGCCCATTGATGCTAGATTGTGGAGGCGAGGGTGTGCTGAACGGGGCGAGGGGGAACGATATGGAGCATGGAGAGGGGACTTCTAATCGGTATATCCCATATCTCTGCACTTAATTTCTCTAAGGTTGAGCTCTTTGTTCGCTTCCGCTAGCTCACAGTGCCCGCCAAAAACAGGGGAGACGATGTTGCGCGCCAAACCTTCGAATTTCGCATCAATTTCTTTCCCTCTAGGGCTGTTTTAGTTGATGGCAGCACGCAGATCATTGAGAGAGACACGGTTGTTAAATGGGAGGTGGAATTAGAACATGTTGATCCCCAAGAGCTAATAAACATGGGAGAGGAGGCAGTAAGGAAAATGGTGGAAAAAATTGGGGATAGTGTGGTTTGGGGGCCAGAGCAAGAAGTTTCTTTGTTACGATTTGATGATTGCAAATGTGACTATGTTAGGGTTGAGACAGGGGAACATATAGTTGATGAAATCGATGAGCGAAACGGTTGGACAAGCAAAACTGTTCTGTTTTTAGCAGAGCTCATTGATCTGAAACCTGATTCGAGGGTTGGATATGTGGCCTCGAAGCTGGCTGCTCAGATGGTCGAGGATGATTGGGCTACACAAAGGCAAGTAATGCCTATACTTACTGAGTTGGAAGTGTTAACAGTGGAGGATGATGATGCTAATGCACAAGGGGAGGCTGCAGATGGTAATGCACAAAGGATTGTAACTGTTGATTGGAATTCAGTTGAGATACATGACCGGACTGATTTGGTCATTGCACCAATAGATGACATTGAAATGGCAAAGCTTTTTGGCATTCCTATAGATGACAGAGACAAGGAGAAGAAGAGGGATGAAGCTGCAAATGATGGTGACAACCATTTAAGAGATGAAGAGGCAGATATAGATCTAGAGTTGTTGGAAAATGCTGCAGTTCATGTAGATGATGCACATGATGATGAGCTAGTAACAGTTTATGACAAAGAGGACCCAGTTATTGAAGTTGGGAGATTGTTTCCAAGCATGGATGAATTCAGGATGTGTTTCAGGACATATGCAGTCAAACGTGAGTTTGCTACCAAGACTATGTGGACTGATAAAAAGAAGTTCTATGCAAAATGCGTAGGTTATGATGGTGGTGCCAAGCCTTGCAAGTGGTATATATCTGCTAGACGCCAACCTGATGGAAGGACAATAAGAGTGAATCAAATTCCAAAACCTCATACTTGCATTACAAGTTCTCAAACAGTTACAAAGATGACATCACAATTATGGGTTGCAGAAAAGATCAAGCCCATTTTAGCCACAACACCAAACATCACTGCAAAGAGACTGAAAATAGACTTGGAAAAGCAGTACCCCATTAAGCTGAATTATACTACAGTGTGGAAGGCAAAGCAAAGGGCAATGAAAGAGCTATATGGTGATTGGGCAAATACCTTTCGAATGCTTTATAACTTCAAAGCAAAAGTAGAGAAGAGGTCACCTGGCAGTGTTGTGGAGATAGATACTAAGGTAACAGCTGATGGGAAAGTCTTCTTCTCTAAACTCTTCATGGCTTTAAAGCCTTGCATCGATGGCTTCAAAGCAGGTTGACGTCCATATTTGAGTATAGACTCATCTTTCTTGACTGGAAAGTGGAATGGTCAACTAGCAGCATGCAATGCTTTAGGGGCTTATAGCTCCTATGCGACGTCTTTACATGGAATTGGAAGGAAAGCGACATCGTTGCAAACAATAGCTGGCATGCGACGGTTGTAAGGCGGCAAATAGCTCCCGTGCGACACTTCTACTTAACCCCACGAGACCGTCAACGAATTCGAATCAGCTGAGCACAGTAGGACCCACAGCCTCTCCACGTCACGGCGGAACTCACCTGATGTCCACCTCATATCGTGGGACCCACCCTGTGGTCGAAGAGAGCCGTTGGCCCCGATCCGTCCCCGCACCCGAGCACTCCTGCCACCGTTCCAGCATCTCATCCCCTTCCGTTTTCTTCTCCGGCGAGCAAGTGCGGCAACGCCGGCGAGAGATGTCGAGCTCTACTTCCTCCCACCGCTCATGGCCTCGGTATGGTGCGGTGCCGATGAGGAGGTGCCCCGATTGCCCCCGTACCGCGCCCCTGAAGCGGCTTGTCACATCCACCGACAAGAACGGCAACATTGGCCGGGAATTTGTGAAGTGTGAGAGCAAGCCCGAGCCGGGAAAGGTGAGATCTGAGTGTTTCGAGCGCCAATTTCTTGCTTTTCTTTCAAAATTTCATGTATTTCATCGAATTTGGGATTTAGGGTTCATCTCTGCGATTTCAGGAACTGCCAAAATGTGGGCATTTTGAGTGGCTTGATGAGTACATCGAGCGAATTGGGGTGGAGGTAGCATCCCGGGAGCTCGAAAACCCGTTCGTGGTGGAGCAATTGGGATGTGGCAACCCCATTTCCGCTGGTACTATGGTGGATGCGGAAGTGAAGGCCGAGCTGAAGAAGATGAACAAGCAGCTAATGCAAATCATCGAATTGAAGAAGCAGGACAATCTGATGGCCGTTTTTTTATTTTTGTGTAATTTCTCTCGGATTAGTTTATCTCCTCATCGTTAGTCATTAGACAGCGCAGTCAGTGTTCGAGTGATGCTTTGTAATGGATGTAATGGTCTATGTCTTTGGCTTGAATAAAATGCAACACAAATTCGGGCTAATTTTTGACCTGCTCTGTTTTCGAAATCAGTGTTCCTTCAGTTTCGTCAGTGTTCCTTTTATCAGTGTGCAGGGGGCGCCCGTGTGCAGGGGAGGGGTTGAAAAGTAAAAAAAACAATTGACAAGGATTGAAAAAAGTCAGGCCCAAATATAACTTAGCCATGCCAAAATAGACGTATCCAGGCCCAATAGTAACTATATGTTGATTGGGCAAAAAAAAAGGTACTCACGTTACAATCTAAATAGGGACGTGTGGATCTGCAGATACTCGTGCTCAGGTTGCAATCTTTTTTTTTGCAAAAGTAAATATATAAATGAAGTCCAAGGACATCCATTTAACTAACATAACTTGGGCGCTCCTTTAACTTATGTAAATATGTAAATGACTTATTTGAAAATGATCCATGTGTTGTATGAACTTGTTTTTGTGTCTTTTGTTTTATACACTTGTAAATATATAAATATTGCACGAGTATTATATGAACTTGTTTTTGTGTCTTTTGTTTTATACACTTGTTGTTTTGGGTGTTTTGACAAATGACAATACAATAAAACACAGATTACAATAAAACAAGGGGATAGATAATATTGGGATAACATTACTTATATTAGATAGGGGGATCGATAACATTACAATAAAAAGAAAAAAGTACAATAATATAGAAGGGAATAGGCGCCCCGCCTAAACCCTGGGCTAGCCCCTAAACCCTAACCCTAGCTACCCTACTCCATCGGCGGTGGAGGCGGTGCCGCCGGTGCAGCCGCCTTCGCGGCATTCCACGCCGCCAGCCTCTCCCGGTGCTCCCGCTTCCGCTGCTCCTCCTGGAAGGCCCAGCAATTGTCCTCCCGTCGCTCGTCGTCCGCCCGTCTGCGCCTTTTCTTCAAGGCGCGCTGGGCCTGCTTCTCCTCCCACCTGGAGAAAGCAGCCTCCTCCTTTTCCTCGTCCTTCGCCGCCTTAGCCCAGTAGGCTTTGGAGAGTTGGTCACCGCCGCCGGGGAGGTTGGGGACTGGGTTGGTGACGATGGGGCCCTGCTCCTCCCAGGGGCAGGGCGGGGACTTCTTCTTCTTGCCACGCTTGGGGCGCGTGGGCGCCCCCTGCTCCCACCACTGCTTGTGGTCCGGGTGGTTGTCCTCATCGCTTACTTCGGTGTCGGAAGGGAAGCGTAAGGGGGAGGTCGCCATGGTCGGAGTGTTTGGGGGCTGGGAGGAGGCAAAGGGACGGGCTCGAGGTTGAAGATGAGGGGCAAGATGAGATGAGGAGGCAAAGGCGTTTTGCCTATTTATTGAGGGCGGGGCGTGAAGGGCGGCGTGGGAATCCAGCGTCGCATTGGCGCAGACGCCGAGACGAGACGCGTGTGCTGTGTTGCTTGTGGGAAGCGGGCGTGATCAATGCGAAAGAGAGAAAAAATAGCTAGGATGTGACGTACTGTAACCCCTGCACCGCCGCCCCCGCCCCTGCATGCATGCATGCATTAATGCGAAAGAGAGAAAAAAACGTCCAAGGTAGTTGTTCATTGGCAGTGAAAAATAAAAGGGAAAAATAAAAGGTACTCGTTTGTTTTTACACACCGCATGCAACAAACTCGTTCGTTTTTACACACGCAAGAAAAATCTGTGGGAGTAACATTGACTTTTTATATGGCGCATGAACCAGATGGGAGTAAGTTTGACTGAAGAAAGTTGTTCGACGTACACTTAATTAATGCGGCAGCGCTGTTGCACGCAAAATAGCTAGACTGCGACGCTAGGGGCAGCTGCTCCATGCATGGTGCAGCCCGTCCCGCCTAGCGCCCTTGCATGCCACGCTCGGTCCAACGGTCAATGGAGTGTGCCAACGCTGTACGTTATATTTATTACATATTTTAGATTTTGATATTTTTTCTTAGACTGGTCATAGTGACATGCATACTCCCTCTGTCCACAAATAAGTGTACGTTTGGCTTCAAAATTTGTCCACAAAAAGTGTATTTCTACCTTTCCAATGCACTTGGGCATCCAATGCACAAAGTCCACAAAATTTGTCCACAAAAATTTGTCCACAAAATTTAGAAGATTTTCCTTAAGGGTGACCTACAAGCTTATGGGTTGCCCAGAAGCAATAAGCAATTATTTTACTCTCTCCTCTCTCTCTTGCTTGTGTGTACTTTTAACAGACATGTGGGTCCCAGCTTATGCTGAACTTGACCTTATAGCCATTTCCATAAGTTGTGTGGGTCCCATCTTATAGCAAAGGTTCACCTTATACATAGGTGATGTGGTATCATGCATATGTTACTAGTCTAAGTTACTACTCCATAGTGCAAAATAACATAGATGTGATATCATGCAAAGTCTCGTTTATTACAATGAACCTGAGGGGAGTAAGTTTGATTGAAGAAAGTTGTTACACATATACTTATTTAATGCGAGGGAGGGAGTAAATACGCTGCAGCACTGTTGCACGTAAAATAGCTAGACTGCGACGCTAGGGGCAGCTGCATGCATGGTGCAGCCCGCCCCGCCCAGCGCCCTCGCATGCCACGCTCGCATGCCACGCTGTTGCACGTAAAAACGATGAAGCTAATCAGATTCCAGAATCATCCATCCCACGGATCGCCAAGAGCTAGCCATGAAATCCTTCTAAGAGACGCCAACCAATCAGGTTGCAGAACAAGCCCTTCCACGGATCGCCCAGAGCCACCCACGGAATCCTTCTAGAAGACGCGATCGGACGGCCACATTGTCCCGCTAGGGTTAGATCTACGGTCCTCATTCGGCCTTAGGGTTAGCGGGGTTTAGGATACAGTCAACGGGGTTTCACAAGTTTGACCAGACATTCAAATGTGCATAACTAATTCAAAAAAAATCAAAAAAATACAAAACCTCCGCATGGTGTCATGTTATGTGACATAGTTGTGAGGAAAAATATCAAACTTGGTCTATTGATCATATTTCAAAAAACTCTTCACAAAATGACCTATCTCCTCCGAGGTTTTCTGGCTTTCGGGTCAAATGACCAATGATATGGCTAGAATCAAGGCATAGTTTGTGATAATGTGCCCATATTTGGCATGCATGTCTATAATGGGATGACTAACAATGTTGTAGCACAAAGTTTTCCTTTTCGACGCACAGAAAAATCATTTTCTATTTTCTGAGTGCCGAAAGAGGGGGGGATTTGTGAAGCAACCACCAAATTGAAGTTTCAAAATGGTAACATCTTATTTTTCAAAAATACTAGACAACCTAGAATGTACAATTTCCCAACTTGAGTATCTCAAACCTTTTATTCCATCCCTGGTGAAAAAGACAAATCCTGCCGAATCGGCTGGAAGTGGGTAAGATATGAACTACAGGTACATGATTCCATGCTGATGATTTTTTGTAAAAAACATTTTTAGGTTCACAACATGTTATTTCATCAGAGATCCAATGCTAGTTTTGTGAGCCTCAGCCCCTAGCTAAGAATATTTATGAAACCCTTCAAGTTTGACTAGACATTCAAATGTGCATAACTAATTCAAAAAAAATCAAAAAAATACAAAACCTTCGCATGGTGTCATGTTATGTGACATAGTTCTGAGGAAAAATATCAAACTTGGTTTTAGAAATGGTCGAAAAAAAACTTGCTTAGAAATGGGGTGGTTTACCCTAGCTTTGGAGCCCATTTCTACCCCATTTTGGGTGAGGGTGAGTTGTACTTCACAAAAGGGATCAGGGTGAGGATGAGTTGTATTGTACATATGAGAAAAACATAGGAAGCTCATACAAACATAGAAAAGTGACATAGCTACATTTGTTGAAAATCAAATTTACCATCATATTTGAATTTTGTCCAAATTATCAACAAGTGACAAATTATTATAATAAAAAATGTTTACAACAACAAGTGCCAAATTATTACAACAACAAGTGTCAAATGTTTACAACAATAACAAATGTTTACAGTAACAAATGTCTATTTCTTTTGGCTCTTCTTACCCCTCGTTTTCTTCTCCTTCACAAGTTTCACACCACACAATAGGTTTATGCTCTTCTTTTTCTTACCATTACCATCTGGCCTCCCCACAGCACGTCCAAGAGTCTCCTTCACCTCCTGCACCTCCTCAACAACCTCATGATCATGATCCAGAGCCTCATCAACATGGTCACTTTGCACCAGAGCCTCAATAACATGGTCAGTTTGCACCAGAGCCTCAACAACAGGCTCAGTTTGCACCAGAGCGTCAACAACAGGCTCATTTTGCACCAGAGCCTCAACAACAGGCTCATTTTGCACTAGAGCCTCAACAACAGGCTCATTTTGCCCCTCATTTTGCACCAGAGCTTCCAAATCAAAAACGGTGTGCCCTAAAGCCTCAACAGTTTGCACATCATCCTCCAAAACAAGTTCAGATTGCACCTCAGCAGCACCAAACATGATCTGGTTAGTTCTCTACTTTCTTTGGCCATTGATTCTTGCCCTTTTCACTGGCCAGCATTCGTCAACAACAAGAGGTGGGCCTTTTTCTCCACGCTTCCTCCTGAAAACAAGCAAGTTAGCTGGGGGAGAAAAATCATCAACAAGAAATGGGATAGATTTTGGATGAACATACTTTGGCTTTTCAGCAGTGTATCTGCACTTGGTAGAGCCAGCTCGGTGTCCAAGTTCTTCACAGAGTTTGCATCTATTCTTGTTACCTTTTTGGGACCTTTTTGGCTTGGCATCTTTCTTTTCATCTTTCTTTCCCTTCTTGCTGCTCCCACCTTTCTCAAACCAAGCCTTGAATCTACTCTGCTTGGGCCTGCCAGCCTTCTTTTCATCAAAGGAGGACACAAGGAGAACTGAATGTCCACTTCAGGCCACTGAGACTGATCTGTAAGTGCTGGAATTGGTGTTCCATATGCAGCCTTGAATTTTGCTACAGAATAATACTCATGCAAATATGGGTGCATATTTATCTTGTGTTTGGAGGCCAAGAAAAGTATGGCATGCTCACAAGGCTTCCCAATGTGTTGCCACTCAAGGCATGTGCATTCATGCAATTGAGTGTCAACAACATTCCTCCTGCCAGTCTTTGTATCTCTGACTTCAGCACCCCATAATGAGGATTTCTCAACACGCAAATGTGCAAGATTTCTGCTCCTGTTGACCACCTGCTGCACAACATCAGGAAGCTTATCTCCTTGAAGAACATCACCAAGCCTTCTTCTCAATTCCCACAACCTCATGATCATGATCCTGATCTGGTCAACCATGTCATGGACAGGCAAGTCTTTTAACTCCTTCACTTTGTTGTTGAAACTTTTTGCCAAATTATTGTTGATATGATCACATTTGATGGCAGTGTTAAAACCAGACCTGTACCATAAAAGAGAATGGTAGGTTTCCAACCATGTACAAAACTTGACCCTATCCTCCTCAGAGCATGCCGCCTTAATCTTCTCAAGGTGATATGAATGTGTATGCCTGGTGTAAGATCTTGCTGCTGGCCACATGCGTCCAAAATCATCTCCTCTGAATTTTTTGATCAAATTCATCCACATATGGCCGAAGCACTCCCTCTGCTCAGCATGAGGGAAAACAATCTTCACTGCATTTTCTAAACCTTTACATGCATCTGTGTGCACTGCCAATGGAGAGACTGTCCCTATGCATCTTTTCAACTGCATCATAAACCATGTCCATGATGCCTCTGTCTCAGACTGAAACATGCCAATAGCTACAGGGAACATCCAATTGTGTCCATCTAAAGCATGGGCTTATAGCTCCTATGCGACGTCTTTACATGGAATTGGAAGGAAAGCGACATCGTTGAAAAGAATAGCTCGCATGCGACGGTTGTGAGGCAACTAATATCCCAGGGCCACACGGGCCTTAAAACGGTCGTAAGGACACATTTAACTTTGTTCCAAGATTAGGGTTAAGCCAAACCAGTTGGTTGGGACAGCTAGTCAAGACAGTCAAACCAACCGCTTCCGACCGAGAGCGCGCGTCACACTGACTGTAGCTTCCCCGACGGCGGCAGCGGACCTCACCCATCGTTCTCGGTGCCGGCGGCGGCGGCACGGCAATTAATTTAGGCGGCGGCGCTTTCGTTCGACGATGAAGGTGGTGAGTGCCATTTGAAAGCTAATTCCTCTCCCATCCTTCTCAATTCGAGATCTGAGCGTTCCTATTGATGCTAGATTGTGGAGGCGAGGGTGTGCTGAACGGGGCGAGGGGGAACGATATGGAGCATGGAGAGGGGACTTCTAATCGGTATATCCCGTATCTCTGCACTTAATTTCTCTAAGGTTGAGCTCTTTGTTCGCTTCCGCTAGCTCACAGTGCCCGCCAAAAACAGGGGAGACGATGTTGCGCGCCAAACCTTCGAATTTCGCATCAATTTCTTTCCCTCTAGGGCTGTTTTAGTTGATGGCAGCACGCAGATCATTGAGAGAGACACGGTTGTTAAATGGGAGGTGGAATTAGAACATGTTGATCCCCAAGAGCTAATAAACATGGGAGAGGAGGCAGTAAGGAAAATGGTGGAAAAAATTGGGGATAGTGTGGTTTGGGGGCCAGAGCAAGAAGTTTCTTTGTTACGATTTGATGATTGCAAATGTGACTATGTTAGGGTTGAGACAGGGGAACATATAGTTGATGAAATCGATGAGCGAAACGGTTGGACAAGCAAAACTGTTCTGTTTTTAGCAGAGCTCATTGATCTGAAACCTGATTCGAGGGTTGGATATGTGGCCTCGAAGCTGGCTGCTCAGATGGTCGAGGATGATTGGGCTACACAAAGGCAAGTAATGCCTATACTTACTGAGTTGGAAGTGTTAACAGTGGAGGATGATGATGCTAATGCACAAGGGGAGGCTGCAGATGGTAATGCACAAAGGATTGTAACTGTTGATTGGAATTCAGTTGAGATACATGACCGGACTGATTTGGTCATTGCACCAATAGATGACATTGAAATGGCAAAGCTTTTTGGCATTCCTATAGATGACAGAGACAAGGAGAAGAAGAGGGATGAAGCTGCAAATGATGGTGACAACCATTTAAGAGATGAAGAGGCAGATATAGATCTAGAGTTGTTGGAAAATGCTGCAGTTCATGTAGATGATGCACATGATGATGAGCTAGTAACAGTTTATGACAAAGAGGACCCAGTTATTGAAGTTGGGAGATTGTTTCCAAGCATGGATGAATTCAGGATGTGTTTCAGGACATATGCAGTCAAACGTGAGTTTGCTACCAAGACTATGTGGACTGATAAAAAGAAGTTCTATGCAAAATGCGTAGGTTATGATGGTGGTGCCAAGCCTTACAAGTGGTATATATCTGCTAGACGCCAACCTGATGGAAGGACAATAAGAGTGAATCAAATTCCAAAACCTCATACTTGCATTACAAGTTCTCAAACAGTTACAAAGATGACATCACAATTATGGGTTGCAGAAAAGATCAAGCCCATTTTAGACACAACACCAAACATCACTGCAAAGAGACTGAAAATAGACTTGGAAAAGCAGTACCCCATTAAGCTGAATTATACTACAGTGTGGAAGGAAAAGCAAAGGGCAATGAAAGAGCTATATGGTGATTGGGCAAATACCTTTCGAATGCTTTATAACTTCAAAGCAAAAGTAGAGAAGAGGTCACCTGGCAGTGTTGTGGAGATAGATACTGAGGTAACAGCTGATGGGAAAGTCTTCTTCTCTAAATTCTTCATGGCTTTAAAGCCTTGCATCGATGGCTTCAAAGCAGGTTAACGTCCATATTTGAGTATAGACTCATCTTTCTTGACTGGAAAGTGGAATGGTCAACTAGCAGCATGCAATGCTTTAGATGGACACAATTGGATGTTCCCTGTAGCTATTGGCATGTTTCAGTCTGAGACAGAGGCATCATGGACATGGTTCATGATGCAGTTGAAAAGATGCATAGGGCCAGTCTCTCCATTGGCAGTGCACACAGATGCATGTAAAGGTTTAGAAAATGCAGTGAAGATTGTTTTCCCTCATGCTGAGCAGAGGGAGTGCTTCGGCCATATGTGGATGAATTTGATCAAAAAATTCAGAGGAGATGATTTTGGACGCATGTGGCCAGCAGCAAGATCTTACACCAGGCAGACACATTCATATCACCTTGAGAAGATTAAGGCGGCATGCTCTGAGGAGGATAGGGTCAAGTTTTGTACATGGTTGGAAACCTACCATTCTCAATTGCATGAATGCTCATGCCTTGAGTGGCAACACACTGGGAAGCCTTGTGAGCATGCCGTACTTTTCTTGGCCTCCAAACACAAGCTAAATATGCACCCATATTTGCATGAGTATTATTCTGTAGCAAAATTCAAGGCTGCATATGGAACACCAATTCCAACACTTATAGATCAGTCTCAGTGGCCTGAAGTGGACATTCAGTTCTCCTTGTGTCCTCCTTTGATGAAAAGAAAGGCTGGCAGGCCCAAGCAGAGTAGATTCAAGGCTTGGTTTGAGAAAGGTGGGAGCAGCAAGAAGGGAAAGAAAGATGAAAAGAAAGATGCCAAGCCAAAATGGGCCCAAAAAGGTAACAAGAATAGATGCAAACTCTGTGAAGAACTTGGACACCGAGCTGGCTCTACCAAGTGCAGATACACTGCTGAAAAGCCAAAGTATGTTCATCCAAAATCTATCCCATTTCTTGTTGATGATTTTTCTCCCCCAGCTAACTTGCTTGTTTTCAGGAGGAAGCGTGGAGAAAAAGGCCCACCTCTTGTTGTTGACGAATGCTGGCCAGTGAAAAGGGCAAGAATCAATGGCCAAAGAAAGAAGAGAACTAACCAGATCATGTTTGGTGCTGCTGAGGTGCAATCTGAACTTGTTTTGGAGGATGATGTGCAAACTGTTGAGGCTTTAGGGCACACCGTTTCTGATTTGGAAGCTCTGGTGCAAAATGAGGGGCAAAATGAGCCTGTTGTTGAGGCTCTAGTGCAAAATGAGCCTGTTGTTGAGGCTCTGGTGCAAAATGAGCCTGTTGTTGACGCTCTGGTGCAAAATGAGCCTGTTGTTGAGGCTCTGGTGCAAACTGACCATGTTGTTGAGGCTCTGGTGCAAAGTGACCATGTTGATGAGGCTCTGGATCATGATCATGAGGTTGTTGAGGAGGTGCAGGAGGTGAAGGAGACTCTTGGACGTGCTGTGGGGAGGCCAGATGGTAATGGTAAGAAAAAGAAGAGCATAAACCTATTGTGTGGTGTGAAACTTGTGAAGGAGAAGAAAACGAGGGGTAAGAAGAGCCAAAAGAAATAGACATTTGTTATTGTAAACATTTGTTATTGTTGTAAACATTTGACACTTGTTGTTGTAATAATTTGGCACTTGTTGTTGTAAACATTTTTTATTATAATAATTTGTCACTTGTTGATAATTTGGACAAAATTCAAATATGATGGTAAATTTGAATTTCAACAAATGTAGCTATGTCACTTTTCTATGTTTGTATGAGCTTCCAACGTTTTTCTCATATGTACAATACAACTCATCCTCACCCTGATCCCTTTTGTGAAGTACAACTCACCCTCACCCAAAATGGGGTAGAAATGGGCTCCAAAGCTAGGGTAAACCACCCCATTTCTAAGCAAGTTTTTTTCGACCATTTCTAAAACCAAGTTTGATATTTTTCCTCAGAACTATGTCACATAACATGACACCATGCGAAGGTTTTGTATTTTTTTGATTTTTTTTGAATTAGTTATGCACATTTGAATGTCTGGTCAAACTTGAAGGGTTTTCATAAATATTCTTAGCTAGGGCCTGAGGCTCACAAAACTAGCATTGGATCTCTGATGAAATAGCATGTTGTGAACCTAAAAATGATTTTTACAAAAAATCATCAGCATGGAATCATGTACCTGTAGTTCATATCTTACCCACTTCCAGCCGATTCGGCAGGATTTGTCTTTTTCACCAGGGATGGAATAAAAGGTTTGAGATACTCAAGTTGGGAAATTGTACATTCTAGGTTGTCTGGTATTTTTGAAAAATAGGATGTTACCATTTTGAAACTTCAATTTGGTGGTTGCTTCACAAATCCCCCCTCTTTCGGCACTCAGAAAATAGAAAATGATTTTTATGTGCGTCAAAAAGGAAAACTTTGTGCTACAACATTGTTATTCATCCCATTATAGACATGCATGCCAAATATGGGCACAATATCACAAACTATGCCTTGATTCTAGCCATATCATTGGTCATTTGACCCAAAAGCCAGAAAACCTCGGAGGAGATAGGTCATTTTGTGAAGGGTTTTTTGAAATATGATCAATAGACCAAGTTTGATATTTTTCCTCACAACTATGTCACATAACATGACACCATGAGAAGGTTTTGTATTTTTTTGATTTTTTTTGAATTAGTTATGCACATTTGAATGTCTGGTCAAACTTGTGAAACCCCGTTGACTGTATCCTAAACCCCGCTAACCCTAAGGCCGAATGAGGACCGTAGATCTAACCCTAGCGCGACAATGTGGCCGTCCGATCGTGTCTTCTAGAAGGATTTCGCGGGTGGCTCTGGGCGATCCGTGGAAGGGCTTGTTCTGCAACCTGATTGGTTGGCGTCTCTTAGAAGGATTTCGTGGCTATCTCTTGGCGATCCGTGGGATGGATGATTCTGAAATCTGATTGGCTTCATCGTTTTTACGTGCAACAGCGTGGCATGCGAGGGCGCTGGGCGGGGCGGGCTGCACCATGCATGCAGCTGCCCCTAGCGTCGCAGTCTAGCTATTTTACGTGCAACAGCGCTGCAGCGTATTTACTCCCTCCGTCGCATTAAATAAGTGTATGTGTAACAACTTTCTTCAGTCAAACTTACTCCCCTCAGGTTCATTGTAATAAATGAGACTTTGCATGATACCACATCTATGTTATTTTGCACTATGAAGTAGTAACTTAGACTAGTAACATATGCATGATACCACATCACCTATGTATAAGGTGAACATTTGCTATAAGATGGGACCCACACAGCTTATGAAAATGGCTATAAGGTCAAGTTCACCATAAGCTGGGACCCACATGTTTGTTAAAATTACACACAAGCAAGAGAGAGAGGAGAGAGTAAAATAATTGTTTATTGCTTGTGGGCAACCCATAAGCTTGTAGGTCACCCTTAAGGAAAATCTTCTAAATTTTGTGAACAAATTTTTGTGGACAAATTTTGTGGACTTTGTGCATTGGATGCCCAAGTGCATTGGAAAGGTAGAAGTACACTTTTTGTGGACAAATTTTGAAGCCAAACGTACACTTATTTGTGGACAGAGGGAGTATGCATGTCACTATGACCGGTCTAAGAAAAAATATCAAAATCTAAAATATGTAATAAATATAACGTACAGCGTTGGCACACTCCATTGACCGTTGGACCGAGCGTGGCATGCGAGGACGCTAGGCGGTACGGGCTGCACCATGCATGCAGCAGCTGCCCCTAGCGTCGCAGTCTAGCTATTTTGCGTGCAACAGCGCTGCCGCATTAATTAAGTGTACGTCGAACAACTTTCTTCAGTCAAACTTACTCCCATCTGGTTCATGCGCCATACAAAAAGCCAATATTACTCCCACAGATTTTTCTTGCGTGTGTAAAAACGAACGAGTTTGTTGCATGCGGTGTGTAAAAACGAACGAGTACCTTTTATTTTTCCCTTTTATTTTTCACTGTCAATGAACAACTACCTTGGACGTTTTTTTCTCTCTTTCGCATTAATGCATGCATGCATGCAGGGGCGGGGGCGGTGGTGCAGGGGTTACAGTACGTCGCATCCTAGCTATTTTTTCTCTCTTTCGTATTGATCACGCCCGCTTCCCACACGCAACGCAGCGCACGCGTCTCGTCTCGGCGTCTGCGCCAACGTGACGCTGGATTCCCACGCCGCCCTTCACGCCCCGCCCTCAATAAATAGGCAAAACGCCTTTGCCTCCTCATCTCATCTTGCCCCTCATCTTCAACCTCGAGCCCGTCCCTTTGCCTCCTCCCAGCCCCCAAACACTCCGACCATGGCGACCTCCCCCTTCCGCTTCCCTTCCGACACCGAAGTAAGCGACGAGGACAACCACCCGGACCACAAGCAGTGGTGGGAGCAAGAGGCGCCCACGCGCCCCAAGCGTGGCAAGAAGAAGAAGTCCCCGCCCTGCCCCTGGGGGGAGCAGGGCCCCATCGTCACCAACCCAGTCCCCAACCTCCCCGGCGGCGGCGACCTCCCCTCCGAAGCCTACTGGGCTAAGGCGGCGAAGGACGAGGAAAAGGAGGAGGCTGCTTTCTCCAGGTGGGAGGAGAAGCAGGCCCAGCGCGCCTTGAAGAAAAGGCGCAGACGGGCGGACGACGAGCGACGGGAGGCCAATTGCTGGGCCTTCCAGGAGGAGCAGCGGAAGCGGGAGCACCGGGAGAGGCTGGCGGCGTGGAATGCCGCGAAGGCGGCTGCACCGGCGGCACCGCCTCCACCGCCGATGGAGTAGGGTAGCTAGGGTTAGGGTTTAGGGGCTAGCCCAGGGTTTAGGCGGGGCGCCTATTCCCTTCTATATTATTGTACTTTTTCTTTTTATTGTAATGTTATCGATCCCCCCTATCTAATATAAGTAATGTTATCCCAATATTATCTATCCCCTTGTTTTATTGTAATCTGTGTTTTATTGTATTGTCATTTGTCAAAACACCCAAAACAACAAGTGTATAAAACAAAAGACACAAAAACAAGTTCATATAATACTCGTGCAATATTTATATATTTACAAGTGTATAAAACAAAAGACACAAAAACAAGTTCATACAACACATGGATCATTTTCAAATAAGTCATTTACATATTTACATAAGTTAAAGGAGCGCCCAAGTTATGTTAGTTAAATGGATGTCCTTGGACTTCATTTATATATTTACTTTTGCAAAAAAAAAGGTTGCAACCTGAGCACGAGTATCTGCAGATCCACATGTCCCTATTTAGATTGTAACGTGAGTACCTTTTTTTTTGCCCAATCAACATATAGTTACTATTGGGCCTGGATACGTCTATTTTGGCATGGCTAAGTTATATTTGGACCTGGCCTTTTTCAATCCTCGTCAATTGTTTTTTTTACTTTTCAACCCCTCCCCTGCACACGGGCGCCCCCTGCACACTGATAAAAGGAACAGTGACGAAACTGAAGGAACACTGATTTCGAAAACAGAGCAGCTCAAAAATTAGCCCGAATTTGTGTTGTATTTTATTCAAGCCAAAGACATAGACCATTACATCCATTACAAAGCATCACTCGAACACTGACTGCGTTGTCTAATGACTAACGATGAGGAGATAAACTAATCCGAGAGAAATTACACAAAAATAAAAAAACCGGCCATCAGATTGTCCTGCTTCTTCAATTCGATGATTTGCATTAGCTGCTTGTTCATCTTCTTCAGCTCGGCCTTCACTTCCGCATCCACCATAGTACCAGCGGAAATGGGGTTGCCACATCCCAATTGCTCCACCACGGACGGGTTTTCGAGCTCCCGGGATGCTACCTCCACCCCAATTCGCTCGATGTACTCATCAAGCCACTCAAAATGCCCACATTTTGGCAGTTCCTGAAATCGCAGAGATGAACCCTAAATCCCAAATTCGATGAAATACATGAAATTTTGAAAGAAAAGCGAGAAATTGGCGCTCGAAACACTCAGATCTCACCTTTCCCGGCTCGGGCTTGCTCTCACACTTCACAAATTCCCGGCCAATGTTGCCGTTCTTGTCGGTGGATGTGACAAGCCGCTTCAGAGGCGCGGTACGGGGGCAATCGGGGCACCTCCTCATCGGCACCGCACCTACCGAGGCTATGAGCGGTGGGAGGAAGCAGAGCTCGACATCCCTTGCCGGCGTTGCCGCACTTGCTCGCCGGAGAAGAAAACGGAAGGGGATGAGATGCTGGAACGGTGGCGGGAGTGCTCGGGTGCGGGGACGGATCGGGGCCAACGGCTCTCTTCGACCACAGGGTGGGTCCCACGATATGAGGTGGACATCAGGTGAGTTCCGCCGTGACGTGGAGAGGCTGTGGGTCCTACTGTGCTCAGCTGATTCGAATTCGTTGACGGTCTCGTGGGGTTAAGTAGAAGTGTCGCACGGGAGCTATTTTCCGCCTTACAACCGTCGCATGCCAGCTATTTTTTGCAACGATGTCGCTTTCCTTCCAATTCCATGTAAAGACGTCGCATAGGAGCTATAAGCCCCAAAACAGAACAGGTAATTTATGGTCTACGTTCATACTACAACCGAGAGCAAACAAGTGAAGATTATAGATATTTCCTCCAGTTCATATTGATGACCTTAACTTTATCTAGACTTGTATGTATTTATTAAAATTTTATACTAGTTTCATTTGTATCTAGATAAAGTTGAAGCTATTGATATGAACAGGAGGGAGTAGTAAATGGTGAAGTCGACCGATAACCACACACAATTATAACTGGACATGAAGCCGGACTTCAACAGGTGGTTGTGAAGGGTTTTTGAGTCAGAGTAATCCTTCTGATTCCTAAATCCACTACATGGACAAAATACAAAACCATTGCGCTTGTTTGCATCACCAACATGGATGAATTCATGCATGCCATTAATAAACTCGCCAGAGCGCCGGTCAGGACCGTACATCCATTTCCGGATCATCTGCACTATAGTAAAAGTATATCAAAAACTATTACACAACATGATAAAATTATTACAAGTTATATTGAGAGCTTCTAGAGAATTAATTTTGAATTTTGAAAAATTTACATGCACCAATTTGTGAATTGAAGAAAACAATTAACATGATAAATGTGGAGTTTTTGATTATTGTTCTATCAGTGAAAACCTCATTCAATTCAAAGCTCTGAAACTCTAAAATTACACATTTCAATTTTCAGTAACTATGTGCCTAATCAAAATTTGTTACACATATATATATCAAAATCCTTCTACTTCTAGAGCATGCATGCATTGATCCATATCTCTATACTTTTAGAGCATTATAGAGCTAAAGTAGCAATAAGAGATGAAAGAATGAAGTTCTAACCTTTTAAAGCTTTGGATTTAGGGGTTGCAAACTAAATCTTGAGAAAAAATGGCATGAACTCGCTTGCTTCTTTGAGAAAAATGGCCACCATATGCTTTAGGGCAGCTGGACAGGAAGTAGAATATATAGTGGTGGACAACTAGTCCTGGGCCGTGATACGACCCGGGACTAAAAAATACCAGCTGGCCTGCTCCAGGTTATTAGTCCCGGACCGTATTACGGACCGGGAGTAGAGATCTGGTCCGGTCCGGGACTAGTGTCTACGGCCATTTCTAGCCGTTAGAGGCCTCACGGCCCGGGACACTAGTCGCGACACTAGTAGAGAAAAGGCTATAGGAGACATGCTTATGCGAGGCACATTTAGAAATATGTGCCTCCTATAAAATAGGCGAGGCGCACTTTGCGATATGCGTCTCTAGTATAAAAATAGGCGAGGCGCATATGATAAGAATGCGCCTCCTATAATCCCTGTACGGACGGAATCTAGCAGCCCCATATTATGCGAGGCGCATTCTAGTCATATGCGCCTCCTATATATCAGATAGGCGAGGCGCATATGGACAGAATGCGCCTCGCATAATCTGTGTGAGCCCGCGTGTTGGTAGGTGCACGAATATGCAAGGCGCATATGGCTATATGCGCCTCCTATATTTGATAATATGCGAGGCGCATATGGTCATATGCGCCTCAAGTAACTCCTGCGGGCCCGGGCGGTGGTAGGTGGCCGCATATGCGAGGCGCATATTGCTATATGCGCCTCCTATAGTTTGTGCAATATGCGCCTCGCATAACCTGGCACCACTTTTTTCCAGCTTTTTGCACATGGAGGCAACTACCACCTCACTCACTTGCGTCACTTCTTCCTCCTCCACCAAGACAAATCTGGTCGCCCCCCCCCCCTCCTCCCCACCTCATTTCCCCCATTGATTCACCATATAAGCTTGCTCAACATGCATTGGTTGACACCCATATGTAAGTGAAGTCTCTTGCTCCTCGAGATCTACAACATGTCCATTTACTTCTCCTCCGGCTCTCTTGCGCAAGTCGTTGTTGGAGGAAGCGTGAAGGCGTTGCTTGCATGTATGCGCGTTCTCGGAGACACCGACTATATGATTGTGTTGTGGTGCTGCTTTTTGTGCAGGGATTTCATTTGAGATGCCAATGTTTCGCCGGAATGTCGATTTATTTCTTTTCCGGCGAATTTCTGGCACTCGCGGATGTCCTCTTTTTAGGGGAGGTCATGCCAAATTTTTCCGGCGATCCACGTCCATATATACTCTAATTATTCTCTTGCTCTTTGTACCACGCAGGCGGCCATGGTCCGACCACTGATCAACAAAGCCCGCGTGGATAGGTGGATGACATGCGCGAGGGCCTACATGGAACGTGCAAACAAGACAGAGATAAGATGTCCATGTCGGGACTGCAAGCTGATGTATCTGATAAGGCATGATTCCGGAATGCTGGAGTCGCACCTGCTTCGACGTAGTTTCATGGATGGCTACACTCGATGGATACGTGATGACGAATATGATGATGAGGATGTCAATAATGGTGAAGATCAAGATGCCAGTGATGATCACGAAGATCAAGACGCCAGTCACGATCACGAAGATCAGGGTGGTGGCACTGGACATGGACACGAAGATGATCAAGGTGGTGTCGGGCATGGACACGAAGATGATCAAGGTGGTGCCGACCATGATTCGAGCTGGTTGCGAGACCCTCATGTCCAAGATCTGCTTCTCAAGGAGACGAGTAACGCCAGAGCCGCCGGTAGAGAGAAGGCTAAACTGGAGCAAATGGAGAAAGACGCGGTCACTCCATTGTTTGACGGATGCAACGACGGGGATACCCGTCTAAATGTAACGCTTAGGGCTCTGAAGATGAAGGCGAAACACAAAATGACCGACGAATGTTTCGACGACAACATTGTATTCTGGCACGATATTCTTCCCAAGAAGGGGAACACATGTCCGACTAGTATCGCTGAGGCGAAGAAAGTCGTGTGCTCTTTCAATCTACCGCACGTGAAATACCACGTCTGCATAAATGATTGCATCATCTACCGGGGCGAGGACGCGGAGAATACCACGTGTACGGTGTGCAAGACCTCTCGATACAAGAGAGGGACCAAGAAAGCTCCTAGGAAGGTGGTGTGGTACTTTCCTCTAACTCCTCGTTTGCAGCGGTATTTCGCAGACCCTAAGGAAGCACAGCTCATGCGCTGGCACGCGGAAAGAAAGAGGCCGGAAGACGATGATCCGGAGAAGGAGGAAATGTTGAGGCACCCTTCGGATGCTTGCCAGTGGAAGGCGTTGGACCTACAATATTACCAACATTTTGGGAAAGAGTCAAGGAACCTCAGGCTAGGCGTGAGCACTGACGGACTCAATCCGTTTGGAAGCCAGAGCAGCACACATAGCACCTGGACCGTGTTTGTATGGATCTACAACCTCCCCCCCTGGTTGTGCATGAAGAAGAAGTACGTAACCATGAGTATGCTCGTTCAAGGGCCAAAACAACCTGGTACAGACATCAATCTGTATCTCACGTTGTTGAAAGAGGAGTTGGCCACGTTATGGGAAGAAGGAGCCCGTACATGGGACGCCTCGAGACAAGAGTACTTTGACATGAGAGCGGCGGTGATCACGACGGTGCAAGACTATCCCGGTTACGGATACTTCTCAGGGCAGGTGGTCCAAGGATTCTATGGGTGCGTTAAGTGCAAGGATAATACAACGTACCGCCAGCTACAGAAAGATCCCGGGTCCGGGAAAACTGTGTTCCTTGGGGCTCGGAGGTGGCTTCCCAAGAATCACGCCTGGAGAAAGCTAGGACATCTGTTCGATGGGACGATCGAGCTCCGAGGAATCCCACACCAGAAGAGTGGCGCTGAAATCTACAAGCTGTTGAATAACTGGAAGGAGTGCCCTGCGCCAGGAAAGACCCAGAAGAAGCCAGAGCCGTTGCTGAAGGTATGGAAGGCGAGGTCTGTTTTCTGGGACTTGCCATACTGGAAGATCCTCCGTGTGCCTCATAGCCTTGATCTCATGCATATCACGAAGAACGTGGGCGAGAGTCTGCTTGCCACCCTCCTTAACACCGACAAGACCAAAGATGGGCCGAAGGCAAGGAACGACTTGAAGCATATGGGCATCAGGGATGAACTTCAACCACCACCTAGCGATGATGAGGAGGAGGACGAGGTGGAGGAGACAGAAACACAGAATAGCCATCGTCGCAAGGGTAAAAAGGTTAAGAAGGGAGAGGTCAAGCTCAAGGCCTCATGCTTCACTCTGAGTAAGAAGGAGGCCATACAGTTTATGAAGTGCCTCCTCGGAGTCAAATTTCCGAACGGTTACGCGGGGAAGATAAGTAGATGGATAGACGAGGCGAAGCAGCGCTTCAGCGGGATGAAGTCTCACGACGTCGCCGTGCTAATGACACAGGTACTCCCGGTCGCGATCCGAGGTATAATGGACAAGCACATCCGTGAAACACTGTTTGGCCTCTGCAACTTTTTTGACGTCATCTCTCGGAAGTCGATAGGCATTAAGCAGCTCACGAGGCTACAGGACGAGATCGTGGTGATAATGTGCGAGCTCGAGATCTATTTCCCCTCTGCTTTCTTCGACATCATGCTTCATCTGCTTCTCCATGTCGTGGAGGATATCGTCCAGCTCGGTCCTGCGTTTCTGCGAAGCATGATGCCGTTCAAAAGGCTCAATGGACACATCAAGGGATACATTAAGGACAAGTCCCGTCTAGATGGAAGCATAGCAAACGGCTTCCTGGCCGAAGAGTGCATCTCTTTCTGCTCGAACTTTCTACAAACCGAGACCCCTCTTGGTATGCCATTCAACAAGCACCTCGGGAGGCTCGCTGGATGGGGTCACCGCGAGGGTCGACGTGCAAAGCATGTCGACATGGAGGGCCGAACCAAGGACTTTGAAAGAGCAAACCTGGTCGCGCTGCAACACCTGTAGGTGGTTGATCCATACATACATGAGCACAAAGAGTTTATCAAGAAGAATTACGCTGATCAGGGGCGCCAGGTCCCGAGGGAGGAAGATGTTATCAAGGAGCACAACTCCGGTTTCACGCGGTGGTTTAGGGAGAAGGTCATAGCTAATCCACCGCAGGGCGAGTACTTGGAGGAAGATAAACTCATATTCTCATTGTCACAAGGCGCCTCGCACAACCTCATGACCTATCAGGCTTACGATATCAACGGATACACGTTCTACACAGAGGAAAAAGACAATAACTGCGATTACCAGAACTCAGGGGTAACAGGGATATTCTACACCGGCGACATCCCGGAAAGATACTACGGAAGGATCGAGGAGATTTGGGAGCTCGACTATGTTACGGAGAAGGTGCCAATGTTCCGTGTCAGGTGGGCCAAGAGCGTCGAGAAAGAAGACCAGTATTTCACCACGATGGTTATACCGTCAAAGACCACCAGCGCGAACGCACCCGCAAGAAATGAGCCTTGGGTTTTGGCTAGCAAAGTCGACCAATGCTGGTACATCAAAAACCCGTCAAAGCCTAGCCGGGTTGTCGTCAGGAGAGGCAAAAGAAACATTATCGGAATGGACGGAGTCGCCAATGAGCAAGACTTTGACCAGAACGGCGACCCGAAGATAGAAGACGGGCATGGCAACCAAACACCGTACACCACAACCCTACCTAAGAAAGGACTTCCGTTCAAGAGAAGTAGTGAAGACGTCCCGGACCTAACCTATGCAACCGCGACAAAGAAGGGCAAGAAGACGACCATTGTCAAGAAACGCTAGCGCGCTCCGACCATTGTCAAGAACCGTCGTGTGTGTGGCCTACTATTATGTATCAAAACATTCTTAATTTTCATTATGTGTGTGTTATAATAATATTGCATTGAGAATATTATGTATCGACAAGACACATTCATTGAGAATATTATGTATCGACAAGACACATTCATTGAGAATACTCACTTTTGTTGTTTTAGCAATATTTGAATATTTAAAATATTTGTAGTATATTTTATAGTTCATATTGTGTTTGGACAATGCTTTTACATGAAAAATGGCCTTTAAAAAAATTCAAAAAATTGTTAACCTTAGGATTCGAACCTGGGTGGCCAGCAGTGAAATAGGACAAGGCATGTTACCACTAGACTGTTGTGTGTTTGTTGATAGAAAACTGCGCACTGCCCTATTTGTCTAGGATTGCATATTACGCGAGATCTATACCGGATTATGCGAGGCGCATTTAGCCCAGATGCGCCTCGCGTAATATTATACGAGGCGCACTTTGCGATATGCGCCTCGCATAATCCGGTATAGATCAAAGCCGCGTCTCACGCCCGCGTCTCACATCTTTCTTCACATCTCACGCACGCGTCTCACATCTCAGATCGAAGCCGCCGCCGCCGCCCGCCGTCCACGCCCGGAGCAGCCCTCCGCCCGCGCCCGGAGAAGCCCGCCGTCCGCGCCCGGAGCAGCCCGCCCGCCGGACCTGCAACCTCGAGGCGCTCGTCGGCCGCGACTTCCTCCCGCGCGGCTCCAACATCTGCACGCGTCGCCCCCTCGTGCTCCAGCTCGTGCACCAGCCGCAGCGCCACGCCGGCGTCGACTCCGCCTACCCGCCCGCCCTCCTCCCCTCCTCCGCTTCCCCGTAAGCTCCTCTGTCCCTCCCCGCCTCCACTTAATTCTTTTCGTTCTTCGTATTGAAGAGATAAACTAAGATTGAAGTGCACTCGTCACTCTGCTGCGTAGTATTTTCTGCTTTTCTTTGTTGTTGATTGTTGTTCTCTTTATCTTCTTGGAAGTAAGAAGAGGAATAAATTTTCTTGAGAAAACTATGATAGACTTGAGGATAATGGAGACTTGAAAGGCTTGGGAACATGATACATAATAGTATACCAAGATACTATAGGAGGCGCATATAGGATACCATAGGAGGCGCATATACTATAAATATCCGAGGCGCATTGTAAAACATATGCGAGGCGCATATGATATGCGCCTCCTATAATTCACATATGCGAGGCGCATATCGATATGCTCCTCGCATATGTGAAGTATAGGAGGCGCATATCATATGCGCCTCGCATAAAAAATACCCGAGGCTTGAAGCTAGAGGCGCATATGATATGCGCCTCGGATAGGCTTTTAGGTGCGCCTCGCATAGGCTTTTCTCTAGTAGTGCGGGTTGTGACATGCCGGGACTGCTGGCATTGTTCACATCGAACCGAAGACCCTTTTTCCAGTAGTGAAACCTCGAACGAGATAGGTCATTTTGTGAAGGGTTTTTAAGACATAATCAATATACCAAATTTGATATTTTTCCTTCTAACTATGTCATATAATATGACACCACGCGAAGGTTTCACATTTTTTGGATCGTTTTTGAATTTCTTATGCCCGTTTTAAACAATATATAATGTTTTATGTTTCACTTACTTTTTATTTGTAAATGTGTAATATTTGAGTGTAGATAGATAGATCTTAATTTTTTGCAAATTTTGATATATTATTTGTAGTTTTATGAATTAGAATGATTTAGTTATGATTTTTCAAAAAATAATGAGGTAAAAGAAAATATAGCTATGGCTAAAATTAAATGAAAAAAAATCTGGAGGCCTAGCCGTTGTCACAGATCAACCAATTTCTCCCAAAGAGCTACGCCAACGGCCAGATCGTCGGCACAGCCTGGCTACCTAACGTCGTTTCCGTCGTCGTGTCTGAACTGGGGCTACGCCGAGGGCCACCGTCGGCACAGCCCTCACTGCTACGCCGACGACCGCGCTACGCCGAGGTCTACCCTCGACACCTTCATCTACGCCGATGGCCGGCCATACGCCGACGGCCGGGCTGGGCGGCCGACCGAGGGAGGCCGCTATGTCGATGGCCCCGACATTTGGCCATCGACGTAGCCGGCCAGCCGGCGGCGCCTCGAATTCCTGTAGTGAAATTTTAGACTAGATTTATTCATATCTAGACAAAGTAGAGCCATTGATATGAACAGAAGGGAGTAATATAAATGGTGAAGTCGACCAATAACCACACACTACTGTCGTTTATACCGAACTTGCCTAGACTTCGTATGTTACAAATGCGATTGAAACTTTGAAATTTGAGTTTTACTAGGTATACGTGCACACATGTATGACGTGATGGTGTCCGATCTTGGAATGTTTATGGAGCGGCAGCTAGCAGTTGCAGACATGGAAAGTTTAGCCTACGTGTGATATAATGCGGCGCCGTAGGTGCTTTGGAGTCTATACGGGAAGAACAAGTAGACGAAGCTTTGGGATCTTTACCAGAAAAGCAGAAGCTTTGGAGTTTGGAAGTATGCGAATGTGGGATGCCGTCCGGCAGGGCACCACAACCGCTTGGCATGCTATAGTGCCTTTTTAGGGCTTTTGGGGCCACTTTTTTCCATTCGATTCGGCAGCTAGCCCAGGGATAAAGTCTCACGAGTTGGTAGGATTGGGAATTCGCATCCGACACACTACCAGCACGTGCGTGCGTGCACCTAATTAATCGAAAAGTTTGGGCACGAGCAACTAGTTTAGATGATAGATTATCTGCAATTATACTCCAAGTTCGCACCTGCTGACCAACCCCCGTTATCGTGATCTATGTCTTTGCATGTCATATTTTGAAATTTTATTGTTGCTGCTATATACCTTTCGATTTTCGCCCTACAGGGGCGTGAGTATACGTGTATGGTGAGTATAAGTCTAAAAGGACCATATGGGCTCCGAATGGGTTCATACGATCTTCGAAACAATTCAGTATCGAGTTTTTGTTGTCAACGTTGAAGGGGGGGGGAGACATTGAAGCAAAAGTGCTATATGAAATCAATCAAAATAACAAATACAATATAAAAAGTACTTCCTCCATCTAGAAAAGGATGTTACATAATTGTTTAGATTTATGTGTATCTATACACTAAAATATTTTATTCTATATGAATCTAGACATATTTATAGCATCCTTTTTAAAACAGAGGAAGAAGATATTTTGGTGTGTTGGGTTGCCCGAGCTAGAGAGAAGCATATTGTAGTGTAGCACACGTTTGATTGGAGACATGGGCGGAAAGCAGCATGCATGACGGCAGAAAAGTATGAGCGGTCGCTGTCACGCTGGAATTAGCCATCTGATTACTTAAGGGTTAGCTTACTAGACTAGTCAGTTTGCTGATTTAGTTTGTGTGCTCTTCTTCCTCATGCATTCTCTAAATTACTTACGTGTACTAGTGTAAGCATGAGATGGATCGTACGGAGTCCCAAGTCACGTCGAGAAATATGACACGGAACAATTCCATGCCAGTTAAAGAAGCCGGCACCGTCTTTCATCAGCACGAGGATGACTGCAAATAATACCACTACTTTTGTCAATCAAAACACCATGCATGGACTTTAATCTATACACTAGCTAGTTCACGCATACATGCACAAGTTAGCAAGCAAGACTAGTACACATAATCTCCCTGTCCACAAATATATAAGTATAGTTCTATCTTTTTCCTAAGTTAAATCTTTTAAATTTGACAAATTTTATATATAGAAAAATGTAGCAAAAATTATCACATTAAATTAGTATCAGAAAATCCGTCTTATTTTTTTTTCATAATACAGTGGTTTGATTCATATATGTTGCTACTCTTTTCCATAAAATTAGTAAAATTCTAAAAAGTTTGACTTAGAACAAATTAAGTTATAGGATAAAACTTCTCATAATTTAGAACGAAGGGAGTATAAAATATTATTCAGATCTCTTGTTGTGTACATGCGTGCATGCACCATGAAATTCAAACAGTCGATTATAGGGCGACATGTGTACATATAAATATGTGCATGTCGACCATTTTGGCAACAATAATTCTATGGCAAAGTTTCTCACGACAAGAATATCCTCATTTTTGTCTTGAATATAATACTCCTTCCATCTCAAAATAAGTGATATAAATTTATCAAAATATGCATGCATGTAACGCATTTTAAGTGTATTTGATTATCTATAAATAGATAGGTAGCAAAGATCAGAGTCAAGTGTATATACAACATAATTAACATGAAACTACTGCTTTCAAATTAAACTTGTAGTTCAATTTAAGTCAGACATGAACCGCGATAATCCAGTTTTAGATACTGAAAAATGTGTAGAAACATGTAAGAAATACTGGGAGTTTACACATGATGACCTTTCATTGGATTTCATGAATATGAGTCCTCTAGACATTTCTACAAAAATAAATTGTCACTCTTTCGCTGCTATTTTTTTGTAGGTTTTTGATATGTATTTTTTTGGGCAACCGGCAGGAGCACTGCCTTTTCATTAAGATAGAGGGAAGGCCCCAACAAAGTGTACATGGCGGTGGTTCATGCAAAGGTTCGTGTCAGAAGGCAAGAACCAAATCAACAAAAGGTGAAAGGAAAAGAAAAAACAACTAGTCTAGTCTGGCTCTGCAGGAATTGCCTCTCCACCTGTAGCGAAAGCCCTAGCACGTTGCCTGATATCTTCTTCGGCAAGATCCGCGACCTCGATGTAGGTTAGTCGTTTGCCCGTGAAAATTCTCCGATTTCTTTCCTTCCAAGCGTTCCATAGAACGTAGAGTAGGCGCCCACTGATTCTTCGTTTCACCTTTGCAGGGTGGTCCGCAATGAGGCTATCCCACCAGTCCAAGACTGAGGGCATTCCCAGGCCCAGTGCAGCACCACCATTGTTGTCCCTGAGCTGGGTCAGGCTCCAGACTGCAGTGGTGTACTGGCAGTCTTTTAGCAGGTGGCCGATCGTCTCGTTGGCACTTAGGCACAGTGCGCAGATTGGATCATGGTCCCAACCACGCGTTGCCAAGTTGTCAGCCGTAAGTAGCTTGCCGTGCATGGCAAGCCAAGCAAAAAGCTTGCACTTCGGTTCCGCGTGTGCTTCCCAAATTTTCTCCGCCTTGAACTTAGGGTGACTCTCGTTAAATTGAGCGAGATAGGCGGAGTTGGCGCTGTAGTTGCCATCCTCGGTCAAGTTCCATCTAACAGTGTCGTCTTGGTTCTCCACCAAGGTCGTGGCATGAACAACCTCCCTGAGGCGGAGGTATTGAGTGAGATGCCCTCGGTTAAGTTTTTGATATGTATTATCCCCTGCGTTCACAACTTATTCAACTTGTTCTGAAACTTTGATGATACAAAACCACCCCCAATTACTTGTTTGAGGTTAGGATGATGGTCAATATTTGAATTAATATTCTCAAAATATATATATTGTTGTCTATTTTGCAGGTTATCATCTCATAGCATTCTGAATCCATGATTTTTTTCTTATTTTCTGAAAGGACCATAAAACAAAACTATTTCTTAAACTAGACATTGGGTTCACTTTAACAGTTTTAGGAAGTTTAGACCTCAATTTAGACAATTCCATGGTTTAGGTTGACCAAGCATAATAGCTTAGTATTCAAAAAGATTTCTCTCTATATATTCAACATGTAAAGACGCTTTCCTTCCTCACACAAGAGGGCATAAAACAACAAAATAATAAGTAGCACACGAAGTGTATTATTACTAAATCAGGGGTTCTTATATTTGTTAACCAAGTTAATGATATACCCTTTCCATTAATTGTTTTGATAATAATATTACAAATCGTGCTATACCCTTTCCATTAATTGTTTTGATAATAATATTACAAATCGTGCTATACCCTTTCCATTAATTGTTCAATAGAAATAACAATTTCTTGCACAGTAAAACATGAGAAGGGAAACAAAGAAGCAAATTTGAACTCTACGAAGAAACCTAACAAAATCACCCCTAGCATGATAAGTCTAGGTACCTAGGGAAAAAATTCAAAAGGCCGCGTCCTTGTCCTTATCTATAATCTAAACTGAACCGAGAATCACCGAATTAGATATTGACATATATAATCTTTTTTTCTCCTTTTTCCCTAAGAATGTGGTCCGAAAGTTGACAATTCATCTTCCGTACGCAGAGGATACTTCATTTTCTTTGATGGTGACGTCACTAGCTAGCTTGGTGCAGTAATGTTGACAGGTAATCGCAAACTGCTACCTTGACTAATTGACATCGTTTTATTTATCCTGTAAGGATCCAATGGCAGCCACATGTATATAACCTCCTCGTTGATAAATCCCATATGCAAGGAGAAAAAATGTTAGCAGCACATATATATCGATCTGATCATTGGAACTATTCGAGTGATGTAATTATGCGACTTTACATTGTCATATATATGAAACTTATATTCCCTGTTTAGGTCGTAAAAGTGAAAATTCTTGGTAGCCATCTCTTTCTCCAATCAATACAAGGCAACAAATTGAGTTAGCAATTTGAACTCGTTGTCGTTCTGGAAATAGAATTTTCTAAATGAATATGTCCATTTCCACATGCTTTCACACAAGCTTTTTCTCACGCAACTAGTGTAAGATTCCAGCAACGGCCACACGCATGTGTTTAATTAGTCAAATAGCTAGAATTCCACTACGTACGTACTTATAAGGTTGCTTCCCATTTCCCCGGACACATCTGATCATGCCGGAGAGTTGAATTGACTTTTACGTATATTATTAGCTCCATGTCTATTTCTCAATTAATTCTACGCAGACTATATACGTATGTCTATCAACGAGCATATGTAATTAAGTTGATATACATACTACTCCAGTTTCCTTGAATAGAATTGTCAAACCTAGCGACACAGACAGTGATACAATGAATGCTGCGAGGTTGAACAAGTTAAATTCACACAAGAAACGGACCATGTTTTGGTTTTTGTCAAACGGGTGAACTGTTCATATATATACATATATATAGCTATCACGATGAGGCTGGAAGACCTAGACAAATCCAGCCATTAATAGTGTGAGAGCTTGATGGATAATATAAAAATTTTATGTGTGAAGGAATGAGTGAATTATTGTGCTGTATACAACTTGGTTGTCTCATGAACATGGACAGGCCAACTTTTTCTCGAATTTGGGCTAGCTTTCTGAGAGCAAGTTTGACTGGACTAGGTCAGAGAAGTCACCCAATCTTTCTCTCTCCTCTCTCTCTCTCTCTCTGATCACACACATTCTATCGGGCATATATAGTCCGTTTGTGCACGGTAGGCAACAAACAAGTACTTAAAAATAGCTAGGAGTTCATCATTGTTTGGGCAAACCAAAGTCTCTCTTTCTACCTATATAAGTACTTGATTGTGGATCAGCAGCATCAGGAGCTGTGTGTACCAGAAGCTTTGGGATCAGATCGAATTGAAGTGCTAGCTATCTGCACTGCAAGAGGAAATATGAGAGGGTTCGAGAGAAGAGGCGTCCGGCAGTACAACCGGTCTGACGAGCCGCGGATGCGGTGGACGGAGGAGCTGCACCGGCAGTTCATTGAGGCAGTTGACTGCCTCGGCGGCCCGGACGGTAAGTTCTTGCTTCTCTCTCCCATGGACTCTCTGTCTCTCATGGAAATTTTCTCTCTCCACATGCATCACATGCATGCCGGACGAGTAATTGAACATCTGAATGGATGTTATGAAACCTGATTTCATCAAATTCCACTGCCGGCCAGGCGATGAATTAAAAATGTTTTTTCATGGTATATGGATCGACTAAGGCAGTCCTTTACCCAATTTGGTATTACTTTAGTTGTGTGGTAGCCTTCTGGTAGGTTAGGCTAGAGTTCGTTCAACTTCAAGTTCATGGAAGAAAGGAAAGCAAGAAAACCCCACGTGATATGCATGCATGATGAAGAACATATTTTTCATCAAAAGATATTAACGCCCTCTGCGCAGATTTTCTGCACTTAACCTAACCGCTAGCATGGTGACCATCATGGGATTTTTTTTCTTTCCTTCTTCTATGGTCCTAATAAATTATTTTCAAGGACGTCTCACTATAATCAATGGTGCAAACGATGTTTAACACCTCTGCCGGGGACAATGTCTGTTAAATGGGGTTAGCCACTAAGTTCAGTCAGCAGTTGTTGTCACCCTGCTGTATCTCCTTTGCCAAACTAAATTTATTATTTTCCATCACCAAAAAAAATTAACCTTCTAAATGTTACAATGCAGAAGCGGGCTAAACAAAGTATATATAACAAACAAAAAATACATATGAAACTATAATCCTTCCTGTTTCTTATTGTCCCTTTTTGTATGCTTCTTTGAAGTATAACTTGTGTTCTTCTAGACGTCGTAGTCTCTACAATGTTTATTTTGCAATAATGACACTCAACCTGTCGTTTTACTAGAAAAAGTATCATTCATCTTGATTCTGGATAATATTTTTACTATGCATAACCATACTAATCTGTACTTGCATCTCGATCCTTCATTTTTTTTCGAAAAGGGGTGTATCCGGTGCATCAATCGATGCATATAGCCTTTTATTACTTTATTGAGAATGTTTTCACATTATTACAAATCACGGGTCACGGAGGGTCAATCCTTTGTATGGCATTCGTCAAGCTCTCTCTTCAGAATTTAATCCGGTATTGACATATATATTCTCTTCACAAATCTTGTTTGCAGAGGCAACACCGAAGCGGATTCTTCAGCTGATGGGCGTGAAAGGAGTCAGCATATCCCATATCAAGAGCCATCTTCAGGTATGCACAATCCACAACATGATGTTCACTTGCATAAATATTCATGTGTATCAAAAGCATATATGTCTTGCATATACCATAATCATAGCTATATATATCCAAGAGACAATGCATGACGCCTTCTTTCTCTTTCAAAAATTGATGATCCCAAAGATGTACCGATCAAGCTCAAGCAACAACATTGACACCCCAACCAACGCGTTTCTGAATCGCCGTGAAGATCACTGCGTTGATGATGTGTCACGGGATAGGAACAACACGGCAGCTGCTTCGGACATGATCAACCCTTCTTATTCTTCTTATACCGTGCCTCCCCATGGTGCCCACCACCTGTCGCCGTCGTACCAAATGTGAGTACCAAGATTTGTTGAATTTAGTGCTTAGTTGGTTAATGTTCATAGTGTAAGCGAGTGGTTACCTGGACATGCTTATTGCGCATGCAGACCGTCGATCGAAGAGGTTTTCAGGAGTTGGGAGCGGAGTAGAGGGCGTCTACCATGGAACTCCAGCATGCTAATCACTGCAGAGAAGGTAATGCTAGCATTTTTACCAATTCGGCTATAATGATGAAGAAATCTAGAGGAAGCGAAAACTTGCCATTATTCATACACGCATGCGGATCAGCATGCTTGTAGTTCTATGTGCTATGTATTTTTGTTGATTATCCTAGTTCGTTAGGTGGCAGCCGCTAGACTCTGCCAAACTAGTAGTGCCATACATGCATATACTCACTGCCGTGTATTGACTGTCGAAGGGATGCTATTGTAAATTACTTGGCTAACTATGCACGTATTTCATTCCAGGCGACCGGCTGGCCATGTCACTATGATGGCAAAACACGTCAGGGGGCGGCGGGGTGTGACCTGACGCTGTCGATTGGTGGCCGGCGGGACGATGAGTCGGAGGCGAGCAGCGATATCGATGGCTCGAGCTCGAGCACGACCACGGACGAAACCGCGACCCCGG
Organism: Avena sativa; assembly: GCA_916181665.1. Classification (NCBI taxonomy): domain Eukaryota; kingdom Viridiplantae; phylum Streptophyta; class Magnoliopsida; order Poales; family Poaceae; genus Avena; species Avena sativa. Next base: position 477,894,789 of record OV702299.1, on the reverse strand, counting down.
CGACGGATCGAGGAGCTGGTGACCACCGCCGATCCGCTCTGAACCTTGATCTGAACCTCGACCTTGCCCTCTCATCTTCTTGGCTCGCCTGACCTGATCAGCTGTGCTAGGGCTTGTGTAGATATGTAGAGCTGTCCTTGCGTATATATCGTTATGTATATACCGATGTTGTTGCTAGTACTAGTTTGTCAGATTTTTTCCTTGTCAGATATATGTGAGTTCCTTTGCCAGGCTCGGAGACTGCCATATCATTTTAGCGGAATATGCAAATACAACTATATATGCATGCATTATGTGTTTTTTTAGGGATGCATGCATATGCGTGATGTGCTTATATACGTAAGTGTTGCCCGTTTTTCTATTGATCTGCTTAGATTAGAGATGGACTTGTTAGACTGTATATTTGTAACACAATTGTAACTGTATCTGTATTGTACCCTTTGGTACCCATATATATGTGATAGGCCACGCACCAGATGCGTTGAGCCAGTTTCCACCAAACCACTGTTTAACATGGTATCAGACTAGGTTTCATAACCCTAGCCGCCGCCCCCTGCCCTTGGCCGCTTCCGCCTCTCTCGGCCGCGCCGCCGCTGCCAAGATCGCCATCATGAGCTCCTCCGGCTCTTCCTCGGCCTCTTCCGCTGCCCTGCCCGGCTCCTCGCCGTCCCCTGCCATGATTCCCCCGCAGCTCGCGGCGATCCTCGCCGCCAGCACCACCAGCCAGATGGCTTCGTCCTCCACCTCGCGCCCCCTGTACCTCGGCGCCTCGCAGTTCGCCCCCGGGTTCCTTCCGCCGCCGTCGTCCTATGTGTCGGCGCCGCTGGTGCCGTTTAGTGCGGTACCGCCCCTGCCCCCATCGGTGCCATCGGTGCCCTCGGCCTCGTCGTCGATCGGCCTCTCCTCGGCTGCGGTCGGGGTTGCAGCGCCGCCCCTCGTCTCTCCCGGGGCCGATGTCGCCGCCCCTGCTGGATCCCCGGTCACCGAAGGTCCGAGCACTGGTCCCTACCAACTCACGCACCTCATCACGGTGCGCCTCTCGCAGGATAACTTCCTGTATTAGCGGGCGCAGATCCTCCCCCTCCTTCGCAGTCGTCACCTTGAGGGCTTCGTCGATGGGAGTCACCCGTGCCCGCCCCGCTACGTCTCCGCCGTCACGACCACCGGCGCCCGGGTCTCGGCTGAGAACCCGGCGTACCGCACCTGGATTGCGCAGGATCAAGCCATCCTTTCTGCGCTCCAATCGTCGCTGACCGAAGGTGTTGCTGGCTTAGTCGTCTTCACTGCCACGTCTCACGACGTCTGGGCGACGATGGCGGACAGCTTCTCCGCCAACTCCTCGGCTCGTGCGTCGGCCCTTCGCCAACAACTCCTCGAGTGCAAAAAGCTCGACTCCTCGGCACACGTCTACTTCAACAAGATCAAGACAATTGTCGACACTCTGTCCGCCATCGGGCAGCCGCTTCGCAATGAGGAGTTCACGGACTTTGTTCTACGCGGCCTCGACCACGACTACGACAACCTGGTTGAGGCGGTCCGGGGCCGTGACACGCCCATGTCCCCACGGGACTTGTACTCGCGACTCCTCTTCACCGAGCAGCGCGTCGCCGCCCGTCACGCTGAGCTGCAAGGCGACCCCCACGCCAACGCGGTCTACCGTGGGTCTGCTCCTGGTGGCTACAAACAACCGCGCCCCCCTGCTGGCCCGCCCATGGGAGGTGGTGGTCGCCCGCCTCCTCCGCCGCCGCAGCCCCGTGGTCCTCCTGTGTCCACCGATCGTCGTGGCCGCCCCAATGTCGACTGCCAGCTCTGTGGCATCCACGGGCACTACGCCTCTCGTTGTCACCGTCGCTTCAAGAAGGACTTCCTTGGCATAGGCAACGACGGGCGCGGCAACGAGAAACAGGCCGCCATCGCCAAGCAGAGTGGCTACTCCGGCGGTGGCTACTCCGGCGGAGGAGGGTACAGCCCGTCGTACCCGATCGACCCCGCCTGGTACTTCGACACGGGTGCCACGGAGCACATGACCAACGCGGCTGGTCATCTTCAGGCGCAGGAGCCCTACCGCGGCCACGACCACGTCCGCACCGCTGACGGCTCAGGTATGCCCATCACTCATGTTGGTCAGGCCTCCCTTCTGTCTAGTTCATCTCGTCGGCTTCGCCTTCGTAATGTTCTTCGTGTCCCACTTGTCACTCGTCCTTTACTATCTGTTCGTAAGTTTACTCGTGATAATGACGTGTTTTGTGAATTTCACCCGTCTTATCTCCTTGTTAAGGATCGGGTCACACGGGAGGTTCTGCTTAGCGGTCGCATACATCAAGGCCTGTATGCGTTGGAGGCGCCGTCTACGCCGGAGGTCTTCAACGTTGTCCGCACGTCGGTGTCCCATTGGCATGCTCGGCTTGGTCATCCTGCGTCTCCCATAGTTAGCCATGTTTTGCATCGACATGAGCTCCCTACTTCGTCTAGTAATAAAAGTTTAGCCGTTTGTGATGCATGTCAACAAGGAAAGAGTCATCAGTTACCGTTTGTGTCTTCCTCTCGAGTTGTTACTACACCTTTAGAGCTTGTGTTTTCAGATGTATGGGGCCCTGCCCAAACCTCTGTCAGTGGTCATAAATTTTATGTCAGTTTCATTGATGCCTACAGTCGCTTTACGTGGCTTTATCTCCTCAAAAGCAAAGCTGATGTGTTTAATGTGTTCTTACAATTTCAATTGCATGTTGAGAGACTCCTAAAGCATAAAATCATTCATGTTCAGTCAGATTGGGGGGGGTGAATACCGCAACCTTAATTCTTTCTTTAATAAGCTTGGGATATCTCATCGTGTATCATGCCCACACACACATCAGCAAAACGGTGTTGTCGAACGCAAGCACCGACACATAGTTGAAACTGGCCTTACACTTCTTGCTCATGCCTCCGTGCCTTTTCGGTTTTGGAGTGATGCTTTTACCACTGCTTGTTTCTTGATTAATCGTACTCCCACTCGAGTGTTACAACTCAAGACACCGCTTGAACTGTTGTTTAATGAACTCCCTGACTACACTTTCTTTAAAGTTTTTGGCTGTGCTTGTTGGCCCCATATTCGTCCCTACAACAGTCGTAAGCTTGAGTTTCGCTCCAAAAAGTGTGTCTTCCTTGGGTATAGTGCTCTTCACAAAGGGTACAAGTGTCTCCATGTTCCAACAAATAGAGTATATATTTCTCGTGACGTCGTGTTTGACGAAACTTTGTTTCCTTTTTCGAATATGCCATCCTCTCCGTCGTTGTCTACCTCCACTCATAACTCCATTGTCTCGCCTGACCAACTTGAGGATGTTGCATATTCGCCTGTGTTATTGCCTAACCATGGTGCAGGTACCGGACCTGGCGCTCGCCTCGAGCTCCTTCATGAACCTGAGTCGCCAGGACCTACTCCTGCTGGCTGCGACGTCGATCGCTGCATGGATCATGCAGCGGACACGCGCCCCGCCTCTCCGGCTCCGTCTGGCCCAGCTGCTCTGCCGCCTGCGCGGACGGCTGGCCGTGGGCCGCCTTCGCCTCCTCTGCCGCCCGCGCGGTCTTCACCGCGTGCGTCGCCACCGCCCGCCTCTACTGGGCCGGCGTCACCACCGCCTGGGTCGCCCCCGCCTGCCTCACCTGGGCTGGCCTCTTCCCCGACCGTGTCGCCAACGCCTCCTGGGCTGGCCTCGCCACCGTCCGTGCCTCCGCCTGGGAGCTCGTCTCCTGCAGCATCGCCCCCCTCTACCGATGAGGTCGTCGATGATCCGCCTCCCGCCCCTGTTGCGCCTCGTCCGCATACACGCAGTCAAAGTGGTATTCATCGGCCCAAGGAACGCACCGACGGCACTGTTGCATGGATCGCTGCCTGCTTAGCTCAAGCGCAGTCCGATCCTACTGCCGAACCCCGACACTATCAAGCAGCGATGAGTATTCCTCACTGGCGTGCTGCTATGGACCTCGGGATTCAGGCTCTTCGTCAGAATGGCACCTGGCAGTTGGTCTCTCCTCACCCAGGTATTAATGTCATTGATTCCAAATGGGTCTTCAAGGTCAAACGGCATGCAGATGGCTCTATCGAGTGGTACAAGGCTCGGCTGGTTGCTAAAGGCTTCAAGCAACGGTACGGTCTTGACTATGAGGATACTTTCAGTCCTGTTGTCAAGCCAACCACGATTCGGCTGCTCCTTTCACTTGCTGTCACTCGAGGTTGGTCCCTTCGTTAGTTGGATGTTCAGAATGCGTTTCTGCATGGTGTTCTTGAGGAGGAGGTCTACATGCGTCAGCCTCCTGGGTTTGTTGATCCCGATCGCCCTCAACATCTCTGTCGCTTGGTGAAAGCGTTGTATGGTCTCAAACAGGCTCCTCGAGCTTGGCATGCTCGCCTGGGTTCTGCGCTTCGTGCTCATGGGTTTGTTTCCTCCACTGCTGATACTTCATTGTTCATCCTTCAGCGGCCAGAAGTCACCATGTACATTCTGGTCTATGTTGATGATATCATCCTTGTCAGCTCCTCTGTTGCGGCGACTGATCGTTTGGTTCTGGCTCTCATTTTTATTTTGCTGTCAAGGATCTGGGCAAACTTCATTATTTTCTTGGCTTGGAGGTCACTTATCCACATGATGGTCTTGCCCTTTCTCAGCAGAAGTATTCTCAGGATCTGTTGCGCCGTGCTGGCATGCTGGATTGTAAGGCTGCTACTACTCCCATGTCTTCCACTGCGTCTCTCTCTGCTGATGATGGTACTCTGCTCTCTGCTGATGGTGCTACTGAGTACAGAAGTCTTGTTGGGGCTCTTCAGTATCTTACCATCACACGACCTGATGTTTCATATGCAGTTAACCGTGTCTGTCAGTATCTTCATGCCCCTCGAGAGCCTCACTTGACTGCTGTCAAGCGTATTCTCCGCTATGTTCGGTCCACTGTTTCATATGGACTGCATCTCCAGCCGGCACCCTCTGGTGTGCTCTCGGCTTTCAGTGATGCGGACTGGGCTGGTAATCCAGACGACAGGCGATCCACGGGGGGATATGCAGTATTCTTTGGTCCTAATTTGATCGCCTGGAGTGCTCGGAAACAGGCTACGGTTTCTCGTAGTAGCACTGAAGCTGAGTACAAGGCGGTTGCTGATGCTACTGCTGAGCTTATTTGGGTCCAGTCCCTTCTTCGGGAGTTGAAGATTTCTCACAGTCAGCCTCCTGTCCTTTGGTGTGATAACATCGGTGCTACATACCTTGCGTCGAATCCGGTATTTCATGCCCGAACGAAACACATCGAAGTTGACTATCATTTTGTGAGAGAACGTGTTGCAAAGAAGTTCCTGCAGATCAAGTTCATCTCCTCCAAAGATCAACTTGCTGATATCTTCACCAAACCGTTGGCTCTCCCGTTGTTCATAGGCTGTAGACGCAATCTTAACTTACTGACTACTTCAGGCCACAGTTAAGATTGAGGGAGGGTGTTAGACTGTATATTTGTAACACAATTGTAACTGTATCTGTATTGTACTCTTTGGTACCCATATATATGTGATAGGCCACGCACCAGATGCGTTGAGCCAGTTTCCACCAAACCACTGTTTAACAGGACTTCAGACGTAAACCGGCCCAGTGAGAAACTGTGTCTCTTCTCTTGACATGTACTGTGAGTCTGTGAGAGCAACTCCAACAGCTTACCCATATATGGGTAAGCAAAAAACGTTTGGGTAAGAGGAGAGAGGAGGTTTAGGTAACTAAGCTAGTCCCTGCTTTTTCAGCTTACCTATAATATGGTTACCCAAAAGTGGCTTGCACATGGGACCCACTTGTCAGTGAGTCTAATTTTTTTCTTTCTTTTTTATTTTTTCTCTTCCTTTTCTTCATCTCTTTCCCTAGCACACATGTCCCCATTGCCCAGGCGCCCCTGCTCTGCTGCCCCATCTTCTTGCAGCGCGCATGGCCTACTGCGCATGGCGCGTGTGGTCGGCCGGCAAGGAGCGCGGAGCCCGTGCTCGGCCGAATCGACGCCCGCGGCCGGCAGGGTGTGTGTGGCGGCAGAGCTCGCGGGTAGGGGTGGCGGTGGAGCTCGCGGGGTGGGGGTGGTGGCAGAGCTCGTAGGTGGGGGTGGCAGCATGGATTCGCGCGAGCCTAGAAGGCCCCCCGACAACGAATCATAGCTGGCGATGCGCCATCGAGGCGGCCGTTGTGGCTTGATTCCATCCAGTAGAAGGGGCGCATGGGGACGGAGGAGGCCAGCGGGTGGGTCATAGGTGGAGGGCCGCAAAGTGGCGACACGAGGGGTTGTCGCTGGTGTCCGGAGGGATGGCAGTGAGCGACGTCATCGTCGGGCGGGTCAGGGGCGAGCGGTTGGTAGCTTCCCGCCTTTGTTTTCGCTGACATGGCAACATATGGGTAAGAGTTGCCTCTTACCCAAAATTTGTGTCCATCTACCCATATATGGGTAAGAGGTGCCAAAAAATGGGTGATCACCCAAAAAAAGTTGGTGGGGGACCACTTATGGGTAAACTGTTGGAGCTAGTTTTTTGGTCATCTTACCTATAAAAGCACTCTTACCCATATATAGGTAAGCTGTTGGAGTTGCTCTGACACACTAACAGTAGCTATCGGATAAGAAAGAGATCAGAGAAAAGAACGGGGGAGATCGAAACAAGGCAAAGGTCCTGCATGTACGACAATACAAAAGACATGGGCGATATCGTTTTTTCCAACCAGGCTTCACACCCATTTCGATTGCATTAACGGAGAAACATTCACACTACACGAGTCGCGCGGTAGGCGTGGGTCATATAGCCCTCGGCGTAGCCTAAGCGGAGGACCACAGTCGGCGTAGCTCTTTGGTAAAGGTCCCCCTCAACGCAGCCACGAAGGCCCTCGGCGTATCCAAAAACCATCGGCGTAGCCTACGCCGAGGGTAGCCATCGGCATAGCCTAACGGCCGGCTGTAAAAAAAATAAAAAAATAAAAAAAATCATTTTTCTAAATCTTTTAATTGTTTTACTCGTTAATCTTTCACTTGGAATTTTTAACACTAATTTACTTAATCATTGATTAAATTATAGTCTTGGTCAAACTTTTCGGTCAGTCACCCATCCTCACTACTCTGTCCCAGCACCCTTAACTTCTTCGTTCCTTCAGAATAAGTTTCCGCGAAGCAATTTATACCTTGTTGTCAATACTATGATATCAATCATATTAACTCTTATATCATCATATCACATGTTTTTATTTTTTGAAATTACAAACAATTATTTAAGTAAACATTAATGAATTCAAATAAAAATATAATGATTTTCATATTTTTCTATTTAATATGGAATAATTAATATCTTTAAATCTATAAATTAGAATTTGATAAATAATATGTCTAAATTGATCAGAAAAATGAGAGGAATCCAAATATGATATCCATATCAACTTATCACGGACTATTCCGTGATTATAGCCATAATTTCATTTGCCTGTTTAAAACGGCGCATGAACATTCTTAGATCGGGGCTCAGCCTCGCTAAACTTGAAGTGGATCTCTGATGAAATAGCATATTGTAAACCTATAAATGATTTTGTAAAAAATCATGAGCATCAGATCATATACCTATAGTTCATATCTGACCCACTTCCTACCGATTCAGCAGAAATTTGTCTTTTTCACCAGGATGGACGGAAAGGTTTGATATCACCATGTTAGGACATTGTCCATGTAAGGTGGTCTAATATTTAAAAAAAATGTGGTGGTAAAATTTTGAATTATCCATTTGGTGTTGCTTCACAAAACAGCCCGTTTTTGCACTCGGAAAATGGAAAATGGCTTTTTGGTGGGACAAAAAGGGAAACTTCCTCCTTCAACATTGTTTGTCATCCCATGATACACATGTATGCACAATATGGACACATTATCACAAACTATGCCTTGATTCTAGCCATAACATTGGTCATTTGACCCGAAAGATAGGAAATCTCAAATGAAATAGGTCATTTTGTAAAGGTTTTTTGAGACATAATCAATATACCGAGTTTGATATTTTTCTTTCTAAATATGTCACATAACATGACACCACGTGAAGGTTTCTCATTGTTTGGATCGTTTTTGAATTTCTTATGCCCATTTTAAACTATCATCAAACTTTGTCAAACGGCGGGCATGAAAATTCTTAGCTCGAGGCTGAGCCTCGCTAAACTTGAAGTAGATGTCTGATGAAATAGCATATTGTGAATCTAAAAATGTTTTTTATAAAAAATCATGAGCATCATATAATGTACCTGTAGTTCATATTTGACCCACTTCCTACCGATTCGGCAGGAATTTGTCTTTTTTACTAGGGATGCACGGAAAGGTTTGAGATCCCCTTGTTAGGAAATTGTCCATGTAAGGTGGTCTAGTATTTTTGAAAATTGTGGTGGTAGCATTTTGAATTAGCCATTTGGTGGTTGCTTCATAAAACCGTCTATTTTTGCACTCGAAAAATGGAAAATAGCTTTTTGGTGCGACGAAAAGGAAAACTTCCTCCTGCAACATTGTTTCCCATTATGCACATGTATGCATAATATAGACACATTATCACAAACTATGCCTTGATTTTAGCCATAACATTGGTCATTTTTTACTCGAAAGCAAGGAAACCTCGAATGAGACGGGTCATTTTGTGAAGGGTTTTTTGAGACATAATCAATATACCAAGTTTGATATTTTTCTTCTAACTATGTCACATAATATGACACAACACGAAGGTTTCGCATTGTTTGGATCGTTTTTGAATTTCTTATGCCTGTTTGAAACTATATATAATGTTTTACTCCCTCTGTTTCAAATTACTCCGCCGGCGCGCTTATGTAGGTGGGCTAATACTTCGTTATTTTTATTCAAAAAAATCCTAGAATTTTTGAAATAGATAGTATGAAATGTATATTACGTATACCAAAAATCGTAGGAATTTTTTAATGAAAAATGAGAGAATAATAGGCCATCTAGGTAAGCGTGCGCGCGGAGTAATTTGAAACAGAGGGAGTATGTTTTACTTAATTTTAATTTACAAATGTGTAATATTTGAGTGTAGATAGATAGATCTTATTTTTCTGCAATTTCTGATATATTATTTGTATTTTTCTGAATTAGAATGATTTAGTTATGATTTTTCAAAGATTAATGAGGTAAAAGAAAAAAATAGCTATGCCGAGGGCAGCCGTCGGCGAGGCTATCCTACGCCGAGGGCAATTCTATGACGATGGCTGCTTGGAGGGCTAGCTTGGTTATGATCTAAGCTGATGGCCACGACGTTTGGCCGTTGGCGTAGCGCCCGGCCGTCGGCGTCTCCGTCCATTCCTGTAGTGTCAGTACGCTACAACCAGCAATATGTTACGACCAGAAGAAAACAGAAGAACAAACAACATGGAAGAAATCATAGATAGATCTAGTGCACGACAACGAAGCAGACACGCGATATAGGATATATGATATCATCATAATGTTGTCGTGTGCTCGCTTAGCATGCATACATATCTAGTCCATGAAACTGATCTAACATGTGTATGATGGCTGCACAACATCTACTATTCTGTACAGGCATGTACCCGAGGTTTACACTGCATGGGCATGTACCCGAGAAACCTCGGGTACATAAATATAGAAGTTATATAAAGAGTAGGATACTAGTAGAAAAACCCTTATATGGAAGATATGTATCAAAAGGGTGCTCTAGAAATATTATGTCCATGTAGTAAATGTGAGAAAAATGTTATGTTTTACCCCTTTAAAGGTAGTGTGCTGGACCACTTGCTTTTAAAGTGTTTCATGACTGGTTATACTAGATACATCTTGATGAGGATGATGTTGCTGACGGCAAAGGGGGAAACAACGACGAAGAGCTGGAAGGAGGGAATGAAGAGGCGCCTGAACATGATCAAGATGACGGACATGAACAAGAAGTGTTGGACACATATGAGTCATCTGTGTTGGCTTAAATGGTAGGTGACCGCCATTACAAAGAGTTGCCTTAGAAGAAGACGTCTACCGGAAGGATGCATCTATAGAGATAGCCAAGTTAACGCAACTCGAGAAAGACTCAAAAACTCCATCATATGCTAGTTGCGGTCCTTTTCACACACTCGAATCGTTATGATCAATCTTCTAGATATGATAGTAAAATTCAAATGCAACGATCATTTTTCAATGCACAATTAACTAGAGCATCTACATGAACAGCTCAATCTTCTTGATATGATAGCAAAGTTCAAATGCAACGATCATTTTTTCTATGTGCAACTAGAGTATCTACATGAACTGCCTCCTGAGAGAAACACGTACTGGTATTGATGAGGGTAAGAAAACTATGTGCCCTCTTGATTTGCCTATCGAAAAATACCATGCATGTCTCCTTGATTGCATCATATATGGAATGAGCATGCAAACTTGGAAGTATTAGGTTGATCTCTCCCGTACGAGCCCAACGGCTCGAACGGAATCCCTCATCCGCGTCCTGATCGGGGAGCGCCCAACCGCAATATGGTGTGTGGGACAACCTGTACAAGTGTGGAAAGAAAGCTCTTTACTATCACTTCCGCTTTTTCATGTCTACATCGGTATTTTGCAGACCCCAAAGGAAGCTGAATACATTAACGTACGTGCAGGCATGCAAAGTTTTGTGCATGATATAAAGTGTCGGCATAGAAGCTTTGGATTCTTTACAAAAAGAAGTGGAAGTAGTAGAAACTTTGGAGTCTTTACAAAAAGAAGTCCAAGTTGAAACGTTGGAGTCTTTACAAAATAGTACTTCCTGTGTACCGAAGTAGATGACGTAGATTTGTTTATATTCGCATGTCTTTATACGCTAAATATGTCTAGAAACAATTTGTGACATCTAATTCGGGACTTACGTAGGTAGTAGAAATAGAAGCTTTGGAATCTTTAAAAAAGGTGAAACTTTGGAGTTTGGAAGTATGTGATGTGCGATGCCGTCCGGCAGGGAACATCTTTCTTAGAGGCCTTTTGGGGCATCCTTTTTCCATTCGATTCGGCAGCTATGTAGGGATAAAGTCTTACGAGTTGGTAGGATTGGGAACTTGCATCCATCACACTACCACGTGCACACGTGCATGCGTGCACCTAGTCGATCGTAAAGCTAGCTTGGGTGTATCAAATTCCACTAGGTTACGTACGTGCACGAGCAACTGGGTAACATTTCCGTCTACTAATTAGCAAGAGTGCAAGTGCAACTGAATTAACATGAACTAGAAAAATGATTATATGTGTGTGATGTGGCTATGAAAGTACGTGCACGGTCTCTATACGGAATCGAACGATAATGACTTAAGAAAAGGAAAATATAGATATATTGGGTTTGTTGTTTGCCATGTGGAATCGCCGAGCAGTAGAGAGGATTGCGTGGTACAAGTTTGATTGGAGACTTGGTGCGAAAAGTGTCATGACGGCCCAGAAGTATGAGCGGCCGCTATCATGCTGGAATTAGCCATGTGTTTATTTATGAATTATTAAGGGTTAGCCTATTAGAGTGTAAGTTTGTTTATTAGCACGAGTCTAGATTACTGTAGTAGCGTGTGAGTCGTGATTGATTCCATATCGCATATGTCCCTATCTCGAGTTATCCGGTTGATATATATCTAGACATTATATGCTTCATATATATAGACACCAATTGGATTGATATATATCTAGACATTATATGCTTCATATATATAGACACCAATTGGATGTATATATAGTTTGAGTTGTGTGTACTCGTCTTCGTGATACATTCTCCAAGCTAGTAGTGGTAGGGTAGAAAGACAACGGGCATCGCATCATATGTGACCCTGATGATCGGAAGGAGGATGAGCGCAAATATAGTACCCCTCTGATTCATAATAAGTGTTGTTGATTTGGTACAGCTTACGGATCGAGAGGAGGGGGTACTACTTGTTTGTTATTCAAAACACCTTGCATGCATTGAATTTTTTTTTCCAAAAAAGGCATGCGTTGAATTTAATCTCCGGCTCTAGCAACTCCACTACTTTGATTAGTCTTACAAGCATAAGTTAGCTTTTTTTAGGAAAAAAAACATGCACAACTAAAATAGCAGGACTAGTATGCAAATGTTTCTTGGTCCACTAGCATAGCTAATCGATCGAGTTAGCTAGTCTCATCGTGATGGTCATGAACAGTAGTAGTACATCTTTTGGAAAAGAAAAAACGTACAATAGTAGTACGTAGTAGATACATCTGTATGGTAAAGATTTGCTTACGTTTGACTGGTTGTGCTTGTCTGCTTGGAACCGTCTCGAGGCTAATAATATACTATTCGGGTCTTTTGCATGCGTATATACGTACTTGTTTGCGCCATGGAATTCAAACGGTCATTTCCAGAAAGACAGGTGTACATTTATATGTTCATGTCGACCATTTCAGAAACAATTATTCAATGGCAAAGCTCCTTAAGGTTCCATCATAACTATATTAACAGCCTCGAATGGAATATTTAATTAGCTATAAATTCGTACCTAGCAAGGTGCAAAGTGGTATAGACCGACAAATTTTACAGAAAATGACTACTTTAAAGATGAACTTAGGGCTAATTAAGTGAGGCTTGAAGCCTGATTGCCTAGTTTAGATATCGATTTTTGCATTTTCGTGTCTTCAAAATTGTGAACAAAATCATAAATGTAGGGAAGAATGCTAGCAGTTCATCGGATAGAGAAATTCATAAAATAAATAGGAACTTCTGAGCAGAAAATATATAGACATACTAATTTTTTGTTGGATTTTACCTACGGAATATAATTTTCTGCATGTTCTCAATCTATATTTTTTGAAGTCCCGATACAACACCATTTCTCTAAACAGATCTAAGGTTCATTTGGAAGGTTTTAGGAAGTGTAGGGTTTACTTTAGCCTATTTCATAGGTTTGGGTCAGGTCATACCAAACACAATAGTTGAGAGCTCCTCTGATTCAAAGAAATTTGGTTTTTTAGGGTTGTTTTTCCTGTGTCGTCTATTTGAATCACATGATTGGAATCCTTAAGGGTTCCTTTGATTCGGAGGATAGGAATGAGAATAGGAATAGGAAACTTATACTATATATAGGATTGAAATATCCTAATTATTTGCATCATATGGGAAGAGAAAATTTCTTTGATTGTAGTGAAGGAATTTTCCAAGAAGCGACCTAGTATTACTTCTCCTTTGAAATTTACACTGCATGATTCCAATGTGATATGATCTGATGAATCAAACAACTTCTGCATAATTGTTTTTCATAAGATCTCAATCCTATACACAAATCATGTTAAAATCCCATGTATTTGAGGACGGAGTGTAAGAGACTCTATCCTTTCCTGGTGCAAGAGGGCATAAACAACATCGAAATACTAGAGGAAACTTGATTATCTACAAGTTTTAAGTTGTTATGTTGGTAAAACAATCATTTGAAATGTATAATTCACCCCAGAATTTTGCAAGCATATACATGTATATCATGACATGGAATATACATATGAGATTTTACCTAATCATGAAATGCGTATAATTATATATATTTTATCCCAACCCAGGTGGAAAAATAAATCTCGGCGCGCATATGTCCAAGGATTAATTTCGTGCCGGACCATCCCTTTCAATAATTGGTTGACAAAAATAACATTTTCTTACAGTAAAACATGAGAATGGAAAGGCAAAAGAAAGGTCGGACACTACCAAGAATCCTACTATACATTTAGGAAAAGCCCCGTAGTATGCAAGGTCTAGCTAGCAAGGTAAAGAATTTAGAAAGCCCGCGATCCTTGTCCCTATGTATAATCTAAACTGAAGCGGGAAATGCGTCCACGAATCTAGATTTCACCCATTTCACCCGAGATATTGATATACTCCCTCTTTGCCAATATGTAGTGCATATGAGATTTTCTAAAAGTCAAATGATGTAAAGTTTGAAAAGTATATAGAAAATATTATCAGAATACCAAATCAATACCATTAGAATCATCATGATGTATATTTTTGCATGGTATACATTTGGTATTGTAGATATAGATAGTTTCAACAAAAATTGTCAAAGTTGACAAAGATTGATTTTTAAAAAACTTATATGCACTATATTATGGTAAGGAGGTAGTATAAGACCTTTTTCATCTTTTACACTTACAATGTGATCCGAAAGTCCACAATTCAATTCCAATACGTAGAGAATGCTCCAGTTTCTTTGATGGTGACGTCACTAGGTAGCTAGGTGCAGTAATGTTGATAGGTAATTATAAACTGCTACCTTGACTAATTGATACTAGTGTTTTATCATGCAAGGTTCCAATGGCAGCCACATCTATAAATTCTTCATTTCCCATGTGGAGGGGAGAAATCTCCTAGAAACAGGGTTTCGTCCAGCTTTATAGAGGGGAGAAATCTTAGCAGCACATATATATCGATCTGGTCCTTGCAACTATCCAAATGGCATAATTATCTGACTTTATCAAGTCATGTATATCAAGGTAGGTTCTATACATATTCTTATTTAGGTTGTGAAAGTGAAAATTCTAGCTAGGCATCACTTTCCCATTCAATACAAGGCAACAAGTTGAGTTAGCAACTTGAAGTCCCTGTAGTTCTTGAAAATCGAATTTTCTAAACAAATATGTCCATTTCCACATGCTCTCTCTCGAATCAGGCTTTCGCCCCGCTTTATAAATAAAGCCATATCGGCCGAACACGATACAAGGTGATGGGGAAACCCCTTACAAAGCAGATCAGGATAAACAAGAAAGAACGCGAAAGGCCATCACTTGCCACCGAAGACAACAAACCGAGACCGGGGCGAACCGAGGCTCCACGACGATGCCCCCAAGAGGGTAACGACGCACTGCGCCGCCGCCGTCGAGACCGAAGGTCAAGGGTTTTCACCCGGAGCCCTAGCGGATAAGGTAGCCGCAACGGCGCCCCCAAGAGGGTAACGGTACCCGCAGGCATCGCCGCCGATGGTGCCGAAGCACTGAGCTTTCGCCCAGAAAAACCTTTCGAGCCGCTCCCCGGTGACCGCTCACACCCATTGTCTTCGAGAGAGGCCTCCGACACACGATCTGGGCGCTACCGGAGCCGAGACGCCGCCAACACCAGAGTCTCCCAACGTCCGCTCCTCGTCACCCACATGACCAAAGAACGGAACCACCACCGCCGCCACGTCGCCCGCTGAAGAGACGCCCGCGCAGACCACCTTCCGGGGCCGCCGTCCCGGCTTCCATGAACTCGAGCCAAAGGCTCCAGCCACCGCCACACCGCACCATGGCCGAGAGGGACGGAGTAGGGTAAAACTTAGTATTGCAGTCATCAAGCCGCACAGAAGCCTAGGGGAGGGGATCTGCCCTCCGTCACCCTGCAGCGAGTGCCGTCCGGACGGGCAGCAGTGCCAACAAGGCCAAGATCAGGCCCAGATCAGGCCCGGCTAGGCCCAGATTCGGCCCGGCCAGGCCCAAATCAGCCTAGATATAGACCATCGGCTCCGCCACCGCGCTGCAGCAGCCAGGCCACCATGCCACCGGAGAACTGCGACCAGGGTCTACCCACTGCTGGCCACGCCGCCATGCCCCGCCGCCGGAAGCTCTCAGCCGCGCCGCCATCACAGGGATTCCCGAGCCCGGCGCCAACCGCAGCCCGCACCACCGGCAGGGGGAGCCCCGGTGATGCGCCGCTCGGGGGGCCGCGCACCTCACACGCCGTCGCCGCCGTTCGAGTCCATCGCCGCCTCCAGAGCGCACCGCCGCCAGCAGCACCCTCCCACGAAGAGGCCCCAACGCCGGGTAGAGAAAGTCCCGCCGCCGCCGGCACCGCTCGGACTTTGCCGGGCGGCCCGCGCCGACGGCGGCGGGGGAGAGGGGGGAGAGGAGGTGGGGGCGGCGAGGGGCTAGGTTTTCGCCTCGGTCGCCCTCACGGGGGGCGACGCGAGACGAGGGGGAGGGGCTCTCAACACGTCTTTCCACATGCTCTCACGCACGCTTTTCCTCGTGGAAGGGTAAGATTTCAGCAACGGTCACATATGCAATTAGTCAAATAGCTAGAATAATTAAGCCAGGGCATATATTTATGTGTGTGTTCCCATTTTCTTGGGGGAGATCCATCATCCATGCATGCCGGGGAGTTGAACTGACTTTTACATAATTCAGCTTCATGTCTATTTCTGAACTAAGTCTACGGAGTACGTATGTACGTATTAACGTACGCAAGGAATTAAGTTGCTATATCTTCCTTGAATAGGTTTGTCAAACCTAGCGACACAGAGTGATAGTGACACACAATTAATGCTGCGACTTTTTTTTTGTGAAATTCCATTGATCCATTAATAATCATTAACAGCAGCACAAAAAGTTCTAAAAGTAATAAAAATTATAAATAGGTCATTAAACCACCTAACGACGACTACCAACACTAGCACGAGTTGAAGACGTGTCGCCGTCCTCGCCCCTCCGTAACCAGACGTGTCGTAATAGAGCTTTCGTGACCAGACGTATCATAATAGAGCTTGTTGTAGTAGACGGATAGAAAATTATCGTGATACATGCTGCGACTTTGAACATGATAAATTCACACACGAAATGGACAACGTTTTTTCTTTTGTCAAACAGGGGAACTGTTCACAGACATAGCTGTCGATGCGAGACCGGAAGACCCAGACAAATCCAACCATTAATAGTGTGAGAGCTTGATGGGTGGATCTGATAAATATATATCTTATATGTGAAGGAATGAATGAAATTACTAGTACTTGGCTGTCTCGTGAACATGGACAGGCGAACTTCTTCTCGAATTTGAGCCTGTGTTCGGTAGCTTAGCTATACCTTTCTGAGAGCAAGTGAGCATGTTTGACTGGACTAGGTCAGAGAGAAGTCAGGCATATCTCTCTACACTCACATATTATCTGCCATATATATAGTACGTTTCTGCACGGTAGGCAGCAAACAAGTACTTAAAAATAGCTAGGAGTTCATCATTGTTTGGCCAAACCAAACTCTCTTTGTGTTGCTACATATATATAAGCACTTGATTCAGGAGCAGCAAGCTGTGTATACCAGAAGCTTTGGGATCAGATCGAATTGAACTGCTAGCTCTAGCTGCAGAGGAAGAGAGGACACATGAGAGGGTTTGAGAGAAGAGGCGTCCGGCAGTACAACCGGTCCGACGAGCCGCGGATGTGATGGACCGAGGAGCTGCACCGGCAGTTCATTGAGGCAGTCGACTGCCTCGGCGGCCCGGACGGTAAGTTCTTCCTTCTCTCTATCTCTCCCTTTGATCGACTCTCTGTTCTCATAGAAAATTTCTCTCTCCACATGAATTACGTGCATCCGGCCGACTAATTGCACATCTGAATTGATGTTATGAAACTTGACTTCATCAAATTTCGCTGAATCAGTCAAAAATCTTCTTTTCACGGTATGGATCGATTAAAGACGGTCCTTTACCTATTAAGTATGTCTTTAGTTATGTCGTAGCCTGGTAGGTTAGGCCGGAGTTCGTTCAAGTTCAAGTTCATGAAAGACAGGAAAGAAAGAAAACCCCACGTAATAAGCATGCATGATGAAAAAATATATTTTAGACTATTTTTAGTTTCAGCACCCTGATCTGTCGAATTTATGCACATAACCTAACCTCAAGCATGATTAACAATCATGCCATTTTCCCCTCTCCTTCCTTTGTTGGCTGAATTATTTGTTTTTTAAGGACGTTACCACTCAGTACTTGTCACCTGCTGCATCTCCTTTGCCAAACTCAATTTCTTATTTTCCATCAATAAAAAATTATTACCTACACGATCGAGATTTACCAGGTGGAAACGAGAGCTATATAAGCCTTCTCAATATTGCAATGCAAATGCCGGGAAATGAAGGCCTCCATTTTTCTATACAGAAAATATATAAATCAAACAAAAATACATATGAAACTCCAATCCCTTCCCGATTATTGTTCCTTTTTTGTATGATTCTTAGAAGTATAAAGTTGTGTTTGTCTCGCGTCGTAGTCTCTATGATGTTTCTTGTGCAATAAATGGCAGCTGACCCATCGTTGTGCCAAAATAAGTATCATTCATCATGATTTTGGATAAAACTTATATTATGTATATAGCATACTATAATTTGTACATGCACTTGTCATTAATATTGCATTCATAAAGCTCTCTATTCATAATTTAATCGTGATATATATTCTCTTCATAATAAAGGATTAATGCACTAGCCAACTTTCTCAAAAGACTGATCTGATGGAAAGATATTAGGCAATATATTTATATTCAACACTCCTGTCGCGTCTAGGCTATTTTTTTCCTTAGCATGGATTTGGTGTAGGTCGCGGAATCTTTTTTTTAATATTGCGTAAGCAGAGTCTTAACCTCAAAACTTTTTGGCTCTCATACCATAAATGATTTATGCACTAGCCAATTTTCTCAAAAGACCGATCTGATAAAAAGATACTAGGCAATATATTTATATTCAACACATAAAACTTGTGTGCAGAGGCAACGCCAAAGCGGATTCTTCAGCTGATGGGTGTGAAGGGAGTTAGCATATCTCACATCAAGAGCCACCTTCAGGTACTTACTATCCTACAAGTGATGTTCAATTGCATAACCATTCAAGACTGTGTACCAAAATCCCATACATATATATACATATATGTCATGCATATGCATTAGTCATAGCTATATCCAAGAGGTCATGCATGAATGACACCCTTCTTTCTCTTTCAAAAATTGATGATCCCACAGATGTATCGGTCAAGCTCAAGCAACAACAGTCACACCCCAGCCAACGCGTTTGTAAATCATCGTGAAGACCACTGCGTTGATGATGCTTCAAGAGATAGGAACACTGCAACTGCTACGGACATGATCAACGCTTCTTCCTATACTGTACCTCGCCCGTCACCACCATACCAAATGTGAGTACCAAGATTGGTTATCAATTTAGTTCTTAAGTTAATGTTCATAGTGTAAGCAAGTGGTTAACTGAACATGCTTATTGTGTAGACCAACAATCGAAGAGATTTTCATGAGCTGGGAGCAGAGTAGAGGGCTTCTGCCATGGAGCTCGAGCATGCTAATCACCGCAGAGAAGGTAATACTAAATTCTTCACCGATTCAGCTATAGATGTATGAAGAAGAAGCAAAACTTGCTCAAATTAATTGCCATTATTCATACACGCATGCAACGTGCTTTGTGTGTGCGACATGTATTTTCCTGTTAGGTGGCAGGCGCCAGACTCAGCCTAACTAGCGGTAGCATATATGCATGCATATACTCACTGCCGTGTATTGACTGTCCAGCGGGATATATATGTTAAGTGTAGTGTAAATTAACCGAGTATGTATTTCATTGCAGGCGATCGGCTGGCCGTGTCACGCTGATGGCCGGACGCGTCAGACGGAGGCGGGGTGTGACCTGACGCTGTCGATCGGCGGCCGGAGAGAGGAGGAAGAGGCGGTGAGCAGCGATGCCGACGGCTCGAGCACGACCACCGAGGAAGCTGTCGTGCCGGCGAACGACCGAGGATCCTGTGGCCACCGTCGTCGCTCCGTAGCCGCCGCCGGTCTGAACCTAGACCTGAACATCGACCTGGCCGTCTCGTCTTCCTGGCTCACCTGACCTGATCGATCGCTTGGCCAGCTAGCTGCGTGCGTGGTGTATACGCCATGTGTAAATAGGTAGAGCTGATTATTTTGCGTATGTCGAGATGTATATATATCGATCTATCGTACGTACTACTTTCTCTGTTTTAAAATATAAGATGTTTTAGGTTTGTGAAGAAAATATATCTAGACTTTTTTTAGTGTTTAGATTCATTCCAAATCTGAATAAACCTACATATTAAAAGAAGTCTAGATACATCGCTTCACGGAGCTAAAATATTTTATATTTTAAAACAAGGATACTTGTATATCGTAGGAGTAATTTATGAGATTTTTGCCAGATCGACATATCGTACCATTTTAGTCTTTTACCGTCTTCGTGGTGTATATGCATGCATGGTTTGAGCCGTTGCATATATGCACGGCTCTTTTTTCTCTCATGCCCTATCAACCCCTCGGGGTCCAAATCGTACATCATAGATTCACAAAACCTCTTTTGTAAGTCGATGGTGTCAAGCTTCATGCACTAGCCAACGCAACCAAAAGTCCGAACTAATGGAAAGGACTAGTGCAATCCACTTATACACTTCAACACCCCGTCATACTTATACACTTCAACATCCCCTCTCACGTGTGACGGGGAGAAGACAGCACGTGCAACCGGAAGAGAGCGACGGCGCGCGAAACTCACGGATGACTCAAGAGGCCTATACGTGGACATAGAGGGGTCAACAATAATTTTAGGATAAATTGCGAAAGCCAGGACTCGAACTCGAGACCTTAGGCTCTGATACCATGCCAAGCTTCATGCACTAGCCAACACAACCAAAAGTCCGAACTGATGAAAAGGACTAGTGCAATCCAATTATACACTTCAACAGATGGCATCATTATCATCATCTGGTCTCATCCTCTTAAGAACCAACCTAAAGAACAACATCATTCCTATTCGGTGCCATGGCATGGATCTGGCACCTATCCTGCAACGGATACTCTACCCGCTATCATCCTCTCCTGGATTAACCTGGGTATGCCTCCGTCAAATGTTTTAGTTTCTGAAAATTAACTATTAAATCCTTTTTTTGCGGGTAAAAGGGGATTTTATTACTCAATAGGGATTACAATCTGGTCATGCTCGAGGACATAGAAGACACTTAGGCCCCGAACCACACCAAGTCACAGTTATGCGTTCTACTCTCGTGAAATTCGCAAGGCAGTGACTAGTCCTATTTTGTGTATGATGCACCTTTACAAAATAAATCACTCTATTACCACTAACTAAGGCTTTAATCTCTGAAATAAGATGGGTAATTGACGACTGATCTTGGATATTCTCCATGATTGAAGCTACTAGAACTGCACAGTCCAGTTCTACTACAATTGGCTTATCTGTCCACTATAAGGCTAAAGAAAGCCCTTCATGACAAGCCAGTGTTTCAGCTTCTAGAGGATCCGCACAATCGATCAGTTGTCGACAAGCAGATAAAATAACATGACCATGCTCATCCCTCATGAGCATACCCGCACCAGCAGTACCATCTTCTGATTTAAAGGAACCATCGTAGTTTAAATTAACCCACCCTAATGGTGGCTTCAGCCAAGTCTTGTCGGGGGGTTCCTTTCTCTTTCGAGTAATTGGATCAGCCTTAACACCAATTTTCAGTGTATGCTTTCCTTTAATCAGTTCTTCAGTCGATATTAAATCCTTTGATACAAAGATCGCGCTCCAAACCTTCCACCTGGTGCCTATTAGGTTTCGGAAGTGAACCACAACACATATCATCATGCATGGTGCAACCTGCTTTCCTTTCGCACCGGTCTGTCAAAGTTTCAGGAGCCAAATGTCTTATCACTTGGGGTTAGAAATTGTGATCTTATCGTCCACAGTGTTGTCCCACCTGTTTGCTGGTTGTGGCATAATTGTGCATGAATACAAGACTTGGCACATTATTCATGTCCTTGCAGACCGACGTGCTATGGCTCTTTGCAAAGAATCTGCCATATTGGTGATTGGAAATGGCACAAAAATCTCTTTCTGCCATGACCACTGGTTCGACGGTGTTTCTCCCAATGATATATAGTTTCCCATGCCATTTGAAGAACACTTAAGAAGGAAATGCTCTTTGAGATATGCGACCTTTTATAATCGTTGGCTTGTGCCGGCGCTATCAAGCCTAGGCCCGGTGCACATGTCCTCTCCGACTATATCCACCTTTGGTTTTCAATTCTAGGTCTGCACTTCGGTGATGAGCATGATCAATTTCTACATAAGTGGACTATTGACATAAAATACTCTCTTTCAGTTGCTTACCAAATTTAGTTTCAAGGAATGTTTAGGACAAGTTTTCACCGAATTGATTTAGAAACCAGGGGTCCCTACAAAGCTCAGTCTCCACTTACATTTCTATCCAGGGAATATACCTAACCACAAAAAGGTTGGCTCAGTGTGCGATTCCGCATAACACCATTTGCGTTCTCTGCCATTACCATCTTGGATGGCCCCTTCATTTGTTTGCAACCTGATCCTACACCAACCAAACTTGGCTCCTTCAATCGTAGTGGATTTGCAACCAGCTATCGACATGATCGCCCCTACTGAAGGAAAATGGAATGTGACTAGTTCTGGTCTAGCGATGTTCTAGAATGAGAGGAAATGTCCTACCTTCCAAAATGCGGCCCATCCATTAACGTCTTCTCATCAGCTGATCAAGGATGTCATTGCATTGTGGAAGGTTGGACTCAAGGGGAGTTTCTTTAGTGCTTTATGTAGGCTTTTCTGTTCACGAGCTTCTAAAGTTGCTCCCCCTCTCTCCTCTTTATTTCTTGAGCATTCCTTCGATGCTATAGTTAACATTATTGTATTTTCACTTAATATAATGAAAGTTGCATTCATTAAAAAAGTAAGTTTCACATTGTTAATCATATCTACACTTGTTTAGTCCATATAAATTTACCTAGAAGAACACATTTAACTAGTCCATGGAACCAAAGAGGCCTCCTAGAGTAACTCTCCCACCAAAACACAACATACATATAGAGGTATATGTTTGCAAAGTATCACACTATGTCAAGCACCTTGAGGAGTGGCGATGTTTGCGCAGGTATCGTCTGTTAGGTACTTGGGACACGCTTAAGCGAGAATAGTGTGTGGTGGAGCTATTGACCTATAGTAGTGTGTGGTGGAGCTATTGACCTATTGGCATCCATTGTTGATGCAGACGACAACTCCCCATGAAATGTTGTTCCGGTCTTGAATAGATATCCGTTCATGCCTTCTTGGAAGCATCTTTTTTCTGCTACTCTAACTACCACTGGTTTGTGGTCCACGAGAAAATCGTGGATCTAGAGCTTTTACTAGATTAGAGGATGGAACTATTCATGTACTTTATCTTTTGGGAGGCATTGTATTTTGGGACCATCTACAACTAGAGGGATAAGTGATTTGAGGCTTATCCACATGGATGTTGTGGTAGATGTTTAACATCCTCTATTGTGTTGACAACATGGCAACTACATGGTGCCTATGTCGGGATATGATCTTTCGATTTAACTAGGTAATAAATTAGGAACAAATAATTTGGCTCGTATAAAAAAAACTACGCAAAGGGACTTGAACTACAACTTGAAAAAAATTATGGCATGTGGTTAAAATGGATCGAACGATGTGCTCTCAATAGCTAGGCCTCTTTAGCTCAATGAAAAAAAAGCTAGACCACTGCTTAACTGAAAAAATCTTAATTTCAAAAAGAAACTTGACTAAACGAACTTCTTTTCAGTTTATTTCTGAATATCGAAGATAAATAGATGTGTAAAACAGCCATGAAACTGATTTAAAAACAGGAATAACTTAGCATCTGAATTTTGAACCGCCATGTTTCCAAAGTGAAAATAAATGTGACCCGTCCGATTTTTCACAGACGACCCAGATCCCCTCGCGGCGGCATACCCTTTTCAGAAACCCCTCTAGAGTTTTTGCCTCTCCAAAGCAAGCCCTCCTCGGCGAGGATTGTTTTCCAAGAAGTTAGGGTTGGGATCGTCACGGCGTGCCTCCTCGGCGGCGCTTCGCCGGCGCACAATCTCCTCCCAAGCCCGAGCTCCACCAAACTTCCGCCTAGTCCACCCATCTCATCCCGCGCCCCACCCGCCGCCGCAGTTTGGTTGCCTCCAGCGAGGGGCGACGATGTCGGTCTTGATCGTCACGAGCGTGGGCGACATCGAACTGGATCTGCACACCGACCAGTGCCCCCTCACCACCAAGAACTTCCTCAAGCTCTGCAAGTAAGCACCTGCATCCATTTCCTGTTCTATCCGCAGATTGGTTCGTGTGGTATTGGCAAATGGCTTCAAATCGATTTACTTTTCCCATTACGAAGCTGTCGCGCGGGCACGTTTGCTACTAGTTTAGTTGCAATCTAGAGTCGCTCTGGGTGTGGACTGGTTCGAGGCCGCTTCTAGTTGGAGCTGCGACCTGTGTGTTCCCCTAGCTTTGTGAATGTTCCTCTAGGTGCTCGCTTTCTGGTTGCAAACGTTTTAACCTGTTTAGTGATGATGTGAACATCTTATAAGGTCTATTGGACCGGGGGTAAGAGGATTGGTGCCTGATTATGCTTCACTTCGAGCAAGTGAAGCTCGAGCCGCCATATTAGTGTGCATTAGAGGATTGCTCTCTGATGCTTAGAGCTGTTATGGTTGTTTCATAACTTCCCTTGAGGTTAAACTGAATTGAGATTGTCTGCAGGCATTGCCTTATTGTGATGTAGCTCTTGTGTGTTTTAGGTGGCCTATTTCCACTCTGTTGCAAATTTAGTATTCCAAATGACAGTGATTATAAATGTATCTGCTTCTCTTATCACAAAATAATGGATGGAAGGAGTTCATGGATTTAATCATTAGTATAAAATGAAATCACCTAGGAGGAACTAGGTAACTTTTCTTTGTTAGAAGAAATAGGCACCCAAATTCGTGTTGAAGAGGGCTTGCGTGGTGGGGGTGTACAACCATACTTCCACCAACTGAGCTAGGCCAGTTCTTTTGATTAATCAGGGCAATGGGCACTCATTGTTTGGCATTATTCTCTTTGACTTAACAGAATGAAGTATTACAATGGCTGTCTGTTCCACAAGGTGGAGAAGGATTTTCTGGCACAATCTGGGGATCCGACTGGGACTGGCAGCGGAGGTGATTCTGTGTACAAGTGAGCATTCTTTTACGGAAACTCTCACTATATGTATTTATGTTTCTAAGCTCCGCGCGGTAGAATTTGGCCATTTGTGTCCAATTTTTACTTCAATCTAGGGTGGTGTTACTACTATCAAAGATATGTCTGTCAACTGAATCTTGTTTCTCCAGGTTCCTTTATGGTGATCAAGCTCGATTTTTCAACGATGAGATCCGTCCGGAACTGAGGCATTCAAAAACTGGCACTATTGCTATGGCAAGTGCTGGTGAGAATTGCAATGCCTCACAGGTACAATAATACACCACTACTGATCATTCATTTCTGATGGCCTTCGATGCTGATTTTAACCTTTAAATCGTTATTTGTGTTTTTAGTTCTACTTCACCTTGCGTGATGACATCGACTACCTTGACGATAAGCACACCGTAAGTAGTACCTTAATTCACTGTTTTTCCCGGATGGATGGGAGGCTGGTAATTGCTTTATCTTTAATGAGTACATCTCTTTGTTCTGTCAATTGCAGATCTTTGGGCAAGTTGCTGAAGGTGTAGGTTTTGAGACACTGACAAAGATAAATGAAGCATATGTTGATGAGAAAGGAAGACCATTTAAGGACATAAGGTGGAATATTTCTTCACACCTTTGGTAAACTGCATATTTAGGGCATATCTACCAAAGAACAGGGCAGTTTGGTTTGATGCCCTAGAGAGCAGAAAGTTTGCCAGCCTTCTTAAATTATGGCTGCTTAATTTCTCTTGTCCCTGTTTGATTTGATGCAAAATGTTGTTGAGGTTATGTTCTGGTTGTCTCCCAGTTCATTTTTGGAGACAAATATTGCCAAAATTTGAGCTGCAAATTTTGATCTATATAAAATTTGGCTTGGTTTCCATGCGCTCCTTTTGGGCACAACCAATCAGGATATTTTTTTGCACAACTTATTTGCTTTCTTTGTTTCTGCCTGCTCACTGTTTGCCAATTATCATTATGCAGGATTAAACACACATACATCTTGGATGATCCTTTTGATGATCCTCCTCAACTTGCTGAACTTATTCCTGAGAATTCTCCGTTAGGAAAGCCACACGATGAGGTAATTTGAGTCATGACATTCGTATATACCGAGTTATTCTACATACAAAATGGACATTTTAGTCTTCTAGACCTATAAAAGAGCTTATGTTAACGCCATATGATGCCCTCTCCTCTCTTGATGTGAATATGTCATGTTCTTCCTGTTGCAAATACACAGGTTGCAGAAGATCGCCTAGAAGATAGCTGGGTCCCTTTAGATGAAACAGTGGATCCTGGTCAGCTTGAGGAGATGATCCGCTCTAAAGAAGCACATGCTAATGCAGTGATCCTTGAGAGCGTACGTCCTGGTGCCATATCAAAGTCATCAGCTTACTCATAAATACTCTTAGTTACTCATGGTGTTCATGACTGATGAAACACCTGTTGTTCAGGTTGGAGACATTCCAGATGCTGAGGTCAAACCACCAGACAATGTCTTATTTGTTTGTAAACTCAATCCAGTGACACAGGTTAGTATTAGTTCGTCACCGTTTGCCTAGTTTTCGGCTTCTTTAGACCTTTATTTTATTTTATCGTCGTGCTCTGCTGGCATCTTGGAACACATAGCACTGCCGCATGTGTTCAGATTTTTTTATACTGTTGTGATTTAGTTGCTAACAATTTTAGACGTCCTAAATGAAATTGTTAATTTTCCCCTTTATCTTAATTATGTTTCTGGATAAGTAATCTTGCTACTTCAATTATTGCAGGATGAAGATTTGTATACAATCTTCTCGCGTTTTGGATCTGTGACATCGTGAGTGCCTTTGATAACTTCAGTTGACATGTGCATCTCATCGTTTATGCTCTCCTTTAACTCCACATCCCTTGGTTGCAGAGCTGAAATAATTCGTGACTTCAAGACGGGAGATAGCTTATGCTATGCTTTTATTGGTATGCTTATTCTCTAAAACTTTTGTACTACAGTGATATCAGATATGCCGTGAGGAAGATATTGAATAGAAATATCAATGTTTTATTTATGTAGGGAATTTTGATTCCAGTTTGTTCGTCAGATATGCTTGCGATATAGACATATAGTTGATGTTGTATGCACGTTTGAGTTTCAAATATTACTAGTAATGCATACAATTTGCATAATCTAGTCTGCTAACAAACTGGAAAAGGGACAAAATGTGTGTTGGACTAGCAGCAGCGGGGGTCCAAACAGAGTGAGATGTATGCATGTTTGAGTTTCGAATTTACTAGCTACAATCACATCATGTAACTGATAATGGTAAATGTCCAAAATGTGAACAGAGGGAGGTTATGAGTCTAATAGGGAGCACTATCGTATTAGGGATGTATATGATTATGGGAAATGCTATTTCATAATCAACCACATATGAATAATTCTATTTCCCGACAGCCATCCCACCTGGCTATCTTCTCCAACCTGTCTACCCATCTCCCTACAGCCATCCCACCTGGCTATCCCCAGCAAAGTTAGTTGTTGCGAATCAAGGTTCAGAACAAAATTCACCAACATGCAACTGTGATGTTGCTTGATGCCCAATAACTAATGTGAGGTGTAAAAAGAGGAAATAATGAACATTAAAATATATTAGCTATTTTGCACACCTTCAGTATAATGGCTTCTGTTTTAATAATAAAATGGGAGTCTTAGATGCATAGAAGGTTTTAGATGGCACAATTGTTGTCTCAAGGTCAGTTTTGGTATAGTAGAAAGGCTATAAGTGTTGTGTACCAATATATCTTGTCAATACTTTGTATTTCCGCTGTATTAATTATTGGAGCTGCATTTTCTAATAGAATATTCTAACTGTTTCACTTTCAAAAGATAAAATTCTAACAGTTTCTCTTGATGATATCCTCTTAGAATTTGAGGCAAAGGAGGCATGTGAACGTGCATTTTTCAAGGTTAGTATCCTACCTGGGTTCATGTAATTACACTTAGCAGATCCTTCTATCATAATTGTCCACTAAGTCACATTTTTCACTTCTTGTTTGTGCGCTATTGTACTGTCAGTTACTCTTCAATGAAGAGTGTCATAATATAGTTAGTGCTTTGATAATTCATTGTTGTCTTAAAATATTTAATTATGACCTGGAATAATGTTGATTGTCGTTATTTCTTCATTTAGCAATATATAAAGGACATTGCTTACTCAAAGGTATGCCTGCAGATGGACAATTGTCTAATTGATGATCGGAGGATCCATGTTGATTTTAGTCAAAGTGTTTCAAAACTGTGGGGTCAATTTAGACAAAGCAAACAAAATGCAAAGAAAGGTAAAGGGTCTTGACCTCATGTCCTTTTCCACAACATTTATTTTTGCAAAATGTGTACTCTCTTTATGGTAGACAAGGCTTAATATTTAGCTGGGTATGTGTACTACTACACCCTGGACAGTAGACATTAGATGAGAATAGATTATGTGCTCTACAACATCCAGAGAGAAATGTGAATTCATTTGGAAAAAACTTCTGAAATGTGAACAAAGCATTCTTGGCTACTGGGATATGTACCGTGAAATGTGAACTCTACTCCTGGCCTAATTCTAATTCCTAAGAAGGATCATATAAGACTTATTTAATTACAATTTATTTTGGTGGAAGTGGAGCATAGTCGCGGATGTAACAGTTCCTTGCAACCAAGTATACCATTATCAATACTTTATTAAGTTCGTTAGAAATAGCTTCTGGAGCATGGTGAAGATGTCAGGAGAGGTGCCTGGAATTTATTTAGTGATGATAATAGTTTCTATTAGATTGGCAAGAGTTTTGTTAGCCAATGGGAAATGTGAACTACAGGTTGCCACACATTTTTTTGCCACACCCCAAGTTAGGCAAGTTGTCATGTGTTTAGTCACCTGTTTGGTTTATAGCTGCACATCCTGCAAGATTCTTTCGCCCCCACCAGGGTCCCACATGTCAAACTCAGAAAAGTATTGCAAGTTCATACACTCACCAAAGCGTGCTCCAACTTTGATACATGCCCTTCATGTTCAAGCATCTTGTAGAAACTCAAACGGAAATTATATGATACTGTTATTTCTTATTGCAGATGGCTGCTTCAAGTGTGGTGCTCCAAATCACATTGCCCGGGATTGTGATCAGGATGCTGAGCAGAAAACCAAAGGCCCAAATTATGTTCTGAAAGATGAAAATACTCAGCGAGGCGTGAATAACCGTCGAAGGTCACTCTCCATCTCCTCTGTTCCAATTTTTTTTTGACAGCATTGTTACATGCTCTGACAATGTACTCCCATGTTGCAGTTACGATATGGTCTTTGAGGATGATGCTGCTCATCAGAAAACTGACCGAAGAAAGATTCAAAAGGCAGATGACCGGAGATCAGACCTACCACCTCGTGCTGATCGGGATAGGAACAGCCGGGAGAAAACTCAGAGCGAGGAGAAAAGAAACAGGCAAGGTAAAGAAGATGATATGAGCCGCCAAGACCGAGGGGGCCGGCGGCAAGATGACTACCCCAATTACAACAGATCTGGTGATCGAAGCTCTGGTAGGCACGGCGACCGTGACTACAGCAGCAAGCAGCAGAGCAGGAGCAGAAACAGGGATGACGATGAAGAGTATAAACGGAGATCAGGAGTCGGTCGACATGACAGGGATAAGCACGATGGCGAGCGGCGCCACAGGGAAGACGATGACCGTGGAAAGGACGATCGTCACAAGAGAGACAACCGTGACCGCAGGGCACGGAGCCCTGATATTGATAGACATAGAAGAGAAGACGCTGGACATGGACATCGTGATAGGCAAAGGGAAAAGCGGCACCGAGACGATAGATAGGCTGCTATATCAGTTGTCAGTTTTGCCTGGCCTGTTTTCCACTTACACTTGAGTTTATGTTGTAGGCCAAAAAGTGTAGCTCAAAATCAAATAGGTGTAGACTGTATACAGGAGCTTCGAAAGTTTTCTTCACATAATCATCTCTAAATGACATAATTTTTTGTTTTTTTAATCGGACCAGCTGGTTGTTGTGTTTAACTGTTTATTATACTCTTCTCCCGCCTACTCTGGTGATCTCACATTCTATGGCAGTACTACAGTTAATCATCTGCACCGAACAATTCAAATTGTTTCTGCCAATGTTGGCTTCAGCTTTATTTTTGTTTCTGCTGAGAGGAATCTTTTTTTTTGTCAGTTAAATGACAACTTATAACATGCTAAAACCTCTTTTGCATGTTATAAGAGGGAATCTTGCATGCTAGATTTATTTTTAGGATGCGGCATGGATAAAAAATAAACACACAATGGGCTGCAGGTCATAAAGGCCAGGCCAACAGCAACAGGCTCTAGGCTTTACATACGCTGAGGCCCATGCGGTAGGTTGTTGGTTTACTGCAAGGCAGAGCTCCGTGGTTTAGACGAGACGTTGGAATAGTCCCACATCGCTCGCCTAAGAAGAGCCGCACTCACCGACTGCTACTTATAGGCCGCCCCCTTCACAGATTAAACTCAAGCAGCTGCGTGGTGAGGACAAAGCGAACTATTCTTTCGCCTTTTACTAAAGAATACCGTGTCCGCGCCACACTTGTGCAGCATACTCTAATTTTTTAAAGGTGGCCTTTTCTTTGAGAAGGTCCCCAACAAGTCCAATTTTAAAAAATTAATTTGTGCACTACATGCATTTGGTTTAGAATATACCGTGTTTTCCACATCTTACGTGAATGAGCAATGGGCCTCCCATTGAATTCTTGAACGACCGATAAGTTTTTTTTGCCGTAGCCCAAATTTATACTTTTTAATCGACTTGTGGATATTATGTTGTCATACATGTATGCTCTTTTTGTTAGCCTTTGTTTGACGACGATGAAATCTCTAGTGTTCCTTTAGCCAAATTGAATGATTTTTTTCGAAGTCATGGCCTCTGCATTGATAGATGCATGTGGCCTTTTCATCAATTTATTAGAGTAAATAGTTTACAAAAATGTTACATCACAGGTAGACATGTATAAACCATCTAAACACTAAAGAAAACTTGGAATGTCTCTGCATTAGCATGGTATTCCGTGATCAAAACGCCAGTTGCATTGGCTGTATAAGTCTCGTGCAACCGACTCCGGCCGGATGCATCCAGTATCTAAAGCCTAATGCTTCTCCAAAGGCTAAAGGAAGGACTACACAGTGTGTAGCCAGTGGGATATCCTACATAAAGCAAGTAGTTTTGGCTCTGTTAAAGATATAGGCCCAGTTCTTTTTGGGGCTTCTCCGAGAAGCCGCCCTCTCCCAGCTTCCTGAGGAAGCCGGTCTAAAAAAATTACGATGCTTCCAAAATAGTTAAGGCTAAACAAATTTGGAAGCCTCGCATTTTTTTTGAACCAGCTTCCCCAGAAAGCTGGGGGTAGGGCAGCTTCTGGAAGAAGCCACCAAAAAAACTGGGCCATAGTCAATTTGTATGTTCCATAAGGCCCAAAGTAAGCACA
The DNA here is from genome assembly GCA_916181665.1 of Avena sativa. Taxonomy (NCBI): domain Eukaryota; kingdom Viridiplantae; phylum Streptophyta; class Magnoliopsida; order Poales; family Poaceae; genus Avena; species Avena sativa. Next base: position 477,863,535 of record OV702299.1, on the reverse strand, counting down.
TAAACCGACTCGGATTTGAACTTTATCCTTTTGTGACACTCCCATCAGCCAATTCCCAAACAAATTGTTAATACTAGTAGGAGTAATATTAAAGGCCATATGCACAAGGTGCCACTTCTACTTTTGCAAGAGGACATGACAGAAACAAGTGTTGTATTGATTCATATTGAGAATAAAAACAACATTTTTTACACCCTTGCCAATTTCTTTTACCAAGTTTTCTTTTGTGAGTAGCACCTTGCATTGTAAGAACCACATAAAAATTCTGATTCTAATGATGTCTCCAATATTCTTTTTATAAAGGAGATGCTATATATTTTATTTTATAAACTTACAATGGCAACAATAAAATTCCTCTACACCCAACGGATAGCGACAATAGTAAGATTTTAACTAATTGAGTTTTTGTATGCTATATTAAATAAGAATATAAAATCAAGTATTTCTTCTTTAATAGTATTGTAAAATGAGAAGCAAAGATATACTTATGAACTTGATGAAGATAACATAACAAGAGTAGAGAAAACCGTGCTTTGGCTGCATAGCATAACATAAACTAAATTCCATAAATCGTGCATACACAAAATAAATTGTTGTATCAACCAACACGTGACACGTGGATGACACAATTAAAAGATAGCTTTAGGAAGAAAATTGGTTTGATACGTTACAAATAAAGCCACCAAAGAAACAAAATTTGGAGATCAATGATGAAAGATCACGAATGCCGCCTAGAGGGAGGGTGAATATGCGGTTAAAAACTTTTACGAGATGTGCTTAACAAAGACAGAATAAAAATAGCGTTTTATTTTGTGAAGCACAAATCCTATATATACTATGGTTCACCTATGTGCACCAACAACTTATGCTAAGTAAGACAAGTAACAATGTGATAGCAAGATAGATTACTTAAAGCACGAAGGCTATCACAATGTAAAATGCATAAGTAAAGAGCTTGGGTATAGAGATAATCGAGACACGCAGGGACGACAACATTTTACCGAGTTCCTTCCTACAAGGAAGTACATCTCGTTGGAGGAGTGGACGGTACAAATACCACCAACACCACAAGATGCCTCACCTTATTCTCCCGAGCACACCCGCCACACGGCAAGCACCCGATCCACTATGGGACACTTGAGGGAGGTCACCAAACCCATACAAGATTGGGGAAATCTTCACAACTTAATTGGAGGCTCCCAATAATCACCACCAAGACCACTAACTTGAGGATAGCTCCACAACTTAATTGAAGGCCCCAAGAACACACCACAAAGGCCACCCACCGTCTACGGTTCCAAGAACCCAAGATGAACAAGCTTCTTGATTTCACCAACCAAATCCTCCGAGGAGAACTCAAACCGAAGCACCTAATACAAATGGCAAGAAACACAAGTTCTCAAATCCTTCTCTCTCAAATTCCAACTAAGCTAAAAAATCTTATGGGGGAATAAGAGAGGAAGAACAAAGAGGAGAAACACCAAATTGCTCCAAGATATTGATCCAATGGGTTCCCCTCACTTAGAGGAGATATGGATTGGTGGAAATGTGGATCTAGATCTCCTCTCTCTTTTCCCTCAAGAATATGCAAGAATCATTGGAGGATTAGAGAGAAAGGGAAAGCACTTCAAGGTAAACAATGGAGGAGAGAGAATGAGAAGAAGCCACCAGCCCCTTGGGGGAGAAGGGGGACTTTTATAGGTTCCCCATGAAATATAGCCGTTATTGGGCACTTAAAACGGAGTTTTCGGGGCCTAAACCTTGGAGTCTCCGGCCCTAGAACATCTAGGTCGAGGGGATACAGAGCTGCAAGCTCCTGCTGTCTGTTCGAAGACTTTTCGGGTCGAAAATTCTGCCCGGGCCGGAGATTCCGCTCCCCAAGACCGGAGTCTCCGCCCTCATGAAAACTGATAGAAACATCAACACCAAAACGACCATAACTTTTGAATCCGGACTCCGATTTTGATGATCTTGGGATCGTTTTGAAGAGGACAACAAGCTCTAGAATATTATGCAGGGAACCATCATAGCCCAGAAAGGTAGGATAGAACCAAATGATAAAATGTTTAACCTATCTATAAAAGACAAACCGATAAAACCTCCAACACCGAAAACGCAATAGAAAATGCATATGGAATATGTTTTCAATGAACTAGGGATTGTCATGGAGATTAATACAAGCTCTAAATCCTCTCATCAATAAGAACCAAGAAGTATGATGCCAAGTATTCAAAGGTTTGAGCTCTCTTCGAAAGATATGATCAAGTTACTCACTTGAGAGCCTCTCTTGATAGTACGATTATCTATCCTATAAACCGGTCTCCCAACTAACAACATGAGACCAGCAAAAGGTAAAAACTATCAAGATCATACCTTTTCCTTGAGAATTCCACTTGAGCTTGATGTATATGATCTTGTCCTTCTCAAGATGGAAATTTTTTCTTGATTGCTCTTTCTTGCGCTTGCTTGATAAAGACTTGCAAATTTATCCCCCATACACCATGGGGAAACCACTTCTTTGAACTTGTCTTCATCAATCCATGATCACTGAGGATGGGAAGTTTTAAGCATTATATATCCTAGAGATGGAGCATCTTGAGCTTAACTTCATTTCTTCTAACTCTATTAGGATGATGTCTTGAAGATACACATGAGGAACTCTATCTTCTTCGACACACTCTTCATCTTGTTTTCTTTTCTCCTTCTTGTTGTTGTTCTTCTCATTCTACTTGATTCCAATAGGCCCAAAGCCCTTGGATATTGCTTATTCTTCTTCACCCTTGAAGCCAACATATTATCCAATAGATGCAAATGGACAATTCCTACAAGTGCAACTCAATGCAAACATTAGTCCATAAAGATCGTCATTAATTACCAAAACCACACATGGGGGCCCACACGATCTTTCAATCTCCCCAATTTTGGTAATTGATGACAATCCCTTTGAGAGGGTTTATACAAGGAATTTTAACGAATAAAATGATAGCACCAATATCAAATACTACACAAGTATGTGATATTGGTACCACCACAATATATAGAGAAAACTCCCCCGCAATCTATGCATGTGTGATGAACTTGAATTTCATTACATATATTTCCAATCATTATAATTGGTGGAGTTTCCTATATGTATAGCACATGCTAAGAAACAACAAAGATGCAAGAGCATGAAAGAAAAATGCTTAAGAACAAACTCAAAGCATAAACCAACTTCCCTTAAACCCTCTAAAACTTCTCCCCCATTGGCATCGGTTGCCGAAATGGGTGAAAAGTTATAGAAGGCCAATATAGTGATAATTGCTCCAAAGGTGTGCATTCACACATATCCAATGGTGAATACTTGGGAGGAAGTAGAACTATATTGAGGACCCAAAGATTGCCAAAGAAATAAAATGAAAGAAGCATCAACAAATGATGCAAGCAATCACAAGATCCGACAAACCAATTGAAAACAACAAATGAGACCAAATGGAAACAACAAGATATTATGATACGAGCAAAAGAGTGTTTTAAATGAAAATAGAAATATCCCCAAGATTTTTGCCCAAATTAGAATAATTATATTAGAATACACAATGCACAAACATGGAATCCTCGCTCCCCCATAAGAATTTAAAACAGAACAAATGAGAAAGAAGACAAATGAGCATTATTAAATGAATTAGAGGAGATCCCCAAAGATTATGCACCAATTATGATAATTGTATTTGGGAACAAAGTGCATAGTCATGGAATCCTCACTCATACAAATTCATTTAACAATACAAGGCATGAGAGAACAAATATGAGTGCCCGAAGATGCAAACATAAGAGACAAGCACTCATTGGCAAATAAATTTGGAAGCCACTGAAGCATAAAAAAGAAATAGAAAGGTGGTCTCCAAGGAATAAAATCTCAACTAAAATTATATTCTCTTATGTGTATAAGTTTCTAAGTGGAAAACATCACAAATACATATGCCCACGAGGAAACAAGCACACACAAATAAGATATACAAGAAGTCACATGAAAAGCAAAATGAAGTCATAGCATATACCAATAAGATTTTTTGCTTGAAAGCATGTCCAAAGGCACAATTTTATCTTATTGTTCATTCATGAGCTTCAAACACCAACACACCACATAAATTACAACTATTACCAAGGGAAAAGGATATAGTTGGAATATATGGAGAAAGTCAACAAGTATCACAAAGAAAAAAACAACTTGCAAATTTCACTATTGCACATGAGAGAAATTGAGGAAAAGATAGGCAATAAATTTTTTAGATTGACATATTTGGGATTGGTGAATCATATGCATGATTTTGTATAGTCCCAATTATATGCACTCATCTCAACTTACACACATTTGCAATAGGGAGTTCTCTTCAAACCAAAGCTAGAACCACAACAAATACAAATACGAAAATTCATGCTAGAAGGCAACCCACAAACGGTTGGAAGCAAGATATATGAGCATGAGAAAGTGATACTTGTTACCAAGATATCATTGATAGGATATAGTAGATACGAGTTCATCGAACATCCTATAGCTTGCCTCCAAGTTTCGTGGACGCACCACTTCTTCAAAATTGAGATACAATCATCAATATATCTCCAATGTACCTAAACACGTTTAAGTACAAAATGGTCCCCAAAAATATTGGGTCCAACGTAGTTAGAGAAAATACAATACATATGAGAGACTCCACATAAATATGTGCATATTGATATGAAATTGGATTCATACACATCTTAGACAATGGGATTTGGTGGAGTTTCCCCTATATATTGGATCAAATAATGCGAGCATGCTATAAAATAAACATGTAATAAATATGCATGCACGAGGCTTTCAATGACCAAAAAGGAGATACAATCTGAACAAAAACACCAAGTAGGCAGAGATGGCACACACAAGAGTATGACATGACAAAAGGTGTCCAAATTGTATTAAAGAACTAATTCAACACATGAAAGATCACAAGTTCAACAAATGACCTAGACAAAATCCAAAAAGAAAAAGATAGACATGAACACAAAAGCTCAAGGAATTATCTCATTATAAAAGATCAAATCAAGAAACAAGGAATGAGACAAAACCAACTCCCAAAAGAGAAATGTTCCAACAAATAAACCAAAATCTCCACACTTTTCATGATGACACAAAATACCAAAAACAAAAATACGAACTTCCAAGCACATAAAACATGATATGAAACAAAAAATAAGCATAAATAGGAGTGTTCTAAATAGTATAGGAGAGCTTACCCATAAGTAGTACATTATATAGAATTTTGCTTCGGAATGCAAAATGCACACAAATGAGATCATCACTACTACCTACATTAAATGAAACACAAATGGATACCAATAAAATAAGAAGATCCATAAGAGGCAAGGAAAGCTTGGGAGACAACACAAAACATTTTATTAGCAAGAGATAGTACAAAATTAAGCAAATTACAAATTGAATATGATCAATAAATTCATCCATAAATCTAGTACTAATTGTCCAAGGATAAGAAGCATTGGAAATAATCTTCTGAGGTAGTTCACACGGATATCCAAGATCATATTCACACAAAGAAGCATATAACAAAGTATAAGAATTAAGCTTGATGCTCTAAAAGAGATTTTTGGTAGCTTCCAATAGTCACACAATCACTAGTGATTAGAGTAACTTGAAGCTAATGGTTTCCATGAGGATATATAGATCCAAATATGAGAAAACACATAGCAAGAAACACTCTCACAAACAAGATAAAAAAGATGAGCAATAAAGGCATTCAAGCAAATTTGAACTTGTTTGAGCAAATATGTCACATAGGAGCTAGATAATTATCAATATCAATTCTAAGTGACACAATCTCGAATTTTCACATTATCTAGGCATGTAATATGCACTAAGCATATGACTCCCCCATAATGTGATGCAACCATAAATCTCAACACGAGGTAAAATAATCAAAATAGAGATAATTAATGGACATTATAGAACTTGAATTTCTCATGATAAACATACCAAATATAGACTAGATAATATTGAAATATTAATACTAGGTGGTATTCCTTATGTACACACATTTTTAGAATTGTGGAATTCCCAAGCATAACACTCCCCCAAAATGGGATAGTCCATTAATCTCTCACAATAGTCAAATAAGATACCAAATATAATCAAGAAAGGCTCCAACGCAAGAAAAACACATACACGGTGTGCTTCCCAACATACACAAATATACTTTACAACTCAAGATAATTGCGTGGAAGTCACAACATGTACAAAAGCATGCAAGGAAAAAACTAACACATGCACAAGGGGGCTAGTAACTTTCAATGTAATTATTTAAGCACATGTTACCACAATGAGTAACATTGGAAATATGATAGAGGCAATATAATCCACATGACTTGGTTTGACAAAAATAATAGATGAAGATCCCTCAATTCTTCATGATGTAGCCAAGTCTCCAATGCCCTCCAACCACACCTATTGATCAAGTTTTGGCTTGTTGGTCCCCAACCAAGTTGGCTCCTAAGAAGTTAGTCACAATAGGCTTGGCAACCAAATGGTTCTTTTCTTGACACCACATTAGGCACCAAAAAGTTTGGCAAACACATTGCCAACCTCATCCTTATGAAGAGAATAAGCATCATCAATCATGATAGGGTTGGATGAGGAGTTACCAATGGTGCATGAGGAAGAAATGTGCCCTTTCTCACAGAAAATGTAGCAAGTTCTTCTCTTGCCATATTTCATTTTGGGTGAAGCAACAAATTTAGGAAGAGCTTGAGTCTTCTTGGGAGGAGGCCCATCTCTAACAAGAGGTAGATCTTGAGGCCGCTTCCCTTGTTGCTTCTTGCTAAGGGGCTTCTTCTTTAATGGGAAAAACTTGACATGATGGCCTTCTTCCTTGCACTTGAAGCGAACAATGTTTCCGGATTCTTGACTTGATCTTAGCCATTCTTCTTGTTGCCCTTGTGCTTAAACTTGATAGTGGCCTTGTTCTTGATATTGGAGTTGAATCCAAGCCCACTCTTGTTATTGGGGGATTTTTGCACACTCAAGATGTTGTTGAGTGTGTCCTTACCTTTATGACCCTTTTCAAGTCATTATTCAAAGAAGTGACTTGAGCCTTGAGCTCTTTAATTTCCTCTACATGGTTAGTGTGAACAACTATACTAGAGGAAGTAGATGCTACATTGTTAGAGCAACAAGGCACGTAATGTAATTCATTACAAGATGTATCAATGGAATGAGTGGATGAATTACAAGTACTAGCACATGGCAATATGACACTTGGAGTAGATATAGTGCTAATGTCCACATGAGGCCAACTAGATATTACCTTTTACACAATGGCCTCATGAGCTAAGTTTAGCCTACCATGGGAGACTAGAAGATCCCCATGCAAGATTGATATCTTAACATGACTTTCTTATTATTTCCCGCAGTTTCTAGTTAGCAAAGCAAGTTGAGCCTTTAGCTCAACATTCTCCTTCAAGATAGATGCTTCACAAGAAATAGAGTTAGTAGCACAAGCATCATCATTTATTGCAAGAGGTGAGGGCAACTTGGCAAGCTCTTTTGAATATGAAGCTTTAAGTTGCTCATGCGAATCGCTGAGTTTGATGAGCTTACTCTTAACAGCCCGAGAGCCATTTTCAAGGTGCTTAAAATCCTCAACAAGTTTAGCATGGGCAACTACAAGTTCATCATTTTTAGTTTTGAAGGTGTTTGCCACCAGAAGTTCTCTATCATGGTTTTCCTTCACTATAGATAACTCTAGAGTAAAAGTCTCCTCAAGAGATTCCTTGGTGGATTGTTCTTCTTCAAGAGAGCCTTTTAGATAAGCAATCTTGTTAGCATACTCACACTCATGTTCATACTTTTGAGAAATAATATTTTCTTGCTCCTCAATAATTTTCTTGCCTTCAATAGCACAAGTCAAAATTTCAACAAATTTGGAGGAAGCAATTTTATTTATATGAAAGAGCGGGAAAGACAATCTCTCCCATCTCTTGAATAGAGGCAATATTATAATCAACTAGATGATCATCATAATTATCATTCTCAACCTCATCATCAACATCAACAGCATCATGGGAAACAATGGGATCCAAAGAGGTTACCTTTGTCCCCTTAGCCATAATGCATATGTGAGAACCGGAAGAAGGTGATGATGATATTGCACTTGTAGCTCTATTCAAGACCTTGTCTTGGCCCATAGAATCTTTGTTTGCATCTACATGGTTAGCAACACAAGCACTAGAGGAAATAGAAGCATTTTTTATCATGGCAACAAGACAACACAAGCATATCATCATAAGATTTATTCAAGGCATTTCTACATGATATGCAAGGACTATCAACACAAGCATGTAAGGAGTTTTGAGTGCTAGAAGTGTTAAGGTCCAAAGGTAGATCATTACAACTAGATAGAGATGAATTATTACAAATAGTTGTAGGGGTTCGTAGCATGGAAAACAAAAAATTTGTACCGCATGCACACAAACAAGCCAAGATCTATCTACTAGATTGTAGCAACGAGTCAATTAGAGTACTCATCCTCGAAGATTCCAAAGCGGTTAACGAGAGCAGATTCTCGTGGGTGATGTAGTCGTACACTTGCCGATCTCAAGATCGCGTAGACGATCCTTCCGGTGCTGCGTTCCGGCAACAGTTCTACAGTCGGTCACACGTTCGGTACCCGATGAAGACCTTCCTCTCCCTTGTTCCAGCAGGCAGTGGAGGTTGTAGTTCTCCCCTCGTGATTCTGGCAGCATGACGGCGTGGTGTCGGAAGTAGAGGGAAGATCCCGCAGGGCTTCGCCTAAGCCGGTGCGAGTTATGGTGGATCTAGGGTTTTCCGGCGATCTAGGTTTAGAAGGCCAGAGTGGAGGAGGAGGAGTCGGCGGTGGCTAGGGCAACGACGATGGGCCGACGGCGGCGGCTAGGCGGCGACGACGCACGGGATGGAGGGATGACTCTTGTGTTGTTTGGGACAACCCTCCCCTTCTATTTATGAGAGGGGGGCAGCCTTGGGAGGGGAGGGTTTGAATCCAAACCCAAACCCAAGTTGGATTGAAGGAAGGACTCTTTCCTTCTTCCACTAGGAAACCATTGTTCCAGTTTGACTTTTTAAACCTCCCATTTGACTTTCAATTTAGAGCTTTAATTCTCTCTTGCAAATGCCCAAACCAAGTGACCTAGGATATGATCCAATCATTCCACTTACCCACGACACATTCATGGACCATTCCCCTTCCGCTCCGGTGAACCTTCTAGACCCTTCAAGAACCTCTCTGATGAAAACATCGAAATCATTCCCGAACTCCGGAATCAGACTTTCCTTATATGAATCTCATTATCCGGACCATTCCGGATCTCCTCGTGATATCCCGGATCCCATCCGAGACTCCGAACAACATTCGGTATCCCTACTTTCATTCCATATCTACTAAACAACATCGAATCCTTAAGTGTGTCTCCCTACGGTTCGTGAATTATGCGGACATGACCGAGACACTTCTCCAATCAATAACCAATAGAGGAATCTGGAGATTCATATGGCTCTCAAATATTTCTAAGATTACTTTGCGATCGAATGAACCACTTACATACAATACCAATTTCCCTTTGTCTCGCGATAGTTTACTTATCCGAGGTTTGATTGTCGGTATCTCTGCATACCTAGTTCAACCTCGTTACCGATAAGTACTCTTTGCTCGTTCCCGTGATATGTGATCCCTTGTGAGCCAGTCACATGCTTGCAAGCCAATTGGATGACATTCCACCGAGAGGGCCCAGAGTATATCTATCCGTCATATGGATGAACAAATCCCACTCTTGATCCATGTTCCTCAACACATACTTTCCCAACACTCAATGCCACCTTTATAGCCACTCAGTTACGGTGTGGTGTTTGATGTCATCAAAGCATCCTTCCGGTGATGGTGATTAGCATGATCTCATGGTTGAAGGAATTAGGTTACTATGTATCAGAAAGCTTATAGCAAATGAACTATTGAAATGACTTGATCTTTATGCTACGCTTATCTATAGGAGTATGCCCATCATACCATTCTCCTAATGATATGATCTCGTTGTTAATAACATCTCAATGTTCATGATCGAGAAACCACGATCATCTATTAACCAACAAGCTAGTATTACAAAGAGGCTTTACCAGGGACTCTAATTTAGTTTACAAATCACACACGTATTAATGTTTTCGGTTAATACTATTATAGCATGAATGTAAACATTTATCATAAACACAAAGATATAATAATGACCACTTTTATTATTGCCTCTAGGGCATATCTCCAACAATAGTAAGCATACTATCCATATTGCAATTTATATCACCACTCACCATATCATTACCTTGTGTAAAGTCACATGTTGGTGAAGTGGTAGAAGATGAGAACTCATCACAGCCGAAGGTGGAGGGAAACAATAATCCTCAATAATGTTGGACTCACTATATTTATCTTGAAGCTTGGTCCATATCTCATGAGCACTCGTATAAGGCATGATTGAATAAATAACTATATTGCTCACAACAAGTAAAAAGACTTTAATAGCTTGAGCATCTATATAAGAGTTAATCTTCTCCTCTAAAGATTCGTTTTGGGGATCCATAGGAGGAGAAAAACCCATATATAGAATTCCCTCAATAGATGGGTATATGCCCCGGAAATAATCAAGCATGCTATATTTCCAAACATCATAATTTGTGCCATCGAATATATAAAAGGAATCGTGCACTACTCCCCTAGTCGACATCGTTACTCTCAAGGCGGTGAAGCCTAAAAGTGAGAGACCTTGATCTGGTACCAATTGAAAGATCACAAATGCCGCCTAGAGGGGGGTGGGGGGGTGAATAGGCGGTTAAAAGCTTTTACGAGATGGGCTTAACAAAGGCGGAATAAAACGAGCGTTTTATTTTGTGAAGCACAAATCCTATATATACTATGGTTCACCTATGTGCACCAACAACTTATGCTAAGCAAGACAAGCAACAATGTGACAGAAATATAGATTACTTAAAGCACGAAGGCAATCACAATGTAAAGTGCATACGTAAGAGCTCGGGTATAGAGATAACCGAGGCACGCGAAGACGACGATATTTTACCGAGTTCCTTCCTACAAGGAAGTACGTCTCGTTGGAGGGGTGGGCGGTACAAAGACCACCAACACCACAAGAGGCCTCACCTTATTCTCCCGAGCACACCTGCCACACGGCAAGCACCCGATCCACTATGGGACACTTGAGGGCGGTCACCAAACCCATACAAGATTGGGGAAATCTCCACAACTTTATTGGAGGCTCCCAATAATCATCACCAAGGCCACTAACTTGAGGACAACTCCACAACTTAATTGGAGGCCCCAAGAACACACCACAAAGGCCACCCACCGTCTACGGTTCCAAGAACCCAAGATGAACAAGCTTCTTGATTTCACCAACCAAATCCTCCAAGGAGAACTCAAACTAAAGCACCTAATACAAATGGCAAGAACACAAGTTCTCAAATCCTTATCTCTCAAATTCCAACTAAGCTACAAAATCTTATGGGGGAATAAGAGAGGAAGAACAAAGAGGAGAAACACCAAATTAATCCAAGATCTTGATCCAATGGGTTCCCCTCACTTAGATGAGAGATGGATTAGTGGAAATGTGGATCTAGATCTCCTCTCTCTATTTTCCCTCAAGAATATGCAAAAATCATTGGAGGATTAGAGAGAAAGGGCAAGATCTTAAAGGTAAACAATGGAGGAGAGAGAATGGGAAGAAGCCACCAACCCCTTGGGGGAGAAGGGGGACTTTTATAGGTTCCCCATGAAATATAGCCGTTGCTGGGCATAAACCGGAGTTTCCGGGATCTAAACCTCGGAGTCTCTGGCCCTAGAACATCCAGGTCGAGGGGAGACAGAGCTACAAGCTCCTGCTGTCTGTTCAGAGACTTTTCGAGTCGAAAATTCTGCTCGGGTCGTAGATTCCGCTCCCCAAGACCGGAGTCTCCGTCCTCATGAAAACTGATAGAAACATCAACACCAAAATGGCCATAACTTTTGCATTCGGACTCCGATTTTGATGATCTTGGACTAGTTTTGAAGAGGACAACAAGCTCTACAATATTATGCAGGGAACCATCATAGTTCAGAAATGTAGGATAAAATCAAATGATGAAAGGTTTAACCTATCTATAAAAGACAAACCGATAAAACCTCCAACATCGAAAATGCAATATAAAATGCATATGAAATCCGTTTTTAATGAACTAGGGCTTGTCATGGCGATTAATACAATATCTAAATCCTCTCATGAATAAGAACCAAGAAGGATGATGCCAACTATGCAAAGGTTTGAGCTCTCTTTAAAAGATATGATCAAGTTACTCACTCGAGAGCCCCTCTTGATAGTACGATTATCTATCCTATAAACCGGTCTTCCAACTAACAACATGAGACTTGCAAAAGGTAAAACCTATCAAGATCATACCTTTTCCTTGATCATTCCAGTTGAGCTTGATGTATATGATCTTGTCCTCAAGATGGAACTTCTTTCTTGATAGCTCTTTCTTGCGCTTGCTTGACGAAGACTTGCAATTTCTCCCCATACACCATGGGAAAACCACTTATTTGAACTTGTCTTTATCAATCCATGATCACCGAGGATGGAAAGTTTTAAGCATGATATATCCTAGAGATGGAGCATCTTGAGCTTGAACTTCATTTCTTCTAACTCCATTAGGATGATTTCTTGAAGATACTCATGAGGAACTCTATCTTCTTATCCAACATACTCTTGATCTTGTTTTATTTATTATTCTTTTTGTTGTTGTCCTTCTTATTCTACTTGATCCCAATAGGCCCAAAGCCCTTGGACATTGCTTCTTATTCTTCTCCACCCTTGAATCCAACACATGCTACAAGAGATGCCTATGGACAATTTCTAAATGTGTAACTCAATGCAAATATTAATCTATAGAGATTGTCATTAATTACCTAAACCACATATGGGGGCACACATGCTCTTTCAAATGATATACCTTATCCCTTTACAATGAGGCATAGCGTAAATAGAGAAAATTTAATACATGGATACAACAGTGACAGATCTTGGGATGAATTCCAAGGGATAACAGTGAGCCTTGTTAGAGTTTTAATATTTATTTATTTATGCTATTGATCCTTTATGTTTTTCGGTTTGTGGAGTTGTACTCCCACCGTTCTCTCTCTCTCTCTCTCCCGTCTTCCTCTACGTCTCTTTATGTAAACACTACGATGGGCTTTTGCCAATATAAGTAACATGAAACTGACCAGAGACAAACTGATCATTCCTAGCCTAGAAATTTGTCATGGTATCAGATCTAGGACTTCCGATCTAGATGCTAAAAAACCTCCAGTGATGTCGCAATTCTCCCTGCCGCCGCCAAATCCTACATTCGCCGTAGTCTTCTATAGCCGCTTCCAAAACACCATAACCCACACACATCCGCCATCGCTGAAGACTCCTCTGTTGCTGTCACTAAGAAGACCCTAGATACACAAAATCCGAAACAAAGAGCCTAGACACAAGCCAAAATCATGCCGCTGACTTGACCTGCTGCAGCGCCAAAATACGTAAACAAAACATTAGAAAAATCCTGCCACCGCCGCATCCTTTTTTCTTCCGCCGCAATGTCCTCTTCGTCATCCTGCATCGCTGCACTGGCTGCTACTCTTAGAGTGCTGCCGGCCCAGATTCTCACGAGGAAAAACTCCCTCGTCTGGAAGGCCCTCGTCATCCCCGCTCTCCGTGGTGCCCGTGTGCTTAATCTTGTGAAAGTCCTTGAGGAAGGACCTGTTGGAGATATGCCCTAGAGGCAATAATAAAAGTAGTTATTATTATATCTTTGTGTTTATGATAAATGTTTATATTCATGCTATAATAGTATTAACAAGGAAACATTAATACTTGTGTGATTTGTAAACTTAATTTGAAGTCCCTAGTAAAGCCTCTATATAATACTAGCTTGTTGGTTAATAGATGATTGAGGTTTCCCTATCATGAACATTGAGATGTTATTAACAACAAGATCATATCGTTAGGAGAATGATATGATGGACATACTCCTATAGATAAGCGTAGCATAAAGATCAAGTCATATTAATAGTTCAATTGCTATATGCTTTCTGATACATAGTAATCTAATTCCTTCGACCATGAGATCATGCATATCATCTTTACCGGATGGATGCTTTGATGACATCAAAAACCACACCATAACTGGGTGGCTATAAAGGTGGCATTGAGTGTTCGGAAAGTATTGGTTGAAACACATGGATCAAGAGTGGGATTTGTCCATCCATATGACGGATAGATATACTCTGGGCCCTCTCGGTGAAATGTCATCCAATTATCTTGCAAGCATGTGACTGGCTCACAAGGGATCACATATCACGGGAACGAGAAAAGAGTACTTATCGGTAACGAGGTTGAACTAGGTATGCAGAGATACCGACGATCATAACCTCGGATAAGTAAACTATCGTGAGACAAAGGGAAATTGATATCGTATGTAAGTGGTTCATTCGATCGCAAAGTAATTGTAGAAATATGTGGGAGCCATATGAATTTCCATATTCCTCTATTGGTTATTGTTCGGAGAAGTGTCTCGATCATGTCCGCATAATTCACGAACCGTAGGGAGACACACTTAAGGATTCGACGTTGTTTGAGTAGTTATGGAATGATGAGAAAGAGACCTAATGTTGTTCGGAGTCCCGGATGGGATCCGGGATATCACGAGGAGATCCGGAATGGTCCGGATAATAAGATTCATATAAGGAAAGTCCCGTTTCGGAGTTGGGGAATGGTTCCGGTGTTTTCATCGGGAATGTTCTAGAATGTTCCGGAATGTCCGGCACTCCGGAGGGGAAGGGTACATGAATGTGTTGTATCAAGTTGGTATGATTGCATCATGTACTAAGTGTCATCGCTGTTCCAAATAAAGGATTAATTCAAATCCTAGTTTGAAAAGTCAAATAGCTAAATTGAAAAGTCAAACGGCTAAATTTGGAAAGTGGAAAAGAGGAGGAAGGGGGAAACCGAGTTGGGGAGGAGTTCCCTCCTCCAACCGGCGGCGCCCCCTCCAAGCCGAGTTGGGGAGGGACTCCTCTCCCTCCCCCTTGGTCGGCCGGCCCCTCCACCTATATAAGGAGGGGCAGGGCTCCCTCCTAGGACACACAACTTCCACGCCTCAAACCCTAGCACCTGCTGCCCACCATAGCCGCCGCCGCCCCCTAGGGTTTCTCCCCTAGCCGCCAACTTGGGCACCTCCAAGCCCTAGCCGCCGGCCCTAGCACCTCTTCCTCGGCGTGTCTAAACCCTAGAACACCGAGGGACTCTCTCATAGTCCACCATACTCGCTCCGGCTTAAGGCGAAGCCCTGCGAGATCTCCCCTCTACTTTCGGTACCACACCGTTGTGCTGCCCGAATCGCGAGGAGAGTGCTACAACCTCCGCTGCCTGCTGGAACAAGGGAGAGGAAGGTCTTCGTCGAGTACCGAACGTGTGACCGACTGCGGGAGCGCTGCCGGAACGCAGCGCCGGAAGGATCGTCTACGCGATCTTGAGATCGGGAAGAGTACGACTACATCACCCACGAGAATCCGCTCTCGTTAAACACTTTGGAATCTTCGAGGGTGAGTTATTCCATCGACTCGTTGCTACAATCTAGTAGATAGATCTTGGCTTGTTTGTTTGTATGCGGTAGAAATTTTTTGTTTTCCATGCTACGAAACCCTACAGTGGTATCAGAGCCGTGTCTATATGTAGATCTGTTGCACGAGTAGAACACAATGGTCATTGTGGGCGTTGATGCTTTTATTGTCGATTGCTTCTTGTGTACTTTGCATCTTGCGGGATGTTGGGATGAAGCGGCCGGGCTAACCTTACATGACATCGTTCATGAGACTTGCTCCACGCTTGACATGCAACTTGTATTGCATAAGTGGCTTTGCGGGTGCCTGTTTCTCCTAGCATAGTTAAGATCCAATTTACAACGGGTGATTAACAATACTAGTATCAATGTTGTGGTTCTTGTTCGTAAGTTAGAACGACACTTATTGAAAGCCCCAAACCACGTAAAACATGCAAAGAAAGTAGAGGCGTCTAACTTTGTTTTGCAGGGGTGTGCTGTGATGTGATATGGCCATGATTGTGATTATATTTGATGTATGCAATGTTCCTTATTGTAAGTTGGCAACCGGCAGGAGCCATATGGTTGTCTTTAATTTATGTTAAGACCCGCGTGTCTATTCAAAGTAGTTGTAATAGTTGAAGCTGGTGGACGACAACCATGGAGAAGCGTCATTGACCTTGATGCAATGCCGGTGATGATGTAGATCATGTTCGTGCTAGAAGATGGAGATCGGAAGCACAAAGAAGAAAGGCCATATCATATCACATATTATGAATTGCATGTGATGTTAATCCTTTATGCATCTTGTATTGCTTAGTAGACGACGGTAGCATTATAAGATGATCCCTCATGCACATGAATTTCAAGTCATAAAGTGTTCACCCTTAGTTAGCACCGTTGCTAAAGCTTGTTGTTTCGAAGCACCACGTGATGATCGGGTGTGTTAGATTCCACAAGTGTATACAACGTGAGCAAGCCAGATTTGCTCATGCGGAAACTAAGGTTTGATCTTGACGAGCCTAGCATGTACAGACATGGTCTCGGAACACGGATCACCGAAAGGTAAAGCATGAATCATATAGTAGATATGATGAACATGACGATTGTTCGCCATTGAAACTATATCAACTCTCGTGATGATCGGTGTTGATGTGGTGGATTTGGTTCGTGTGATCACTAAAACAATGTGAGGGATATTGTTTTGAGTGGGAGTTCACCTAGATTAATTTTAACATTAATTTGAACTCAATTTGTCATAAACTTAGTCTAAACTATTGCAAATATGTTTTAGATCAAAGGCAGCCCCTACCATGAATTTTAATGCGTTCCTAGAGAAAGAAAAGTTGAAAAACAATGGAAGCAACTTCGCGGATTGGTTCCGCAATTTGAGGATTGTCCTCACAGCTGGTAATTTGACCTATGTGCTGGATGCACCGCTGGGTGACCCACCTGCAGCTGATGCTTCCGATGAAGTAAAGAATGTTTACCTCACTCGGAAGACTTAGTACTCCACAGTTCAGTGTGCTATCTTGTATGGTTTAGAATCAGAGCTTCAGAAAAGGTTTGAAATTCAGACCCATATGATATTGTCGAGGATCTCAAATTGATTTTTGAGACTCATGCGGCAATTGAAAGCTATGAGGCTTCTGAAAAGTTCTTTAACTGCAAGATGGAAGAGGGCAGCTCCGTCAGCGAGCATGTGCTTAAGATGTCTAGGCACGCAAACAAACTTCAAAGCTTGGGTATTGTGATTCCTAATACGTTGGAGATTTACCGTGTCCTCCAATCACTACCACCAAGTTACAAGAACTTTGTGATGAACTACAACATGCAAAACATGAACAAGACGTTGTCAGAACTCTTTGCCATGTTGAAGTCTGCAGAAGTGGAGATCAAGAAAGAGCACCAAGTGTTGTTGGTAAATAAGACGACCAAATTCAAGAAAGGCAAGTCTAAGCAGAAGGGACACTTCAAGAAGGGCGGTAAGAAAGTTACCACGCCGACGAAGAAGACCAAGGCTGGACCTAAGCCTGATGCTGAGTGCTTTTACTGCAAGGGAGAAGGTCACTGGAAGCGGAATTGCCCAAAGTACTTGGCGGATTTGAAGAACGGCAACATCAAGAAGAAAGGTATATCTGATATACATGTTATTGATGTGTATCTCACTAGTACTCGTAGTAGTGCCTGGGTATTTGATACTGGTTTGGTTGCTCATATGTGTAACTCGAAACAGGTGCTGCAGAATAAACGGAAGCTAGCGAAGAACGAGGTGACGATGCGCGTTGGAAACGGATCAAAGGTTGATGTGATCGCGGTCGGCACGCTACCCCTTCATCTACCATCGGGATTAGTTTTATACTTAAATAATTGTTATTTGGTGCCTGCGTTAAGCATGAACATTATATCGGGATCTTGTTTATTGCGAGACGGCTACTTGTTTAAATCCGAGAATAATGGTTGTTCGATTTATATGAGTAATATGTTTTATGCACATGCACCTTTGATAGATGGTCTATTCTTATTGAATCTCGATAGTGGAAATACACATATTAATAACATTGAGGCTAAACGTTTGAAATCGAGCGATAACTCGACCTATATGTGGCACTGTCGTCTTGGTCACATTGGAGTGAAGCGTATGAAGAAACTCCATTCCGATGGACTTCTTGAATCACTGGATTTCGAATCACTTGATAAATGCGAAGCATGTCTGATGGGTAAAATGACTAAGACTCCATTTTCTGGTATGATGGAGCGAGCTACGGACTTATTGGAAATCATACATACCGATGTGTGTGGTCCAATGAGTGTAGCATCGCGCGGTGGTTATCGTTATGTTCTTACCTTCACGGATGACTTGAGTAGATATGGGTATATCTATTTCATGAAACATAAGTCCGAAACTTTCGAGAAGTTTAAGGAATTTCAAAGTGAGGTAGAGAATCAACGTAACAAGAAGATTAAATTTCTATGTTCTGATCGTGGAGGTGAATATCTAAGTTACGAGTTTGGCGAGCATTTGAAGAAATGCGGAATACTTTCGCAGTTGACACCGTCGGGAACACCACAGCGTAATGGTGTGTCCGAGCGTCGTAATCGAACTCTCTTAGATATGGTTTGTTCTATGATGTTACTTACAGATTTACCGCTATCATTTTGGGGTTATGCATTAGAAACAGCCGCATTCACTTTAAATAGGGCACCGTCTAAATCCGTTGAAACGACACCGTATGAATTATGGTTTGGGAAGAAACCTAGATTGTCGTTCCTTAAAGTTTGGGGGTGCGAAGCCTATGTAAAGAAGTTACAGCCGGACAAGCTTGAACCCAAAGCAGAAAAATGCGTCTTCATAGGATACCCGAAGGAAACTATTGGGTATACCTTCTATCATAGATCCGAAGGCAAAATCTTCGTTGCCAAGAATGGATCCTTTCTAGAGAAGGAATTTCTCTTGAAAGAAGTGACTGGAAGGAAAGTAGAACTCGACGAGGTTGTCGAACCTTCTCTCGAAATTGCGAGTAGCGCAGCACCAGAAGAAGTTCCTGTGGTGCCTGCACCAATAAGAGAGGAAGCTAATGATGATGATCATGAAACTTTGGTTGAAGTTTCTACAGAGCCTCGCAGGTCAACGAGAACTCGTACCACTCCAGATTGGTATGATCCCGTTATGAGTGTCATGTTGGTGGACAACACCAATGACCCTGAGACATATGAGGAAGCGATGATGAGCCCAGATTCCAATAAATGGCAAGAAGCCATGAAATCCGAGATTGGATCCATGTACGAAAACCAAGTATGGACTTTGGTGGACTTACCGGATGGCCGGAAGGCTGTCGAGAACAAATGGATCTTCAAGAAGAAAACAGATGCTGATGGTAATGTTACTGTCTATAAAGCTCGACTTGTCGCAAAAGGGTTTCGACAAAATCAAGGAGTTGACTACGATGAGACTTTCTCACCAGTAGCGAAGCTAAAGTCTGTGAGGATTATGTTAGCAATCGCTGCATATTACGATTATGAGATATGGCAGATGGATGTCAAAACAACATTCCTCAATGGAGACATTGATGAAGAGTTGTATATGATGCAACCCAAAGGTTTTGTCGATTCTAAAGATGCTAACAAGGTATGCAAACTTCAACGGTCCATCTATGGGTTGAAGCAAGCATCTCGAAGTTGGAATCAACGTTTTGATAAGGTGATCAAAAGTTTTGGTTTTATACAAACTTATGGAGAAGCTTGTATTTACAAGAAAGTGAGTGGGAGCTCTGTAGCATTCTTAATACTATATGTAGATGACATATTGTTGATTGGGAATGATGTAGACCTTCTTAATAGTGTCAAGGAATATTTGAATAATAGTTTTTCAATGAAGGATCTTGGCGAAGCAGCTTACATATTAGGCATAAAGATTTATAGAGATAGATCGAAACGCCAAATATCATTGTCACAGAGTACATATTTGGACAAAGTTCTAAAGAGGTTTGGAATGGAAGATAGCAAGAAAGGGTTCTTGCCCATGTTGCCCAATACGACCTTGAGTAAAACTCAAAGTCCGACATCGGCAGAA
Source organism: Avena sativa (assembly GCA_916181665.1). Lineage (NCBI taxonomy): Eukaryota > Viridiplantae > Streptophyta > Magnoliopsida > Poales > Poaceae > Avena > Avena sativa. The sequence goes on along the minus strand of OV702299.1, from coordinate 477,843,277 downwards.
GATAGAGAAAGGATGAGTAAGACTCCCTATGCCTCAGCCATAGGATCTCTAATGTATGCCATGCTATGTACTAGACCCGACATTGCATATACTGTTAGTTTAACTAGCAGATATCAAAGTGATCCAGGAGTGGACCATTGGACAGCGGTCAAAAACATCCTTAAGTACTTGAGAAGAACTAAGGATATGGTTCTTTCTTATGGAGGTGATGAACAGCTCGTTGTTAATGGTTACACCGATGCTAGTTGGAACACCGATCCGGATGATTCTAAATCACAATCTGGATACGTATTTATTTTGAATGGTGCAGCAGTTAGCTGGAGGAGTGCAAAGCAAAGCGTTGTGGCGAGATCTTCAACTGAATCGGAATACATGGCTGCTTGGGAGGCTTCACAAGAAGCGATATGGATGAAAGAGTTCATTACAGAGCTGGGTGTGGTTCCTAGTGCGCTGGACCCAATGTCTATCTACTGTGATAACATGGGCGCCATAGCCAATGCGCAAGAACCAAGGTCACACAAGAAGCTGAAGCATATCAAGCTACATTTTCACGCTATTCGAGAACATATCCAAGATGGGGATATAAAGATTTGCAAAGTACACACAGATCTAAATGTGGCGGATCCGTTGACTAAACCTCTCCCGAGGGCAAAACATGACCAGCACCAAACTGCCATGGGTGTTCGGTATATTACCATGTAATCTAGATTAGATGACTCTAGTGCAAGTGGGAGACTGTTGGAGATATGCCCTAGAGGCAATAATAAATGTAGTTATTATTATATCTTTGTGTTTATGATAAATGTTTACATTCATGCTATAATAGTATTAACAAGGAAACATTAATACTTGTGTGATTTGTAAACTTAATTTGAAGTCCCTAGTAAAGCCTCTATATAATACTAGCTTGTTGGTTAATAGATGATTGAGGTTTCCCTATCATGAACATTGAGATGTTATTAACAACAAGATCATATTGTTAGGAGAATGATATGATGGACATACTCCTATAGATAAGCGTAGCATAAAGATCAAGTCATATTAATAGTTCAATTGCTATATGCTTTCTGATACATAGTAATCTAATTCCTTCGACCATGAGATCATGCATATCACCTTTACCGGATGGATGCTTTGATGACATCAAACACCACACCGTAACTGGGTGGCTATAAAGGTGGCATTGAGTGTTCGGAAAGTATTGGCTGAAACACATGGATCAAGAGTGGGATTTGTCCATCCATATGACAGATAGATATACTCTGGGCCCTCTCGGTGAAATGTCATCCAATTAGCTTGCAAGCATGTGACTGGCTCACAAGGGATCACATATCACGGGAACGAGAAAAGAGTACTTGTCGATAACGAGGTTGAACTAGGTATGCAGAGATACCGACGATCATAACCTCGGATAAGTAAACTATCGTGAGACAAAGGGAAATTGATATCGTATGTAAGTGGTTCATTCGATCGCAAAGTAATCGTAGAAATATGTGGGAGCCATATGAATTTCCAGATTCCTCTATTGGTTATTGTTCGGAGAAGTGTCTCGATCATGTCCGCATAATTCACGAACCGTAGGGAGACACACTTAAGGATTCGACGTTGTTTGAGTAGTTATGGAATGATGAGAAAGAGACCGAATGTTGTTCGGAGTCCCGGATGGGATCCGGGATATCACGAGGAGATCTGGAATGGTCCGGAGAATAAGATTCATATAAGGAAAGTCCTGTTTCGGAGTTGGGGAATGGTTCCGGTGTTTTCATCGGGAATGTTCTAGAATGTTCCGGAATGTCCGGCACTCCGGAGGGGAAGGGTACATGAATGTGTTGTATCAAGTTGGTATGATTGCATCATGTACTAAGTGTCATCGCTGTTCCAAATAAAGGATTAATTCAAATCCTAGTTTGAAAAGTCAAATAGCTAAATTGAAAAGTCAAACGGCTAAATTTGGAAAGTGGAAAAGAGGAGGAAGGGGGAAACCGAGTTGGGGAGGAGTTCCCTCCTCCAACCGGCGGCGCCCCCTCCAAGCCGAGTTGGGGAGGGACTCCTCTCCCTCCCCCTTGGCCGGCCGGCCCCTCCACCTATATAAGGAGGGGCAGGGCTCCCTCCTAGGACACACAACTTCCACGCCTCAAACCCTAGCAGCTGCTGCCCACCATAGCCGCCGCCGCCCCCTAGGGTTTCTCCCCTAGCCGCCGACTTGGGCACCTCCAAGCCCTAGCCGCCGGCCCTAGCACCTCTTCCTCGGCGTGTCTAAACCCTAGAACACCGAGGGACTCTCTCATAGTCCACCATACTCGCTCCGGCTTAAGGCGAAGCCCTGCGAGATCTCCCCTCTACTTCCGGTACCACACCGTTGTGCTGCCGGAATCGCGAGGAGAGTGATACAACCTCCGCTGCCTGCTGGAACAAGGGAGAGGAAGGTCTTCGTCGAGTACCGAACGTGTGACCGACTGCGGGAGCGCTGCTGGAACGCAGCGCCGGAAGGATCGTCTACGCGATCTTGAGATCGGGAAGAGTACGACTACATCACCCACGAGAATCCGCTCTCGTTAAACACTTTGGAATCTTCGAGGGTGAGTTATTCCATCGACTCATTGCTACAATCTAGTAGATAGATCTTGGCTTGTTTGTTTGTATGCGATAGAAATTTTTTGTTTTCCATGCTACGAAACCCTACAGGACCGACGGAGGAGATTGAGGTTGAAGACATAAACACCAAGAAAATAAAAGTGGATAATCTGGAATATATCACTTGGATCACTCGTGACCAACAAGTTTTGAGGGACCTCTTGAATTCGGTCTCGCCATATGTTCTATATCATATGATTGGCCTCGAAACTTCTGCTAAAGTGTGGGAGGCCCTTGAGTCTCTCACCACAGCGGCGTCTCGCTCTCGGACCCAGCAACTCCGATTGGTGTTGAATGACACAAAGAAGGGTGAGCTCTTTACAGAAAAGTATGTTGCCAAGATAAAAAATATTTCCTCTGAATTTTCAGCTACCAGGAAGGCTCTTGATGATGATGAGCTAATTTGGTCCGTTCTTCATGGTATTGGAGACACCTATAACAATCTGAAAACTGTTGTTAATTCCAACCCCAATACTACTCTTATGGTTTGTTCAGTCAACTTCAGGCTTTTGATCATCTCCACAAGATTGATGAGGACGGTGAGGCATTTGTATCATCTGCGAATATGGCGCGCTGTGGTGGACCACCTCCACCTCCACGTGCACTCCAGGATGACAGGCACCAGGATGACCGTGACTACCGCCGTCAGGATGACAGTGGCCGCTGTGGCTATGATGACCTTCATGCCTATGATGACCGTCGTGGCTATGATGATCACCGCGATAGATATGATGATCGCCCTCGCCGTCGTGATGATGATGGTGGGAGACACAAAGATGATGGTGGCCGAGATGATGGTGGGCGCCGGGATGATGGACATCGCCGTGGTCATGCACCCATGCCATACGTCGATGTTACTTGTCAGATATGTAAGATCCATAGCCACCCTACTAGTGACTGTTGGTGGAGGTTACAAAATAACCGTGATCACCGTGATGATGATGGAGATCGTCATGACCTTCGTGATGATGGTGGTGAAAAAGGTGCGAACATGGTGCCCTATGGTGTTGATACAAATTGGTAACCTGATACTGGAGCCACTAACCATGTCACTAGCGAGCTGAGCAAGATCTCTGTCAAGGAGAAGTACATGGGACATGATCAAGTGCATACGACCAATGGTAACGGTATGCAAATCTCTCATATCGGTCATTCAATGTTGTGCACTCCCCATAGTTCTTTTCATCTCAATGATATTCTTCATATTCCAAATGCATCTAAATGTCTTCTTTCAGTTCACAAACTTGCACTAGATAATGATGTCTTCCTTGAGTTTCACCCATATTTTTTCTTGATTAAGGATCAGGCCACAAGGAGAACTCTGTTTGAGGGTCCATGTCATGGTGGACTCTACCCGCTAGTGCCTATTGATACGTCGGAAACATATCTATAATTTTTGATGTTCCATGCTTGTTAGTATCTACTTTGCTTTGCTTTGTCTATACTTTGAGGTGCTTTTTTACATGATTTCTAGTACTAACCTATTAACAAGGTGCTACAGTGCCAGTTGCATGTTTTCTGCTGTTTTTGGTTTCAGAAAAGCTAGTAAATAAATATTCTCGGAATTGGACGGGACAAACGTTAAAGTCAATTACTTTCTGTGGGGAACAAGAAGTCCAGAGGGGATACGGAGAGGGTGCCAGGGCGCCTAGACCCCCCTAGGCGTGGGTGAGCCCTGCCCCGCGCCTAGGCAGGGTGTGGGGCCCCTGGTCGCCTCCTCGGCCTTCCTCTTCGCCTATAACAAGCCCCTGATGCAGAAACCCTAAGAAATCGATCAAATCTCCACAAAATCGTCTGTAGTCGCCTCCACCATCATACCTAGATCGGGGGGGGGGGGGGGGAGGGATCTGAAGTTCTTCCTGGCACCCTGTCGGAGGGGAGATCATCCCGGAGGCCTTGTCTCTGGTATGATGCGTGAGTAGTTCCACCTTGGACTATGGGTCCATGTAGTAGCTAGATGGTTGTATCTCCTCCTTGTGCTTTCATGTATAAATCTTGTGAGCTCCATTCATGATCAAGATATAATCTATTTGTAATCATGCATGTTGTGTTTGCGGGGATCCGATGGATATTGAGATTATTATGTTGGTTTGATTAATGGTTTTGTCTTTATGATTCTATCATGTCTGTGTTGTTTGTGATCTTGCATGCTCTCCGTTGTTAGTAGCTATCTTGACCAGGTAGTTGCTAGTGACTCCAAGAGGGGGTATTTATGCTCGATAGTGGGTTCATGCCTCTAGTTTCCAAGGGAAGTGACAATAATCTCTTCGGTTGTAGATGTGTTGTTGCTACTAGGGAGAAAACAACGGTCTCTTGTTCATGGAACATGTGGACTGTTTACCTTACACACTTTGCTTAAAGCAGTTGTCTGTTGCTTGCAACTTAATACTGGAGGGGGTTCAGATGATAACCTGAAGGTGGACTTCTAGTCATAGATGCAGTTGGATGGCGGTCTATGTATCTTGTTGTATTGCCCAATCGAATCTCATAGGATCTTTCTGACTAGTAATTGCATTGTTATGCCTTGCTCAGTTCCTGTCAATTGCCCTGTTGTAATTTGTTTACCCTTCATGCCATGTTGTTTATCTAAGGAGAGCACCTCTAGTGAACTATGGACCCCGGTCCGATCTTTGCCATTGATACATCTTCCACTGTTACTTGTTTACTTGCTGCAAACCATTACGTTCCACACCATACGTTTAATCCTTTGCTACAGCAAACCGGTGAGCTTGACAACCTCACTGATTCGTTGGGGCAAAGTCTTGAGTTTGTGTTGTGCAGGTCTCCACGTTGCTTGCAACACCTGTGTGACGTTTCCTTCCTCCTTCTGGTTCGATAACCTCGGTCTCTACTAAGGGAAGACTTGCTGCTATGCTCATCACACCTTGCTCTTGGGGTTTCCAACGAAGTGCTCCACGTCAAGCACCATCACCTATGTCTACCGGGTCTTCCAAGCAAACATTCGTCACAATAAAGCCGTCTTCCTCCACATGGCATTGCCGCTTAGGACATCCATCCTCTTTTGTGGTTCATAAAATCCTTAGGAAACATCATATTTCTCATTCGCCAGAAATAAACCAATACATTTGTGATTCTTGTAAACTAGCTAAGAGTCATCAATTACTGTATCCTGTCTCTACTAGTGTATCTATTGTTCCTTTGGAGCAAGTTTTCTCTGATATATGGGGGCCAACACCTACCTCTGTTGGCAAACATTCATATTATGTAAGCTTTATTGATGACTTTAGTAAATTTACATGGATCTATTTGCTCAAAAAGCGTTCTAAGGTTTATCAAGTTTTTCTTAATTTCCAGCAACTTGTTGAAATAAAATGTGATAGAAAGATCATTACCATGCAAACTGATTGGGGAGGTGAATATGAAAAACTCCATGGCTTCTTTCAAAAAGTGGGCATCACTCATCTTATCTCTTGTCCACATGCACATCAACAAAATGGTTTCGCAGAACGTAAGCATCGCCATATTGTTGAAGTTGGCCTTGCCTTACTTGCAAATGCATCTATGCCTCTCAAATTTTGGGAATGAAGTCTTTATCACAACCACTTTCCTCATTAACTTACTTCCTAGTAAGGTTATAAACTTTGATACTCCTGTTGAACGTCTTATTCATACTAAACCCAACTATGAGTCTCTTAGAGTTTTTGGCTGTGCTTGTTGGCCTAATCTTCGCCCCTACAACAATAAGAAACTTGCTTTTAGTTCCACCAAGTGTGTGTTTTTAGGCTATACAATCCTCGTCATAAAGGAGTAAAATGCCTAGATCCTAAAACATGATGTGTCTATGTTTCTAGAGATGTGGTGTTTGATAAAAATGTCTTTCCCTTTGCTAATATGCGTCCTAATGCTGGTCCAAGCCTCAAAAAATACATTCTCTTATTACCTATGGACAATAGGGATACACACAATGAAGATCATATGAATTTGCATGTAATACTAGATGTTACTAACCATGACCAAATTTCCCCAGAACATGTTGTGACTGCAGATACAACTAAAGCCCAGCAAACCACATGAGAAAATTCCACGTCAAATGGTGAAAGAATGGGGGCAAAACGGTGCAAAAAATCGTCCAGAAATTCATCCATAAAATGTCAGCCACGACGCTCATCTCAAAGCGGGTCCGAGATCGTCCTCAGATCATGCATGCACTAATCCCAACAACACACCCGTGTCCAATGAAATACACTCCCGCCTGCAGTTGTCTCCTGTCAGGCGCACATCGGTATAGCCCAGGCGCAGGTCAATTTCACCCGACATGCACACCACGCGGTCCCCCGGTCTTCTCCGTTGCTGCTGTCTGCGTCTGGGCTTCGTCCGGATGCCTCACATCGCGCAGCACTGGCTCTGCTGGGGACCACGAGGAAGTAGACGATGCAACGACACGTTTTGCTGAGTAAAGCGACAAGGCATCACAAGACACAGAGGAAAACAATACGGGCAATAATTTAGCAGAAGAGGAAAATGACACAGGAGGCTTCTGTTGACTCACCACCTCCGTCTCTATCAGCTACACAATCTCAACCTAAAAAATTGATTATGTTTGGAGCCTCGCACACGTCTTCAAAAAGGTATAAGACATCCCAAAAAGTATACTTATGGTACTATTAGATATGGCTTATTCACGTCTATAGGTGAACCATCGACATTGTCAAAAGCTCTTTTAGACGATCGTTGGCACAAGGCTATGACAGAAGAGTATGATTCTCTTACGGAGAACAAGACCTGGCGACTTGTTCCCCCAAGTTCTACCAAGAAACTTACTAACTGCAAATGGGTGTGTCGTGTAAAGAAAAATGCAGATGGCACAATTGATAGATACAAGGCTCATCTTGTTAGATTTTAAACATAGATATGTCATAGATTACGAGGATACCTTCATCCCTATTGTCAAGGCAGCTACCATCATACTTGTTCTGTCAGTTGCTGTCTCTCATGGCTGAAGTTTGAGGCAGCTAGATGTTAAGAACACGTTTCTTCATGGCGTTCTGAAAGAAGAGGTCTACATGAAACAACCCCCAAGTTTTGAAGATTCTCAAGTTCCTCATTTCATATGAAAACTTGATAAGGCTCTTTATGGTCTAAAGCACACTGAGTACAAAGATGCAAGCTCCTAGCTTTATTCCTTCTATAGCAGACACCTCAATTTTTCTCTACAGTAAGTCAGGCGTTATGATTTTTGTCCTAATATATGTTGATGATATAATAGTTACTAGTTCTACAAGTCAGGAAATTGAGGATGATTTTTATCTCAAGGATCTCGGGGATCAATACTTATTTTTAGGCATTGAGGTAAAGAAGTTTAATGATAGTTTACTTCTCACACAGGAAAAATATGCCACTGATTTTCTTACAGAAGTTGGAATAAAAAACTGTACCACATGTTCTACACCTCTATCCTCCACTGAGAAGTTGTCTCTTGGTGAAGGTACTCCCCTTAGTCCTGATGATATCACCGAATACAAAAGCATTGTGGGTGCCTTACAATATACCTTGACAAGACCTGCCATTTCCTTTCCAGTTAATAAAGTTTGTCAGTTTTTGCATGCTCCAACAACCTCTCACTGGACAACTGCCAAAAGGATATTGAGATATATTAAGGAAACTTTGAAGGTTAGGCTAACTTTTGAGAAGTCCTCTTCAAGCCTTCTTAGTGCCTTTTCTGATACAGACTGGGCAGGTTGTGACAGGAGATCTACAGGAGGTTTTGCTATATTCTTTAGACCAAATCTGATTTCTTGGAGTGCTAGAAAACAAGCCATAGTGTCAAGGTCAAGTACTAAAGCTGAATACAAGGCTTTAGCCAATGCCACAGCTGAGTTAATTTGGGTCGAAGTTCTTCTTGGCGAGCTAGGTGTTAAACTAAGGGAAAAACCATGTCTATAGTGTGATAATCTAGGAGCTACATATGTGGCTAGTAATCCTGTTTTTCATGCAAGGACTAAGCATATTGAGTTTGATTTTCATTTTTTCAGAGAAAGAGTTGCAAGCAAGATGTTGGATATCAAGTTTATTTCTAGCAAGGATCAAGTTGCATATGTATCCATAAAGGCTTTGCCTGTCAGAGAGCTTGATGAGTTCAAACGTAATCTCAACCTTTTAGAAGGTTGTGATTAAGGGGGGCCGTTAGAGATTTAATATTTATTTCTTTATGCTATTATTCCTTTATGTATTTCGGTTTGTGGATTTGTACTCCCATGGTCTCTCTCTCTCCCGTCTTCCTATACGTCTCTCTACGTAACAACTAAGATGGGATTTTGTCAATATAAGTAACACGAAACCGATCAAAGACAAACTAATCATTCCCATCCTAGAAACTTGTCAAGCCTTTGACTGATTTTGAATGGACAAAGAGGCCAAATACTTTTTAATAATGCATGGTTGGGATAGGGGGCCGATGGCCCAAGTGCGCTCGCACGAAGTGACAACCTATCCTTCACATTTTCGGTCTTCCAGTTACAATGTGGTCTAACCCAATTTTTATACCCACATCAAGTTAAACCAAATCGATTTCACCATTTTATAATAAATCATTTTACTTTGTCTTAGCTCATGTCACTACTATATGTATGTCAATTTTTGTTGATACATCCTTAGATATATTATTTTTCATTTTGTTTGCAGTATTAATTATTATAACTATGAGTGTAATAATGACTCTATGTTATAGATGTTTTCACATAGTTTTGGAATATATAATTACAAATACTTTTTCTCATGCTAAGTTTAAAGTATATTTCCTTATAACAACTCTTATTTTAAGTACTTTGACACATCTAATAATTTAATTTTGGCATTGGGTTTGCCCCTAAATCAAACATACACCATTATTATACAAGTTAATTTATATCTGTTAATGTATATTGTTACATGTCCATATACATAGTATATGTAAATATTTTGATAGATTTTGGTAGAGTGCTCTAGAGTGCATTATTGTAAAAAAACAACTTGATGGATCTTTCAAGAGTAGAAAAATATCAGGTTTAGGTGTGGGAATCTAATTTGGCTCACGGGTGTGAATACACCTATTGTTTGAAAACACATTTCAAAATATCAAAAAATTTAGAAACAAACATTCGCATGTATATACATGGACATTTTATGTTCGCACACAAGTTTTCATGAAAAGATTACATTTTTCATATCCTATGTAAAAAATACAATTTTTTATGCTCCAACACGTCTATTCATGAACTTTTTTGTCTTTCTACAAAACCACAAAAACTATTATTTTTTCAAAAAATATGTATGAACATAGAATGTCTGAATGTATAAGAGAAATTTTATTTTTGATTTTGTATGCATTTTTCATAATAGGTGCATTTTCACATGAGAGCCAAAACACCACCTCATTTAGGTGTAACTAACCTCATTATTCCTTGTAGGAAGTGTCAATAAGAAATTTTCAATCAAATACTCCTCTGGTGGGAACTATGAACTCCACTACCTGTAGGGGTTCGTAGCATGGAAAACAAAAATTTTCTATCGCATACAAACAAACAAGCCAAGATCTATCTACTAGATTGTAGCAACGAGTCGATAGAGGAACTCACCCTCGAAGATTCCAAAGCGGTTAACGAGAGCAGATTCTCGTGGGTGATGTAGTCGTACTCTTTCCGATCTCAAGATCGCGTAGACGATCCTTCCGGCGCCACGTTCCGGCAGCGCTCCCGTAGTCGGTCACACGTTCGGTACTCGACGAAGACCTTCCTCTCCCTTGTTCCAGCAGGCAGCGGAGGTTGTAGCACTCTCCTCGCGATTCCGGCAGCACAACGGCGTGGTACCGGAGGTAGAGGGGAAATCCCGCAGGGCTTCGCCTTAAGCCGGTGCGAGTATGGTGGAGCTTATGAGAGAGGCTATTAGTGGTCTAGTAATTAGACACACCAATTAGAGGGCTCTAAACCAATTAGAAGGCTCTAAACAGAATAGCTCTAAACCGGGGTCTAGATCTAGGGTTTAGTTTAGAGGATAGGAAACTTGTGTGTCTAGGAGGGGAGCCCTGCCCCTCCTTATATAGATGGGAGGGGGCTGGCGCGCCAGGGGAGGGAGGGAGTCCCTCCCCAACTCGGCCTTGGGCTGGGCGCCGGCCTGGAGGAGTCCAACTCCTCCTCCAAGTTGATTCCAACTCCTCTTGCTTGTTTCCCACAGTTTCTTGTTTTAGCCGTTTGACTTTCAAACTGGACATTTGACTTTTCTGTTTTAGGATTCAATTTAATCCTATATTTGGGACAGCAAGAACACTTAGTACATGATGCAATCATTCCAATATGTAATGACACATTCATGTACCCCTTCCCCCCCGGAGTGCCGGACAATCCGGAACCTTCTAGAATAACCCCGATGAAAACACCGGAATCATTCCCGAACTCCGAAACGGGACTTTCCTTATATGAATCTTATTCTCCGGACCATTCCGGATCACCTCGTGATATCCCGGATCCCATCCGAGACTCCGAACAACATTCGGTCTCTTTCTCATAATACCATAACTACTCAAACAACGTCGAATCCTTAAGTGTGTCTCCCTACGGTTCGTGAATTATGCGGACATGATCGAGACACTTCTCCGAACAATAACCAATAGAGGAATCTGGAAATTCATATGGCTCCCACATATTTCTACGATTACTTTGCGATCGAATGAACCACTTACATACGATACCAATTTCCCTTTGTCTCACGATATGTTACTTATCCGAGGTTATGATCGTCGGTATCTCTGCATACCTAGTTCAACCTCGTTACTGATAAGTACTCTTTTCTCGTTCCCGTGATATGTGATCCCTTGTGACCATGTCACATGCTTGCAAGCTAATTGGATGACATTCCACCGAGAGGGCCCAGAGTATATCTATCCGTCATGTGGATGGACAAATCCCACTCTTGATCCATGTGTTTCAACCAATACTTTCCGAACACTTAATGCCACCTTTATAGCCACCCTGTTACGGTGTGGTGTTTGATGACATCAAAGCATCCATCCAGTAAAGGTGATATGCACGATCTCATGGTCGAAGGAATTAGGTTACTATGTATCAGAAAGCATATAGCAATTGAACTATTGAAATGACTTGATCTTTATGCTACGCTTATCTATAGGAGTATGTCCATCACATCATTCTCCTAATGATATGATCCTGTTGTTAATAACATCTCTATGTTCATGATCAGGAAACCATGATCATATATTAACCAACAAGCTAGTTTAACAAGAGGCTTTACTAGGGACTCTTATTTTAGTTTACAAATCACACAAGTATTAATGTTTCCGGTTAATACAATTATAGCATGGTATGTAAACATTTATCATAAGTGTGAAGATATGATAATAACCACTTTATTATTGCCTCTTGGGCATATCTCCAACAGTCTCCCACTTGCACTAGAGTCAATAATCTAGTTTCGAACCTTTGTGTATATAACACCTATGGCTTTCCGGTGTTGTATGTACACGATTGCTAGTGGTCAACTGATCTCCGGATCTGACACTTCCAGGTCCGTGTGTAATTGCATGTCTTTGCGTCTCTACGCATCACTCATTCTCTAATGAGATGGCTTTGTATAAATTTGGTATTTCGGTGTGACCTTTAGCTCTTTGGGGTTAAAACATGTTGATAATATTGTCGCACAATATATCTTCATAGTATTATCCCACTGTGAACTACACCTAGTTTGATAACAAACTTCTTGACACAAATGCCCTCTTTTGCTGCTATAATAGCAGTCATATACTTAGCCTTTTGTTGTAGTATCTGTCACAATGTCTTAACTTTGGAAATCATCCAAATCCATTATGGAACTCACTTTCCATTATATTGTGCCACCCTTAGTTTAGATTGAGATAAACTTAATTTGTACTTTGTGACAAAGCTAGTATCAATGTAGTACTTTTACAATGAACTAACCATCTATTTGTCACTTCTACAAATATTATACTCTTAGTTCTTTCAGAAGATCATAAGAATATCCTTACTATTGTCCAATGATCATCTTACGAATCATTCTGGTATATGCTCTCAACATTTAGAGCATAGGACATATCTGGATTTGTACATATCACAGTATGATTGATATAAATACTCTTTGTGATTTCATACATCAAGTATCAATCTATACTTGATTATTTGTTTCACTTTACCAAATGTCAATACACTTGAATATATCATCAACATTGAACTCATTCAATCCTTTCTGTGCGACAAGAACCTTCTCTTGTAGTTTCTATATTGAACTCATTCAATATCTTGTCTATGTACTTCTGGCACAACCATATTAGCGTCTATTGATGCCAAATATTTGGGTTTTGCCTAAGTCTTTCATCGGGATGAAATTCTTAATATGTGTTAATAAAAGATACATTATTTCCAATCAACAATATGTCTTCCACATAATGTATTAGAAACATGTCTTAGCGCTCCCACTTAATTTCTTGCAAATGCAAGCATCTCCATCGTCTCTGATGAACTTTTAAACTCCTTTAACAGTTTCATCACAGTGAAGATTCCAACTCCGCTATGCTTACTTCAACCATTGAAGTTTGCATATGCTTTTTAGCATCCTTTGAATTAACAAAACCCTATGGACCGTGTTATGCACATGTCCTAGGTAACGATTCTATTAGAAGAACTTGTTTTGTTTATTCAACTACCATATAACAAAATTATATGTAGTGGTTGCTACATTAATCCGTCTAGACTAAATATCACTATGAAAGATCAAATCTTGTCATAGTCAACCTTTGAACATTGTTGTGAACTCTTTCTCAACATGTCGACTATTTCATAGATGTAAAACATCCATGTCTATTTCTTTATAGATCCAGACACAACTGTAAGGTCTTACACCTTTCTCGAGGGTCCTTCAAGTTCAAAACTTGATTTCTCGTGTATGGAACTATCACGGATTTTATGGCTTCAAGCCATTTGACGGAGTCAGGGCCCATCATCGCTTCTTTGCATGTAGTCGGTTCATTATTCTCAAATAATGATTCAACCCTCAAATCTTGGTATTTGATTGTTTACCCGATCTACTTGTTTCAATAGGAACTTAGATCTCCGTGACCACAACCTTTGAGGTACGTGAACCATGAGCATTGTTGCTGCCTTCGAAACACTTTTCGGCGCTGCGCAACTCTGCACATATAGCTAAGGTTCTTTTAACCTTATCAAAGTTTCTATTGTCCTCCCACTTAACTTTTCACGAAAAATTTCTTCTCAAAGAAACTTGACGTTCTAAGCAACAAACACTTTTGTCTCCGGTGTTTTATGGAGGAACAGTTTATACAAAGACAGGTTCATCCGACTTTGGTTGCACACATCTTTCTTATGCATAGCATACCAATGTTTAAGAAAGGACAACTTGGGTTTTATCCCAAACCATAACTTTATATGGTGTCATTTCAACGGATTATGATGAAGCTCTTTTCAGTGGAAAAACGGTAATCTCTAAAGCTTTTAATCTTTAAAATACAATGGCAGTTTTATGAATTACACCTTTCGATCTTACCATGTCAAACAAGGTTTAATTACATATCTCGAACGCTCCATACTCTTATGGTGTTTCGGGAAAATGCAAATCCACGGAACGATTCCTTAAATCTTAGGTATTATGCTAAACTTGTAACTCAAATATCTTCCTTTATGATCTTATCATAAACTATTTATATTCTTGTTACAATGATCTTGCACTTCATCTTGAAAGTCTTTGAACTTTTCAAGTGTTTCATACTTTATCCTTATTAAGTAAATATTCATATATTCACTCAAATTTTCGGAGAAAGCATATGAAGTTGAAATCCATCGCTCTTGACTACACATAATGGATTTCATACAACAATATGTACAAGTTCCAATAAGCTAGTCATTCGTTCCCTTTTGGCCTATGAACGAAGTTTTAATTATCTCTAGGAAAGTTTCACAAGCGTCATATGATCAAAATCAGAAGACTCCAAAATTCCATCAACATGGAGTTTCTTCATGTTTTCTTTCAAATATAATTTAAACGGCGATGTCACTTCCTAAGTGATCTTTCAATCAATTTGTCTTTCGACATTTTTAGCACTAGTTTTATGGATGTGATGTCTCCAACGAGATTTGCGAATCATCCATCTTTTATGGATTACGGCAATTATTTGAACAATCCTTTTGTTCTCATAATACCTGATAAAACAAATCTTTGAAGGCAAGCTTTGATGTTTAACAAGCAACACAATAACCCTTTATTTTGTTCTTGATGAACATCATCACATATTCTTTTGCTAGTTACTTAGGCCATTGTAGTTCATGAATTGTGTTGTTTCGTATGACGATTCACACCAACAAATTCAGTATCAAATACTTAAGAACCACATTGTTTAACAAGCAAAGAATATAGCCATAACATGTATATCATCTATATACTTAAACTGAACGATTCTAGTCTTTTCTTTTCTGCCATATATTTATGAGATTCTCTTTCAGTATTTCCTTTTCAGTTTGAAAGAATCTATCAACATCAATAGTGGAGTCATACATATGACATATAGTCCAAAGCGTGTATAATTAAATACCAATGTCTTTGGACTTGCACTTTGAAGTAGATCACCATCATCAAATATTTGGTGTTCTTTCAAATTCCTTTCTTTAGTAATCTCTTGGTGTAGTAAACATTTCACCTACATCAAATATTCACCCTTATCATGGAATCGTCCATGATCAAGCTACTTTTAGCTTATAACGATGAATTATGAGTATAATGTTGCTATCCAAAACCTTTTGGAGGATTAGGACAACAAGTGTCTCCAACCTTTTTGCAAATTTTCATCAAATATGAGAACATGACTTTTGCCATATTATACTCTATCATGTTGCAACCAAAACTTCGTTTCAGATATCACAATATCTTCCACACATCATGGTTTCTGAAACAACTCTTTCAGATCCTAGATAACCTTGATATTAAGGGAATCCTTTGAATATCAAGAATCATGGATACAAACATGATACTTATATACTAACACTTGGAATTGTTACTCTTGATTTAATACTAATTATTAAACTTCATGGAGTAACCGGAACTTACTGAAAGTTTGCAATAGGACTTTTAAACTTTAGATTAACACTTCAAAACAATACGATACCAGTTCGTAAAGTAACTAACCAGAATTTTATAGTTCTATCATCTCAATTATAACTAAGCGCAAGGTGGTAAACGGATGCCAATGACTACAACAACTATGCAAATTCACTTTGATTTAGTTTATGATAAATTGAGTTCTAATTAATAATTAAATTAATCTAGGTGAACTCCCACTCAAAACAATATCCCTCACATTGTTTTAGTGATCACACGAACCAAATCCACCACATCAAAACCGATCATCACGAGAGTTGATATAGTTTCAATGGCGAACAATCGACATGTTCATCATATCTACTATATGATTCATGCTTTACCTTTCGGTGATCCGTGTTCCTGAGGCCATGTCTGTACATGCTAGGCTCGTCAAGATCAAACCTTAGTTACCGCATAAGCAAATCTGGCTTGCTTACGTTGTATTCACCCGCGGAATCAAAGACACCCGATCATCACGTGGTGCTTTGAAGCAGCAAGCTTTGGCAACGGTGCATACTAAGGGTGAACACTTAAGAACTTGAAATTGTGTGCTTGAGGGATCATCTTATAATGCTACCGTCGTCTACTAAGCAATACAAGATGCATAAAGGATTAACATCACATGCAATTCATAATATGTGATATGATATGGCCTTTCTTCTTTGTGCTTCCGATCTTCATCTTCTAGCACGAACATGATCTCCATCATCACCGACATTGCATCAAGGTCAATGACGCTTCTCCATGGTTGTCGTCCACCAGCTTCAACTATTACAACTACTTTGAATAGACACGCGGGTCTTAACAGAAATTTAAAGACAACCATATGGCTCCTGCCGGTTGCTGACTTACAATAAGGAACATTGCATACATCATATATAATCACAATCATGGCCATATCACATCACTGCACACCCCTGCAAAACAAAGTTAGACGCTTCTACTTTCTTTGCATATTTTACGTGGTTTGGGGCTTTCCATAAGTGTCGTTCTAACTTACGAACAAGAACCACAACATTGATACTAGCATTGTTGATTACCCGTTGTAAATTGGATCTTAACTATGCTAGGAGAAACAGGCACCCGCAAAGCCACTTATGCAATACAAGTTGCATGTCAAACGTGGAGCAAGTCTCATGAACGATGTCATGTAAGGTTAGCCCGGGCCGCTTCATCCCAACATACCGCAAGATGCAAAGTACACAAAAAGCAATCTACAATAAAAGCATCAACGCCCACAATGACCATTGTGTTCTACTCGTGCAACAGATCTACATATAGACACGGCTCTGATACCACTGTAGGGGTTCGTAGCATGGAAAACAAAAATTTTCTATCGCATACAAACAAACAAGCCAAGATCTATCTACTAGATTGTAGCAACGAGTCGATAGAGGAACTCACCCTCGAAGATTCCAAAGCGGTTAACGAGAGCAGATTCTCGTGGGTGATGTAGTCGTACTCTTTCCGATCTCAAGATCGCGTAGACGATCCTTCCGGCGCCACGTTCCGGCAGCGCTCCCGTAGTCGGTCACACGTTCGGTACTCGACGAAGACCTTCCTCTCCCTTGTTCCAGCAGGCAGCGGAGGTTGTAGCACTCTCCTCGCGATTCCGGCAGCACAACGGCGTGGTACCGGAGGTAGAGGGGAAATCCCGCAGGGCTTCGCCTTAAGCCGGTGCGAGTATGGTGGAGCTTATGAGAGAGGCTATTAGTGGTCTAGTAATTAGACACACCAATTAGAGGGCTCTAAACCAATTAGAAGGCTCTAAACCGAATAGCTCTAAACCGGGGTCTAGATCTAGGGTTTAGTTTAGAGGATAGGAAACTTGTGTGTCTAGGAGGGGAGCCCTGCCCCTCCTTATATAGATGGGAGGGGGCTGGCGCGCCAGGGGAGGGAGGGAGTCCCTCCCCAACTCGGCCTTGGGCTGGGCGCCGGCCTGGAGGAGTCCAACTCCTCCTCCAAGTTGATTCCAACTCCTCTTGCTTGTTTCCCACAGTTTCTTGTTTTAGCCGTTTGACTTTCAAACTGGACATTTGACTTTTCTGTTTTAGGATTCAATTTAATCCTATATTTGGGACAGCAAGAACACTTAGTACATGATGCAATCATTCCAATATGTAATGACACATTCATGTACCCCTTCCCCCCCGGAGTGCCGGACAATCCGGAACCTTCTAGAATAACCCCGATGAAAACACCGGAATCATTCCCGAACTCCGAAACGGGACTTTCCTTATATGAATCTTATTCTCCGGACCATTCCGGATCACCTCGTGATATCCCGGATCCCATCCGAGACTCCGAACAACATTCGGTCTCTTTCTCATAATACCATAACTACTCAAACAACGTCGAATCCTTAAGTGTGTCTCCCTACGGTTCGTGAATTATGCGGACATGATCGAGACACTTCTCCGAACAATAACCAATAGAGGAATCTGGAAATTCATATGGCTCCCACATATTTCTACGATTACTTTGCGATCGAATGAACCACTTACATACGATACCAATTTCCCTTTGTCTCACGATATGTTACTTATCCGAGGTTATGATCGTCGGTATCTCTGCATACCTAGTTCAACCTCGTTACTGATAAGTACTCTTTTCTCGTTCCCGTGATATGTGATCCCTTGTGACCATGTCACATGCTTGCAAGCTAATTGGATGACATTCCACCGAGAGGGCCCAGAGTATATCTATCCGTCATGTGGATGGACAAATCCCACTCTTGATCCATGTGTTTCAACCAATACTTTCCGAACACTTAATGCCACCTTTATAGCCACCCTGTTACGGTGTGGTGTTTGATGACATCAAAGCATCCATCCAGTAAAGGTGATATGCACGATCTCATGGTCGAAGGAATTAGGTTACTATGTATCAGAAAGCATATAGCAATTGAACTATTGAAATGACTTGATCTTTATGCTACGCTTATCTATAGGAGTATGTCCATCACATCACTCTCCTAATGATATGATCCTGTTGTTAATAACATCTCTATGTTCATGATCAGGAAACCATGATCATATATTAACCAACAAGCTAGTTTAACAAGAGGCTTTACTAGGGACTCTTATTTTAGTTTACAAATCACACAAGTATTAATGTTTCCGGTTAATACAATTATAGCATGGTATGTAAACATTTATCATAAGTGTGAAGATATGATAATAACCACTTTATTATTGCCTCTTGGGCATATCTCCAACACTACCAACCAAATTCTAATTCCAAAGGAAGATCACATGAGAAAGTTTTTGTCATTCTAGTTTATTGTGGTGGAAATGAAGTAATGTTTTTTTAATTTGTTAGCTAATAAGAAATGTGAACAATGTGTTTCAGCTAGTTGCTTGGTTTACATCTGCCCTATTGCATTGAAATAATCCTTTTTATCACCTGGGGTCATATGGTGCAAACTCGGAAAACCGTGGCAAGGTTCTAAGAGAAATCGCCACTAGAATCCCAGAAAATTTCCGAAGAAAAGAGAGATGATTTTGGAAGGAAAACCCGCTCTTATCTAGAAGCTTTCTAAAACCGGGTCTCTATAATTGTTTGTTCTTACCATCCCGATCTCTCTACCGTTATATGCACTATATGATCATACATATATATATATATATATATGATAATTCAACATTCATGGTGATATGGTAAGTAATTCCGCATGATATGAAATATAGGTTTTTAATGTTAAAATTTAAACTCAAATTCAAACACATATCATAATTCATCACCAAACACACAAAGTTCAAAAAATACACAACATAAATAAATAATCAAGCATGTTGCCTTGTAACTTCAACAAATGCTCAACCAAGTCATCTCAGTGGTTGCTGATGTCATGTCAATCTCCTGTTGGCTAGCATCTAGAGGCGGTGGACCTTGAGTTTGTCTCGAGCATGAGGTAGTGCTCACACGTGGGGGATCGAAGTGTAGCAGTGTGTTTGCGTTGTCGTGGAAAAGTGTGGAAGGAGGAGCTTGCATAGTCAACCTGGGCGGTGGCAATATTTTTGCCATTTTAGGGAGCGTGGACTATTGTTGGGATTGGTAGACATTTTGGGACGCTCGTGGTGCAGTGTTTTTGCTGCTTTTAGTGAGTGTGCCATTTTTTGGTATTGAGAATGAGTATTGGAACTCTATTAGAGATGCCCTTAGGCTTACCAAGATGTGGCTCCAACTAATAATCCGTCTCTCATTCTTTTCTTCAAGCACACACCTATAGAGATTGTCAAATGAAAAGTATAGGATATTTTTCTTATTGCAGAGATGCTTCAAGTATGATCCTCCAAATCACATCGCCCGAGATTTTCATCGAGATATTGAGCAGAAAAAGGAAGGAATAAATTATGTTTTGAAAGACGAAAACACTTAGTGAAGCGTGCAAAATAAAGATATATGTTACTCTCATCTCTTACCTTACACAACGTTTTTCAACACTGTTGCTCTGACAATCTATTACCATGTTGCAGTTATGATTTAGTTTCTGATAGTGACGCTGCCCATCAGAATAAATATTACAAAATTAGATGATCAGAGATGTGATCTACTACCTCATGATGATCGTGATAGGATCACACATGAGAGAACTCAGAGTGGTGAGTAAGATAGCTAGCAAAGGCAAAGAAGATGGCATGAGAAGATGACGAGGGGGCCAGAGAAAAGATGAATATCCCAGTTACAACAAATCTAGTGATCAAAGCTCTGGTAGGGCCAACAAATGACTATAACAACCACTAGTGCAAGAGCCAAAACTGAGATGACGACAAAGATTACAAATGAAGATCAAGGGTTGGTCGAGATGACATGGATAAGCATGATTGTGAGTGATGCCACAAGGAAGATGGTGTCTGTGTAAAGGGTGATTGTTACAACCGAGGTGAACTAGATCGACGTGATCGGATCCATGATACCGATAGAAACAACATAGACAATGATGGACACCACGAGACGAGCAAGCACATGGAAAGGCATAACCGATATGATAGCTAGGATACTATATCACTAGTCAATTTTTCATTGTCCATTAAACATAGTTTGCAATGTAGAACAAAACGTGTAGATCAAATTCTTTAGTTGTTAGCTGTATATGAGAGCTTCCAAAGGTTTTATTACATTATCATTTCTGAGTGTTTTCTTGTGTGGAATCGGACTTGCGGGTTGTTGGGTTCAACTGTTTAGTGGTCTCCCATGTACTCTAATGATGTACCATCTGTTGCTAGATCCATTATCTCCTGCGCACAATTTTACTAGTTTCTACCTATGTGGAAGGTTTCTTTTCATGCACATGTGCATGTTTTGTTCATTACAGAAAACACAAACATTCATCGTAGCATGGTAGCTACGTGGCTACAAATTTTCTTTGTCAAACATTAAAGCTTGCATTAGAACAAAATATTTGGCTACGGAGCAAATATGGTCTAGCGGAGAATCATTTTAGAGAAGGGATCTATATACGGTTTTACTTTGAGTGAAAGAAGGGACCTTTGTTTGATGTAGCATTGAATAAAATATGAGGATGTGTAAAATGTTGTGAAAAACTTGGTGCCAAGAATCAATTTGTAAGTTAGACTCGGTTTTAGTATGTTGCAGTAGTTTTTGCTAGCTAACAAATTTCAGGAATTGGTTCTAATACTTTTTTTTTACGTCAAAAGAGTATTTATATCTTTATCATCTGGATACAATCAGAACAAAGGGCATGACTTGTTCAGGAACAGCCTGATGCCAAGTACCAATTACTCCTTCTACTCTAGCTAATTTCGCCAAATCATGGGCAACACGATTACAATCTCTCTTGATTAAGGACAAAGAAAAATTACAAACTTCTCTTCTCCAACTCCCGACTTCTCTATAAATGTGGCAGAGTCTTGACAGGTCTTGACGTCGATAGTTAACAGCATTCGCCACACCTGCACAATCGGTTTCAACAATAGCAGGTCAAGTATCCAACTCAGCACATTGTTGGAGGCCTAACAGCAACGCAGTAGTTTCCGCTTCCTCTGCATCCGAACAATTGTGTAACACGGCATTCATAGACCAAATAACAGAACCTTCACAGTTCCTGACAACCCCACCCATGGTGGCTTTAACAGAATCTTGAAGGAAAGACGCATCTACATTCAATTTTAAATCATCCTGTTCTGGAGCGCTCCAACAAGCCATAGAGCTAGGCGTGGAGTAAACATCCCAGCCACTTTCTCTTGCTGTGGCTAACGCGTCTCCTTTCCCTTTTCCTGTGTCAAAGGGGAAGCCAGTGCAGTTCAGCATATACAAATAATTTTGCAAATAAACCGAAGAGGCTTCAATGGAACCTGTTCCATTTTCATGGATAATGTTGTTTCTCAGGTGCCAAGCACGCCATAAGAGGAGAAGTATCATCAGGTGTTGTTCTGCTGGGGTGCTACACAAAAGAATTTGAAGCCAATCAGGTCCAGAATATCTGAACATATTTTCATTGGGCAGATTCCAGGATTCTCTCATTTTTGTCCTGAGCGCTTTAGCTTTGGTGCACGAGACTGTGGCATGGTAGCTGCTCTCCTCGCTCGAGCCACATAGATTACAGGTGCTGTCGAGCTCCAGATTTCTGCGCCATTTATTCCTCTTAGTAGGGAGGTTGTCACACGCACACCTCCAGGAAAAAATGCGAATCCTGTTTGGAACATGGGATTTCCATATTAACTTCCATATGTTTCTGGAATCATCCCCCTTGTCACTGCTACCACTATTGAGATGGGCATCTCTTGCCAGGTCATGAGCTAGCTTGTAAGCACTTTTAACGGAAAAAATACCCGAGTTTTCGAAATGCCAAAGTGGAACATCTTCTCCTTTTTTGCAAAGTTTTCACTTGCATAATGTCACTTGCATCATGTGGGAGAAAGATTTCCCTCACCTTAGCCTCGTTCCAAGTTCTGGTGCCTAGGATAAACAGGTCCTTTACTTTCCTGTTTCTAGTACGTTGTCGAGTGTTGGTGGTCCTCATTGGCATTCTCCGGGGGATCCAATTGCACCTTTCGAAATTCACTGTGGACCCATCTCCGATTCTCCAAATGATCCCTTTTTTGAGGATTTCTAAACCATGTTCTATTCCTCTCCAAGCCGGTGAGGCATCCGAGGTGAAGACCGTGTCCAGAAAGTTACCATGGGGGAAATATCTGGCTTTCAGTAACCTGGCACACAAACTATTTGGGTTGTGGAGGATACGCCAAGCCTGTCTAGCCAGTAAAGCTTGATTGAAAAGGTGTGTGTCCCTAAACCCCATACCGCCTTGATTTTTTGGCAGGGTTAGGTTGTCCCATGAAGTCCAGTGCACCTTCCTATGCTCTTCGTCTGCTCCCCACCAGAATTTCTGGATGATCTTCATGTAGTCTTCATGGAAACCCACAGGCAAAATAAAAATGCTCATGATGAAGGTCGGCAAAGCTTGGGCAACTGATTTAATCAGGATCTCCTTGGCTCCCATGGCCATATGGTTCTCATTCCATCCCCCAAGTCTTTTGGTGAATTTTTCTTTGACTGGTTGGAATTTTTCTTCCTTCATTCTTCCATCCGGAGTTGGAAAGCCCAAATATTTCTCGAGGAAAGTGCTATGTTGTACACTTAACAAGCTTTTTATTTATTCTTGTCTTTCTTTGCTGCTACTGCTACTGAAAAGAATGGAGCATTTTCCAGCACTCACTAACTGTCCCGAGCATCTCTCGTAGAGGCTGAGAGCTTCCTTAATGACTCCAGCTATCTTTTTATAGTTGGTGGATCCTCTCTCTTGTCATGTTCCCTCTGTTACCATATAAAGTAAATGAACACTTAATTTCTTACTACCTCTTGGATCCCACATGTAGATGCTAAGCATTGGTTCGTTTTCATAAAATTAAGTCTAGCAATTTTTTTAGAACTAAATCATATTATTCTCGCCCTAAATACTCATGGACTGCAAAGCTTTAAACCCAAATCAACATGTTTTACCCATCCTGAGGCCCATGCGAGAGACACTGCCGCAAAGTAGTGCTTCCCGCGTCCTTGGTGCAGGCGGAAGTTAGAATAGTCCCACGCAGCTCCCTTAGGCCTTGTTTACTTCTCCGGTATTTTTATCCACAAAAGACGCGGGGATATGCGGGGATTTGGTGTTCGCCCAATACTCTCAAATCCCCTCAAATCCCTTCCCCAAAAATACTCTACCATGATGGAGAGTTTTTAATCTAGTCAAAAATACACTAGTGTGGAGGGGATTTGTGGGGATATTCCGGGATTATCCCCTCAAAACCCGGCCTAGTAAACAACCTATCGGGAAAATTCCGGGATACAAAATAATCCCCTCCCATCCCCTGAAATAACCTAGAAGTAAACAAGGCCTTAGGGAGTTGTGTGATCACGACCCGCTACATATAGGTCAGTACCCACCAACTAGGAATCAAGCTTCTGCACTGTGAGCATACAACAAACTATTACTGTTTCACTTTTCACTGAAGACGAGGGTTTTCCCCACCTCGCCTAAGTGAGGATTTACACCATTTTTCCTGACAAATGAACATGGGGAGACAAAAAAAAATTGAGGGAAAGTTCAACTCTTTTGTTATATGTTCTCAAGGATTATTTGGAATCTATGGAGACAACCATCCTCATTCTCATTTCTAGATGGAAGGCACCAGGTACTGGACTTCCATTTAATAAATCCTGAAAGTTTACATCATGCTAAAAATAACTTATACACAATAAATACAATAGGCAAAGAAATACATAACATATGGAGCACAACTTAAGCATCGATGCCCATGTCCAACCCTGCGATCCTGCTGGCAGGGCTGGAATTTGTTGGAGCAAAAACAGGTTGTGGCCCGCCCATCCAAGAGATTTGTGCCTATGTACTTGTAAAATCAGCCCACCAATAATCCGTTTTACTCCCTTCCAGTCTATTTGCCCGAAAATATTTTTGGGTAGCTCCACCGCTACAGCCAAAGGTTCCCCCGCTCGAGTGGCCCACCCCTGGCCCCACCAACCAGCCACTGGTAGGGGCGAATGTAGGGATCCAGGGTTGGGGAGGTCGGACAAGCGACACAAGGAGGAGCAACCATCTTTGGAGATCTGGCGCCGGAAGCCCAACGGGGTGGCTTTCGTACCATGACCACGCTCTTCGTTGCCCCTACAGCCGAGGAGCAAGGCATGTAGCACCACAGATCCAGGAGTAATCCACCACCGACTCGCGGGCTTGGCCACCGGCTAGATGTGGCGGGAGCAAGACAAGAGAGGGGAGGGGTCAAGGCGTCTATGTTTTAATTTGAGACAGGTAGTACCAACCGGTAAGTAGTTCGGTCGCTGCTAGTGACGACGGTTTGGTACGCCATGCATCTATCCATACTGGCCTTCCTCTCTTCTTCCGTAGTACTTGCCGTTGCGTACATGCACCACCGTACATGTCTAGCAAATTCCACGTTGTGGGGCTAAATGAACTGCAAATAAACATTTCTCAGACCGCAGAGTGAGCATCGAATAGCTTCAAGCCTTCAACATATAGTAGATCCGGGCTTCCTTCGTTAGAAGTTCAGAGAATGATACTACGGACATAATAATGACATGTGAATTTCAGACCAAATTAATGTGCTTGTAGGTTTTGTTAGTTCTAGGTCGACCGAGAGCAAAGTTAGAGCTCGGTCGACACTGAGAATATGGATTTTGCATTGTGATTCGTGCACATAAGAATTGCACATATCATGGTTGTAATTGCACAATGTGTTACGATTGCAGCCAAAATTTTACGGTTACACTTAAATTACACATGAAATTGCATGATGTTATCTATCTGAGAGTAAACTTGATTGAACTCCACTTGCGAATAGCTTTATCCATCCACCGTGCCCTGCCACCCTGCCGTGCAAACATCCAAGCTAGAAAACCACTCTTCCAGCCGGCCGCCCATGCCAGACAGATGCGCACATTCCGGTTTCCACATGCCTAGTACATAACTATACGTCCACTGCTCCTTAAAGTCAGCGCTCCGGAGTTAGATCAGACATTCACAGATGCATGCTGAGTTGTGTTCGCATGTTCCCTGCGCTACTACAGAACATGCCCTTCCCCATTATCCAATAATGCAGACAAGACAAACCCTGGCTGCCAGTTCTTCCTCCGATCGAAGCAGGGTATAAATAGACGTGCAGGGGAGCAACTACACCTCAACCACACTTGAGCTTCCACTTCCAGTAGCCTTCCATACACAACACAGTCAGAGCAAGCCGTGCGTCGAGCTCAGGCATCGATGGCCAGCAGGGTCGCCATGATCTGGGTCTCGTGCCTGCTGCTCTTGGCGGCGGCATGCCAGGGTGCCGGGGCGGCGCCTCGTCTCAGGGTCGGCCACTACAAGAGGAGGTGCCCCTCGGCGGAGTACATCGTCAAGGCGGTCGTCGGCAAGGCCCTCTACCAGAACCCCGGCCTCGGCGCCGGGATCATCCGCATGGCCTTCCACGACTGCTTCGTCCAGGTACATACTTGCTGCTAATGGCTTGCTCATCCATGTGTTGTCCAAAAAAGAATGCATATAATTTTTTGAAAAGTCAAACAACATGATGTTTGACCACTCAATACCATTAGAAACATCATGCAATATATAGTACTTTTATATTATGCCTATTGTCTCTTGTAAATACTAATAATTCATTCCGGTCAAATTTTGCACGGTTTAACTTTAGAAAAAACTGCATGTCTTAGTCGTCGCTAAGTAGTCTATGGACCTATTTATAATTTTTATTACTTTTAGGTTTTTTTACCATTAATGATTATTAATAAATTGGTGAAATTTTGCAAAAATTAAAAAAATAAATACCGCGGTAAATGTTGGCGCATGTATGCATTGCAGGGCTGCGATGCGTCGGTGCTGCTGGACCCGACGGTGGCAAACCCACGGCCGGAGAAGCTCAGCCCGCCCAACTTCCCCAGCCTACGCGGCTTCGAGGTGATCGACGCGGCCAAGGCGGCGCTCGAGGGGTACTGCCCGGGCGTCGTCTCCTGTGCCGACGTCATCGCCTTTGCCGCCCGTGACTCCGCTTCCTTCCTCAGCAGCTACAGGATCAACTACGACATCCCCTCGGGGCGGCTCGACGGGCGCGTCTCCCTCGAGAGCGAGGCGCTCCGCTTCCTTCCCCCGCCCTTCGCCAACCTCTCGCAGCTCGTCAACGGCTTCAAGGCCAAGAACATGAACGAGGACGACCTCGTCGTGCTCTCCGGCGCGCACTCCATTGGCGTCTCCCACTGCTCCTCCTTCACCGACCGCCTCCCCCCGAACCCCTCCAACATGAACGCCGCCCTCTCCGCCCTCCTGCAGACCAAGTGCCCGCTGGCTCCCAACTTCACCAACGACCCCACGGTGGTGCAGGACATCGTGACGCCAGACCAGATGGACAACCAGTACTACAAGAACCTGCGCAAGCGCAACGTTCTCTTCAGGTCCGACGCCGAGCTGCTCGCGTCCAGCCTCACGTCCAGGAAGGTCCTGCAGAACGCCTTGTTCCCCGAGGTCTGGGAGAGGAAGTTCGCCAGGGCCATGGTCAAGATGTCGGCCATCGAGATCAAGACCGCCGCCAACGGCGAGATCAGGAAGAACTGCAGGGTCGTCAACAAGTAGGGTTGCTAGCTGCTGGCAACTATTTTTGCAGTTACATTCGAAACCCTCCGCGCACTCGATCTGTTTTTGGTTATGTTTAAGTTGCAGAATCCATCGCTCCTTGTAATTCATTCGTTGTATTTGAATTTGTTAGTTTTCTTGAAGAGCATGTTGCATTGTAGTCTTACTAGCTAAGTGCATATGTGGGGAAAATGGAACATATTTTATTAACATGCTCAAAAAGTATATTGATGAAGTTCAGAAAATGAGGTTAGTGGCGTTGAACCCACACGCTACTAACTTCACGTCGCTGATAGCGACCAGTGGTGGCATGTGGCTCGAACGCCACTAGTAAAACATGTACTAGTGGCATGTGCCTTAGACGCCACCAGCAACATTCCTAGTGGTGGTGTGTGCATTGATCACCACTAGTAAGTAAATCACCCATGGCGTTTCAATGAATTAAAAGACCACTAATAAATGTAGAAAAATAGAAAAATTTATAGAATACAACAACAATAATATCGGTTCACTATAGAAATAATACAACATCAAGAATTTAGAGAATACAACAACAATCATATGAAATTGCATAGCAAAAAACAAACAAGTTCGTTCACCGCATGCTCTTAACATCATACATATATAAAGTTGCATCTCTACGACTAGTTATTATGAACGACGTCAATGATGAATATCATATGAAGGTCACGACGTGAGGTGGTACTGCCGGTGAAGAGAATGGCTTTCCCAACATATAGGTCTTGAGAGTCAATAAAGTTCATACAGTCTTGGTTGTTGAAGACAATGTGGCCATCTGTCACTCTCTTGTACAAAATGACGCTAACGCCACCTCTTGCTCCAAGCCGCATTTCAGCCATGCCTTCTTCAGGAATATGAAGAGAAGAAACCATTCTCTCCGGAGTTTTCTAAGATGCAAAATTTAGATATCTCAATAGGCACCATCATACTAGTATATGAATAAAGTAGCAACTGAATAAAGAATGGTAAGTGAAAACATACCATGTTGTGTGGCTCAATATGCGTCATTATCAAGCCAGTGACAAATGACAGCCCGATAAAGGACGTCATTAGAGGATAAATGTTGATCAGGTACTGCTCCTCACTATCTGTAAGATTGCATATTTGATGGCTAATTGCATAATCCAATGGGCCACCCTCCTCGCCGTCACCCTCCTCGTCGCCACACTCCTCGCTGTCACCCTGCTTGTCGTCATCCTTCCCGCTGTCATTGAAATAGAGGACACTAATTCTCAGCCCAGGAGCTCCCCGCATTGTAAAATATAGATGCACACCTACGGGGATATGATTTCGGGCAATGAAACTTCTCCATGCCGAACCTGCAAGGCGAGTAATTGCTCGCTCTTAGTGCATAACAACCTCATATGTTCACCCAAGAGCATGAAATTCCACGAAATTTTCTTTAGTTCTATTGAATTCTCTCCTTACATTGCATGGAATAGTCCCTACACGAACATCACAAATTAAATAAATGAAAATAGCAATAAAAGGAAAATTGTGTGAATTTACATATCAAATATACATACCAAAGAATTCTCAAATGGACCCTGTATGAGATGGACACTGAACAGTGAGCCTGATATTCTTTCATCACTACAGTCGGCAAAACAAACTTGACAAAACACCGTGTCCTAAACAAAAAGATATAGTCATTTTGTATTACACCGTATACTTCACAAAAAAGTATCTTATCTAGCACCATATCCTTTATCTACTATATATGATCAATGTAGTCATTTTGTCTCTACAAAATAATCATTCATATAATCAATATAGTAATTTTGTCTCTACAAATAGTCATTCATATATATGATCAATGCATGTAGTGATCAATGCATGTAGTCATTTTGTCTCTACAAAATAATCAATCCAACACTAATCTAACACTAGATATAATCTCTAGCTATGAATCTACACATACATATAAATCTCTAGCTACCATACAATCTACACATACATATAAATCTATAGCTACCGCATATTCTCTAGCTACCATAGGAATCTATACATACACATCCAACACTAATTTTACCGTACATATAATCTCTAGACATGTGTATGGTTAATAACAAAATCGGATTGGAGACCCACCACAATGGTGGAGGGACGAGCCAAGATGGAGAGCACGGCTGCGTGACGGAAATGGCGGCGCAGGGGAAGGGGAGGAAGGGGAAGGGGAAATGGAAGGAAGGGGAAGCGGGCGGTGCGGAGGGACACGCGCGGAGTGGCCTGGGACGGAAGATAGAGGAGTGAACTGGAAGCCGCATGGCTGAATCGAACTTGGTAGCCATTTTGGTAAGTAGCTAGTGGCGGTGTTCGAAAGTATCAAACGCCATCAGATGTGTCAATATTGGTGGCGTTTAAATAGTCTGAACGCTACTACAAACTTTGTACCAAGTGCTTCTCCGGGGACCATATACGCATGACGTGTGCCTACTTCCGAGAACGCCACTAAAAGGTGTTACTAGTGACGTTAGTTTAATATCAGACGCCATTACTATTTTCTTAGAAATTGGTGGCGTGTAATTTTTAAGCGTGTCACTAGCAAAATAACTGTTATAAATATTGTCCTATTAGTGTGAGGATGTTCTGTTTTACGATAAAAAGACCTTGAAGTATCTAGAAACTATGTTAAAAAGGCAGAGTACAATTTTATAGAAAGGTTCCGAATATTTACACACAAGACACTGATTCTTATGATTCACAAAGATAATCACATTGGCCCGTGAAACACAATCGAGTTCTTGAGATGTGCCGCCATGCTATTGGATGCGTCCGCTCCTGACGCCACCTGGGACAAAACTGTAGGGTTTCGTAGCATGGAAAAAAAATTCTACCGCATACAAACAAACAAGCCAAGATCTATCTACTAGATTGTAGCAACGAGTCGATGGAATAACTCACCCTCAAAGATTCCAAAGTGTTTAACGAGAGCGGATTCTCGTGGGTGATGTAGTCGTACTCTTGCCGATCTCAAGATCGCGTAGACGATCCTTCCGGCGCTGCGTTCCGGCAGCGCTCCCGCAGTCGGTCACACATTCGGTACTCGACGAAGACCTTCCTCTCCCTTGTTCCAGCAGGCAGCGGAGGTTGTAGCACTTTCCTCGCGATTCCGGCAGCACAACGGCGTGGTACCAGAAGTAGAGGGGAGATCTCGCAGGGTTTCGCCTTAAGCCGGAGCAAGTATGGTGGACTATGAGAGAGATCCTCGCCGATCTAGGGTTTAGACGCACCGAGGAGGAGGCTTGGCCGGCGGCTAGGGTTAGCTAGGCGGCGGCGGCTTGCCCTAGGCGGCGGCGGCAGCAGGAGGTGGCGGCGCCGGGCTAGGGTTTTGGGTGGAGGTCTTGGGTGCAAGGAGGGGCAGCCCTGCCCCTCCTTATATAGGTGGAGGAGGCGCGCCAGGGGAGGGGAGTCCCTCCCCAACTCGGTTTCCCAAGGGGGCCGGCGGTGGAGGGGAGGAGCTCCTCCTCAAGTAGGTTTCCTACTTCCCCTCCACCTTCCAAAATAGTCATTTGACTTTTCAAATTGGCGTTTGACTTTTCAAACTAGCATTTGATTAAACCCTTTATTTTGTTCAGCGATGACACCTAGTACATGATGCAATCATTCCAACTTGATATGACACATTCATGTACCCTTCCCCTCCGGAGTGCCGGACATTCCGGAACCTTCTAGAACATTCCCGATGAAAACACCGGAACCATTCTCCAACCCCGAAACAGGACTTTCCTTATATAAATCTTATTCTCCGGACCATTCCGGATCTACTCGTGATATCCCGGTTCCCATCCACTACTCCAAACACCATTTGGTCTCTTACTCATCATTCCATAACTACTCAAACAATGTCGAATCCTTAAGTGTGTCTCCCTACGGTTCGTGAATTATGCGGACATGATCGAGACACTTCTCCGAACAATAACCAATAGAGGAATCTGGAAATTCATATGGCTCGCACATATTTCTACGATTACTTTGCGATCGAATGAACCACTTACATACGATACCAATTTCCCTTTGTCTCACGATAGTTTACTTATCCGAGGTTATGATCGTCGGTATCTCTGCATACCTAGTTCAACCTCGTTACTGATAAGTACTCTTTTCTCGTTCCCGTGATATGTGATCCCTTGTGAGCCAGTCACATGCTTGCAAGCTAATTGGATGACATTTCACCGAGAGGGCCCAGAGTATATCTATCCGTCATATGGATGGACAAATCCACTCTTGATCCATGTGTCTCAACCAATACTTTCCGAACACTCAATGTCACCTTTATAGCCACCCAGTTACGGTGTGATGTTTGATGTCATCAAAGCATCCATCCGGTAAAGGTGATATGCATGATCTCATGGTCGAAGGAATTAGGTTACTATGTATCAGAAAGCATATAGCAATTGAACTATTAAAATGACTTGATCTTTATGCTACGCTTATCTACAAGAGTATGTCCACCATATCATTCTCCTAAAGATATGATCTTGTTGTTAATAACATCTCAATGTTCATGATAGGGAAACCACAATCATTTATTAACCAACAAGCTAGTATTATAAAGAGGCTTTACTAGGGACTCTTTTAAGTTTACAAATCACACAAGTACTAATGTTTCCTTGTTAATACTATTATAGCATGAATGTAAACATTTATCATAAACACAAAGATATAATAATAACTACATTTATTATTGCTTCTAGGGCATATCTCCAACAGTCTCCCACTTGCACTAGAGTCATCTAATCTAGATTACATGGTAATATACCGAACACCCATGGCAGTTTGGTGTTGGTCATGTTTTGCCCTAGGGAGAGGTTTAGTCAACGGATCCGCCACATTCAGATCTGTGTGTACTTTGCAAATCTTTATGTCCCCATCTTGGACATGTTCTCGAATAGCGTGAAAACGTAGCTTGATGTGCTTCAGCTTCTTGTGTGACCTTGGTTCTTGCACATTGGCTATGGCGCCCATGTTATCACAGTAGATAGACATTGGGTCCAGCGCACTAGGAACCACACCTAGCTCTGTAATGAACTCTTTCATCCATATCGCTTCTTGTGAAGCCTCCGAAGCAGCCATGTATTCCGATTCAGTTGAAGATCTCGCCACAACGCTTTGCTTTGCACTCCTCCAGCTAACTGCTGCACCATTCAAAGTAAATACGTATCCAGATTGTGATTTAGAATCATTCGGATCGGTGTTCCAACTAGCATCGGTGTAACCATTAACAACGAGCTGTTCATCACCTCCATAAGAAAGAACCATATCCTTAGTTCTTCTCAAGTACTTAAGGATGTTTTTGACCGTTGTCCAATGATCCACTCCTGGATCACTTTGATATCTGCTAGTTAAACTAACAACATATGCAATGTCGGGTCTAGTACATAGCATGGCATACATTAGAGATCCTATGGCCGAGGCATAGGGAGTCTTACTCATCCTTTATCTATCTTCTGCCGTTGTCGGACTTTAAGTTTTACTCAAGGTCATATTGGGCAACATGGGCAAGAACCCTTTCTTGCTATCTTCCATTCCAAACCTCTTTAGAACCTTGTCCAAATATGTACTTTGTGACAATGATATTAGGCATCTCGATCTATCTCTATAAATCTTTATGCCTAATATGTAAGCTGCTTCGCCAAGATCCTTCATTGAAAAACTATTATTCAAATATTCCTTGACACTATTAAGAAGGTCTACATCATTCCCAATCAACAATATGTCATCTACATATAGTATTAAGAATGCTACAGAGCTCCCACTCACTTTCTTGTAAATACAAGCTTCTCCATAAGTTTGTATAAAACCAAAACTTTTGATTACCTTATCAAAACATTGATTCCAACTTCAGGATGCTTGCTTCAATCCATAGATGGACCATTGAAGTTTGCATACCTTGTTAGCATCTTTAGGATCGACAAAACATTTGGGTTGCATCATATACAATTCTTCATCAATGTCTTCATTGAGGAATGCTGTTTTGACATCCATCTGCCATATCTCATAATCATAATATGCAGCGATTGCTAACATAATCCTCACAGACTTTAGCTACGCTACAGGTGAGCAAGTCTCATCGTAGTAAACTCCTTGAATTTGTCGAAACCCTTTTGCGACAAGTCGAGCTTTATAGACAGTAACATTACCATCAGCATCTGTTTTCTTCTTGAAAATCCATTTGTTCTCGACAGCCTTCCGGCCATCCGGTAAATCCACCAAAGTCCATACTTGGTTTTCGTACATGGATCCAATCTCAGATTTCATGGCTTCTTGCCATTTATTGGAATCTGGGCTCATCATTGCTTCCTCATATGTCACAGGGTCATCGGTGTTGTCCACCAACATGACACTCATAACGGGATCATACCAATCAGGAGTGGTACGAGTTCTCGTTGACCTGCGAGGCTCTGTAGCAACTACAACAGAAGTTTCATGAGCATCATCATTTGCTTCCTCTCTTATTGGTGCAGGCACCACAAGAACTTCTTCCGGTGCTGCGCTACTCGCAAGTTCGAGAGAAGGTTCGACAACCTCGTCTAGTTCTACTTTCCTTCCAGTCACTTCTTTCGAGAGAAATTCCTTCTCTAGAAAGGATCCATTCTTCACAACGAAGATTTTGCCTTCGGATCTATGATAGAAGGTATACCCAATAGTTTCCTTCGGGTATCCTATGAAGACGCATTTTTCCTCTTTGGGTTCAAGCTTGTCCGATTGTAACTTCTTTACATAGGCTTCGCAACCCCATACTTTAAGGAACGGCAATTTAGGTTTCTTCCCAAACCATAATTCATACGGTGTCGTTTCAACGGATTTAGATGGTGCCCTATTTAAAGTGAATGCGGCTGTTTCTAATGCATAACCCCAAAATGATAGCGGTAAATCTGTAAGTGACATCATAGAACGAACCATATCTAAGAGAGTTCGATTATGACGTTCGGACACACCATTACACTATGGTGTTCCCGGCGGTGTCAATTGTGAAAGTATTCCGCATTTCTTCAAATGCTCGCCAAACTCATAACTTAGATATTCACCTCCACGATCAGAACGTAGAAATTTAATCTTCTTGTTACGTTGATTCTCTACCTCATTTTGAAATTCCTTAAACTTCTCGAAAGTTTCGGACTTATGTTTCATGAAATAGATATACCCATATCTACTCAAGTCATCCGTGAAGGTAAGAACATAACGATAACCACCGCGTGATGCTACACTCATTGGACCACACACATCGGTATGTATGATTTCCAATAAGTCCGTAGCTCGCTCCATCATACCAGAAAATGGAGTCTTAGTCATTTTACCCATCAGACATGCTTCGCATCTTTCAAGTGATTCGAAATCAAGTGATTCAAAGTCCATCGGAATGGAGTTTCTTCATACGCTTCACTCCAATGTGACCAAGACGACAGTGCCACATATAGGTCGAGTTATCGCTCGATTTCAAACGTTTAGCCTCAATGTTATTAATATGTGTATTTCCACTATCGAGGTTCAATAAAAATAGACCATCTATCAAAGGTGCATGTGCATAAAACATATTACTCATATAAATTGAACAACCATTATTCTCGGACTTAAACAAGTAACCGTCTCGCAATAAACAAGATCCCGATATAATGTTCATGCTTAACGCAGGCACCAAATAACAATTATTTAAGTACAAAACTAATCCCTATGGTAGATGAAGGGGTAGCGTGCCGACCGCGATCACATCAACCTTTGATCCGTTTCCCGCGCGCATCGTCACCTCGTTCTTCGCTATCTTCCGTTTATTCTGCAACACCTGTTTCGAGTTATAAATATGAGCAACCGAACCAGTATCAAATACCCAGGGACTACTACGAGTACTAGTGAGATACACATCAATAACATGTATATCGGATATACCTTTCTTTTTGATGTTGCCGTTCTTCAAATCCGCCAAGTACTTTGGGAAATTCCGCTTCCAGTGACCTTCTCCTTTGCAGTAAAAGCACTCAGTATCAGGCTTAGGTCCAGCCTTGGTCTTCTTCGTCGGCGCGGTAACTTTCTTACCACCCTTCTTGAAGTGTACCTTTTGCTTAGACTTGCCTTTCTTGAATTTGGTGGTCTTATTGACCATCAACACTTGGTGCTCTTTCTCGATCTCCACTTCTGCAGATTTCAACATGGCAAAGAGTTCTGGCAACTGCTTGTTCATGTTTTGCATATTGTAGTTCATCACAAAGTTCTTGTAACTTGGTGGTAGTGATTGGAGGACACGGTAAATCCCCAAAGCATTAGGAATCACTATACCCAAGCTTTGAAGTTTGTTTGCGTGCCCAGACATATTAAGCACATGCTCACTAACGGAGCTGCCCTCTTCCATCTTGCAGTTAAAGAACTTTTTAGAAGCCTCATAGCTCTCAATTGCCGCATGAGTCTCAAAGATCAATTTGAGATCACGGACAATATCATGTGGGTCTGAATTTTCAAACCTTTTCTGAAGCTCCGATTCTTAAACCATACAAGATAGCACACTGAACTGTGGAGAACTGAGTCTTTCGAGCGAGGTAAACATTCTTTACTTCATCGGTAGCAGTAGCTGCAGGTGGGTCACCCAGCGGTGCATCCAACACATAGGTCAAATTACCAGCTGTGAGGACAATCCTCAAATTGCGGAACCAATCCGCGAAGTTGCTTCCATTGTTTTTCAACTTTTCTTTCTCTAGGAACGCATTAAAATTGATGGTAGGGGCCGCCATTGATCTACAACATATTTGCGAGAGTTTAGACTAAGTTTATGACAAATTGAGTTCTAATTAATAGTTAAATTAATCTAGGTGAACTCCCACTCAAAACAATATCCCTCACATTGTTTTAGTGATCACACGAACCAAATCCACCACATCAACACCGATCATCATGAGAGTTGATATAGTTTCAATGGCGAACAATCGACATGTTCATCATATCTACTATATGATGCATGATTTACCTTTCGGTGATCCGTGTTTCGAGACCATGTCTGTATATGCTAGGCTCGTCAAGATCAAACCTTAGCTTCCGCATGAGCAAATCTGGCTTGCTCACGTTGTATACACTT
Source organism: Avena sativa (assembly GCA_916181665.1). NCBI lineage: Eukaryota > Viridiplantae > Streptophyta > Magnoliopsida > Poales > Poaceae > Avena > Avena sativa. The sequence continues at coordinate 477,806,831 of OV702299.1, read as the reverse complement.
GCGGAATCTAACACACCCGATCATCACGTGGTGCTTCGAAACAACAAGCTTTAGCAACGGTGCTAACTAAGGGCGAACACTTCATAACTTGAAATTCATGTGCATGAGGGATCATCTTATAATGCTACCGTTGTTAACTAAGCAATACAAGATGCATAAAGGATTAACATCACATGCAATTCATAATATGTGATATGATATGGCCTTTCTTCTTTGTGCTTCCGATCTCCATCTTCAAGCACGAACATGATCTCCATCATCACCGGCATTGCATCAAGGTCAATGACGCTTCTCCATGGTTGTCGTCCACCGGCTTCAACTATTACAACTAATTTGAATAGACACGCGGGTCTTAACAAAATTAAAGACAACCATATGGCTCCTGCCAGTTGCCAACTTACAATAAGGAACATTGCATACATCAAATATAATCACAATCATGGCCATATCACATCACAGCACACCCCTGCAAAACAAAGTTAGACGCCTCTACTTTCTTTGCATGTTTTACGTGGTTTGGGGCTTTCAATAAGTGTCGTTCTAACTTACGAACAAGAACCACAACATTGATACTAGTATTGTCAATCACCCGTTGTAAATTGGATCTTAACTATGTTGGGAGAAACAGGCACCCGCAAAGCCACTTACGCAATACAAGTTGCATGTCAAGCGTGGAGCTCATGAACGATGTCATGTAAGGTTAGCCCAGGCCGCTTTATCCCACCATCCTGCAAGATGCAAAGTACACAAGAAGCAATCGACAACAAAAGCATCAACGCCCACAATGACCATTGTGTTCTACTCGTGCAACAGATCTACATATAGACACGGCTCTGATACCACTGTAGGGTTTCGTAGCATGGAAAACAAAAAAAATTCTACCGCATACAAACAAACAAGCCAAGATCTATCTACTAGATTGTAGCAACGAGTCGATGGAATAACTCACCCTCGAAGATTCCAAAGTGTTTAACGAGAGCGGATTCTCGTGGGTGATGTAGTCGTACTCTTGTCGATCTCAAGATCGCGTAGACGATCCTTCCGGCGCTGCGTTCCGGCAGCGCTCCCGCAGTCGGTCACACATTCGGTACTCGACGAAGACCTTCCTCTCCCTTGTTCCAGCAGGCAGCGGAGGTTGTAGCACTCTCCTCACGATTCCGGCAGCACAACGGCGTGGTACCGGAAGTAGATGGGAGATCTCGCAGGGCTTCGCCTTAAGCCGGAGCGAGTATGGTGGACTATGAGAGAGATCCTCGGCGATCTAGGGTTTAGACGCACCGAGGAGGAGGCTTGACCGGCGGCTAGGGTTAGCTAGGCGGCGGCGGCTTGCCCTAGGCGGCGACGGCAGCAGGAGGTGGCGGCGCCGGGCTAGGGTTTTGGGTGGAGGTCTTGGGTGCTAGGAGGGGCAACCCTGCCCCTCCTTATATAGGTGGAGGGGGCGCGCCAGGGGAGGGGAGTCCCTCCCCAACTCGGTTTCCCAAGGGGGCCGGCGGTGGAGGGGAGGAACTCCTCCTCAAGTAGGTTTCCTACTTCCCCTCCACCTTCCAAAATAGCCGTTTGACTTTTCAAATTGGCGTTTGACTTTTTAAACTATGATTTGATTAAACCCTTTATTTTGTTCAGAGATGACACCTAGTACATGATACAATCATTTTAACTTGATATGACACGTTCATGTACCCTTCCCCTCCGGAGTGCCAGACATTCCGGAACCTTCTAGAACATTCCCGATGAAAACACCGGAACCATTCTCCAACCCCGAAACAGGACTTTCCTTATATGAATCTTATTCTCCGGACCATTCCGGATCTCCTCGTGATATCCCGGATCCCATCCGAGACTCCGAAAAACATTCGGTCTCTTACTCATCATTCCATAACTACTCAAACAACGTCGAATCCTTAAGTGTGTCTCCCTACGGTTCGTGAATTATGCGGACATGATCGAGACACTTGTCCGAACAATAACCAATAGAGGAATCTGGAAATTCATATGACTCCCACATATTTCTACGATTACTTTGCGATCGAATGAACCACTTACATACGATACCAATTTCCCTTTGTCTCATGATAGTTTACTTATCCGAGGTTATGATCGTCGGTATCTCTGCATACCTAGTTTAACCTCGTTACTGATAAGTACTCTTTTCTCGTTCCCGTGATATGTGATCCCTTGTGAGCCAGTCACATGCTTGCAAGCTAATTTGATGACATTTCACCGAGAGGGCCCAGAGTATATCTATCCGTCATATGGATGGACAAATCCACTCTTGATCCATGTGTCTCAACCAATACTTTCCGAACACTCAATGTCACCTTTATAGCCACCCGGTTACGGTGTGGTGTTTGATGTCATCAAAGCATCCATCCGGTAAAGGTGATATGCATGATCTCATGGTCGAAGGAATTAGTTACTATGTATCAGAAAGCATATAGCAATTGAACTATTAAAATGACTTGATCTTTATGCTACGCTTATCTACAGGAGTATGTCCACCATATCATTCTCCTAACGATATGATCTTGTTGTTAATAACATCTCAATGTTCATGATAGGGAAACCACAATCATTTATTAACCAACAAGCTAGTATTATAAAGAGGTTTACTAGGGACTCTTTTAAGTTTACAAATCACACAAGTATTAATGTTTCCTTGTTAATACTATTATAGCATGAATGTAAACATTTATCATAAACACAAAGATATAATAATAACTACATTTATTATTGCCTCTAGGGCATATCTCCAACAAAAACCACTTGGGACATCGGAGACATCATACTCAACCTCATTGGTGCAGAAGAAGATCCTCACATGGAGGACAAACAATCTCGAGCCAACCTCATGCTCGAGCATGGCTGGGCCAAGCTTGTGGCCAATGATAGAGGCTACCGCATAGCGTCACTTGGGATTCACGACATAAGCCACAATTTCCAGACTATCTGAGCACCATTGCCCAAAACCAGCAGTCGTGAGGCCAATCCCAACCTCTTCATCGATGTCTCGGCCGGCGAAGATGAGGATATCGACAAAGACACTGATGTGAAGGCGAAATGAGTGCTTTTTATACAAGGGGCTCACCAGCTAGATGCATATCGGTATCCTCCTCCATGGAGGTTCAATGGATCTACCTGTCAGTGCCCCGCTAGTGCCACGTCGAAGCATCCCATTAGGGAAGCCACCTAGGCCACCTCCCAGACTGCCGCTGCCCTACATCTCACCTTCTCTCCCCCGCTGCCACAGTCAGCTAAAAGGAGATGGAACAATAGAGTAACAGCAACAACCCACGGGAGCTCGACGCAGCCGCCGACCCATTTCTGGATGCACCAGGACCGATTGAAATCCCGTGGCCTACTCGCCAATACTGGCAGAAACCTACAACTACCATTGCTGGAAATATGCCCTAGAGGCAAATAATAAAGGAAGTTTATTATCATAATTCATTACTTCATAATAGTTTTATACCATGTTATAACTGTGTCAATCGGAAACTTTGATACACGTGTGGTATTTAAACAAACAAAGGTCCCTAGTAAGCCTCTATACAACTAGTTCATTGGGCAACTGATGATCAAGGTTTCCTAGTCATGGAGCATTTATGCCAATTGACAATAAAGTCATATCATTAGTGAATAATGTGATGGGTATTTATCCAATAGAAGTATTGCAACACTATCAAGTCACAACATTCATCGTTGCAATAGTTAGAAACAAAATATCCTATTCCCTAGACCGTGAGATCATATTTAATTACTATCATATGAGGCTGCTTTGATGGAATCAACCATCACACCTTAACAGGATGATCATAAAGGCGTATATTAGATATCCCAAGAGGGATATGTTGAGGCGTATGCATCAAGATATGGATTTCTTCTCCCGCGTGATGTGGAAGATACACCGGGCCCACTTGGTGAGAATACAACCATAAGATGCACAACGTGTGACTAGGTCACGGGGATGGAATATCACGAGAACGAGTAAAGCATGACTTGTTGGCAACAAGATTGAAAAAGTTATTGTGATATCTGATGACCCACAAGTATAGGGGATCGCAACACCTTCGCGGGTAGTATTACCCAATTTATTGATTCGACACAAGGGGAGCCAAAGAATACTTGCAAGCCTTAACAACTGAGTTGTCAGTTCAGCTGCAACTGAAAATAGTTCTTTCTCATAGAAGTTTATCAGTAGCAACAGCAAAGCAACAACAACAACAACAATAACAGTGAAACAGTAGCAATAGTAATAGTAACGGTAACAGTAGGATTCGAGTGCGGTAGGCATAGGGATGGATGACAGGCGTTGTATGGACGAGTCTAAACATGTAACTTCAAGATCTAGGACATTGCAGATAAATAATAACAAGCACTCAAGTACTAAACAATCCTAGGCATGTGCTCCAAATATAGTCATACGTGCTCGCAATGAGAACTTGCACAACATCTTCTGTCTAGCCAGCCCGTGGCAGCGGGGTCTCTAGGGAACTACTGGCAATTAATGTGCTCCTTTTAATAGAGCACCGGAGCAAAGCATTAACACTCCGTGAACACATGTGATCCTCACACCATAGCCATCCCCTCCGGTTGTCCCAATTATTGTCACTTTGGGGCCTTTGGATCTGGACAATGATATGTGTACACAACTTGCAGATAAGATCACAGACAATACTATCATAATGATTCAATAATAAGTTTAGATCTGAGATCATGGCACTCGGGACCTAGTGACAAGCATTAAGCACAACAAGTTGCAACAAAGTCAAATAGCTCAAGAGAAACTTGGCACTATGCCCTAACAATCTTATTCGATTACATGATAGAACTCATCCAATCCCTACCATCCCCAAGCCTACAGCGGGGGATTACTCACTCATGGATGAGGGAAACATCGGTGGTTGATGGAGATGAGTTGGTGATGACGATGGCGATGATCCTCTCTAAATTCCACGTCCCGATAGGATGCCAGGACGGAGTTTCTGGATCCAAATCTTGGTTTCTGGTGGCGGCGGTGGAGCGGAACTCTTTCTGGAAAACTATCGAACCCCCCTTGGTTTTTAGGTCGAAAGGCAACTTATAGGCGCAGAGGGAGGCCGAGGAGCTGCCTCGGGTGTCCACACCCCTCCCAGGCACGGGGTCAGGTGGGCCCGCGCCTGGGGTGGGTATGGCCCCCCCAGGCCTCCCCTCCGTCTCTTCTTCTGGCTCTGTGGATCTTCTGGTGAAATATAATTTTTGGCATATTTTTCGGATTTTTTCCTGATAGTTCATTTTCTGCACAAAAACAAGACACCAAGGTAATTCTGGTGAAAACAGCGTCAGTCCGTGTTAGTTGTATCCAAATCACACAAGTTTAGAGAAGAAACAATAGCAAAGTATTCGAGAAAGTAGATACGTTTTGGACGTATCAATATCGATGATCAGATATCAGACAAGTCAGGTATCTAAGTTAACAAAGGGAATTGGACTTGACGTTTATGGTTCAAACGACATTGAAATCGTGGAATACACATGGGTCATTATGGGTATCCGATCCCGCTATTGATCATTGATCCGAGAAGCGTCTCGATCATGTTTGTGATATTCCCGAACCATAGGGTAACACACTTAAGTGTTTTTTGACGCTTAGAGATCATTTTGGAATAATTGGGATCACATGAAGAAAAAGATGAGAGTACCGGAAGTGTTCCATGAGAGAACATAAATCATTCCGGGAGGATCCAAAGGACTTCGGAGTGAACCGAAAGATTTTTCGGGTCAGAAGAGAATTAATAATACGTATTTTATATTAATTTTTGGAATTAATAATAAAATTAATATTTAAAATTAAATTTGAAGGGCAACTTCCCTAATGAGCCAAATCATCGGTTGAAAAGGCCCATGAGGCAAGCGGCCAAGGGATGCAAGCTGCCGCCTAGGGGTCCCATCCATCAGACCTTGGGCCGCGCGACAAGATGGGGGCCCACCTGGCCGGCTGCCCCATGGCGTGCCTCCTCTCCTCCATCTTCCTTTAGTCCCATACCGGGACTTAAAATAGTTGGGGTGCCCTCTTTCCCCTATATAAGAAGATCCATATGGGAGGGAAAAAGGCACACAATATTCTCTAAGACAATTTCCTTAGGGACTCTCTCTCTCTCTCTCCTCTTGCAACTATGGCCCCAAGTAAGGGATACACACGTGAGAGACTGCTTTGCTGCAGCACGTTGTTGTGTTGCGGTGATTCTGGATAGAAGATCTACTTCCACATCCTGGGTGGATCAGAAAGAACAGAGGTCGTCGTCTAACACCGGACGTGTGCGAGACCACGGGGGTGCTGCCACTTGACCAGGGGTGACTTGCGAGAAGCTTCGCGGTCTTGAGGTCGGCTATGAGTACGACTACATCATCCATGTTCCGCATGAGCGTTAAGGGCTTTCGGTCGACAACGGTAGGTTACTGAAACCCCTCTCCATTACAACATTATACTCCTAGATAGATCTTGTGCATATCGGTGTTACATTAGTCATGATTTTCTTGTTTTCTGCTGCGAACCGTATTTGTGGTATCAGAGCTGATCTATACATAGTATTGCTTGGACGTTTAGAACACATGCTAAATGTGGGCATTGATTCTCTAGTTGTTACCCTACCACGCGTACTTGTTTATATCGCAACACTATTTGATAAAGTGGCCCGGATCAACCTTACATGTAAGCTTACGCGAGACTGGTTCCATATTTGACGTATGACCTGTACCATATAAGTGGTTAGGGATTGTCTTTATCTCTCACAATAGCCAAGAACTTCAATTAAATTGGAGGGTGATACATCTTCTCGATGGAAAAAATATATCAATTTATTTCACCATTCCAATATGAGTTGCACACATAATCAGCCGGAGTTAGATTATTTGGAAACCCATCTCTAATAAATGTGTTTCAGCAATCTTGTAGGCATTAGAAGTTTTATTATGTTGTCGAATTACATCTTTATTCATTTTGATTCCAAGCTTAATTTGGAAGGTTGACATGGGCAAGCATGGAAGAGTTGTCCTGGTACTAATTTTAGGGCATGTTTCTCAGTACAATGCTCAAGAATTAATTAGTTATCACATACTCCCTCCGTCCCAAAATGTTTGATCAAGTTCTCAAACAAAATTATGAACATTTAAAATTCCAAATCAATATCAATAGATTCACCATAAAGAATATTTCTCAATGTGTCCATTCAATATTGTATATGTAGATATTGTTTGCTAAATATTTGGTCAAAATTAATAGGATTTGACTTTTGCCTAATCTTAGACGCTTTACATTTTGGAACGCAGGGAGTATTATTTGGCTAACATAACATTACACATGCCCTTGTTGTTTCTTTTCTACATTGATCCCTTGACATGTGTGTGATCTTATCTTCCTCTTCCTGATGTTATATATCTTCCTAGCCAAAGTTGGCGCCAACAATTAACTTGCCTAGAAGTTGCTCATACTGAGTTGTATGTTCTGTTGTACTTGCAGCTATAATATCATCTGAAGAATCCTCACTTCATAGATCACAAGCAATAAGATATATTAAGATTGAGTAGCTTGAGTGGTATATAGGTGAATTTCTTGAGAAATAGCTGATTCCAACTTACTTCACGGAGTAGATGATCAATCCAACAGCTACAATAGCAAATGCTAGATAGTAGATCCAATTTACCTTCGTGTTGCACATAAAACATCAGCTTAACATTAGAGACAATTTTCCTTTGTACAAATATTCAGAATTAGGGGGAAAATTCACCTGCTGATGATAGAAGAAAATCCTAATTACAACTGCCCAAACATCAGTCGTTAGGAGCGAGAGATTGAACAGAGTTTCCCCACTCATCTGCGAGAGGTGCACATCAGAAAGCTATGTTATTATGGCATTGCTATTTGATACTATGAGGACCATCTGAACAATTACTTGTTTATGGGTTGATACATTCTGTTGCCTACATAACCCAATGATAGAAACCATTTTTCCCTTTGAGTTCCAACATGGGAATTTTTCCTTCCTAGAAAAATAGAAAATAGGACTGAACAGTATGGGGAAACTTAACCTTAATAAGAAAAGGAGCAGTGGTCCTGAACACCAAAAATACTACCACATATCCTGTGAACAGACCTACCTGGGACGATATAATGAATGGCGGGGTTAGTTGTCATCTTGATGTACTCAACAAGTGAACGCCACATGAAGGTTTTTCCCTGAATGTTACCTGAATTATTTATGACAGGTTGATGAATTTAGTTTGCTTACCATCGTTGGAGACCAATTAATTGCCTCTATTTTATTTCTCTCAAATAGTGTTCTAATGTTTATTTATGTAGGGCAACATGAACTTTGCTTCAAGAACATAGTCTATAATATTTCCAGAAGGATTGTCGAGATAATTCAAGTAATGAATGAACAACTTTAAGTCAATACATGGTATCCTGAATCATGCAGTAATGGTATTGTGAAAAGGATACAGCTGAACTCCAGTGACAAGCATCCCAAATGTTCCAAGCATTGCAATAAATTCGACTCTGTCCTTCTTCTTGACACAGTATTCCTACACATGGATGACAACAAAAATTCTTGTTATAAAGCATGAGAAATCGGCATTCATATTGACATTGCTATTGCTGATGGCAGCAATTATGGATATTTAACCTCTCCGACATTGCTAAAAACAAAGAAAAATGTCGCGGCAATTATGATGGCGTCCCCCAAAAGTGGTATTTTTCTGACATCTGCAAGAAAATTGATCTATTATTCATCTTTTAATACTGATGTAAAGTTTTGTACATAAATCAGACAGTATGTTTCCTGCTCATGAGGTTCATAAACTTTTTTTTTCCTGCAATCTTCTATTAGGAAGTTTTGTTGCCATCTTGTGTGCTCAATAAATTCTCTTGTATAAATCTGTTGTCAGGACGATCTGGTCGTTTTACTTACCTTGCCCATCTGCAGAACCGGAGTCTGATAGGATTCCTAGTGCAAGTCCTGCCATGCAAGTTCCTGCTCCAACAAATTGCAAGAAGGAATATCTTGCGCCTAGTGCAAAGCTGGTTAGGGTCATGACCCATGGAATGGTGCAGCAGTTCAGCAAGTTTATGCTGGTGATGTACGAGTATTGATATGCCTTGATAGCTGCAACACAAGTTCAACAATTAATGCTGACATTTGGATCAAATTTTGCCTACATCAAAGAGCACTACAAAAGATAATTCTTTGTCTGTGTCTCGCTGAAAACTACAGCCAATTGGTGATAAAGAGCTCTAAACTTTTTCGCTGCATGGTGTACTCATCGAGACAGTTTCCCCCGACATCGATGAAGACCAGCGCGAGGTACCAATACCACGGTATCTGCAAAGAGGATACAAAAACGAGTGAGCCAAATATGAAACATTGGCAACCTTCAGAATCTCATCCTTGTGATATGTAGCTGTTGTCACCAGTAACGGTTTCTTTCGACGCAGGAGAATCGGTCCGTAAACCAGTGCCAACAGCATGTAGGAGAAGAATGACTGCGTCAGTGGTGCATCAACTCCTGCAAGTAAAGTAAAGGGGGTTCACAGGTTTATCAGCCTTCTACAAAGTGGCGGTTCGAATAAAGATGTTACCGAAATCAGAGATGAGAGATGTGATGAAGCTGCAGATCGCCAGGGAGAAGGAGACTAGCTGCCCGAGAAGGAGAAGGAGCAGCGTCCTCCATGCGCCACCCTTGATTTCCATCCAGCCTAGTCCAGGCAAGCCACGGGTGTGTGGTGAGTGTGAGAGCCTTGTACTAGGCAGCGTTTTCGGCGGTCCTAATAATGAAATAAAGGCGCCTTTGCTTCTTTTGGACACTCATAAAAATTACAAGGTATAATACATTTTTTTGTTGGTAAAATACAAGGTATAATACTGGACACTGGTTGTGGTTTGATCATGCTAACCTGGAAGGTACACCGTGCAGGCGACGATAGCTTGTGTGGTTAATTACCTGATTTTCAAAGATTTTCTGCAAGAAAAATACAATAGATCTCTTAGCTCAGCTAGCTTGTCCCGCAACTGCGGCAGTCGACAAAGCCGTCAACGGCCTATATCTGCGCCGACAACAAAAAGTCAGGACCATTGGCAAAGGTGGCTGGGCTGGGCAGCTGGGCGACGTGGCCGTCAGCCCACCTCTGTCGTCGGCATAGGACAGGCAATGCCGACGGCCGTCGTCGGCGTAGGCCTAGATAGACCCGAAGGTCGTCGTCAGAATAGAGAAGGCCCTCGGCGTAGAATAAAATATGGCCCAGGTTACCGGCCCATCTGTCGAACACACGACAACGCTAGGGCACATGCACTATAGCGACGGCATTGCTGCCGGGCTAACTTTTTTTTTCCTTTTTTGTTCAACAAATCAAATTTATATAGTTGATTTATTTATTCCCCCCTATAGTTTTAATATAGATATAATTTTAAATAAATTGGAGATTGTACCTCTGAATTTCGATATCCTGCCACCAACATAGAAAACCCCTTTTTTGGGGACCGCAAGGCATTGAAGCCCCTCTTTTGGGGAAACCCTGGACCGTGCATCCTACATTGTATACCCACATAGATGGGCAACATAAGGGGTAGGAAAGTGGAACCTTCTCTTAGTTTATGCATGGTTAGGTCATAGCAAATGTCAAGACAAGCTTGGACCCAAGACTAAAGAATATTCCATGTGGTATATCCACGATGAGAGTTTTGGAGCTTCCGGTGCAGGTTATTGGATGCACGCGTTTGAAGGCTATGATGCATGCAAGTGAGGTGGATATTGTCTCTCCCGTCCTCCCACAACATCTAACTACATGTGCTAGGGCCACATGCAACTTTTCTAGGGACCCCGTGGCACCGAAGCCCCTCTTTTGGGGAAACCTTAGACCGTGTGTCATGCGTCGTATACCCCCATAGACGGGCAACATAAGGGGGTAGCAAAGTGTAACCTTCTCTTGATTTATGCATGGTTAGGTCATAGAAACATGTCAAGACAAGCTTACCAAGACTCAAGAAGATTCCATGTGGTATATCTGTGACGGGAGTTTCAAAGCTTTCGGTGCAGAAGTCTACACAAGTGTGTTATCACATGCACCCGTGTGAAGGCTATGTATACAAGTGAGGTGGGTACTGTATCTCCCATCCTAAGAAATCGGCTGGCCCTAAGGAATCAAAGGACCTTCTTCCAAGGAGGAGAAACCTGTCATTATGCCTAACGATGTTGAGTAAATGGCTATACTAATTTTGAACATGTAATTTTCATTTGGTCATAACAATTTGGCATGTACTAATGTTTGATTATTGTGCAGCAATTGGACATTTCCTCTTGAGACCCGTGTGCCTAACACCTCGGTTGGAGCTCTGATTAGAAATTTTTGGCCGGGCTTTTACACTCCCATCCCCAACGACGAGAAGAAGCTAGCCACCAACTGGGCACACTATGAGGCCTCGATTACCCAGGCGACGGGAAAGCTTTTGACGCCGTGATCACCAAGTTTTGGGTAAGGAAAACTTTTCAAGTTTTGTTCATAGTCGATGACACCACCATGATAACTCATGACTCTCACAATTTTTTTATGCATGATTGAAAAGATTATATAGGATGCTTCCTGAGGAGCAGGACAAGGAAGACAAGACTTTGCGTGGGGCTTGTCTGAGGTTGACACGGCAGCAGTTCTACAATCAAAAGCATACCTGCACCAATCAATATAGTTCCGAGAAGTTGGCCAAAATGGCGCCGAAGCATGAGAATGTGAAGAAAAATCCAAAAATGTCCAAGGAAGATTACGGCTCGGTAAGTAAATTGTCGAGATTCTATGTTGTTGCTAAGTTGCAATTGCATTATCTTCTTCAAATGGGTAATGATTTTTCAGGTTATGCCTGTGTGGGCCGATGGTAAGGAAGACCCATGGGGGGCATTGTCGACGAGGTGACGCGGGTAAGACCTCGAGTTCAACACCTTGAGCAAGCGGAACAAGGCAAACCATGGCTCTAGGGGACACATTGTGCTGGAAACCTCAACCATGATCGCTTCAAGGCCAAGCTAGTATACATATACATGGAACAACCTGCATTTATTTTCCCTCGTGGTCCTACTTGATACGGATAACATTTCTAGAACTCTGAAACTCTAAAACTTTTTTTGTTCCTCACGATGGCTAAAACTCTGAAACTTTTTTTGTCCCTATAATATAAAATAATAATATATATGATTTATGAAACAAATAAAATACCATACATGCATTTCTCCATGAAGTTCGATTTGTGTTACAAGGGGGACTGGTCCATTTTCTAGGCCTAGGTCGGGAAGAGTAAACCAATATTTCAATTATTTAGACTTAATTATTTTACTTTATCATAACTCATCACAACAATATGTGTATGTCGCATATTGTCAATACATCCTCAGATATACAATCACAAGTATTAATTTTGTGATAATTATCATAACTGTGAGCATAATCATGATCTATATGATATATATTTTACCCAGTTCAGTTTTGGAATTACAAAGACAATTTACTCGTGCTAAGTCAAAACAGTATTTGTTTGCAACATTGAAAAAAAAAACTTTGACATGTTAAATAGAAAAATACTTCAATACAATGGATTCTCCTTAGTGTATGATATATGTGTCCTTGCCCATGGTATATGTAAATATTTTTGCAGCTCTTAGTAGAGTATTGTAGAGTAGGGGATTTTCATAATACAAAAATATCATATTAATGTGTTTTCATATGATTCTACTTCAAGAAAAAAAGTCACGGAAGGATGAAGGCTTTCTCTAGTTCCTCTAAACATCATATGATGCTACTTCCCGCAAAAAACTGACCGATGGTTTAATGTTTTTCCTGTTTGCCCTAAAAGTCATATGATTGTAGTCCCCCCAAAAAACTAATGATGCCGCTTCCTCGTGAAAAAAATCATAAAGTTATTATGAAGACAATTTAACGTCCTATAAACTGAATACATTTTGCATTCACAATTTAACGTTATTAACTGATCACTTGCAACAAATAAATACTTTTATGATCTGCAGAAGAAAGTCTTTGCAATTGAACAAAGATACGGTGACGGACTAAAAAGAGTGTTTAAGAAAGTTTGGAAATCACTCAACAAACCTAGTCAGGCAATGCCAATTGAAACCTAACATATGAAGACCGATAAAACAGCAGCGAACCATCCGGGAACCCAACTGAATGACACTGAAAGCTAGCTAGTTCCAAGGACCGGCATCGTCCATTCCAGGCAACCAATCAAAATGTCTAGATTAAATAATAGTTTAGAGGACACAGCTGATGATGCTATGAGATCCAGGGCTGACACGTCTAGACAGGTGCTTGATCATCCGGAGACCATCGCCGCGGCGGTCCACCTCCACGCCGGTGAGTAGAGCAAACTCACGCCCCCTCACGGTCTTGCAGAAGGAAACGATGCAAAAGCTGCCTAAGCCCAGGTGCAGCAGGCGACTCTTGTACGGCGACCACTTCTCGGGCTGGTCGAGATGATGATCAAAGGTATGCAGCAAAATCGGTGGCCCGGCGCCAGCAACAGGGTTGAGAGCACACAGACGGCAGCGGGAGGCACTGTCAGCCGAGAGGGCGAAAGAAAGGCCGAGCTCAGGAACATGCTCTGCTTTGCCATAGAAGGGCAGCACCCAGTGGCCAGCCCGATGTTAGGAATAGTAATCCCGATAGGATACGGAACGGTGTCGTGTGCGTGTGTGTTCCGAATAGGACTAATAGTCCAACACCTATTCGTATTGACGCTGCGTCTTGCCGGGTATATATACATCCATATAGTAGCCTTGTAAGACAACCGTGAGATTCAATACAAACAACAGGACCGAGAAGGCCCTGTAGCCATCAATATTGTTTTTCCTGGTACGTACTCGTGTGAGTTGAGAGAGCTAGTTCTTTTGATCAGGCTAGATAGCTAGCTTGCTGATCGTTGTTAGCTGGTTCTTATACGTGCGCGCAACTCGCCGGAATACTTCGCCGTCGTCATGCCGGACTGCACTCGGCGTTTGGGGCTAGGCCAACAATTGGTATCAGAGCCTCGCGGAGGATCTCCTAGTAACGGGAGGTCATGACGGGCAAGGAGCAATTGTTGGCCCAGCCCCAAACACCGAGTGCAGTCCGGCGTGACGACGGCGAAGTATTCTGGCGAGTTGCGCGCACGTATAAGAACCAGCTAACAACGATCAGCAAGCTAGCTATCTAGCCTGATCAAAAGAACTAGCTCTTTGATCGTTGTTAGCTGGTTCTTATACGTGCGCGCAACTCGCCGGAATACTTCGCCGTCGTCACGCCGGACTGCACTCGGCGTTTGGGGCTGGGCCAACAATTGGTATCAGAGCCTCGCGGAGGATCTCCTAGTAACGGGAGGTCATGACGGGCAAGGAGCAAGGCGAGTACTCCGGTGCGGCTGCGGGTGCATCGGTGTCGTCGCAGTACCCGCGGTATGATCGCGGCAACTACACGACGTGGGCGAAACGGATGGAGTGGGCCATGGAGGGAAACAACATCTGGGAGGCTGTCGATCCCGGCGGCGACGAGTTCAAGAAGGGCGCGTCAAAGTACCGCAAGGACCGACAGGCACTCACGGCCATCGGCTCCGTGGTGCCGGCGGACGTGATGCAGCACCTGATCTCAAAGGATTCTGCAAAGGCGGCGTGGGAGACACTCAAGACGTTGAATCTTGGGCACGAGCGCGTCCGCAGGGCGACCCTACAAACCTTGCATAAGAAGTACGAGAACCTGGAGATGGAAGGAGATGAGACGCTGGACGCTTTTGCCTCGAGGGTAGCCACAATTGTCAACGGGATTCGCGCGCAAGGTGAGAAGCTGGAAGATATCTCAGTCGTAATGCGTTTCCTTCGCGCGGCGCCGCCGCGGTACATATCTATGGTGTCGGCAATCGAGCAATGCATTGATCTCACCACCCTCACGATGGATGACCTGGTTGGACGGTTCAAGGCACATGACGAGCGGATGAAGATCACCTACGGCGACGCGAATCAAGATGAGCACCTCATGCTTACACGTGCCCAATGGCAGGAAATGGTCGCCAAGGAGAGGAGCGATAAGGCATCTGGCAGTGGCGATGGTTCGGTCCCAACGAAGAAGTCGGACAGCAAGCCGAAAAAGCCAAAGAAGAAATTCGACAAGAAGAATCTTCGCTGCCATAAGTGCAATCAGCTCGGACACTTCAAATCGGAGTGTCCCAACCGTTCAAAGGAGAAGGCTCTCATGGAGAAGGAAGGAGATGATGGACCGATGATGCTCATGCTCGAAGCTTGCGAGTTAATGACCACCAAGGAATCAACTCCTCAGGAGTCCGCTACGGAGATCGTCACGCTCGTGGAAGAAAAGGTCTTCCCGCGGAGGATGCAGACGGCTCACGACGTTTGGTACCTCGACACAGGCGCCAGCAACCACATGACCGGCGACAAGGCTCAGTTTTCTGAGGTGAACCTCACGGTTGGAGGCTCCGTTCGATTCGGCGATGGGTCGAAGGTGGAGATTGCAGGACGAGGCACTGTCCTGTTTGAGTTGAAGGATGGAGGTCACAAGGTACTCACTGACGTGTACTATATTCCCAAGCTTAAGACCAACATTATCAGTCTTGGTCAGCTCACGGAGCGTGGATGCAAGATCGTGTTGGAGGACGAGTTTCTGTGGGGATATGACCGCCAAAGGCAGCTCATCATGAAGGTGGAGAGGTCGAAGAATAGACTCTACATCCTCAATCTCAATCGGGCGGATCCAGTATGTTTGATGACAAGCATGGAAGACTCGGCGTGGAAGTGGCATGCACGCTACGGACATCTAAATTTCCAAACTCTATGACAACTTGGACAGAAGGAGATGGTACGTGGCTTACCGTGTGTTGATCATGTTGAGCAGGTGTGCGACGGTTGTCTCATTGGGAAGCAAAGGCGAGCCCCGTTTCCAAGGGAGGGACAATATCGAGCAAGTAAGGTTCTTGAGTTGGTGCATGGAGACTTATGCGGACCAATCACGCCGGCGACCCCCGCCGGGAACAAGTACTTTTTGCTCATCGTCGACGACTTCAGTAGATACATGTGGGTTGTGTTGCTGAAGAGTAAGGATCAAGCTTTGCAAGCGTTCAGGATTGTGAAGATGGCAGCCGAGGTGGAGTCCGAGGCAAAGTTAAAGGCCCTCCGTACCGATCGGGGTGGGGAGTTCAAATCCAATGAATTCAAGGCGTTTTGTGAAGCTCATGGGATCCGGCGGTATCTCACCGCACCATATTCACCGCAGCAAAACGGTGTTGTGGAAAGAAGGAACCAAACCGTGGTGGCCATGGCACGCAACATGATGAAGAGCAAAGGCATGCCAGACAGGTTTTGGGGTGAGGCAGTTAGTACAGCTGTCTATTTGCTGAACAAGGCGCCAACTAAGAGTGTAGTTGGTATGACGCCGTACGAAGCATGGTACGGGCGCAAGCCCTCGGTTGATCATCTTCGCACTTTTGGGTGCGTGGCGCATGTGAAGACGGTGACCGGGCATACTAGCAAGTTGGCGGATCGAAGTACTCCAATGGTCATGATCGGCTATGAATACGGTTCGAAGGCATATCGCGCATACAATCCAGTGAACAAAAAGTTGGTGGTGACACGTGACGTCGTCTTCGAGGAGGAGAAATCATGGAATTGGGGCTCTGCGGAACCGGTACAATCAATTTCTGATGAAATATTTACTATGGTCTACAGTGATTCGCATGCAGATGATCAAGAAACGGCGTCCTGTGGCGTTACGGATTTAGGCGCTGGTTCAGAAGATGGAAGTCCGGAAGTGAGCAGCAGCAGCGCTACGCCTGGAGAGGTATCTCCGCGTGGGAGTCCCGGCACGCGCAGCAGCTCACGCGCTGCACCTGGAGGCTCGACGTCGCCATCTAGTCCACGCGCGGACGAGAGCCCTGGTGCAAGTGGCCCATCAGCTGCACACTCCCGTCCAGGAGGGACTAGCGGCAGTCCAGAAGTGGACGCGGGCGACGATGTCACGTCGCCAACATGCAGTACACCGATAGAAACTGCAGGAAATTCAGTAGATGCTGAAACAAGTACTACGTCAGCTTCCACGTCTCCTCCAAGTGCACGGGAAGAAAGGAGACGGACACCTACTCCAGAAAAATTCCGAAGTGTACTGGAGTTGTATCCGCCGGAGACCCTTCGTACAGCGCGTGCGCGAGGGAGAGGACAAGGTCGGTGTTTACTCACCGAGGAGCCGACGAAATTCGAGGATGCTAATACGGAAGAGTCTTGGCGTCGGGCTATGGATGAGGAGTTGGGGTCGATCCGCGACAACGAGACATGGGAGCTTGTCGATCTACCCAACAATCACAAGGCCATAGGGCTCAAGTGGGTGTACAAGATTAAGAAGGATGCCGAAGGGAAGTTGGTGAAACACAAAGCTCGGCTAGTTGCCAAGGGGTATGTGCAAGAGCAAGGTGTGGATTTCGAAGAAGTGTTCGCTCCCGTTGCAAGGATGGAATCAGTGAGATTACTTATTGCTCTCGCATCTCAAGAATCTTGGAAATTGCATCACATGGATGTGAAATCCGCGTTTTTGAATGGGGAGTTAGAAGAAGAAGTTTATGTGAAGCAACCACCGGGATACATCAAAGAGGGAGAAGAACACAAGGTTTTGAAGCTACACAAGGCGTTGTACGGGCTACGGCAAGCCCCTCGGGCGTGGAACATCAAGCTTGATCGTACATTGATCTCTCTCGGATTCGAGAAGAGCCCACTAGAGCATGCTATGTATAAGCGAGGTAAAGGAAGGGATCATCTACTAGTTGGCATCTATGTTGATGATCTATTGATAACGGGAGCGGATGAGAAGGATATTGCAAAGTTCAAGCTATAGATGAAGGAGTTATTCAAGATGAGTGATCTAGGCTTGTTGAGCTACTACCTTGGGATCGAGGTACATCAAAAGCTGGGTGCGATCACGCTATGCCAAGAGGCATATGCAAAGAAGATACTCAAGAAATGTGGCATGGAAGAGTGCAATCCAACTCATGTTCTGATGGAACCTCGTCTTAAACTGAGCAAAAGGAGTGAAGCACCTGCGGTTGATGCAACGGAGTATAGGAGTGTGGTTGGAAGTTTGAGGTATCTCATCAACACAAGACCGGACTTGGCCTATTCCGTTGGCTATGTGAGTCGCTTCATGGAAGCACCCACAATGGAGCATTGGACAGCCGTGAAGCATATACTCAGGTATATCAAAGGTACTACAAACTTTGGTATTGTCTACTCGAAAGAGAAGGAGGAGGTGAAGCTACTTGGCTACAGTGATAGCGACATGGCAGAGATATTGACGGCCGTAAGAGTACCTCGGGCGTGACATATTTCTTGGGAAGAAGCATAGTAAGTTGGCTATCACAAAAGCAAAAGGTGGTGGCACAGTCATCCTGTGAAGCTGAGTATATTGCGGCTGCAACTGCAGCGTGTCAAGGTGTGTGGCTAAGAAGTCTACTTGGTGATCTCACCAATCGGGAGGCGGAACAAGTGGTGCTCAATATTGACAACAAGTCTGCAATTTCATTGTGCAAGAATCCGGTGCATCATGACATGAGTAAGCACATTGATACGAAGTATCACTACATACGGCAGTGTGTAGAGGAGAGCAAGATTAAAGTCAACTATGTTTGCACCAATGATCAGCTTGCGGATATCCTAACTAAATCTTTTGGACGAGTGAAGTTTGCGGAGATGCGAGGAAGGATCGGCGTCCAAGCTGTGAAGATGGGCACATCGTGCTTAGGGGGGTGATTGTTAGGAATAGTAATCCCGATAGGACACGGAACAGTGTCGTCGTGTGTGTTCCGAGTAGGACTAGTAGTCCAACACCTATTCGTATTGACGCTGCGTCTTGCCGGGTATATATACACCCATATAGTAGCCTTGTAAGACAACCGTGAGATTCAATACAAACAACAGGACCGAGAGGGCCCTGTAGCCATCAACATTGTTTTTCCTGGTACGTACTCGTGTGAGTTGAGAGAGCTAGTTCTTTTGATCAGGCTAGATAGCTAGCTTGCTGATCGTTGTTAGCTGGTTCTTATACGTGCGCGCAACTCGTCTGAATACTTCGCCGTCGTCACGCCGGACTGCACTCGGCGTTTGGGGCTGGGCAAACACCCGAGTCCACTCGTGGGTCACCATGTCGAAGGTGTATGTCCCGGCGACGCCCTTTCTGGCAGTCGATACAGATATGGTCGAGGTCGAGCCATCATCCACCATCATGAAGGAACATGTGTCGACGCTGGATGATCCAATTCCACAGTGGAACGGCGGCGGTGGCGGGAGGGTACTCCAATAGAAGGAATTCATGTAGTTGGGTACCCTCTGGGGTTGGAGCCTCATATCGTTACGGGAGTAGTTGAGCACCTCGAAGGTGGAGGGCGCACCGATGGCGTTGGGCGGCGGCGACATGTCCAGGACGTAGAAGCAGTGAGTCCTTTCTTCCAGTAGCAGACTATAGCGATGGCGCTCGGGCGCTGAGAAGCAGACGCAGTCAGGTCCCTTGGGGAAACGCATGGTGGGGATGGCCATCGCCGAGTTCAGGTCGATGTCGTAGAGGAACGCGGCATCGTCGTCGGTAGTATTGTCCGCGAGCAGGAGGCTGTCCTCTCGCAGCAGAGCAGAGAAGAAGGAATGCCTTGCGGGGGCTGGCTTAGGAGGCGGAGTAGGTTGTTGGAACCAGAATTGCGTGGGGGTGGGCTTGACAAATGGATTTGATTCGAACCTGAATCGTGGATTATGTAATTTGAGGTGATCTGTGGACCACGCTCCTCCCTCCTTCTTCTTCTTCTTCTCCAGTGGTTCTGCATCTACTGCTGCTGCTTCTCGTGCTTGTGCTGACGATGGCGGGTGGAAGATGTGCTTCCAGGGGTCGATGAGGTGGAGAGAATTGACGCGGGTGTTCACGTCCTGCACTATCACATTCAGGAGCCGACGATTCATCCTCTCCAATGTCCGTCCAAACTGGATGAATTATCGAATAATAATCCAGATCTGCTTTGCTGCGTTTGCAAGGCACTAATAAAGATTATAAATCTAGGTCACGCCAATTTTTTTTAAATAATACATTTTTTTATTGAATTTTACAAATAATACATAAAACGGGCAAATTGCAAATCTGACGGTCGGTCGGCCGTTCGACAGACGACCGACATGGTTCGTCTTTTGAACAGACGACAGACCGGTCGACTTTTATCGAACAGCCGGCAGCTTTGCCTTCTTTTTTCGAAAAGACGACCGCGTTGCCTTCTTTATTCCAAAAGACGACCGAGCATCACGCTGTCGGCCGACAGGGCGTTGCAGTGAGGTTCGTCCGTTGAATGGACGAAGGCCGGGTTCGTCCGTTGAAGGGCTGACGCCACCCATCATATAACTCAGCGCCGATCCGTCGTCGTCCTCCCCTCCTCTCGCTAGCCCTCCTCTCTCTCGGTTCTTCCTCTTTCTCACTCGCTCGCTCTCGTTTTCGCCAGTTGCTGCACCGATTTTTAGCCTAGATTTCTACCCAAACTCGCTGCTCTAACACATTAGCAAGCTAGTAGAGTCCCGATCTACTAATGGAATAGCCTGGTGTAGTGATTTGAGTCGTTTTGGTGGAGGGATCTGGTGGTGTTCTTGTTGAGCAATGTCCATGGTGGAGGCTGGTGCTGGGACTTGAGGATGGTGCATGGTGGAGGTGCTGATCCGTTGACCTGAGGCAGCTGCACGACACGACTTCGCACGCTTCAAGGGTAAACCCTAATTTCTTGTTAATTGCAGTCATGTGTGTATGTTTATAGGTAGCCTTTGATGGGGTCTGTTAGATGCAAGATATTTGTAAAATATTATGTGTCAATGTACCTATTTTTGACTATTTTCGGTATTTTTTAGGTCGAAAATCATGTCAAATAATGTAGTGTTTAGGTTCTTGTATGGTCTTGGTTCCGTCAGAACAAACCAGCACGGAGTTGATTTGAGCGAGTTTAGTTTTATGGATGAAGTGCTTCAGAATCCTGAAACAGTGCCCGTTACTCAGTTGGAGGATTGGTTATGTGTTCGTTTAGGGCTCCCTCCTACCCATACTGTTGGTGTGCATGCTTTATGAACTAAGTCAAGGCAAACCCCTAATTTTTATTTAAGGCCAATAGAAGCGCAACAGAAATGGGTCAAATTTGTGCAAGCTTGCCAGAAAAGAGAAGTTAACCCCAGTCTCTTAGTGTTACCTGTGGCGAAAGAGGCTGGGTATGATCATGGCCAGAGTAGTCAGACCGGTCATGTTGGAGGTAGTTATGATCATGGCCAGAGTAGTCAAGGCCAAGAGGGTGGCAGCGGTTATGAATCAGGTCACAGTAGCTATGCACACACCGGGGGTGATGGTTATGTATCAGAGGACGGTGGTGAAGGATTAGGGGAAGACATATTCAGTGGCGAAGCTGATGAGGACGAGATATATGATGGTTTGTTGCAACATCAAATGGAAACCGAAGACTCAGAAGGCAACAGTGATACGGCTGATGATTCTGGCGAGTCTGATCATGAAGAGATCGGCCAACCTATTCCGGCATCATGGAATAATGACAACACAGCAGCAATGACTATGAACGATGGGCATGATTCGGCGTGGCATTATCACGCGAACAACATCTCTCTGGGTGCATTATATCCTAGCAAGAGACATCTGCAGGAAGCAATTGTTGAGTGGTCAATGTCCATGCAACGGGTCTTGAAAACGAAGGTGTCATCACAATAATATTTGACATTGGTTTGCGAGGAAGCTGGATGTCCTGCAAGGGTGCATGCCCATGTCCCTAGGTATGACACAAACTGGAAGGTCACCGATGTTGTGATGCACACATGCACACTTGAAAGTGTCCTTCAGGACCATCGTAACCTCACGTCAACCCTCCTGGCTAGACTGTTGTACACAGAGATAGTGGAGGGCAAAGCCATGGGGGTGAATGCTATCATTCACAAAGTTTCTGTCAGATTCCGCTACAATACTTCATACGGGAAGGCTTGGAGGACTAAGCAAAGGGCACTGGAGGCAAGGTTTGGTTCGTTTCGAGACGGGTATGACTGTGTTGTTAGGATGCTCCAGACACTGCAGGCTAGGAATCCAGGCACCTACGTGGACATCCAACACTTTACATTGCCACATGAACCTAATTTGAGGGTACTTCATCGAGTGTTCTTCTCATTTGCTATATGCATAGAAGCTTTCACTCACTGTCGACCAGTCATCTACATTTCTCACTGGCAAGTATAGGGGTCAGATATTGACTGCCATAGGTCAAGATGGAAACAATCAAGTTATTCCACTTGCTTTTGCTTTCGTGGAGAGCGAGAACACCGAGAGTTGGGTATGGTTTTTCAGGCAGCTGAAGCTAGCAATTGTGAGAGATACACCGAATGTATGCGTCCTTTATGATAGGCATACAGGTATATTAAGCGCGATAAATAAGCTCACACAGCCCACTCCTGATGAAGTAACTCCATGGCTGGACATGCAGAGTCGTTGGTGCATGCGGCATCTAGGGGCCATTTTTTTCTCACGGTTCAGGAACAAGGCTCTTATGAACCTATTCAAGAAGCTTTGCAAGCAGAACCAAGAGTGGAAGTATATCAAGTGTCGTGGCTATCTTGATGACTTCACTAAAAAACATGTGACTCAGAGGAGAGCAACTAGAGCAGCAGCGGTCGCGGCTCATGCAGCGGCGTTAGCTGCACATGCAACAACAGGAGCAGCACCACCGGAGGAAGAACCCATTGCCCTTTTTGACTTGCCAGGATTTAACCAACCCGGTACTAGGAGAAGGCCTGGCAGAAGGATAATTTTTTTTCAGGAATGGATACAACACGAGCCTTTAGAGAGGTGGTCTCTGCTGCATGACACTCATGGTGCTAGGTTTGGCGTCATGACTACAAATCTGGCTGAAACTTACAACTTTGTCTTGAGAGGAAGTAGGGCTCTACCATTAACAGCCATTGTGGAGTGTATTTTCACCGGAACTCTGAAGTATTTCAGAGACAGACTCCAGATGGCTCAGATGCATATCATGAACAACCCAAACACGAGGTATTGTGCAAATATCATGCATTACATAGATGCCAAGATGGGGAAGGCTCGGTCCATGCATGTCATCGCCATCGGTAATCAGGAAAGAAGGTTCGAGGTACGCCTCCCTTCCAACCGGATTGGAACAGGAGAAGAGGTAAAGACATAGGAGGTGAGGATAGGCAACGAAGCATGGCCAACGTGTGAGTGCACGTGCAATAAACCCAAGCTGTTGCATCTGCCTTGCTCTCATGTACTAGCTGCATGCGGGCTGATGGGTATGGATGCGATCTCGTTTGTGTCTCCTTATTTCCTTAAGGACGCGGTGGTCAATACGTGGACAGGCGAGATGATGGGATATAGGGCTTGGGGAAATTTCAACAAAGTAAATCCAGGTGAAAGGGTTTACATCCCAGATCCTGAACTGATGCGGACAGGAAGAGGAAGGCAACAATGTGTCCGCATCCGTAATGATATGGATGAATCTGAAGCCGGAGGCCCTACTAGGCAATGTTTTCTGTGTAATCAATTTGGTCATATAGACACCAGTTGCCACATCTTCGGGACTGGTGGGGCTGCTCCTCGTGGACGTGGCAGCCGAGGAAGAAGAGGCAGAGGAAGAAACTAGATGTCTGGAACTATGTCTTAAATTTGTAATATGTGTGGAACTATGTCTTAAATTTGTAATATGTGTGGAACTATGTCTTAAATTTGTAATATGTGTGGAACTATATCTTAAATTTGTAATATGTGTGGAACTATGTCTTAAATTTGTAATATGTGTGGAACTGTGTCTTAAATTTGTAATATGTGTGGAACTATGTCTTAAATTTGCAATATGTGTGGAACGAATGTGCAGATGGCGGGATCTTTGCTGAATGCTGACATAGATAGAAAGCACTGGTCGACGGTACTGGATGCTAACCCGGGGTCCTTAAAGCACCTAGTGACTCACACTCCCATGTCGAACTGGTGCATACATCCTGATTGGCTTCAGAGGCATGTGACATTTATTTCTCTTGTTGTTGGGATATTTATGGGCCAGAGTGACTAAACTGTTCTGCTTTCTTCTTATGTAGATTGAAGTGGGCTGGGCTCTTACCCTTCGTTCGTTTGGTTGAGGCCACTCGTATGGAGGAGATAGAAGGGCGACACCTTGGGTTCCAGACTAGTCGCTTACAGTACGACTCGTCTTTGCTCACGTGCTTGGTGGATCGATGGAGGCCCGAGACTCACACTTTCCATTTTCGATGGGGAGAGATGGCTCCTACCCTTTAGGACGTCTCGTACTTGCTGGGACTTCCGTTGGCTGGCGTGCCCATAGGCCCAGTGGATCCACCGTCAAATTGGGCCCAAGACATGGCCCAACGATTCTTTGGCATCCATGATGGAGCTCAGGCCTTTGGCCATGACAATCATGGGCCAAAATTTGGATGGTTGGAGCAGTATCAGGTGTGTTTCATTTATTTGTTCTATTTTGTTGGAGAAGTATCATGTACTAAAAATTGTTCTATTTGCCAATGCAGATACAGAGGTTTGGGTTCCCGGCCACTCCGATGACTGCGCCACAGATTACACACAGCCTGGAGGCATACATTATGTGGCTGCTCGGGAAGGTGATGTTCACTGAGAACCACGTGTCGACCATTAGTGCGTGATACATCCATTTTGCTAGAGGGACCGCGGAGGCGACGTGCCATGAAGAATGCACACAGTGGAGTTGGGGTTCAGCTGTCTTAGCAGCTACGTATCGAGGTATGTGCAATACTTGCCAGTTAACCAAGGACAGTTCTGCCTTGCTAGGATGCCCATTGTTGCTGCAACTGTGGTCATGGGAGAGGTTTCCTATCGGCCGTCCAGAAGTAAGTGTCAACCAAATAGTCGGCAACCAGGAACATGAAACAATTGTCTACCACTCTGACCTGCTGTTCGACGAAGAGCAAATTGACTTGCCTACATTTGGCACTCACTGGACCCGTCGCAAGGTCAGTGTACTGTCTTAATAAATTGCACTTTTGGTACTACAATATGAAAGTTACTAACAACTATTTTGTCATGCGGTGTCGTTTCGCGGGAGAGCAAGTCGTTAGATGCTATTCATCGTTCAGCGAGCAG
This sequence comes from Avena sativa, assembly GCA_916181665.1. Lineage (NCBI taxonomy): Eukaryota > Viridiplantae > Streptophyta > Magnoliopsida > Poales > Poaceae > Avena > Avena sativa. The sequence continues at coordinate 477,781,627 of OV702299.1, read as the reverse complement.
TTCGACACACTGAAAGAGGATGTCGTGATTTGGGAGCCGTACACCCTGCAGACACGACACGCACGATATCCCGGCGGGTTATCTATTATGTGCACTAGAGATCGAGAGTATTGACTGACTAAATCGAAGATCATCTTTGATTGCCAAGTTGAGGAGATGTCTCAACAGAGGGTCATGCGACAGTTCGGTCTTTGCCAGATGGTAGATCCCCCGTGTCCGGATGTTCCCCTTCCAGATGTCGTGCACGCGTAAGTAAATATATGTACATAAGGAATGCGTCTTATACTTCATCTATGTTCTTTAATGATGGTCTAACAAATTCTAATGACAGGTACTCTCAGAAAACTAGCAAGACCGCCACTCAATGGCTCCAACGGGTGGGGATTTACGTCAACGAGTGGCAGAATGCACCAACACAAGTGTGGCACGCTGGCCCGTTTGATATGGAGCTATTTCACAGATACTTATAGAGGTACATGTCGATGACACGGCTACGTCCCATTCCACACGCACATGACGATGAGATATACCCTAGCCAGTCAACACTGGAGTCCAGACAGTCAGCGGTAAGTACTTTATTTAGAGCATAATCAACATGCGTGCCTATGTAGTGCATACCTAACTATGAGACAAATGCAGGCCGATATGACGTGGGAGCTACAGACTGAGGTGACTCAGTACGGACGATCGCTTTCGACCGTTCCTCTTGTGCCCCGTCAGCAGGCTCAGTCCTTTGCCTGGCGGGTCGAGGAGAAGCTGCGGCGTATCTACGCGGCCATCACGTGTACCAGCATCTCAGACGTCGTTCAACACCGAGAAGCACACCGCCCACCGCGTCACTCGGCGGAGGAGCACGCCCCACGTCGATCCACGCAGCAGCGCCCACCGCGTCACTCGGTGGAGGAGCGCGCCCCACGTCGATCCATGGAGCAGCCACCTTCTCCAGACCATGCTGGAGGCTCAGGATGGCACGAGGAGCGTATTTCTCCACCACTCCGCCACGGGCCTCGTCCACGACTCTCACAGCAGGCACCGCCGAGAGCACCACCTCCAGACCAGGCTGGAGGCTCGGGGTGGCAGCAATCACAGTTTACTTCTGACCCGTGGTAGCAATCGCAGTTTAATATCGACCAGTTGCGGCAGAACCAGATTACTTTCGAACAATATCAGCATCAGCAGCCGATCCCCTACATGGACTTCGCTTATCGACCACAATCTCATCCTCATGGTAAGCGTGTCCCTTCCTACTATTATTAGATGCAGTATGACATTGTTCAGTACTTAATTTATTATACACTAGCAGGAGACTCCGTTACATGGGACAGTACTGACGACCATGATCAGCAGACACAACACGAGCAGGTAGACTGGTTTGACCAGTATCAGCCAGGTACTCCACCACCTATCCCCACACAGGATACACAGGATCAAGGTGAAGGGTCAACTGCACCTCGCCGTGATGTGATGCCACCCCACAGATATGGATGGAGTACATCGAGGCCTCCGCCACCTCGTCGTCGACACCAATGATATCTACTTATGTATCAGGCATTTATCTATCTATGTATGAGACATATATCTACTTATGTATCAGACATTTATCTATCTATGTATGAGACATCATTCTATTATTTCATGATTTTATTCGACAAACTACTCAACATAGCTTACAACACAGTTCAACATAACTTGCGGTACATAAATAAGAGTACTATCTATCCCTAGCATGATGTCTTTCTCTTTCCCTTCAATGATGCCTCGCCCTTTCCCTTTGACGATCCCTCGCACTTGCTCTTCTTGGCCTGCGCTTTCTTCTTCTCCTGCCTCTTGTCCCACTCAGCTCTTGCCTTACTTCCAACGGGTGGCGGCATGAAGATATCATCCTCATCTTCGCTCTCTTCTATCCAGGCCCTAGGTGCCACAACCTGCTCCGTCATGTCAGCTTGACTCTTCTTGGCCCGCGCTTTCTTCTTCTTCTGCCTCTTGTCCCACTCAGCTCTTGCCTTGCTTCCAACGGGTGGCGGCATGAAGATATCATCCTCATCTTCGCTCTCTTCTATCCAGGACCAAGGTGCATCATCCCGCTCCATCATGCGAGCTTCACTCTTGAAGGTGAGCTTGTCCCACCTTGCCTGGATCCTGAGAAGCTCTGCTCGTACCTGATTTGGGGTCTTCAGTTTTCACCCTCTCCGATGAAGTGACTTACCAAGCATAACGAGAGCATCATGGTTCGTTACCAACGTCTCCCAGTGGGTTGGTTCATCGTCTATCATAACACTTCTCGCTATTTGGAGAAGCCCAATGGACATATCTAGCGGCCAGGGAAACACGTCGTTCATAGTGGAGAGGAGTGGAGGAATATGCGAGAGCAAGAGGAGAGGAGGGAAATTAATTACAGATTAAGAGGAGGAAGAGATGAACTGGGTGAAAAGATACATCTCGTTGCCCGCATTTATAGAGGCACCGAACAGAATAGGCGGGAAAAAATGGCGGGAAGGACGGGCGGGAAGGACTGGCGGGAAAAATCGGCGGGAGAAATCGGCAAAAAGGAGTGGCGAGAAAAATTGGCGGGAAGTGACGGCGGGATAAACGGCACGAAACAATAGTCCGAAACCTAAAACAACCTAAAACTTATTTGGAACCTGCCGATCAATGCAACCTTGCATGATCAATGCACCCTTCGTCTTTCCAACAGACGAACAGTACGTCCGTCTTTCCAACAGCCGATCATCTGGGCCGTCGTCCTCCCAAAAGACGAAACAGTGTGTCGTCTGTTCAAAAGACGAACCGAGTCGGTCGTCTGTCGAACGGCCGACCGACTGTCAGATTTGCAATTTGTCCGTTTTGTGTATTATTTGTGAAATTCAATAAAAAATGTATTATTTAAAAAAAAATTAGCCCATTATCCCTCTCTACTTTTAACTGGGCCGGGCCGGGCCGGGCTGGGCCGGCATGGTAACTGATCCATTCTCCAGGCGTTTCTTTCTTTCTTTGAAGAAATCCATACTGCGTTCTGGTCGTTCTCGCCGGCCGCTCCCTCATCCTCTCCAGGCGCCTCTGATCCGCTCAGCAGATTAAGGTATTCTTCGGCGAAATCCCCCATCTGATTTGGTTTTTCGGCCAGACGGAGAGGAGAGGGCTCGATCATCCAGTTCAGTCTGCAGGATGAAGAATCCCCGGTTTCTGAATCTGATCACGCACGACTTGGACCGCCCCGTGTACTCGCTGCACCGCCTCGACCCTTTGAAATGCCTCTTCTACCCGTCGTCAACAGCAGCACGACAAGCAGCAGCAAAAGATCTGAAAACCAAGAACAAGAAGAAGAAACCAGCAATCATACAGAGCTTGCCCAAGCCGGAGATCAGTCTCCATCCGGGGCAAAATCATGGACATTATTATCCGACGTTCGATTCTTTCTCTCTGCTCGGAAGAAACGGCGTCATCTTCGCCGACTACTACTGCAAGTCGGCATCGCTCTATGACGTTGCCCGGGGCGTCTTCACGCCCATCCCTCTTACGAATTCACGCAAGGACCATCCCGTCGCCATGAGTTTCCCCGTGATCCAAGACAAACCAGAAGAAGATGATCCATCGTCTCTGTATTTATTGGATCTGTCATGCGCCGCCGAGATGGACACATGCTTCGCGCGAGGTCCTCGCCCGCAACGACGGTGCTTGGTGCTGGCGTACTCTGCCGGGGCCGCCGTTCCTCTCTGGCGGCGGTCCTCCTTATTTTCCAAGACCAACCATCCAGAAATGTTCTTACGCGGCGGTTGACGAAGGCTCAACCATCTGCATATCATCCATGGAACAGGGTTTAGGCACCTACGCATTCGATACGGCGAGCCATGTGTGGAGACAGGTCAGCGAATGGGCGCTGCCCTTTAATGGCAAAGCCGAGTACGTCCCTGAGCTCAACCTCTGGCTCGGCCTCCTCTCAGACCACGGCAACCCCTGTGCCGCCAGACCCAAGCTATGCGCCTTTGACCTCTCTACCATGGACGCCGCCAAACAACCACCGACACCGCAATATGCCTGGGACTATCTTGACCTGTGCTCTGACGACGCTGATGGTGGTGATAACAAGGAGACGTCGATACAAGACCTCCGTATGCTTAACTTGGGATCTGGCAAGTTTTGCATCACCACGCCACGCACGTTTGGATCATGTTGAGGCCACCCCCACACACTTCAGATGTTGAGGACGTGACTACTGATGGTGATAGCTCCTCGTGCAATTCAGAACCGGAGATCCCCGTGATGGACATGATCTGCGAGGAATTTCTTGTATTAACTGGAGTCAAGGTGGGCAGATGCTGCGGCTGCGACGGTCTTCGGATGATCAAGCACAAGTCTAGACGTTACAAGTTCACAGGGATTTCGGGGCCCGGGACGAAACTAAAATTTTAGGCCCCTTAGTATAAATTTTTTATGCATATATGAGATAATAAAAAATAAATATTTTAAGTATACTTCCAACTATAATATTTATATAAAATAATAATGTTTACATGATATCTTAAAATTTCCTTCGAAAATTCCTAAAAGCAAAGTCTATAGCGATGGAATCAATATCAATTTCGTCCACTAACTCTTCTCGATGCATAGACTTGCCAAACCATTTAACCTCTCCTGACACATTGAAGATCTCAAATAGTTCTTCAATAATTTCAACTCTGAAAAGGTTCTTTCAGCTGATAAACAAGAAATCAAGAACAACAATTAGTCAATTACTAACTAGAATTAACAAGTAAGAATTAGGGCTGGGCAGGGCATCGGGGGAAGATCAGCAGGCCTTCCTGCGTGCGACGTGCCTGGTGTATGATCATAGAGGACGATCCGGTCCAGGGGAGGCGATTGGACGATGGGACGGCTTGGGAAGCAGGGACGGACGACCGATACCTGGGAAGCCGAAGCGAATAAGCGATGCATGGCTGGGAGTCGTCAAGTCGAGGCTTCGAGTGCAGGACATGGTCGTGGTCGAGGCGTCGAGCGATACGCCGATGCCTAGGAGTCGTCGCGTGAGTCGAGGTCGAGCGATCCCTCAATTCCTAGCCTGGGAGTCATTTGCGTGAGTCGAGAAGTCAATCGTCGAGGCTGGCAGGCGCCAGGTGAGCGATCGATGCCTGGAAGAGATCGATGCCTCATGCCTGGGAGCGATGCGCCTATCCTTCGGTTGGTCACCAGCCCATAACAAAATTTATTTTTTTACAATATATACTAGGCTTATAATTTTTTGGGCCCCTAATTATTTTGGGCCCAGGGCGGCTGCCCCTCTAGTCCCCCCTTAGGACCGGCCCTGCGAGTTCACACTACCCATGAAGGCCGTGCTATAAAGGAATGAATTTGATCTGGGTAACATGGCTGCTGCCATAGCGGAATATATATGCCTGCTTTAGAAAATTTTGTGGTTCGTACAATTTTGTTGGTTGCCGGTGGGTGCCGCTCAAAACTCAAAAGTCATGCCTAATTTAGCTGCAATGCTTGCAGACCGGGAGTTCTTTCATGATTTGTAGGAGGCATTATATGATTTGTCTGGACATTGCTGCACATATATTCGGTTAGCTTTGTGCAATGTTTGAACGAATGCCCTGTTACCATTTACTAAACTATCTTTGATCCGTACTTCTAGAAAGTATTCGTAGTGACAATTGACAGAGGCCTATTAACTTGTCCTGTGTGCCGATGATATAACGTGTGAGATCATTTTCATTAACAGCCTTTCCTGATGGTAAAACACCTCGAATGAATATAGTGTTACTTACTTTGATGCTAATTATTTGTGGCATGTTGTAAAACACCTCGGATGAATACAATGTTACTTGTTTGCCTGTCATAATATTGCATTCTTTTGCGAGAAAACTATTTCATCCAAACATAACGTTGCTCTCAAGTGCAGGGAAGGCATCCTCTTTGCTTCTCGGTTTTCTGCAGATAGGCAGGTTTAGAAGAGACTGATATAAGTGATGCTGATTCTGGGTATTTTCCATGGTAGTTTTACTTCTAGTTTACACTGTACCTCAAATGTCGTAGCTGGTTAACCATTTTTACAGTCGGACTGCACACTCACTCCACCATTCCAGTGCACTGAACTCGTACCTGTAATGCACTGCAGTTTGCATATTTTCAATTGTATTTCAGTTGCATCTGCATCGCGGTCATTGTCATCGGGCTTCCGGTTGATGTGTCGCCATCGCTTGGGACTTGTCAAGTCCAAAGCTCTTGATGAACAAAGACGTGCCGCTCCTCCATGGAAGGACAAAGTGAAACAGCCAAAGGTAGATGGGCAGCCACATATATCTTCAGTCATGTCTTTTTCCTGCTTCCAGAGATTTTATGTACGCAGAAGTCACATTCCATCGCCAGAGACGAATTTTCTATAGTGTTGTTACCTTCAACCATGATTTTCAAACTTATCCTCAGAAGTAAAAAAAGGAGTGTTGGAATCTAATGTCAAGCTCAGTACCAATTTCAGATACTCACGTGCAACGATGGATTATATATATCTAGTACTTCCATAAATGTCCAAGCTTCCGAGTTATATTATATGTTTATATGCATGTTTGGTAGGTTAATAAGTAGAAAGAGAATCATTTCGAATCTCATACGTAAATGGGTAGCTGTGACGTGCCAGAAACGGTATGGTGGTATGTAAGTGTCAACATTAGCTTGATGTCGCCACTGAAACAAGGTTTGTTGCCATTGTTGAAACCAAAATTCCTGGACTAATCAAGTAGCTTGCATCTCCCTTCCAGTGTATCCCTAAGAAAATAGGTCACGGGCACAATCAAAAAACCGGGTAACTAAACCCATATGTGCAGAAACAACTTGAAACGATGAAAAATTACAACTCCGAGATTGGCACCCAACACTCCAAAAAGGACACCTCCAAGAATCAAAACTATACAACACGAAACAACTATTGTCCAATATTATCTACAAGTAATACGCTGTGCGTGCCACAATGAGCACCATACTCTTAATTTCTTTGGGAGGCTTTCTCGTTGAGAAGGTCCCAACAAATAAAAGTTATATTTTTGGTCATTGTTCTTGATTCAGAGCATGTGTGCGTGTGCCACAATAAGAAAAACATACTCTTAATTTTTTGTGGCCGCTTTATATTCGAGAAGGTCCCAACAAATCAAAGTTCTAAACTTTAGCCATTGTTCTCGATTTAGAGAACACTGACTAATTATCGTCACCGAGTGAAGAACCTACTGCACACAAAACATACCAAAAATCACTTTCATCTTATATTCGTCGTTGCATACTCATAATCCTTGTTTGTCGTTGGGACTAGACAAGTCCAAGTTCTGGATGGATGGACTAGACCATCACGAAATGGATGCTCCTCGGTGGTAAGAAGAACCAGCCACATATATAGTTGGTTCTTCTTGGATTTTTTCCTCTTGGATTTTTCTTTGGTAAACACACGTGTCCAGTTCTATGACACGTAGGATTTGACGTGAACTTTCTGCGAGGCTTAATAGTTTACATATGTTATTTCATATTTACCCTTCGACATTAAAAAAAGGAAGTAAGAAATTTTATTGAGATCAAGGTGTAATGTATGATAAAATCATGTGCGAAAAATTATATTAAATAATTTTAAGATAATTTGAGCCATTTATTAAAATGAAATACTACTAAATGCTAAAGGCTTATTATTATAGTCATTCATATCATTTGAATTCAAAATTGTCGCGGGGTAGCTCTATCCTTTTCAGCTTTTCTCTCAAAGAGGAAGGCGACTGGGCGAGATAGAAATAGATCTCGTCCTTTGCTTTTCTACAAAAACCCTGACTCCAAGAACTTAAACATGAGCGGTAACCGAACATCTTGTGATGATAATGCCAGAAAATCTCAAGTTCACTCATATGCCTAGATTTCGATCTTTCCCTTATGCATGTCATTTGAAGCCTCTTAGACATTTCTCCTCCCCATTTTGTATTTATTTTTTCTATGTATATTGTGAATTAATTATAGTTTTCTAGCAAATAATATAACAAAAAATTAGTAGTTTTGCTCTTTCCTTCTCAAATAAAAAGGCTTGTTTCCTTTGTTGACACCAAAATATCTATACTAAACAATTGGCCTGCATTTCATGTTCATTGTATCCCTGTCGATTGTCAACCCAAGAAAATCAAAGATTGTGTTTCGTCGTCTGGTGCCTCTCGTACCGCTTATACTTAAACATTTCTTGGATGATGCTACATCACCCACACGCAGTGTATGGTTTCCACATGGATGTCAAGTTGTCGATACTCTCTCCGGTCCATATTAGTGGCCTTAACTTTGTCGAATCAGGCCGAAGCAGCGTGGGTAGGGGGCTCTAGGGGGTGAAGGTAGTGAAGCCCCCCCCCCCCCCCCCCCGGAGCCGCCGGGATCCTTGTGTCTCTGCTCAAATACGACGAGTTTCTGCTGCGTGTCGAAATGATATTTATAATTTATTGTTTGTGATAAGTTGTTTAATAAATAGTGAAGCAAAAAAACTTTGAATGAGACTCTGATCTTTTCATATAATTATTATTATTTCTAGCAAAATACCCGTGGGTTGCAGCTGATTCAGTCTCGTCAAACTTGAAAATATCTGAAAATGATACCGTGCAAAGGGCGTTGGCTTCCACTCAATGATATTTAAGTTTCACCCGCATCGTCATTGTGCCCTTTGGCTTCCGGTCGATGCGTCGCTGTTGTTTGAGACTTGTCAGATCCAAATAGTTCTGGATCGACGATGACATGCTCTTCTAGAGGAAGAAGTAAAGGACGAACCATAGATGGTAGCGTGGGCAGCCACATACAGTACATCCTTAGCCATGCGTACATGCAAATGTCCCTTTCCTCCCAGAGTTTATAAACGCAAACTTCGCCTTCCTGTATACGTTCAAGTTTGGAGCAACGGTGGATCAGTATGTTGGCAACTTGGCTCACCTCTCTTTGATTCGTTATTTAAAATTCCAATGGTCTGGACACTGCTACATATTCGGTTAGCTTGGTGCAATGTTTGAACGAATGCACTACGGCCATTTAGTAAACTATCTTTGATCCATACTTTTAGAAAGCAGTATTCTTAGTGAAAACTGATAGAGGCCAATTAACTTGTCATCTGTGCCGATGATATAATGTGTGAGATCATTTTCATTTTCATCCTTTTCTGATGGTATAAAACACCTTGAATGGATACACCGTTACTTCCTTTGATGCTAATTACTGGTGGCATGTTGTCAAACACCTCGGATGAATACAATTTACTTGTTTGCCTATCATAATATTGCATTCTTTTGCTAGAGAACTATTTCATCCAAACATAACGTTGCTCTGGGGAGACATCCTCTTTGCTTGTTGGTTTTGTTCAGTTTGGCCTTGTTTACTTCTCTCGTATTCTTACACCCTAGAGGATTGGGGTTGAGATAAAATTTGGTGTATACAATATACTCTCCAATCCCCTCAAATACTCTTTTCCAAGAACACACTATTATGGAGAAGAGTTTTTAATCTATCTATTATATACTAAAAGCAATATAAAGGTGTTTTTCGAGGCGTTAGGTTGATCCACATCAGCTTAATTATTTGGATGATTGGATCTAAAATTTGCGGTTAGGATTTAATAGAAAACTAATAGTTACGTAGCTATATGTTCCTATTTGACACGTTCGTATCATGTACATATCTCCAAAGGGAACCGCCGCACCATATATTCCCGGTTGACAGACGTTCGATTATGTAACTATATGTTCCCGGTTGATGTTAGTAGTTTTTAATTTACACTATCTATCTAGGACTTTAGCTGTGTCCGATTAAAAAGGTAAGACAACCCAACTCATGTTTGACATGGCATGATGGCGCAGGACTAGAAAACGCCTAATGATTTGGACCAGAAGTACTACACACACGTTGTGAACCACGACGTATATATGGCGGAGCGATCCATGATCTTTCGTTTCATTTGTTTCGCTGGTTAATTCATGTATCAACGCTAAGCAATCTATGGTCCATAATATTTGAATGTTGAATGTTGGATAAATTATTAATAAAGTCCGTGTGTATCAATCGATGCAGAGTCCAGGGTTTTTCCTCTTTTCAAAAAAAAATATGACGGGGCCAGCTGACTCATAGAGCCGGAGCAAAACTAGCACAGACGACAACGTCCATCAATTTGCCCCATCATGCATCATTACTAACCACCGTGATTATGCTAATTAACATAGAGCACCCGCCGTACGAGCCCGGTCAGCCGCCCGGGGTCGCCATGTTCAGCTTCGATACGGTGCTCATGGCGTCAAACGAGACATCGAGAATGGTGATGGATAATGCGTCTATATGTGGGCTGTGGGAGAGCAAGTTTCTGGGGGTAATGGTGAAGATGGTCGCCGTGTCTTGGTCAAGACTAGCGCGGAGGGCGAGATTAGGAAGAAGTGCTGGATCATGTTGTACTAGAAAAAATCGTTCTCTTCTTTAAATTTCTAAAAGGTTTTAGCGTACATCCTTTTGAATCTGCTCCAACATGCATCACGCCACTGTCCTTGCTCCTGTACCAGAATTGTTTGCAGGGTACCATGACTCGATCAAATAAAAGGACCAGGACCGACAGCCGGCCGCACACCGCCAGGGTACCGGACGCCGTGAATCAAAAATTTCCTTGATTTGCTCTAATATGCATCACAATAACCAGAATCGTTAGCATGGTTCGTTAAGTCCATATAGTACTCCCTCCGTCCAAGAATAGATGTCTTAAGTTTTTCAAATTTTGGATGAATCTATATACTAAATAGTGTCTAAATTCATTTAATTTTTGACAAATTCGAGACATCTATTTTGGGACGGAGGGAGTAAAAGAAGTAGCAATGGCCTCTGGACGCGGTGACTCAAAAGTGTTGATTGATCTGCTCCAATATGCATCACGTTACTCTTGTCACTGCTATGAGACTAAAATCATTGGCAAGTCTGCTTGCTGTCTGTCAAATAAAACGAGCAGCAACCGCGACGTTGATATGGGTCCACTCATAAACATGCAACTCCATGCACCGAGCGAGGGCAAGAGGATGCATGTCTACACACAAATGCACAAGAGCGACCTTGATTAATGGAATCCAAAACTAACGCTGTAAAAAAAGAGTAGGAAAATCAAATCAGACACATGGAACACTTCAGCATGCAACTTTTGTATTAATAAATTCGTGGTGTAGTTAAGATTTTCTTTCAATTACGAGTTGATTCATTCTATCCATTTGTGTCCATCCCTAAACTTGTATCCATAATATAATAATTATCCCATCGGTCAGTCCTGCATAAAACTCTTTGTTTTGGATTCTACACTGAGTCGATCTTTCGCTATTTAATCAAAATTAAAGTATAATACTAAGAATTAGAAAAGAAATTATGCACATGGATTTTTTGTCTAAAAAATGTCTTAAGAGTACTATGAATAAATTAAATGCTAAAATAACATTTTGTAGGTAGAATCAATATCTAAATGGAATAGTACTACATAAGAAGCTTACTCGCAAATGGGAAATCAAAGAATAAATATATCATGATGGAAATCGAAAGTTCAAATAAATAGTATGTGTCAACAATGTTTCAGTATCAGATCTATAGTTCGTTGTATTATCACATCACGTACTAACCGTCCAAGGGCCCAGTTCTTTTGGCGGCTTCTCCGAGAAGCCGCCCTACCCCCAGCTTTCTGGGGAAGCCGGTTCCAAAATTTTGTGAGGCTTCCAAGTTAGTTTAGCCTTAACCACTTTGGAAGCCTTCTAATTTTTTTGAACCGGCTTCCCCAGGAAGCTAGGGGTAGGGCGGCTTCTCGGAGAAGCCGCCAAAAGAACTGGGCCCAAATATGTCTCAGTTATCCAAAACTTTAATTGTGTTTGCTGGCCTACAATCATATACTCAGCAGTTCTCCTTATGACATATCATGTGTATGCTCAGGATTTCAACAAAAAATAAATAAACTTATGCATGCTGGGTATAAACAACATAACACTTGGGTCATGGTCGAAGTATAATTTTGTTGTTTACTATTCCAATAGTCACAAAGGATTGATGGCTTCACCAAAAAATATCAAACCTGACATGCTTACTTATGCTAGATATAGCACGCTCAAATAGGTCTATGTTCTTGTATCATATAATTACCATATCTACATAATATTGATGATATAGACTCAATCTGATCATGTGTAGTGATGCAATAATGTTCCCTAAATATTTCTTGAGTTCTCTAATAGTTAAGCCTTTGGGAACATTGAATCTTCAAATTTTCATTTTTAACCACATCTTGTGACACAATTTGTAAGAGCTAAAAAACTAATATATTTTGTAAATCCTGACTCGGTGTCGGAACTAAAATAAAATTATTGTACCAATCAAATATCAAGCACATGAAACTAATCTTATCTCACTTCAAACACTATGCATGTAGAAGGCTCTTAGTTTAATTTCTTAATTTTGGCTATGGGGATCCAAAAATTTCAAAAAATGTCAAGAATGACATTTGTAAATTTCCAAAGTTGGTAGTTTTTGGTGGACACATAAAAATGTGTTCTACTTCCTTCGTTTCAAAATATCAGATGTTTTAACTTTTTTCTAAAACGCATATATCTAGACGACTTTTAGTGTCTAGGTTTGGAGAAAAATAAGTTAGCAGACACACTAAAAGGCGTCTAGATATATGTGTTTTAAAAAAGGCTAAATATATTATATTTTGGAATGGTGTGAGTAAATACCAGCGAAGTTTTGTCAAAAATACTAATATATTCGGCTATACAAAAATCACAAAATTGTTTCTTGAATAAGACAAACAAATCAATATTGCTCGACACTTTTGTTTATTGTGCATAGATCAAATCGAAAATAAATTTTGATACAAAATTATTTGTACACACTACAGATCTATTGGTATTCTATAAAATTTTCAATCCAATCTAAAGTAGTATTTCCTATGTCCTAAAAAAGATGTCATTGATTTGTCTAGATTTCCATGTGTAGGTATACTAAACCCATCTAGATACTTGCATATCTAGACAAATGCCTGTAATTATTTTTCGGACCGAGGGAGTACTATTATTGGTTTCTCAAATTGTGGTGGCATAAGCGCAAAACTTTAAATTTGACTACAAAACAATCTTTCACTCTCACCATGTAGATTAAGCTGTAATTTGGCCTCCTACATTTAAAAACTTATTTACAAGCAATAATGATACGCTAAAGAGGATGTCAAATGGTGCCATCGCATTTGCGAGGGCCATCTTGCTAGTTTATAAAAAAGCAAGAGAATTTGTGGGGCTATCCCGACCAAACCCAGCTTGGTAAACATATTACAAGAATTTTGCGTGAATTATAATAATATATATACCGCAGTTGATGGCAGGCCGATGGAGTCCAAGAAGGCCGCAGACAAATTTATACGCCAGGCTGGAGTTCTTGTTAGGGACCAAATCCCAATCACAATTGAATATTGGAATAAACCAAAGAAGGGCGACGATACCTTTGTCGATGAAAGATCTAAAGAAATTCTTTGAACTTCGATGTTGTTAAATTTCACCATACCGCCAGAGGAGGATGAAAATAAACCGGTTATAAAGAAAAAGGTCAAAGACTGGACTCTAAAGAAGATGGTTGAGGATTTCCACAACTGAAAGACAAAATTGAACAAATTTGTCAAAGCTGGGGAGACTCCATATTTCGAAGATGCATATTATGCAAAGTTAAGACCTTACTGTCCCGATTTTGTGACGTACAAGGAAGGTTCTATAGCTACAAAGAGGTCAGAAACCAATACGCTAAATGCCCAGAAGAAGGAATATCACCAGAGGACAGGGTCAGGTGGCTACATATCTCAGAGGCCTAAGTGGGAGGAAGCTGAGAAGGCCCTGCGCGATAGAGGGATCACACTCCAGACAGATGGGTGGGAGCTACGTGCAAAGACTTGGTTCTACGGAATCGGGGCAAAATTGGACCCAGAAACAGGATTGTGTATCTTCCCAACAATTCTTGCCAAACCCGTCAATGAACTCATCAGGGCATTTGAGGAAACAACCGCCAAGACCTTTCATCCCGACAGAGAGAATGACCAGCTTACACACGCCATTGGTAAGAAAGAACACCCTGGACTAGCACGAGGCACAGGGAGTATGATGTGGAATGATGAGTTCGCGTGGGGCGACTCTTACAGATGGCGCGGTAGAAAAGAAAAAGAGCGTACAGACCAGATGACGCAGATAGAACATGCACTTAGGGAGCTGCAGGCGCAAGTGAACGCACAAAATAGCCAGCAAGCTACCGGCCCATCTCAGCGGCACGAAGAGCCTGCATTGGAAGCTGCCGGCGGCCCAGACTCTGCGCGAAAAAGCAGCGTGGCTTCAACGGAGAACGTGCAGCCCACGCTTGAAATAGCGGGTCCTCGATACCTCGTGGATGAGATCACGGAGAGCGAACACGCTGAGCTACATGTGAGATTAATGGGCTTATCCATTAAGGTGGCGGTCGGCTATGCCTTACCTCCTGTAGCTGGTGGAACTTACCACTCCCGACCGATTCCAGATGGCTATGCTATTATCGGGATGGATGAGGTTGTGAAGGAATATGAGGAAGCACAGCTTGACCATGCTACACGTGAAGGGGAAACTCAACTCAAATTTGCAGTGAAAACAACCATTCTTTGGAAGAAGGAACACATTGTGCTTCCAAATTGGAGGCCACTCGCACCCCCGCCGTCTCTGCGGCGTCAGCAATCTGAGCCGCCTCAGCCATCTCCGTGTCATCATAATACTCCCCTGTCATCTCCGCCGCGTCAGCCGTCTCCGTCACTTCAGCCATCTTCTGCGCGTCAGCCATCTCCGGTGCGCCAGCCATCTCATGCACGTCAGCCATCTCCGGCGCCCCAGCCATCTCCCGCGCGTCAGCGTAAGCGGAAGAGAACTGCCACGAAGAGCACTAGCACTGCCATGAAGAAAACCGTAGGAAACCGTACGCTGAAGAGTTCAAGAAACTATGTCCCGCAGCCTGCCACCAAGCCATTGCCGGTATTACCGTGGAATCGCAGCAACGAGGAGAACAAGAGGATCTCGGAAGAAGAGGTCAAGAAATTCTTTGCACCTAGACGGGCCGAGCCAAAGGAGAAACTAGATCCGGCGGTGGTGGAGAAGTTTTATAATAATCTTTTGAAACCTGAACCCCCACTTGTGCCAGACTACGAGCGCTAGATTATAAAGGGGGATGCAAGGCGGAGGGAGTCTGAAAGTAGTAGTCATGCACCCCAGAAAATAGTTCCCATGCTCGGAGAGCAGGAAAACCAATCGTGCGCCCGGCTCCAAGTGTTCGACACACGGATAGCTCCTACTCTAAATGATTACGAGGATGAGCTACAAAGAAAGGCCAATAAGATAGGGATGACTTACATTGCATACTTGAACATCATGGCAGACCACTTGCCCAAAGGCAATGTCAACCTCATACAGCCATGGAAGTACGGGAAGAATCTCGTCAAGAAAGAGGAGCTCAAGAGTCTACCAACAAAGATGCGAAGATTGCATAAGTGGTACCTTGATTTCTGCAAGAAGAGAAAGGAAGAATGTATCACGGCGCATATAAGAGATCAGATTTTCTTGTGCGGAGACGACGAGACCACCTTCAACATTCAAGACTTGCATTTTTTATTCAATAAGAAGGAACTCGACAAAACTGCCATCGGCCTTTATTGTGTGTAAGTACTATTTCTGTAATTTCTATCTTACCTCATTCAATTCATTAATTGCATGTATATATATGCTCACCATATATGTATATACTATTATACAGGAAAAAGGTTATGGAATGCATGAAAGGAGGCCCTTTTGACATTGGGTTCGTTGACCCAAATAGAGTTCGTGAACAAGTGGTAAAACTCAAACCCGGGCAAACAGAAGATTTCTTGCTAAGGTCTTTACTGAAACAACAAATCAAAAAGGAAATACTATTGCCTTACAACTTCTCGTGAGTGTTACCCTCTCTTGTACACATTCTGTTTCGGCTTACTCAATGTTAAGTGTAACTGATGATGAGTTATGCGTGCGTAGGTTTCACTTTATTCTGCTAGTCATTCAAGTTGACGCAGGAAAAGTCCTTGTCATGGACTCGTTATGAAAAGACCAAAAGCTATGGGCAGACTTTAAAGAGATGCTCCAGAGGTAATTTCAATAATATTATCGCACTAGATCGGCAAATTTCGTGACAACAAGTAATTAATTACTCTTTTATCCATTTTCTTTGCCGAACAGGGTTTGGAAAAGGTTCACGGGCAGGTCCGTGGGTGAATGGTCCGAATAACTAAAATTTGTAGATCAAAATGTAAGTAATACTAGCCAGCTAGGTCTGCGTAAGTAATACTAAAATTTGATTCTTCCATTATATCATGTTTTATTGATTATTATTTTGATTGAACTCTCTATTCTCGTAAAGTGCGCGCAGCAGGGAGCCGGCAATAACTTATGTGGATACTACGTTTGCGAGTTCATTCGTAACACGATAGGTACGACGGGCCAAGCCGCACTAGAACAACTTAGAGTAAGTAAACGAAGTACACAACATTATTTTTATTACCATCAGTTATGTTGAGTTTCATTCTTATATATATATATATATTGACCCCATTCTTCATATATATTTAGATCAAACGGATGCGGAACAAACTCCTACCATTTGACCGCATACGAGCCATTCAAGAGGAATTGGCGGGGTTCATACTTGATGAGGTCGTCACGCCTGGCGGAGAACTCTTTAGATATCCAAAATGAACGTGTACGGAGATGTTATATTGTATATAGGCTTGAACGTGTTTGTCTTGTACTTGATGCTTCAACGTGTATGGAAAATACCACAATGACGATGTTTGTGTATAATAATAGTTGTTTAATTATTCATGTACTCATATGTACCGACGATGTATGTGTATACCTCTCCCGATCGATCCCCCCTCCCCCCTCCCGCCCGCAGAAATCCGCCCAAAACGGGGCGGCGGCAGAACTCTGTCGCGACAGAGATTTAGGTTGTTTTCCAGCCGCGGCAGAGGAACCGGTGTTAAAGGGGGGGCCTGAGCGCTGCGGTAGCCCCACGTGCGCCACCCTTTAACAGCGGTTCGTATAAGAATCGCTCTTAAAGGGGGGCTCTAACACCGAACCCTCAACAGCGGTTCTATAACCGCTGTTAGAGGGCCTTACGAACCGGTGTTAGAGGCCACCGTGTGCACTAGTGGGTCGAAATCTAGGCATATGAGCGAACTTGAGATTTTCTGGCATTATCATCACAAAATGTTCGGTTACCACTCATGTTTAAGTTCTTGGAATCAGGGTTTTTGTAGAAATGCCAAGGACGAGATCTATCTCTGTCTCGCCCAGTCGCCTTCCTCTTTTTGAGAGCAAAGCTGAAAAAGATAGAGCTACCCCGACAATTTTCAATTCAAATGATATGAATGACTATAATAATAAGCCTTTGATTCGCAAAAAAAAAGGCTTTAGCATTTAGTAGTATTTCATTTTAATAAATGGATCAAATTATCTTAAAATTATTTAATATAATTTTTTGCACATGCTTTTATCATATCTTACACCTTGATCTCAATAAAATTTCTTACTTTCTTTTTTTAATGTCAAAGGGTAAATATGAAATATCATACGTAAACTAATTAAGCCTCACAGAAAGTTCAGGTCAAATCCTACGTGCCATGGAACCAGACACATAAATTTACCAAAGAAAAATCCAAGAAGGACCAACCATATATGGAGCCTACCATATATGGCTGGTTCTTCTTACCAAAGAGGAGCATCCATTTCGTGATGGTCTAGTCCATCCATCCAAAACTTGGACTTTTCTAGTCCCAACAACAAACAAGGATTATGAATGTGCAACGACGAATATAAGATGAAAGTGATTTTTGGTCTGTTTTCTGTGTAATAGGTTCTTCACGTGCTCTAAAACGAGGACAATGACCGAAGTTTAGAACTTTGATTTGTTGTGACCTTCTCGAAGATAAAGCGGCCCCAAAAAAAATTAACAGAATGCTTTTCTTATTGTGGCACACAAACACATGCTCTAAATCAAGAACAATGACCAAAATTATAACTTTTATTTGTTGGGACCTTCTCAATGAGAAAGCCTCCCAAAAGAAATTAAGAGTATGGTTTGCTCATTATGGCATGCACATGGTATTAGTACTTGTAGATAATATTGAATAATAATTGTTTCGTGTTGTATAGTTTTGATTCTTGGAGGCTTCATTTTTTGGAGTGTTGGGTGCCAATCTTGGAGTTTAAACTTTCATCGTTTCAAGTTGTTTATGCACACATGGGTTCAGTTACCCTGTTTATTGATTGTGTCCGTGACCTATTTTCTCAGGGATACATTGAAAGGGAGGTGCAAGCTACTTGATTAGTCCAGAAATTTAATTTTGTTTCAACAATGGCAACAAACCTTGTTTCAGTAGAGACATCAAGCTAATGTTGACACTTACATACCACCACACCGTTTCTGGCACGTCACGGCTACCCATTTACGTATGAGATTCGAAATGATTCTCTTCCTACTTACTAACCTACCAAACATGCATATAAACATATAATATAACTTGGAAGCTTGGATATTTATGGAAGTACTAGATATATATAATCCATCGTTGCACGTGAGTATCTGAAATTGGTACTGAGCTTGACATTAGATTCCAACACTCTTTTTTTTTACTTCTGAGGATAAGTTTAAAAATCATGGTTGAAGGTAACAACACTACAGAAAATTCGTCTCCGGCAGAGCGATGGAATGCGACTTCTTTGTACATAAAATCTCTGGAAGCAGGAAAAAGACATGACTGAAGATATATGTGGCTGCCCATCTACCTTTGGTTGTTTCCCTTTGTCCTTCCATGGAGGATCACGTCTTTGTTCATCCAGAGCTTTGGACTTGACAAGTCCCAAGCGATGGCGACACATAGTGATGCAAATGGGTCAATGTTAGGGTACCCTCTACCTTCTTTAGTTCAACAAAATGAACTAACTTTTGTGATGACATCATCATTTTGAAAAGATTAGTTTATTTTTTTCAACTAAAGAGGGTAAAGGGTATCCTAATAGTGACCCACTTGCATCTTTAGCGACACATCAACCGAAAGCCAGATGACAATGACCGCGATGTAGATGCAACTGAAATACAATTGAAATATGCAAACTGCAGTGCGTTACATGTACGAGTTCAGTGCGCGGTGTGAGTGGAAAAATGGTTAACCAACTACGACATTACAGGTACAGTGTAAACTAGAAGTAAAACTACCATGGAAAATACCCAGCACCAGCATCCCTTATATCAGTCTCTTCTATATCTGCCTAAGGTCTTGTTTACTTTGCTCGTATTTGCTAGTGTATTCACGGGGAGGGGCGGAGGATATATATTATTATAATTCACGCAAAATCCTTGTAATCTGTTTACCAAGCTGGGTTTGGCCGTCCCTAGATATCATTGCTTTACATCCTAAGGTGCCTTTTCCACGCAGTCTTCCCTCATATCGTGATTGTAGAACACCAATTGTCTTAAGATTAGGAATAAAGTCAACACAGAACTCAATAACCTCCTCTGTTACATAGCCCTTGGAGATGCTTCCTTCTAGCCTAGCACGATTATGAACATATTTCTTTAAGTCTCCCGTGTACCTCTCAAAGGGGAACATATTGTGTAGAAATACAGGATCGAGAATGGCAATCTCTTCTACTAGGTGAACCCGGAGATGCGTCATAATATTGAAAAAGGATGGCGGGAACACCAACTCGAAGCTGACAAGACATTGGGCCACATCTGTCTGTAACCCTGGTAGGCTTTCTGGATCGATTACCTTCTGAGATATTGCATTGAGGAATGCACAAAGCTTCACAATGGGTACTCGAACATTTTCAGGTAGAAGTCCCCTCGATGCAATCGGAAGCAATTGCGTCATAATCACGTGGCAGTCATGAGACTTCAAGTTTTGGATTTTTTTCTCTGCCATATTTATTATTCCATTTATATTCGACGAGAAGCCAGACGGGACCTTGATACTGCTCATGCATTCAAAAAAGATTTCTTTCTCTGCTTTGGTAAGAGCATAGCTGGCAGGAGTTAAGTGGCGTCCTTTACCTTTCTCGTTCTCAAGATGCATAGGCTCTTCAGGTTCTTTCATACGTTGTTGGTCCTGCCGTGCTTCCGGTGTATATTTTGTCTTCCCATACACTCTCAGGAAGCCTAGCAGGTTCAGGCAAAGATTCTTCGTCACGTGCATCACGTCGATTGAAGAGCGGACCTCTAGGACTTTCCAATAGGGTAGGTCCCAAAATATAGATTGCTTCTTCTACATGGGCGTGTGCCCGGCATCGTCATTCGGAACAGATTGACTGCCAGGACCTTTTCCAAAGATTACTTCTCGGTCCTTGACCATACCAAATACCTCCTCACCGGTACGGAGGACAGGCTTCCTCCGGGGTTCTGCCAGATGTTTGAAATGTTTGCCTTTATTTCTTACGGGATGCATGTTCGGAAGAAATCGACGATGTCCTAGGTACACAACCTTCTTATATTTATCCAAATATACACTTTCAGTCTCATCTAAACAGTGTGTGCATGCTTTGAATCCCTTATTTGTCTTTCCTAAAATGTTACTAAGAGCGGGCCAATCATTGATGGTTACGAAAATCAACGCTCGTAGGTCAAATGGCTCCCCTTTGTGCTCATCCCACATACGTACACCTGGTTTGGCCCACAGCCGTAAAAGTTCTTCAACTAATGGTCTTAGGTACACATCAATATCGTTGCCGGGTTTTCTCGGGCCTTGGATGAGCACTGACATCATAATGAACTTCCGCTTCATACACAACCAAGGAGGAAGGTTATAGATACATAGAGTCACAAGCCATGTGTTGTGACCGCAGCTCTGCTCCCCAAAAGGATTCATGCCATCTGTACTTAGACCAAACCTTAAGTTTCCTGCGTCACGTGCGAAGTCCGAGTACTCTCGCTCAACTTTTCTTCACTGTGACCCATCAGCGGGGTGTCTCAATATCGCGTCTTTCTTACGGTCTTCCATGTGCCATCGCAACAACTTGGCATGCTCTTTATTTCTGAATAGACGTTTTAACCGTGGTATTATAGGAGCATACCACATAACCCTGGCAGGAACCTTCTTCCTAGGGGCCTCGCCCTCAACATCGCCAGGGTCGTCTCGTCTGATCTTATACCGTAGTGCAGTGCATACCGGGCATACATTCAAATTATCGTACTTCTCACCACGGTAGAGGATGCAGTCATTAATGCAGGCATGTATCTTCTGCACATCTAATCCTAGAGGGCAGACAACCTTCTTTGCTTGGTATATAGTGTCGGGCAATTCATTATTTTTTGGAAACAGATTCTTCATTTTTAGCAACAACTTTGAAAGTGCGCTGTCAGTCACACCGTTCTCTGCCTTCCATTACAGCAAATCCAGTGTGGTACCTAGCTTTTTGTGGCCATCTTCGCAAGTTGGGTACAATAATATTTTGTGATCCTTTAACATCTGCTCTAGCTTCTCCTTCTCCTTTTCAGTTTCACATTCTTCCTTTGCATCAGTAATGGCCCGACCAAGATCGTCATCAGCGGGTCCATCTGCTGCCTCTTGATTTTCATCTACCCCCGTTGCAGTATCATCGTATTCAGGATACATGTTATGATAGTTTTCATCATTCTCTTCTTCTTCGTTGTCTTCCATCATAACCCCTCTTTCTCCGTGCTTGGTCCAACAATTATAGCTGGGCATGAAACCGGACCGAAGCAGGTGGGCGTGAATGGTTTTGGTATTTGAGTAGTCTTTCTCGTTCTGGCAGTGAACACATGAACAACACATAAAACCATTGTGATCATGGTTTGCCTTAGCCACAACGATGAAATTTTGGAGGCCCGTAATATACTCGGAAGTGCGTCGGTCACCGTACATCCATTGTCGGTTCATCTGCATTATATAATTAATTACGTATATCACAAATCATTACAGTACATCATGAATTAATACGGAGATGACCACTTTTACAGTACATCAATGACACATGAAAGGATAAAGTTGCCGACCTCGACCGAGGAGGAAAGAGCAACGAGAAAACTTAATTCGAGATCTCGGGAATTTCACCAAACACCTCTTGTGCATAGGATGAAAACACAAACTAGCACCCTCTCATCCTCTTTGCTAAGATCCAAAATGAGAGAGTGAAACAATGAGAGAGAGGGGGTGGGCTGCGGTGTATTATATATAGGCGCACACCCTTTAACACCGGTTCAAGCCACGAACCGGTGCTAAAGGGGGGGGGGGTCCTGCGCGGCACGGCGGGGCAGGGTCTTTAACACCGGTTCGTGGCTCGAACTGGTGTTAAAGGGGTGGGCTTTTTGCTTTCTGGACCACGCTGGTACGGGCAGCCACTTTAACACCGGTTCGTGGGAGAACCGGTGTTAAAGGCCAATTTGGACCTCAACTAAAGGCCTCATTTCCACCAGTGATATGTCCCTATGCGTGTCATTTCTCTTTCCCATTTTGTATTTATTTTTTCTACATATAATAGGAATTAATTATAGTTTTCTAGCAAATAATATAACAAAAAAAAGGTAGTTTTGCTCTTTCCTTCTCAAACAAAAAGGCTTGTTTCCTTTGTTGACACCAAAACATCTATACTAAACAATTGGCCTGCATTTCATGTTCATTGTATCCTAGTCGATTGTCAACTAAAAAAAATCAAGGATTGTGTTTCGTGGTCTGGTGCCTCCCGTACCGCTTATACGTAAACTTTGCCGGGATGATGTTACATCACTCACATGCAGTGTATGGCTTCCACATGGTAAGAAAGTGATTTAGTACTGTTTTTTGAGAGGCCAGTACGGATAGTTTTTAATTAGCTAATTAGGTTTCAGATTAAAACTTGTTGTCTCTGTTCTTGTTTTCACCTCTGATTTCCTGTCAATTTATAACACGGGACGTCTAGCAAGCTTAATGATGAAGTGCTTGATTAAGTATCACACACTCCAAGATTGGATCCAATTAATTTCATGTTCTCGATACCCTTGGTACGATCCACTAGGATACCGATGCGTAACTAGCTCTAGCTGCGACCTACTTATATTAGCAACGTGTTGTTGAGAAGGACAGATGTGGATGCAGGCAAATAGGATGGTGAAGTGTGAAGAGGTGTGGACGCTGATCTTTGTCAAGCTTGTTAGACCGATGTTGGATGTGTAGTAGTACCAAGTACGAACAACAACCCTTCAATGAACACTTGCAGATCGAGGACGACATGGACATCTGTACCATTCCTTGTTTTTTTCTCTTTATTTTGGCGAAATTTCACCGATATATTAATAATCATCAACAGTAGTACAAAGAGTCCTAAAAGTAATAAAAATTACAAATAGGTCAATGGACCACCTAGCGACGACTACAAACACTGGCACGAGCCGAAGGCGCGCCTCCGTCCTCGCCCCTCCATCTCCGGAGCCGGGCAAAGCTTGTCGTAGTAGAGCTTGTTGTAGTAGACAGGCGGGAAGTCATCGTGCTAAGGCCCCAAAGGACCAGCACACCAGAGCAGCAACTGTTGGGGATATGCTATATGGGTATCCTCATAGCATGTCTCCTATCCGGATAATCCGGGTGGCCCACAGTTGGTATCATGGCCCATAGTCTCCTGGGCGGTCCAGTTAAATGGATCCAGAAGGGAGGCCCATGCCAGATAAAGGAAGGCTACAGTGGAGTCACTATCGTACCCGGAGCCTTGGAGTACAAGACACACAAGACTAGTAATAGACGGTGTAGGACTCTGTAACCTGTCTGGCTAGGACTTTTCCCTGTAACCTTAGGACCTGGCGACTATATAAGTCGGTCCTATGGGAGCCTTTAAGGCACAACTTCAGACAATTTTAGACAACCTCGCATAGCGAACCAATCTCTGTAACTCGGCATATTGCCATTATAGTGATTTATAGCAGGAGTAGGATTCCGCCACCGTTGTGGGATCTGAACCTGGGTAAGTTGTGTTACCTCGTACCCGTCAACCGTCCTCCTTCCCCCACGTCTCTAAACACGCACTATGAGGACCCCTCCATGGCGTACTCTTCGGCAATACCATGACAGTTGGCGCCCACCGTGGGACAAGAGGCGCTTCGGGCTCTTCAGCGAGCGAGGACCAAGATCTTAGCGGGAATCGGCGAAACCGTAGCCATCGGTCGCGTTCTTTTCTCCGGCAATATTTTGATCGTCCCTCCCGACGAGTTCTGGATCCCGGCAAAGACGAACCCTACGCGGTGTTCGATCGTTCCTATCGGAGACATCCACCTCTTCATTGGCGAAACCGACTCGGGCACTAGTTCCCTGGGAGTCGGAGGAGCATCAAGGCCCGCACGGACCACCTACGGGCAGGATACGTTCGCGGAAGGATCGATGTCGGATCTCTCTTCGGAGTTTGCCGACAAAGATATTGGCATCAAGCACATAGTTTGCTGTGGAGATTCCGACTTGGTTGCCCAGCAAGTGGCTGGCACCTGGAATGCGCGGAACCCTATGATGGCGGCATATCAAGACAAAGTGGACGAGATATCCAAGAGCTTCTTACGCTACGAAGTCAAGTATGTACCTAGGGAGCAAAACGAGGCGGCTGATCTGTTGTCTAAGCTTGGATCAGGGCGCAAACGAATTCCGCCAGGAGTTTTCCTAGAGCATCTACGCACACCATCCGTGATGGGAGCCGACATCGACAACCCAGATAGAGTTGACTCTTTCGTCCACGTAGTGGCAAAGGTCCCTCCGGCTTGGAAAAAACCGTTCATGAAATATCTCAAACACGGAACTTTGCCAGACGACGAAGTCGAAAAACGGCAAATAGTACGTCGAGCAGAGGGCTATACCATAATCAATGGGCAGCTCTTCAAAAGGAGCACTACTGGTGTATACCTTAAGTGTGTTTCCTAGCTAGAAGGTATTGAAATTCTACGCGAAATCCATCTTGAAGATTGCGAGCATCATGCCGCTCCTCGATCGTTGGTCGCAAAAGCCTTCCGGCAAGGATTCTACTGTCTGACCGCGAAGGCGGACACTGACAAGCTGGTTGAGACATGCATGGGTTGTCAGTATTATGCCCGACAACCACATGTTCCTGCTGAAGAATTGCGAACGATACCAATAACTTGACTGTTTGCAGTCTGGGGGCTAGACATGGTGGGACCGTTGCAGACAGCACCATGTGGGTTTACGCATCTACTAGTAGCAGTTGATAAATTCACTAAATGGATAGAAGCTAAACCCATTAGAAAGCTTGATGGGGCAACTGCCCTCAGGTTTGTCTGGTATTTAGTGGTGAGATTTGGTCTCCCACATAGCATTATCACCGACAATGGCAGCAACTTGTCACTCGGAGAAGTGGAGGCTTATTGTTGGGAGAAGGGCATCCGACTTGACCTTGCATTTGTGGCACATCCACAATCCAATGGTCAGGTTGAGAGAGTCAATGGACTAATTCTGCAGGGAATAAAGCCACTTCTTGAGGCACCGCTGCATAGAGCAGCTAGAGCCTAGGCGGAAGAATTGTCATCTGTACTGTGGAGTTTACGAACTACACCCAACAGATCCACCGGCTACACCCCTTATTTCATGGTATATGGAGCAGAAGCCATCCTCCCTTCTGACATACTTCACGATGCACCAAGGGTTGCCGCCTACGACGAAGATAACGCTGAAGAATCCAGACGCCTAGATGTGGACCTTCTCGAGGAGGAGCGCGTTTTGGCATGCCAAAGATCCGCCATCTACCAGCAGAAGTTACGCAGCTACCATAGTCACCGCGTTCGGCATCGCTCGTTTAAAGAGGGGGATTTGGTGCTCCGACTTAAGCAGAAGAAGTCACACAAATTATCCCTGCCATGGGAAGGACCGTTCATCATAAGCAAGACGCTGCTCAATGGGTCTTACTACCTCGTTGACAATCGTGAACTGAAGGATAGACCCAACGAGGATCATAAGCATAAGTGACGTGACCCGGATGATGACTACCCGGAGCTTGATAGGCCATGGAACATAGCACAGCTACGTCATTTTTACACTTAACATTTTTTATCTAATTGTGTACCCCTTATATGATCAATGAAATAAAGCTCTCTGGTTCACTCATATTTTTGATTCTTTTACCTCCTTTAGTGTTCATTTTTGGATCATATAAAACCTTTATGCATAATTTTTGTGTTTGCACTTGTGAAAATTCCGCCTACGGGCGTTAGCTAAAGTTTTCTAGTCTACACGTTCTTTGTCGTTTTTATGTGGATTCTGGAGTAGTGACTTTTGGCACTTATTATCGGTGATTTTGTGCTTAGGTTATTGACGGTGCCATTGGGCATCATCACCTAAGCGCATGGTTCTGACAATGAGTCTTCCGACTCACAAAAAGTCAAGCATAAGAACCAAAGTAATGGATACGCCAACACTTGCTTAAAAATATATACATGTCGGACCTAGTTCTTAAGTAGCTGGACATACATCATTGTTTTCCGCCTTAAGTTAATACATATTTTTTCCCCATACGCATCACAAAGGAAACAAATATTACAGATTTTTTTTCATTCCTTTGGTGCAGACGACTTGGAAGCAGCGTCATTGGCAGCAGGAGAATTACCCTCAAAGTCGGCAGTGTGAAGAGACTTGGAAGAGCTTTGGTTGCCGCCATCGATGGTATTCATCGGCACGAAGACGTTGACGTCGACTAACTCGGCAACTCTGGTGTCATAACCCGTGAATGACGACAAGATGGATTCATGATTAATCTCTTTGCCATCGTCATCCACGTCAGGAATGCCAGAGGTCACCGTGTCGATGTCGGTATTTTCGTAGTGTGCCTTTACCATGGACAGCGCCATCCTTGCACCGGCCCGTGCACATGAAGCTTTCCAGCTTGTGATACGCTCGGGGGCTCGGCGCAGGATCTCCGAGAACTTCGCCATAGAGTCCGATGCCTTTATATTGATCTGGAGGGGCTTGGCAATTTTTTTGGCTTGCGCGATGACGGTGTTGATGAAGTTGCCGGCAAGAACCATGTATTCCTTTGCTGGAGGAGGCGACCGGGTTAAACCCATAGGATCTGCAAATTCTGACAAAGGAGCACATGAGTTCACAAATTCAGAGTATCCAGACTACAGAAATCCAAGACGGAGAAAACTTACTGAATATGCTGGCCTCAGCTTGCCAGAGGGTATCCGCCATGGAGTCCCTCTCTTGTTGAAGGATCTTATACGCCTCATGATAGCGTTGATTTTGCTCATCAGCAACTTTCTTCTGCTCCTTCACAATCGCGATCTCCTCCTTCAAACGGTTTATTTCCTTAGTGGCGGAGTCCTGCAAGGCTTTCATTGATTCCTCATGCATTTTCAGCATGTCCTTCCTCTCCTGCTTAAGGATCTTGTTCTCGCTATCCAGCTATTGAATATGCTTGGATTGCTCGACAATATATTTGGCCTTGGCAACAGCTTCTGCAAGACAGATAAACAACAATACACAATGAGTACTCGGAGAATATGGGCACAAAACGAAGTCGGAATGTGAAAAAAGAAAGGAAAACAGACGCTTGTCCTTGATGATCTGTTCCTTCAAGAAGGCAGTTTTACCCTTTTCGGCCTGCAATTCTGCGCGCATCTTCAGGTACTTGTCGTTGGCCATGCCCCTCCGAGCATTCTCATTCTGTGAAAATAAGAAAGTTAATCGTTGGTTGGTCTACTTAGATCCTCTAGCCGGAAAATTTCCACCTAGACACTCGGGACTACAGCGAGAGTTTTTAACTTAGTAATATGCTTAGTCTTTCTTTAAGCATCTAGTCGAAACTAATTCAGTTTTTGATTAGAGGCTTGGGGGCTACAGTATAAAGTTTTAACTCAAAAGTATGCTTAGTTTCTCTTAAAGTATCTAGTCGGAACTATTTCAGTTACAAGTAGAAGCTTGGGGGCTACAGTATCGAAATCTATAAACACTGCATATGCTACTCTTAAAGCATCTAGTCAGAACTATTTTAGTTACAACTAGAAGCTTGGGGGCTACAGTGAGAAGTTTTCTAGCTTAGTCACTCTTAGAGCATTTAGACGCAAAGACCTATGGTTTTCCGTCTAAACCCTCGGGGGCTACAGTGGGATACTCATATGAAATGCAGAAGGCAAATAAAAACTTACAAGTGCAATGATCTTGAGATTGGTAGCACTCTCAGCCAGCAGCTTGCCAAAGGATACGTTGTTTCCCTACAAGATATCTGCTTGTCGGAGGAGATCCTCAAGACCGCACGTCGGAGATGTCGGCACCGCACCAGGAACCAGAGCAGTGCTACCCGACGTAAGTACTGGATAGACTATCTTCGGGTACTCTATGGTTTTCTGGGGGGCGGAGACGCCACCTTCGGCAGAGGTACCACCTTCCACCACCGCCTTACCGCTACCGATGTGATCCTTAGCCGGAGCTTCAGCCATTGGGTGTGCGGAACTTTCCTGCATCGCCTGTTCGCCGACAACAACAAGCTCGGTTGAGGCACCTGAGTCCACTTCCATGGCTGAAGGGCCAGATGCTTCCTTGGCCTGAGAGCTTGTCGGAGCGGACGAAGGCTTGACAAAAGGAGTGGCAGGGGCGATGACAGGAGATGCGTCGCGATGCAGCATATCCTTGAGGGTTCTAGAAGCCCCCAAAGTTTTGGAGGTTTTCTTCAATCTGGTCGTGGCTTTCTTTATGAAACGTGCAAAATACATAAGTATAGGAATAAGACAGACAAATGGACAATGTCGGAGAGAAATAAGCTTACACAAGTGGGGGTGCTTTGGCAAAAGGGATCCCTGTAATCTTTCTTTTCTCCGCCTCCAGGGCGGCGGTAGTCTTTTTGGAGGCTCCACCCTCCGTCTTCTTTTTCTTGCCTCCGTCGGCAGCGTCAGAGGTGGAGCTCTTCCGCTTTCGCGCCAACGGAGCATCGTCGTTGGACATGATGGTGACTTCCTTCATCTTTGGTCCATTGATTTTGGGAGCCATGCTGTCCTCATCTATGTCGCAAAGCTGTTAAGCGAAAAACCACCATGTTAGATGAGATGTTAATGGTTAAACGGAAGAACTGGAGTATATGTCATACACGGAAAATAAATACCTTTGGGCACTTGCTCTCTACGAACATGTCTTAGGTGATGGTGAAGTCACGTTGCTTGTCCTTCACCTTGACGATGTCCTTGAGGTGAAGCTTGATGGAGTCGCTCGAGAAGTTGTCCACGGAGATGCGGAGGCTATCCCTTCTATCGTTGGTATACCCGTGCATCATCTTCAAGCGGTGCTGCAGAGGCTGGATTCACTTGATGAACCAGCACATGGCTAGGTCCAAGCCGGTCAAACCCGTATCTACGAGCCACTCTATCCGCCTTATAGCGCGGGAAGCGTCGATGTCGGATGGAAGGGAGGCTTGGGATCTCCATGTTGAGGCTTCAGCGGCGGCTCCATCGACAAAGTCTGGGTATGTTACTTCTCGATTAGCCAGGGGGATATCTGGACCGTAGAAGTAAGTACGCTGCCAGTTCTTGCAGGACTCATGGCCGATGATGTCGGGGAACCGCCGGCCAGGACGGATCTTGAAGCTAATGGTGCCACAATTTCTAAGTTCATCTTTGCTGGCCCCGGCTTCGCGCTTGACGGTGAAGAAATACACAAAGAGATCTAGCCTAGGACTAATCCCTAAGTAACCCTCGCAAAGCGTCGTGTAATTGCTAAGCGCTAGGATACTGTTGGGAGAAAGGTTTTGGGCCTGTACTCGGTAGTGATTCAAGACGGCAAGGAAGGAGTTAGAGATGGGCAGGGAGACGCCGCGTACCAATTGCGCTTTGAGGTACACCTTTTCTCCGGCTTGGGGAGAAGGTGTGACCTCGCCGGCCGGCGCCGCCTGCCAGGCGAGCCCCTCCCTCGCAGGGAGGTAGCCTTCGATGATCAGAATATCCGAACCGCGCCAGTCGCCTTTGTGGGAGTCGTTGTCCTCCTCCGGCAGTTCCAGCGCCACTGATTTGTGGTTGCCGCTGGTGGACTCGACCACCGCAGAGACGGGGATGACCAGGCCCTCTGGAGGCACGACGACGGAGCTCGCCGGCTTCGTCGCGACTTCGCTCGACGCCGCCATCGAGGGAGTAGAGCTTCTACTGGCCATTGCGAGTGTTTGGAGGTGACTGACGATATTGGGAGCTAGGGTTTTTTCGCAGTTTCCATAGAGAGCTCGAGGGGGCGCTCGCTGGAGGAAGAAGATGATGCAAGGAGAGAATGAGGTGAAAAGTAAAAATTCTGCCGCAGTTACTATTTAGATCTCCAGCATCAAGATTCGTGCAGTGTGATCGGATGGTTGCCGCGTAGATGACGTGTGCACGGACGTGCGCGGAAATTTCGCCACGTCCCCACCATCGCCGCCAACGGTTCGTATCGCCCGCGCGGGAAAAGTGGACATGATTGCGTTCTCTGCATGTGTGAGTTACAAGGCATTGCTGACCTACGTTTACGTCGCCCTAGCTGTCATAGGTAGATGAACTATCACATCAGAAGATTCCTGCATAGACGGGTCCAATCCGACTACGGAAGAGTACGATGGAAGAGTCATCATTTCTCCGACTTACAAATTAAAGACGGAGAAAACCTTGCAGGATTCTTTGGACAGGACTACAAGATATTGCTTGACTATTTGCCGACATCCATCTAGACGGAGCATTCCATGTGAAGAGGCAAGACGGCGCGAGATCTCGAAGTTCTCCAGGGGCTACTGTTGGGGATATGCTATATGGGTATCCTCATAGCATGTCTCCTATCCGGATAACCCGGGTGGCCCACAGTTGGTAGCATGGCACATAGCCTGCTGGGCGGCCCAGTTAGATGGATCCAGAAGAGAGGCCCATGCCGGATAAAGGAAGGCTACGGTGGAGTCACTGGCGTACCCGTAGCCTTGGAGTACAAGACACACAAGACTAGTAATAGACGGTGTAGGACTCTGTAACCTATCCGGCTAGGAATTTTCCCTGTAACCCTAGGACCTGGCGACTATATAAGTCGGGCCTATGGGAGCCTTTAGGGCACAACTTCAGACAATCTTAGACAACCTCGCATAGCGAACCAATCCCTGTAACTCGGCGTATTGCTATTATAGTGATTTATAGCAGGAGTAGGATTCCGCCACTGTTGTGGGATCTAAACCTGGGTAAGCTGTGTTACCTCATACCCGGCAACCGTCCGTCTTCCCCCACATCTCTAAACACGCACTGTGAGGACCCCTTCATGGCATACTCGTCGGCAATACCACGACAGCAACCATCGCCGAAGATGGCCAATGTAGATCGGAAGATACTGACCTCAAAACACACCAACGAAAAACGACTAGATCCCAAGGGATTTGTCGGACACACGACTCCACACGCCCTCCGTCGATGCTAGACACACCACCAGAGCGAGGATAGGATGGGGAGTACCTTATTCTGACTTCAGGACGTAGCCATCACCTCAACATTCTAAAAAAAGACACTAAAAATAGTCTAAACAAAACACTGAGACCTCCCGTCAGCGAGGGGCCGTGGTCCGCCACGCCTCCAAGGCCCTAAGGCCGACGGAGACGTGATAGACCGGTGGCGTCGCCGACAGAGGTAAGGAACCCTAGATGGGTTTTGCCGCCGCCTCTTAGGAGAGCCTCTTGGGAGGTCCTGTACCTTGTTTTTTTCTCTTTTGAGGACGCTAGAAAAATAACATGATTTGTAACCAGGTATAATTAATTTTTTTTGCTTGAGATGGACATGCCAACTTCCATGAAGCTTACGGTGTAAGGTGGCCTGAACAGAACAAGCAGATAAAGTGTGTAAGAAAGCACACAATAATGTTTTTTATAGACAATAGAAGAGAGAACATATCACGGTGCGCACGACCAAAGCATAATTAATGAAAGAAGGGATGGGAGGAGGAGGATAACAAGACTACTTTTAACAACATGGTTCTCCTTAGGTACCTTGTTTCTTTCGCCTCAATCTAGCTAAACTGATGAGTCACTGTCCAAGGACTCCATTGTTAAGCAGACACTGAACTTGTTCGGTACCACCGGCACGGAACATGTTTTTTGTAATGATAATTTGCACGCTTATTGTAAACACTAAGAAGTAATACCATATAAAAATCAGACAAACAACATAAATAGACACAAATTGTTAAAAATGTAAGTACTCATTCCTGCATGAACAATATAGCTTGGATATCAATTACAGATTATGTATTTGTGATGGCTATTGATCCAACAAATACAATAGATCACTTTTGACCATGAAACAAGCAACACCAACGAACAAGAGAAGATAAAGTTTCAATGATAAATGCCCTAGGAAACTTTCTTACATGTTAGAAGTCTCTATTTGGATTCACCCAGACTTGTATTTGTGTAGTCTGGAAACCTTGATCAAGTTATTTGCTTGATTAGTACACTCTAGAACACTATTAAAATGGATATTTAAGTATAATATGGATAAGGACAAATATACCACACCATGCATTAAAGGACATCTATTAATTTGTCGAGTAACATGTTGCTTTTGGTTTACCTAGACTTAATGTCAAGTCCAATATAACAAATGATTTTCTTAAGAATCTCAAAATAATTTCTAAAAAATATTGGTTCGACTTTTGCAGAGATAAATTTGTTTGTAATAATAAATCTTAGAGAAAAACTTTTGTGCAAACCAAGTTTTGCGATCGATCCCCATCTGACTACTGAACCAACAACATGTTGCAATTTTGTGTTAAGTATGGATGGTTGGGTACGAAGCGTTGTACACGAATCAGATAGAAATTTTCATATGCATAGAAACTTTCATGTTAGAACTACAGAAATATATATATATCTAAAAGTACATTTTTGTGAATAACTTTATACTTATGGTAGTTATTACTAAAATAGTAATGTTTATTATTTTATATTGAAGGGTGTTGCAATAAAAAAGATCATAGTTATGTGGAAGATGAGTTATGAAAAAATAAAAATATTTAGTATAAATTGGTTATAAGGGTTGGTTGTTAATCGAACTAGTTTTAATGCAGGTAATATGTGATTGTGGTAAACTTTTATCATGGATAACTATATATACATGAGAGTTTGACTAGAGTTGTCTCATTTATGCATTTATATAAATAAGAATACCATGTTCAAATCCTGCACATTAAGTCACTTTATAAATCCATCAATTTCTGCTAGTTATGTTTGTGTGTGTATAGAAATTTGATTGATCATGACCCAAGGAAAGCCAACATTTTTTGTGTGTTTTTCTTCATGTCAAATTCGCCACAGTGGAAGAAAATCCGTTAGGGCATATGATCTAGCTAGATTTAAGGGAAATCGATCAAGCCTCAAATAAGTCGCACGTACTCGAGGATTCCGACCACATTTTTCATTACAAATATCGGTTTAGAGAGTGATCCACCATGCTAGGATCAAGTAAGTCCATAGCAAAATATATATATTATGGTGCGTGAAAGAATATGATACTATTTTTTATCTTAATTACTATCTACCTTCATAATAGTATCACTTAACTGATTACTTTGAGTAAAGTGACATGCGATGGTGATTATATCACGATTTAATCTTTGTCTGCTAGCTAGACCTCCTCATATGACGGGTTGTATGAATCAGGAGGTATAATAAATCGTGAATACAGTCTTCTAAGATGTTATAATTGTTTTATCGGACATATTCCATAGATGTACAATGTAATGATTACATATCGAGGAAATTTGGACAATACCAATAATGTGATCAACTGAGAGTTTATTGAATCAATATAGTTATTTATCGCAATGGTGTAAGAAGCAAAAGTAGTTCGCATATGTAGTAACCAAATTCAGTAATTCTGAAGTTATCATGCATCAAATATATTGCATGTCATCATCTGTTTAGTTGGCATGGTATTAATATGTATATGGATGTATCATTCAAACTCTTTTTGTGGATCGAGGCGGTGCTTCTACATTGTCAAAACATGCATTAGAGAGATAGATAGAGAAAGATGGAGGGAGGGAGATAGAGAGAGGGAGATGGAGGGAAGGATAGGGGGAAGCTATAAATGGAGAATATGGAACTTCTTCCGTAATGAGCGAGGGAGTGTGCCAGGGTGACCCACTCTTCCCCTTCCTCTTTGACTATGTGGTGGAAGCCCTAGCTTATATTCTAGTTAGGCCTAAGGCTACATGTACCATTGTGGGTGTGATTTCTCATATTATCACCTACCTACAATATGCAGAAGAAACGATCACAATGATGCAACTATATGATCTAGTTATTGTCAACCAGATGGCTTCTGTGCTTCGGATCCATGTTGGGACTGTGGATGAACCTCCACATGAGTCAGGTGTTGGTTTTGGGGACCAGTGCTTCAGAATAACAAAGGATCACTAACATGCTGAACTGCAAGCAAGGATGCCCCCCTTCACATATCTAGGACTTCCCATAAGTGATAGGGCGCTTACGGCTTTGGACTAGGGTCCCCTGACGACCAAGGTTGCAAAAAGGCGGATTCGTGGATTGGAAAGTTCATGTCCTTAGCGGCAAGGCTAACTTTAATCAATGCATGCCTCCCCGCTCTCCCTTAAGCATCATTCCCGTTTCTACTAGGAAGCAAATAGGCACAAACACAAATTTCATTGGGTGCATTGGGTGGCGATGGGTAAACCCAATGCCTCGTGGGGGCTTAGGTATCATATACACTAAGATAATAAATATTTGCCTCATGGTTAAGTGTGTTGAAGTGTATAAGTGAATTGCACTGGCCCTTTCCATCAGTTCGGACTTTTGGTTGCGTTGGCTAGTGTATGAAGCTTAACATGGTATCAGAGCCTAAGGTCTCGAGTTCGAGTCCTGGCTTTCGCAATTTATCCTAAAATTGCTGTTGACCCCACTGTGTCCACGTATGGGCCTCTTGAGTCATACGTGAGTTTCACGCGCCGTCGCTCTCTTCCGGTTGCACGTGCTGACTTCTCCCCGTCGCACGTGAGAGGGGGTGTTGAAGTGTATAAGTGAATTGCACTGGCCCTTTCCATCAGTTCGGACTTTTGGTTGCGTTGGCTAGTGCATGAAGCTTAACAAAGTGGATCTGAAAGATATATACATGTAACTGAGGCTTGTGGACAGTAATTATCTAGAATAAGTACTTAAGATCAAAGACATGCAGGTGGACTCCTACCACTAGGGTTCCCAATTCTGGAATGTGATTCAAAAGGTAAAGAAACTATTTTTCTAAGGGGCAAGACATAAAATTTAGAATTGATCCTCGACAAGGTTGGGGGTAGATTTGAGGGAGAGGTCGGGTCCCCTTAAAGATAGATTTCAAGCTCTGTTTACCATCTCTGTGGAACCGGAGGAATCTGTAGCACGAGCTTTACACCTAGATGGGTTGTATGTACCATTTGTAGTGGTTTTGGGATGATTGAACATGTTGAGGCGTCCAATCTTATGTAGGGGTTCATAGCATGGAAAACAAATAATTTCTACCGCATGCAAACAAACAAGCCAAGATCTATCTACTAGATTGTAGCAACGAGTCGATAGAGGAACTCACCCTCGAAGATTCCAAAGCGGTTAACGAGAGCAGATTCTCGTGGGTGATGTAGTCGTACTCTTGCCGATCTCAAGATCGCGTAGACGATCCTTCCGGCGCTGCGTTCCGGCAGCGCTTCCGCAGTCGGTCACATGTTCGGTACTCGATGAAGACCTTCCTCTCCCTTGTTCCAGTAGGCAGCGGAGGTTGTAGCACTCTCCTCGCGATTCCGGCAGCACGACGGCGTGGTACCGGAAGTAGAGGGGAGATCTCGCAGGGCTTCGCCTTAAGCCGGAGCGAGTATGGTGGACTATGAGAGAGCCTTGGTGATCTAGGATTTAGACACACCAATTAGAAGGGGCTAAACCAGCGGCTAGGGCAATTAGAAGCTCTAACTCGGCGGCTTGGGAGAAATCCCTAGGTTGTGGCTAGGGTTTAGGTTTAGAGGGAGGTAACTTGTGTGTCTAGGAGGGGAGCCCTGCCCCTCCTTATATAGGTGGAGGGAGGCGCCGGCCAAGGGGAGGGAGTCCCTCCCCAACTCGGATCCCTAGTGGGCCGGCGGTGGAGGAGGAACTCCTCCCCAACTCGGTTTCCCACTTCTTCTCCACTTTCCAAAATAGCTGTTTGACTTTTCAAATTGGCGTTTGACTTTTCAAACTAGGATTTGATTAAACCCTTTATTTTGTACAGAGATGACACCTAGTACATGATGCAATCATTCCAACTTGCAATGACACATTCATGTACCCTTTCCCTCCGGAGTGCCGGCCATTCCGGAACCTTCTAGAACATTCCTGCTGAAAACACCGGAACCATTCTCCAACCCCGAAACAGGACTTTCCTTATATGAATCTTATTCTCCGGACCATTCCGGATCTCCTCGTGATATCCTGGATCCCATCCGAGACTCCGAACAACATTCGGTCTCTTACTCATCATTCCATAACTACTCAACAACATCGAATCCTTAAGTGTGTCTCCCTACGGTTCGTGAATTATGCGGACATGATCGAGACACTTCTCAGATCAATAACCAATAGAGGAATCTGGAAATTCATATGGCTCCCACATATTTCTACGATTACTTTGCGATCGAATGAACCACTTACATACGATACCAATTTCCCTTTGTCTCACGATATTTTACTTATCCGAGGTTATGATCGTCGGTATCTCTGCATACCTAGTTCAACCTCGTTACTGATAAGTACTCTTTTCTCGTTCCCGTGGTATGTGATCCCTTGTGAGCCAGTCACATGCTTGCAAGCTAATTGGATGACATTCCACCGAGAGGGCCCAGAGTATATCTATCCGTCATATGGATGGACAAATCCCACTCTTGAACCATGTGTCTCAACCAATACTTTACGAACACTCAATACCACCTTTATAGCCACCCTGTTACGGTGTGGTGTTTGATGTCATCAAAGCATCCTTCCGGTAAAGGTGATATGCATGATCTCATGGTCGAAGGAATTAGGTTACTATGTATCAGAAAGCTTATAGCAAATGAACTCTATTAAATGACTTGATCTTTATGCTACGCTTAACTATAGGAGTATGTCCATCACATCATTCTCCTAATGATATGACCCTGTTGTTAATAACATCTCTATGTTCATGATCAGGAAACCATGATCATATATTAACCAACAAGCTAGTTTAACATGAGGCTTTACTAGGGACTCTTTTATGTTTACAAATCACACAAGTATTAATGTTTCCGGTTAATACAATTATAGCATGGTATGTAAACATTTATCATAAGTATGAAGATATGATAATAACCACTTTATTATTGCCTCTTGGGCATATCTCCAACATCTTATGCACGAAATTAAGGTAGTAACAGCTAACAACTACTCTAGACCAATTTCGTGGGCGCTTGAACCTTCTAGGAGGTTCTCGGACTGCTCCTTATATAAGAATCTATGCCAATAAACCCCTAGGAAACACTTAGTGAGCTCTGTAGGATTAACATCCCACTCAAGTTAAGGGTTTTCTAGTGGCAGCTCCTGAGGAAATGCCTCCTGCGTAATGAAAAAATCCGCCTTCGGCACAGACCATCGATGATGTTCCCTTTGCGAGAAGTTTGAAGATACAAACCATATCTTTTCTCTTGCACGCTAGCCAAATTCACGTGGAGCACAGTTAGGGAACTGTTGGGATGCTCTTGGAATCCCTCATGCTTAGCTGATATCTACCCTTTTTTGCACACTTTCTTAGACCAAACTAAAAGTGTTGTGGATATCTTGTGTAGCCTTGTGCTAGATGTTGTGGAACATTAGAAACAAGTTCACAATTGAGGAGACTTGATGCAATAAAAGGGTTGTGTGCATCTATTGATGTAGAGGCCGGGGCAGTGCTCCCCATTTCAAAAAAAAATTGAGGAGACTTTTCGGGATCAAACACAAAATTTCTATATATTATTTTTGGCGACGAGGACCAAAATTGAGTTTGCCGACCTATTAAAAAGAATGTATTTTTTTATTTGGAATAATCTAGTTCGCTATTTTCCCGACATTCCCCACATCATGACTTATCCAACAAATTTATTGACTCCTTAATTTTTTTTTTGCATGACTAGAATTTCTTCACTTCTTAATTTTAATCGTTTGGCGGACACAATGAGGGCTGCTTTTACCCTACATGGATAGCAGTATGATCTTTTGATAGGCCCTCTTCTAGCTTAGGTGTTATTCATCAAATGCATTGTTAATTGTATTTCCCATGTTTTGTGTTTAGACTTTTGTTTAACTTTATACATCTCAGTTATACAGAGACCAGGTGTAATATTTAGACCTAGCTTTTAAATAATATAAAACGGCATTTATCGAAAAATAATAATTTTGATGAAAATCCCCATGGGTCGCCATGTAACCCCTGCACGAGAATAACAAGCATCGACAGTCTCTCGCAATAGTCCTGATTATTGCTACGTCGTGGAAGGACAACAAGCCACGTGCACGTTAATTTTGGTACATCCCTGGACTTTCTTATCGGTGACAATGCCAGGTGCATTCCCTTTCTCCCTGCTAGGCTGCCTCCGGCGTTGAAACGAACCTTGCGCACGTACACAACGCTGCCCCATGACGTGAGCGTGAGCGTGAGCGTGAGCGAGAAGAATTACAGTACTACCCAAAATGAACAAAAATAAAAGAGAGATCTCCTGACGTTTTGGCGTCCTCTCTCTCTCTCATCTTTTTGTGAAGCCATCCACGTTTTCGCTCCTCCTTAACTGCTTCTCTCCCTCCCTCCCTCCCTCCCTCCGTCTTTCACTCCCTCTCGTCTCCCTTCTTCCATCACAGTGGCTGCAGACTGCAGTGCACACGCACAGGCAAACCAACAAACTTCCGGCCGATCGAGTCACACTCACACCCAAGTTAATTACCCATCCGCCGGGGAGGAGAGCCGTGAGAAACACTGGAGTTTGGCGCTGTTTCAGGGTACGTGCGGCCGGCCGGAGCGCCATGGATGCGGAGGGTGGTGTGCAGCTGAGGAGGAAGAAGAGCTCTTGGGTAACTATATCCGATCGACTGTTGTTCTAATAAACTAAATTGCATCTGATCGACTGCATCCTTGGGAGTTCTTGGTTAGGTAGTTTCGTTTCTCTATTTTGGTTAGGTTAGTTGCTTAATAGTTGACCTGTGCATTTTCTTTTCTTGGGGCTTGTTTCTTGAAGTAGCACGGTGCATTAATTTCTTCTTGCGTAATTTCCGCGTCAGGTTTTGGTTCAATTCTATGTAGGTTCGCCAATAAAAAACAATACTGCGTTGGTCAGCCCTGTAGATTTGGAGAAACTGTAGATGCTTTTGTTTGTAGCATGCATGGCTCCTCCTAGTCCCGAAAAAAAAAGGTTGCAGTATGTTCCTTCTTCACGTCTGAAGGTCGATGGTAGATTTGTTCGGATTTTGCACTAGTTAATTCCCTTGCAAAAGGCTCTGGTCTGAAGCAGGAGCTGTCTCGATTATCCACCACTATACTGGTCTTCCAGATGTCTTGATTATTCACGGCTACACGGGATAATGGAATTAATACAGTCAATTTTTTCAGTGTAAATTTCAGCTTTGGGAGTCAACCTGTTTGACAGTCGAAGCCTGCAGTCGGTGTCCATTTTCTTGGAAGCATGCGATAGCTCAGGACAACCATAGGGTCTCATTTCTCTGTCAGATCAATCCAGATCATCGCCATTTATGGTCAAAATGGACACATTTGTTTGGTCTTTTAGCTGAGACTTACCTTTC
Organism: Avena sativa; assembly: GCA_916181665.1. Classification (NCBI taxonomy): domain Eukaryota; kingdom Viridiplantae; phylum Streptophyta; class Magnoliopsida; order Poales; family Poaceae; genus Avena; species Avena sativa. The sequence continues at coordinate 477,741,794 of OV702299.1, read as the reverse complement.
TGCCTGTCGACCTTGAGACTACGTTCCTACCTGTTTAAAGCTTCTCTTTCTAGCTAGCCTACAACCTTTTTGCCCAATGGGATGATTTTAGTCCCAGCATATGCCCTCTACTTAATATTTATGGTAATTAATCAGACACGTCACGTCTCTTTCTGTGTTTGCGCTAGGGATGGCAGAAAGGGACGCTTCTACTCGCCTACCAGAGCTTCGGCGTCGTCTACGGTGACCTCTGCATTTCGCCGGTCTACGTGTACAAGAACACCTTCTCTGGGAAGCTGCGTCTCCATGAAGAAGACGAAGAGATCCTCGGAGTGCTGTCGCTGGTCTTCTGGAGCCTCACCCTCATACCTCTCCTCAAGTACATCATCCTCGTGCTCGGAGCCGACGACAATGGCGAAGGTGATGATCACATTCCTCATGAATCGTACGCCACGTGTCAACAGAGTTCCCTCTTCTATATCATTTTAAAAAACTAGATGTGTTAAGTTAGTAGTGATGATATTGTATAAAGTGCATCTTTTTATTTTTGGCAAACTGAAAAATGTGATGTGTGCAGGTGGGACGTTTGCATTGTACTCCCTGATGTGCAGGCGCTCCAGGATGGGCCTTCTCAACAGCCTGCACGCCGGCCATGGCTCCTTGTCGACGTACAACCAGGATGAGCCTTGCAAGGAGTCGAGAAGCAGCCTGATCATCAGGGGATTCTTCGAGAGGCATTACTCGCTCCGCGTCGTGCTCCTGCTCTTCGTTCTCATGGGCACCAGTATGGTTATCGGAGACGGCGTCTTGACCCCGACAATGTCAGGTGATGATCAAACTTTGTCAAGCTCGTGTGTTTTGTGCTTGCTTCACAGATGTTGTATGCATGTCCTGAAACTGCACTTCTGCTCATCAGATCTTCATGGTAACTGACAGGGTTACATGGTTTCCTGCAGTGTTGTCAGCAGTTTCTGGCCTCAGAATTAAGTTTCCAGAGCTACATGAAAGTAAGCAGCTGTTTTGTTGACTTCCCTCATAAGGTTTACTCTTCTTGGCAGCACACGCTAGCTACTGTTTTGTGCAGTTTTTTCTTCTCAACTTTCATCTGCAATTTTCTTACAAACTGAACTGAAAGTAAGCAGCTGTTTTGTCCTGCAGATTACACGGTGCTCGTCGCATGCATCGTTCTAGTCGGGCTTTTCGGATTGCAGCACTACGGAACACATCGTGTCGGGTTCCTGTTTGCTCCAATCCTGATCTCCTGGCTCGCCTGCATCGGTGGGATTGGGATATACAACATTTTGAAGTGGAACCCTAGTGTTGTCCGTGCTCTGTCCCCGTATTACATATACAACTTCTTCAGGAAGGCTGGCAAGGATGGCTGGAGCTCACTTGGAGGAATTGTTCTCTGCATTACAGGTTTCACATATATTCTATAATTTTCGTGTTGGGTGATATGCACTTGTTTTTTACGGGCTCAATTACAGCTGTAGATTTTCAGGTGCTGAAGCTATGTTTGCCGATCTTGGGCATTTCTCAAAGCTTTCACTGAGGGTAAGTTCCCTCTTTTACAATTATGGATATGCCATTTGTCATTACAGCACTTGAAAACATCTTTACTATGATTTGCTTTATTGCTTTGTTATGGCAGCTTGGGTTCACAATTGTTGTGTATCCTTGCTTAGTTCTGGCTTACATGGGTGAGGCTGCCTATCTGTCCAAACATAGGGAGGATCTCCAAAGTAGCTTTTACAAAGCTCTTCCAGGTGAGGTGCCAGTGTCCCCGAGGACCGATGGAAATTTCCATCTATTTTATTGCAGTCATCTTTTTTCCAAAAAAAAAATAGTCTGTTCTTACACACAAAGGGAAGTATGATTTCTCGCCTTTTTATTTAGCTATGCACATAACCATAATCTATTAAAACATCAAGACCAACCAGATAAGCTTAGAAAAGGTAAAATATGACAAATATGAACGATAAATAAATTATCAAACCAAGCTAGCTTCCAAAAAAAACACCTGTTTCGCGGCGGCTTGCTACTTTCCCCCAAAACTCTCTTCCAGGTTAGGTGCAAATATTTCGATAGATCGAAGGACGTCCATCTATTTTATCATAGTTATCATTTTCAAAAAAAAGGTATATTGCATTTTTATGCATAAGGGGAAGTGTGCGTTCTCGCCTCTTTACCGAGCTATGCACATAACCATAACCTATGGAAACATCAAGAGCAACCCGATCAACTTACAAACGATAAAATATGACAAACATGACCAGAAAAAAAAATTATCATGTCAAGAAAGCTACCGAAAAAGGCTTGTTGCTGCTTCTCACAACGTGCACCTACCTCTCTAAAAAAAGTGTACACCTATCACCAGGGAAAATAAGGTTGTACATTGCCATGATGAAACTAGATCTAGCTAAGCGAGGAGGAAATTTGTGTTCCAAGAAAACACCTTTATGAGGGAGATGATGCTCATGTGCTAGGAAGGACTTGTCAAGCCATGTCCATCAAGTATGGAGGTCAGAACAAGTGTTTCCACTCCAGTGTGGAGCTCATGAAACTAGAAAATACTCTCCTTCTCACCCATTAACCACTAAAGCCTAGAGCGATATTGAACAAGTTTTTTTGCGCACCAAGTTAACCTTACTGGCCTTATTCTCTAGAGAAGAAAACCTACGTGACCATACAGACTAACATTGTCGGCATTGAAGCAGGGTACCGCAAGCAAGCCGTAGACCAGGCACACTGGTTCTAACACTTCAAACAATGTGACATCAATAAAACAAATTGTCCACATACCACATATCAAACTTAGGCAAGGTATATATGGTTGGTGGTTTCACACACATGAAGTGGCTGGAGTGAACCCATATCAGCAAAACATCCATTCCAATAGCGCACAGGTCATAAGGCATCACATGGCTTGCCAAAGAAGAAGTAGGAAAATTTCTTCAATTTCAACATAAAGCATACACACATCCACACAAATTTGAGCTTTTATGTTTGAACTAAACCCCCAACAGATTTCTGGACTTATTTGACATGCCAGTTGGTAGCGGTAGTTTGAAAGACACGAAAACTTTCCTCCACAAAAAAGTGAAGTTGAACAAGTGTAGTATTGTCGCCTCTTTATTGCAGTATAACAATTTGTGTTGTCATGCCAATTAATTTATCAATGTTATATTTTGTCAAAATTCGTTTTCCCTATGTACCACATGTAAATCTTGTTGCTTAAGGGACTATAAGCTTCCATTAAATTTCCTAATAAAAATGGTATCATTATTAATCATGTTTGCATACATAGATTTCGCAAAGAAGGAACCAACAATATGAAACTTCCACCAGAAGGCATCCAAGTTAAGTTAATTGGCATTTGTCACAAAACTAAATGTAGCATGGAAGTCCATTTAGCCCGAGTCAATCCCGTAAAAAGCTCGCAAAAGCAGTACAACTGAAGGACTGAACGACATCCACCACTGTTGTGCGATATTATATTGGGTAGCGTACCGCTTAAAAAAGATATTTGTCTCTTAGCTAAGTATCTTACCAAAACCTAGTCTGTAACCCATCTCCAACCAAGAAAGAGCCTCGTGAAAAAACTCAGTTCTCACTTGCATTGGACCTCTGCAAAACGAATTAATGATTGGGATAGAGTTTTTGAGTGTTAATTATTTGTTCGTAGCAATTTCTCCCTCTGTCCTCCGGTAGCTTAAAAACGAGACTTATGAGCACTAGCATGCATGACTTATTTTTGTCGAAGGAGGTGCGAGTAAACCTGTGGAATGCGGGTCACTGGGCAACAAGCAAACACCTGCTCAAGCTAGTCCTCTTTTTTTCATACGCCTCGAGCTCCAAATTGGAGTCAGGTTCCATTATCAAAGGATAACAGAACAAAGTCTTTACAAACCTAAAAAGAAGTAATAAAAGATTCCAAGAACGAAGAAGGTGATTACCTAGAAAGCACAAGTACGGTTTAAGCACCAAATACAAACGACAATGAAACGTCAAGCCTAGAACACAAAGACCAGTCCTATTGAGCCTTAGTCACACGACATCAAAACCACAGGAAAACAGAACTCATTTATGTTTATCCCAGACACTCCGAACTCATATAGTCCTCTGGACGCATTACTTATCTTCATTGTTGTGTTTCTTCTTCCTCTTCACCATTAGAGTTGTCAATCCTTAGCGTCGAAGACCTTGACATCTTCTTAGTCACTTTCACTCTGCCCAATGATGTAGAAAGGCACACATATAACAAATTATCCCTACAGACGAAGAAATGAGTTTGTCTTCGAAACAAGCCCAATATATGGTTTTTCAGAGAGACCATCATAAGGCTAATTTTTTTTAAATAATACATTTTTTATTGAATTGCACAAATAATACACAAAACGGACAAATTACAAATCTGTTGGTCGTTCGGCCGTTCGACAGACGACAGACTCGTTTCGTCAGTTCAACAGACGACACACTGCCTTCGTCCGTTCAACGGACGACACACTGCCTTCGTCCGTTCAACGGATGACACACCCTGCAAACCCCTAGCGTTGCTTGCAGGGTGTGTCGTCCGTTGAACGGACGAAGGCAGTGTGTCGTCTGTTCAACGGCCGACCGACCAACAGATTTGCAATTTGCCCGTATTATTTGTAAAATTCAATAAAACAAATGTATTATTTAATTTTTTTTAGCCCATCATAAAGCAGCTTGCAAACAATATGAAAGATAGTCCCAAAGAAGAGAAATTTTGGAATCCACCAAAAGCATTGAGTAAAACAAGTAATTCTGGTGTAAGCACCGATAATGTACTAATAGCGCTCCACATGTATATCGCAGCCAAGGTTTTGGTTCTCGACCTAGAAAAATTCCCCGGGGGATCAGGATTTTTGGATACCGTGGTTACCGAAAAATCTCAACTGGTTGCCCCGGACAAATTTGAAAATGAAAATTTGAATTCAAATTCTTCGGTATGAAAATCTGTATAGGAAATTTGTTAAAATTCACAAAATCGGTATTTCTTTTATCCAATAAACCAATTTCCCGGGGGTGCACGGGATATCCGGTTACCGAACGACGTATTTCCCGTGCGGTAACAAAAACGCTGATCGCAGCAGGGCATCCCAAGAAGAGATGATTAATGGTCCTCTAGTAGCTTAAAACTATTGCATGATAGAAGACAAATATTTTAACCTCAAGGTTTTCCATTTCTAGCCACCTTAATCCTTCGATCTACAAATTTCTTCCTAGTACTCCTTTAAATCTTATTTTAGGTGACTGTGATTTCTAAAAACATCCGGCAAATAAGAATCTGTAGAAGTGTTGAATTCGTAGCTGCCATAGGTGCGTTATACCAGCGAAAAATTACGTTCTTGATTTGACTGAACTCTGAATTATCACCTTTTCTTGATTTTACTGAGCTCTGAAATTTAGCACCTTTTCTGACCAATAAATCCCTCTCACGTTTGTGTTCTTGTTCTGAAAGTTCAGACAGTGTGTTCTGGCCGGTTCTGATCATCGCGACGCTGGCCACCGCCGTCGGGAGCCAGGCCATCATCTCCGCCACGTTCTCCATCATCAGCCAGTGCCGGGCCCTGGGGTGCTTCCCGCGCATCAAGGTGGTGCACACGTCCAGCCATGTCCACGGCCAGATCTACATCCCGGAGGTGAACTGGACCCTCATGTTCCTCTGCCTCGCCGTCTCCATCGGCTTCCGGGACACCGAGATGATCGGCAACGCCTACGGCCTGGCTGTGATCTTGGTCATGTTCGCGACGACGTGCCTGATGTTCCTGGTGATCACCACGGTGTGGAACCGCTCCGTGGTGTGGGCGGCACTCTTCGCCGCCGGCTTCGGGTCCCTGGAGCTGCTCTACCTCTCGGCGTGCCTGGCCAAGGTGCCCCACGGCGGCTGGCTGCCGCTGCTGCTCTCCCTGGCCACACTGCTGGTCATGTCGGCGTGGCACTACGGCACGGCCAAGAAGCAGGAGTACGAGCTGCAGAACAAGGTGTGCCTGGACCATCTCCTCGGCCTCATCGGCTCCGGCAGCATGGGCCTCGTGCGCGTCCCTGGGGTCGGGTTCGTCTACTCCGACGCCGGTGCGGGCACCACCGGCGTGCCCCCCATGTTCGCGCACTTCGTCACCAACTTCCCGGCGTTCCACCGGGTGCTCGTTTTCGTGTCGCTGCAGACGCTCACCGTGCCCAAGGTGCTGCCGGAGGAGCGGTTCCTTGTGGGCAGGATCGGGCGCCCGGAGTACCGGCTGTTCCGGTGCGTCGTGAGGTACGGGTACAAGGAAGGCCGGTGGGACCACTTCAACTTCGAGAACCAGCTGCTGGTGAAGGTCGTCGAGTTCCTACGGCTGCAGGCGGACGGCGCCGACGGCGAGCGGTCGTCCAGTGCCTCCGGCGAGATGTCGGTCATCCCGGCCGCGCCCAGCCAGGCCGTCGTGGACGCGCTGGCGTCCATGAGCTCCTGCGAGATCGACTACGCGGGGAATGACAAAGGGTACAGCAAGAAGGTGCGATTCGAGGAGATGCCGGCGGCGGCGGCGGCGTGGAGGAGGGAGGAGACGAGGTCGGAGGTGAGGGAGCTGCTGGAGGAGCGGGAGGCCGGGGTGTCGTACATGGTCGGGCACACGTGCGTGTTCGCGCACGAGTCGTCGTCCGCGGTCAAGAAGTTCGCCGTCAACGTCGTGTACGGGTTCCTCCGGCGCAACTCGCGGAGACCCGCCGTCGTGCTCGGCATCCCGCACACCTCTCTCATCGAGGTCGGCATGGCGTACAGGGTATGACCGCTGGCCACCCCACCGATCGATCCATCGCTCGATTGCTCGCTCGCTGAAGAAGAAGCGTAGTCATAGGCTTAACTGTAACTACTGAAGATAACATACTACACCGATTCAGCAAACAGAATAACAACACGGTTGCTGCTGAAAAAGAAAAACAGAGCATATTGTTACTAAGTTACTGGCATTGCTGAGTTGGATACAGTGTTTAGACATGTCTTACAGGTTTAATAGAAAAACGGAATTGCTAAGCTACGTCACAGCTAGGTTGTTGCCGTTGGATTGTTTGCTCTAAGATTCGCGCAGGTGGAGTTATATATCACGTTGTGTCGCGTTGGTTCGCGTCGTGCTGCCGTCGTCTCGCGTTTGTTTTGCGTTGTCCCGGCGTTGTCGTGGCGTTGTTTTGTTGTCAGCCCAAGCCCATGTGCGGTAGCTGGAGTTTGGTTTTGCTATTGGGCCAGACCTAGCCGGTTGGGTTGTTCTGTTTGGTTTGTGTTGTATTGGGTTGTTTGTTGCGTTTTTTTGTTTAGTGAACGTAGCAGAATCAGTGTTAATTATTGGTTGAGTTGTTTTTTATTTTCTCAAGGTATTAGTTGATTTCCTATTTATAGTCAACATATTGTGTGGTTGTGGTTGTTTCTTTGACTGATGCGAGAATGATTCCTGTTTCTTCAGCCACTTATAATTCTTGTGGTTGTGCTTTGTTTTTATTTTTGGTGTCTACTATTTTTAGTCTTGCATAGGGTCCTATATAATTCGTATGATTCCTGTTGGAATTGCAGACTAAACTCTCAAGTTGCTCTTTGTAGAGGTTGGGAAAGGAAGATTTGCATTTTTAGTTTTCCGTAGAGGCTCAAGTTGTAGGTCGTTGTTTGTAGTTTACTACAAAGACATGAGCAATGCTAGGAGTTCATGTGATGTGTGTCATCAACCAACTCGGATGTGCGAAACAGCACCCCATAGTCTTTATAAGTTTTGTGTCAAGATGGTTGATGAAGATTATGAGGAATTAGTTGTAAGTTTGATTTTTTATATTTTTTTTGAGTTTTATTTTTATTAATTTATTGTTTGTCTTATTTTATTTTAGGTTGTGCCATGTTGTTTTAGTGATCGAATAGGAATTTTATGTCCTAACAATTGGATGAAAGTTTTGGTTGAATTGCCAAATCATGGTTTAGAGAATCCAATCCCGAAAAGTGATCACCACATCTTTTTGGATATGGTTGGCAGTAAAATATACATGTGTGGGCCATATTAGAATTCATTGATCGAGGCATTTGATATAGATGAAGATAATGTTATTTCATTTGAATATAATACATCCATTGAGTGTTTTGAAGTAAGAGTTACTTCAAGTGAAGGATATAGAAAGAATTGGGCTCATTTCCCAAGTAAGTTATGTTATATCTTTTTATATATCATTATTTTTTATTTTTTGTTTGATGACTAATGTGTTTTTCATTGTGTTTTTGGTTTTTATAGAGGTTTCTGATATACCTATTGGTTGTGATTCATATTTGATCAACACATATTTTGATCATATACACGATGTTACACAAAACAAAATGAATGGGATTGTTGCTACAATGCAAGTTATGAAGATGGAGTCCGTGGATGATGACATCATTCCTAAATTCTATGTGTATAGGCTTGATGCTAGTGATATGTATCGCTTGGTTAGTAGTTTTTTTTGTTTTTTTGTTTATTATGTTCAAATAATTTATTATGTAAATAATTAATTTTTTATATTCTTTGTTTATATAGGAAGTACCTACTGAGGTTTTCCCTAATGCAACTGAAATCCCAGATCGAGGTGAAGCACGTTATGTGTGGGGTGACAGAGCTATACCTAGATCATACAAAAAATTTGGAGAATGTATTAGGTTCCGTTATAATTGGGAAGATTTTACTAGTGATGCAAATTTAAAAGTAAATGATCTTATCCATGTTATTGTTGATGTAAAAGAAGGATTCCTGATACTCGAAGTGCACAAGAGAGAAGCATAATAGAACAAATTTTTAGTGTTGGTGAAGAAAGTAGATGTAGTTTTATGATATATTTTTGTTTTGAATTTTTTCAATAATTATGTATTACTTTCTTATGTAATTGAGAAATTTTTATTTTTATTCATTCGTGATACTTGTTATTCAAAAAGAACTTGTGGATATGCAAATGGCATGTTGACCTGCATATTTCTTGTTTTATATGAGGACGGGTTGACTTGCATGTTGGCATGCAAATAGGATTTTTTAATTTTTTTATTAATTGTTTGAGTTGCATGTAGAGTTGAAACTAGCTTTTTAAATGTTTTATTTTTGGAAGAAGGGCATGATTACTTGCATGTTGACATGCAATTACAATTTATTTGAATTTTTAAAATATTAATAAGAGCTAATTTTTGAAATGTTTTGAGTTGCATGTGGGAGATGCAACTGGACATGTTGACTTGCATATTTCTTGTTTTATATGAGGACGGGTTGACTTGCATATTGGCATGCAACTAGAAATTTTTACTTTTTTTGTAATATTTTTGTGAGTTGCATCTAGAGTTGAAACTGGCTTTTTAAATTTTTTATATAAAGAAGGGCATGATTACTTGCATGCTGACATGCAATTAGCATGCTGACATGCAATTAGAAATTGTTTGAATTTTTAAAAATATTAATATGAGCTGAGTTGCATGTTCACATGCAACTAGGTCTTTTTTTAATTTTGAAATGTTTTGAGTTGCATGTGGAGATGCAACTGGCATGTGGACTTGCATATTTCTTGTTTTATATGAGGACGGGTTGACTTGCATATTGGCATGCAACTAGGAATTTTTTTTAAAAATGGTATTTTTTTGAGTTGCATCTAGAGTTGAAACTGCTTTTTAAATTTTTTATATAAAGAAGGGCATGATTAGTTGCATGCTGATATGCAATTAGAAATTGTTTGAATTTTTAAAAATATTAATATGAGATGACTTGCATGTTGACATGCAACTAGGTCCTTTTTTTTTGAAATGTTTTGAGTTGCATATGGAGATGCAATTGGCATGTTCACTTGCATATTTCTTGTTTTATATGAGGACGGGCTGACTTGCATATTGGCATGCAACTAGGAATTTTAAAAAAAATTGTAATTTTTTTTGAGTTGCATCTAGAGTTAAAACTGGCTTTTTAAATTTTTTATATGAAGAAGGGCATGATTAGTTGCATGCTGACATGTAATTAGAATTTGTTTGAGTTTTTAAAATATTAATATCAGCTGACTTGCATGTTAACATGCAACTAGGTCCTTTTTAATTTTTGAAATGTTTTGAGTTACATGTGGAGATGCAACTGGCATGTTGACTTGCATATGTCTTTGTTTTATATGAGGACGGGTTGACTTGCATATTGGCATGCAACTAGGAATTTTTAAAAAAAATTATAATATTTTTGAGTTGCATATAGAGTTGAAACTGGCTTTTTAAATTTTTTATATGAAGAAGGGCATGATTAGTTGCATGCTGACATGTAATTAGAATTTGTTTGAGTTTTTAAAATATTAATATCAGCTGACTTGCATGTTGACATGCAACTAGGTCCTTTTTTAATTTTTGAAATGTTTTTGAGTTGCATGTGGAGATGCAGCTGGCATGTTGACTTGCATATGTCTTTGTTTTATATGAGGACGGGTTGAGTTGCATATTGGCATGCAACTAGAATTTTTTATATGAAGAAGGACATGATTATTCCCATGTTGACATGCAATTAGAGAATTGTTTAAATTTTTAAAATAAGAATTGCATATGCAGTTGAAATTGTTTTTTATATTATTATGAGCTGACTTGCATGTTGACATGCTTCTAGGTCATTTTTAAAATTTTGAAATGTTTGAGTTGCATGTGGAAATGAAACTAGCTTCATTAAAAAATTTAATTTTTTTTAACAACGTGAGTTGCATCTATAGTTGAAATATGATTGCCATCTTAAGAAAAACAATTTAAAAATAAAATGAAGAAGTTGCCACTACCATGTGAAGACAAACAATTGTATATTTATTATATTCTTTTGAATTGTTATAAAATGATATTTATATGTGTTTTGCAAAGTTACTGTGATGTACCAAACAAACAAGAACACATACACAATTGCTACCTAGTTAAGTCACTGTAAAGTGGGACCAGTATCACTTTGCCGTTAGTAGCTCCACATTCCCCGTTAAGTTGTATGTTTCTTTTTCCCTCGCCGTACGTGAACCTTCTAGAAGAGCTCGAGCAGATATTTGAACAGTTGTCCTGGATTATCGATGGTGGAGGAAAAGCGGAGCCGTTGGTTCGCAGGGGAGGGGTGGGGAGGAGATCGTGAGGACCAATATGGTAGAGGTGTGCTCGGAACAGCGCAGCGCTCGGTTCGGCGAAGCGCTCAGTGCGACGGAGTGCTCTTAGTCGTAGAGCTGTCGACGCAGATCTCTGGACGCGGAGTCTTCTAACCTCTACCACCCTAACGGTACTAGCTACAAATTGATTTGATCTTCGGTTTTTGCTGTCTCCTGTTGTCAATTTTGCATGTGAGAAACAAGCTTATGAGTAAGTATCCTGCATTTCGTTTGTGAAGGTTCTGTCCAGGAAGTGATTTGTTTGATTTGTGAAGGGGTCCTTTGTGTCAAGGATCTACTCATTTTGGAGTAAAGGTGTACTCGATTTGTCTGCCAGAATAAGGTACAGGCATGACCGAAACCTGAATCTTATGTTTGACATGCTCGAATGTGAACCTGAACGTTGTATGTGAACCAGAACCTGAATCTGAACCTCAACCTGAAACTGAATCTGAAGATGAACCTGTGTGTATTGCCTTTTTTTGTTCATAGAAATGTTTTTGTGTGTGATTGATTTTAGAATGTGTATATACCTTCTAAAATGCTTTTTTGTACAGGCCGATTTCAAAAATTATTTCATATCTATAAGTTATATTTTATATCATTTATGTCTGTTTCAGCTACAAGGTTGTGAGGAAATGTATCCCATGTGTTCTATGTGCCTGCTTTACTTGATTAGCAGGTTTAGTTTTTCAGATATTTTTGTGCGGTTGAATGATGGTCTCTCTTATACTAATTGTTGTATCCCATGTGTTCTATTGTGTTTATTGGACTTGTAAGCGAGAATGAACGGTTTTTTGTGCAGAGTGTTTTTATGAACAATTGTTTAACTAATGAGAGAAGTTTATGTACTGAATAAGAGAAGTTTATACCCTCTGTATAATCATTATCTATAACCATATTGGTTGTGTTTGTGTAAGCATTATCTGTATAATTTCAATTTTTAAAGTCTAAGAACATAACATGAATTAGTGTTTTTCATTCAGCTTTGAGTTGTATAGTGAAGATGGAACAAGATGGATATAACATAGATGTTGCACATCAACAAATTAAACTGAATGACAATGATATTTCTCTCACTGCTAATGAGACACCAAAAGAACTTTTGAGACTGGTTTGTATTTTTTGGTTTTTGTTACTTCATTATATGTTTTGTGTGTTTTACTAATATGAAATATTGTTATACTTTTTTTAGTTGAATTTTTGGTTTTTGATGCTGTAGATTATTAGAAGTGTGCAGAAAACAGAGAGGCACAAAAGTGCTAAAAAATTCAAAAGAAAGGTTAGTTACAATGTTTTTACAAATTAACTGTTCTGTTCTTTTTTGTGTGTTAAATGTTTTCTGTCATTTTTAAGGTTTATCCTAATTATATTACATTTTTAGCGGAGGACAGTAAAACAGAACAATGAAGCTAACGGTGAAGAGGCTGACGATGAGCGGAAAGCATACAAAGATGCAGCATTACATTTTTGTTCCAAGTGCTGCAGAGGATTCGTTCTTATGAACAGTATGTGAAGCTTGTTAAATGGATGGGTTTTGAAGAAATACTCCAGCTAGATGACTGCTGCATTCCGAGATGTTTTGTCAAATGGATAGCAAACAATGTGTCCACTGAAGAAGAAGAAGAAATAAGAATGGGATCCAAATCAATCAAGTTGTCTCCTCATTCTGTAACTGAAACATTTGGTAATCCAGAAGGTCATCTCTCTATTGACTGTGATGAAATTGTTGGGAAAGCTGAATTTCTTGAGTTTTTTGGTCTGTCTGATGTTCCATCAATAAAGTTCTTTGGCAAAAAGATCTTAGCAAAAAAAATTCTACCAGATGCTGTTTTGTATCGGTGTTTCATGGCAGTGTCACTAGAAACCTTATTCTGCCCAAACTCAAGTACAAAGATAAGTACTAAATACATGGGTTCTTTAGTTGTTGATCTAATTAAAGATAGAAACTGGTCCAAGTTTATTCATGAATGGACAATGATATACATCAAGAAGTATCTGAAAGAACCAACAAATGCAAATCAATTGACTCTGACTTTGGGTGGTTGCATTTATCACTTGGCTGTAAGTAATTTTTACGTTTTACTTTTTTATATTATCTGTAGTTTTAAATTTTTTGTTTATGAAGTCTACTTTTTAAATTTCTCAATTCTTCTATTTGGTAATTTTAATTATGTTTTAATGTTTTAAACAGGTTCGGTGTCTTGACTTCATTGACTTTGGTCCAATCCATATGCCAACAACATTACCAAGAATAAGATTCTGGAAAGGAAAGCTTATTAAAGTTTTCAGTGATATGTATATGGATACTAATGACAAATATGGGGCTTATCTAGTAAATTTTACATATTATATTAGGTTATTGAAATTTTTTTATTTGTAATATTCATTTTATAATTTAGGGCATATAACAACCACTACTGTCGCCAGAGCGAGCCGCCGATGCGCCGCTCCTTTACCGGAGCTGGCCTGATGGTTGTTGACGACAGTAGGAAAGTCTTCGTGCATGTGCCCCTAAGGACCAGCGCCGTAGAGTCGAAGCAGTCGCCATTGAACCCTTGGATTGATCTGAAACTTGTAACACCAAACCTAGAACATACGTAAACTGGACAGATCCACCACTTCATAAAAGAGGTGACCAGACAAATCCCCATCCTCCTCATCGCCAGCGGCAAGATCATCGCAGACGAGGTGGAAGAGGAGACGGGTATACCTTATTCTTGTCCCGCTCAACGCCACCATAGTCACCATAGCATCGATGCCGGCTGACCAAACTCTAACTTTAGTGACCTTCTACAACGCCTATGCTTTTAGTTTTCTCTTCTCTATCTTATTTTTTCTTTTGTGTCTTATTTTTTGTTTCTTTCTTATTTATTTAACTAGTACCTTACTATTCATAAAAATCATGGTTTGAAGAATGTCCATAATTTGAAAAAACAGTCCATGTGTTAAAAATATATGTGGTTTCTGACAGAAAGGTATACATGGGTTTTAATAAATAAGTAGAAAACTAAACTTGATAAAACTTAAGAGATATTAAAATTTTAAAAAATCATTGTATCTTTTTTTGTTGGACTGCTTTCGATTTGGCCCAATAACAGTTGCTTCGGCGTAACCATGCATCGTCGCTGCCGCTCTCCTCTGCTCCCACATATCCAACCCTTTCCGAAAATCTCTTGGATTCAGGACACGGTGCTGCGGCTGCTCCATGCATGTCGCCTCCCAATTTTACGTACCAGATCAAGTGATCAACAGCACTGGACATTGATGGAACCGATCTAGGTCTACACTCAGGGCCGGCCCTTGGGAGGGGCAGGGTGGGCAGGGCCGGTCCTGAGATTTTGGAGGCCCTGGGCGAGACTAAAACTTGGGGCCCTTAATATAGACATCACAATGATACCAATGAATATTATACGTGTAATATATATATGTTCTCAATAATCCTTAAACATATTCAAAATAAGTGCGAACATATTAAACAATTTATACATATTACCTTAGAAATTTCTTCTAATATTCCTCGATGCAAACTCACTTATGATGGGGTCAATGTCGATGTCATCCACTAATTTCTTCTCGATGCATAATGTTGCCAAACCATTTAACCTCTGTTGAGACATTGTGGATCTCAAATAGTTCTTCAATAATTTTAACTTTGAAAAACTTCTTTCAGCCGATGCAACAGTCACAGGCACAGTAAATAAGATGCGGTAAGCAATAGAGATATTAGGATAACAATCAACTTCTCTGACATGCTCGAAAATTTCCATAGCAGACATTACGTCATTTGGCAAGGTGAATCTCATCATCTTTAATTCAGAAAAAAGATCATATACCTCAACATCACATGAACTAGCATGAGAGAAAGTATTTGCAAATTTTGTGCAGCCCTCTTGAAGTTCATCATCATTTAGCGACTTCAAGGTGCTCGAGCTCAATAGAAAACCAAATATATCTTTAAACACCATGAGTTCTTCAAATCTATCCTCCAAAGAAGTTATCGCCATATCAACCACAACAAAAAAATATTTAACCTGAAAAGCCTTCTCAGCTTCTAGAATTTCTTCTTCACAAATACTTTCATCAAATTGTTTCTTCCTAGTA
Source organism: Avena sativa (assembly GCA_916181665.1). NCBI lineage: Eukaryota > Viridiplantae > Streptophyta > Magnoliopsida > Poales > Poaceae > Avena > Avena sativa. The sequence continues at coordinate 477,726,578 of OV702299.1, read as the reverse complement.
GCACGACGTTTTACTGAAAAAAATGCCTCTACACCCATTTTAGTTGCAATACCTTTGGCGTTGATCAAACTAGCAGCAAACCCCTCGTCTCTATAATTCTGAAAATATAGTTTGATACCTTGTATTTGCTTCAAAGTAGAGTCAATGCACATGCCTGGCGATTGCAACATCTTGCTAACTTTATTAACTGCAAAAAAATCTCATACCAGATGATCATACCAACTAGAAACTCAAAATTGCCAAGTGCGTCAAATAAATTTTTTGCATCACTTTTATCCTTAGGCTCAACCTCAGAAGAATGACGTAACTCAAGCAAAGCAGACCTTAACTCCATAGCTTGAAATCTTATTGCCGTAACACTTTTGATTCGACTCTCCCAACGAGTATTGGACAATGATTTCACAGTTAAACTAGAAACATGTTTAAGCAAGACACTCCACCTCTTTGTAGAACCAGCAAACAAGACATATATGTTGAATAATTCCAAAAAATGAAACAGCTTTCCCACATGATTTTGCCATATCACAAAGAGTAAGATTCAGACTATGACAAGCACATGGCATATATAGAGCTCTTGGATTCATCTGAAGTAACCTAGATTGTACCCCTTTATGTTTACCTTTCATATTGGAACCATTGTCATAGCCCTGACCCCTTATATTGTCAATATTTAGGTCAAATGATTCCATAGAATCAAGCAATACTTTCAAAAGCCCCAAGCCAGAAGTGTCATCCACCTTTAAGAACCCCAAAAAGTACTCCTCAATTTGTATCTTGCCATTAGATAAATTAACACATCGAACTAATAAAGTCATTTGTTCTTGATGACTAACATCAGGGGTACAATCTAGGATAATAGAGAAATACTTGGCCTCTTTCACAACTTTTATGATAGAACGTGTAATGTTAGAAGCCAAAAGAGATATCAACTCATTCTGAATTTTATGACTGAGATAATGATAATGAATTTCATTGTTCTCAATACGCCTAAGGTGATCTCGCATTACCATGTCAAATTCTGCAACCATCTCAACACAAGCTAAGAAATTACCATTATCATCCTTGTAAAGCTGCTCACTCTTTCCTCGAAAAGCCAAGTTGCGTTTACCAAGATATTTCACAATGGCTATTATTCTTAACAAAACTTGCCTCACCCGTTCTTTCTCCTTTGTAATTTCATGCTGCAATTCTTTGTCAATAGTTTCCTCCTTCCGTAGTCTAACCCTCAATTCATTCCACTTGTTCATGTTATTAATATGCTCGACGCTATTTTCATGTTCCTTAAGCTTCTCACTAATATGCCTCCAATTTCTAAATCCATCACGTGCTAATGAACTCGGACTCCTGCTAGTGCTAGACTTGAAGATCTTACAAGAGAAGCAAAAAACTTTGTCAACAACCTTTGAATAAACAAGCCATTTTCTATCATGTTTCTCTCCATTCCTTAAATCCCTATGGTAATGAGAATATGAAAAATGCCTTGATGCACCGTCTAGAGGGTACTCCATTTCTTCCTCTCTCACAGGTCCTTTCTCAACTAAGATGTCTCTTGCTTTATTATCAAGATTATCCCAATATCTTGGATCATAAATATCAGAAGTATTAACCGGTTGTTCATCCACACTAGCAGACTTAGTATGTGCATCAGATGAATCAACTACATTCTCAGAGCCACTTACATTGCTACCGCCAATGTTGGTTTCAATATTTTCTTCCTGCTGATCAGATTCAACATTTCCATTAGCTGGTTGGTCTTCCTCCACGGCAACTATCGCCAACTCATCATTTGGGTTTACCGATGCACCTGAATTAACCTTGAAAAATTTGTGGATATCTCCTCTCTGTGACTGTACCAAGGCAGCCACCTCTTTTGCTCTTTTCCTTTTAGCATGACCAGATGGACACTTCCTTGAAGAGGAGGACATGATATGGTAGACCACAATGCTCAAAAAAATACATCAAATATTGTAGGGTATCAACGATCAGGGCATCATGTGATTGTACCAAGTAGAATATTGAATATACGGATATACCTCGGATTGGTGTTCTCGCGATCGCAATCAGGGGCCTAAAAACAAATCGGCGAGATGACGAGTCGATGAACTGACAATCAACAATACATAATTAGATGAAATTTAGGAATAAGAAGCGTGCTAAATTCGCGAAGGTTACCGGCAGTTGGAATCGCCGATCGCGTGCTGTTCAGTGCCGTCGGCCGTCGCGTAAGGTCAAGGAGTCGCACGCGGCACACTCGTGTCTTGTCGTTGGTCTGGGCACGGCCGCACGGGGCACCGCCTGAGGCTGAAGGGCGATGTTCCAGGAGCACCAGGGCGCCGCCTGCACGATGGGATTAATTGGGAATTGGGATCGATAGCATGTGTGTTTCCTGTGATTGATTCTTTCTGTAGCGAACCAGCAAACAGTGACGATCAAGTTTCCTTGTCCCTGGGCCTTTCACAGCTAGCTCACATGTAAAATACGTAGGGCCCATGACCCATATGGGCCCTATGTATTTTACATGTGAGCTAGCTGTGAAAGGCCCAGGGACAAGGAAACTTGATCGTCGGCCCTACGTATTTTACATGTGAGCTAGCTGTGAAAGGCCCAGGGACAAGGAAACTTGATCGTCGCTGCTTGCTGGTTCGCTACGGAAAGAATCAATCACAGGAAACACGCATGCTATCGATCCCAATTCCCAATTAATCCCATCGTGCAGGCGGCGCCCTGGTGCTCCTGGAACATCGCCCTTCAGCCTCAGGCGGTGCCCCGTGCGGCCGTGCCCAGACCGAGGACAAGACACGAGTGTGCCGCGTGTGACTCCTTGACCTTACGCGACGGCCGGCGGCACTGAACAGCACGCGATCGGCGATTCCAACTGCCGGTAACCTTCGCGAATTTAGCACGCTTCTTATTCCTAAATTTCATCTAATTATGTATTGTTGATTGTCAGTTCATCGACTCGTCATCTCGCCGATTTGTTTTTAGGCCCCTGATTGCGATCGCGAGAACACCAATCCGAGGTATATCCGTATATTCAATATTCTACTTGGTACAATCACATGATGCCCTGATCGTTGATACCCTACAATATTTGATGTATTTTTTTGAGCATTGTGGTCTACCATATCATGTCCTCCTCTTCGAGGAAGTGTCCATCTGGTCATGCTAAAAGGAAAAGAGCAAAAGAGGTGGCTGCCTTGGTACAGTCACACAGAGGAGATATCCACAAATTTTTCAAGGCTAATTCAGGTGCATCGGTAAACCCAAATGATGAGTTGGCGATAGTTGCCGTGGAGGAAGATCAACCAGCTAATGGAAATGTTGAATCTGATCAGCAGGAAGAAAATATTGAAACCAACATTGGCGGTAGCAATGTAAGTGGCTCTGAGAATGTAGTTGATTCATCTGATGCACATACTAAGTCTGCTAGTGTGGATGAACAACCGGTTAATACTTCTGATATTTATGATCCAAGATATTGGGATAATCTTGATAATAAAGCAAGAAACATCTTAGTTGAGAAAGGACCTGTGAGAGAGGAAGAAATGGAGTACCCTCTAGACGGTGCATCAAGGCATTTTTCATATTCTCATTACCATAGGGATTTAAGGAATGGAGAGAAACATGATAGAAAATGGCTTGTTTATTCAAAGGTTGTTGACAAAGTTTTTTGCTTCTCTTGTAAGATCTTCAAGTCTAGCACTAGCAGGAGTCCGAGTTCATTAGCACGTGATGGATTTAGAAATTGGAGGCATATTAGTGAGAAGCTTAAGGAACATGAAAATAGCGTCGAGCATATTAATAACATGAACAAGTGGAATGAATTGAGGGTTAGACTACGGAAGGAGGAAACTATTGACAAAGAATTGCAGCATGAAATTACAAAGGAGAAAGAACGGGTGAGGCAAGTTTTGTTAAGAATAATAGCCATTGTGAAATATCTTGGTAAACGCAACTTGGCTTTTCGAGGAAAGAGTGAGCAGCTTTACAAGGATGATAATGGTAATTTCTTAGCTTGTGTTGAGATGGTTGCAGAATTTGACATGGTAATGCGAGATCACCTTAGGCGTATTGAGAACAATGAAATTCATTATCATTATCTCAGTCATAAAATTCAGAATGAGTTGATATCTCTTTTGGCTTCTAACATTACACGTTCTATCATAAAAGTTGTGAAAGAGGCCAAGTATTTCTCTATTATCCTAGATTGTACCCCTGATGTTAGTCATCAAGAACAAATGACTTTATTAGTTCGATGTGTTAATTTATCTAATGGCAAGATACAAATTGAGGAGTACTTTTTGGGGTTCTTAAAGGTGGATGACACTTCTGGCTTGGGGCTTTTGAAAGTATTGCTTGATTCTATGGAATCATTTGACCTAAATATTGACAATATAAGGGGTCAGGGCTATGACAATGGTTCCAATATGAAAGGTAAACATAAAGGGGTACAATCTAGGTTACTTCAGATGAATCCAAGAGCTCTATATATGTCATGTGCTTGTCATAGTCTGAATCTTACTCTTTGTGATATGGCAAAATCATGTGGGAAAGCTGTTTCATTTTTTGGAATTATTCAACATATATGTCTTGTTTGCTGGTTCTACAAAGAGGTGGAGTGTCTTGCTTAAACATGTTCCTAGTTTAACTGTGAAATCATTGTCCAATACTCGTTGGGAGAGTCGAATCAAAAGTGTTACGGCAATAAGATTTCAAGCTATGGAGTTAAGGTCTGCTTTGCTTGAGTTACGTCATTCTTCTGAGGTTGAGCCTAAGGATAAAAGTGATGCAAAAAAATTATTTGACGCACTTGGCAATTTTGAGTTTCTAGTTGGTATGATCATCTGGTATGAGATTTTTTTTGCAGTTAATAAAGTTAGCAAGATGTTGCAATCGCCAGGCATGTGCATTGACTCTACTTTGAAGCAAATACAAGGTATCAAACTATATTTTCAGAATTATAGAGACGAGGGGTTTGCTGCTAGTTTGATCAACGCCAAAGGTATTGCAACTAAAATGGGTGTAGAGGCATTTTTTCCAGTAAAACGTCGTGCTACTAGGAAGAAACAATTTGATGAAAGTATTTGTGAAGAAGAAATTCTAGAAGCTGAGAAGGCTTTTCAGGTTAAATATTTTTTTGTTGTGGTTGATATGGCGATAACTTCTTTGGAGGATAGATTTGAAGAACTCATGGTGTTTAAAGATATATTTGGTTTTCTATTGAGCTCGGGCACCTTGAAGTCGCTAAATGATGATGAACTTCAAGAGGGCTGCACAAAATTTGCAAATACTTTCTCTCATGCTGGTTCATGTGATGTTGAGGTATATGATCTTTTTTCTGAATTAAAGATGATGAGATTCACCTTGCCAAATGACGTAATGTCTGCTATGGAAATTTTCGAGCATGTCAGAGAAGTTGATTGTTATCCTAATATCTCTATTGCTTACCGCATCTTATTTACTGTGCCTGTGACTGTTGCATCGGCTGAAAGAAGTTTTTCAAAGTTAAAATTATTGAAGAACTATTTGAGATCCACAATGTCTCAACAGAGGTTAAATGGTTTGGCAACATTATGCATCGAGAAGAAATTAGTGGATGACATCGACATTGACCCCATCATAAGTGAGTTTGCATCGAGGAATGTTAGAAGAAATTTCTAAGGTAATATGTATAAATTGTTTAATATGTTCGCACTTATTTTGAATATGTTTAAGGCTTATTGAGAACATATATATATTACACGTATAATATTCATTGGTATCATTGTGATGTCTATATTAAGGGCCCCAAGTTTTAGTCTCGTCCAGGGCCTCCAAAATCTCAGGACCGGCCCTGTCTACACTCCCAGCGCCACGCAAACAGATTAAGTGCCGCGCGCGCGAGCTGCTGCTGATCGCAACGATTATTGTCCGGGTCCGGGAGCCGTCCGGCGTCGTGGTCGTGGGCGTGGGCGTCGCCTTTTCTGTCGTCGCCGGTGGGAGCATCGTCAAAGTGGCCGGCGTACGTGCTTTGCCCTTCAAAGTGGCCTTCACTTCCTGCCTCAGTCCTCGGCACGGCACATGCCGTGCCCTGCTCCATGCCAATGCGATGCATGCATCCACTGCGACGCCCGCCGCAGGTCCTCATCAACTCCTGTCACCTCACATTTCGTAGCTCCCAGCTACGTTTGCAGGGGGTGTCCTTTTTTCATGGACTTGGACTGCGATTCATGCAAACAGTTGTTTTCTCGGAGATCTCCGGCCATGTGACGACTTGCGTTCAACGATTCAAGTCCTTGGAGTTGGAGGGTGTGCTGGTATCGGTTGACTCGCTAGTCGCTATACGATCTGCCGCATATATACAAGTACGGCAGCGTATAACTACACAGCTTCCGGCAGCTGCATACAAATTCGAAATAAATCCCACTATCCAGTTCTTTTCCTTTTGGGGGGGTTTCAAACCTGGAAATCTAATTAAGAAATTCCCAGGTGTGCAGAAAAGACAGGCAGGCAAACTACATGCCAATAGTGCAGCCTAGCACCTGCAACCTGTACTGATGCAGGAGTACGATGGCACATATGTTTTGTTCATTTGTAGTTAACGTCTCTGACCCAATGATTTCAGTGAGAATAATGACTATCGTAATGGCAAGAATCAGTTGCTTCTGAGCGCAACTAAAGTGGTGGTACGATGCGATGGTGTGTTAGAAATTCCCACGCAAAGCATCGTCGTCCGCGAGAGCTACCGAGCGCGTGCGGTTATCTGTACTGTCCAAACGTTTTCTGCACATGGCGGTGTGCTGCACAGAATTCAATTTCAGTGGCAATAAGGGTTCCAAGAGTCTGGTAAAAAAAGGGTTCCAAGAGTCAAATTTGCAAAAGAATATTCATCTTTTATTTTTTTGAACGTTTATTTATCTAAGACGTCAGGTTTGTGGAAAACATCCTAAATGAAAAAAAAGGCAACCAAAAAAAACAGCAGTGTATAGCGTGCTCGTTGTCGACAGATTATTTTGATTCCGCGACAAGTTTAAGAGCATCCCAGCCGCCTCCAGATAACCTATGGGAGAGGGGGGTCTATTGGAGCTGAGCCGATTCAAAATTTCATGATTCACACGGAAAAAAGAAACTCCATTCATGAATACTTGCTGAAATGCAGAGACACATCCACTTTGAATTTGGTACTCCCTCCGTTCAGAAATATAAGTCATTCTAGTTTTCTAAAATGAATATATCTAAACGCCTTTTAGTGTATAGATTCACTCCGAACCTCTATAAATCTATACAGTAAAAGACGTCTAGGTACATTTGATTCACAAAGCTAAAACGTCTTATATTTTTTAACAGAGGGAGTACTATTTGAGGTGGAATTTATTTTTTGCTTCTCGATGCGTAAATATCATGTGTAGAGTAAGAATTTTACATGATGATGATTCATATAATATACAGCTCGCCAATCAACTAAACTATTTTGAAGCTTTGGGATTTTTGTAATATGACTTGAGAGCACCACAAATCATCATGTTCATCGATTGTTCATTCAACTATTTTCACATTGTTTGATTTTGTTCTATTATTCTCATAAAGGGTACTGCCCCCTGATGCTACATTTAAGTCTTTCTAGCACTTTAAATTCAACTACTCTACTAAAACCCTTACATTTCAGAACAGAGGAAGTAATAATTTAAAAATAAATTGATATCAAATAAATCCAGCTGCTGCTACAACTCATTATCCAAAGCAACTCGAGACATCGAGGATGCACACAAAAAGCAAGAGAACATAACACAAAATTGTCAGAATAAGATCCTCTCCGTTCTATCCTTGCTTTGGTGGTGTGCCTAGCGTAGACGGAGGACGTCTGGAGTCGTCTGTCTGGCGGATCTCTTGGAATCTGATCTTTTTTCGTATTTGTTGGTGTGATTTAATGTCAGTCTCTTCCAATCTACGGTTATCATTTTCGGTGATGGTTGGTGCTTTGGTGCGCTGGTATTTTGCGGACTTAGCAGGACGACTTTATGTCTCTACTACAACAAGCTTTACTACGACAAATTTTGATCGAGTCCGATGATGAAGGGGCAAGGATGGCGGCTTATTCGGCTCGTGCTAGTGTTTGTAGTCATCGCTAGGTGGTCCAGTGACCTATTTATAATTTTTATTACTTTTAGACTCCTTTACACTGCTATTGATGATTATTAATAAATTGGTGAAATTTTTGTAAAGAAAAACACAAAATTGTCCTGCCGAAAAGGACAAAGGCCCGCATGAACGACATCAACCACCGTTCTTGGAAATATACGGCTATGAGGAAGGTTCTCCGTAAGAAACGACTGTGCGGCTATGTGGCTTGATAGCATTGCCGGACGAGCACCGTACGTATACCGCCTGAAGGCTTCAAGCCACCGGAGCACTCCATATCTATCGCAGGAACGTAGAAAGCTACACATTATTCAGAATTCTCTAGCTTTCGTTGGCCGCTAATGGTCGTGTAAGGTGGGATCATATTGAACGGTAGATCGAAGGATACCAAAGTATTCGCCTCTCAGGGCCGGTCCTGAGATTTCGGGGGCCCGGGGCAAAACTAAAATTCTGTGGCCTTTATTATAAAAAAATTATGTATATATGAGATGATAAAAAATAAATATTTTAAGTATACTTCAAACTATAACATTCATATAAAAATAACAATGTTTGCATGATACCTTAAAATTTCCTTCAAAAAATTCTAGAAGCAAAGTCCGTGACGATGAAAACGATATCAATCTCGTCCACTAACTTCTCTATGCATAGAGTTGCCAAACCATTTAACCTCTCCTGAGACATTACAGATCTAAAATAGTTTTTTTTTAACAATTTACCGTAGGGGAAGCCCCTACGATGTAGATTTTTTTATATTAAATAAGAAGAAGAAACTTTACAAATAAGATACCATATTCAATAATTTCAACTTTAAAAAGCTTCTTTCGGCTTATACAACATTCACTGGCATAGTAATAGTAAATAAGATACGATAAACGATAGAAATATTAGGATAACAATATTAGCAGATTCATCATCATGATTACTCACATTGTTATCATCTGTGTTGATATGAACATCGTCCTCTGTACCGGCTTTATATTCTGAATCAACATTACTGTGTTCTCCCACAAGAACTAGCGCCAACTCATCTGGATTGTTCATAGTGCTCGTGTTGCTCTTTAAAAATTTATGAAAAGATCATCTCTTTGATTCTATTAATTTCTTCTCTTGTTCTCTCCTTTTTCTTTTCTAAGCATCGGATTTATGCGCTATAATCAGTTAACCTCGCTCACTACAAACAAGAAATCAAGAACATAATTTACTAACTAGATTTAAGAACTAAGAAATAAGAATTAAGGCTGGGTAGGGGCAGACCAACAGGCATATTTGAAGATCGTCGATGGCCTTCCTGCGTGCGGGGTGCCTGGCGGTCGATCGTAAAGGGCTTGAGGCAGGGCGCTTGAGAGGCGATCAGGCGATGGGAGGCGATATGATCCAGGGGAGGCGATTAGGCGACGAAACTCGGGAAGCGGGGCATGTCCGGTCATGGGAAGCCGAAGCGAATAAGAGAGTCTAGACCAATTCCTGGAGTCGTCGAGTACTCGAGTCGAGCACATGCCTTGGTAGTGGTCAAGCGATGCGCCGATACCTAGGAGTTGTCGAGTCCAGCGATCGCTTCCTTGGCCTGGGAGTTGATCATCGAGGCAGGCGAGCAATCAGGCCGTGCGAGCGATGGATACTTGTTTCCTTGGTAAGGGAGTCGATGTATAGCCCATAAAAATGTTTTTTTACAATGTGTAGTAGGCCTGTAAAATTTTGGGCCCCTACTTTTTTCGGGCCCGGGGCGACTGCCCCTCTAGTCCCCCCTCAGGACAGGCCTTGTCGCCTCTGTATAACGAGCATGCATTCCTCCATCAAAGGATCTCCTTGCAGAACACACCCCAAGCCACCATTGTCAAGTCCTATACTTATAGATCCAATCTTGCTCTTGTACTTTCCAATCTAGATAATACAGATATGAGCATGACATAGTGGCTATTACTCATACAAAGGTCGAACCAGCTGTGTGGCACCATGGCGTCTCTGTTTGTTGCTGGCATGATCCACTTGGTCTCCGTCCCAACTCTCTATTATCTCCACAACTCCCTCTCATATAATAAGATCAACCATAGGACAATCATCAAGGACAGACTAAAAGTTTTTTACTTCCATACTATAAAAAAAACTCCGGCAAGTTAACCTGCCTTGCCATCCATTCTGTGGCTCTATAGAGACTAGAACACTCTACCAAGTTTTGTAGATATTCAAAGATACTTCATGCAAGGATATGTAGACACACAATGAAAAATTAATGGTATATTGGTATATATTTGGATTAATGTGATACCTGGGCTTGCATAAAATTCTGATCAAATATGTTCACACTAAAAGATTTGCTAAACATCTAAAAGTGTGAAAAATGGTTGTTGGAAAAAATATGATTCTAGTTATAATGAATAATGTCTAAAATAGTAAAATTGGAATTGTATCGCAAATATGTATATGCATATCCTATTGTACATGATATTGTCGGGATGTAGTTACATTGTTACTTTCCCTTGTTGTTATTGTAAAATGATATTGATGCTAATCTATATTGAAGGATATACCATAAAGGTCATGCCTTTAGAGCCAAGAGATGAGTTATTAGAAATAAAAAAAGTTTGGTATAAATGGATGAATGGGGTTGATTTCCACTCTTCATGTGTCATTAAAATAGTCACTACAACATTGTAAACATTCTATAGGTACTGCGACGAATACCACACGTGCATTAATGGTGTATGAGGGGATTGGACAACGAGACTATGTGCTATATTACATGAAAAAAATCACTCATCTTTTGTGGTGAATAACATTTTCCAAGAAATGAGACATCTCATTAAAACATATGATTAGTTCTCATTCAAAATTTGATTTGGATAAAATAGAAAATCCGATGTAAAACCGGAAAAAGTTGCATTATAATTGTATAGAAAAAAAATCTTTTGTTAGTCTACATCCATTCCGCTCTGACGATTAAGGTAAAATTGTTGTTTCCGAAATATAATTTTATGACAAATAATTACTCTTTTAGTATCTAGTTCTCTTGAATCAGGCTTTTGCCCCGCTATATTAATATAGCAAACCACTGGTACAAACGAGTCCACTCCTAGGGCAAACATCACACAGCAAGCCCGAAAAAAAACAAAAGAAAGAAGAAGATAAAACAAAGCCGACAACGACGGCTCGGCGAAAACGACGATGACGCTGAAGGGAATATGCCCGAGAGGCAATAATAAAGTGGTTATTATCGTATTCCTTATTTATGATAAATGTTTATTTTGCATGCTATAATTGTATTAATACGGAAACGTTAATACATGTGTGTTTAATAAACAAAAAGGAAGTTCCTAGTTATGCCTCTCTTATAAACTAGCTCGTTGATTAACATGATGATCAAAGTTTCCTGATCATGGACATTGGATGTTGTTAATAACGAGGTCACAACATTAGTGTAATGATGTGATGAACATTCATCCGAAGTATAGCATTACGATCAAAGTCATTGAGTTTATATTGCTATAAAAACTTACGAAGTGATCATAATCCTTAGACCATGAGATCATGTCAATCACTAACACCGGAAGAGTTTCTCGATGACATCAAACGTCACACCGTAACTGGGTGATTATAAAGATGGATTCAGAACTACTAAAGTGTTATGTTGAGACCCATGGATCGAGAGTGGAATTTGTTCATCCCGAGGACGGATAGATATGCTCTGAGCCCTCTCGGTGATATCATATTGATTAGCTTGCAAGCAAGTGATTTGATCACTAGAATGTTATATCACGGGAACGAGAAAAGAGTGCATGTCGGTAACGAGATCAAACTAGGTATGGAGATACCGATGACCGAATCTCGGACATGTAATATATCATGAAACAAAGGGATTAAGATACTAGCATAAAAGGTTCACACGATCACAGAAGTCATCGTTGAATGTGTGGGAGTTAGTATGGATCTCCAGGTCCCGCTACTGATTATTGATCGGAGAAGGGTCTCGATCATGTCCGCATTATTCGCGAACCGTAGGGTGACACACTTAAGGGATACCGACACAATTCGGAGTAAATGATATGTCAGAAAAAGAAAAGGAAAGCGCAGGAATTTATTTCACTAGACACCGGAACTGTTTCGGTTGAAATTGCTGAAACTGGTTCTGCATGTGAAATGGAATACTAGCAAGGGGTTTTATGTGAATGTTTGTTAATTAAAGTAATTAACAAAATTCTTAATAAATAAATAAAAGATTTTTATTTAAATGAGAGCTTGCATTAATTTTGGTGGAAAATTAATGCATGTGAGTGGAATTGTGAGTGGAGAGGTTTTTATGTGAGTGGAGCTTCCACCACATGAATGAGGGAGAGGTGGGGGCACCCTCCATGGCCGTCGGTCATGCCCCCTTGGGCTGCCCCCTCCCCTATAAAAGGACCCCCTCCTATCACTTATCTCTCACACCTCCTCGTGAAGGATCTCTCTCCCCCTTTAGAATTTCCCCATGGTCTCGGATCAGCGTGATACATGTTCCCGGTGGCTTTTTCTGGAAGGATTGGTTGCTTCCGCTGCTTCGCTGGAGCGAGGGCGCGGAGGTTGTCGGGGTACCCGTACGTGTGTGCGATCACGGATGCACCACTGCTTTGAGGTGCTGGACTTGATCGTGCTGGACCGGCTAGACCAGACGGACTTCATCACGATCTTGAGATCGGCAAGCGTTCGTCTACATCATCCACGAGTACAACCTCGTTAACGCTATTCGGTCTTCAAGGGTATGTATTCTATGGATGTATATCCACCCGTTGCTTGTATCTAGTAGATAGATCTTGGTACTTATATGTTCCCATCGTAGGAAATTTTTTGTTTTCTATGTCGTGAACCCTACAATGATATCAGAGCCGGATCTATGCGTAGATGCTTTGCACGGGTAGTACATATATGAGTATGTGGACGATGATGATCATTTTATTGCTTCTTAGTTATACTTTGGATATTGGTGGCATAGTGGGATGAAGCGGTCCGGACAAACTTTACATGTCCTCGCACATGAGACCTGTTCCACGCTTGACATGCAACTAGTTTGCATAAGTGGCTAGCGGGAGTCTGTCTCTCCTACTATAGTTAATATCTAATTTGCAACGGGTTGTTAAAAATTTGGTTATCCTCGTTGTGGTTCATGTTCGTAGGTAAGAACGGTTCTATCTTCGAAAGCCCTAAGCCACGTAAAACTTGCAATGGACAAATTAGAGGCGTCTAGTTTAGATGGTTGCTGGACTAGTGTTATGATATGGTGATGTTGTAAGTAGAAGTATGAGATGATACTCTTACAACACACATAGCGTGTAAGTTCCATAGACCTTGGCCTTACACATAAAGGTATGATAGAGATCATACCACGATGCACATGATGGAGATCATATGCGGGAACCATATCATTTCACTTATTAACATGAGATGTTTGATTGCATCTTATATTGCTATTTTAGCATTTTATTAGCATAATAAGATGATCCCTCATTTAAATATCAAGATAAAAATGTGTTCTTCCTTCAGTATGCACCAATTATGTTTTCGTCGCTCCAAGACATCACGTGATGATCGGGTGTACTTGAATCCACGAGCATATCTCGGGTGTAAGACAGTAAACACGCGAATACTAAGGTTCTTACTTAGCGAGCCTAGCATGTACAGACATGGCCTTGGAACACGGACCGAAAGGTTAAGCATGAGTCATATAGAAGATATGATGCCCATTTGATGCTCGCCTTTGAAGGTACACCGACTCACGTGATGATCGGACTTGGTGTAGTGGATTTGGTTCATGTAATCACCAAAAAGACACGAGGGATGTCGTTTTTGAGTGGGAGTTCATTTCTAATTTGGATTAGTAGAACTCAATTTATCATAAATTAAATCAAAGTGAATTTGCATAATTTGTTGTAGTCATTGGCATTCGTTCACCACCTTATGCATAATTGTAATTGAGATAATAGAACTATAGAATTCTAGATATATACTTTACGAACTGGTATCGTATTGTGTTGAGTGTCAATCTAAAGTTTAAAGTCCTATTGCAAACTTTCAGCAAACTCTGTTTACTCCGTGAGATTTAATAATTGGTATTAAATCGATAGTAACAATTCGAGTGTTAGTATCTTAAGTATCATGTTTGCCTCCATGATTCTTGATTGTTTTAATATCAAGTTTATCTAGGAGCTGAAAGAATTGTTTCAGAAACCATCATGTGTGGCAGATATAATGATATTTGAAACAATGTTTTGGTTGCAATATGATAGAGTATAATATATGTTCTCATATTGGATGAGAATTTACAAAGGTTGGAGATGCTAGACATCCTAATCATCCAAAAGGGTTTTGGAAAGTAATATTATACTCACGATTCGCCTTTATAAGCTACAGTAGCTTGATCATGAAAGTCGTCATGATAAGGGTGAATAGAAGATGTATTTAAAGTGTTTAGTGTACTAAAAGATTACTAAAAAATGGATTTTGAAAGAATACCGATCATTTTGATAATGGTGATCTACTTCAAAGTGCAAGTCCAAAGGTATTATTATTTGAATATACACGCTTTGGACTATGTATCATGGATATGGCGCCACTTTTGATGTTGATAGATTCTTTTAAAAAGGAAAAGGAAATGCTGAAAGAGAATCTATAAAATATATTTGGCAGAAAAGAAAAGATTGGAAATATCCAATTTAGGTATATGGATGATATACATGTTATGGTTGTATTCTTTGCTTGTTAAACAATGTGGTTCTTGGGTATTGGATACCGAATTGGTTGGTATGAAATTTCATACGGAACAACGCAATTCATGAACCACAATGGCCTAAGTAACTAGCAAGAGAATATGTGATGATGTTCATCGAAAACAAACAAACCGTTGTTTGTATTTCTCGTTGACACCAAAGCTTGACTTTAAGATTTGTTTTAATAATTGTTATTTAAATCAGGTATTATGAGAACAAAGGTTGTTCAAATAATTACCATATTCCATATTAGATGGATGATTTACAAATCTAGTTGGAGAAATCACATCCATAAAGCTAATGCTAAAATTTTGCAAGACAAATGATTGGAAGATCACTTACGAAGTGACATCGCTGTTTAAATTATATTGGAAATAAAACATGAAGAAACTCCATTTTCATGGAGTTTTGAATTCTTTGATTTGATCAAGTGACGCTTGTGAGACTTTCCTCGGGATAATTAAAACTTCGTTAAAAGGCCAAAGAAGAACGAACGACTAAAATATTGAAATTGATACATATCGATGTATGTAGTCCATTATGTGTAGTCGTAAGCGATGGGTTTCAACTTCATATACTTTCTCCGGAAATTTGAGTGAATATTCACTTAATGAGAAAGAAGTGTGAAATATTTGAAAATGTTCAAAGACTTCCAAAATGAAGTGAAAATCATTGTAACAAGAAAATAAATGGTTTATGATTTTATCATAAGGGATTTATTTGAGTTACAAGTGTAACAAGAAAATAAATAAATTATGATTTTATCATAAAGGGATTTATTTGAGTTGCAAGTTTAGCAAAACACCTAGATTTACATCTTCCGAAACACCATAGGAGTATGGAGTGTTTGAGATTTGTAATGAAACCTTGTTTGACATGGTTGGATCAAAGGTGTTATTTATAAAACTGCCATTATGTTTTAAAAGATTAAAGCTTTAGAGACTTCCGCTTTTACACTGAAAAGATCTCTATCTTGATCCGTTGAAATGACACCATATGAGTTATGGTTTAGGGTAAAACCCAAGTTGTCATTTCTTAAATTTTGGTATGCTAAACATAAGCAAGTTGTTTACAACCAAAGTCAGATGAGCATGTCTTTGTAGGTTATTTCGAATAATAATTGGTTATTCCTCCATAACACCAAGGACAAAAGGGTTTGTCACTTGAAACGTGAAGTTCCTTGAAGAAGAAATTTTTCATAAATGTTAAGTGGGAGGACAATAGAACTTTGATAAGGTTAACGAACCTTAGCTAAATGTGCTAAGTTGCGCAGTGCCGAAAATCGTTCCGGAGGCTGCCATAATGCTCATAGATTATGTGCCTCAAAGGTTGTGGTCACGAAGATCTAAGTTCTTATTGAACCAAGTCGATCGGATAAACAATCAAATGTTGAGATTTGAGAGTAAATCATTATTGTTTGACAATGATGAACCGACCACATACAAAGAAGCGATGATGGGCCCTGAGTCCGTCAAATGGCTTGAAGCCATAAAATCCGTGATAAGTCCATACACGATAAATCAAGTTTTGAACTTGGAAGACCCTCTGGAAAGGTGTAAAAACCTATCGGTCGTATTTGGATCTATAAAGAAACAGACATGGATGTTTCACATCTATGAAATAGTCGACATGTCGTAAAGTATTTTATGACAATGTTCAAGGAGTTGACTATGACAAGATTTGATCTTTCATAGCGATATTTAGTCTGGACGGATTAAACTAGCAACCACTACATATAATTTGGTATATGGTAGATGAATAAACAAAACAAAGTTCTTCTAATAGAATGGTTACCTAGGACGTGTACATGACACGATCCAAAGGGTTTTGTTAATTCAAAGGATGCTAAAAAGGGCATGCAAACTTCAATGGTTGAAGTAAGCATCGCGGAGTTGGAATCTTCACCATGATGAAAAAGGAGTTTTTCATCAGGAGACGATGAAGATGCTTGCATTTGCAAGAAATTAAGTGGGAGCGCTAAGACATATTTCTAATACATTATGTGGAGGACATCTTGTTGATTAAAAATGATGTATCTTTTATTGACAAAGGTTAATAATTTCATTTCGATGAAATACTTAGGCAAAACCCGAATATTTAGCATGAATGTCTATAATGGATAGACTATGACGCTAATATGGTTGTGCCAAACGTACATATATGAGATATTGAAGGAGTTCAATATAGAAACGACAAGAAAAGGTTCTTGTCGCATGGAAAAGGAATTGAATCAAGATTCAAGTGTATCGACACTTGATAAGTGAAACAAGATTCAAGTGCTTTGACACTTGATGAGTGAAATCACGAGAATATTTTGATCAATCATACCATGATATGTACACATCCAGATATGTCCTATGCTCTAAGTGTTATGAGCATATATCAGAATAAATCATATAATGATCATTGGACTATAGTAAGGATATTCTTATGATCTTTTCGAAGAACTAAGAATATATTTGTCTAAAGGTGACAAATAATTACAAATAGTTCATTGTAAAGTGTTACATTCATACTAGTTTTATCGCAAGATACAAATTAAGTTTATCTCAATTTAAACTATGAGTGGCACAATGAAATGGAAAGGAGTTTTCATGATGGATTTGGATGAATTCCAAAGTTAAGACATTGTGACGAATACTACAACAAAAGGCTAAGTATATGACTGCTATAGTAGCAGCAAAGGAGGGAATTTGTGTCAAGTAGTTTGTTATCAAACTAAGGTGTTGTTCGCAACGGGCTAACACTATAGATATATTGTACGACAATAGTATCGACATGGTTTAACCCCAAGGAACTAAAGGTCTCACCAAAAGACCAAATTTATACAATGCCATCTCATTGGAGAATGAGTGATGCGTGGAGACGCAAAGACATGTAAATACACATGAACCTGAAAGTGTCAGATCCGTAGATTATGTTAACCACTTGTAATTGCGTATATGGAACACCAGAAAGCCATAGGTGTTCAATACGCAAAGTTTTCAAACTAGATTATTGTCTCTAGTGCAAGTGGGAGACTGAAGGGAATATGCCCGAGAGGCAATAATAAAGTGGTTATTATCGTATTCCTTATTTATGATAAATGTTTAATTTTCATGCTATAATTGTATTAATACGGAAACGTTAATACATGTGTGTTTGATAAACAAAAAGGAAGTTCCTAGTTATGCCTCTCTTATAAACTAGCTCGTTGATTAACATGATGATCAAAGTTCCCTGATCATGGACATTGGATGTTGTTAATAACGAGGTCACAACATTAGTGTAATGATGTGATGAACATTCATCCGAAGTATAGCATTACGATCAAAGTCATTGAGTTTATATTGCTATAACAACTTACGAAGTGATCCTAATCCTTAGATCATGAGATCATGTCAATCACTAACACCGGAAGAGTTTCTCGATGACATCAAACGTCACACCGTAATTGGGTGATTATAAAGATGGCTTCAGAACTACTAAAGTGTTATGTTGAGACCCATGGATCGAGAGTGGAATTTGTTCATCCCGATGACGGATAGATATGCTCTGGGCCCTCTCGGTGGTATCACATTGATTAGCTTGCAAGCAAGTGATTTGATCACTAGAATGTTATATCACGAAAACAAGAAAAGAGTGCATGTCGGTAACGAGATCAAACTAGGTATGGAGATACCGATGATAGAATCTCAGACATGTAATATATCGTGAAACAAAGGGATCAAGATACTAGCGTAAAAGGTTTACATGATCACAGAAGTCATCGTTGAATGTGTGGGAGTCAGTATGGATCTCCAGATCCCGCTACTGATTATTGATCGGAGAAGGGTCTCGATCATGTCCGCATTATTCGCGAACCGTAGGGTGACACACTTAAGGGATACCGACACCATTCAGAGCAAATGATATGTCAGAAAAAGAAAAGGAAAGCGCAGGAATTTATTTCACTAGACACCGGAACTGTTTCAGTTGAAATTGCTGAAACTGGTTTTGCATGTGAAATGGAATACTAGCAAGGGGTTTTATGTGAATGTTTGTTAATTAAAGTAATTAACAAAATTCTGAATAAATAAATAAAAGAGTTTTATTTAAATGAGAGCTTGCATTAATTTTGGTGGAAAATTAATGCATGTGAGTGGAATTGTGAGTGGAGAAGTTTTTATGTGAGTGGAGCTTCCACCACATGAATGAGGGAGAGACGGGGGCACCCTCCATGGACGGCGGCCATGCCCCCTTGGGCTGCCCCCTCCCCTATAAAAGGACCCCCTCCTCTCACTTATCTCTCACACCTCCTCGCGAAGGATCTCTTTCCCCCCTTTAGAATTTCCCCATGGTTTCGGATCAGCAAGATACATGTTCCCGGTGACTTTTTCTGGAAGGATTTGTTGCTTCCGCTGCTTCAATGGAGCGAGGGCGCGGATTTTGTCGGGGTACCCGTACGTGTGTGCGATAACGGATGTACCACTGCTTTGAGGTGCTGGACTTGATCGTGCTGGACCGGCTGGACCAGACGGACTTCATCACGATCTTGAGATCGGCAAGCGTTCGTCTACATCATCCACGAGTACAACCTCGTTAACGCTATTCGGTCTTCGAGGGTATGTATTCTATGGATGTATATACACCCGTTTCTTGTATATAGTAGATAGATCTTGTTACTTAGATGTTCCCATCGTAGGAAATTTTTTGTTTTCTATGCTGCGAACCCTACAGACGCGCAACCGCTGCACCCACCGGATGATGACCACCACTCTCCTCGCACTCCGACGCACCTCGTACCAAGCAACACCTCCAAGAAGGAAAGCGACGGTGACACCGTTGTTGCTCGGACTAGTCCTAGGGTTTTCCCCAGTATGCTAGGAGGTAGGGAAAGGGAACACCCGGCACCCTTTAGGAAAAACGGTGTCACCCGAAGGCATCACCGCGTCGGGGCCAACAAGGCCGACAAGGATTTCGCCCGACCCCAAAAACCACAACCCCGGGCAAGCCGGAGCACACCACCAACCACACCGCCCACAAACATGTGCCACCACGGTCTTGCCATCATCATCGCCATTGCACCATGACACCCGCTGCAAGGTCGACCGGACCAAAAGGAAATAGCCGAGGGCAGAGGTCAGCGATACAGCCACCACGCGGGAGGGAGCAACCTCCACCGCCAGAAACGGTAGGTAACCGGTCGAACGTTGTGGCCCGAGCACACCGAGCCACAAGCAACCGGAGGGCGGCAGAGGCTGAGCCACCCAGAGGACTTCATCCACCGCTAGTGGCGGGTGCCGACCGGACGTAGCCGCACGGACACATCAGGCTGAGAAGGCCCGTCCGAGCCCTGGATGGGCTCGTAAAGTCCTCGCCGCCACACTGTTGCACGTAGGGCACCGCCGCCGCTACCCTCGAAGAATCCATAGGTACGATCGGGCCAAAAGGGCCCGTGAAGATCCACTGCCGCGCTGCAGAAGGCATGACATCAGCACCGCAAGCCCCGTCCTAGGGCGCTCCTCGGTCCGGCGGAGGCACAACCGCACGAACCAGCCCGCTTAGACACAAATTAGGCCCTTAGGGCCTAGATCTGTGATGTATGAACGCCGGCCACTGCTGGTGCCCCGCCGCCAAGGGCAGCGTCCCCGTCTCCATGTCGCCTAGGACACCTAGCCCGCTGCCGGCCGACCTACACCGCCGCCAGCCACCACCCCCGGCATAGGAGCTCACGCGCGGGAAAAGAACCGCCGCCGTCGGCGGCCCACCACGAGCGCCGCCCGGACGGCGCCCACCAGCAAAGGCGGGAGAGGAGGACAAGGCGGGGAGGGGGAGGGGCGAGGGCGGAGCACCGACGGGGGAGCCCCGACAGCTGTGCTCGGGGCGGCGGCGCGGGGGAGGAGGGGGAGTCGCCTCACCCGCTCCTCTGTCTTGCTTTGGCACGTATCTTCACGCCAAAACACCTTTAGGGCTTGTTTGATTTATAGGATAGTAAAAGTATAGGAATAGAAAAAACATAGGATTGGGATGTCATGCCAACTTGAATCCTATGGGAAGAGGAATTCTGTTTGATGTAGCAAAGGAATTTTTCCATGAGGTTTGATCTAATGTTTGTTTACTATAGGAATTGCACTACAAGATTCCTATAGGATTAATTCCTATAGGATGTGTTCCTATGAATCAAACAATAACATAGGAAAAATTCCTACAGGATCCAAATCCTACATAATTCCTATACAATTCCTATGAATCAAACAAGGCCTTAGTATCTAGTTAATGTGATATAAAATCAGTATCATAACAAAATACTTTTGGAAAAATTCTACCTCCGTTATTCCTGACGATCCACACGGGCCAGCCCATCCCAATGAATTCGTCACGTCCTGGTTCATTCTCCATTGCCTGCCGCTTTATACCAGTTCTCAAAGCAAAAAATGCAAGCGACAGGCCGCTGTATGCCTGTATCGCTGAATGAATCGCAGAAGAATGCAGCTCCCACTCGTCGCTGCCGCACTCGTCGCTGCCGTTCTGCTCCCCCTTCCGCCTTGCAATTTAGCCTGCCACACTGCATCTCACTGTTCACATAGCCAAGGCAAGATAAACACTCCGTCTACGTGTACAACGGCCAACGCCATGCGGTGGCACGTCCACACAATGTGTGCCGCGCTGGTCATACATCCGGTTTAAATTTGGCACTATTTACTATTTTGTTTCTCGGGGTGTGAAGACCAAGTTTAGAGTCAGAATGTAACATGACGATTCCATTGGCAACAGAAAAATTGCACCCTTTTGAGATTTTCCTTGGCTCAATGGAATGGCGGCGCCAAAAGACATTGTCTCCCTCCTATATGAAGCGTCCACAAGAAAAAAAATGAAAAGTTAAGGAGACATTGCATTAAAACAATTGGTATCCAAGATAAAGACGGACCCCATCTTGACCATCGACCACATCCACCAACACATGTGGCTATGGAGTGAAATAAATGGGAAACAACTTAGTGAAGATGTAGAAGACACAATTGTTTGGAACCTCACATAAAATGGTATGGAAGGCATGGACACCACCCAAGATCAAATTCTTTGGCTCCACCCTCGCTCTCTTCAACAAAATGGTATGGAAGGCATGGACACCACCCAAGATCAAATTCTTTGCGTGATTGGACATCCAAAATAGGCTTTGGACGGTGGACCGCCTTCAAAAAAGAGGATGGACAAATTGTGGGCTTTGTCTGCTTTGTAAGAAAACCCAAGAGACGGCGTTCCATCTTTTTTCCCAATGCCGGTTCACCAAGAGGACTTGGGGTTTAGTTAAAGATTGGCTTGGGATCCCAAACATTCAAACTCACTTGTGAACGTCGGAGCTATCCATTCAAGATTGGTGGATGATGATGTCTTCCAAAGCCATTTTCAACCGTAAAGCCATGGCTTTCATTACAATGCTTGTTACTTGAACGATTTAGAAAGAGAGAAATGCGAGTCTTCCAAAACAAGTATGTGCCACCTACAATCCTACTTCAAACCATCAAAGAAGACGCAAAGCTTTGGGTCACCGTGGGTGCCAAATTTCTGAGTGTTGTATTTTTAGAAGAGTAATCCCTTTTGTATTTTGGACACTCCTTTTCCTTTTTTTGGGTGAACAACACTAAAAAAAATGCCTCGGTGTAAACAACACGTGCCCTCTGCCATGCAAGGTAAACTTGTTTTTTTATTTTTTGCAAAAATAATATTTAGCTACATAAGGTGTCATTTCATCACAAATATGGCGGCAACCATGGAGGGAAAGGGATGGCGGAGAAAGAAAAAAGGGAAACCCCTAATTTTCCGAGTGTATTTTGGATTACAATCGGCTAACATTTTGCAAAAATAATATATGAAGCGTCCACAAAAAATATGGACTCCATCTTGACCATCGACCACATCCACCAATACATGCGGCTATAGAGTGAAATAAATGGGAAACAACTTAGTGAAGATATAGAAGACACAATTGTTTGGATCCTCACGGAAAATGGAGAATATTCTTCTTCTTCAGCATATAAGACGCATTTCTTTGGCACCACCCTCGCTCTCTTTAACAAAATGGTATGGAAGGCATGGGCACCACCCAAGATCAAATTCTTTGCATGATTGGACATCTAAAATAGGATTTGGACGGCGGATCGCCTTGAAAAAAGAGGATGGACAAATTGTGGGCTTTGTCCGCTTTGTAAGCAAATCCAAGAGATGGCGTCCCATATTTTTTCCCAATGCCGGTTCACCAAGAGGACTTGGGGTTTAGTTAAAGATTGTCTTGGAATCCCAAACATTCAAACTCACTTCTGGACGTCGGAGCTATCCATTCAAGATTGGTGGATGATGTCTTGCAAAGCCACTTTCAACCGTAAAGCCATGGCTTCTATTACAATGCTTGTTACTTGAACGATTTGGAAAGAGAGAAATGCAAGTCTTCTGAAAGAAGTATGGGTCACCTACGAGCCTACTTCAAACCATCAAAGAAGACGCAAAGCTTTGGGTCACCGTGGGTGCCAAATCTTTGACTGTTGTATTTTTGGGAGAGTAATCCCTTTTGTATTTTGGACACTCCTTTTCCTTTTTTTTGGGTGAACAACACTAAAAAAAATGCCTCGGTGTAAACAACACGTGCCCTCTGCCATGCAAGGTAAACTTGTTTTTTTATTTTTTGCAAAAATAATATTTAGCTACATAAGGTGTCATTTCATCATAAATATGGCGGCAACCATGGAGGGAAAGGGATGGCGGAGAAAGAAGAAAGGGAAACCCCTAATTTGCCGAGTGTATTTTGGATTATAATCGGCTAACATTTTCTTTGTGGTGTGTCATCTAGATGACACTCGGCAAATGGCATGGCTGGAAATTCCTGCCAATCCCGCGCACGAAAGTTTTTCCGGCATGAAAGAACTTTAATGAGTGTCCGTTAGTTGACACTCGGCAAAGCTTAATAGTGTTTATAGTGTCATCAACTGCGACCACAGTAGCAACCCGACGTGTTTTTTTTGCCGAGTGTATTCCTTTTTTGTCTTGTATTTATTTTTGCCAAATTTGCTCAGATACTCGGCATATTCAGGACTTTGTTGTGTGGTTATTTTTTGCCGTGTGATTTTTTTTAACACTCGGCACACCCTAAGTTTGTCGTGTTCCCATGTTTTGGCACTCGGCAAGCCCATATATCACGGGGAAATACAATTTCCGGTAGAGATTATCTCCATGCCCCTCTCTCGTATCAAGAGATCAATTGTAGTTTCATGGCTGGCAAGGACAATCATCATCAAGGATCGACTACAGGCTTTTACTTTCGTACTATGAAAACTCTGCATGTTAATTTGTGTTGCCATCCACCGGCTAAACTATAGGCACTAGAACACTCTAACAAGTTTTGTAGATTTTCAAAGATACTTTTTAGAAAGAGATGCAAATGCAATATAATAAAATAAGGATGTAAACTAATATTTGGATTAATGTGATACATTGAGTTTTCTTAGAATTACGACCAAATCTACTTATAAAAAAATATTTTATCAACCAAAATACAATTTAGTTATACAATATATCATATCTAAAATGGTAACATTAGAAATGTATCAGAAATATATAATTTATTTTACATGATTTTGTGGGGTTGTAGTTAAATTCTTACTTCCATTAGTTATTATTGTAAAATAAAACTAATGCTAGTATATATTGAAGGATATACCAAGCAAAAAGATCAGCTATTAGAAAGCAAAAAATATTAGTATAAATATGGGTATGCAGTTTTTCACTCTTTGAGTGACTTTAAAATAGTAAGTACAACTGTATAAACTTCTTATCAAATTATGAAGACCAACAATGCAGAAAGCATTATGCATGCACATTAATAGGGTCGCATCTGAGAAGAAGCACGATGGAGCTAGCAGGGTGGAAGGGTGGGCCCTCCCCCACTCTAATATTTTGGCACATCAGCTAGTAGTACTTACAAACATCTGGTTAAAACCTAATTAGTTCCGATTCAGGAGCGCAACAATCCCTGAACAAGTAGTCGACGTTGTGCTTCTCTTTGACACCTCACACCTCTTCCTCCCGAATTGTCTGATTACTAGCCCCCGGTCCAAATCGGTTGACCAGATTCCCAACTAGGAAAGATCGCGACATAGTGCTAGAAAAAGAAGGCGATATCAGTAGTGTTAGATTGCAGGGAGGGCAGTGAGGCCAGTAGGGTTGGGGTGTAGCGCAGCCAGCGAGACATCATCACATGGGCACAAAGCCACGAACACACAGACGTGTAGTTGTGTACGCAGTCTGACAATGCTCACTCAAACATTTGCTCATTGTGTCTTCTCTTCGGTTCATGTTTTATCTCTATGCTTTTCCCCTCCTTTTAAATCATGAATAGCTTAGACAAATGATACAAACTTATGAGTAGCTTTTTCTGGTAGAATTGCAGTGTCGATTCATTATTACTGGTCTAAACTTTTAATAACACAAATAGAAAAATGAATTATCTATGATTGTAAACCCATAGAAATATATTTATGTTGTGCTTTAGTAAATTGTTTACGCATAGTTGACACATCATATTTGTGCTATTAAAAAAATATTTTTGTTGTCCCACCCTAGCGCTGAAATCGTTGATCCGCCACTGTATATGAGAAGACTAAAATTGAGATTATTTCAAAAATATGATATAATTTTACATGCATGTAGAATCAAATGGCATAGACTATCATAATATAAACATCAACAATAAGATGGAGCGATATACAAGTAAAATATTAGATGTGATCATACCCGTACTAAAATATTGTATCTCATGAGGACATCTGAAGTTAAACATGATTGACTGTGCTGCGACAAAAGAAAATATAATTAGGTTTCGTCGAGAATTTGATTGTATGAAATCGGAAGATTTTGATTTGTAGCCAACGTAAAACTTAAAAGGTTGGGTTGCAAAGGTAAAAAGAAAATATTTTTTTTCTTAGTGTGGGTTCTACCTCCATTGCGACGATTAAGGCATATTTTGTTTCGCTGATCCAAATCCTTTAACCAGTAATTACCATTTTAATATGTGATAGAAAATGACTATGGTAACAAGATATTTTTGAAAAGGTAATGAGGGACATAAAATTTCACTGTCATATAACCTGGTATTCATTGAGCAATTATTGGTCAAACTTGTCCTATGGAAACAAAATTCTTCATATATATACTTTGAACAAAGGGAGTGATGCCTTTAAATTGCTGACGTGTCTATGGTAACAAGATACTTTTGAACAAAGGGAGTGATGCCTTTAACAAGATAAGGCCGAGAGATGTATTCGACGGATTAGTAGTAGTAGTGACCAAGAGGCAGGAACACTCCACAAGTCGACTTGAAACCGATCTACATACTTGTACAGCGGCCAACGACACGTGGTGGCGCGTCCCGATGGTCGCCACAGCTGTCCGGGTCCGATAGCCTGCGTCGTCGTGCTCATGGCCGTTGCCATTTCGGGCCTGTCACCGTCCGTCAGGCGTGCCCTGGGTGGACATTGTGGCGTGGCCTTCACTTCCTGCCTCCTCTGCGTGCACATGCCCTGCCCTGCCCCTGCAGCAGCGAATTTACTAGCTCAATGCATTGATACATGCATGCAATGTGACGCATGACTTGAGGTCTTCATCAACTCACAGTTCATAGCTCCCCAGCTAGGAGCTGTCCTATTGTTCATGGACTTGGACCGCAATTCATTTCTTGGAAGAGTTTTTGCAGATCTATGTAGGTGCCATGTGACAGCCTGTATTCTAGTCCTTTAATGGTGTTGGTACTGGTTGACTAGCTAACTGTAATAGGAAACAGGAGATATGAGCTGTGGTCATGTTGACACGGCATGTGTCATATATATATATATATATATATATATATATATATATATATATATATATATATATATATATATACAAGTACATATATGTATGTGTATACATCCTCGCAGGGGCGGAGCCAAGGGGGGCTAGCAGGGGCTAGACCCCCCCCCTAACCATCAGCCCCTCCTATAAATATGTACTACTACTTATCTCACCTAATAACTTAATTATTTTAAGAGGCCTAAGTCTAATGTATGCATCTAGCTAGGTATTCAACGGAACCTCAAAAAACAGCCCATCAAGCCACCATGGAGTGTTAAAAAAATGAACTCTTATGATTCCATGCGTTAGTTTGCCCGACAGTGTCAATGATTGATCTATTATCTTAGGGCTCCTTCCTTCTTTCACGGTCGAACTACGTCTCCATCGGTGCTCATTAATGTCTTGTAGACGCCATGACCCATGAGACGACGAAGGTCGCGGCCGATATGGTGCCGGCGCTCTTTATCCTACATTAGTTCTTATCGTGGTTCCATGGCATAAGTTCATGGAGTAGCACGCTCAGGCCTTAAGGTAGGTATACAAAGACTAGTACTAGTAGCTTTTTGTCGTCTCTCATATGGATTACAAGTTTACAACATGTTAGTATGGTTAATTGTTTTACTTTCACGTATGATAATGCATTTGTTTACTAGTTGGATGTGTTTCTCTAATCTTCTATGCACCTATAATCTTTGGGAGAGAAACTAACTCAATGAAGATTTTTACAAGCCACTTTCATCCTAAATTTAATCTATAGAATTTGTTTTTGTGTGGTGGCAAAGCCAAACATTTATATTGATAGGCTTTGATGTGGGTATCTTGACTTGATATATGTGATTTATTATCCCTGTCCAAAAAATCTTCGCCCCCCTCATGTTCAATTCCTGGCTCCGCCCCTGCATCCTCGCGAAGTAATTATGAACACACCTTGTTGCATATAAAAATCCCAAAATCTCCATGTCCAATTCTATTTCTGGGTGTGTTCCTTTCACATCTTTTCAAACATGGAGAACCCCAAATGTGCAGAAAAGACAGGCGGGCAAGGCAAGGCACATGCTAATAATGCAGCCTGGTACCTGTAACCTGTACTGACGCAGTAGAGGCACCCGCGTTTTCTGACACAATGATTCCGGCGAGAATGTGTGATAATTGCCTGAATTAGTGGCTTCTAGGTGCAAGTAAAGTGATGGAAAGATCAAGGTGATGTGCTAAATCTTCTCACCAAGGCATCGTCGTCCCTGTGAGTTCAGCCATAGTTGCGCAGTTGTCACCGGTACTGTCCAATATTTCTGCACATGGGTGTGTGCTCCACAAAATTCTTTTGCGGTGGCAATACAGGTTCCAGGGGTCAATTTTACACTGAAGGATTACCCCATTTCATTTCTGCGCCCTTAATTTATCCAGCACTTGAGACCACTAGTGCAAACAGTTTCATGCATCCCGGTTGGTAAGGGGCTTTAGTCCCGGTTGCCCAACCGAGATGGGGCAAATCGAAACTAAAGCCCTGACCCTTTAGTCCCGGTTAGACCACGAACCGGGACAAAATGTGGTTCACGTGGCCGCTGCTTCGCGCAAGAGGGGAAGAGCAACCGTCCCGGTGCGTAACACGAGCCGGGACAAATCACTCTCTGCTGCGGCAGAGATTTGGCACATTTCTCTGCCACGGCAGATAATTCATTTTGGCCACCTTTTTTGCCGTGGCAGTATTTTGGCCACTTTTTGTGCCGCGGCAAAGAATTCATTTTTATTTTTTTATTTTATGTTTTGCACTCATTAATGAAGGAACCATTATATTACACAACATCATCATGACAATAGAGATCCAAGTGTCGAACATATTACATTCGATACACGGATTTCATGCACATATGTACATACAAAATAAGCTCTTTGTACAGTCCCTATTGCCTATACACCTGCATAGTATTCTCCTTTTGGGTTTAGGACTTCTGTATCCGAGAATCTCGCCAATTCCTCCTGAATTGCTCGTATACGATCCTTTGGCAGAAGATCGTCCCATAGCCATTCGAGCTGATTTTAAAAAGGAGTCAAACTATATGAATGAAACTAAACACTATTTGATGGTAATAAAAAACTATAAAAATTGTTTACGTACATTAAGTTGCTCTAAATTTCTGTCCTTCTCACATCACATCTGACGGATGAACTCGCAAACATAGTATTCACATAAATTGTTCCCTAGTCCCTGCGTCAGGCACTTTACGAGAACATAGTTCAATCAAAATAATAATCAAGCATGATAACGGTATCAAAACTAGAATCAAAGAGATGCGCCGATCTAGCTAGTGATACTTACATCTAGTGGTTTAAATGTAAGCTCATCTTTTCAAACACCCCTAACCTTCTTGGTGAACCGTTTCCAAGCGCTTCCCGGCGAAGAAAACGAATAAAAGGAGTTATTAAATAATTGATATCATGAAATTAACGAACGTTGCTGATATAGTGCCGCAATGATTAGAATTACCGCTGGAGCGTCATCTGCATGTCCGCCCACGTCTCAAAGGGTTTATGTTCCGAGTCTATGACTAGTACCCGTCGTTTATCAGGTTGAATGATTAACAAAATATAGTGGAAGTTGCGCATGCATAACTCTTCAATTATACACTTAACATCGAGTAAGCGAAATAGAAAGTGTATACAAGACAATAACACTCACTCGAAGTTGTAAGAAAATAGTATTTCCCTTCCGTCTTCTTCAAACCTTAACATGTGTACAATATTATCCTTCGTATTCTGGGGTTCTTTGAGACTAGCTTGATGAACAAAATATGGGTCAACGAACCCAATGTCATAGATTTATCCTCTGCTGCATTCGAGAATCTTCATTATGCATATTATAGTATGATTATATACATGCAATAAACAAGGTGAGATAGCTAGAAACTTAATTAATTATAGAATTAGTATTTACAGACAATAGGCACTGATAATCGATTTGTCCAAGGCATCTTGATTGAATAATTAAAATAGTTCAACAAATTTAATGGCTACCTTGTCATCTTATTTCTCATAATGCTTTTTTGTAACCCTCATCATTATCCAGTTAGCCCCGGCCTTTGTGGTATACATGTACCAGTTATGCAATCTTCGCATTTTTGTTGGTAGATATTTTACCTCCTCAGGTTTGACGAGAGGTTTATCGTACTAGTATTTATATGCTACTTCACCTGTAGGGAAGTACTGTAACTGTGATAAGTAGTGGGCAATACTCATACCTTGAGCAGCGGCCGCTTCTTCATATAGTGCAACTACATCTGGATCATACTGCTCTTCGGACGCATATTTTCTCGACCCACATTGGTATGGGAAATCACCTTGAGAGGGGCGCAAGATTGTTTTGTTTATTCTCCGAGCTGGGGAACAGATTTCCGGCTTGCACTAGTGCTCTCCGACAGTTGTTGTGCCGCATGTGACTTGAGAATAGAGCGCTCATAGTCTGATGACAGCTTTGGCTCGGGTTGGTGAAGGCCCTTTAGCATTTTGAACACTCGGGCTTTATCTTCTTCGGTGTTGGGGAACTCTGGCTCTTTCGGCCGCCTCAACTTAGCGAAAAACACTGTCGTTTCTGCCTTGACGATCGCCGTAGTCTCCTCTTCAGTACAGTCATAAGCTCTCTTGGAAGGAACCTTTGGTACTTTTAGAAGAGGCTCCTGTTTACGTGTCGGCGGTTGCTTACCACTCCGCAGAGTAGTGGTGGTACGCTTACGCTTTTTTCCCGAGGCGCCAGCGATGGCTGCCACGGCGGCGACGGCTGCGCTGGAGACTGGTGAGGCGACGGAGACGGCTGCCGCGACAGCGATGACTGCGCTGGAGACGGGTGAGGCGGCGACAAAGATGGACTTGGCGTCTGATTTTGAAGCACGATATATTTCTTTGGCCATAGAATGGTGACGTATGTTGCTTCTTTTAGTTCAGTCACATCTCCTTCACCTGCAGGGTAGTCAAGCTTCAAACCTTTGAAGTTGTGCATGACTTCATTCATCCCAACAATAGCGTAGCCCTGTGGAACCGGACGACAATGGTAAGTTGGTGTAGGTCCAATTGGTAAGGCATAGCCGACCGCCACCTTCATAGTTATGTTCACAACTTTGACATGTAGCTCGCAGTGTGTCATCTGCGTGATATCATCCACTGGGTAGCCAACAGGAGCCATCGTCGGTGCACCATCGTCATCATCATCACCCGGGACCTCGGTGGATGCCACACCGCTTTTTTGATTATTCGATAGGCCGGTAGCATCGAATGCAGGTTCTGCCACCATGTGCTATTGAGATGGGCCGGTAGTACCTTGTTGGCTAAGTGCGTTAATTTGATCTTGTTGTTGCTTTATTTTTCTTCAATTATACGCATCCGGTCTGCCTGAATTTTTGCTTCAACTTCCGCCTTGTCCTTTCTCCTCTTATGGCTTCTATCAGGATATTTCTTCCTGTCTTCGAGAAACTCAGTGCTCCATGGTTGGGAGCCTATTGTGCCTTGTTTTCGTCCATCGTGTTCCTTATTCCCAAGGGCAAGTGTGAACTTGTCATTCTCTCTATTGGGAATGAACTCCCCCTTTTCAACAGCCTTTACTGCTTTTCTTATGTTCTCGATTGGCAAGGGATCTTATTTATGTCTTATGTTATATATACACTTCCCTTCTGAGTCCAACGTGCCCCCATGCCCGTAAAACCAATTTCTTTGCACGTTCGATCCAATCGTCTGTCTCTGGGGTGACCTCTTTATCACGCAGATCATCCTCAAGTTTCTTCCACTTAGGAATTTCAGCCTTGTAGCCACCTTGCCCCATAGTATGGTGATACTTATTGTTAGCAGCATTTAGCTTATTCGTTTCAAATATTTTTTATCTTTTTCTGATGTCTTGTAATTCACAAAATCAGCCTAAAATGGTTTTAACTTCTGATACTGAATCTTCTTGAAATCCGGAGTCTTCTCTACCAAGTTTTGTAGATTTTCAAAGATACATTTTAGAAGGAGATGCAAATGCAATATAATAAAATCAGGGTGTAAACTTATATTTGGATTAATGTGATACATTGAGTTTTCTTAGAATTATGAACAAATCTATTTATAACAAAATATTTTGTTAGCCAAAATACAGTTTAGTTATGCAATATATCATACTCTCTCCGATCCATATTACTTGTCACAAAAATGAATGTATCTAGACATGTTTTAGAGCTAGATACATCCAATCTAGTGACAATTAATATGGATCGAAGGGAGTATCTAAAATGGTAACATTAGAAATGTATCAGAAATATATAACTTATTTTACATGATTTTGTGGGGTTGTAGTTAAATTGTTACTTCCCCTAGTTATTATTGTAAAATAAAACTAATGCTAGTATATATTGAAGGATATACCAAGCAAAACGATCATGCATTTAGTGCAAGATCAGCTATTAGAAAGCAAAAAAATTAGTATAAATATGGGTATGCAGTTGACTTTCACTCTTTGAGTGACTTTAAAATAGTAAGGACAATAGCATAAACTTTTTATTAAATTAGTAAGACAAACAATGATATAAAAGATGAGCCAAAGAGAATACATAGTGAGCAATGTATTCTCTTTGGCTCATCTTTTATATCTTTGTTTTTTCTCCTATTAATCAAATGGCATAGACTATCATAATATAAACAACAACAATAAGAGGGAGCGATACAAGTAAAATATTAGATGAGATCATACCCGTACTAAAACATTGTATCTCATGAGGACATTTGAAGTTAACATGATTGACTGTGCTGCGACACAAGAAAATATGATTAGGTTTCGCTGAGGATTGGATTGTATGAAATCGGAAAATTATGATTTGTAGCCAATGTAAACTTAAAAGGTTGTGTAGAAAAGAATTTTTTTTAGTGTGGGTCTACCTCCATTGCGACGATTAAGGCATATTTTATTTCGCTGATCCAAAGCCTTTAACCAGTAATTACCATTTTAATATGTGATACTAAATGACTATGGATACTTTTGAAAAGGTAATGGGCGACATAAAATTTCAGTGTCATATAACCTGGTATTCATTGAGCAATTATTGGTCAAACTTGTCATACGGAAACAAAATGCTCCGTATATATACTTTGAACAGAGGGAGTGATGCCTTTAAATTGCTGACGTGTCTATGTAATATGCAGCCCATCTCAGTTTCTCTCTCCCTCTCTCTCATTTTGTAACCCGTATCTCGTTTTCCCCGTCATTTCTGGAGCAGTCGTGCTTGAGTCCTAGCCCAATTTTGTTTGGTAAACACTCTACATCGCAGTCCGATGGGAGGCAATTCATCAGACTGATTGGTTGTCGTTGATCAGTATAACATCGCACGGCCCTCCTAGGTTGCTTCTCGCTTGCAAAAAAAAAAAAAACGGGCCCGTTAATCCCGCACCATGGCCAAATTATAGCCCCAATTGCGTTGCTTCTCCCCAAGATCGTATATCCACCAGCGAGCCAAGCATGATTTCCTTGCCATGCCGCCATTGTTCTCCCAAACGCGATTCACCCTCTCATGCCGCAGGCAACCTGCTGCTCTACCGTGATCGATATATATCTCCACGGCACACATGTAGTTTCTCCACCGGGAATCGTCGTCGGGGCGTCCTTGGTTGCCGGCGGCCGCGACAGGCGGTTTGGACACGGTTTAGCCTGGGGCCAACCAAGCTTAACGGATCGACAGTGGGCGGGATACCTCTTCCATTCGATCGCGGTGCTGGAGGTGTTGCTGCCGGTGAGCCAAGTCATATCCTTATCGATCTCCAGTTTCATCCATGCTTCTGTATACGCTTCTGCTCTATAGAAGTTTGCTTCGTACGATGCAAACTATGGTTCTTTATTTCTCACTAAGTTTCTATTGTATAATATACCAGATAATCCCGGTCATGGTCGTTGGCCCCTTGGTGGAAGCATGACAAGGAACTGGAAGCTAGACTGACCGCTGCCATGATGAGGAAAGGCTTCTACATGGGAATAGCTGATGTCGGCAATTGTAATCATGTGAGTAGAGAGCGAATAGCAGAAAAATACAGAAAATTCTTACTAGTTTTTCCTGGAACCATGTTCTCGATTCGATAGAAGCATACTTTTGTTTGTTTTAAAACATTACCCAAATTTTTTGAAGCATGTCTAAATTCCATGGATTTGTCAAAAATTTCTAGATTAAAGCTCATATCTCTAGTATCTATTTGATGGTTTTGTGGTTTTGGTAAGAAACACACCAACATTGCTACTTTTGTTTCTCATTCATGTAGCTATTGTACCGAAGCTTTGGTGTAGACAATAATGTTAGGCATGTTTCTTTGTTTCTTAGAGATGTTTATGTGATTCTGTCATAGAAACTATTTGCTACAATCACTACCGACCATGCTTCTTACTTTTTCACGTATAATTTTGTTGTAACTAATATCTGTAGTGAAACTACATTCTTATATGTTCTTATGTGTAGGCATATTGCTTCATTATATCCATGCTTCTTGATTTAATTAGTATATATGTTTCCATTGCAGAACTTTTTTGGTTGAAAACATTGCCTCATGATTCACATTATCATATATGATGTGAAGAGCTAGTGTTGATCTGGTTCATGAACTCTGCTTTTCCCATCCATGCTTCTCTTGTGCTTATACACATTGTTTCTTATGCACTGTGAGCATGAAATTTATTTTTGATTAGTCCATACTTCCCATATATTATAGATTAATGCAATGGGTTACATCATCATTGCTTTTTTTTCCTACACGCTTCTTATGTACATAAGCTTTGCTTCCTACAATGCCGATTGTGCTTCTATGTTGCTATGTTTCTCAAATAAGTTTCTCTTGTATAGCAGGGGATTTCCTACTTGGAATTTGGACGTGTAGCAAAAGCATGCCATGAAGATGGAAGAAGTGGACCAATATGTGTTGTCGTTGACTGTGATCTGATCCTGGGCATGGTGAAGGTTGTGGCTACGAATTGCATCAGCCGTGTTGGTGTCATATGTAATGACTTCGTGGCATCCTTTGGCAAGAAGTCAGTATATATGAGTGGTGTGGCCTTGCATATAGAGAGCTACAGCGAATCAAGCTGCCCTTACCTTCCACGCAAGCATGTCGATCGGTTGTTTGAGCAATGTAAACATATATGGAAACAATATAACATATGTGGTTACCAATTAGAGGCTACGCCAAATCAAATTGCTCCTATGTATGAATCAAGTTATATAAACAATGTAACATATGTGGTTACCAAGTATAATATTTATTCATAGAAGCAAACATCAGTTTCATAAGAAGTAATATGTGGTGACGCTGAAAACAAAATATGCTTCACATGGAAGCACATTCTTCACTTTTAAAACAGTTGTTTGTTATTTTTGAAGCAAATTTCACATTCATAGAAAATAAAGTGGAGTATCATTGCAAACATAATGTGTTTCCAAAGGAAGTAAACTATATGATAGTTTAAAATTGATGCAACAGAAACAAAATTCCATTGGGCATGAAGCAACCTTTAGTTGCATGTGAAGCAAAGTATATTAGCATCGGAAACAAATTTGCTATATAAGGAGGCAAACTAAATAACATGGAAAGTCACCCGTGCTAAGGTAATTAATTAGTTTTCTTAAAATAAAAAATATGTTTCCTAGAAATCAGGAATAGTGAGAAATTAGTGGGAGCACTCCAGCCTATGCACACTAATTAATTTCTTTTTCCAAAGAAAACTTCCGTTTCTATTGCACCATTACACGGACCAGATCCGATAAATCGTGTGGTGTAGCACTGGTCCGACGGGAAGCTATGGATCGGAAGACGATCCCTAGTGCTCCATTTTGTTTCTTGAGCGTGTGGGCTTTTCTCCATGCAGTTTCAGTTTCAGCGTCAATCTTGTAGTCATGAGGACCCACACTCGTCAGAGCCCATCCCAAGGAATTTTTCCCATCGCCATTGCCTGCAACCGCTGTATCGCTGAATCGCCGCAGAATCAAGCTCCCACTGGTTGTTGCTGTTCTGCTCCCCCGTCCCACCTACAACAAAAACGAAATCTCTTGGATTCAGTGCAAGATCATATTGAAGGATATACCAAGCAAAACGATCATGCATTTAGTGCAAGATCAGCTATTAGAAAGCAAAAAAAAATAGTATAAATATGGGTATGGAGTTGACTTTCACTCTTTGAGTGACTTTAAAATAGTAAGGACAATAGCATAAACTTTTTATTAAATTATTAAGACCAACAATGTAGAAAACATTGTGCATGCACATTGATAGGATCACACCTGAGAAGACGAGTTATATAAGCACGGGCGGAGCTCGCAGAGTGGAAGGGTAGGGCAGAGCCCGCTCTAATATTTTGGCCCATTAGCTAGTAGTACTTAGGAACATATGATTAAAACCTAATTAGGTCTAACTCATGAGCGCAACGATCCCTGAACGAGTAGTCGACGTTGTGCTTCTCTTTGACACCTCACACCTCTTCCTCCCAAATTGCCTGATTACTGGCCTCCAGTTCAAATCGGTTGACCATATTCCAAGCTAGGAAAGATCACAACATGGTGTCATGAAAAAGAGAGTGATACAGTGGGGTTGGGGTGTAGCGCAGCCAGCGAGACATCATTAGATGGGCACAAAGCCAAGAACACATGACCATGTAGTCGTGTACGCAGTCTAACGATGGTCACTAAATCATTTGCTCACTATGTCTTCTCTTTGGAAAATTTTGATTTGTAGCCAATGTAAAATTTAAAAGGTTGTGTTGCAAAGGTAAAAGAAAATGATTTTTTTTCTTAGTGTGGGTCTACCTCCATTGCGACGATTAAGGCACATTCGCTGATCCAAACCCTTTAACCAATAATGACCATTTTAATATGTGATACAAACTGACTATGGTAACAAGATACCTTTGCAAAGGTAATGAGCGACATGAAATTTCACTGTCATATAACCTGGTATTCATTGAGCAATTATTGGTCAAACTTGTCCTATGGAAACAAAATACTTCATATACATATACTTTGAACAGAGGAGTGATGCCTTTAATTTGCTGACGTGTCTATGTAATATGCAGTCCATCTCAGCTTCTCTCTCTCCCTCTCTCTCTCTTGTTTTGTAAACCGTATCTCGTTTTCCCCGTCATTTCTGGAGCAGGTGGTGCTCGAGTCCTAGCCCAATTTTGTTTCTTGAGCGTGTGGGCTTTTCTCCCTGCAGTTTCAGTTTGAGCGTCAATCTTGTAGTCATGACGACCCACACTCGTCAGAGCGCCATCACAACGAATTCTTCCCATCGCCATTGCCTTCAACCGCTGTATCGCTGAATTGCCGCAGAATCAAAGCTCCCACTCGTCGCTGCCATTCTGCTCCCCCGTCCCACCCGCAACAAAAACGAAATCTCTTGGATTCAGAACAAGAACACAGTGCTGACGCTGCTGGTCGGTGTCGCCTTGCAGTTCACGACGTAGCCAAGATAAGGACGAGAGATGTAGTACGTAGTAGTAGTAGTGACCAAGAGGCAAGAACACTCCACAAGTCGACTTGAAACCGATCCACGCAACGTGTGTCGCCGATGGTCGCCACAGCTGTCCGGGTCTGATGGCCGGCGTCGTCGTGCTCATGGCCGTTGCCGTTTCGGGCCTGTCACCGTCCGTCAGGCGTGTCCTGGGTGGACATTGTGGCGTGGCCTTCACTTCCTGCCGCCTCTGCGTGCACATGGCGTGCCCTGCCCCTGCAGCAGCGAATTTACTAGCGAAAATGCATTGATGCATGCATGCAATGCGACGCATGACTTGAGGTCTTCATCAACTCACAGTTCATATATAGCTCCCCAGCTAGGAGCTGTCCTATTGTTCATGGACTTGGACCGCAACCGCAATTCATTTTTTGGAAGAGTTTTTGCAGACCTCTATAGGTGCCATGTGACGGTCTGTATTCGAGTCCTTCAAGGGTGTTGGTACTGGTTGACTAGCTAACTGTAATACTCCCTCCATCCCAAGGCTTAAGGCCTATATTTTTTTTGAAAAGTCAAACCAACTGAACTTTGACCAAACTTTTAGAAAAAATTATCAATAAACATGATATTTTGTAGACATCATATAAAAATATATTTCATTATCTATCTAATGATATTGATTATGTATTTTGCATATTAATAATTTTTAATAAAAACTTGGTCAAACTTAACATAGTTTGACTTTTCAGAAAAAATATAGGCCTTAAGCCTTGGGATGGAGGTAGTAGGAAATGGGAGATATGAGCTGTGGTCGTGTTCACACGGCATGTGTCATATATATATATAAGTACATGGGCATATCAATATATGTATACATCGTCACGACGAAATTATTAACACAACTTGTAACATATAAAAATCCGGAAATCTCCATGTCCAATTCCGTTTCTTGGTATGTTCCTTTCACATCTGTTCAAATCTGGAAATTCCCAAATGTGCAGAAAATATAGGCAGGCAAAGGCAAGGCACATGCTAATAATGCAACCTAGTACCTGTAAGGACAGCGCTACGCGTCCCCCGGGGGATATTTGCCCCCGATCCCCCCGGGTCCGGAGCCGTCCGATCAAAACTTCTAAACCGTCCGATCAAACCTCAAGTGAAGCCATTGCCCGCTTTTGCTACGTCGCAGCAAAAACCGTTTCAGAGTAGCAAAACAGAGGCTGACCAGCTGGGAGTCGCGCGTGCGGGCGCCCGCGAGGACGACGGAGGAGTCTGCGCCGTCGATCTCCTTCACCGGCCGCCGGAGATGAGCCATATTCGAGGGACCATACTCTACCCCCTCCTGGTCAGCCTCACCACCTTATCCCGCCGCCAATCGTAGCTTCTAGTGGGGGATCAAATCCTCTCACCCGGCGGTGCTCCGATTCGGCCAACGGCGATGTCTCCAATCGAGTGCAGCAACCTAATCTAGCCAAGCACACAAATCCTTCAGTTTTTTCAATCAAAATCCTGAGAAAGAACCTCCAGCACCATCGGTAAGCTCTAGATTAGGTTTTCACCATTGTTGTCCATGTTTGTGCTACATGGTAGCAGGAAATACTTACATATGTAGCAAAATAGGGTGTTACTAGGCAGATGGCAGGAAAACAACATGCTTTGCTGCATTGATTAGGGTGCTACATTGTACTCCCTCTGTTAGGGATTATAAGGCCTATGGACCATTTTGATAGGATTAAGAAAATTAATAATTCACCTTCTTGATTACTACATGCACCAATAGTTACACATGCATGAGAGAAGATAGAGAAAAATAAGAACATGCATTGGAGGAGAGAGACTAATAAATGGGAGAGGACTTATAATTCCTAACATTTTTAAAAAGCTCTTGGGCCTTATAATCCCTAACGGAGGGAGTAGCAACATGCTAGGCAGATGGCAGGAAAACCTCAAAATAGATTAGGGTGCTACATTGTAGCAAAAGAAAAATTACAACATGCTTTGCTGGACAATGTGCTACAGTGCAGAAAAAGTTTGGGCACATGTGGTGCTACATTGTAGCAAATTAGGGTGATATAGCACATTAATGTAGCAAATTAGGGTAATACTACATGCAGTACATTTATGTAGCACATTATGGTTCGACCTAAACTTTTTTCTTTTAAATTGCAGGGGTTTGTTGCTGACAGTATACTGGGAGGATTCGATCTCAACCAGCCTGCTGATGAATACGGTCCTGAAGGATATGCTGCTCCACCACAATCTTCTTACGAGATTGCTCCACCACAATCTTCTTACGAGATTGCTCCACCACAATCTGCTGCAGGAACCTTTGGACAAAAATTTGCTACAAGAGCAGAAAGTGCAGCTAGTAGCAATGCTTCATTTGTTGATGAAGAAGGTGGTGAAGAGATTTGCTCGCAGCCTCTTGTACCATATGTTGGAATGACATTTGATGACCTTGAAGTTGCGAAGCAAGTATACAATGACTATGCTTTCAAACTCGGGTTTGGTACACGGATTGGTAACACCAAGTATAGCACAGCAAGAGGTGCCCCAAAAGATGCAATTCTTAGTAGGGTTTTTGAGTGTGTCCATGCCGGAAAACCAGTAGACGAAGCAAAAAATGCTACTAAGGATAGTTCTGGAGAAGGAGGTCCAATAGACATGAGCAATTTCAGTGCACAGAAATCACGTAGCAAACAAGCTGGACTCAAAATGGACGTAGCAGATTTGAGGCAGAAGAATAGGGTGCTGCGGCATGATTGTAAAGCTAGAATGCTCGTTGGAAGGAGAAATGGAATATGGACTGTAACGGTATTTCAAGGAGAGCACACACCAGTTGCTGAAGCAAATTGGGAGAAGACGGTACTACCGGTCTCATAGGAAGGTTACTGAGGAGGACTTTCAGTTCATCCAAACTTTACACAACCAAAACATTAGCACAGCTCAGATAATGGGATGCCTCGGAAGTGTGCACGGAGGCGACCCGAGGTGCCTTGGTTACGTGAGGAAGTTTCGCTGCGAGACATGTCAATGACTATTGAGTACTTTGAAAGGAGACAAGTAGAAAGCCCTACATTCTTCTTTGATAAGCAAGTGGATGAAAACAATGCAGTGAGAGCTCTCTTTTGGGTGGATGGCAGGACAAGGGCCTTGTACCCCAAGTACAAGGACTCGGTGTTTTTCGACACTACATTTTGTACCAACAAGTACAACATGCCTTTTGCTTCACTTGTGGGCATCAACAACCACACACAGACAATTGTGTTGGGTTGTGCTTTGCTACCTGATGAAACAACAGAAATATTCAGCTGGGTATTCACCAAACTTAAGGAAGCAATGAACGGTTTGGCGCCAGACCATATCATGACAGACCAAGACCAAGCAATGGCTGCAGCAATTTCAAACATATATCCTGATTCGGTCCACAGATGCTGCATCTTCCATGTGCTACGATTAGCAAGAACAAAGCTTGGACCTCACTTGAGAGAAGGTAGCCCTTTTGCTGCAGCATTCTACTCATGCATCTATAGCACGGACACCGTAGCAGAATTTGAGATATGCTGGCAGCATATGTTGGAAACTTTTGCTATGCTGAGAACACTCATTTGCAGAACATGTGGAAGAGCAGAAAAATGTGGGCACCTGTGTACTTCAGACAAAGTTTCTTTCCCTTCACAAGCACAACAGGAAGATCTGAAGGCCTCAACTCGTACTTTAAAACTTTAATTCGCCCAAGTGGCTCAGTTTGGAACTTCGTGCAGCAATACGAGTTGTGCCAAAACCTGATGCTAGACAGAGAAGACAATGCAGCATTCACAATGGATACAACAACACCACTATGGGGAAGGTGAGATTTTCTCTTTACATACAGATTTTCCCAAGTAGCATTATTTTATATCTGTGGTAGCAGATTTTTTAAACTGTTGTAGCATAATGTAACACCTCATGTAGCACCAACCTGACAGTCAGCAAAAACAAACCTTATTTTGCAGCTACAACATTGAAAAGAAGGGGCTGAAGTTCTACACAAGGGAGATCTTCACAAGATTCCAAAAGATGATTGAGAAATCTACTAGGTTTTATCCAATGCAGGTTGAGGGTGAAGGCATGTGCTTTGATCTCATTCCAAACCCTGGTTATGGTGTCAAAACCTACCAGGTGCAAGTCAAGTTAGATGATGAGTGCTACAAGTGCGGATGCAACACATTTGAGATGTGTGGCCTTATATGCCCGCACATAGTGAGGGTGATGGTGCACTTGAATGTCCAGCAAATTCCAGAGAGATACATGCTACGAAGATGGTCTGCTGCAGCAACAATGCCTGCACCTGATCCCGGGACAAATACCATCAGATTTGGGATCCCAGGAACCAATACTCTCAAGTACAATGCATTGTGCAGAAAGATAAATGAACTCGCTTCGGATGCTTGCTTCACTGATAAAACATATGTTGCTGTTTCCAAGATGATTGATGATGTGAAGCGTCTTGTAGCAAATATGAGGAACACACAACATGCTACACAGGAGCAAGAAGTAGAGCAGCAAGGAGGTGGGCCAGAAATTTTGCTACAAGAGCAAAGTATTCCTCCACAGCATGGTGTAAACAATCAACGACAAGAAGAAGAACTTAATGATGCTCCGAGTAGCACGCTCAAGAACCCTGCAAGGGTAAAGACAAAAGGAAGACCAACCGAGAAGTCGAAGCGTAACAAACCATTGGTTGAGCTTCGTGATGAAGCAAATGCCAAGAGAAGGAAAAAAGCTCAAGAGACAAAGAAGAAGCAAACTGATGCAACGCCGAAGAAGAAGAAGCCAAGAAAGCAAAAATGCCCATACTGCAATGAAGAAGGTCACACCGTCAAACAATGTGTCTCCATGGAAGCACTGATTGCGGGGAATGCTGCGAAAATAGAGTTGAAACTATAGAGTTGAAACTACATGTACTACCAGAGAGTAGCATTTTTGTCATTACTATGTAGCATACATACAGTATAGATGTAGCATCATCTTGATGCAA
Organism: Avena sativa; assembly: GCA_916181665.1. Classification (NCBI taxonomy): domain Eukaryota; kingdom Viridiplantae; phylum Streptophyta; class Magnoliopsida; order Poales; family Poaceae; genus Avena; species Avena sativa. Next base: position 477,684,428 of record OV702299.1, on the reverse strand, counting down.
GATATGAATTTTGTGATATGACAGAATATTGTTGGTAGCAAAAATAGTTCCACTTTGGAGCATAGAGCCTGCATTTTGTATATAAAATTGCTACCATAGACAAAACTTGTTCTTATGAATGAATGTCATAGGTATATTTGCTACATTAAACCTAGTAGCAAATCTTGTACACATGGGTAGCACACCATTTCTATGCATGTAGCAATATGGATACACAGATGTAGCAAATTAACACCTGGGGTGGCCAAAAAAATTAACAGCATGTCTAGGTAAATACTCATTTTTAGCATTTATGCAGCATGTATGTAGCATGTACATAACTTATCAAAGCAATCACACTATTTGAAGCTTCAGAAGACAATAATCAACATTCCAAACTTCAAAAGCTTCCATATATAAAACCATTCCAAACATGTAGCACTTATCCATCCAACATAACCTATCCACAAAAGATAATCCACAGATGCTGCAACAACGAACACACCCACGATTACATCAGTTTGAACCATTACAAAGTGCAAAATAAGATCACAAGGACGACATCAGTTTCAACGATTACATTAGTTTCAACCTAACTACGCTTCTTCTGTAACTCTTCTTCCATCAGCTGTAGCAATGATCCTTTGTTTTGCCTTGCCTCAATCAGATCAGATGCAAGAAGTTTCCTTAGAAGTGGTATAGCATTGTTGTCGAACTCCGCCATGACCTTGCCGGTGAAGCTTTCCGTGAAGAGCATGCTGAAGAATCCACAATCAAATCTGTCAAAAAACAAACAGATAGATTAGTAAAAACAAGCAGAAACTGATGTAGCAAGTGTAGGAAGCTAAAGTAGCAAGAGTTGTAAACTTAGGTAGCAATTAAAAAACAATAATGTAGCAAAAGTTGAAACTAGTGATCAGGACAAGGATTGAAAAAAGGTGAGCAAAATCTTACATGGTAGTTTGCTGTGGGTGATCAGGATTGGTCAGCAGGTAAGTGTCGAAGTTGATATTGTCTGCTAGTTTTGATTGCTTCACAAGAATTGCAAAGTTTGTGAACTAGAAAACAAAACAAACACACTGCATGGTTAATGATATGCATCAAATAAAAGGCCCAACTATAAATGTAGCAAACACAATGAACAAGTATAGCTGGATTACTAACCAGATTGCGTGCACAATCATCCATCACACTAGCATTTTTGGACCCTTTCATTGAATCAAAAATATGCATCTGCTTTGCTACTAGGTTGATACAGGGAACTGCCCAATGGTTGAACTTCACAATAGGAAAGTATAGCTACATTCAAACATGAATTAATATTTAGCATCTTGTATAGAAAGCAAACATGAACAAGATAGGAAGCAAGGATGTTATCTCACAAGGTCACACTTGAAAATCTTGAACTTTGCATTCTGCTCTTTCAACTCATCCATACATGCTTTAGCATTGAATGCTTTTGGATCAACAATAAGCTTCTCCTGTTTTGTGTTGAGGATAAAAAGTAGTATGAGGCAGCAACAAAAGCAAGTAAAATTTGCTACTATCTGTATTGGTTCAGCAAGCACACAAAAGGTAGCAATATTCTAGCAGAGTACCTGTCATATGCATATTGAGCAAGTAAAAGATCAAGAAAAGTGCTACTTACCACAAAGTGCTGCGTGAAAGCGTACTTCCTCTTCTGCCGTGCACTTTTCTTGCAAACAATGTCCGACTCATGGTTAAATTTCTCAATCCAAACATTCATCAACTCACTATCTAGATTTTGGCGCGGCCGAAGCGATGTTTGGAAAGTTCTGTAGAAAGTATAATACCGCCCAATCTCCACAAAAACTGGCCTACACAAAGGAATGCACATGTAGCAGATAGTTATACATAAAGTAGCAAACAGTTCAATGCAAAGTAGCAAAAACAATAAACTAAAGTAGCAAACAGTTCAATCTAAAGTAGCAAAACCTGTAAACTAAAGTAGCAAACCGTTCAATGTAAAGTAGCAAAAACAATAAACTAAAGTAGCAAACAGTTCAATGTACAGTAGCAAAAACTATGAACTAAAGTAGCAAACAGTTCAATGTACAGCAGCAAAATGAATGAACTAAGGTAGCAGGTAGTAAAAACTATGAACTAAAGTAGCAAATGGTTCAATGTAAAGTAGCAAAAAAATGAAATAAGGTAGCAGGTAGTTCAAGCTGTAGAAGATTAAATGGAAAACTATATCCTACAAGTGAAAAAAGTAAGTAGCAAAACACATTGACACATGTAGCAATCAACTAGATGTAAGGTAGCAAAAACATTACTTCAGAGTAGCAAAAAACATAAACTTACGGTGCCCTATCCTTCGGATGGCCCTTGAATTTCCGACCATTCATCACAAATGTGGAGTATTTTTGTTCTACATCTTCAGAGACCTTCATCTTTTTCAACTTTGGAGGTGTGAGCTCCTCCTTGGCAGCCCTCTTAAACCTTGTCTTCTTCTCATGTGTCAACAAACCCGAGCTACCATCTCCTTTAACACTTGACTCAATGTTAACAACAACTGCAAAAACAGAAAACAATTGTGTCTTAAGCAAACAAGCGGAAGCATATCTAAGAAGCAAACAAGCGGAAGCATATCTAAGAAACTACAATAAAATGTTCATACCAGGTGCAATGAGAACAGCAGGTGTCGCAGGCTCAGTAGAGCCGAAAGGTGCAAGATCGACCAAAGTGGAAGGTGATGCTGGAATACTCTCAGAGGCATCAGAGGCAGTGGTCACGGCACCGGTTGGGGCATCACAGGAAGGTGGGAGAGACTGTGAAATGCAAAACTCTGCATACACATCGGTCCCAGGCTCGAAAAGATCAAACGGGGGTTTGTCCGGAGCATTGGCCCAAGCTTCATCAGAAATATCCTTCCTGGGGCTGTGAATTGGAGACCTGTCACGGCTAACAACATCCGGCTGCTCGGTAGCATCAGCTCCCTTGCTCATAGAATCAATGATTATTGCTGCTTGAGGAACATCGGCATGTTTTGTTGCTACAGGACCACCTTGCTCCACAGAAGCATCTGTAGCACCACCTTGCTCCACAACATCATATGCATCATCATCAGTATCCTTAGCAGCAGCTGCAACAACACCATGGTCCTCGGGATCCGATGTAGCATAAAACTTCTCATCATCCTCAGTTTCTGAACCATCATCATCCTGCAGCTGATCATCATCATCTGCTGTACTTTTGGTTGGAAAAACAACACTTGGTCCAGCTTCTTCTTCTTTACTTGATGATTCAACATCAACCAAAAGGGCAGCCATGCGTTGAGCCTACATGCGCTTCAATCCAGCAGAAAGGTTCTTCATTGTCACATCAACATCTGCTTTAAAAATAGCCTTATGATTCTCATACAATGTTTTGAAACGAGCGGGAACCTGCTAGCAAACATTAGAAGCAAGTTAGTAAACTAGAAACAAGATAAATGATGAAATTCTAAGCATAGCGGCTCGGATTCGTCACCCGTCGCCGCTATCACGGCGTACGGGTGACGAATCCTCGAAAAATATGGTGTAATAAAATTCTATTAAGCTTCTTTTGCATACGGGTAGATAATTTGGGGTAACTTATCCACCACCCCCACCCTAAGTCGTCAACATACATAAAGCGTAAACTCTAGTCCAGCGACTCGGTTTCGTCGCCCGTCGACGCTACCGCGTCGTACGGGCGACGAAACCTCGAAGGGTGTTAGGGTACCGAGGCATCGTCGCCCGTCGCTGCTATCGCGTCGACAGCGACTCCGCCTCGGTACCCTAACACCGAGGCAAACGCATAAGGAGTAGCAAATTCATAAAGCTAATGTAGCAAAACCTATACACTAAAGTAGCAAAACCTGTAAACTAAAGTAGCAAAACCTGTAAACTGAAGTAGCAAAACCTGTAAACTAAAGTAGCAAAACCTATACACTAAAGTAGCAAGACCTATGCACTAAAGTAGCAAAACCTATAATACATGTTCACTGATTGCAAAAAGAGGTAGCAGAGCAATGTAGCTAAGTAGCAAAATCAAATGCACTGAAGTAGCAAACAAAAAACAGTACAGTAGCAATTTCATACCTGCAAATCCTGGCTGCTAGGGAAATTTAGCCATTCATTCAATAAAGCAGAAGGATTAACATCAACATCTTCCACTGGAGCAGGTTTGTTGAAATCATCATAACCAGGAGCAGTACCATAAGGTGTTGCAGACAATGGGAGGAACTACACACAATAAAAAGTAATGTTAACATTAAGAGGATTAACGAAAGAATTGAATGTTTGTGGTGCTGGAAAGAACATTACATCTCGCCTGCCGAAAACAGTTTTGTTCGATAAAATCTTCCTATCCGAGTCATTTTGTACAACAAAAGTGAAGTCACTGGTCTTGACAGAGCATACTCTAGGCAATGACTTGTCAAACGTGTGATCGCAGGGTGGGAAATCCAAATGATCCATATAAGCAATCTACAAAAAGAGGCCAAATAAAGTTAGTAGTAGCAAAACAAGCGCTGCAAACCGCTACAAACAAATATAAAAGATGGGAGATAACTTACACCAAGAAGAATGAATGGGCCAGTTATCCAAAACTCAAATTTGCTACAGTCCTTTGGAAGAACATGTGCTTGCTTCTTCTTCTTCTTCTGAATATTGCTCACAATTTGCATCAACAAACCCAACAAATTCTCATCCCAAGCATACTCATCTGTTTTGGTTGGGTCAGCCATGAGACCAACATATTCCAAGTTAACATGGTTCGAGCTTTTTGGAGCAACAACAGTGGCCAGGGAAACAAGATCCCAAGTGCGAATGATGGTTTCCTCATCTGTATCAGCAGAATTCTTCAAGATATTGATAGCAGTTGCTAACTCTGCCCTCTTCTTCCCACCATGGTAGAGGGCTCGAATATCATCAAGCTCTGCACCTCCAGTAATAGAAAGATCAATAGGCTTGCTCCCGCAGCGGATTCCAAACACTTTCCTCACCATATCCGTGGTAAACACCATCTGGTTCTTCCGAAGCTTGTACTCACGGAGACGAGCAGAAGTATGTACAGCAACAAAATCCGTAAGCTCATTAGGAATCCTAAACTGTGCAACATTCAACAATGCTCGAAATGCACTCTTTGACTGAATAATCCGCTTCTTGGCTGGAGAAAGGTTGTCTGCAAGGATACTCAAACACTTGGCACCGAAACGGTCCTTCGACATCCAAATATCCTCCTTGACATTACTCGCTCCCTCGCCAACTTTCTTGCGGCTCACAACAACCTTTTTGCCTTGTTTGCTCTTATCAACAGCAGCAACCTGCAGCAAAAGGAAAATAGAAACATGTATGGTTATAGCAAAACTACTAAACATTGGCCTACTAATCATACTACTGGGATTACAAAAAATGCACAAGTAGTAAGTAGCAAAACTACTGGAATTACCAATCATACTACTGGGATCAAAATCATAATGCACAACTAGCAAAACTACTGGAATAGCAAATCCTAGTACTAATCATAGTCCTAGCACTAATCCTAGTACTAATCATGCTACTGCAGTAGCAAATCCCAGTAGCAAGTAGCAAATCCCACTACACTATATCATACTAGAGTAGCAACTACTGGGATATACACTGTATCATACTCGAGTAGCAAATCCTAGTACACTATATCATACTAGAGTAGCAAAAAAATGAACTAAAGTAGCAAACATATACACTAGAGTAGCCACTACTGGGATCAATGCACAAGTAGCAAAACTACTAGACTAGCAAATCCTAGTACTAATCATACTCCTAGTACTAATCAACAAGTGTACTAATCAACACAGTAGCTTGCTAGGAAGGACTAGCAAATCTTCCTCCTGTCTAGGATTAGCAACACAGTAGCAATGTGGAGTATTTTTTGTGGAGTATGAACACAACACAGTAGCTTCTAAGGATAGTTGCTACTAAGGAGCAATGTGGAGTATGAACACAACACAGTAGCTTGGCACAACACAGTTTTGGATAAATATGAGTATAACTATCTGAATGCATTTGTGCCAAGCTACTGTGTTTGCATTTGGATAAATATGAGTATAACTATCTGAATACATTTGTTGAAGCACAGTAGCTTGGCACAAATTTGCACAGCAACTTGAATACAACCAAAAATGTGGAGTATGATTACAACACAGTAGCTTGGCACAACACAGTATAACTATCTGAATGTGTAGCAAAACACAGAGTACTAATCCCCATAGAGTAGCAAATATGAGTATAACACAGAGTACTAATCATGCTACTGAGTAGCAAAACACAGAGTAGCAAGTAGCAAAAATCCCCATAGTAAAATAGCAAAAAATGTAAGCGAGGAGAGAACGGCGGCTGCCGCCGGGTCATCACCTCAACGTTCGCGCCGCCGGAGGTGCTCCCTCCTGCCGCATCGCTCGTCGGCGGCGGCGGTCCCATCACCTCCTGCCACCTAGGGTTCCTGCGCAAAATCATAGAGAGGAGGTTAGAGAGGGGAGGTTAGAGAGAGGAGGACGGCGGCACAAACCGAGGATGGGCGGCGGCGCTCGGCAGCGGTCGGCGGCGGGCGAGGATGAACCGGACGGCGGTGTTCGGGAGTTTCTCTGCGGGAAACAGAGGAGAGAGATTAGAGAGGAGAGAGGAGAGAGGGAGCAGAGCCAGACGAGCACGAACCGGGGTCGACAACGGTCGGCGCTCGGCAGCGGTCGCGCGGCAGTCGACGATGAAGGCTTTGGCGGCGGCGCGGCGCGGTCGCCTCCTCGGTCGCCTCTCCGTCGCCTCCGCGGTTCGAATCGTGCGAGGAAGGAAGGAAGGCCCGACCCGTATATCCCGGAGCGGTGTAGCAACTGCAAAAAAAGGGCCACGTGGCGCAAAAATAACGGCCGGATCAGAACAGATCGAACGGTTCCGGACCCGGGGGACGCGACGACGGGATCCCCGGAGGAATCATATCATTTTCCTACCTGTAATCTGTGCTGATGTACGATCACCCGTGTTTTCATCAATTCTAGTTAACGGTTTCTGACACAATGATTCCGGCGAGAATGTATGATAATTGCCTCTTGCCAGAATTAGTGGCTTGTAGGTGCAAGTAAAGTGGTGGAAAGATCAAGATGGTGTGCTAAATCTTCTCACGCAAAAGCATCATAGTGAGCTCAGCAACAGTAGCCGCATGCAGTTGTCATCTGTACTGTCCAAGATTTCTGCACATGTCTACGTGCTCCACAGATTTCTTTTGCGGTGGTAATACAGCTTCCAGGGGTCAATTTTACGCAAGGATTGCCCTATTCCATCTCTGGGTCCTTGATTTGTCCATCACATCGGGCGAGGAAAACTCACATCATCGCTTTCACTGTATTTGCACGAGAAACGAACGTATCTAATGCTGCTCTGCCACCGTGCTCCAAAGTAACCGAGCATAACTAAGAAACTACAGAAAAAGAAGGAATAAGTCCAGCCCACTGGCACATATTTCATCAAAGGCGCATGAAAAATGTTAACGGTTCAAACTGAAATATTTTGGCAGTTTCTGTCGTGGGTGTACTTACTGAAAATGCAGTCATATGTCCAGTTTAAATTTGGTACTGCTTAGAGCATCTTCACTCGTCCACCAATACGACATCCGACGCAGCTCGATTTTGGGCCGTTTGGGGGCGTCGGATAAGTTCACTATTTTTTTGGGGAGGGGGAGGGGGGGCACCTAGCCGTACAAAAAAAATAAACATTTAGAAATTCACACAAATATGAAACTACACTAGAATTCATAGCAGTTCAAACATGTTTGTACAAAATTTACAAAAAACAACCCAAAATCTAGTAGCGGCCCGGCTACGCCTGCCCAGTCGAAGGCGACGGTACACTGCTGCCGCGTAGTTGTCGTTGTCGTTGGGCTTCTGCTTCAGCGGCAGCATGGTGCTGCAGCCCTAGCCTTGATTGCCACCGCCGCCGCCCTAGCCCGAGCAATCAACCAAGTTGTCGCCCTCCAGATTGATTAGCAGCCCGAGGCGGCGCGCGCTCGGCCTGGTCATGCGGGTACTCCGCCATGCGTCCATCGCTGGCGGCACGGCCTCGAAGGAGACGCGCTCGGCGATGCGTTGGCCCAGAAAAATCCTCGGTGTCCTCCTTGATCTTCAACTCGAGGGCCGCCGCATTGTACTCCGGTGGCGGCGTCCCCTCCTTCTTCACCTGGCGCTGGGGCTGGGGCCTTGAGAGGCACAGGCGGCCACGAGGAGGGGATGGCGCACGTCGGCCTCTAATGGAGACATCGCCGGAGCGTCTGCGCGGCTGCTCTGATAGTAGGGTCTCCTCGTACTCGTCCTTCACCGGGGCGAGGAGAGAGGAGAAGTGCGGCAATAGCGTGGACTACGGTGAGTACCGGGCTGACGGCGAGGAAGACCTCGACAACGAAGACGTCGAGGAAGAGCGGGCGGCGTGGCACGGCGCCCACCGCTGGTCTAGGTAGCACGGCCTCTACCGCGGAAGCATTGTCAGCAGCGGGTTGTTGTCGGTGGCGATGTAGTCTAGGACCCAGGCGAGCGTCTTTCCTGGGGCGCTCCACCACCGAATACATCCTTCGATGTTGTTGTCCGCCGGTAGGAGGCCATTAGCGTCATCTGAGGGTGCCATTGTGGGAGCACGACGCCTGTTTAAGCATAGTGGGGTGCTCCGGTTCCTCGAGTGGGCACCTGCATCCACAGCTTCCCGGTCATCATGTGGTGTTCACTCTCGCTTACCATGGTCGAATCTGACAAAACTGACGAAAATCATCCAAAAAAGCTCCAACTTAGACCACGATTCGAAGAACATATAGTTCACAAATCTCGGAGCCGATGGTAGGGAAGGACCCCCACCATCGACGTGCATCTCTTTTGTGTAGAGCTTCTTGTGAAACGAATCATAGCTATATTGATTACAAGAGGTTAAGAAAGAGTATGTCCGAGAGAGAAGAAAGAGAACAAGTTCACCTTCAACGTTACATACAGTTGATAAAGGAACAGGCAAATTTGTCCACCTCCGCTAAAAAAAACTTGCAACGCCGGAGTTGTGCGAAACGGCGAGGTAAATCAACTATAGAAAGGAAACTATGTGGATCCAGCCACACGTTGATTTTTTGCGCTCTCTCTAGCCTGGCTCCATAGAAATTGCCGGTTCAGTAGTTCTTAGCGGTCTGGCTAGAGACTGCTTTGAGCAGAGCATGGGTCACAGTGTGGAGGGGGCCAAGCATCCAATCATGCCGTTTTTTGTTAAATGTATTTTTTTTTCATGTATTTTATTTTTGCCGAAAGCTATTTCTTCGATACTCAGCATATCCAGTACTTTGGTGTGTGCCTCTTAGTTTGTTGAGTAATTTTTTACCACTCGACACATCCTGAATTTGTCATGTGACCGTGTTTTTTGCACTGGGAAAAACCCTATATACATGGAAAATATCGATTTCTAGTAGTGATTATCTCCATCCACCTCTCTCATATCATGAGATCAATTGTAGTTTCACCGTTGGCAAGGACAGACTACATGCTTTTACTTTCATACTATAAAAACTTTGGCATGTTATTGCCTTGCCATCCATTGGCTAAAACTATAGGCACTAGAACACTCTACCCTGTTTTGTAGATATTCAAAGATACTTTGAACAAGAAGATACAAATGCATTATAACAAAATAAGGGTGTAAACTAATTAATATTTGAAGTAATGTGATACGTTTAGTTTGCTTACAATTCTAATTAAAGCTATTTATAAGAAAATATTGTGTTAACCTAAATGCAATTTACTTATATTAAATCATATACAAAATGGTAACATTATAAATGTATCATAAATATATATTATTGTACATGATTTTGTGGGCTTGTAGTTACATTGTTACTTCCCCTCATTTTTATGTAAAATAAACATAATTCTAGTATATATTGAACGATATACCAAAAAAAAGATCATGCATTTAGTGAAACATGAGTTATTAGAAAGCAAAAAAGTTAAGTGTAAATAGGTGCATTGTAATATAAAAAAACTTTCAAATTTTGGAGTGTTAATTTAATAGATTTTGTATTTGATTTTTCTATCTTTGTTTAAAAATTTTGAAAGAATAAACTTTTCAAGGTTTATGAAAAAATATAAAAATATTTTCTTCAAAATAAAATGAATTTTAAATTGACCGAGTAACAAAAATATGTATTCCAATATTAAGAAATTTGTTTTGTTTTGTGAAAAAGAAAAGCATTTTGGGGGCAGATATCCAAATCATCCAAAGGATATGGAAGATTGCAATGAGATATCTCGCTGATGGTTTAGAGGTGGATGTTTCAAACAAGAAGGGAAGTTGTGGATGAAAACCGATAAATATAGATCTATCTCTTGTTCCCACTGTGCCACTAAACAAGAGATCAACTATCAAGTCCCTTGTATAGCAGTTTGAAGTAAAACCTAATACACTTATAGAAGATTCAAAAGTAAGTACATAATAAGGCTAGGCTAGAGTTTTGCATGTCAATCTTGATGAAACTACTATAGGAGATGCAGCCCCAAAATTCACCAATATGCACAATATTGTGCATATCGATGAAAAATGGTTCAACATAACAAAGAAAAATAAAAATTATTACCTGCTAGCAGAGGAAGATGTTCCTATAAGAGATGTTCATAGAAAGAATTGCATTGGAAAGGTTATGCTCCTAAGTGCCATTGCTAGAACATGGTGTGGTAGTGTGGATAATTTGAATTTTTTAGAAAAATAGGTTGCTGACCATTTGTTAAGGAAATTCCAGCTACACAGAGAAGTGAATATAAACCAAGAGGGACATTGGAGACAAAATCTATCAAAGTCAACAGAGAAGTGATGAGGGAGTTTCTAATTAAGAAGGTACTACCGGCTATCCTAGCTACTTGGAATGTGGAAGATGTTGGAAAAACTATTCTCATTCAACAAGACAATGCAAATCCTCACAATCTTCCTGATGACCAAGCATTCACAGAAGTTGTAGCAAAAAGTGGACGAACCATCAAGCTGATACAACAACTAGAAAACAGTTCAGATTTGAACATGCTTGGTCTTGGGTTTTTCCGCTCCTTAGAGTCTCTAATTGATACCAGAAATCTTTAGACTCCACAAGAGTTTATTAAAGGTGTGGAAGAAGAATTTAAAGAATATTTAGTTTCTATGCTAAAGAAGATTTTCATAAGTCTACGGGATTTCATGATTGAAGTCATGAATCATGCAGGAGGAAATGGGTTCACTTCCCTCATGCAAGGAAAGATAGATTGGAAAGGTTGGGTTATCTACCTATAAGGCTTGGAATTCCAACATTAGTTTATGCAAATGCCAAACAAATCCTATTCCAAGATGTGCAACAAGGTGTGCAAGAAGGTATACAAGAAGATGTGCACTGAATTTTGTTGTTTTTTGTGTGTTTGAACAAGCTATTGTATGTGTTGTTAGTTATGCAAGCAAGCAATGCAAGCTACAATATGTTTGTGTGTTGTTATGTTGTGTGTCAAAATTCAGGGTAAATAATCACTAAATATTGCAAGTTAATGGTTAATTGTTGCAAGTAAATGGTTAATACTCCTATAGCAATATGTACACTTGCTAGATCACCAAGCAAGTTAAGAACAAGCAAGCACTAGAAGCAAGTTTGGTCATACTCCTACTAAAACAATATAGAGTACTCTAACTGATCCTTCGGTGCTCCATCATAAGGAAAAATGGAGTACTCCTAATGAGAAAATGGCAGTATTTGAGTAAAGTTCGGCCTACAATTTTTATTGACAAAGATGCAATATATACAAGGAGATATTAATATTGCATATCCTAATGTAGCATACATTAAGATTATTACATTAGTTGTATAAAAAATCAACTACTGAAAGTAGAGCATTACAAATTAGCACAAATTTAACATGAGTACAAGCACTGCAAGCAAGAGCACATTATCTACACTAGTACATCCACAGAAGGAGGCGGTGTTTGGCTCCCAGGTGCAAATAAACCTATTAAAAATACATAAAATATAAAATTTAAATTGGCAAAAAATTAGAAAAATATTTACATATACATCTGGACATTCTATGTCCGTACATAATTTTTAGAAGGAATGAACATTTTATGTGGCTTGTGTAAAAAAGACAAAAATCATGGTCATCAATAGACACGTTGGAGCATTGAAATTTATCTTTTTTACATGGGACATCTAAAATGTCATTTTCACCCGCAAACTTGCGTACGAATATTTAGTGTCCGGATGTACATGTAAATATATTTTTTCTATATATTTTTTTTGAAATTTTGAAATATATTTTCACACAATAAGTTCATTTGCACCCGTGAGCCAAATTGTATTTCCGATCCACGGTCTCCAAATATTGACAGAAGCTACTACGAGTAATACATGCTATTGTACTAGTGCAAGGAGTAGTATCTAAACAAGCAAGAAACAGTGCGTGCGTGTGTGCGACCTAAGCAAGATCAATTATGCCATGGAAATAGTATGTGTGACGTAAATAAGTAAAACACGATCAGACTGAACTAAATTTATATGCTGAAAAGCCTAGCATACAATGCTAGAGAAAGCTAACCTTCTTAGACCGTGCGAGAGCTTGGTCAGTCTCATCCATTACTTTCTCCATTCTACATTAGCTGCTGCCTTGTCATATTCATCAACCTGAGATGATAACCACCTGCAATAGAAAATAGCTACTCCATGTCAAGATTCTAATTATGTCAATTTGTACCAATTGACAAGGAGTAACAATTATGTCCTAGAGTACTACTCTAAGAGTTACATGAGTAGTATCATGTGAGTATGAAGAACAAAATACTCTAAGAGTTACAGGTTATAGGTTGACTAGTACTGAAGCATGAACTTGTAGGTAAGGCTATTATTGTAGCTAAAGCACATCTACATGACGTACAAAATTTAGAACAATACCATATGGTCAGTGTATTATTGAGTACAAGCAAGGAAGCTACTCCAAGTAAATATGCTCAAACAATTATCTCCACATCATGAAGATTGAAGTAAATTTATTCATCTACTCATGTAGAAAATGGAGTACTATTACAATAGTACACCAAGTAAAATTGTCATACATTATTGTATTTAATAAAATCACTTGTACTCCTGTATAATGGATTATTGCAAGTTTCCTTGTGATTAGTTTTTCTCCTATCCGATACAATATCCAAAATTGGGGCAGAAGGATGTGCAGTTACATCAGCACGTATCTCTACTTGAGTACACGACGCAGGGCAACCGAAGCATCTTGCCAAGAAACAGAACACGCTAACGTGACATAAGCCGAGTATTATAGTGCCCGGAGAATTTATCACTTTATGAGGAGGAACACATCATGACTATATAAGGCTAAACCCGTTCTAGATAACTATACCTAGCGGGCGTCATTGCCGGCGCAGGGAAGAGTACAAGAGAAGGCGACACCGTGATGTATATCGGGGGAGGCTGGCAGGGAGGAAAGGAGCGGCTGGCATGGGGAGGCAGCAGCGGTAGGGCGTGGAGGCATGACAATAGCTTGGTCAGCGAGCTAGGGCGGCGGTGGCAGCAGCTTGGTGGTACTCACCGGAGAAGGAGTAGGATGTCATGGAGGAGCATCTTATCGTCGATGTGGTCGACGTCTTCTCGTGAGGCAGTAGCTCCACTGTGTCTCCCTATCACGGATGTCGCCGTCACGGCTGTTCCCGCTGGCCACCACCACGAATAGAGATTGGCCATGACCTTGCCTCGATAGATCAAAGACTGCCAAAGAAGTGCCACTACAGATCCAGCCGCTGGAGGAGGAAAAAAACGGATTTTAACTCCAACTTGTTGTCACGGATTCGTTGGAGAGCGGCGACGCGAGGGAGGAGGGAGGCCGCGATGCGAGCGAGAGGGCGATGGCAACACGAAAGAGGGAGAGTGTGGTGGTGATGCGGCGAGGGAGACGGCCCGGGGGTGCGAGGGAGCCAAGGGCGACACGATAGGTGAGGGAGAGGCATGAGGGCGGAGCAAACCGTGAGCCAGATGGGGCGAGCGACGAGAGTGAGGGTAAAAACAGAAACTCAAGGCTTTTTTAACGTGACGGAATGTGACCTACATATTCTAAAACGTCTTGTATTCTGAACTTGGATGGAGAAGCTATCTTGACGAGCAATTTGGATTCCAGCTAAAGTTCACATTGTACATAGGTGATGCTCTTACCATGCTTTAAATCACTGACGTGTTTATTTAACATGTAGCCCATCTAATTTTCTCTCCCTCTCTCATTTTTTAAACTGTTTTCCTCCGTCATTTGTGGAGCTGTCGTGCTCGAGGCCTAGCCTAATTTTGTTTTTTGAGCGTGTTTCATTGGACTGGGCGTACCTCCCTGCAGTTTGAGTTTGAGTTTGAGTGCTCGAGGCCCACACTCGTCGGAGCCCATCCCAACGAATTCTCCCCATCCATCAGTTCAGCCTGCATTGCCTGCAGCCGCTGTAGCGCTGAATCGCAGCAGAATCCAGCTCCCACTCGTTGCTGCCGTGAGGTGAAAAATAAGCAGAATCCAGCTCCCATGAAAAATAGGCAGACAGGCAGGCACACATGGCAATAATACCTGTAAAGATGCCAATAATAGGCAGACTAATACCTGTAACCTGTACTGATGTAGTGCGATCACCCGCGTTTTCATCATTTCTAGTTAACGGTTTCTGACACAATGATTCGGGCGATAATGTATGATAATTTCCCGAATTAGTTGCTTCTAGGTTCAAGTAAAGTAGTGGAAAGCTTCAAGATGGTGTGCTAAATCTGCTCACGCAAAGCATCGTCGTCCCTGTGACTGATCTCAGCCACAGTAGCCAAATGCAGTTGTCATCTGTACTGCCCAAGATTTCTGCACATGGGTGTGTGCTCCACAAAATTCTTTTGCGGTGGCAATACTCGTTCCAGGGGTCAATTTTACACAAGGATTACCATATTCCAGGAAAAAACTGACATTGCTTTCATTAATTGTATTTGCACGAGAAACGTATCTGATGCTACTCTGCCACCGTGCTCCAAACATAAGCGAGCATAACTTGGAACCTAAAAAGGAAAAGGAAGAAGTTAAGTCTACTGACTAAAATGTTTTCGCAATTTCTGTCATGAGTACTTGCTCAAAATGCAGTCGTATGTCCAGTTTAAATTTGGTACTGCTTACTGTTTGTTTCTCGGGTGTGTAAAACTCATGTTCATAGTAGGAATTTAACATGACGATTGGGTTGATAACTTGATATACATCGCGCCAATCAGCTCAACAGTTTAGAAGTTCTATCACATTGTTTTGATTTTGCTACTATGACCTTGTTGGGTTTTGCTCATGGATCTATCACATCAAAACTCGACGAACACCACACTTGAAATTCTTATGGCTGAGGGCACATGTTGTTTCTGTTCTTTTTCTTCTATTTTTACTCAACTATAGATGTTACAAGCTTAGATCCCGGCTAGGCAACACATAACCGACTCAAACCAAACTAGCTAGTTCCAATCCTATTCAGACTAGAACATTATCGATAATCTAGGGTTGAACCGTGCCCTCTACCTGGGCCGGGTTGCATGTTTATATATGTGTAGAAAAATCCCACACGTGGTGTTTAAAATAGACGTATTATACTAGGTAGAGTACTACTCTATACTAGCATTATACAATGTATTACATGGTTTAACACTCTCCCTTAATCTAAACCTCTAGAAAGGTTTAGATTACGTTTAAACTCATCTAAATCCTTGACAGCTAATGCTTTGGTGAATTCATCAACCACTTGATCCTTTGTTGAAATAAACTTGACATCAAGTAACTTGTTAGCCACTCTTTCTCTGACAAAGTGATAATCAATCTTTATGTGTTTTGTTCGAGCATGAAATATGGGATTTGCAGATAGGTATGTGGCACCAAGATTGTCACACTAAAGACATGGGCGCTGACGGAGGGAAACTCCCAACTCTCGCACTAGTGCTTCTACCCATATTAGTTCAGCTCTAGCATTAGCTAGTGCCTTATATTCTGCTTCACTGCTAGACCATGATACAGTTGCCTGTTTCCTGGCACTCCATGATATCAGGTTTGGACCAAAGAACACAGCAAGACCACCAGTAGAACGTCTATCATCAATACATTCTGCCCAGTCTGCATCTGAGAAAGCACTAAGAAGTGTAGATGAGGACCTTAGAAAGGTTAGACCAATTTTAATTGTACCTTTGATATACCTGAGTATTCTTTTTACCGCTGTCCAGTGAGTGATAGTGGGAGCATGAAGATACTGACATACTTTGTTGACAGAGGAGGACAAATCAGGCCTTGTTAATGTAAGATACTGTAATGCACCAACAACACTCCTGTAATTTGAACTATCCTCAGAACCAAGCGGTGTCCCATCTACTAATGACAATTTTTCTGTGGTAGAAAGCGGTGTGGGGCAGCTCGTACTATGTATCATTCCCACCTTTTTGAGAAAGTCTGGGGCATATTTCTCTTGAGTCAACACAATTCCATTATGATGTTTCTTCACTTCAATACCAAGAAAGTAATGCAACTCACCAAGATCCTTTAGTGCAAAGTGAACACTCAATTCCTGAAGTAACCTTGATGTTGCTCTGTCAAAGGAGCTAGCAACAATAATATCATCCACATATATCAATACAAACATGGTGATACCTTGCTTGTGTAAGAGAAATAATGATGTGTCGGCCTTGGAAGGTATAAATCCGAGTTCTTGCAACTTTGAGCTAAGCCTTGCATACCATGCACGTGGTGCTTATTTCAGACCATAAAGAGACTTGTCCAACTTGCAAATATGATGCGGAAAGCGAGGATCTTCAAAATCAGGGGATTGTTTCATATACACTTCCTCCTCCAGAACGCCATGGAGAAACGCGTTCTTGACATCTAGCTGCCTGAGGCTCCATCCTTGAGACACAGAAACAGAAAGAACAAGTCTAATAGTAGCAGCTTTAACAACTGGACTAAAAGTGTCCTCGTAATTAATATCATACCTCTGTTTGAACCCCTTTGCAACAAGTCTAGCTTTGTACATTTCAATTGTGCCATCTGCACGCTTCTTGATTCGATACACCCATTTGCAATCAATTAAATTTTTGTTAGAGCTAGATGGTACCAGGTGCTAGGTTTTGTTGTGTATGAGTGCATCATATTCCTCATTCATCACTTGTTTCCACTGACTATCACCCAGTGCTTCAGAAATATTTTTAGGTTCGCCTGTGGAGGAAAACATACCATAGCGCACTGTCCCATCAGTATATTGTTTTGGTTTCCTTATACCTTTTTGCAGTCGCGTTCGAGCGTGTGTGGTCTCCTGCACATGAACATCAACATGCGAGCTTGCCACAGGGGATCCTTCATCACTGCTATCATTAGCAGACTCGGGATCCGAGGACGATTCCCTAACTGAATGATCAGTGGCCGGGGTCGGGGTGGTGACTGCATGTGGGCGGGACCTGCTGGACCCGTCGCTGTCCGACCCACCTTTGTCGGCCACGTCGTGGGACTAGGTGGCCGTGTTGCGCGCGATATGGTGGGAGTCAGGCGCAGTGGCAGAGGGAAAATCTGGCTCCGGATCCAAGGCAGATGCTCTGCCATCGGAAGATTCTGCCGTATCAGAATCAACTTCGTGTTTTGTGTCATTATCTCCGCTTGTTTCGTCCGTGTGATCATTATTTTGCACCGAATTTTCTCCAGAGTCTACAGAAGGGTTAGAAGGATCTGCGGTACTTGCACCAGGAAGCTGTGAGTGATCAACATGAGGAACAATATGCATATGATTATCAACATGTATACTCTCATGGGGTAATAATGGAGAATACATATATTCAGGAAGTAACAAGATGTCCTTTTTAGGATGCAAAGATTGAAAAGGGAACACATTTTCGTCGAACACAACATCCTGAGAGATATAGACTCGACCAGTGGAGACATCTAGACATTTTACACATTTGTGGAGGGGGCTATAACCTAAGAAGACGCACTGTTTAGAGCGGAAAGAAAGTTTTCTTTGATTGTATGGTCGAAGATTTGGCCAACATGCACAACCAAAAATACGAAGAGCGTCATATTTGGTTTGGTGTGAAGAAGTTTTTCCACTGGGGACACAAGTTTAAGGACTTTGGTGGGGAGAAGATTAATAAGGAAGGTGGCAGTGAGGAATGCTTCATCCCAAAACTTGAGAGGCATAGAGGCATTTGCGATAAGGGCAAGACCAACTTCTACAATGTGCCTGTGTTTGCGCTCAGCTGAGCCATTTTGTTGGTGAGCATGTGGACATGAGACATGATGAGTGATGCCTACTTTTTGGAAGAAACCATGGAGTTTTTCATACTCACCACCCAGTCAGTTTGCATGGTTACTATTTTCCGACTAAATTTACGCTCAACAAGTTGATGAAAGTTAAGAAAAACTTGATAAACATCACATCTCTTTTTGAGCAAATAGATCTAGGTAAACTTGTTGTAGTCATCAATAAAGCTTACATAATACTGGTGTTTGCCAACAGAGGCTGGAGTAGGGCCCCATACATCAGAGAATACTTGTTCCAAAGGAACAGTGGATACACTAGTGGAAATTGGGTATGGTAGATGATGACTTTTTGCCTATTGACACGGATCGCACAAATATGGATTTATTTCTGGAGAATGGGGTAAATTGTTTTTCCTAAGCACTTGTTGAACAATAAAAGAGGATGGATGTCCTAGACGGCGATGCCACGTGGATGAAGACGACTTGACAGTGAGGAGAACATGCTTGTGAGGGCTGGCGACAGTGGAAGTTGGCACAAGGGGATACAGACCGCCATGATAGGAGCCCTTAAACAGGATTTGCTTGGTTGCCTGATCCTTAATCAAAAAGAAAAATAGGTGAATTTCAATGAAGGCATTATTGTCTAAGGCAACTTTATGAGCTGACAACAGGTTTTTATGTGCACTAGGAACATGAAGAATATTGCGCAAGAGTAAGGAACCATGAGAAGTATGCAATGTTGATTGACCAATATGCTGTATTGCCATACCTGCGCCACTGGCATTATGAACTTGACCGCGACCCTGATAATCATCTTGGACTTGGACTTTGTTCAGTTGACCAGCGACATGGTTGGTTGCTCCAGAATCCATATAACAGTTTGTGTCAACTCCGTATGCTCCCTTCCCATTGCGTGTATAGTCCTCCTCATCATCATCTCGATCAGAATAGCGCCACCAACACTCACTCGCTGGGTGCCCATATTTCTTGCAGATCTGGCAGGTGGTGTCAACAAAACGGGTTGGAGTGCGTCCACGACTGCGGCCACCCTTAGGTGCTCCACGTCCACCTCCATCACGCTGCTCCATGTCCCTGTCATCACGGCGATAGCCACGATCATCACGCCTGTAATGTTGTTGCCTGTCATCACAGTGATTGTAGCCACCACCACCACCATTGTATTGATCCTCTCGCCTGTCGCGGTAGTAGCTACCACCACCACTGCCGTCTTGATCAGCGCGACGCAGAGAGTACCTGTCATCCCTTCTGTCACGGTACTGGTCTCCTGGGGCATCACGGTCATCACGACGCGGCGGCCCATTCACCTCGTGCAGCAAAATTTGCAGAGTTCTGAAAAACAGTGATATTTTGAGGAAGTGTGGCTTGACGATCATCAAAAGCCTACAGCTGTGAACACATATCTGCATAGGTGGTGGCAGGATTGGCATTGATTGAAGTCACAAATGGTGTGTAGCGATCATCAACTAGGCCACCGAGAATATATCCCTTGAGTTCATCTTGATCAACTATTTTCCCTACAGCAGCTAGTTCTGAAACAAAGCCTTTTATGGTGGAGATATACTGTCTTGCAGTCATGTCTTCCTTCTTGGTGTTTATTAACGCACCCCAAAGAAAATTCACTTGAGCACGAGACTGAGACGTGAATAGATCTTGAATAGTGGACCATAACTCATGTGCATGTTCAAGCCCAATAACCTGAGACAACAGATCTGCATCTAGGGATTTTACCAGGTAACTCATCAGAGTCTGATCGCGAGCGTTCCAGATCGCATATTTCTGATTGGATACCTGAATCTTTTTCTTGTCGGTGTCTTCAATCTCGATAGTTTTGGGCGGAGCAACGTCAGTGCCGTCAAGCAGCCCCATAGACTGAGCACCTCGAAGAGCTGGAAGAACTTGAGTCTTCCAGAGGAGATGGTTGTCGCGGGAAAGCTTGTCGGAGAGCGGAGCTCCAAGGGCCGCGGTCAGAACCGCAGCCACGGCCGATGCTGCCCAGATAAGGATGAGGAAGTCAACGAGATCGGTCTTGATGTTTGATGAAGAAGATCATCGTTCTCCGACAGCAGATGGTGGTCGAGCAGGGCTATTTGGTGTCTAGGTTTTCTAGGGTTTTGGGGATTCTCAATCGAAGAGATTTGTTTTGTTCTTGGATCGTGGTTTGCAACGGCAGTAGGTGGCCGGGGGAGATTTGTTTTGTGTTCTTGGGTCCTGCACCGATGATCACCGGCGCGTGGGTTTTGTGTTTGAAGCGGAAGCCGCCTCACGAGGAAGGAGGAGGAGGCTCTGATACCATATCAATAATCTAGGGTTGAACCGTGCCCTCTACCTGGGCCGGGTTGCATGTTTATATATGTGTAGAAAAACCCTACACGTGGTGTTTACAATAGACGTATTATACTAGGTAGAGTACTACTCTATACTAGCATTATATGATGTATTACATCGTTTAACAAACATGACTAGACTACACGTACATGACCTTCTAGTATAGCTCGAACTCTAAACTGATCAGTACTTGAAATCCAACTCTGACTCATCTTGGTAGACTCACGTGCATGCATGCACTACTAATACCAAGGACACTTACCTAATTAGACTCAACACATACTTAGCATTAACCGAACCGCACTAGGTCAAGATTAATTCCAACAATCTCTTACTAAGCTTGTCTTGTCTCTTTGTACTCTTCCTGATTTTGACTCCTTGCAGCTTCACGTCATTTGTTTCTCGTCTTCATTGTCACGTTCGTACAATCAGTATGATCATGCAGGCAACATGCATTGCACCTCTCTTGCACTGCCATGTTGTGCCATCGCCGTTGCTTGGCCTCTGCCACACTCGGTTCGCACCTAAGTGCCACCGCTATTGCTGGCATCCGCACACTCGGTTCGCACCATACTCCTCTTGTACTTGCTTGCAATAGCATCTCCTTCTAATACTCGCACACCTTCTCGTTTTATGGTACCTTCTCCTAGCACCGTCCGCCTTCGGCATCACACTGAACCTACGCTGACCGTAGCAAGAACGATCCACGAGGACATGGACACAACTCACGGAACACCGTGCCCACCTCTCAACTGTGACGTGCTCCAGCTGCAATGGATTCTTACGGGGACGAGCACTTGGCCACGACGATGACTCACACCGACACGACACTAACCACACGTGAAAACATGCACACACTTGACTCCTTGAGTCACACTCTCCTAGATGACGATCTTGACGAGCCTTCCGGGACCGCTCCTCGGCACCACCGCACCCATCAACGACCATCCACCACCTTGCCGATGACACATTCTTGCCGTCTCCTCCTTGTCGCTCCACCGAACAACGATTGCCCGCCACCTCACCGACGACGGCAAGTTCGCCATCTCCACCTGGTTGTCTGCCTCGAGGCGCTAGTCGGGTCGCTTTCCCGGGGCAAGCGTGGCTTCAAATCTTTAACCTCGCTCTGATACCAATTGTTGGGTTTCACTCATGGATCTATCACATCAAAACTCAACGAACGCCACACTCGAAATTCTTATGGCCAAGGACACATGTCGTGTCCGTTCTTTTTCTTTTATTTCTACTCAACTCCAAATGTTACAAGCTTAGATCCCGGCCAGGCAACACATAACCGACTTAAACCAAACTAGCTAGTTCTAATCCTATTTATACGTACATGACCTCCTAATACAACTCGGACTCTAAACCAATCAATACTTGAAACCCAACTCTGACTCATCTTGGTAGACTCACGATGCATGCATGCAGTACTAATACCAAGAACACTTACTTAATTAGACTCAACACATACTTAGTATTAATGGAACCGCACTAGGTCAAGATTAATTCCAACAGACCTGAGAGCACGGT
Organism: Avena sativa; assembly: GCA_916181665.1. Taxonomy (NCBI): domain Eukaryota; kingdom Viridiplantae; phylum Streptophyta; class Magnoliopsida; order Poales; family Poaceae; genus Avena; species Avena sativa. Next base: position 477,662,302 of record OV702299.1, on the reverse strand, counting down.
AAACCTCTGTGGCAGGTGACTGTTTATTCAGTTACTTGTACACTGTTTTGATTGTGCCGCTATGCGTGGCTTGATAGAAGTAATGACTGCATTAGAAAAGTATAATACCTGCGAGTTAGCGGATTTCCTACCTGGGAAGGAGCCAGTAGGATATATATGGGTGTATACAGTTAAACATAATTCTGAAAGGAAAATAGAGAGATAGAAAGCCCGTCTGGTGGCAAAGAGGGGTAATGTCAGCTTCACATGAAACTGGGAAAAATATGTTCGCCAACACAATCTTTAGAAAGTTGACGTTGTATGCTATGTAGTGGTATGAACTTGTTAGTATTAAATACTCCCTCCGTCTTAAAATAGATGTCTCAAATTATTAAAATTTGGATAAATCTATACACTATTTAGTATATAGATTTATTCAAAATTTGAAAAAGACAAGACATCTATTGTTGGACGGAGGGGGTATGTAACTAGCTATGTATGTATGAGATGAGCTATGAGCTTGTTGGGTTGGGAGGTAATGTATGTATATAATGTATGCCCATGTTCATGTTGATTCAGATTCATGTATGTTGTGATTTTTATCTAATAGATATTACATAATTAAAGGTGGCTGAGTTATAAAATTGTTATAAAGCATGCATCGATGGATACCATATCAGGAATTAACTTTGTGGCGTCGTCTCACGCAATGTACGACATCTATGGTGTGTTTGCCTACAATGGACCGTGGAGTTCACATGCACCTATCATGCTAGAACTAGCGTGGCAGATCACTATGCACCCAGAGAAAAGGCTCTTTTCCCGAGATAAATGGGCTATTTTGGGAAGCACCTACCAAAACGCGGATTGATAATCGGATCAACCCAATTTTCAAAATACTAGAACATATCGTGTGTATATTTCACCGTTATCTGGTGATCTTTCTAGTGATTTTGCATAATTTCTAGAGTTTTTTTTGGCAATTGTTAGGAAGTTGGTCAAATTTAGACTACATGTGCTGCATAGTTTGCCCTGATTTTTCAAAAGAGTCATATTTAGATACACAAAGTGTCATTTCATCATAGATATGACGAAAACCTATGGTGAAATAGGAAAAACGAGGAAATGAATCCCAATTTGCTGAGTGTATTTTGGATTACAGTCGGCAAAGACCTTCTTTGCCATGTGTCATCTAGATAACACTTGGCAAATGGCATGGCTGGAAACTCCCGCCACCCCCGCTTGCAAACAAAAGTTTGACGGGAAAGAACTTCAACGAGTTTTCGTTAATTGACATTCGGCAAAGCCTAATGGAGTTCGTTGTGTCGTCAACTACGTCCACAGTGCCACATGTCTCCTTGATTTGGTGAGTTTTACTTTTTTGCCGAGTGTATTCCTACTTTGTCGTGTATTTTATTTTTGTCGAGGGTTTTTTCTCCGATACTTGTCATATCAGGTACTTTGGCAAGTGGCTATCTTTTGAGTGTTTTTATCACTTGGCACACCGAAGTTTGTCATGTGCCCGTATTTTTGCAATGGGAAAACCCCTATATACATGGAAACATTATTGATTTCCAGTAGTGATTATCTGCACGCCCCTATCTCATATCATGAGATCAATTATAGTTTCACCGTTGGTAAGGACAATTAAGGATGGCAATGGGTAGGGTATGGGGCGGGTAGAGCAATACCATACCCATACCCTTATAGCTGATGGGTACAAAAGTTTACCCATACCCACACCCATGGGTATAAAACTTTACCCATACCCGTACCCGACGGGTACCCGTACCCAACGGGTACCCATTGGGTATATCAAACATACATAAGTCGTTCACAAAATTGTATTCATTGATGGCACATTTGACAAAAAAAATCAATTATCTCATATAAATGCCAATTGAGACAAGAACACTGGGACTACAATTGACATAGTTCATAGACGAGACTTAACATAGTTCATGACAAACTTGGAAAAAATAAAAGCCTGGAAGTTACAAATAACAACCGATTGATGTCATACTCTCATTCAAAAGCCAACATTTAGAACATCAGCAGTTCAGCACCCATTAGCCAACACAAGCGGAAGTTACCACTAGACTGCACAAACTGTAGCTACAAACAGCAGCTAGCATGTAGCAATAGAAGAGACGTCAGCTACAAGCCAGTAGAAATATCAGCCATGACCCATGAGCCACCAACCAAGCAGCTGTATCTTCACTCTTGAGTGATAATTGCAGTAGATTCATCCTACACGTGAACCAAATGGCAGAAACCATAAGTAAACTATGCATCTATAATCCTAAAATCTTAAGATCAAATCATTTTAATAATTTACCATCTCTTCTTCATCATCCTCAAGAACACTCTGAAAGGTAGCAAAGAGAGTAGAATTCCAACCACCTGTTGAATAACCAAAAATAGTATGTAAATGGCGAGTTACTTACAAAGTAAAGAAAGAAATGCAAGCACAGAAACATATTTACCTAACAGATCAGCACGAGACCAAGCTTGCATGCACATGAGAGCTTCAGCTACATTAGGAGTAAGCCTACTACGATGTGCACTAAGTACTTTTCCACTAGTACTAAATGCACATTCAGAAGCCACGGATGTTATGGGAATGGGCAATATATCATGAGCAAGTTTTTGCAAGGTAGGAAACCTCGAGCCGCAAACCTTCCACCAATTGATGATATCTAATTCTTGTGTTCTAGGTAGACTAGCTTCTTCCAAATACATGTCCAATTATGTATGATTGATGAAGAAGGGGCGGTTGGGCGATTAGACATATACAAATCATAAAGTTTCATGGCTTCATCTTCTTGTCCATCTGGCTCAGCAATAGAATCATCAAATGTATCCTCACCTTCATCCTCATCTTTATGTTGCTGCACTAATTCAACCAATAACTTCCTCACCTTCTCAATTTCAGTTGCTGCATGTCGTATTCCATAGAGGGGACCATAAAGAGCATTGAGAATATGAAGTTTGTACCTTGGATCAAGAACTGTTGCAACGGATATCCTTCAGTTCTTCAGACATTTTTTGTATAATCTCAATATCACTCTTGCCCCATTTCCTTATTGCTAAGCGGATTGTGATCACTTTAGGGAAAAAAATGTTTGCTGTGACATACTTGGTGCCCGAGAATGACTCGGTGATATCAAAGAAAATTTTCAATCTATCACATATTTCTTTCGCAAACTTCCAATCATCTTTGGTTGGGCAACATTTAAATTTATTTTCACGTGCCTTCAATTTTTCAAATATTTCTATGTATTGCAAAGCAATGCTAATCATGGTATAAGTAGAATTCCATCTAGTCTTACAATCAAGAGTTAACCTTTTGTTATACTCTATGTTCAAAGTTTTTGCCATCATTTCAAACCTCTCATGCCTTTTAGGTGTAGCTGACCAAAATGCAACACTATCACGTACCCTATCTATACCTTCCTCTACCTCCAAGACACTCATTCCATCTTTCACAATTAAGTTTAATAAGTGAGCAGTACAACGCATATGCATTAATGTACCATTCAACATAAGAGAGCTTGTATCCAACTTATCTGGCAATATAATCATAGCCTTGTCATTTGATGTGCAATTGTCCAAAGTGATGGTGGAGATCTTCCTTTCAAGGTGCCACTCAACAAGACATTCATGCAATGCTTCACATATAACCTCAGCTGAATGTGGACATGGCACATAAACAAACCTGTTTAACACAATAAACCAGAAAAATCAGGAGTATTGCATAAGCATGGAAAGGTAATTGCTAATATTTAGTATTGACCTATGTACAGATTTTTACCTCATAAGAAAACTCTTTAAATTTCAAGAATCATCTATATAGTGCGCGGTAACAGCCATGTAACCTCTCTTTTGATAGCCCGCTGTCCACAAATCCGTAGTGATAGCCACTCTATGCTTGAATTTTGCAAAATCATTCACCATCTTCTCCTTTTGAGCAGAATGCATAGCCACAATATCACTCCTAATAGTATTTCTGGACACCATCTTAAATAGCGGCTGTAGAGAAGTACAAAATCTACGAAAACCACTATGATCCACAATAGATAAAGGGTATTCATGTTCACATATCATCAATGCAAGATCTCTCCTAGCCTTCTCTTGGTCAAAAATAACATTTTCTATTGTCACTTTGCCACCTTCACCTTTCGTCAACCTTAATTTTTGTTGCTTTGGACCCATGGTGCATGCCTAGCAGGACAAGATTCCAAATGTAATCGCAAGTGAGTTGTGCCAGCTCTAGGCCCTGCAGCAAATGTTTTGTGACAATAATTGCACTCAGCCTTCCGTTGTCCCTTTTCAAATTTCTCTTGCATCTCATCCCATACAGCTGATGTTCGTTTCCTCTTAGAACCAGCACTGCTAGATGTAGCTTGGGATGTTGGACTAGCAGCTTGAGATGCCAGAGTAGCTTCTGATATTGGTGTACCACGTTGGGATGAAGGATCTGCTGAGTTTCCATTTCCTGCCACAGTGGATCCTTCTACTCCATCTTGAGAAGCCATTGATCTATACATGCATACAAATAAAATACAGATTATCATCTGTACAAGATACAACAGAGCATCAACTACCATGCTACTAATTAGTACAACATCAACTGATTAACTACCATGTCATGAATCCAATTAAAATATCATCAAGTTACTAACAATGGAAAAGAATTCAGTAGATGTACATAGAAATTGACTTACTGTAGAGTGTAGAGGGGAGCAGCAGAAATTCTGCTTGTTCAAACTTCAGAGAAATCTCTCGGTGCCAGTGCCCGGTGTCCAGCGCAGGTAGCAGCGGAGACTGGCGAGCCGTCATCCCCCTGCCGTCCAGACGCACGCGATTCCCCACTCCCCAGCCGCCAGTCCGCGGCCGCTGCCGTGCTACTACTCGCTGACGCCGACGGGGTGAGGAAACATACATGTAAGGGAAGGGGGAGTTGGAGGGCGGCGGGCGGCAAACATCCTTCACCGTCTGTCCATCTCCAAGCTTCCTGGCGGCAACGGTGAAGGGGCCAGGGCGTTGGGTGCTAGAAGGGAGGACTGAGGAGGGTGTTGGGCGACAGGTGGAACTGTGGAAGGAGAAGGACTGACCGACTGATTTACAGGGGATTGGGGAATGCTAGTGAAAGGGTGAGCGGCAGGGGCAATAATTATTGGGGGTAAACGAAGAGATTAGCGGCTGCATTTACGGGAGTAGTTGATGCACCCCACGCTTATTGCTTTGCCCTTTGATCGACGCTTCAATTTTTTTTCGACCGACGCTTCGATTGACTGCTATGGTCCACATGTCAGCTAAATGGGTAGGATATGGGTATACCCACGGGCATAGAGTTGTACCCGTGCCCTATCCATGATTTAATGGGTAGGGTACGGGTGTTACCCATGGGTATAAAATTGTACCCATATCCTACCCATACGGGTACGGTACCCGCGGGTATTTGTACCCATGGGTAAAATTGCCATCCTTAAGGACAATCATCCTCATAAACAGACTACATGTTTTCACTTTCATACTATAAAAAAAACTCCGGCATGTTAATTTGCCTTGCCATCCACTGGCTAAAACTATAGGCACTATAGAACACTCTACCAAGTTCTACAGATATTTCTACAAGGAGATGCATATGCATTATAACAAAATAAGGGTGTAAACTAATATTTGGAGTAATGGGATATATTTAGTTTGCTTACAATTACGACCAAATCTATTTATAACAAAATATTTTGTTAACCAAAATAAAATTTATTTATACGATAAATCATATCCAAAATGGTAACATTATAATTGTATCAGAAATATATATATAGGAAAATGAGATAGTACTCTTAAGTGTATGTACTCCCATGTTCAATATACAACATAGATGAGACAATTATACCTGTTTACAATTCTTAATATACTACATTGGTAAATTAGTAGATACCTCAAAGTGAGTTTTTATAAATAAATATATATTAATGTACATGATTTTGTGGGGTTGTAGTTACATTGTTACTTCCCCTAGGTGTTATTCTAAAATAAACCTAATGCTAGTATATATTTAAAGGATCTATGAAAAATGATAACGCATTTCATGACAAATGAGTTATTAGAAAGCAAAATAGTTTAGTGTAAATGGGTGCATGAACTTGTTGGCACATGAAATCGTCGCGCAACGGATGCTTTTCGAGCAAACCAACAAAGTATCTCCTAACTTTCCCATAGGAGGGACGACCGCTTTTCAACGCAAAACGGCAAAGATCACTAAACCCTAGGGCATGGCAAATAAAATAGAAAAACATAGGAAAGAATAAAGAGAAATTGTATTGATAGCTCGACTGGTTAGGTTTTTCCAATCGGCCGTATGCCCACGTTATATAGAGGGCAGCCTAATATAATATCCCGCACAGCTTAATTGTAGTATTACCCACACGTATGACTCAAATAAACATGGAAATCATGATACCTTTTCTCTACGTGATTGAAGCGTTCGGGGCAGAAAATATAAAAAAAATCTACGCGAACACACCTAACTACCAGGATCTATCTAGGAGTGATGCAGTAACGACCATGTGTATTGGTAACATACCCTTGTAGACTGAATGCGGTTAACTTTCCGCGAGAAATGTAGTTGATGTAGTCGTACTCGTAGCCGACCTCAGGGTCACGAAGCTCCTCGCAAGTCACTCTTTGCTCCATCATGAAGCAGTCTAGCTCAGGACATCCTCTTTTTATATCGTATGTTTGCAGAAAACGAAGCTAGAACCAGTCACCCCTATAGAGGCTTGCTACATCGATGGCAACAGGCTGCGTGGCTTTGCTGAGGGGGCGGCAACAGGGACAAGGGATGGATCCTGCTCCTATGGGATGATTTAGCTGTGCAGATCAGCAATGTCCAAATTTCATAATTTTGTCTCTCCGATGATGTGCACATTCTTAATTCCAGCCATTAAGGAGATTTCAAAACCACTGTTGTCTATGGCCCGACTAAATCTAACCATAAAGACCATTTCTTTGTCAAGCTCATCACGCACAAGCCCCCTAGTGGTGTTCGTCGGCTATCCCTTGTAGATTTTAACCAAATAAGAAGGGCTAGGGACAAGCGCAACGTCAACCGTAGTCACATCAACCACTTCTGCGATGCTCTTCAAGCTTGTGAGCTAAATGAGATCCACTTACAGAACCTTCGCTTCACTTGGAGCAATGAACGCAATAACCCCGCTCTTTGTAAGATCGATGCCTTCTATTACAACTCCGAGTGGGATTTACGTATCGACAGACATGCATTATCGTCTTCATTATTGCAGCATTGCCCGCTTTTGCTATCTGATGACAGGGGGACCCGAAGGCCAAGATCTTTCGAATTTCAGAACTTTTGGCTTCACCTCCCCGGCTTTAATGAGGATGTTCTCACGCTTGGAGTGAGCCAACTAGGCACACCGAGCCATGCCAAATTTTGTTCCAGAAGTTAAGCCACACGACAAAGCGGTTGACGAAAAATAGAGTCGAAGCCTTTTCTCCAATCGCAAAGGTCTTGTTGCATGCAACCCTACTCGCCATTCTTCACTTTGATATGGCACAAGACAATAGGCCGCTTTCTCCAAATGAGATAGATCTTAGGGCTCGGTTAAAAAGAAAAATGATTGCTTTGTCCGTAATTTAAAGGGCTAGAAAACAGCAATGTGCTCGGATAGGCAATATTAAAGAAGGTGATGCTAACACAAAGTTCTTTCACATGTGGCTGAACTCTAGAAGGCGGAAAAATCATACCCATCGGCTCAAACAAAACCAAGGATGTGTCACCCCATCACAAGGCTAAAGAGGAGATGATCCACAACCATTTCCATTCCGTCTTTGGGCATGGAGACCCTAGATTCTGAAGAAGAGGTGATGAATGCAATAAACCAAATGCGGGGACTTGTGTAGAAAGTTTGCTAAATAACTAGCTGTGCATGAGCACGGGTTGCTAGTTTTATAAACTGTTTTCTTTCGTCATTTCAGGAGCAGTCGTACGCAAGTCCAAGCCCAATTTTGTTTCTTGAGCGTGTTGGATTGGACTAGGCATATATATCTCCCTATAGTCTAAGTTTCAGAGTCAATCTTAGTCATGACGACCCACACTCGCCAGAGCGCCCATCCTGACAAATTCTTCCCATCGATCGGTTCAGCCTCCATTGCCCGCAACCGCTGTAGCACTGCATTGCTGAATCGCAGCAGAATCCAGCTCCCACTCGTCGCTGCCGTTCTGCTCCCCCTTCCCCCCACCTGCAACAAAATATCTTCGGTCTGCAACACAGTGTTGCTGCTCCTGCTACGTGTCGCCTTGCAATTTAGCCTGCCACGCCGCAGCTCATTGTTTCCTAGCCAAGGTAAGATAAGGACATCTTCACCAGAGCGACCCAAATTCTGTCCATTTCGTGTCACGGAGGATTTGGGTTCGTGATTCGGCCTGTCCGGTCGACCGCGCACAGCAGTGCGACCAAACGGACGAAAACGGACAGGCCAGCCCAAGAGAAGAAGATCCATGTACGTCTGCATCTGAGCCGTCCTGTGTCCGCGTCTGTTCGAACAGACCCATTCCTCACTTAGATCTGGATCACGAATGGATCAGACGGACCGAAATAATCCGGATGAGTCTGAGACGTCACCCAGTCCGCGCGCACTAAATACACTTGTGGACGGTTTGGGTCGCCCGGTGGAGATGCCCTAAGCACTCGCAAACCATCTACGTGTACAGCGGCCAACGCCACTTTGGTGGCGCCTCCACGCAACGTGTGCCGCCGATCGCCGCAACTGTCGGGCCGGTCCGAGATCCGGCGTCGTCGTGCTCGTGTGGCCGTTGCCATGTCGGTCGGGTCATCGTTCGTCCGTGCAGCCTGACAGTCAGGCGTGCTCTGCCTTTACTTCGGTCGGGTCATCCGTGGCCTTCACTTCTTGCCTCCTGTGCACATGGCCTGCCCTGCCCTGCCCCAGCAGTAGCAGCGAATTCACAAGCTCCATGGGTTGCTCCACGCATTGATGCATGCATGTAGTACGACTCAGGATGTAAACGGCAGCGGCGTCCAACGGTCTCCGTCCGCAAAAAACAGCTCAAATGGCGTACGTGGCGTCCTGCGAAAATTACGCGGCGTATGTGGAGAAGGCCGCTAAATCCGTGAAATCCAGCGGCGCGGCCGCATCCTCTCAACCGGCTGATGGCCAGACGGACGGCAACGCCTGACGCCATGCAGGATTTCTACGGGGCGCATCATTCTCTCAACGCCCCCTCGTCTCTGCCTCCCATGGATCTGGCTTGTGTTCTCCTCAGCTTCCCTTCCCACTCCGGCGGCTTAAAACGCCATGCCCCAGAGCACACTATCGACTCCTTTCTTTGTGTCGCAACGGCTGGATTAAAGCTATACCACCACCTCCTCTACTCCTCCAGAACCGACCGAATCGTACAGGCCTCCACCGGGCAGCTACCAGGCACCACGTGCACTGCAGAACTAATTCACAAGTAGTCTACAAAACTTGGTAAAACTGATTAGAGCATCCCCACTGGTTATGCGATCCTAGCCGAAAACCCGGACCAACTTTGAGCCGAACGAAACTTGATTTTACTCCGGAAACACCGTTTTTAACTCGCGTTTTTAGCAGAGTTCCTGCGTTCGGCTAAAATTCAGATGAATTTTGCAAATTTAGGCGGATTTCATTAAACTTGGACGAATATAGGCGGATTTCATTAAACTTGGACGAATATAGGAGGATTACATCGAGTAGGCCGAGTCTTCGTAGCCGTCGTCGCTGTCGTCGCTCGGCGGCTGTGGCGGACGGGAGCTCCCCTGGCTGGCGTCGCCACACCTCCAGGGCTGGTAGGAGGGCCGGCCTCGTCGTCGTCGTCGAGGACGACGAGCGGCATGCCCTGGTAGGCGAGTACGCGGCCAGACCAGGCCTGGTAGCTCCGGCTTCGGCTGACAAAGGCGGAGACGGCCGGTGGGCGGCGATGGAGCGCGCGGCTCGTTGATCACGATGCCGCGTGACCTGGTCCTCGGCGATGACCGGACCGACATCTCCGGCTCCTGCTTAACCAGCCGGAGCGGCGGCGAAGTCGCCGACGCGGACCCGGAGGAGCGCGTCGCCGAGGCCGAGGAGGAAGAGGAGAGGCTGGCCATCCTCCTCGGCAACCAGTTGGCCGGAGGATGGCGCCTCTCCCTTGACGTCAGCGTGGGTTTGTGGGGGAAGCCGGGGCGTGGCTCGTTGACGGCGTGGATGTGCTCCAGCACGGCGGCGAGGGTACGCCCGGGGGCGCTCCACCAGCGGCGGCGCCCTGCCGCGTTGTTCCTCTTCAGCGGCGAGCCGGGCGGGCCCTCGTAGCGGGCGAGCTCCTGCTGCCGCCAGTGGGCGAGGTGCTGCTCCCAGAAGACGCGGTTGCCCCGGATCCTCGGCGAGGTCCGGGTCCTCCATGGCGGCGATGGCCGCCTGGGTCTCGTCGTCGATCTCCTCGGGCTTTGGCGGCAGCGGAATAGGGATCCCGCCGGCGCTGAGCTTCCAGACGGTTGGGAGGCGGATGTCCGGTGGCGCCATGTAGCCCGCATCGTACAACATGCGGGCCTCCCACAGCTAGAGGGTGCGGCGGCCGAAGCCGTTCGCCGCCGATGGATCGCCGGTGTACCTTTCGCCCATGGGGAAGTGTGGGGAGGGGGAGCTCGTAGTTCGCCGGAGTATGGAGGTTGCCGGAGTTGGGGGCTGTGAGAGAGTGTGGAGAGTTCCGGCGAGGGGTACAACTTTTATAGGTCGAGGCGGGTGGCGAGGGCGGGAGGGGTGTCCCGGGATGCTGGAAATGACCTGGAAAGTTCGGACCAAAGTTGGTCCAAATACAGGGAAAAAAACAGGTTTCTGGGAATGCGACTGGACCGAATTTTGGCGTTCGGACCTAATTTCGGTGTCTGGATCGGTGTTCTGGTAATGTTAGTGGTGATGCTCTTAGTCTTCTGTACCTGTTATTCCTACTTCCGGTCCTGATTTCGATTTTCTGCTAAGGGTTGAGTAGCTTGATACAGATGGGATTCATACGGAGTTCAGAGTTGGGAAGGAAGAAAAGTTCAGCTTCAGGTCCAGCTGGTACAGACACGTCGCGTCACCAGTGCTTTGTGGACAGCTCTCGTTGGCCATCACTTGGTCCACTGGGCCCCTGACACTAGCTGGACGCCATGCAGCCGAGGATGAACTCAGCGCTTCAGGGGAGAGACAGATGATGCGGCGTCGTGGCGCCATTTAATCGCAGAAAGCCACCAAACATGTTATGCGGCTGCCGCAAAATTCGCGTAAACAATATACGGCCGAAGCGAAGCGGCTATTGCCACATTGTCCAGCGAGCGCGCCACTTACATCCTGAAGTACGACGCATGACTTGAGGTCTTGATCAACTCCGGTCGCCTCACAGTTCGTAGCTCCCCAGCTAGGCCTATTGTTCATGGACTTGGACCGCAATTCATTTCTTGGAAGAGTACTTGGAGATCTCTGCAGGTGCCATGTGACCGTCTGTATTCAGGTCCTTGGAGTGTGATGGCACTGGTTGACTAGCTAACATGTATCATACGTCCTGCAGTAATAGGAAATGGGAGATACGCGCTGTGTCCGTGTTGACACGGCATGTGTCATATATATAAGTACATGTATATATCGTCGCGAAGAAATTATGAACACAACTTGTTGCATATAAAAATCCGAAAATCTCTGTCCAATTCCACTTCTCCCTGTGTTCCTTTCACATGTGTTCAAACCTGGAAATTCCCAAATGTGCAGAAAAGATAGGCAGACAGGCAGGCACATGCCAATAATGCAGCCTACTACGGTACTACCTGTAACCTGTACTGATGTATAGTACGACCACGCGCGTTTTGATCATTTCTAGTTAACGGTTTATGATAATTGCCAGAATTAGTGGCTTCTAGGTGCAAGTAAAGTAGTGGAAAGCTTCAGATGATGTGCTGAATCTTCTCACGCAAAGCATTCGTCGTCCCTGTGACTGATCTCAGCCACAGTAGAAGCATGCAGTTGTCATCAGTACTGCCCAAGATTTCTGCACATGGGTGTGTGCTCCACATAATTCTTTTGCGGTGGCAGTACGGGTTTCAGGGGTCAATTTTACACAGAAGGATTACCCTATTCCATTTCTGCGCCCTTGATTTATCCAGCACTTGAGGCAAGGAAAACTCACATCACCTTCACTGTATTTGCACGAGAAACCTAGCTAATGATATTCTACCACCTTGCTCCAAAGATTAGCGAGCATAACTAAGAAACTACAAAAAAGGAAGAAGTTAACTCCAGTGGCAGATTTCATCAACGGTGCATAAAAAAATTTAACGATTCAAACTCAAATTTAGCAATTTCTGTCATGGGTGTACTTGCTGAAAATGCAGTCATATGTCCAGTTTAAATTCGGTACTGCTAATGGTTTGTTTCTCGGGTGTGTAAAGATCAAGTTTAGAGTAAGAATTTAACGTGACGACTGGATTGGTATACAGCGCGCCAAACAATCAACTGTTTAAAAGTTCAATCACAATGTTTTGATCTGTTCAGTTACTTGTACACTGTTTTGATTGTGCTGCTATGTGGCTTGATATAGCATAATGTAGAAACTTCTGTTCAAGCCACAAGAGATATAGTATAACACTTTAGAGCGTGTTTGGTTGCTACAGCCCTTTTTTGTCTCCCTAGGGCGAGCTCTTGGGAGCATGGCCATGGAGAGATGAGTCTAAATCATGTTATCCAATTTGTTTGATTGCCTTGGTCGCATAGTTGGCTACGCAGAAGTATCGTTGATTGGTTACCTACATCTACTTTGTTGGGCCATCAACAACCACAGTAACCCTAAGGCTAAACACACTTGCGTCACACCACCACGGTTTGCGGCCATGTGCGATAGCGTGGCGGAGGCGGCTGGGAAGTACAACGTCGGTGGGGATAGAAGCCATTTGAGGGTGCCATTGTGGGAGAACGACATAGTGACGGTGCTCCGGTTCCTAGGGTGGGCGCCTGCATCCTTAGCTTTCCGGTTGTCGTGCGGTTCTTACTCTCCTTTGCCATGGTCGAATCTGACAAAACTGGCGAAAATCTTCCAAAAACCTCCAACTCTGACCATGATTCTGAGAAGATACGGTTCCGTTCGGTGGGGATAGAAGCCATTTGAGGGTGCTGTTGTGGGAGCACGACATAGTGGTGGTGCTCCGGTTCCTTGGGTGGGCGCCTGCATCCTCAGCGTTCCGGTCGTCTTGTGGTGCTTACTCTCGCTTGCCATGGTCGAATCTGCCAGAACTGGCGAAAATCTTCCAAAAACCTCCAACTTTGACCATGATTCTGAGAAGATACGGTTCACGAAACATGGTGTCGATGGTTGGGCGACGTGCATATTTTCGTGTAGAGCTTCTTATCACACGAGGCATGGTTGTGTTGATTAAAATAGGTTAGGAAATATATTATTTGAGAGAAAGAAAGAGAACGAGTTTACCTTCAACCTCACGTACAATTTAGAAAGAAACAAACGAATTCCTCTACCTCCACCAAAACAAAAAACTTGCAACACGAGAATTGTGCAAAATAGTGAGGTAAAGCAACTCTAGAAAGGAAATTTTGAACGATTAATTTTACGCGACGAATCTGACGAAAATAGTGTGAAAAAAATCTAACTTTGACCTCTATTCTGAGAAGACATAGTTCATGAAACTTGGTACTGATGGTTGGAATATAAACCCTTCTTCGATGGGAATGTTTTTCATATATTTCTTGATTTGATTCGGAATCTATATGTGTTAATTGCAAGTGTTTGGGATGAACAAGTTTAAACAATGTGGATCCACCCACGTCGGCTTTTTGTACTCTCCCAAGAGTGACTCCACAGAAATTGCTGATTCAGTAGTTCCTAGCGGGACTAGCTAGAAGCTGCTTTGAGCAGAGAGCAGACCACAACATGGAGGAAGTCTAATCACCCAATCGTGTTGTTTTTATTTTTGTCGAATGTATTATTTATTCATGTATTTTATTTTTGTAGAGTGTTTTTTGCTTCAATATTCAGCATATCCGGTACTTTGGCATGTGGCTATTTTTTGTCGAGTATTTTTTTTCCACTCGGCACACCCTAAGTTTGTTGTGTGACCGTAGTTTTGCACTGGAAAAACCCCTATATACATGGAAAAAATCAATTTCCGGTAGTGATTATATTCACGCAGCTCTCTTGTATCATGAGATCAATTGTAGTTTCACCGTTCGGAAGCGAATCATGATCAAGGACAAACTACATGCTTTTACATTCATACTATAAAAAACTTTGGCATGTTAATTTTCCTTGTCATCCATTGGCTAAAACTATAGGCACCAGAACACACTAGCAAGTTTTGTAGATATTCAAAGATATTTTTTACAAGGAGATGCAAATGCATTATTACAAAATAAGGGTGTAACCTAATAATTGGAGTAATGTGATATGTTTAGATTGATTACAATTCTAATCAAATATATTTATAACAAAATATTGTGTTAACCAAAATGCAATTTACTTATATTAAATCATACTATGTGAAATGGTAACATTAGAAATGCATCATAACTATATATATATATATATATTATTTAATATGATTTTTTGTGGTTGTAGTTACATTGTTACTTCCCCTGGTTGTTATTGTAAAATGAACCTAACGCTAGTATATATTGAATGATATACCAAAAAAAGAACATGCATTTAGTGAAAGATGAGGTATAAGAAAGCAAAAATGTTAAGTGTAAATAGGTGAATTGTAACATAAAAAAACTTTTCAAATTTTATGAAAAATAGGTTGTCAGCCATTTGTTAAGGAAGTTCCATCTGCACGGATATTGGAGACAACATCTATTAAAGTCAAAAGAGAAGTGATGAGGGAGTTTTTAATTAAGAAGGTACTGTCGGCTATACTATCTACTTGGGATGTGAAAGGTGTAGGACAAACTATTCTCATTCAGCAAGACAATGTAAAGCCTCGCATTCTTCCTGATGATCAAGCATTCATAGAAGTTGTGGCCAAAAGTGGATATGGACTATCAAGCTGATACAACAAACAAGAAATAGTTCAGATTTGAGTGTGGTTGATCTTGGGTTTATCCACTCCTTAGAATCTCTAATTCAAATTAGCAATCCTCAAAACTCTACAAGAGTTTATTAAAGGTGTGAAGGAAGAATTTGAAGAATATAAAGTTTCTACGCTAAACAAGATTTTGCTAATTCTACCTCATGCAAGCAAAAATAGATTGGAAAGGTTGGGTCGTCTACCTATAAGGCTTCAAATTCTAGTAACAATTTATGCAAATGCCAAATAAATCCTATGCCAAGATGTGTAGGAAGGTGTGCAATAAGGTGTACAAGAAGATGTGCACTCAGTTTTTGTGTGTGTTTGAACAAGCTATTGTATGTGTTCTTATGTTGTGCAAGCAAGCAATACAAGATACCGTATATGTTTATGTGTTGTTATGTTGTGTGCCAAAATTTAGGGCAAATATTCACTAAATATTCCAAGTGATTATTGCAAGTGAATGGTTAATACTTCTACAACAATATGTACACTTGCTAGATCACCAAGCAAGTTCAGAATAAGCAAGCACTATGAGCAAGTTTGGTTATACTACTACTAAAACAATATAGAGTACTCCAACAGATCCTTCGGTACTCCATCACAAGGAAAAAATGGAGTACTCCTAATGAGAAAATGAAAATATTTAAGTAAAGTTCGGTAGCCTAAATTTTTTATTAACAAAGATGCAATATGTATAAGGATAAATTAATGTTGTAGATCCTAATGTAGCATACATTAAGATGCTTATATTAGTGGCATGAAAAATCAACTACCTAAAGTAGACCATGACAAAGTAGCACAAATTTAACATGAGCACAAACACTACAAGCAAGAGCACATTATCTACACTAGTACAACCACAATCTCCAAATATTCGCAGAAGCTACTGCAAGTAATACATGCTATTGTACTGGTGCAAGGAGTAGTATCTAAACAAGCAAGAAACAATGTGCGGGTGACCTAAACAAGCAAGAAACAATTATGACATGGAAAAGTGTGTGTGACCTAAATAAGTGTGTGGTCTAAAATAAGTCAAACATGATCAGACTAAACTAATTTTATATGATGAAAAGCCAGCATACACTGCCAAAGCTAACCTACTTAGACCGTGCGAGAGCTTGGTCAGTCCCATCCATTACTATCACCATGATGCATTAGCTGTTGGTTAGTCATATTCATCAACTTGAGCTGATGATCATCTGCAATAGAACATAGCTACTCCATGTTAGAGATCTAATTATGTCAATTTGCACCAATTGATAAGAGTAACAATTATGTCCAAGAGTACTACTCTAAGATTTACAGGAGTAGTATCATGTGAGTATGAAGAAGAACAAATAATACTCTAAGAGTTATGGATTATAGCTTGAGTAATTGAAGCACGAACTTGTAGGTAAGGCTATTATTGTAACTAAATCACATATACTTGAAGTATAATCAGTGTATTGAGTACAAGCAAGTAACCTACTCCAAGTAAATATGGTCAAACAATTATCTCAACATCATGAACATTGGAGTAAATTTATTCAACTAGTCATATAGAAAATGGAGGACTATTACTACAGTACAAGTAAAATTGTCCTGCATTATTTTATTTAATGAAACCACTTATACTCCAATATAATGGATTATTGCACATTTCCTTGTGACTAGTTTTGCTCCTATCCAATACAATATCCAAAATGGGGGCAGAAGGATGTGGAGTTACATCAACAAGTATCTATACTGGAGTACACGACGCAGGGCAACCTGAGCATCTTTCTGAGAAACAGAACAAACCACCATGACAGGCTTATATTATATTAGTTCGTCTGCTGAAATTAGAGATAAGAAGAGTATTACAGTGCCCAAAGAATTTATCACATTATGAGGGGGAACACATCACAGCTACATAAGGCTAAATCCGTTTGGATAACCATACCCCACACGCGTCATCGCCAGCACGGTGAGGAGTACAATAGAAGGCAACGTAGGTGATGTATATCGAGGAAGGCTGGTGGGGAGGGAAGGAGCAGCCGACATAGGGCATCCGAGCGAGGTGGAGGCGGTAGCGGCGACGACGCGGTAGGGCATGGAGGCGCGACAACATCTTGGTCGGCGAGATAGGGTGGTCGCGACATCAGCTTGGTGGTACTCACTGGAGGAGGAGCAGGTTGTCGTGGAGGAACATGTTGTCGTCGATGTGGTTGGCGGTGGCTCAGAGACGAGCTCGTGAGGCAGTAGCTCCACCACGTCTCCTTGTCATGAGAAAATGACAAGAAACTACACGTTCGCGCCACTTTTGTCAAAAAAAAACTACCACTTTAAGGTTTTTTGACATATAAAAACCACTTAGGTGGTAGGTGTGTGACAGAAAACTGTAATTTAGTGTCTTTAATCGTTTAACAGTCTTCTGGCAGGTGGGGGGCGCTGTCAATATCAACGTGGACGACAAGAGCGGGTTAATAGAGTCGTTCGGTTGTGGCGAGCTGCGGAGGCGTGTGCGTGGCAAGCTACAGGAGCGTGGGCAGGGGCGAGCTTCGACGTGGGCGCAGGCGAGCTGCAGGGTCGTGAGCGTGGGCGAGCTCCGACGCGAGCTGCAAGGGCGCGTGCGAGCTATAATCGTTTAACAGTCTTCTGGATGCACTCAGTTTTTGTGTGTGTTTGAACAAGCTATTGTATGTGTTCTTATGTTGTGCAAGCAAGCAATACAAGCTACCATATATGTTTATGTGTTGTTATGTTGTGTGCCAAAATTTAGGGCAAATATTCACTAAATAATCCAAGTGATTATTGCAAGTGAATGGTTAATACTTCTACAACAATATGTACACTTGCTAGATCGCCAAGCAAGTTCAGAATAAGCAAGCACTATGAGCAAGTTTGGTTATACTACTACTAAAACAATATAGAGTACTCCAACAGATCCTTCGGTACTCCATCACAAGGAAAAAATGGAGTATTCCTAATGAGAAAATGAAAATATTTGAGTAAAGTTCGGTAGCCTAAATTTTTTATTAACGAAGATGCAATATGTATAAGGATAAATTAAAATTGAAGATCCTAATGTAGTATACATTAGGATGATTATATTAGTGGCATGAAAAATCAACTACTGAAAGTAGACCATGACAAAGTAGCACAAATTTAACATGAGCACAAACACTGCAAGCAAGAGCACATTATCTACACCAGTACAACCACAGTCTCCAAATATTCGCAGAAGCTACTCCAAGTAATACATGTTATTGTACTAGTGCAAAAAGTAGTATCTAAACAAGCAAGAAACAATGTGCGCGTGACCTAAACAAGCAAGAAACAATTATGACATGGAAAAGTGTGTGTGTGACCTAAATAAGTGTGTGGTCTAAAATAAGTCAAACGTGATCAGACTAAACTAATTTTATATGTTGAAAAGCCAGCATACACTGCCAAATCTAACCTACTTAGACTGTGCGAGAGCTTGGTCAGTCCCATCCATTACTATCACCAAGTTGCTGGTTTGTCATATTCATCAACTTGAGCTGATGATCATCTGCAATAGCACATAGCTACTCCATGAAAGATTCTAGTTATGTCAATTTGTACCAATTGATAAGAGTAACAATTATGTCCAAGAGTACTACTCTAAGAGTTACAGGAGTAGTATCATGTGAGTATGAAGAAGAACAAATAATACTCTAAGAGTTATGGGTTATAGGTTGAGTAATTGAAGCATGAACTTGTAGGCTATTATTGTAACTAAAGCACATCTACTTGAAGTACAGAATTTACAACAATTAAATATGGTCACTGTATTGAGTACAAGCAAGTCGAGCTACTCCAAGAAAATATGGTCAACATCATGAAGATGGAAGCAAATTTATTCATCTACTCCTGTTAAAAATGGAGTACTATTACTATAGTACACCAAGTAAAATTGTCCTGCATTATTTTATTTAATAAAATCAGTGTACACCAGTACAATGGATTACTGCAAGTTTACTTGTGATTAGTTTTTCTCCTGTCCGGTACAATATCCAAAACGGGGGAAGAAGGATGTGGAGTTACATCAACAAGTATCTATACTGGAGTACACGACGCACAACCTAAGCATCTTTCTGAGAAATAGAACAAACCACCGTGACAGGCTTATATTATATTAGTTCATCTGCTGAATTTAGAGATAAGCAGAGTATTACAGTGCCCAAAGAGTTTATCACTTTATGAGGGGGAACACATCACAGCTACATAAGGCTAAATCTGTTTGGATAACCATACCCTACACGCGTCATCGCTAGCACAGTGAGGAGTGCAATAGAAGGCGGCGTAGGTGATGTATATCGAGGCAGGCTGGTGGGGAGGGAAGGAGCAGCTGACATAGGGCGTCGGAGCGAGGTGGAGGCGGTAGCGGCGACGGCGCGGTAGGGCATGGAGGCGCGACAATATCTTGGTCGGCGAGGTAGGGCGGTCACGACATCAGCTTGGTGGTACTCACTGGAGGAGGAGCAGGTCGTCGTGGAGGAGCATGTTGTCGTCGATGTGGTCGGCAGTGGCTCAGAGACGAGCTCAGGAGGCAGTAGCTCCACCACATCTCCCTATCATAAGAAAATGAAAAGAAACTACCACATTTGCGTCATTTTTGTCAAAAAGTTATCATCTTAGGGTTTTTAACACATAATAAAAACCACTAAGACAATGACAGCGGCCTTCACCTGTCAGGTAGGCTGTTTAACGACTAAATACACAAAAGTGGTATTTATGTGTAAAAAACACTAAGCTGGTAGTTTTTTACATGAGTGGCGCAACCGTAGTAGTTTCTTGTCATTTACTCCCCTGTCATGGATGTCACCGGCGTGCATCATATCTCTTCCGGCCACCACCACAATTGGAGATGGGCCATGACCTTGCCTCGACAGATCGAAGGCTGCCATAGAATATCTAACAGCGCCACTAGAGATCCAGCTGCCGGAGGAGGAAAAAAAATCTGATTTTTAACTCCAACTCGGTGTCACAGATTCGTTCGAGAGCGACGACGCGTGAGGAAGAGGGAGACCACGACGCGAGCGAGCGAGAGGGCGACCGCGACACGGGCGAGGAAGAGCGTGGAGATGATGCGGCGATGGAGAGGACCCAGGGGAGGGAGGGGTGTGAGGGAGCCGAGGGCGAAACGGTTTGAATCACGGTCACTGACATGTCAAGTCTATTTAACATGTAGCCCATCTAATATTCTCTCTCCCTCTCTCATTTTTTAAACTGTTCTCCTCCGTCATTTTTGGAGCAGTCGTGCTCGAGGCCTAGCCCAATTTTGTTTTTTGATGGTGTTGGATTGAACTAGGCATATCTCCCTACAATTTCAGTTTCACAGTCAATCTTAGTCATGACGACACACACTGCCAGAACCCATCCGGAAAATTTATTCCCATCGATGGGTTCAACAAAATATCTTCGATCAGCAACACAGTGCTGCTGCTACATGTCGCCCAGTCGCCTTGCATTTTAACTTGCCACTATGTAGCTCATTGTTCCCCGAGCAGAAGGCAAGATAAGCACTCTCGCGATCAGGGAAACCGATCTACGTTTAACCTTTGCCACCGATGGCGCGTCCATGCAACCTTTGCCACCGATGGCCACGGTGTCATCCTGCTCGTGGCCGTTACCATTGTGGTCGGGTCGTCGTCCGTCCGTGCAGCTGCTGACAGTCAGGCGTGCTCTGCCTTTCAGTGTGGCCTTCACTTCCTGCCTCCTCTGCCTGCACATGGCGTGCCCTGCCCAGCCCCTGCTCTGCCTTTCAGTATTTTTTTGAATCACGCCAGACGAGCTGCTGTATTTCATTGCAATAGTAGGGGAGCAGTACAAAAGTAATGGTAAAGTGCGGTCAAGCTTAGAGAGAAAGCTAACCAAAATAAGGGAAAAACAGGAAACAAGAGAAAATGGATATAAAGGAATTTCAGCCTGGGTCAAAAGGAGCTCCTCCATATTGATCAACTAGCGGTAGCGGTGCTCCAGCTAGTATCCAGGCGTTGGCTTCCTCTTTTATTTTATTAATGAGGGTATTTGGCTCCATTTCCTTTTTTTCGAAGACTCTTCGGTTGCGCTCTCTCCAAATTTCCCAGGTTATTAGTTGTGCAGTCGGGAGTATACTTCTTCGCTTATCCTTGGGTTGTTTACCAACCATTGACCGATACCATTCTTGGATGGTGAGATCTTTTCCGAACCACCTTTGTGGACAGAGGGAGTCCATCTGGAAGTGTGCCGACATCTTTCCCAAATGGTTCTGCTGAACGCGCATTCAGAAAAAAGATGTGTGGCCGTCTCCAAGTTTCTGATACAAAGTGGGCAGAAATAGTTGTTCTCCCACTGTCTTTGCAATAGTTTGTCTGCTGTTAGGACGCGGTTCAGCATGAGAGTCCAGATGAAGAACTTGCATCTTGCCGGAGCCCACCCTTTCCAGATAATCTTTTTGTAGTCCGTATTTTCTGCCCCGATGAACTGAAGCTGGTATGCCATTTTGGCAGAGTATGTCTTATTGCCCCCGAATCTCCATTCAATGTCGTCTGGTTGGTTGTTTAGTTGTATCACCTCTAACATCTCTGCTAGTTTCACGAGCTGTGGCAGGTGCACCACATCCAGGTGGTGGCGCAGGTCTATCATCCATCTGCCTCCGCTTAACGCCTCATTAACTAAGCGGTTCTTTCTTACCGAAATCTTGAAGATGTCTAGAGCGATCTCTGACGGGGCTTGATCAAACAGCCATCTATCTGTCCAGAATCTTGCTGTATGCCCGTCCCCCAGGACGATTCTTGTTGCCGCCGCGAAAAGCGCGCGGTCCTTCCTATTCGATGGCAGCGCCATGTGTGACCATGGTTTGTTTGCCCCTTTCCATCTTTGCCACAGCCATCTCATCCTTAGAGCTGTTCCAAAGGCCTCGACACAATGAACACCAAGGCCCCCCAAAGCCTTTGGTCTGCACACCATCTTCCAGCTTACCCTGCATTTGCCCCCATTGCAGGATGAGTCCCCTGCCCACAGCCAGGCTCTTCTCCTTCGGTCGAACTCCTTCTTGACCCAGGCGGGCATTTTGTTTATAGTCATCATGTAGATGGCTAAGGATGTCAGGACCGAGTTAAGCATTTCTAGCCTCCCAGCTTTGCTCATCATTTTTGCTTTCCAGGTGGCGAGGTAGCGGTCAACTTTATCCAACAGCATTTGCCAGTCCGCCTTGGTAAGTTGTTTGATGGATAGGGGCATCCCTAGGTAGTTGCATGGGAATTGTGCTACCGGAATCCCGACTTGATGCACCAGCTCTTCGATGTTTATGCCTTGACAGCTTATCGGAGTGATGAAGCTTTTGGCAAGATTTGTTTTTAGGCCAGTTGCCTTCTCGAAGCTCTCAAGGATCATTTTTAGGCCACTCAGGTCTGCGTATGTGGGGTTGATGAAGATTGCAACGTCGTCCGCGTATAGAGATGCCCTGAAGGTTGCCATGTTGCCGCGAAGCTTTGAGATGACGCCTTCATCTGTTGCTATCTGTAGCAAATTATGCATGGGATCCATGGCCAGGTCAAAAAGAAAGGGGGATAGAGAGTCCCCTTGCCTCAGACCACGGCGGTGCTGGATCAAACGGCCTGGCACACCGTTGACCAAGGCTCTTGATTTGGCCGTCCTGGAGAGCATAACAATCCAGTCTCTCCACCTTGGAGGGAAACCACGCGCTGTTAGAATTTCAAGGATGTATTCCCATGAGACAGTGTCGAAGGCTTTGGCTATGTCCAGCTTGATCAGCAGGACTGGGGTCTTGGTCTTGTGGTAATGTTTTGCCAAGTTTTGAACGTATAGGAAGTTGTCCTGGATGGTTCTGCCCGAGATGAAAGCGCTCTGACACGGGGAGATCAACCCATCCAACTTGGGTTGTAGCCTAGAAGCCAGAATCTTTGAGACGAGCTTTCCGAAGGCATGAATCAGACTAATCGGTCTAAAGTGTGCAGCTTCAGTTGGTTGATCTTTTTTCGACAGTAGAAAGAAATGCGCCACATTCAGATTCCCGAAGGAAGGGTCATTTAGATCATAGAACTTGTTCATTGCCCTGAGCAGATCTTCCTTCACCACATTCCAAGATGCCCTGAAGAAACCTCCGGAGAAACCATCAGGCCCTGGAGCTTTGTCTGCCGCCGTTGAGAACACAGCCCTCTTCAGCTCTTCCATGGAGAACGGATCCTCAAGATCCTGAAGCTCCATGGTTGGTAGCCCCAGCATTTCCCAGTTAAAAGTTTGAGAGCAGATAGCGGGCGTGCCAACAATGGAGTTCATGTGGTTGTAGATTACTTCTTCTAGTTCAGATGGTGAGGTAGCTACCCCAGTCTCAGATTGCAGGGATTGTATTTTGTTTTTCTGCCTGCGATGGGCCGCTCTCGCATGGAAGAATTTTGTGTTTGCATCCCCCAGCTTAAGCCACTTGATTCTTGCTCTTTGCCTTGCCTTGATTCTGTTAATGACTGCGAGGCCAACCGCTCTTGATTTGAGGCAGGACCGCAACTCCCTTTCTCCCACCGTAAGCTGTCTTGTTTCTTGTGCAGTGTCAAGGCGTAGAATGATCTCCTGTCCAATAAGCATTTGCTTCCTGATGTCACCCACATAGTTCTTGGCCCAAATTTCCAAGTGCTTAGCTAGTCTTTTTAGCTTGCAATCTAGTATTGCGAACTGGTTGGTGAAAGCGCAGGGCTCGTTCCAGGACCTTTCCACCACCAAGGTGTACCCCTCAAGCAGAGGCCAAAAAGTCTCAAAGCGGAAACGCGGCGCCGTTTTGATCACCAGGTCTTGCACCAGAAAAAGTGGGCAATGGTCAGACATTGACGAGGCTTGCGGGAGTAGTTTTGCCGCGGGGTACAGGTCATCCCGTTCAGAGTTGCAGAAAGCACGGTCCAGCCTGACCAGAGTGGGCTCAGCCTGCTCGTTGCTCCAGGTGTAGCGTCTGCCGACTAACTTAATTTCCCTGAGGAAGCTAAGGTCAAGGGCCTCTTTGAAACGTCTCATCCAACGCCTGTTGACTCTCCGATTGTTTTTATCTTGGTCGTGCAGGATCATGTTGAAATCGCCTATCAGCAGCCATGGGCCGTCCACTTGATTGTGGATGCTGGGCCGTCCACTTGATTGTGGATGCTGATAATCTCGTTGAGGAAAGCCTGTTTGCGTTCATCCTCAGAAGGACCGTAAACCACGGTAAGCGTCTAGGAGAGATTGCTAGACTGGTCTAGAAAGGTCGCGGTGACGGAGAAGTTAGCCACAAGGATGTTGGTGGCAGTTAGGGTGTCATCACGCCTGAACATGATTACCCCACCTCTCGTGCCAGAGGCAGGTAGAAATGCATGCCCTTTGAGCGTTTGCCCGACGATGTCATTACGGTCATTGTCCGAGAGGCTTGCGAGTTTAGACTCCTGGATACAGAGAATGGAGCAGCGTGTGCATGCCGCCAGTTCTCTAACCACAGTTCGACGTGCACGGTCGTTTAGCCCACGGACGTTCCAGCTCAGCAGTTTAAGTTGTGATAACATGGTTATAGAAACGACAGAGGTGCACATGCAGAGGTCTTCGCCGGTATAGGTAATGGCGAGTCCTGGGCACAGCATAGCTAGCGGTTGCAAGCGGATGCCGCTGGATGCAACAGTGAACGGAGTAAGCCGGAGCTTGCCGCACCGGCTACAGGTAAAGGCGGCGGCACCCTTCGGCACAACTAAGGAAACAGTAATACAATCCATCATGGTGCGGCGACAGGCAAGACGGGTGGAACCCGCTAATCCACCACCGTGGACTCCCTGAGGAACTCTGTAAGCTGGCCTTCTGGGATCACGAAAGCTGGCCTGCTGGTAGCCTCAGTCAGTGCTTCCAGGCTCTGGAGATGCTCGTGCGTGAGTTCCTGCTGGAACAGCCTAAGGTACTGCTCACGGACGTCGTCGTCGAACTCGTCCTCGTGGCGGATCAGTCCAAGCTGCTTGCATGCGCTCGCTTGAGCCTTTCTAGCAGTCAACATCGTGGAGGCTTTGGTCGCCGGGCGCTCGCTTCTTCTTGATGCTGATGAAGAGGAGGTAGCTAGCTTCATTCTGTTTAGCTTGGTTTTGCTTGTGGCTGTCAGGCTAGGAAGACCAAGCAGAGATGGTGACAGCTTCCCCATGATCCGCCCAAGCAGAGAAGGCTTCGTAGTCTGCACGTGCAACTCGGCCACCCCGGAAGTAACCTCCTCCACTGTCCCATGGTCGTACAGATTTGCCTCCCGCAGCGCTTTCAGTGCATTGGACTTGAGTGTGACATGGAGAAGCTGCTCGTCGTCCAGATCCTCTGAAGACTGGTCCGGCGAGGGCGTTTGCCTTGGAGGCTGCATGGTCTGCCGCAGGCCCTGCGGTGGCGAAGCAAAGATGTCCCGAAGCTGCAGCGATCTGTACTCACCAATCTCATACACTGTCCTCTCAGCAATTTGGGTGTTAGCTGATGCGCAGCCCAGACCAGGAGGCTGCACACCGAAGTCATGGACAAACAGCGCCCCATCTTGATCAGTAGCATCATGCGCTTGTGCCTGAGCAAGAGAGGCCGTTGCTGTCGGGCTATTTAGCCAAGCACCATTCCAGGCTAGGACCGCCTGGGACGAAGGGACGTGGTCAGCTGACCGCTCCAGGAGCATCTCACCCCAGCCGAAGACTGGCGCCGGCATTGCCGAGAAGGCTTGCTGCCCGGTGGAGCCAGTCATTGCGTTTGCAACTTCCACCTCCGCGCCCGCGTCTGCCGGCATGATATTGGCAGACCAGTCGTCAGGGAAGGCGTTTGCCAGCTGAACTTGAGGAGCCGCCGAGGACGAAGCTGCCCAAGGGACGCCCAGCGCCAAGCAGCCCTGAGGCAGGCCTGCCAAGTCGAGCGGGGCGCCGGTGGGGGAGCACAGCATGAGGTCGCCCCCGTCCAGCAGTTGGTGTCGCGACCCTGGTGACGGCGAGACCTGCATGGGGCTGCCGCTGTCCTGATGATTGGCGCGAGGAGGCGATGGCGTCGCGCCCCGGTCCAGGGACCCAGTCGGCGTGCTTGACCCGCTCCGCTGCTGCCGCGCGCGGCCCCTCGGCGGTTGTTCCAGCACCACAGGCAGAAGGAGCACCCCAGGCGCCCAATCTTTCCCAGCGATGCCTGCAGCGTCGCTCTCGCTGGAGGCAAAAGCGCGCGACACCGGGCTCTTGGAGCGCCTGCGCGAGCCATCGTGGTTGACGTCCCCGTGGCGCCTCCTGTCCGGGGACCGGCTTGGCCTTCTATCATGACGATGCCGGTGTCTTCCTTGATCACGATCACGCCTTGAGTCCTCGCTGCCACCGCCGCCCTCGCGCGCGTTGTTCCCGCGGCGGCGCGCGTCGGCGCCCCCTGCGATCATCGTGGTCCTCCTCCTCGTCCTTGTGGTGGCTGGAGGGCCCAAGCCGGTTCCGAACCGGCCTGGTCCTTGGGAGAGGCACAGCATCCTCCTCGCCCCACTGCCAGTCTCGGTGGAAGATGGCGGGCCACTCCGACCGGGGACGGCGATCAGCGTCCTCTGGAACGGGGCGGTAATTCTTCACCAAGTCAAGATGAAGGAGGATGTGGTAGCGTGTGTTGTCCAATCCCTCCTCCGACGGGGTGCCCTCCGGCAGCCCAGCGCGCCTGGCCGGCATGCGGCCAAGGATGGAGTGCGCCTTGATGCGTGGGATTCTGTCTGGGTCAAGCGAACATACCCAGACGAAAAGGCCCGTGGTGTTGTCCTTCAGGACGGAGCGCCTCTCGACGTGGTCGAGCTCGCACGCGCCGCCCAGTATGACCTTGATTGTGTCGCCGTCGTTCCTCGCGCTGAGAGGCGCACCTTCGATGACGACGCGGCAGTAGTACCTCCACGTCTGCGGTCGCCCCCTCGCCATCGGGGACCACGTCTTGAAGACCATGCTTCCGCGCCTGAGCTGCATCGAGCGTCGCTCGTACACCAGGTCGCACTGCCAGGGCTCCCTGAAGCGCACCAGGAAGTCATCGGGGAAGGTAGCGGACACGTGGATGTCCTCGTAGGCGAAGCCCATGTCCAGCTGGATGGCCTTGGCAATGGAGCCTGTGCTGATGTTGATGCGAGAGTCGGAGACGAGGACCGTGAGGTGCGTGCGACGCATCTCGTACGCGTCCGCCTCCATGGCCGGAGTGCTCACAGAGGAGCTGTACTCCTCGAGCGGCCGGCTGGCCGGCAGCCCAGGCCCCAGGTCATGCCTGTCCCGCTGCATGTGGAAGGTCCCAGGCCGCCGCAACTGCGACCCCGGCAGCGACGCGGTGGTCAGGGGTGGCAGAGGGACCGAGCCTTGCGGCAGCGACGAGCAAGCAAGAGCAGGTGGTCTAAAGCGAAGGGGAGGAGGCGGCGGATGGCTTTTATGAGGGCAGCTCCTGGCAATGTGGCCAAGGCGCTTGCAATGGACACAACGCACCTCACTAGAACACTGACGGACAAAATGCAGCGGAGAGAGGTAGCGAAAGCAGAGATCCTTTAGATGATTTGAGAAGGAACCAGTCTTGGTCCATTGATTCCTCTGTCTCCTCGCAGCACGCGTCCGACCAGAGGGGGAAGAATTAACACGCCTCCACCAAAATTTGGGCTTCACTTCTTTCCAGCTCTCTTCCCAAATCGGGGGATCCCATGGCATAAATTCGAATCCCGGCCAATTGGGGCAACAATAACTGACCGGAGCCGGGACGCCGCAGAGTTCACCACCGCCGCGGACGGCAAGCCTTGATGGCCGGCAAAGACCTGGGGCACCACCCCAGGCAAGAGAGGTGGTGGAGGGGGCAGCTCCGCCATCAGACTAGCTGCCGAGGCCTCTAGACCTGCGGCCGCGGCAGAGCACGCCCCAATCGCCTCCGAGGCCCTTGAAAGCGAAGAGGGGGAGGCCGCCAGCGCTTGCTGCGGCGCGCAGCACAGGCCATCAACGCTCCAGCGGCGAGATCCTGCCACCAGATCCGGAGTAATTGACCCGAAGAGGATCTCGAGCCCAGCCGGAGCGGCGGATCTTGGGGCTACGGGGAATCAGGCACATGGGCGGGGAGTGCTGCCGTTAGGGCGGGGGGGTTGGGCGCCACGGCCTGGAGCGACCGTGGCAAGGGAGGTTCTCTCGCGTAGTCCATTTCGTTGTTCTGTCTTCGGTGCGCACGTTCCTGCCTTTCAGTATTGCTCCACGCATTGATGCATGCATGCATGGCAGTGCGACGCATGACTTGAGGTCTTCATCAACTCACAGTTCGTAGCTGCCCAGCTAGGAGCTAGCCTGTAGTATTGTTCATGGACTTGGACTGCAATTCATGTCTTGCAAGAGTTTTTAGAGATCTCTGTAGGTGCTATGTGACGGCTTGTATTCAATTTCTTGGAGGGTGTTGGCACCGGTTGACTAGGAAAATTAGAGAAATATGAGCTGTGGTCGTGTTGACACGGCATGTAGGTGCCATGTATATACAAGTACATTAACACACCTTGCTGCATATAAAAATTCGGAAATTCCATTTCTTCGTGTTTCCTTTCACATCTGTTCTAACCTGGAAATTCCCAAATGTGCATGAAAAATAGGCAGACAGGCAGGCACATGCCAATAATGCAGACTAATACCTGTAACCTGCACTGATGTAGTACGATCACCCGCGTTTTGATCATTTCTAGTTAACGGTTTCTGACACAATGATTCCATCGATAATATAAATAGTCACTACTAAAAAAAAGTCTTTGGTTCGGTCCAGAGTCTAACACTATTTCCGATTTATTACAGGTCAGGACTAGTATCCGGTTCATACCGTTTTCGGTGGCTAGGAGCACTAGAAAACTCTAGTCCCGGATCGTTTCGGACCTTTAGTCCCGGGTCGCACGGGCAACACTCTTTAGTCCCAGGTCGTGACTAAATGGGTCCATGCCGTGGCAGGAAAAATTAAAATGGCTATAACTTTTGCGTACGATGTCGAAAAAATGTACAACCTATCAAAATATGCGGAAAAAATTGTGAGTTCGATTTCAACAGCCTTAGACCGTTTTGGATTATTTTAAATTTTTAAAATTGGAAAAGAAAAAGTTATTTAAAAAATTATTACTTTTGCAATTTTATTTATTCCATATTTGGATTCCTCACATTTTTCTGATAATTATGGATATATTATTTATCGAATTTCGATTTACAGATTTAAAGATATTATTTATGCCATATTAAATGAACTAAATGGAAAAAATGAATAAAATATTATTTTATTTATTTTTTTACTTTCATTGTATTAAAATATTATTATTACCTATTTATTGTTGTTTACTAAAATAGTTATTTATAATTTTAAAAAATAAAGATGTATGGCATATTGATATGGGTTAATAGGATTGATATGGTAGTGTTGACAACACGGTACAAATGGGCTTCACGCAAGAACATCCTGATAGAACAAAGAAGTTGAACGTGCCGAGGATGGAGTAGTGTTAGGATGAGTGACCGACCGGAAAGGTTGACCACAAGTGTAATTTGACCTAATATTAAATATACTTAGTGCTAAAAATGTTTCAAGTGAGAGGATTACGAGTCAAACAATTCAAAAGTTTAAGAAAAAAATAGAAAACAAAATTCGAAAAATAAATTAAAAAAATTGAAAAAAAAATCTTTAGTCCAGGGCCATATTACGACCCGGGACTAAAGGTCCTTCGTGCCCCGCTGCAAAAAGGCCATGCAAAAACGTCCATGCGATGGCCTCTAGTTCCGGGTTATAACAAACCGAGACTAGAGATAGGGGCCTTTAGTCCCGATTTTGCAGTCCCAGGTGCAAAATCAGGACTAAAGGCCCTTACAAACCGGGACTTGATGCCCCTTTTCCACTAGTGCGTAATGGCCAGAATTAGTTGCTTCTAGGATCAAGTAAAATAGTGGAAAGCTTTAGATAGGGGTGGAATCGACAGGGCTCGGTAAAACTCGAGTCGAGCCCAAGCTCAGCTTGATGTTGCAAATCTGTTGAAAAGAGGGCTCGTGGCTAGCTCGGTGAGGCTCGAGGCTCGCTCGAACAGCTTGTCGAGCCGAAACCTGACCCGCTGAGCCGATTACCCCTGCCTCCACTCCATCCCACGAGCCCAACGCCCCGCCCCCTCTTTCCCGTGTGGTTGCTCCCTCCCGAGCCTGACCCCCTCGCCCCCATCTCCACGTGCCGTCACCACTTCCTATCGTCGCGTCGTCCGTCGCCCGCCACCGCCGACAGCCCTAGGTGCTCCTCCATGGCTCTCCTCCCTTGCCTCTACCCCTCTTGAACCCGTTCCCCTCCCCTTGGTCTGGCGTGGAGGAGGAGCCTCTCAAGGCTAGGGTTAGCGGCGGCGGCCCTCCGCCCGCTGGCCCTCCAGTCGTCGGCCCTCCAGCCTCCGCATGTCCTCGCCCGTGGATCTCGTTCGCCTAGGTCCTGGACGCGAGCCTAGGTCCCCCGCTTGGGGAGTTGGGGCGAGCTCCTCCATGTGCTAGACACGATCCACCCGGCCTTCAGATGTGGCCCTCACGGCCGCGTCTAGGGCCTCCCTATTCCCTGTCGTTAGGCTCCTGCCTGCGCTGGTCAACCGCGTCTGCGCCGGCTCGGCACCACTGCTTCTTTGCTTCCAGATAGATCGAGTCCTATTTCTACACACATATCTAAATATATTAGTAGGCAGAAAGTTACTGTACTTCTCATGCATGTTTGGAAGAACAGCATCAGAGTATACGTTATGGCTCAAATTAAGTTGTAACAATATGTTTTGGAACTATTCTTGCCTTGTTATGAATCTTGTTAGACTATGTTATGAATGTATGCATGGTAAATTGTTGTTCATAATTGTAAATTGTTACATTTTTTGTATAGGTGATAAGGAACTTTTTAAATTCTTCAAGCCTTCAAGCCGGCTTGTCGAGCTTTACCGAGCGGGGTTTGTCGAACCTCGAGCCTGATTTATAGGGTTGAGGCTTGGCTTGTTCAACCTTCGAGCCAAACCAAGCTCGAGCCGAGTCTTGTTGAGCCTGAGCTTTGAGTCCACCCCTAGCTTCAAATGGTGTGCTAAATGGATTAACTTATTTATATATTACGGTGTACTACCTGAACGGCGCCACACCTCGTCCGTACGGCACCGTCGGAGCACGCACTAAACAAGTGCAACTTGCGTCGCATGTGGCCCTCGCCAGTCGCCCTACCGTACGTAATATTTCGCTTAGCTGGTGGCGCGCCTTTCCGTGGCCGGACCCTGAGAGCACGCGATGCGGGGGGCTCCGGCCGGCCGGCCGCTGTGGGGGCTCGACAGCTAGACATCTGCAGCCTCGTCTCCCGTTCACTCGTGTCGGCTACGTACGTGCTCCGCCTGCAGCAATGCAGCATGCCTTTCTCGTCATCTCCGCCGAGGATTGCCGGCCGGTAGCCTTTCCGACGAACTGATACGTACGCGCTTTGCGCACCAGCAGATCACAGAGCAGTGTCGAGATGCTAAAATGGCCACGTCGCTGCATGGGTACCTCATGAAAATCCGATACTACTACATTGGGCCACCGTCGTCTGTGAATCTCCGTCGACAGACGAGAGATCTTGCATGGGCGCGCATGATCGCCTCGGGAGCCGCGCGCCTTTCCCTGGCCGATCGAGGTCTCGGTCCGCAGACCACATGGAGTGGCTGGGAGACTGTGATCTTGCCAGCTTCTCCAAATAAACGAGCATACCACGTGGATGCATCATGCATCGACGACTGAGATCTGGCCACACTAGTACTTCTAGGTTGATAAATTATGCGTATTTTAGGTTGACAAATTAACCAACTTAGCATGAGATACATAAGATAAAAATTATATTATTAAAAAATTTAAATATTATATTTTCTAATAATATAATTTTTATATTATATAATTCATATTATATAGCTCATGCGGACGACCTATATGTATGCGTAAGTCATATATACTAGGATAGAGGGAGTAGTAGTTTTTTCTTTTTCGATCCTGTGCGCCCGTGACGTGACTGGCGTCCAGGCAGGCCCTGACACGGCAGACTACTCTACAACTACAAGAAGGATAGCGCTGGCCCTCGTAGGTTGGTACTATAGGACGGTAACCGTGTCGCTGGCGTGTGGGGTCTTGCCACTCTGTCCGAAGCAGCTGCGGAGTCTGTGGGCGGTGTGTACGCTACGGACGGGCTGGATACGCAGCACACCGGCTCCACCACCTGCCACAGTCCGCTCGTACGAGAGTCGCCGAAGAGTGGACCGCCCCCGTGACCTGTGGTGGCAAAAGCAGCGTGTACCCTCTCGGTCAGGGATTACAAAGCCTAAAAGCTTTTTAAAAATGTTTAAAATTGTAAGTCTTTTTTATTTATTAATTTTTTTATCTTCTTTTATACATGTGTAATTATTGATGTATAAAATAATTAAAAGAGATAGTTATTAAAATAAAAAAATAAAAAAAATAGTTACTGATTTTTTTAATTCTAGCAAAGTGTCCTATAGACCTTGCAATCTTGCAATCTTGCAATCCATAATAGAAGGAGTGGGTAGGAGCGCCTATGCGTGTGCAGTCGAGCTAGCTCGTGCCGTTTCTGTACGGTCAAGCGTACGGTGTACGTACGTGGTACAGGCGCAGTCAATTTAAGTACGGTCGGTCGTACGGACTACTACTAAGTAGGCTGAAGATGCGTGCCTGCTGATTAAGCTGCCCCGGTCAATTTTGAGCTCTCTTGGGTTCTACTAAGTACTCCGTATGTTCATGCTAGTTACTTACTCGATAAATGAACGGTCCTTTTGTCGATGGTTGGTCTGGATGACAATACAGATGTAGTAGTGGTATGGCTTATTAGTGGATAAATGAAACAAGCAGCCAAGTTGCTAGTGAGCTTCCTGCTTAGAAAATCTGGATGTAGTACATGCACAAGTCTCGCTCGTATGTGTTGGCACCCGCCGATTTGTAGAACAAATTTGGGCCAACTCCTCTTATCAGCGTGTGCCTATATATAGCAGAATTTCGCTAACCGTGCAATATAATACAGATCCTTAGCTCGAGAGCGGTGCAATATACCATCAAGTCTCACCATGGCCGGTTTTTGTAACTTCAAAAAAAATTATTTCAAAAGTTTCAATAAATTTATAAAAAAAAACTTGGATGTAGGCAACTATTTTTCTAACAATTAGTAATTTTTCAGTTTAAAATAGTTTCTATTTCGATTTTTCATTCTTAACGGGTCCAAGAAAATATTTTTTACGGGAAGAAAAATATTTTGCTGAAAATTTTACAGGCTGATAGAATATACGGTTGGCTACATCAAGAATTTTTCAATTTTACCCAAAAAATGGATTTTTTTTCAAAAAAGTTTGAAACATTGAACCCAAATTTTCTAAGTTTGGAAAAAACGAAATCAGATTCGCCTACATGGATCTCGGGTTCCAAAACGACTATTCATTATCCTTAGCGCGCTACTCCACTGATTCTTTCGTTATGAAGATCGGCTCCTTAGAGTTCTGGTGACCTTTTCATTTTAAAATATCACAAAAAAAAATCATATTTTCAAGTTTCTCAAAAAAATCTAAATATTTTTTAGATGTTCTGAATGATGCGTCCTACAGGCATATACAAAATCTCTACGCCGGTTCTTTGAACTCTGGGCTAAATAAAAATGATAAATTTCTGAGTTTTAAAAATATGTAAGGTTCATTCTACCCAAAGAATTTTAAACAGAGATTTGCACGTATGTATGATTGATCAATCTGCATATAACCGACCGTTCAATTTTACATGATGGATCGATCCGCGTAGTCATGGCACTAAGGGCGGGGACGACTACACCTCTGGAGCTCCTACAAGCGGCACAGGCGTGCGGCGACATCACTGGAGTGTTGCGGCGCAGAGGGTGGAGAAGTCGATTTGGGAGTGGACTGTTTGCTAAGACACTCAGGAGCATGCCCGATGAGGACAAGGGGGCGACCGGCCTATGCGGACACGGGAGCTATCCAAGTCGACGCAAAGCCAGCCCAAATTTAGACTAGGAATGGGTCGCGACGGATTGATTGTTTCTCGTCGTTGAACTGCATTCCTAGTCCGATGATCAGACGGAGAACCTCGATCCGTTTGGACTGACCCGTTAGAGATGCCCTAAGGTCTAGCAGTGGCATATTAGCATATAGCCAACTCGCGCGCATCGATCGACAGAAGGCACTGCATTGCACTGTTATGTGTCAATCGGCCTTTCAATTTGTCCCGATCGATCGATCGACGTCCTCCACGTACTTGATTTCGTTAGGGGCACGCCATGTGCGCCTGCATGGAAAAAAATGGTCACTCTTGCCGTGGCCTGTCGAGCTAGTAGCTAGTCAAGCTAGTTCCTCCTGTTACTGGTCCGGCCCAGGCCGAACCTACTCGCTCCGTCCGCAAATAAGTATACTTCTAGCCTTGTCCTAAGTCAAACATAGTAAAGTTTAACTAACTTTTTAGAATAACGTATCAACATTTATGACACTAAATTGTTACCATTAGATTTATTTTTAAATCTAGTTTCATAATATATCAATTTGATGAAATATATGTTTCTATATTTCTCTATAAAGTTGGTTAAATTTGATTATGTTTGACTTAGGCAAAAGCTAGATGTATATTTATTTGCGGACGGAGGGAGTAACGTGCATGGTCGAATTGTCTAGCTACCTATGGCACGGGAAGAAGAAACGTGCCAATAGATCTGGACCGTACGTACCGGCTGTACCTTCTGCCTAACGGCTGTCTCCCCGCTCCATTTTCTCGACCGACTGGGACGATCAATGCTGACTAACTAGACCATGGATCAATTGCCACGTACTAAATGTACAGTCAGCACATGCGTGGCCGGCCGCATGTTAGCTGAGCTGCTGCGAATGCAAGGGATCAATGGAGAATGAGATGTACATGTGGAAATTTATTCATTCCATGTAATTGTGTATTGTATATTTTTAACTCTCGCGGGGATTATACATGAGTACAAATTTGGAAAGCAAGAAGCCGATGACTTAAAATATAAAAAACATGACTCTTGAATCCTAGTCTATATCTAAGATGTATATACGTATCATAACATTCCTCCTCGGTCGTAGTGGGAGACAAGCGTACGATTGTAAATTCTTCCTCTTTCGTCGTCTTCTCCGTCTTGACATCATCAACCGCGTCTCTGATGGACATGATCATGGCTGGCACTTAGGAACGTTGTTGGTGTCCCCCTTCTAATGTCTCTCTTTCCTTCCTCACTCACAGCGGGAATTTTCTGGACGCAAGTGACGACGCAGATGCTGTTGACCAGAGTTTTTAGGCTGCTATAGGCGTTATTCTTGATGTCGATGTCAAGGTAGCCAGACGTAATGTAGCCGTAGTCGAGATAGGTGTGGTCAATGTCATAGTGGTCATAGTTGGTGTGGCTGCCGGTGTGGGACACGCAAAAAAATTGGGTGACACTTGTGTTGATGTTTTGCACCTCGTAGAGGTATCGGGGGAATCATGCAGATGTTATAGGGCAAGGTCATAATAACTGAGATCACCAGTTTTTCCAGGACATGAGGAAGCCCACCGAGCACATAACGGTTTTGCTAGGATTGTTTACGCGGTTGTAGGGGACATCAGAATTGTGATGCCGATGGTTTGATGCAGCCTTAGCCATCAGATGTGGTCAATGTCGTCGTCTGTGTCATCGAATTCATATCATCGTCGTCGTGCCTTGCAGTTGTACTATAAGAGGGTGTTGTATATATATTTTCATCATGTGGACGGTATTAAGGTGACGACGGTGTGTTGACGAAGATGTTGGTGAAGACCATGTTGATGTAGAGGTTGACGGTGATGTATCGGCGATGAAAAGTGTGTTGCTAAAGGCGTCGCTTGAGGTGACGCGTGTTTGTTACGTACTTTGTTGTCAAAGAAGTCATTAATTTTTCACCCGGCCTCGTTAAGGTTGATGTCCCTTCTCATGGATGGAGCTTGGCTCATAGCCTGAAGTAGTTGGCTCGGTGATGTCAGTCCACCTTTTTTCACTCGTGGAAAAATGGCCTATAGTCCCGGTTTATAAGGGCCTTTAGTCCCGATTTTGCACCCGGGACTACGAAATCGGGACAAAAGGCCCCTATCTTTAGTCCCCGTTTGTTACAACCCGAGACTAGAAGCCACCGCATGGCCCCTTTTTTGCAGTGGTCGGACAAATGATCTTTAGTCCCGGGTCGTAATACGGCCCTGGACTAAAGATACTTTTAAAAAAAATCATTTTTTTTATTTTTTTTTAGATTTTTTCAATTTTTTTCTTAAACTTTTGAATTGTTTGACTCGTAATCCTCTCATTTAGAACATTTTTAGTACTAAGTATGTTTTATCTTAGGTCAAATTACACTTGTCGTCAAACTTTCTGTTCGGTCACCCATCCTAGCACTACTCCACCCTCAGCACGCTTAACTTCTCTGTTCCATCAGATGTCCTTGCGCGAAGTCCATTTATACCTTGTTGTCAACACTATCAAATCAATCCTATTAGCCCATATCAATATGCCATACATCTTTATTTTTTGAAATTACAAACAAATATTTTAGTAAACAACAATAAATAAGTGATAATAATATTTTAATCAAATGAAAGTAAAAAACTAAATAAAATATTATTTTATTCATTTTTTGCTATTTATTCATTTAATATGGCATAAATAATATCTTTAAATCTGTAAATCGAAATTCGACAAATAATATATCCATAATTATCAGAAAAATGTGAGGAATCCAAATATAGAATAAATAAAATTGCAAAAAAAAATCATTTTTTAAATAACTTTTTTCCTTTTCGAATTTTAAAAATCTAAAATAATCCATAACGGCTGATGAAATCAAACTCATAATTTTTTTTCCGCACATTTTGATACGTTATACATTTTTCCCGACATAGTATGTAAAAGTAATAGCCATTTTAAGTTTTTTTCTGCCGCGACCCGCACCCTTTAGCCCTGGCCGTATTATGACCCGGGACTAAAGGGTATTTCCCGTGCCCGAACCCCTTTAGTCCCGGGCCGTATCACGACCCGGGACTAAAGGTCCAAAACAATCCGGGACTAAAGTTTCCTCGGGCTTCCAGCCACCAAAAACGATACGAACCGGGACTAGTGCTCATACTAGTCTCGACCCGTAACAAATCGAAACTAGTGTTGGACTCAATCGAAGACCTTTTTTCTACTAGTGTTTTACCGGAGATTTTTAAGGTGCATTCTGAGTCCATATACATGCATGCCCTAAGGGCTAAACGGTCAGTGGCGACCTTGTCATCTCATCTTATTAGTTTACTGCTCACTTTTGTCTAGAAATATGTGTAAAAGAGTCTATAGTTGCATCATCATGTCTATCTAGACAAATCTACGGCAACTTTTTTAAGACGTCGGTAGTACCAAACTTTCACCTACCTGGTGCATCAGTTTTCACTGACGCTGAACTTTTGGTGCTGCTTTGGTGGTGGTAGTATCCATCCCAACACTACCCGAAAGCAAAGGAGTGGATGGAACGCCAAGAATGAACACACAGCATAGCAGGGTCTCGACACCGATCACACGATGGATACCCTTCTCCGGCCGGCCGATCGATGAGTTCGTCCACCAAACCGCCGTGACACGTACCGTCAAAACCCCGACACCACGAGACGATCAGACGACGCTGGGGAGGAAAGCATAGGTGGAATCTCGCGGCGGCCCTAACGCCATGCCGCGCCGCTTCCGGAAAAAACACGCTCCACAGAGAATACCACCGTCGTCGATCGATGCGTCGTCGTCGTCGTCGTCCGTGTCAGTTGGAGCTAGATAATGGACGACCACGTTTGCATGCATGTGTAGTAGTACTACTGCTGCTGTAGCGTACGATCGATATGCCACTACGCGCGCGCACAGTGTCCTGTTGCTGCTCGATCTCTCCCACGTGAAAATGTTTCGTTACCGGTACATGCTGTAGCGCTAGTGCCTGTGATGTGCCGCCTAGCTACGGCCTAGTCTAGAACTAGTGACGTACTACTAGTATTCGTCTACGTACTATACCTAACATGCTAGCAACGTTAGCATACTCCACTCGAAGCAAGGGTAGTACTTACCTAGCAAGGGTACTCGAACCAAAATCATGGAATAGCAAACTGTCCTATGCTAACAAAAAAAATCGTCCCGTGTCAGTGTTTGTAATCGTCGCTAGGTGGTCGATTAACCTATTTATAATTTTTGTTATTACTTTTGACACTCATTATACTATCGGTGAAATTTCACAAAAAAATAGAACATTGTGACAGTAAGAAAATACAATACCGGTTTGTCCGATTGATCTTTTTAGGATGTAAAATAAAAGAGAATGGGTGAGTACTCCACTGTGTCTACGTACTACTCCCTCCGTTAGGAAATATAAGATGTTTTAGGTTTATAAACAAGATGTATCTAGACATCTTTTAGTGTCTAGATTCATTCGAACCTATACACTAAAAGGTGTCTAGATACATCTTCTTTATAAACCTAAAACATCTTATATTTCTAAACGTAGGGAGTATAACATAAAATGCTAGCAATATGCATGGTATATTCTTTTTTCATGATGGATGGAGTAAGGGTATTTCCGACCAAGAGAGAATACTAGTGCTACGGATTGAAAACATTTCAGGCTTGAGTGCTCCAATACCAGCAGTCCCATTCAATCACTTGTTTCTCTCTTCAAAGAAAAATACTCGGAGTAATCACTTGCTCCTTAATCTCTCTCTCCTCCATGTGCCAGCCAGGTCAGCAGGTGGGCTCCAGGATGACAGGGATATCCCGCTTTCCGCCTCGGACTCTCTCTCGCCTCCACGAGCGGCCGTACGAGCGGGACTACGGACCAGCACGGGCCGGGCAGGAGGAGCGGTCCCGGCGCGAGCCCGAGAATTCCATCGGTCGGAGCTAAACCGGGTGCTACTTAAGGCTGAGACGGGCCCACCCCACCGGCTTATTTGCCCCTTGTACCTTCCGGGTACTCCAACTGTACCCGCACTTGTACCTCCCCACCCTATTCAATTCCCCTCCCCTTCGCTGGCGTTGTTAAAGAGAAAAAATAATCATTTGCTTTCTCCCCATGCATCTGCATGAGCCACTATAGTGGTAGTATGAATTTGACTTAAAGTAGCATAGGACAGTTTGCTATTTCCTGATTTTGGTTCAGATTTTGGGGTTGGATATTATTACAAAGCTATCTAGAAGAAGAAGACACGTTCCAAAGCTCAGAAAATAAAATGCGGTCATCTTGTTATACAGGTAATAATCAGACTACAATTACAATTGTTGGTTATGATGCTCTATTTAAACCAAAAAAAATTGGTGGCATCATAGAACTACGTGAGGCAAAACAAGTGGTGGTCGGTAAAATTGGATGCCCGCTAAAGCTTCGGTGGTACCTAGCCACACCACTAAATTGCGGGAAAGGAGAGGTGGTCACCACGAATTTAAGGTCGACCGGCACAATTGGTCGCTTCCGTGTATGCAAGCGGGCGACCCATCTTTGTCATTCCTCCATCAAGCGCGCAACGTATCGCATTGCTCCATCCAACGTATGGATCTCTCGAGTGGCCAATGACACATTACAAGAGAGGTTCCCATTCTACCTTACACTTGCTATAGAGTTTGCTATTTGTAAAATAAAAGGCTTGATATGAAGGAATGATGCAAAAAAAAAAAAAATAGTACACTGGGGGCAAGGAAAAGGTAGGTCGTGATCCATGGTGAATTACACATTGTTTATGGCATATCTTTTTTTGTTCAGCTTGAATCAGTGTTTGTACAAGTAGCTAGCAAGCAATCTCGTGTACCCAAAGCAGGTGGCCAAATAAATACCCAAGCCATTCCGAGCAAAGAACTTGTAAAATGCCAACGAAAGAAAAAAAATAATGGCGAAAAGACCTCTGCATTGTGCAAAGCAAAGGCATAACTCCCACCCCTTCCGTTATATAACGAGCCACCATGGCCACCCCAGTACAAACGCCTCGTATCCATCCTCTCAACAACTCAAGCGTCCCTCGCCAAGAACAAGAACTCGGCGCAGCCGCCTCCCTGCCTCCACTTTCCAAGTCTCCCGTGCTCTCCGGCGTCCACCAAAGCAGAGAACCATGAAGCGCCTGCTCAGGCGGCTGTCCCGCGTGGCCGCGGCCGACGCCTGCGCCGCCACGGGCGCGTACCAGCCGCTCCGGCCCGATGCGGCGGCTGGCAAGGCCTCGGCGTCTTCCTCGCCCTCGTCGTCCTTCTTCGGCGCGCGGCGGCTCGGCAGC
This sequence comes from Avena sativa, assembly GCA_916181665.1. NCBI lineage: Eukaryota > Viridiplantae > Streptophyta > Magnoliopsida > Poales > Poaceae > Avena > Avena sativa. The sequence continues at coordinate 477,621,996 of OV702299.1, read as the reverse complement.
AGCGCGCGCGTGCCGGAGGGGCACGTGCCGGTGTGCGTGGGCGAGGAGGGCGGCCCCGTGGAGCGCTTCGCCGTGCGCGCCGAGCTCCTGGGCCGGCCGCCGTTCGCCGCGCTGCTCCGCCGCGCCGCACAGGAGTACGGGTACGGCCACCCGGGCGCGCTCCGCATCCCCTGCGCCGTCGCCGATTTCCGCAGCCTCCTCCTCGGCCTCTCCGACGCCGGCTGCCACGCCACCGACGGTGACGACTCGCCATTCTACTACTAGTCCATTTCGCCCTCCTTGTTCAGGAGCCAATTGCCCCCTGGCGAGAGCAAATCGGTGAGCCAGCAAACAGAGCCAATTGCCAGATGCTCTGCTTTTACCGATCTACCCCTGTCCGGATGTCTGTACATAGGGAGGGCTCAGCTCCGTCTGGTGGGGTTGGTGGAGGATAGGAGGGACATTTTCTCCTGCCGCTCAGCAATTTTAGGCGTGTAGTGTCGTTCTCTTTCTTCTTCCTCTGGAGTGAGTGTTCATCTAGCTCCAGATCTAGCTCTGCTAGTTGCAATGTAGCATCTTCTCTTGCTAGGGATTTTTGAGGTCTTGGCAACAACAATCATGTAAGCCGCCGCAAGGTTAACCTCATGTGAGTGAAATGGATCTGTTAGCTGCTGCAAATGGAGACCCTCTTCCAAGATCAGGGGATGCAAGTTCTATCCTTTTCTTTTTTTTTAACTCTATATATCTGTATGCTGCATCACTAGCTCTGTCATGGAGAACAATTAAGTGTACTTTGGCCGTTGGCTTCAGAATCGCTACCAGAAAAATCTGAGTTCGTTGGTAGTAAAGGTTGTTCAGCATATACAGCTATACAGCGTGCTCTGTTTGCCATTGGTAGCCAATGAAAGCTGGAGAATACTGCATGTTCCGGCAACAGAACCAATGGGCGTGCAGCTCTATCATGGCTTCAAGCCTGTGGAGAATTTACTCATGGCTTGAAGTTTTATACTTCTTTCCTCTCAAAATAGATGTCGCAGGTTTTTCAAAATTTAAATCATCTAAACTTTTACAAATCTCCGACATCCATTTTGAGAAGGAGGAAGTAGTAGTACTCCGTACATCATGCTATCAAGCCACTTATTAGCAGCACAGTCAAAACAGTGTACAAGTAACTGAATAAACAGTCACCGGACACAAAGATCTACCGTGTTCTCAGGTTCACAGTAGCAAAATCAGAACATTGTGATTTAACCTATAAACAGTCGAGTGATTGACTCGCCGTACATCAAGCCAATCATCATGTTAAATTCTTACTGTAAACTTGATCTTTATACACCGAAAAACAAACCGAAAGCAGTACCAAATTTAGGGCATGTTTGATTCAAAGGATTTGTATAGGAAATTTGTAGGATTAAATCCTATAGGAAATTTTCCTATGGTGGTTGTTTGATTTGTAGGATTGATTCCTATAAGAAAATTTCCTAGGAAATCCTTTGCACTAGATTGTATAGGAAATCTAACATCCACCCAAAGCTCTTTCTTAGAATCCTTTGATGGAATCAAACAAACTTTGTTGCATGTGGGTTCCTATAGGATTGAAGTGGACATGACATTGCAATCCTATGGTTTTCCTATTCCTTTGTTTTTCCTATCCTATAAATCAAACAAGCCCTTAAACTGGGCATATTACTGCATTTTCAGCAAGTTCTCAGGACAGAAGTTGCCAAAACAATTCAGTTTGCATCATAAATTTTTTATGCACCGTTGATGAAATCTGTGCCAGTGGACTTAACTTCTTCCTTTTTTTTTTGTTGTAGCTTCAGTTATGCTCACTTATCTTTGGATACGTTTCTCGTGCAAATACAGTGAAAGCGATGTGAGGTTTCCTTGCAGAATTGGAATATGGTAATCCTTCTGGGTAAAATTGACCCCTGGAAGCTGTATTGCCACCGCAAAAGAATTATGTGGAGCACACACCCATGTGCAGAAATCTTGGACAGTACAGATGACAACTGCGTGCTTCTACTGTGGCTGAGATCAGTCACAGGGACGACGATGCTTTGCGTGAGCAGATTTATTAGCACACCATCTTCAGCTTTCCACCACTTTACTTGCACCTAGAAGCCACTAATTCTGGCAATTATCATACATTCTGTCCGGAATCATTGTGTCAGAAACCGCTAACTAGAAATGATCAAAACGCGGGTGATCATACTACATCAGTACGGGTTACAGGTAGTAGTAGGCTGCATTATTGGCATGTGCCTGCCTGTCTGCCTATTTTAAATGCACATTTGGGAATTTCCTGGTTTGAACACATGTGAAAGGAACACACTGAGAAATTGAATTGGACATGGAGATTTTGGAGGTTTTATATGCAACAAGTTGTGTTCATAATTTCTTTATATATACATGTACTTATATGTACATGGCACATGCCGTGTCAACACGACCACAGCTCATATATCTCCAATTTTCCTAGTCAACCGGTGCCAACACCCTGCAATGACTTGAATACAGACCGTCACATGGCACCTAGAGAGATCTCCAAGAAATGAATTGCAGTCCAAGTCCATGAACAATAGGGCAGCTCCTCCTAGTTGATGAAGACCTCAAGTCATGCGTCTCGCACTGAATGCATGCATCAATGCATCACTGAATTCGCTGCTACTGCAGCGGCTGGGCATGCAGAGCACGCCATGTGCAGGCAGAGGAGGCAGGAAGTGAAGGCCACGCCACATTGAAAGGCAGACCACGACTGACTGTCAGGCTTCACGGACGAACGATGACCCGACCGAAACGGCAACGGCGACGAGCACGACCACGCCGGATCTCGGACCCGGACAGTTGTGGGACCGGCGGCACACGTTGCCTGGATGGCGTTGGCTGCTGTACACGTAGATCGGTTTCATGGCGAGAGCGCTTAGGGTATCTCTATCTGGTAGCCCGGTGCTACTCAGATTCTCTATCTCTCCTCATACAAGCTGACCTTAGCTGAGTTGAGATAAGATATTGTCATATGTTTGAAAGTCGAGCTCAGCTGAGATATATTAAGCCGAGATTTAGCATGTGTGTATTGAGGTGTGTTGGGCCGAGATGTTGTTTGATAGACTATTTGAGATGAGATGTGGTTACCTTCTCCCTGAGTTCGTGAGACTACCACCAAATGAATAAATTTTCAGCAAATACATACATGTACACTCCACGGTACATACGTGCATAACATTGAAAGCACATAAAAGAGCATTCAACGTCCATCGATCAATATTACAAAGTCTACATCAATAATATGGCATAATACATACCTCAATTTTTTTTGCATAATACATGTTCCCAACAGATCAATATTACAAAGTCTACATCAATATTCCCAAAATTCTGCATCCTTATTGTGCAGGATTACAAGCTTCCATATATTCATAGATCTCAAGAATGTGCAGCATTTGCTACTACCTTCACACCTCGTGCAGATCCGGCCGGAGACTTTCAGGTCGGAGATGTACAGATCGACGGAGCTTGATCCGGTCTGAGACGTGTTGCTGCTAGGGTTTGACGACGCCACATGCGGAAGAGGAGGAGGTCTCGGTCGTCGGAGGAAGAAGCCGGTAGAGGGAGGGCCGGTTCAACCGTCAGAGACCGGCGGCGAGGTCAACCTCGCCCACTCTATGCCAGCTTGATCTGGATCTTATGGGGGAACGGGAGAGCGGCGACGGGAGGCAGAGAGGAGAGGGCGAGGAAGGCGACGTCCACGTGTGTCTCAGGGAAGGTAGGGGAGGTGGGGGAGCCAACGAGCTTGGCGGCAAACGGATGAGGGAAATTTTTGGGGAAGAGCGGTGTCTGCTGGGCTCGTGGGAATGGGGTAGGGGGGTGACGGGAGTCGAGGTCTACCCCTCTCTCAGCGGGACGCGTGGAGATATTTTCGGTGGCACCTGGCACGGACTCCTCTTTTCGGAGCGAGCTCGACCGAGCTCACCTGCGAAGCTCGATTCGGCCGTCGCTGCTCGGCAGGGCGCTGAGCGCTTTTCCATATCCCCTCGACAGTGCGCAAATGGGAAGAATCGGCCTAAAAAACACCGGATGCCGTCAAAATCTCGGCTAGGAGGAGAGTTTTTGAGTAGCCCGGGGCTACCAAACACAACCTTAGTGGCCCGGTCCATCCGGAGAAACGCGTCCGACTTGATCCAAATCCACGCACCAAAACCGAGCAACGATTGCGTCGGCCCGGATGTGCGTGGACAGCGCGGGTGTCCTGCCCGTCGGCCACTTGGGGCACATACGTAAGTGAAACATTTGTACTTAACAATGGATATACATTATACTAACTCTGCCGGTTACAAAAATGCCGTTTGAACAAAATAGGGGTGGTGGTGTTGCTACTGCTACGGCTATTGCTGCTAATGCTGGAGGAGGACGGCGTGGCGGCTACTCGTCGTCATTGCCATGACCACCATTGCCGCTGCCGTCGGTCCCATCGATCGCCACCCTAGCGGACTAGATGGTTGATACGTCGGAAACGTATCTATAATTTTTGATGCTCCATGCTTGTTTAGTATCTACTTCGCTTTGATTTGTATACACTTTGAGGTACTTTTTACATGTTTTCTGGTACTAACCTATTAACAAGTTGCCACAGTGCCAGTTGCCTGTTTTCTGCTATTTTTGGTTTCAGAAAAGTTAGTAAAGAAATATTGTCGGAATTGGACGGGACAAACGTCAAAGCCAATAACTTTCCATGGGGAACAAGAAGTCCAGAGGGGAGACGGAGAAGCGGGCCAGGGCAGCCAAACCCCCCCTAGGAGCGGGTGGGCCCTGCCCCGCGCCTGGGTAGTGTTTGACCCACCTGGCCGCCTTCTCGGCCTCCCCCTTCGCCTATAAGAAGCCCCTGATGCAGAAACCCTAAGTACCCGATCAAATCTCCACGAAACCTTCTGTAGCCGCCGCAACCGTCGTCCCTAGATTGGGGGATCTGAAGTTCTTCTCGGCACCCTGCCGGAGGGGAGATCATCCCGGAGGCCTTCTCCCTGGTATGAAGCGTGAGTAGTTCCACCTTGGACTACGGGTCGATGTAGTAGTTAGATGGTTGTATCTCCTTCTTGTGCTTTCATGTCTAGATCATGTGAGCTCCGTTCATGATCAAGATCTCATCTATTTGTAATCATGCATGTTGTATTTGCAGGGATTCGATGGATATTGAGATTACTATGTTAGATTGATTAATGGTTTTGTCTTGTTGATTCTATCATGTCTGTGTTGTTTGTGATCTTGCATGCTCTTCGTTGTTAGTAGCTATCTTGGCCAAGTAGTTGCTAGTGACTTCAAGAGGGGGTATTTATGCTCGATAATGGGTTCATACCTCTATTTAATCAAGGGAAGTGACAAAAATCTTTAAGGTTGTAGATGTGCTATTGCCACTAGGGGGAAAACAACGGTCTATTGTTCATGGAACAAGTGGATTGTTTACCTTACACACTTTGCTTAAAGCAGTTGTCTGTTGCTTGCAACTTAATACTGGAGGGGATTCGTATGATAACCCAAAGGTAGACTTCTAGTCATAGATGCAGTTGGATGGCAGTCTACATATATATTGTTGTATTGCCCAATCGAATCTCATAGGATCTTTATGTCTTGTATTGCATTGTTATGCCTTGCACAGTCTTGTCAATTGCCCCGTTGTAATTTGTTGACACCTCTAGTGAACTATAGACCCTTGTACAATCTTTACCATTGATATATCTTCCACTGTTATTGTTTATTTCCTGCAAACTATCATCACCTTCCACACCATATAGTTAATCCTTTGTTACAGCAACCGGTGAGATTGACAACCTCACTGTTAGTTGGGGCAAAGTCTTGAGTTTGTGTTATGCAGGTTTCCATGTTGCTTGCAACACCTTTGGGACGTTTCCTTCCTCCTACTGGTTCGATAACCTCGATTTCTTACTGAGGGAAAACTTGCTGTTGTGCTGCATCATACCTTGCTCTTGGGGTTTTCCAACGAATCGCTCCATGTTGACGCAGCGCCATCGAGACTTTTCCTGGCGCTGTTGCCGGGGAGGCTAAGGACGTCTTCACAAGGGGAGTCCTCCTCAACCTTTCTCTTTACTTTGTTTTTAGTTTGCTTAGTTTCTTTTGCTTGGTTTTGTTTGCTTATTTTTATCAAAAACTCCAAAAAAATAGTTTAGTTTGGTTTGGTTTCTCTTATCAAAAACACAAAAAAAATAGTTCCTGCTCTAGTTGTTGCTGTTTTTGGCTTGCTCCACTTTTGCCAAAATGAACTCGGCTGAGAACACCAAGTTGTGTGACTTCACTAGCACAAACAACAATGATTTCCTTAAAACTCCTATTGCTCCACCTGCTCCTGATGCTACCTTTTATAAAATTAAGCCTGCTTTGTTGGATCTTGTGATGAGAGAGAAATTTTCTGGTGCTAGTTCTGATGATGCTGCTGCCCATCTCAATAACTTTATTGAAATTTGTGAGATGCAAAATTATAAGGATGTAGATGGAGATATTATTAAGCTCAAGTTGTTTCTTTTCTCCTTGAGGGGAAAAGCTAAAGAATGGTTGCTATCCTTGCCTAGAAATAGTATTGATTTTTGGATTAAGTGCAACGATGCTTTTATTGGAAAGTACTACCCTCATGCTAAGATTATATCTATGAGAAGTGACATTATGAAATTTAAATAACTTGATAATGATCATGTTTCTCAAGCTTGGGAAAAAATGAAATCTTTGGTTAATAATTGTCCTACTCATTGACTTACTGCTTGCATGATTATTCAGACTTTTTATGCAGGTTTGAACTTCTCTTCAAGAATCCTGTTGGAATTAGCTGCTGGAGGTACCTTTATGACCATCACCTTGGGTGCTGCAACAAAACTTCTTGATAATATAATGGTTAATTATTCTAAATGGCACACTGAGAGAGCTCCACATGGTAAGAAGGTAAATTCTGTTGAAAAAACTTCTTCTTTGAGTAATAAGATTAATGTTATTATGGCTATGCTTGTTAATAGAAAAGCTCCTTTAGATCCAAACAATGTTCCCTTAGCCTCTTTGGTTGCTCAAGAAAACAATGTTCCCTTAGCCTCTTTGGTTGCTCAAGAAGAGCAAGTTGATGTGAACTTCATTAGAAACAACAATATCAACAACAATGCCTATAGGAATAATTTTGGTAGTAACAACAATTATAGGCCTTATCCTTCTAATAATGGTAATACCTATGGAAACTCCTACAAAAATGTGAGGCGAGGTAGGCGGCGAAAGAGGAACGCGTGTGTGGGACTCTCTCCTTCTCCTTCTCATCCTTTTACCAAGTGGTAGGAGAGCCTCCTTTATAAGCTGGTGCAAACCTCCTTAAACTAGCAATGTGGGACTAAATATTTGTTCCACCTCTTGCCATGCATGAATGGGCCTCTAGGATTTTTAGGAATTATTAGAATGGAAAATGGGCTGGGCTATTTAGGCCAAAATTCCAACAGAGCCGGAGCCGAAATCGGAGCACCATTGGGGTCGAAGCCCAGCGCCTGCGCGATCTGCACGGTGATGGCGATGGCCGCCTCCCCCTCCTCCTCCAGCTGATCCATCTCCTCCTCCTCGTCGTCGTCCTCCACCACCTCCATCTCGTTGCCGTTGATGAGGGCACATGCGGCCGCTGTCTCAGCGGCCATAGCCACGCGCTCCTCCTCCACCGTCGAGTCGGTGACGTGCTCGCGCTGCTCCTATTCCGCGTCGCTGCGCATTTTGGCGGCATGGCGGAGCTCGTGGACGGCGACCTTGGCGACCTCCTTGGCCACCCCCTCTAGCATGGTCATGGCCGCCTCATGGTGGATCTCACGGAGAGCTATTGATGCGGCCTCCAAGGCCACCGCCTTCTTGTTGGCGACGTGGTGTATGTCGCGGGCGGCTAACGTGGAGGTCGCCTCCACCACCCGCTCCAGCGCCAACTCGACGACATGGCCTTATTTATCAAAGGCGAACACCCGCGCCTCGCTCATGCGCCTGGCCAACAATGTGACCTCGAGATGGACCTCGTCGGCCTCCACCTCTGGGAAGCGGGTGCGGCACATCTCCCGAATCTTGGTCCAGTTGGTGATCTTGCGAAGAGGCATGGATGCTGGTGGCTGGCGCTTTTTCAGCTACTGGTTTGCTCTTGCTTTGGGCTAGTTGTCTCTTTCGCGTCGACAGCCGTCTTTTATAGACCGCGGCGAAGGCGGAAAACGGCCTAGGAGACACGGGAAGTTTTCTAGCCACGGAAAACGAGGCGCCCGCGTGGAACGACGACAGGAAACGCCGGGGGACAGGAAGTGGCTGACGCTGATAGCCGACGTTGCGTCGTCATTAAAGTCTCATCGCGAGGGTGTCAAGTGGTGACAGCGAAAGCAAGACAGACAGATGGGCCAGGCCGCTGGGCACGGCTGGCCGGCCAGTTCGGACCTTGACCCAGCCCGATCCAAACGGGCAGAAACGGGGTGTTTAGGGCGGCCACATGGGTTGCCCGGTGGAGATGCCCTTGTCTTGACTTGGCTAGGGGAACGGTAGGCTGCATCGTGGCAAGTCAAAATGCAAGGCGACACGAAGCAGGAGCAGCAACACTGTGTGGCTGATTGAAGATATTTTGTTGCAGGTGGGAAGGGGGAGCAAAACGGCAGCGACGAGTGGGAGCTGGATTCTGCTGCGATTCAGCGATGCAGCGCTACAGCGGCTGCAGGCAATGGAGGCTGAACTGATGGATGGGAAGAATTTGTTGGGATGGGCTACGACGAGTGTGGGTCGTCATGACTAAGATTGAGCTGAAACTCAAAATGCGAGATATGCCCAGTCCAATCAAACAAGCCCCCCAAAAAAAATTGGGCTAGGCCTCGAGCACAACTGCTCCACAAATGACGGCGGAAAACAGTTTAAAAAAAGGGCAGCGCTGAGCGTTTCCTCCCCGATCCTAGGTCGAGAGCGTGACACGTGTACAATTAGATTTCTTTCATCCCGCTTTTCTTCAATAAAGCACAAAGCAGCAAAAAAAAGTTTCATTTGTATCATTTGGAGAAAAAACTGGTTTTCACATAAATTCCGCTTTTGTTTCCGAAAAGCACGAATGGAGCAAAAAAAAAACGTTTCATTTGTATTGTTTGCAGCAAAAAAGGGTTTTCACATAAAACCTACTTTTCCTTCCATACAACGCGAACGTAGCTGAACTAAGTGTGATTGAAGCAAAAATTATGATATATTTTTGCTAAAATTATAGTCTATCGTAGCAAAACCGACCTCGCCCGAGACTCGTCGGAGACGTTGTAGCAAAAGCTTTGAACTATTTGTAGCAAAACAAGAGAATTGATTGTAGCAAAAAATGTGTTATTATAGCAAAAACTAGTTCGCCGGAGACACCACTGGAGACCTAGTTGCAGAATTTACGTACTATTGTAGAAAAATCACATAAAGTATGTAGCAAAAATATTATACAAAAAATCGCCACCTCGCAGCACCGTCCTCGTCGGAGCTCTGCCTTCTTCCTATTGCAGCACCACGGACAACTATTGGTAGCACCACCGGTTGCCGATTGTAGCAATACCGCCCAAGATAGGCAGCAACTGCCGCTCGCCGGAGCTCCGCCCTCATCCGCTTGAGACACCACCGACAACTGCTGGTAGCACCACCGATTTCTGTTTGTAGCATCGCAGCACCCGACTGCCGCTCGAGGTCAGGGTTTGCAGTTACGCCGCATCGTGGGATTGGGGATGGGCCGAGGATTCTCACGGCTCTCACGGGAGGTAGGAGAAATAGAGGATTGGGGATGGGGAATGGAACGGGGGGCAGAGTACTAGACGACGGGTGTGGCAGTGGCACATTAGGGGTCGACGGGCTCACCGGTGAGGAGCTCGCCGACGTCCATGGATAGGCGAGCACATGGGAAAGCATCTGGTAGGTGTGGCAGTGAGCTTCGTCTGGAGGCGGTGGAGGCGCTCCGGCCGCGTCGGGTGGAGGCGCTCCAACGACGGAAGGGAGGGAACAGTGCGGGCAGCGGCGGGGATTTTTTTGGCCGTGAAGAGTTTAGAGAAGAAACCAAACGATGGGGATAAGCATCGTGGAGTTGGTCCACCGAGGCCCTTACGGGGACACACGTCGCGTCCAGAGACCGGAGGAAGCGAGCCTCCGGCTGATCGTGAGCGGTTTTCTTAAAAAACATGAGAGGGAGAGAGAAAATCGGATGGGTTAGATGTTAAATAGACATGTCAGTGATTCAAAACATGGTAAGGTCATCACCTATGTACAAGGTGATCTTTAGCTGGAACCCACATTGCTTGTAAAAATAGCTTCTCGATCCAGTTTAGAATACAAGAAGTTTTAGAATCTGTGGGTCACATTTGGTCATGGTAAAGAAAAATCTGAGTTTCCATTTTCGTCACGATAAACCGTATCTTCTTAGAATCATGGTTAAAGTTGGAGTTTTTTTGGCCGATTTTTGCCAGTTTTGTTAGATTTGACCACGGCAAGCGATAGTAAGCACCACACGACGACCGAAAAGCTGAGGACAGGCGCCCACTCCAGGAACCGGAGCGCCGCCACTGTGCCGTGCTCCCACAAAGGCACCCTAAGATGGCTTCTATCCCCACTGACGTTCTACTTCCCAGCCGCCTCCACCACTCTATCGCACATGGCTGCTAACCATGGTGGTGTGAGACAAGTGTGTTTAGCCTTGGGGTTAGCGTGGTTGTTGATGGGCCAGCAAAGTAGATGTAGTTAACCAATCAACGATACTTCTATGTAGCCAACTATGCGACCAAGGCAATCAAACAAATTGGATAACATGATTTAGACTCCTCTCTCCATGGCCATGCCCCCAAGAGCTCGCCCTAGGGAGATGAAAAAGGGCTGTAGGTAACTAAACACGCCCTGAAGTGTTATACGATATCTATTGGATATCTCTATCTGTTATGGCTTGATTTTTTATAGTACTACATTATGCTATCAAGCCACATAGCAGCACAATCAAAACCGTGTACAAGTAACTGAACAAATCAAAACATTGTGATTGAACTTTCAAACAGTTAATTGATTGGCGCGCTGTATATCAAGCCTGTCGTCATGTTAATATGATCTTTACACACCCGAGAAACAAAACCGTAAGACGTATCAAATTTAAACTGGACATATGACTCATTTTCAGCAAGTACACCCATGACAGAAATTGCCAAAACATAAACATTTCAGTTTGAATCGCTAAATTTTTTATGCGCCCTTGATGAAATATGTGCCAGTGGACTGGACTTCTTCCTTCTTTTTATGTAGTTTCTTAGCTGAGGCTTGATCCAGTACAACCCCCCTCTTACCCAAACTTAACGGCACGGTTGTCTTTTTCATTAATTACTAATTATTTTAATTTAATTAGCTGTCCGTCTTGGACAGCTAATTAAATTAGAATAATTAGTAAATAATGAAAAGATGATTATGCCCTTAAGTTTGGGGAAGGGGGGTTGTATTGGACCATCCCGGCCTCTCTAAAAGTATCCAACCCCGTCGGTAACGTACACACCACCCACAGACTCTGCAGCTGCTTCGGACATAGTGACAATCACCCCCACACGCCAGCAACACGGTTACCGGCCTAGTCGTGAAATCAACCCGAGCCGGCTCGACCATGCTTGGTAAAACTCGAGCCGAACCCAAGCTCGTTATGGTGCTAAAAATATGTTAAAAAGAGGGCTCGCGACTCGCTCGAACGGCTCGACGAGCCGGAAACCTAATTGAGTCGATACCCCTTTCCCTTCCCCCACGAGCCCGACCCACCCCACTTTTCGTCCCGTGCATGTTGCTGGCTCTTGAGCCCGACCCCGAGTGCGCTCGCCCCCATCTCGCGCCGCCAACACTCCCACGGCACGCCGCCTGTCGTCGGCCACCGCCGACAGCCCCAAGACCGAGGTGCTCCTCCATGGCTCCACTCCCTTGCCCTTACCCCTCCTGAACCCGTTCCCCTCCCCTTCCCTTGGTATCACGCGGAGAATAACCCGCTGAAGGCTGAAGCTAGGGTTAGCGCCTAGAGGCGGCCCTCTGCCCGCTGGCCGTTGGCCCTCCGCCCCTTCGCCGGTCCGCCACACCGGCCTCTCTACTCCGGCAGCAGTGCTTCTGAGCAACCATAGCAAGTGAGCATCTCCCCTACATCTGTAATTTCTCATTAGGCCTATTCCTCATCCTTCTTGCTTGGGCTGTTTTATTTTTTAGTACTAATTCTTCTGTAATGATCTCCTACAATGTTTTGTATTTCATTAGTTAAACGAATTTGGGTGTCATGCTTATTATGCTTAAAATAGAGTGAATGTGATTTTCTTTTATTTGTGTGCTGCAGAATCAACATGCAACAAGGATGGAGGAAGATGAAATGATCGAGATGATGGTTCTTTTGGGCTCACATCTTCTACTTGTCGAACCAAGTGCATGTGTTTGTGTTTATGATGTATGCCACTATCATTGTATGTTTGTGTTTGTGATGTATGGCACTATCTATATACTGGAATGGACGTTTATGTTGTGAACTTGTGTCGTGTGCACTTGTTATCACCATGTGTACTTTCTGAATCTTGGTATACTATGATATGCATGTATTCATGATGAATTGTTGATCATAATTATGAATTCAATTTTTGCAAAGGTCATGGCGAATTTTTTAGTTATACCGAGCCTTCGAGCCGGCTTGCGAGCTTGATCGAGCTAATTTATAAAGCCTTGAGTCTGAGTTCCAGATTTTAGGTTTGGCTTATTCAACCTCTGAGCCGAGACTCGAGCTATATGTCTGCACATTGTTACCGGCCTATACCAACCTACGAGGGCCGGCGCTATCCTACTTGTAGAGTAGGCTGCCGTGTCAGTGCCTGCCTGGACGCCAGTCACGTCTCACGGGCGCACAGGATCGGAAAAAAAAAAGGTTGTGTGGCGAGATCAGTCGATGCATGATGCGTCCACGTGGTGTGCTCGTTTGGAGAACCTGCCAGGCTGCCATGCAGCAGCTGCCCATGTAAATCACAGTCTCCCAGCCACTCCATGTGGTCTGTTGACCGAGACCTCGATTGGCCTCGGAAAGGGGCGCGCAGCTCCCGAGGCGATCATGCGCGCGCAAGATCTGTCGTCGACCCAGAGTCGCAGACGACGGTGCCCCAATATATCGTATTTTTTCAGAACAATCGTAGTTTCGACCCATGCATCGACGTGGCCATTTTAGCATCTCGATACTTGCTCTGTAGTCGGGTGCAGAAAGAAAGCGCATACGTATCTGCGCGTCGGAAAGGCTACCGGCAATCCTCGGCGGAGATGACGAGAAAGGCATGCAGCAGGAGCACGTACGTACCCGACACGAGTGAACGGGAGACGAGGCTGATGTCTAGCTGTTGAGCCCCCCACAGCTAGCGGCCGGCCGCAGCCCCGCGCCCGCGTGCTCTGGGTCCGGCCCGGAACGGGCGCACTGTACATGAGAGCATCTCCACCTACCCAGAACGCCGGTATAGACGTTGAATTTTGGTCTGAACGCCGAAAATCGGTATTTAGGGACTTGTTTTTGTCTGGATTTTGGCGTGTTTTGGTCCGGCCTACTCAGGCCGTACTCAGGATCTTAGATACATCCTGGGAACGCCGGACTCAGCGAAAAAGAGCATGAGCCAGCTCTGTCGGCGAGAGAAGGCACCACTCCCGCCAATTCGCCGAGCTCCCCGCCCTTTTCTTCCCCCTCCCGCCTTTCTTCCCCATTCCCCTACCCCCGAAGCTCCGCCGATCACCGCGGCCGACATGCCGCCCAAGAGTTTCGTCCAACCCAGATCGATCCTCGGCGAGGGTCCGACGGAGAAGAAGGCGAGGAAGCCGAGAGCGCCGCCGACCAAACCGGAGAGCATGTCCTCGGCAAAGTGGGAGAAGATGGAGCACGCCAGGCAGATCTCGTCGGCCAAGCGGAAGGACAGGAAGGAGAGGGCGAAGCTCCGGCAACAGCAAGCGGAGGAGGAGAAGGCGATGGTGAAGGCAGCGGCGGAAGAACAGGCGACGGTGAAGGCGAAGCAGGCAGCGGCAACGCGTTCGACGTTGATGGCCGCGCCGTACCCACCACACTGGGGGAGCCATGCTAGCGTCGGCTCGCCCGCCGGCTTCTCGCCGATCTCTCCGGCCAGCTTCTAGGAGAGCCAGACGGCTGCTCGGCAGAGGCACTCCTCGTCGCCGGAGTTCGACGGCGGTTTCAACCCCAATGTGCTCTTCCCCTGCCCGGTGCCGCGCCCTCATTCGGCCTTCGCCATCGACATCAACATCCCCTACTCCGCCTCTCCGGCGTACGCAAGCCCCGCTCTGCGCCGCGGACCGCTGCCCTTCGGCGGAAGCTCGGCCTTCGGCGAGGCCGACGCGCGCAACCTGTTCGGCAGAATGCCGGGCGCCCTTCCGGCCGGCATGACGGCCGAGGCGTACATGGAGGACCTGATCGCAACAGGCTCGGCGACGAACCACCCCTCCTTCTTCATGGAAGAGTAGACCCAGGCCGATGCCGAGCACGATATCGAGTCTCAGGACCTCGCCGACGTCGATGCCGAGGAGACCCAGGCTGAGCAGACGCATCTAGAGGACGCCGAGACTGAGGCGGAAGGCAAGAAGGGGAAGAAGAAGCCGAGAACTTTGGCGGATGCTCGGCTCAAATGGACCGTGGCCGAGGAGACCTGCCTCGCCGAAGCATGAAAGACGGTGAGCATAGATCCAATAACGGGTGTGAACCAAAATTCTGACAATTATTGGCGGCGCGTGAAGGCAGCATTCGACGAGCGAAGCATGTGCGACCCAAAGTATCGCAAGATCCACATGGAGCGAGGGGAGAAGGCAATAACAAACCACTAGGCGATCATCCAAACTGCGTGCAGCAAGGGGCACAGCTGCATGGAAGAAGTCGACCACACACAAGCCAGTAGGGAGAACATGGACAACAAGGTACTCGCGAACACTATCTTTGTCATGCACTCTCTTGACACACTCGCGAACATGGAAAATTTGACACACTTTCATTTTGTAGCTGCGTCATGCACTTGCTCTGTTTCGAGAGGACATGAAGATGGAGTTCAAATTCCATCATTTCTTCGAGAAAATCGAGCATTGCGAGAAGTGGCGGGACACTTGCCTGTGTCTCTCCAAGAACAAAGACGACGTCTACAATCCCGAGGCCCCGGCCGCTGATGCCAGCGAAGGAAGACCTGAGCTCGGCCAGAAGAAGGCGAAGATGCTCAAGGCCGCCGGGCCTCCCGCCGAGCGTCTCCAGGCTTCGATCGAGAAATGCCTCGCCGACACGAGGGCGCATGCCGAGAAGAGGGCTGAGAAGAGCAAGGAGCGCTGGAAGAAGCTGATCGAGACACAAGGGTAAAAGGTGGCCCTAATCAAGGCCAACCTCGCCGAGAAGAAAGCCAGCCTCGCCGAGAAGAAGGCCAACTACGCCGCCAAGAAGCGCCACACGGACCTCAAGTTTCTCATGGGCGGCGAGGACACGTCGAAGATGAGCTCGCCGGTCAAGGCCTGGTACATGGCGCAACGTCAGGCCATCCTGGAGGGCATGACCACGGCTTCCCCTTCCTCTGCGCCAAACGTGCCAGCGCCGAACGCTCCCACGCCGAGCTCTGCTTCGACTTCCTCCAACCCGGGGGCCTTCACCAGCGAGATGGACGACAACGCCGCGTCGGCCGCACCGCAGGAGCCCATCCCCATCGACGACTGAGAGTTGTTTCCCCTGTTATGTAATAAAAATATGTCGCCGAACTTGTAGGCGCATCTGCGAACACCTTGTGGCTGACCACTCGCTGGCGGAAAATATGCAGATTCAAATATATAGCTGTTTTGTGTCCGCCTGCGTACTCGGCCTGGGTAGCCGAGTGGAAACTGGGCGTAACCAGGCCGAAAACTTGCGCCGTCCGGCCGGAAAAAGGTCCGGATTTCTAGGTTCTTCGAACGAGTGGAGATTGATCTAGTCCCTCCGGCCCGAATTACTGTTCACGACTGTCATTTTGCAAAAAGGCCCTTGAGGATTTCCCGACCAAACCCCGGCTCCTTCTCCACTTCCGTCCTCTTCTTCCCCAAATATGAGCATTCCCATCGCTGCTATCTCCCTCGCCGCCTGCTCCGCCGCGCTCTCGCTGGCCATCACGACCTCGACCACGTCGCCTGCTCCGCTGCTCCCTCTCCGATCAAGTCCATTCGTCCTCGCCGACTAACGAGAACACAGCAAGGAGAGAGATCAAGACGAAAGGGATCCCCTTTTCCTGCCAAGCGCCCGACTTGGAACATCGAGCTCGCTGATATTTCTCAAGATCTGCCCACCATCGAGCTCGTACATGTTCGAATCGGTACATCCGTCGTCAACAGCTACTCGGGAGCGCCGCCAACCTCGGGTGCTTCTGGACGCCGGCCTACCGGATGCGCTGTAGGTACTACCTCGGGAGCGCCTTGAGCCCGCAGTGACAGTAGGCTGCGGGTGAACTAGACGAGATGAGACAAGGAAGCTAGGGAGGAAGAAAAAGAATTGGAGGCAGGAGAGGGCTTGCAAGATTTCCCCGTCTTTCCCCGGAGCAGACGCGCGTGCGAGTGGAACTGACCCTGCGGCCAATTATTCGGGTCGGAGGGAGTAAGTGGGATACGTTGGGTACGGCGAGCGCCACTTGCGACGCCAGTTGCACTTGTTTACTTCGTGCTAGCTTCTTCGATGGTGCCGTACGGACGAGGTATATATGGAGTCGTCTCACTCTCATGGAACGGTGGAAGAAAATCAAACGACCACTGAATGTTTTACTTAATTTCTATGTTGTTCTACAAAAGGCAGAGAGCTGCTTTACTTTGCTGAATACCTGAACACCTCACTAGCGGCAGCGACTTTATTTGCACGTCTATAGCTAGGGTGGCTTTGTACAAGCTGCCGCTCAGTGCGCGTGCTGACCCATATATGCGCGCTTTGCGGCACGATTATTCTTCCACGTAAGCAGTAACCAGCGAATTTCTTCGTCCGTACGAAAAGCCACACATACTAATAAATAAGTACTCCCTCCAACCCATATTACTTGACTTGGACTTATAAAAATTTGATAACTTATATATTAAATACTGTCTAGAATCATTCAAATCTAGACAAATCCAAATCAACTAATATGGGTCGGAGGTAGTAGTAGAAGTCAGGGATGATGTTAGGAGCGAGCAGCTCGTCAGTTCGAAAACAAATCTAAACAAACACAGATACTCCCTCCGACCCATATTAATTGACTTAAATTTATCAAATTTTAGATTAACCTATATACTAAATAGTGTCGGGGAGTATTAGAATCATGGACATCAGATCATACTACTAAGCCAGCTAGCACATCCAGCTTGGCCGTAATATATGATTCCGCGTTTCTTAGTAGTTGGTCCAGGTATTTCCGCCACGACCTAGTCCGTCCGTACCGATGCATGATGCTCACATGCCACATGGGACGCGGCAATCATCTCGGCTCTCTCTAGTCTAGTGTAGCGTACTAGTAGTAGTAGTATTATCCCCTAAACAAAACGAAGCTGCGTAGTCCACAGATATATGCTCTCTTTTCCTTGGCCCTGGCACGTACACCAACTACTAGCATAAACTGCCATGTCCATCGTGGGACCCATGTCGTACACTCCCTAATCACGGGAAGGGCTATGCAGGAGTCGATCTACGTCATGCTTTCATTTTAATCTGGGCGCGGCTAGGGAGCCCCCCGTTGGCTCGTTTGTCCAATCACTAGTGGAGAACATGTTTCTGGTTCCGGTTCTACAGAATCATGTTCTGGTCTCTAGTTTCATTTTATAACGGGACTACAGAATCGAAATTAGAGATCACAGCCTCTAGTTCCGGGTAAGTTACGAATCGGAACTAGAGGCTCTGCATATGGCCGCGCCGCAGAGCGCGGGGTGAAGGATCTTTAGTCCCGGTTCGTATCCTGAACCCGGTACTAGACATTCTCTGTCGCGGCAGCCGATGGAGGTTTCTGTCGCGGCAGTATTTTGGGACCGATTTCTGCCGCGACAGCCGAATGGCGGGGGAGGGGGGGAAAGGGTTCTGCCGCGGCAGGAGGATAGAGGATCTGGACGCGGAGGATAGAGGAGGGTTGTGTTTGGCGTAAGTGACATGCAATGAAGGTACCCCATTACACACAACATCGTCATGCTTATACAGATACAATTCGATTACATATATATACAAGATTACATGGAGATCACAACCCGTCTATTCGATTACATGGAGATCATTAAATCACTAGAGTCCTGAGGTATGGTGTTTTCCTTCTAGGTTTATGACATGGTCAACAAAAAATCTCGCTAATTCCTCTTAAATTTCTATCAGGCGCTCCCTTGGTTGGAGATTCTCCCGCAATTTTTCCAACTATATATAAAAGAAGGAGATCAATATGAAAATCAATCGTCACAATAAATATTATGAATGACACTCAACACAATTTGTGAAAATATTGATCACATACTTCTATAAATGTCCCTCCCTCTTGCTCACTGACCTCCGAGCGAATGTACTCGTACATGAAGTATCCACACGAATTACTCCCTGGTGGCTGCCTCTCGCACTTTACGAGAATAGAATTCAACCAAATAATAATTAAGCATGATATAATAGTATTGAAACTAGAATTGAAGAGATACGTAGACCTAGCTCGTACTATTTATCTCGACCCGACGAAAACTAAGCTTATCTATAAATTCACCAACTGTAGCATTGGTGAAAGTTTACCGAACCCTTTCCGACAAAAAATAAAGAATAAATGAATTATTAGTTACTTGATATCTCAAGATATATATGAACGAAATAGACCAATATAGTGCGATAATGACTGAAATTACCTCTGAAGCACATTTTTACATAATGTGTACTCTAAATTTAGTGAGTCTTTAATTTCAACTCTTCTAGTGTCAACTTCAATGATTAGCAGAATCCAGTGAAAACTAGGCAATTTAAATAAAAATAACCTAAAAGTCAAACAAATTTAAATAATAAACCTTCTTGCGAACAATTTTACACGATCTGACCCTTTTATGCAACTCCCGCCCGCACGGCGCCGCACACATCGCTGCAACTCCACCCCGCACGGCGCTGCACACCTGCCACGCTGGCGCGGCGGAACCCGACGATGCAGCCCTGCCACGCTGGCGCGCACGTGCGGCGCCGGCCTATACGGCGCCGCAACCACCGCTGCATCGCCAGGCCATGCGGCGCTGCAGCCTCTGCCACACGCTGGTGCCATGGGCCCCCGCCGCGCAAGTGTGGCGCCACTCAGAACGGCGTCGCACGCGTGCTTTCCGTGCCGCGGTGGCTGGCGCCACACAGCCACCAGCACTTAGCCGTGCGGCCCCGCCGAACCCGACCCAACCCACCACTTAGCCACCGGACCGCGAACTCCGGCGCCCAGCTGCGGCTCACCAGCGCCTCGTACTCGCGCCCGAAGACGGTGCTGAGACGGAGCCGTCGAGGAGCTCTGGGATGAGGACTGCGTAGGGGACCCTGGAACCAGCAGCGGACATGAGACGGAGGGCTTCCTGCGTGACGCCGAGCAGCGCGGTGTCGACGGAGATAACCTTGCCTTCGAATGCCGCAGCTGGATGTTCTGCACAAACACCGCGACCTGTCGAATGTCGAGCAACGGCAGCAGCATCACAATTAGTCAAAAAATCACT
This sequence comes from Avena sativa, assembly GCA_916181665.1. NCBI lineage: Eukaryota > Viridiplantae > Streptophyta > Magnoliopsida > Poales > Poaceae > Avena > Avena sativa. The sequence goes on along the minus strand of OV702299.1, from coordinate 477,602,334 downwards.
TGATTCTCAAGCCTCGCCTGTAAATCAAAATCGATTCAAAATGGTTCTGGACTAGACGAGCAATGGTGGCGCGAGAAAATACGGACTAGATCGAAATTCTTAGTTGAGTTTATACTGATGGTACGGGGAGAGGACTGGATCGAGTGAGCGACAGGGGAGTAGGTGACTGAGTGACTAAAGTGGCGTGTTGTGCTCGTATCTGAATCCTACCATATCGCGGCGCTGGACCCCGAGACCAGCAAGGGCAGCGGCGAGGTGAAGGCAGATGTTTTGTGTTGAGTTGTTTGGCGATACATTTTTCAGAAGTAATGCAGATATCCTTGTTCAAACAATTCATATGTTATCTATCTACTGTGTGCATTTGATAATCATTGTTTGGGTGCAAACTTGTATCCTTTGTTCAGGCGTAGTCTGTTCATATGGTGACCAATCTGAGTTCTATGAATTATCGGAGGCTCTAACTGAGTCAAAAGAAATACTAGAAATGTGTTCGAAGAAATCTTTGCTTGTCATTCCAATTTCCTACAAAACCATTTTTACTTTCGAACTACTGCTATTTTTACAGATTATCCGTCGAACACTACTTCTCTTTAGTCTCTGTCATAATGTATACACCAGTAGCACTCTGCACTCAATTTGGTAGAAGAAACAGTTGCAGATTCAAGTAAAACAAAAGTTTTCATGGTCACAGAGGAGCCTTTGGGTTGTCGACATTGATCAGGGATTCTAAGAGGAGTAGCTGACTGACTAAAGTGGCGTGCTGTGCTGGTATCTGAATCTTACCACATCGCGGCGCTGGACCCCGAGGCCGACAAGGGCGGCGGCGACGCGAAGGCAGCATGCCCGGGTCTCCCTCCACGTCCGCGGCGGCACATTGCCGGTGGCGGTGACGATGGCGGAATGGTCCGGGTAGACAAGCGCGGACCGCTCGAGGAAGGAGATGGCGCGTGGTTGGCGGCACAAAGGACGGCGCCCTCCATCTCCGAGACGGCGAGCTGCTAGGGAGACAATGACGGCGAGCTAGGACTAGGATGCGCAGGAGACAGGATCGAGCGAGAAAACGCAGAGTGCTGGTGGATGTGCGGCGCCAGCCACCGCGGCACGGCAAGCACGCGTGAGAAGTCGTTTGGAGTGGCGCCACACTTGCGCGGCGGGGGCCATGGCACCAGCGTGGCAGAGGCTGCAGCGCCGCATGGCCTGGCGTTGCTGTGGTGGTTGCGGCGCCGTATAGGCTGGCGCCGCACGTGCGCGCCAGCGTGGCAGGGCTGCATCCCATGCCAGCGTGGCAGGTGTGCAACGCCGTGTGGGGTGGAGTTGCAGCCATGTGTGCGGCGCCGCGCGGCGGGAGTTGCAGAAAAGGGTTACACTGTGTGAAATTGTTTGCCAGATGGTTTACTATTTCAATTTGTTTGACTTTTGAGTTATTTTTATTTAAATTGCCTGAAAACTGCGCATATTTATATACGTATGTAACTCATCAATTACACTTAGTGGAATCAAATGAATGTGTACAAGACAGCAACATTCTCACCTGTAGTTATAGGGAAACAATATTCTTTATTTAAAATGTTGTCACAATAAGACCTTTAGCAAGTTAGCTGGTAATATAAGATTCCAGCTTAGCCATGATTCCACGTTCGTTTAGCTGGTCCGAGTATATTTCTGCCATGACCTAGACCGTACTTACCCATGTATGATGCTCACATGCCACATGAGACGTCAATCACATGCCACGCCGTACACCCCCTAATCACGGGCGGCGCTACGTACGAGTGTCGATCCAAGTCATGCTTTCATTTTAATCTTGTTATACTCCGTTTGTACTATAGCAATAATGCTATCGCGTTTTTCTAGTGTTCCAGTGTGTTCCTCCTTTTGTCCTTATTACTCGACATCTCGATCGATCGGTTCCCCCACTTGTCTTCGGAAGTTAGGTAGGTGATCATTCAATTCGAGTTAAGCAACCAAACTATGCATACATAAATTTAAATTTAAATTGTTAAAATCTAGCTATGGTGGTGGCCGCCATTGGTCGATTGAGACGGGCATGCTCTTATCACACGCAATGACTACTACCGAAAGTAATACGGAGTACTATGGTCGGGGTGACGTGTACTCGATTTGTGACCTAATTAAGCATATCATGCTGCAATCCAGACAATAGAACTTCACGGGCTGGATGATTATTGGACGGGCACGGAGATACCCAGATACTTTTGTCCCAATTAACAATCGTACGTAAAAAGCACTAATGGACGGTTTTGTCGTTGCTTTCTCGATTGTTGTTTTTGTCTTGGTATTGCACGTGCACCCGTCAATCTCGAAGCATTTATTTCTCCGCGTTCTCACGCAAGTGACGTAACAAACGACGACCGCGCAGAAAGAGGAGAAGATGAGCGCGCCGCTTAATTGGAGCCTTGGAAGCCACAAGTACGTATACCAGTAGATTCATGACGCGCCAAGCAGGGTTTTGACTGTTTGAGTACGTATCCCATGGAAGACAAAACAGTACTCATGCATACTATTAGCACTGGTGCCCAATCCAGTTCCAGGCATCGAGCACTGGTGCCCTCCGCTGCCAATGCGGTGTCCCAATTTTTTTTTAGGAAATCGGAGCAACTAGGTGCTCCGATGCCCAAACTCATCTGCCAATACAATGTTGATATTATTGAACTGTCAACTGCGTTCGTCGTTCATAGCTCGGTTGTCTCCCTCGTCGGCTAGCTCGAGCAGAACGGAGATGAAGACGAGAAAGAGCACCACCTGAACCTCCCTGATGATGCGTCGTATACCCGTCGCCGCGGAGCGCAGAAGCACCAGGACGAGCTGGCTGCATACGCCGCTCCGATTCCATCGACCAAATCGGCGGGAATCCATCGCATCGTGTGTACCTTGTCCAGGGGCGTCGTACGCGGCCGCGACCAGACCTGGACGAACTCTGCGCCAAGGATCCTGACGATGCAGCCATGCCTCGCTCCGATTCGCGCTAGAAGCCACCGCCGCCACGATTTGGGGCGCATGAGGCGACGTGGGATGAGCTTGCTTTTGATCGGCCGACGATCTTGACCGTCGCCGACAATAGCTACCATAAGTGCGGGATCCTGACGAATTTAGGCGAGGAGATCGACAAATCGAATACGAGCAAAGAAGGAGAAAGGGGATCGGTAGAACTCGCGTGAAGGAATAGTGGAAGTTGGCTTGGTCAAGGTTACATGGGTCCCATTTTTTATTTGCTGGCACCACCACGCTAGCTATGGACCGGTATCCGTATTATTCCTGGAGGCACAGCTGACAAGCTGACCCACTTTTTAAGATTTGGGCACCGCTTACGTTGTGGAGGGCCTAACCATCCTCATCGCCGGGCGCCGGCCACTGTCAGTTCGTTCGTTACTTAGTTAAAGCTTGGTCCAGAGACCACATATATCTGATCCCAAATGATTACTAAGCTTAATTGTCCCAGACCACACATATCATCAGCTTCTTTTTTTCGTTTTGCAGCTCAGGATGCAGCTAGCTAGCATCTTGATTTGCCAGCAGCATGAACGAGTCAACCAAGCGCGTGAGTAACAGGCGCGCCAGCACTACTGCGTGGCTGCCAGTACGGTGCAAGCAATCACTGGTTCGCAGGCCCGTCTCCAGGATTTTGGGGACTCTGATGCGATTTATAAAAATGGGGCCTTAATTTTTGTACACATTCAAGAATTAGTATAACAAAATCAAACGTTTAATTTATATTGTATAACTTCCAAATGTACTATGTCATACAATGTCCGAAAAAATATCAAGTATCCATTCAAAAAAATAGCATGAAAGAAATGAAACAAACCTCGTGATCTTCCAAAAAGCATCAATTGTTTGATTATTCTGCAACCTCATACGCAAATCATATCATGCACTCATGTTTGTGACATGTTCTCTACTAGCTTCATGCTGCTGAAGTCTAATGCTAAGATGTATCCAGTCATCGAAACCCTCATTTTCTAACAATCCTCTCACATGCCCCTTTCTTAATAACTTGCAACAAAAACAAAATATCTTGTCAAGCTCTTTGTTGTACACAAGCCATTCTCTGTCACATATTTCTCTATTTGGGAGCTCTCTATTGTATGCCGATGCAGAAAACCTTCTAGTATTTTTTGTCTCTAGGACCATGCTTAATAGACAAGTCTCTTTTAGGACCCTTTTGCAGCAATATATCAATCATTTTAGGATCAAGACCATCCCAACATCTTGGATCAAACATATCAGGATGAGAAGAGCTATTGGTGTCATCGTGAATAGCAGCATCATTACCTTCATCGCCAGTACTAGCATCGTTACCTTCATTATCATTATTAGCATCACCACTTTCATCACCAATATTACCAGCATCGCCTTCATCAAATTCTGAAGTACAAGCCTCAACTTCTACCACATTATCACCACGGCCGTGATCAACATCAACATCTGGAGTTTGATTTTCAGAATTTATTTGAGACTCTTTCATAACAAATATATCTAGAGCACCCTTTTGAGACTGAGCTGCCGCTTCTAATCTCTGGCTTTACTTCTTCTCGTAACCTGATTGACACTCTGTCCTTCTCATGATTTGCCTATCTCAGTTAGAAATTTAAAAATTAATACTCCCTCCAACTCACTTTGTCTAGATACGGATATATCTAGACTAGATAATTAACTAGATAACTCAACTTTGTCTAAATACGGATACATGTAGACTAGATAATTAACTAGATATATATAAATCTAGACAAACTTGACATCAATTATTTTCTAATAGTTTGGTAGCTACAGAAGTGTGAGTAGATTACTAGACTAGTTCCGGTACTTCCGTATGTACTCCCTTTGTTCGGGATTATAGGTCCTACGCGTATACCTAGGTTGTTAATTTGACTAATAAAATATAACTTATATATTATAAAAGTTATATCATTAGAAATATAACCTCTAAAGTTTCTGATAGTATAATTTTTTTATGATATATTATTTATATTTTGTTGTTCAAATTGGTAACTAGTTATCCGCGCGGGACTTATAATCCCAAACGGAGGGAGTACTCCAAAAGTTCAAGTCTCCAACAGATTGGCAGATTGCAACAGATACAGATCCTTAGTTCCTTAATCCTTACCGTGCGACAGCTCACAGCTGACTCAGTGAGGAGAAGGGGCAAACGGGAAGGCAGAAGGGAGGTCGCTGTCGCTGAGACGGTGGCGAACGGCGAGCGAACAGCGGAACAAGCCGGCGCGAACAAAATAAAAGAGAACGGGAAGGGAGGTTGGGAGTCGGAACATGGGACGCGAACAATTTCAGCTGGAGTACTGGGTCTGGACCGCAACGGACCAAAGGAGTATTAGAGGACGGTATAAAATTGGGGCCCTGCAAAATCGGGGGCCCTGTTCGGTCGAGCACATCGAATATGTGCATCGACGGGCCTGCTGGTTCGTTAAGATCAATCATGCATGTTCTGTGGAGTCGTACCGTCCTTGCCTTAAGTAGCACCCGGTTTAGCTCCGACCGATGGAATTCTCGGGCTCGCGCCGGGACCGCTCCTCCTGCCCGGCCCGTGCTGGTCCGTAGTCCCGCTCGTACGGCCGCTCGTGGAGGCGAGAGAGAGTCCGAGGCGGAAAGCGGGATATCCCTGTCATCCTGGAGCCCACCTGCTGACCTGGCTGGCACATGGAGGAGAGAGAGATTAAGGAGCAAGTGATTACTCCGAGTATTTTTCTTTGAAGAGAGAAACAAGTGATTGAATGGGACTGCTGGTATTGGAGCACTCAAGCCTGAAATGTTGTCAATCCGTAGCAGTACTAGTATTCTCTCTTGGTCGGAAATACCCTTGCCTTGTTCTCAATGTACACCATCATGAAAAAAGAATATGCCATGTATATTGCTAGCATTTTAGGTTATAGTAGTATGTAGACATAGTGGAGTACTCACCCGTTCTCTTTTATTTTATACATCCTAAATAAATCAATCGGACAAACTGGTATTGTATTTTCTTACTGTCGAATGTTCTAATTGATCTACCTAGGATAAGGAATCACAGCACGCAATGAAGACATCAAGATTTGTTAACATAGTACAACAAACTCGCCTATTCTGTCGGCATAACCACGGACGCTGCTCCCTATTGATATCGTTGCACGCGGTTTGCTGCTATAAAATCGTCGTAGGTTACATTGTGAAGAACCCTTCACATTAGATATGAGGGCTAGGCTGTATTACCAGTATCCTATCCACAATACAAGATAAGCCTAAATGTAACCCAACTCATACACTAATATTCGACACATAATCTACATAATTATTTATACTACTCCCTCCTTTCATAAATAATAGACTTAATTAGGTTTGTCTAAATTCGATGTATCTAGACACGTTTTATGTATAGGTATATTTATATCTACACAAACTCAAGTCAGTTGTTTCTGGATGGAGGGAGATATATATATGTAGACAATCAATTTAATCTATATTGAGTAATGATATCCAACAAAGAGAGCATGACCAATTCGATTTCTATGCTCTTATTGACAAAAGGTTAGAATGCAGATGAATATAAAAGAAAATTATTCAAAAATGTAGATTAGAATAGACCGGATGGAGTACATAAGTAGACTGGGTTGTAGCTACTAGCTAGTATACCCTTGCTTGGTTCCCAATGTATGGTGGTAGATGGAGAGTCTAAAAGCAAGAACCGTGTATGGTTTGGAAATAAAGCATTTTTAGAATATTTTGTTTGGAAATAAAACATGTTGCTAGCATGTTAGGTATAGTACTACCCTCGCTTCGAGTGGAGTATGTTGCTAGCATGTTCGGTGTAGGTACGTATACGAATACTACGTCACTATGCTAGACTACTAGGCCGTAGCTAGGCGGCACATCACATGCATACGCGCATGCAGTACTAGCGCTACATGTACCGGTACCGAAACATTTTCACGTGGAGAGATGGTGGAGCAGCACGTACGCGTGCATGCCGATCCAGCATATCCATCCACGTACAGGAACACTGTGCGAGTATTGGTCGTCCATTATCTAGCTCCAACTGACACGGACGACGACGACGCATCGATCGACAGATCTACTCTATGTGGAGCTTGTTTTTTCCGGAAACGGCGCGGCATGGCGTTTGGGCCGCCGCGATATTCCACCTATCATTTCCCCGCGTCGTCGTGTTTTGACACGGTACGTGTCACGGTTTGGTGGAAGAAGGTTATGGGATCGATCATGTGATCGGTGTCGAGCCGCTGCTATGCTAGCTGTCTATTCATTCTTGGCATTCCATCGATTCCTTATTAGCTTTCGGGTAGTGTTGGGATCTATACTACTACCAAATAAAGCAGCACAAGAAGTTCAGCGCGCCAGTGGAAATTGAAGCACCGGGTTGGTGAAAGTTTGGTGCGTGTACGTACTACCGACGTCTCAAAAAAGTTGTCGTAGATTTGTCTAGATAGACATGACGATGCAACTATAGACCCTTTTACACATATTTCTACGCAGAAGTACGATGACAAAAACTGACCGTTTAACCCTTAGGGGCATGCATGGAACCAAAATGCACCTTAAAAATCTCCGGTAAAAAAAAGTGGACCAACATCACCGAGTCAAACCACGGCATCGAGTTGTACGACTACTTCAGGCTATAAGCAAAGATCATCACCGAGTACATCCATAAGAAGCGACATCAAACTTAACGAGGCAGGTGTGAAAAATGACTTCTCTGACCGCACGGTAACAACACGCGCTCACCTCAAGCGGCGCCTTAAGTGACACACTACATCACGATTCATCTCCTATACATCATCGCCAAGCTCTACATCAACGTGGTTTTCACCAACATCTTCGTCAACACACTGTCGTCACCTCTATACCGTCCACATGACGAAAATATATCTACAACGCCCTCTTACAGTACAAATACAAGGCACGGCGATATGAATTCCATGACACAGACGACGACATTGACTACATCTAATGGCTAAGGCTGCATCGAACCATCGGCATCACAATTCTGATGCCCTACAACCGCGTAAACAGTCCTAGCAAAACCGTTATGTGCTCGGTGGGCTTCCTCATGTCCTGGAAAAACTAGTGATCTCAATTATGACCTTGTCATCTAACATCTACAAGATGCCCTGGTACCTCTACAAGGTGTAAAACATCAACACAAGTGTAGCCCCGTTAAATAAACTGCGCAATTTTTTACGTGTGCCGCACTAGAGGCCACATCAACTGTGACCACTACAACATTGACCATAACTATCTTGACTACGGCTACATTATGACTGGCTACCTTGACATCGACATCAAGAATAACATCTATAGCAGCTTAAGAACTCCGGTCAATAGCATATGAGTCGTCACTTGCATCCAGAAAATTCCCGATGTGATTGCGGGAGGGAAGAAAGACACTAGAAGGGGGATGCCAACAACGTCCCTAAGTGTCAGCCATGATCATGTCTATCAGAGACACGGTTGATGATGTCAAGAAGGAGAAGACGGTGGAAGAGGAAGAATGACAATCATACACTTGTCTCCCGCTACGATTGAGGAGAAATATTATGATACATATATATGGCTTAGATATAGTATCATTATGATATATACCTCCGTTTTAAAGAATAATACGCACACGTATTTCAAAGCAAAATTTGACCAGACAAATAGAGCAACTAAAACTTGATCATATTGTGTAGAAATAGTATCGTTGGTTTCGTACTGAAACGCACTTTCCAATGATGCTAATTTTATATTAACATTTTTTATATATTTAGAGTAAATCTTGGTTAAAAAAACACACAAAACGAGAACAACTTTTTTCTTGGACGGATGTAGTAGGATTCAAGAGTCATTTTGTATTTCAAGTCATAGTCTTTTTGTTCTCCAAGTTTGTACTCCTATATAATCCCCGCGTGACATGGTTATACCCTACGGGTACACGACTTTAGCATACCTGGTCCAGCCCAAGGAAGGCCCACGAGAATGTACATGGTCCATGAAGATATTCGGGTGGCCCAAGCCCATGACGTCTTCGGATCCTTGGAGAGCAAGAGTAGATTAGATAGAATATTCAAAGGGGCAAACCCTAAAACCTGTAACCGACTCGATCTGTGACAGGGACCTGCCTACCTCTATATAAAGGCTAGGAGGACACGAGTTGGAGGGCACCTCTCATACCACCGCATACACACCTCCACGCCAGATTGTATCTGCGCACCCATGTGCCTTTCGGTTCCGCCGTAATCAAGAACAGACAAGCAGAAGTATGGTTTTCCCTCCGGAGGCTTGAACCTAAGTAATCTCGTGTCCCCTAATTGCTTGTCTGTTAACCGTTTCGCGATCTTCGACACCCGATCTTCTCCAAAATCCAAGATCATAACAATAAGCATTGACGAGATCGATCCTCGTCACCGCGAGAGTCTAAAAAATACAATACATAATTACATGGAATGAATGAATTTCTGCATGTACATCTCATTCTCCACTAGTCCCTTGCATTCGCAGCACCTCAGCTAACATGCGGCCACGCATGCATGTGCTGATTGTACATTTAGTATACGTGCCAATTGATCCATGGTCTAGTTAGTCAGCATCGTCCCAGTCGATCGGGAAAATGGAGCGGGGAGACACCCGTTAGGGAGAAGGTACATCCGGTACGTACGGTCCAGATCTATTGGCACGTTTCTTCTTCCCGTGCCATAGGTAGCTAGACAATTCGACCATCCACGTTAGGTTCGGTCTGGGCCGGAGCAATACCGGAAGAACTAGCTTGACTAAGAGCATCTCCACTCGTTGGCCGAACCTCAGATCGAAAATCGGACTATTTTTGGGTCGGACGGAACTAGTTTTCGGCCTGGGTACGACGATTTTTCCACTCGCGTATCCAGGCCGAGTTTCCAAGTTTGGCTAAAATTCATTAAAGATTGGCGAATTTCATTAAGTTGGGCGAATATAGGCGGATTATATCCTCGCCGTGGCCTCCACCGGTGACTTCGCCGTTCTACAGGCCGAAGTTTCTGTAGAACATCGTGTAGCCGGGGTCGACGCGGCCGTCATACCGCCGTTATCGTTGTTGTCGCTCGGCGGCTGGTTCTGGCGGGAGCTCCCCTGGCCTGGGTCGCCGAACCTCCAGCGCTGGTAGGACATGCCTTCGTCGTCGTCGTCGAGGACGTAGAGTGGGGCGCCCTGGTACGCGAGCTCACGCCCGGCCAACGCCCGTCACCGGGCGGCCTGCTCCTCGGCCTGCTGCTGTAGGCCGAGGATGCGCTGCCGCTCCGCCTTCTCCCAGTCCTTCCTGGATCATTCCAGGATATCCGGCGAGGAGAGCTCGATCGGCGGCGGAGGTGGCGTCTGTGGCGCCGTGTCGCGGAGCGACTGCTCCAGCGCCATCTTCAAGGTGGCGTCTTCGGCCAGCGCCGAGTCTTTTGTCTTGGGGAGGCGGAGACGCAGGCGGCCGGTTGGCGACGCCGTTGCCCGCGGCTCGCCGATGACGATGCCGCGCGAGCGCGTCCGTGGCGGCGAGCGCACATGCGAATCCGCCTCGCGCTTGACTGTCGTCGGTGTGCGCAGCGGCGCCAAGCCGGAGGAGTGGGATGCCGACACGGAGGAGGACGAGCTCATGCTCACCATCCTCCTCGGCATCCAGTTCGGCGGAGGGCGCCAGCCCGACCTGGCCGTCGACGTCGGTGTGCGCGGAAAGCCGAGCCGCGGTGTGTTCCCGCGGTTGATGTGCTCCATCACCGCCGCGAGCGTCCGGTCTGGCGTGCTCCACCAACGCCGGCGGCCAGCCGAGTTGTGGCGCTTCGGCAGCGACTCGTTCGGCGGCCCCTCGTGGCGGGCGAGCTCCTGCCCGTGCCGGTCCGCGAAGAACTGCTCCCAGTACAGGAGGTTCTCGGCGCTCTCGGCTTCGGAGGGGTCGTCCATTCCGCCGATGTACTCTTGTACGTCTTACGGCAGCTCCTCCGGCGTAGGCGCCGGCGGGATAGGGATGCCGCCGGCGCTCAGCTTCCACCTCGGAGGCATCCGCGTGTCCGGTGGCGCCATATAACCGGCGTCGTACAGCATGCGCCGCCTCCCAGGCCTGGAGGGTGCGCCGGCCGAAGCCGTTCGCCGCAGCGCCATCGCCGGGGTACCGTTCGGCCATGGCTGGGAAGGGAAAACGGTGAGAGAGGGTTCGCCGGAGTTTGTGCTTGTGGGTGGGGGAGCTGTGAGAGAGTGTGAAGATCTCCGGCGAGGGGTACGACTTATAAGGCCGAGGTGAGCGGCGAGGGCGGGAGAGGTGTAGCGGCGAGGGCGGGAAAAGGGAAAACGACGGGAAGTTAGTGCCTGCCGGTCCGTCGTGGGAGGCGAGGCGGCGTCCGTAAATCGGCGACGCGTGACCGACGCGACGAGCAGTTAATGTCCGGTGGTCGCCGCGTGGTTCCGAGGATGACGACGACTCGGTTTCCGTCGCTGACTCGGCAGGTCCACGCGCCGCTTCGGTTTTTCTTCGCCGAATTCGCTGAGTCCGGCGTTCCCAGGACGTATCCGGAAACCTAGGTTCGGCCTGGGTAGTCCGGATCAAAATCGGCCCGAATTCGGCCGAAAATAAGTCATTGTGTACCAATTTTTAACCGTTCGGACCGAAATTCAGCGTCCGGATCAGCCTCCCGGGATAGGCGAATGGAGATGCTCTAGTGACTAGCTAGCTTGCTCGACAGGTATGAACATTCGGATTATTGATTATTAGAATCCAACAGAGTTCAAAACCGACCGGGGGCAGTTTAATTAGCATCACGCACTGACGCACCTTCAGCTAACTTACTACTCCGTAGTCCGTACGCCCGACCGTACTTCTACGTAAATTGACCGCGCCTCTACCACGTAGTACACCGTACGTCTGACTGTACAGAATCGGGCACGAGGAGAGGCCCCACCGATCGATCTAAGAGTAGCTAGCTGGACTGCACATGCACAGGCGCTCCTCGCTACCCGCTGCTTTTGCTAGCGCAGGTCACGGGGGTGGTCCACTCTTCGGCGACTTTCGTACACGCGGACTGTGGCAGCAGGTGCGCCCGGTCTGCTGCGTATCCAGCCCCGTCGGTAGTGTACGCACAGACTCCGCAGCTGCTTCGGACAGAATGGCAGCTCCCTCCACACGCCGGACCCGCATGCCAGTGAAACTACTCCAGAAGTAACGACTAGCTAAGCAAAGCGATACTACCTCCTTAAGACGCACACGTTGCTTATCCGTGTGTATCGTTCGTCGTACAGCTCCAACCATGCCGAGTTGTCTTCCGCGCAACCGACCTAGCAGCATGCATGCATGGCACCGACGACGTCCCGTCCGGCACTGAATGTTTTCTTATGTTAGTTTCTAGAAAAGACAGAGCTGCTTTGCTCAACACCTCAACTTCACTAGCGACAGCCACCAACTTTATTTGCACGTGCTCCCTCCTTTTATAATATAGAGGAGATGTTTTAGATTTGTAAAAAGAATGTATCTAGACTTCTTTTAGTGTATAGATTTACTCCAAAACTTAGTTAGTGAACCTATATACTAAAAAAAATATCTAGATACATTTTCTTCATAAACCTAAAACATCTTATATTTTAAAACGGAGGAAGTAGTAGCTAGCGTGTCTTTGTACATGCTGTCGGTCAGTGCGTACTGACCTATATATGCGCGCTTTGCGGCACGTTATTGTTCCAGTCCACACTCTAAACAGAATAAAATTCTTAGTCCGTACAAACCACCACGCGTAATAAAGAAGAAGGTACTAGTACAGTAGAAGAGAGGGATGAATTGGTTAGGAGCGAGCAGCTCGTCAGTTCGAAAATGAATCTAAAGAAACACGATTATAGTAGTATTATAGATACATGGACATCAGATCTCATGCTAAGCCAGCTAACACGTCCAGCTTGGCCGTAATATATGATTATTCCGCGTTCGTTAGTTAGTCCAAGTATTTCTGCCACGACCTAGTCCGTACCCCATGTACGATGCTCACATGCCACATGAGACATCAATCATCTCGGCTTTCTACAGTCTAGAGTACAAGTAGTATCCACTAGTAAAACAAAACGAAGCCGCGTAGCCCACAGATATATGCTGGTACGTACACCAACTACCAGCTAACATAAACTGCACCGTCCTTCGTCGGACCCATGCCGAACACTCCCTAATCAGGGGCAGCGGTAAGCTGGAATCAATCCAATTCCTGCTTTTTTCATTTTTGAATCTTGTTATTATCATAGTGGTCCCTTCTGTACTCCCAATAATGCTATCGAACCGAGTTTTCTAGTCTTCCATTCCGTTCCGTTCCTCCTTTTGTCCTTACTCGATGTATCGATCGATTCATATATCGATCCCCCACTTTCCTGTGGAAGAGTACGTACGATGATTGTCCATGTTCCAGTTAGGCCATCCCAATCGGGCCCACGCATTTCGATTTGATCCGAATCGATCCGTTTGCGGAGGAAGACATGTCGATCGGGGTCAGTCCGGTTTGCGGTGGCATGTGCCCCCAACGGCATCTCGTCCGCAAAAAAAACAGTGCAAAAAAAAACAAAGACGAAAATAATTAAATATATTACATAAAAATATCCTTGTCTTGGGTCCCCCGGTCACAAAATATATATATAAAAAAGAAAAGCCCTAATATAATGGGGTGCCTTGGTGTGGAAGGGAGGCGAGGCGGCGGGCGTTGCTGCTGGCCTGCCGATGCCCTGGTCCTGCGGCGGCTGCGCCGCCTACTGCCCCTCGTCGATGTCGGCGAGGTCGATGAAGACCTTCGACAGGGGCCACACGTCGGCTTGGGCCAGAGCAGGAGGCGGAGGCGGTGCAGGGAGCGCGGGCGTCATCTGGGCATGCGCGGCCACCAAGGACTCGTGCAGCGCCTGGGCGCTGCCATCCTACTTCTTCTCCTCCTCCAACTGGGAGGCTAGGATAGCAGCCTGGAGCTGGTCCTCCTTTGTCATCGGCCAACACTATCGCTCCGGCCCCTCCTCCTCCATCTTGACCGCCACCAGCCGGGGCGGCTCTGGGTCCTCCTCCGGCTCCGGCTCCGGCCACGGCCACACCTCGGACGCGACGGTGTCCGCGCCATGGTAGTGCGACTAGTCCGAGACGCCAGGCTACAGTGACGGAAAGTGGAGGCCGACGTCGTTGTCGTCATCCTCCACACCGGAGTCCTCCTGGGACCCCTCCCAGTAGTCCTCGCCGGCGTCGTCGAGGTTCTCTAGGTGGGCCTCGATGGCCTCACGGCGGGCCGCGTGCTCCGCCTCGAAACACCGGTCCCAGACCGGGGAGTTGATGGAGTAGGCTGGATCCCGCCGCAGATCTAGAGGCAGGAAGTCCCAGCGCCGATAGATCTCGCGGCGACCTGCAGGGCCTGAGGTGGGGATGGCTGGCACCGGCACACGGGCGCCATTGAGGTGCCACCCCGCCGACAGGTGGACGTCGGGCCACGGGCAGGGCATGCCTACCTCGGCGAGTGTGCGCGCGGCCTCGAGGCTCACGTAGACGCGCCGCTCGTTTCACGAACGCAGCGACGGGCCATGGAAGAAGGAGGAGGAGCTGCGGCGGGGCGGCGAGTGTTGGAGATATGCCCTAGAGGCAATAATAAATGTAGTTATTATTATATATTTGTGTTTATGATAAATGTTTACATTCATGCTATAATAGTATTAACAAGGAAACATTAATACTTGTGTGATTTGTAAACTAAAATAGAGTCCCTAGTAAAGCCTCTTTATAATACTAGCTTGTTGGTTAATAAATGATTGTGGTTTCCTGTCATGAACATTGAGATGTTATTAACAACAAGATCATATCGTTAGGAGAATGATATGGTGGACATACTCCTATAGATAAGCGTAGCATAAAGATCAAGTCATTTTAATAGTTCAATTGCTATATGCTTTCTGATACATAGTAACTTAATTCCTTCAACCATGAGATCATGCATATCACCTTCACCGGAAGGATGCTTTGATGACATCAAACACCACACCGTAACTGGGTGGCTATAAAGGTGGCATCGAGTGTTCGGAAAGTATTGGTTGAGACACATGGATCAAGAGTGGGATTTGTCCATCCATATGACGGATAGATATACTCTGGGCCCTCTCGGTGAAATGTCATCCAATTAGCTTGCAAGCATGTGACTGGCTCACAAGGGATCACATATCACGGGAACGAGAAAAGAGTACTTATCAGTAACGAGGTTGAACTAGGTATGCAGAGATACCGACGATCATAACCTCGGATAAGTAAACTATCGTGAGACAAAGGGAAATTGGTATCGTATGTAAGTGGTTCATTCGATCGCAAAGTAATCGTAGAAATATGTGGGAGCCATATGAATTTACAGATTCCTCCATTGGTTATTGTTCGGAGAAGTGTCTCGATCATGTCCGCATAATTCACGAACCGTAGGGAGACACACTTAAGGATTCGACGTTGTTTGAGTAGTTATGGAATGATGAGTAAGAGACCGAATGTTGTTCGGAGTCTCGGATAGGATCCGG
The DNA here is from genome assembly GCA_916181665.1 of Avena sativa. Classification (NCBI taxonomy): domain Eukaryota; kingdom Viridiplantae; phylum Streptophyta; class Magnoliopsida; order Poales; family Poaceae; genus Avena; species Avena sativa. The sequence goes on along the minus strand of OV702299.1, from coordinate 477,586,824 downwards.
GATATCACGAGGAGATCCGGAATGGTCCGGAGAATAAGATTCATATAAGGAAAGTCTTGTTTCGGGGTTGGAGAATGGTTCCGGTGTTTTCATCGGAAATGTTCTAGAAGTGTCCGGAATGTCCGGCACTCCGGAGGGGAAGGGTGCATGAATGTGTCATAACAAGTTGGAATGATTGCATCATGTACTAGGTGTCATCGCTGAACAAAATAAAGGGTTTAATCAAATCCTAGTTTGAAAAGTCAAACGCCAATTTGAAAAAGTCAAACGGCTATTTTGTGAGGTGGAGGGGAAGTAGGAAACCTACTTGGGGAGGAGTTACCTCCTTCCACCGCCGGCCCACTTGGGATCTGAGTTGGGGAGGGACTCCCCTCCCCTGGCGCGCCCCCTCCACCTATATAAGGAGGGGCAGGGCTGCCCCTCCAAGTACACAACACCTCCACCTCTAAACCCTAACCCTAGCCGCCGCCGCCCTCCATAGCTGCCGCCGCCTAGGGCAACTCACCGCCGCCTAGGGCAAACCCTAGCCGCCGGCCATGCCCCCTCCTTGGTGCATCTAAACCCTAGATCACCGAGGATCTCTCTCATAGTCCACCATACTCGCTCTGGCTTAAGGCGAAGCCCTGCGAGATCTCCCCTCTACTTCCGGTACCACGCCGTTGTGCTGTCGGAATCGCGAGGAGAGTGCTACAACCTCCGCTGCCTGCTGGAACAAGGGAGATGAAGGTCTTCGTCGAGTACCGAACGTGTGACCGACTGCGGAAGCGTTGTCGGAACGCAGCGCCGGAAGGATCGTCTACGCGATCTTGAGATCGGAAAGAGTACGACTACATCACCCATGAGAATCCGCTCTCGTTAAACACTTTGGAATCTTCGAGGGTGAGTTATTCCATCGACTCGTTGCTACAATATAGTAGATAGATCTTGGCTTGTTTGTTTGTATGCAGTAGAATTTTTTTGTTTTCCATGCTACGAAACCCTACAGTGGTATCAGAGCCATGTCTATATGTAGATCTGTTGCACGAGTAGAACACAGTGGTCATTGTGGGCGTTGATGCTTTTGTTGTCGATTGCTTCTTGTGTACTTTGCATCTTGCGGGATGGTGGGATGAAGCAGCCCGGGCTAACCTTACATGACATCGTTCATGAGACTTGCTCCACGCTTGACATGCAACTTGTATTGCATAAGTGGCTTTGCGGGTGCCTGTTTCTCCCAACATAGTTAAGATTCAATTTACAATGGGTGATTGACAATACTAGTATCAATGTTGTGGTTCTTGTTCGTAAGTTAGAACAACACTTATTGAAAGCCCCAAACCACGTAAAACATGCAAAGAAAGTAGAGGCGTCTAACTTTGTTTTGCAGGGGTGTGCTGTGATGTGATATGGCCATGATTGTGATTATATTTGATGTATGCAATGTTCCTTATTGTAAGTTGGCAACCGACACGAGCCATATGGTTGTCTTTAAATTCTGTTAAGACCCGCGTGTCTATTCAAAGTAGTTGTAATAGTTGAAGCCGTTGGACGACAACCATGGAGCAGCGTCATTGACCTTGATGCAATGCCGGTGATGATGGAGATCATGTTCGTGCTTGAAGATGGAGATCGGAAGCACAAAGAAGAAAGGCCATATCATATCACATATTATGAATTGCATGTGATGTTAATCCTTTATGCATCTTTTATTGCTTAGTAGACGACGGTAGCATTATAAGATGATCCCTCATGCACATGAATTTCAAATCATAAAGTGTTCACCCTTAGTTAGCACCGTTGCTAAAGCTTGTTGTTTCGAAGCACCACGTGATGATCGGGTGTGTTAGATTCCGCAAGTGTATACAACTTGAGCAAGCCAGATTTGCTCATGCGGAAACTAAGGTTTGATCTTGACGAGCCTAGCATGTACAGACATGGTCTCGGAACACGGATCACCGAAAGGTAAAGCATGAATCATATAGTAGATATGATGAACATGACGATTGTTCGCCATTGAAACTATATCAACTCTCGTGATGATCGGTGTTGATGTGGTGGATTTGGTTCGTGTGATCACTAAAACAATGTGAGGGATATTGTTTTGAGTGGGAGTTCACCTAGATTAATTTTAACATTAATTTGAACTCAGTTTGTCATAAACTTAGTCTAAACTATTGCAAATATGTTGTAGATCAATGGCAGCCCCTACCATCAATTTTAATGCGTTCCTAGAGAAAGAAAAGTTGAAAAACAATGGAAGCAACTTCGCGGATTGGTTCCGCAATTTGAGGATTGTCCTCACAGCTGGTAATTTGACCTATGTGCTGGATGCACCGCTGGGTGACCCACCTGCAGCTACTGCTACCGATGAAGTAAAGAATGTTTACCTCGCTCGGAAGACTCAGTACTCCACAGTTCAGTGTGCTATCTTGTATGGTTTAGAATCAAAGCTTCAGAAAAGGTTTGAGAATTCAGACCCACATGATATTGTCCGTGATCTCAAATTGATCTTTGAGACTCACACGGCAATTGAGAGCTATGAGGCTTCTGGAAATTTCTTTAACTGCAAGATGGAAGAGGGCAGCTCCGTCAGTGAGCATGTGCTTAAGATGTCTGGGCACGCAAACAAACTTCAAAGCTTGGGTATAGTGATTCCTAATGCTTTGGGGATTTATCGTGTCCTCCAATCACTACCACCAAGTTACAAGAACTTTGTGATGAACTACAATATGCAAAACATGAACAAGAAGTTGACAGAACTCTTCACCATGTTGAAATCTGCAGAAGTGGAGATCAAGAAAGAGCACCAAGTTTTGATGGTCAATAAGACCACCAAATTCAAGAAAGGCAAGTCTAAGCAAAAGGGACACTTCAAGAAGGGTGGTAAGAAAGTTACCGCGCCGACGAAGAAGACCAAGGCTGGACCTAAGCGTGATACTGAGTGCTTTTACTGCAAGGGAGAAGGTCAATGGAAGCGGAATTGCCCAAAGTACTTGGCGGATTTGAAGAACGACAACATCAAGAAGAAAGGTATATCCGATATACATGTTATTGATGTGTATCTCACTAGTACTCGTACTAGTGCCTGGGTATTTGACACTAGTTCGGTTGCTCATATTTGTAACTCGAAACAGGTGCTACAGAATAAACGGAAGCTAGCGAAGAACGAGGTGACGATGCGCGTGGGAAATGGATCAAAGGTTGATGTGATCGCGGTCGGCACGCTACCTCTTCATCTACCATCGGGATTAGTTTTATACTTAAATAATTGTTATTTGGTGCCTGCGTTAAGCATGAACATTATATCGGGATCTTGTTTATTGCGAGAAGGTTACTTGTTTAAGTCCGAGAATAATGGTTGTTCGATTTATATGAGTAATATGTTTTATGAACATGCACCTTTGATAGATGGTCTATTCTTATTGAATCTCGATAGTGGAAATACACATATTAATAACATTGAGGCTAAACGTTTGAAATCGAGCGATAACTCGACCTATATGTGGCACTGTCGTCTTGGTCACATTGGAGTGAAGCATATGAAGAAACTCCATTCCGATGGACTTCTTGAATCACTTGATTTCGAATCACTTGATAGATGCGAAGCATGTCTGATGGGTAAAATGACTAAGACTCCATTTTCTGGTATGATGGAGCGAGCTACAGACTTATTGGAAATCATACATACCGATGTGTGTGGTCCAATGAGTGTAGCATCGCGCGGTGGTTATCGTTATGTTCTTACCTTCACGGATGACTTGAGTAGATATGGGTATATCTATTTCATGAAACATAAGTCCGAAACTTTCGAGAAGTTTAAGGAATTTCAAAGTGAGGTAGAGAATCAACGTAACAAGAAGATTAAATTTCTACGTTCTGATCGTGGAGGTGAATATCTAAGTTACGAGTTTGGTGAACATTTGAAGAAATGCGGAATACTTTCACAATTGACACCGCCGGGAATACCACAGCGTAATGGTGTGTCCGAACGTCATAATCGAACTCTCTTAGATATGGTTCGTTCTATGATGTCACTTACAGATTTACCGCTATCATTTTGGGGTTATGCATTAGAAACAGCCGCATTCACTTTAAATAGGGCACCATCTAAATCCGTTAAAACAACACCGTATGAATTATGGTTTGGGAAGAAACCTAAATTGTCGTTCCTTAAAGTTTGGGGTTGCGAAGCCTATGTAAAGAAGTTACAGCCGGACAAGCTTGAACCCAAAGCGGAAAAATGCATCTTCATAGGATACCCGAAGGAAACTATTGGGTATACCTTCTATCATAGATCCGAAGGCAAAATCTTCATTGCCAAGAATGGATCCTTTCTAGAGAAGGAATTTCTCTCAAAAGAAATGACTGGAAGGAAAGTAGAACTCGACGAGGTTGTCGAACCTTCTCTCGAAATTGCGAGTAGCGCAACACCGGAAGAAGTTCCTGTGGTGCCTGCACCAATAAGAGAGGAAGCTAATGATGATGATCATGAAACTTTGGTTGTAGTTGCTACAGAGCCTCGCAGGTCAACGAGAACTCGTACCACTCCTGATTGGTATGATCCCGTTATGAGTGTCATGTTGGTGGACAACACCGATGACCCTGCGACATATGAGGAAGCGATGATGAGCCCAAATTACAATAAATGGCAAGAAGCCATGAAATCCGAGATTGGATCCATGTACGAAAACCAAGTATGGACTTTGGTGGACTTACCGGATGGCCAGAAGGCTGTCGAGAACAAATGGATTTTCAAGAAGAAAACATATGCTGATGGTAATGTTACTGTCTATAAAGCTCGACTTGTCGCAAAAGGGTTTCGACAAATTCAAGGAGTTGACTACGATGAGACCTTCTCACCAGCAGCGAAGCTAAAGTCTGTGAGGATTATGTTAGCAATCGCTGCATATTATGATTATGAGATATGACAGATGGATGTCAAAACAGCATTCCTCAATGGAGACATTGATGAAGAGTTGTATATGATGCAACCCAAAGGTTTTGTCGATCCTAAAGATGCTAACAAGGTATGCAAACTTCAACGGTCCATGTATGGATTGAAGCAAGCATCCCGAAGTTGGAATCAACGTTTTGATAAGGTGATCAAAAGTTTTGGTTTTATACAAACTTACGGAGAAGCTTGTATTTACAAGAAAGTGAGTGGGAGCTCTGTAGCATTCTTAATACTATATGTAGATGACATATTGTTGATTGGGAATGATGTAGACCTTCTTAATAGTGTCAAGGAATATTTGAATAAAAGTTTTTCAATGAAGGATCTTGGCGAAGCAGCTTACATATTAGGCATAAAGATTTATAGAGATAGAGCGAGACGCCTAATATCATTGTCACAAAGTACATATTTGGACAAATTTCTAAAGAGGTTTGGAATGGAAGATAGCAAGAAAGGGTTCTTGCCCATGTTGCCCAATACGACCTTGAGTAAAACTCAAAGTCCGACAACGGCAGAAGATAGAGAAAGGATGACTAAGACTCCCTATGCCTCAGCCATAGGATCTCTAATGTATGCCATGCTATGTACTAGACCCGACATTGCTTATGTTGTTAGTTTAACTAGCAGATATCAAAGTGATCCAGGAGTGGATCATTGGACAGCGGTCAAAAACATCCTTAAGTACTTGAGAAGAACTAAGGATATGGTTCTTTCTTATGGAGGTGATGAACGGCTCGTTGTTAATGGTTACACCGATGCTAGTTGGAACACCGATCCGGATGATTCTAAATCACAATCTGGATACGTATTTACTTTGAATGGTGCAGCAGTTAGCTGGAGGAGTGCAAAGCAAAGCGTTGTGGCGAGATCTTCAACTGAATCGGAATACATGGCTGCTTTGGAGGCTTCACAAGAAGCGATATGGATGAAAGAGTTCATTACAAAGATCGGTGTGGTTCCAAGTGTGCTGGACCCAATGTCTATCTACTGTGATAACATGGGCGCCATAGCCAATGCGCAAGAACCAAGATCACACAAGAAGCTAAAGCACATGAAGCTACGTTTTCACGCTATTCGAGAACATGTCCAAGATGGGGACATAAAGATTTCCAAAGTACACACAGATTTGAATGTGGCGGATCCGTTGACTAAACCTCTCCCGAGGGCAAAACATGACCAACACCAAACTGCCATGGGTGTTCGGTATATTACCATGTAATCTAGATTAGATGACTCTAGTGCAAGTGGGAGACTGTTGGAGATATGCCCTAGAGGCAATAATAAATGTAGTTATTATTATATCTTTGTGTTTATGATAAATGTTTACATTCATGCTATAATAGTATTAACAAGGAAACATTAATACTTGTGTGATTTGTAAACTAAAATAGAGTCCCTAGTAAAGCCTCTTTATAATACTAGCTTGTTGGTTAATAAATGATTGTGGTTTCCTGTCATGAACATTGAGATGTTATTAACAACAAGATCATATCGTTAGGAGAATGATATGGTGGACATACTCCTATAGATAAGCGTAGCATAAAGATCAAGTCATTTTAATAGTTCAATTGCTATATGCTTTCTGATACATAGTAACTTAATTCCTTCGACCATGAGATCATGCATATCACCTTCACCGGAAGGATGCTTTGATGACATCAAACACCACACCGTAACTGGGTGGCTATAAAGGTGGCATTGAGTGTTCGGAAAGTATTGGTTGAGACACATGGATCAAGAGTGGGATTTGTCCATCCATATGACGGATAGATATACTCTGGGCCCTCTCGGTGAAATGTCATCCAATTAGCTTGCAAGCATGTGACTGGCTCACAAGGTATCACATATCACGGGAACAATAAAAGAGTACTTATCAGTAACGAGGTTGAACTAGGTATGCAGAGATACCGACGATCATAACCTCGGATAAGTAAACTATCGTGAGACAAAGGGAAATTGGTATCGTATGTAAGTGGTTCATTCGATCGCAAAGTAATCGTAGAAATATGTGGGAGCCATATGAATTTCCAGATTCCTCTATTGGTTATTGTTCGTGAAGGGTTTCACAGCATAGTAAATCAAAAAAATTCTACGGATGCAAACGGGAAAGCCAAGATCTAATCTAGGAGATGCAAACAACGAGAGAGATTAGATGAGATCTTCATACCCTTGAAGATTCGCACAGCGGAACGTTCGTCGGAACGTGGGTGATGTAGTCGTACTCGCTTCTCCTCCTCGCGATCTGATCCGATCTAGCTCCGCAAGTGGCGATGCCTCCGTGAGATGCACACGTGCAGCACCTCGACGTCTCCTCCTTCCTCGGTCCAGCAAGTATGGTGGAGAGACGGATTGGATCTACAACGCGACGGCGCAGTGCAAGTGGTGGAGAGTTTCTGCAGCAGGGCTTCGCCTACACGCAGTCGGGATGGAGAGAGAGGAGGGCAGCAGGGTGGCTAGGCTTGAGGGGAAGGTGTGTGTGTGGGGGGGGTGCGCAATGATCTCCATCTTGTGCGTTCCGGCATGATCTCCATCACTCCACCATGATTGCCTCCACCACGAATAGCAACTACAACTATTGCTAACTGCTTAGCGATAAAGTGAAACTATTACATGGCGTATAAGAAGTTGACACACAGGTCATACACAATTATAAAGACAACCATATGGATCCTGCCGGTTGTGTACTCATCGACATGCAAGTCGTGAAACATTACAAAACATGATCATCACATACAATATACACATCACATCTTGGGCCATACCATATCATAGAAAACACTCCCTGCAAAAACAAGTTAGACGCCTCTACTTTGTTGTTGCATGTTTTACGTGGCTTATGGGAGTAGAAGCTAAGAACGATTCTTACCTACGGAAATCCACAACGGTGATATTATGGTTGCCAAACTCCGGTGTAAATCCCATGACAACTATAGTGAGAGAAACTGGCATCCACCAGCCGCATGTGTGGAACAAGCCACACGTCAAGTGCGGAGCCGGTCTCGCGAACGACGTCGCGTAAGGTTGGCCTGGACCGCTTCAATCTCACTATCCCGCGTCATAAGAAGAACACAAACAAGAGGCTTGCAACAGAAAACATCAACGCTCGCAACAACCATGTTGTGTTCTACTCGTGAAACACATCTACGCATAGATCTAGCTCTGATACCACTGAAGGGTTTCGCAGCATAGTAAATCAAAAAAATTCTACGGATGCGAACAGGAAAGCCAAGATCTAATCTAGGAGATGCAAACAACGAGAGAGATTAGACGAGATCTTCATACCCTTGAAGATTCGCACAGCGGAACGTTCGTCGGAACGTGGGTGATGTAGTCGTACTCGCTTCTCCTCCTCGCGATCCAATCCGATCTAGCACCGCAAGTGGCGATGCCTCCGTGAGATGCACACGTGCAGCACCTCGACGTCTCCTCCTTCCTCGGTCCAGAAAGTATGGTGGAGAGACGGATTGGATCTACAACGCGACAGCGCGGTGCACGTGGTGGAGAGTTTCTGCAGCAGGGCTTCGCCTACACGCAGTCGGGAGGGAGAGAGAGAGGAGGGCAGCAGGGCGGCTAGGCTTGAGGGGTAGGTGTGGGAGGGGTGCGCCCCAGCCCTCTATATATAGAGGGGTGGGCGCCAGCCCTATCCCCTCCCCCAGGCCTAGGCCGGCGGCCAAAGGAGGGAGGAGTGGGGGGGCAAGTAAACCCTCCCCCCTTCTAGAAGCTCCGAACTAGGGTTTCCCCTTGTTTGGCCGGCTGGGCCCTATGAGACCTTGTACCCCTGGCCCAATGCGGCCAGGGCACTCCCTCATAGGCCCATGCCCCCCTCCCTACAAGTGGGACCACGTTGGTCCCCTTCCGGAAGGTTCTAGAAGCTTCCGGTACAATACCGATTAACCCGGAACAATTTCGAACTCCAAAAACTGCACTGCCTTATATGAATCTTATTCTTCGGACCATTCCGGAACCTCTCGTGATGTCCCGGATCCCATCCGAGACTCCGAACAAAAACTCATAAACCAATTATCCAATCTATCCTAGCGTCGAGACACGTTAAGTGTGTGACCCTTCGGGTTCGAGAATATGCAGACATGATCTTCTATCAATAATCAACAGCGGGGTCCGGAAACCCATATTGACTCCCACACATTCATCGATGATCATATCGGATGAACCACGATGCCATGATTCAATCAATCCCATATATATATTCCCTTCGTCTCGCGATATTTTACTTGCCCGAGATTTGATCGTCGGTACCGTCATACCTAGTTCAATCTCGTTCACAGCAAGTATTTTACTCGTTCCGTAATCCGATATCACTTTGTGATTAACTCCTTAACCACATGCTTGCAAGCGGTGTTGATATCGATTACCGAGTGGGCCCGAAGTATATCTCTCCGACTTGGGAGGGACAAATCCCATCTCGATACATACAACCCAACAGGTACTTTCCGATCACCTGAGAGACACCTTTATGATCACCCTCTCATAGGATGACGTTTGATGACCTCAAAGCTTTCTTTCGATACCAGGGAGTTGTATTATCTTATGGTCTAAGGAATACAATATTTGACATAAGAAAAGCTTCGCAAAGATGAACACGATGACACGATCTAATTGCTCCGCTTAGTTTGGGTCTGTCCACCATATCATTCTCCCAATGATATGATCTCATTATTAATCGACAACTCATGTCTATGGTTAGGAAACCTTAACCATCATTAATCAATGAGCTAGTCCATAGAGGCGTACTAGGGACGCGGTGTTGTTCACAAACCACACAAGTATTAAAGTTTCCACTTAATACAATTCTAGCATGGAATATAAACTTTATCATGAAAAAGAATTATAATAATAACATCTTTATTATTGCCTCTAGGGCATAATTCCAACAATTCGGATAAGTGTCTCGATCATGTCCACATAATTCACGAACCGTAGGGAGACACACTTAAGGATTCGACGTTGTTTGAGTAGTTATGGAATGATGAGTAAGAGACCGAATGTTGTTCGGAGTCTCGGATGGGATCCGGGATATCACGAGGAGATCCGGAATGGTCCGGAGAATAAGATTCATATAAGGAAAGTCCTGTTTCGGGGTTGGAGAATGGTTCCCGTGTTTTCATCGGGAATGTTCTAGAAGGTTCCGGAATGTCCGGCACTCCGGAGGGGAAGGGTACATGAATGTTTCATAACAAGTTGGAATGATTGCATCATGTACTAGCTGTCATCGCTGAACAAAATAAAGGGTTTAATCAAATCCTAGTTTGAAAAGTCAAACGCCAATTTGAAAAAGTCAAACGGCTATTTTGTGAGGTGGAGGGGAAGTAGGAAACCTACTTGGGGAGGAGTTCCCTCCCTCCACCGCCGGCCCACTTGGGATCCGAGTTGGGTAGGGACTCCCCTCCCCTGGCGCGCCCCCTCCACCTATATAAGGAGCGGCAGGGCTGCCCCTCCAAGTACACAACACCTCCACCTCTAAACCCTAACCCTAGTCGCCGCCGCCCTCCATAGCCGCCGCCGCCTAGGGCAAACTCTAGCCGCCGGCCTTGCCCCCTCCTTGGTGCGTCTAAACCCTAGATCGCCGAGGATCTCTCTCATAGTCCACCATACTCGATCCGGCTTAAGGCGAAGCCCTGCGAGATCTCCCCTCTACTTCCGGTACCACACCGTTGTGCTGCCGGAATCGCGAGGAGAGTGCTACAACCTCCGCTGCCTGCTGGAACAAGGGAGAGGAAGGTCTTCGTCGAGTACCGAACGTGTGACCGACTGCAGAAGCGCTGCCGCAACGCAGCGCCGAAAGGATCGTCTACGCGATCTTGAGATCGGAAAGAGTACGTCTACATCACCCACGAGAATCCGCTCTTGTTAAACACTTTGGAATCTTCGAGGGTGAGTTATTCTATCGACTCGTTGCTACAATCTAGTAGATAGATCTTGGCTTGTTTGTTTGTATGCGGTAGAAATTTTTTGTTTTCCATGCTACGAAACCCTACAGCAAGCGGGAGACGGAATGGTGGCCATGCTTCGTGGTCGTTCCCGCCGCGCCGGAACCAGGACTTCGAGCTGTCCTTGGTCATCACGGTGGCGAGGGCCGGCGAGGAGGAGCTTGCCGCTGGGAAGGGAGCGGCTAGGGTTTTGGGGTTTGGAAGTGGGGACTGGAAGTGGAGAAGAGTGTGGACTGGATGTGGATGGGGATGACGCGGTCACATTGAAAAGGACACGGCCCCTCTCTCTGACACCGCAAGTGGGGCTCGAGGAAGACTCGGCTAGACCGCGTCGGACGAGGCCGGCGTCCGAGTCGCGCAAACCAGCCGCAGGTTTTGGCCCGATATAAGCCGAATCAGACCTTGTCACGCTGATCGGTCCGTTTACGATGGACCATTGGGCCTTGGACTCGGTTCGGAAGGGCAAGATTGGACACACGGCGGCCGCTTGCGGGGGCCATTGGGATGGCCTTAAACAACCAAACCAGACGACCGGCCAAACTCTGCATATATAAATTATTAAAATCTACTCCCTCCGTTTAGAAATATAAGATGTTTTAGGTTTGTGAAGGAGATGTATCTAGACACCTTTTAGGTTCAAAGGTGTCTAGATACATCTCCTTCACAAACCTAAAATATCTTATATTTCCAAACGGGAGGGAGTAGCTGTGATGGTGGCTATGCATCGATTGATCGATCGAGACGGGCATGCTCTTATCACCTTCTCCGGTTCCGGCCGAGAAGCCTAACTACGGGAATTCAAACCACGGTCCTCACACGCAATTAGAAATGAAGTTATTGGCCGTGACTACCGATAGTAATGTTATAATCAGTGTGACGTGTTCTCGACTAGCGACCTAATTAAGCATATCATGCCACAAACCAGACAATGTCCTCACGTGTTCTCGACTTCACGGGCTCGATGATTATTGGACGGGCACGGAGAAAGATCTACTACCCAGATATTTTCGTCCCAATTAAAGACGTACATGAGCACTAAAATAAACGGTTTGTCCGTTGCTTTCTGGATCGTGGTTTTTGTCTTGGTATTGCACGTGCATCGCTTAAACTCGAAGCATTTCCCCGTGTTCCCACGCAAGTGACGCAACATACAACCACAGAGAAGGAGAAGATGAGCGCCGCTTGGAAGCAAGTAACTATAGTAGTACTAGCCAAGATTGGGAAATACGACCATGGAGAAATTGGAGAATCGGAGAAGCAATTCAACCTCTTTAGAATTATGTACTTATTTACACTTAAACTTGATGGCATCACACAATGAAAAAAACATGTCATGTTATTTTCCTTGCATTTCATTCGCTAAACCAATACACACCAGAACAATCTACTGACTTGTCAAGATATCCAAAGAAATTGTTGGCAAGGACACATGTAAATACAGTATAACACATTAAGTGTGTAAACTAAAATTTTGGATCACCATAGAAAGTTGGGTTGAGAAAATTCTTGCAATAGAACACCATTTTAGTTTAAAACAAGAAAATACATCTAAATTAGCAAAATTGGAATTTATTACATGTGTGTGCCGGTATATCTTATTACACACATGAGATACTATTAACTCCAGTATAAATATATATATACACAAAAAAAACAAGCCATAAAATCAATGGGAAAATAATTTATATAGAAGCAAAAATGTTAAGTATAAAAAGAGAAATACGGTTTAGTTTAGTTATTTTCAGGCCTACAAATTTATGGACAATCATGTAAACCCAAATTTGCGCCCGTGAGGACTTGAAAATGTGTGTCTTGCTCACTTCTTAAATTTTACATTTGCACTGCTACTAGTATTAATAGTATAAGTAGTTACATGCATATGGATAATAAATTCAATTAATTGACTAATCCACTATAGATTGGAACATAAAATGTATTGTTTAATGCGGCACATAAATTAATTCTTCTAGACAGCGGAGGAGATATTGTCGCTTAAATGCCGCTCTCAACTTGCTACGGATCAAAACCCGGACCCACGTGGATTTTGCAGGAGGCTGAATTTTCTGCCGAATCTTTGATGATCCTTTACCCTTTTAAAAACTAAATTCAGAAAAAATCAAGGTCAGAAGTTTATTCGCGGAGTTCAACAAAAAGTTCATAGGGTGTTTAGAAAAATGTTCTTTGTGGAAAAGGTTTGTCATATAAAAAAAAGAAGCATAAATTGGAAAATATAAAAAAGTCAACAACAATACAAACTAAACATAAAACAGTATATAGAAGAAGAGAGCTCCCAGAAAATTGTGTGAATCCTATCCTATGCACCGTAGCGTTTCTTTTTATTTAATTTGTTCTTATACTTTTTGTTTTCATTTTCATTTTCCCGTTGTGTTTTTTTAGATTTATGTTTATTCATTTATAATTTAACAAATTATTTTTATTGAATAGTAAGTGAACTTTATTGAATATCGATAACTTTTTTGAAAAGTGCGAATATTGATTTTGAACTCACGTACAATGTTTTCTAACTATTAACATTTTATAAAACCATGAATATTTTTTATTGAATCATGCTAATATCTTGTTCGAACTTGGGAATATTTTTCTCGTAAGAACCGTTTTCCAATCCGCGAACAACATTTTGAACAACTTCGGAAGTTAGGTACGTGATGGTTTGAGTTAGACAACCAAACTAAACCTGCCAAACTCTGCATATATAAATATAAGTTATTAAAATCTAGCAATGGTGGTAGCCATCGATCGACCGAACGAGACGGGCATGCTCTTATCAGGTTCTCCTCCGGGTACCACGGTCCTCACACGCAATCAGGAATGAAGCTATTGGCGGTGACTACCGAAAGTAATATAAGTGTGACGTGTTCTCAATTAACGACCTAATTAAGCATATCATGCCGCAAACCAGACAATAGAACTTCGCGGGCTAGATGATTATTGGACGGGCACGGAGAAAGTACTACTACCCAGATATTTTGGCCCCAATTAACAACGTACATGAGCACTAATGAACAACTTTGCTGTTGCTTTTGGGTCGTGGTTTTTGTCTTTGTATTGCACGTGCACCGGTCAAGCGAGACGCAACATACAATCGCGAAGAACGAGGAGAAGATGAGCGCCGCTTGGAAGCAAGTGACTAGTAGTACTACTAGCCAAGATTGGGAAATACGACCCTGCAGAAGGGGGAGAATCGGAGAAGCAACTCAACCTCTTTAGAATTATGTACTTATTTACACTTAAACTTGATGGCATCACAATGAAAAAAATATGTCATGTTATTTTCCTTGCATTTCATTAACTAAACCAATACACACCAGAACAATCAACCGAGTTTTCAAGATATCCAAAGAAATTGTTGGCAAGGACACATGCAAATACAGTATAACACATTAAGGGTGTAAACTAATATTTGGATCACCACGGAAAGTTGGGTTGAGAAAATTCTTGCAGTAGAACACCATTTTAGTTTAAAACAAGAAAATACATCTAAATTAGCAAAATTGGAAATTTATCACGTGTTTGCGGGTATATCTTATTACACAGAAGCATAATTACACACATGAGATACTATTAACTCTAATATATATATGTACCAAAAAAACAAGCCATAAAATCAATGGGAAAATAATTTATACAGAAGCAAAAATGTTAAGTATAAAAAGAGAAATACGATTCATTTTAGCTCCTACCAATTTACGGACAATCACGTAAACCCGAAACATCAATGTTAAGCAAAATATTGGAGGTTTACTTGTCGATATCGCAGTTATATTTTCACAAAAAAATATATCATAGTTAATGAGTAATGAGAGGAAACAACGCCTAGATACGCCTTCACGTTAAATCAAATATATTTAAAATGCAGAAATATAAGTGAGAAGAACATATGCAATTGAAGTTTATTACTTACGGAATTCTTATATTTTTCATAAAAAAATGTTAGTTACATCTCGAAATGAAAAACCTATAATTAAGAACTCAAACATATTCACATGAAATTACAATACATGAACTATGAAATTACCAAACCTAGAATGTCCTACTCACTCTCATCGATGCAAACATGCCCGGGGAGCCTCTGAATTATCATTCGATTTAATACCATTATATATATATATATATATATATATATCTTATTTTGCAATTTTTTACAGGAATGCATTAGAGGAAGCCCCTATAGCGATTTTGTTTTTGAAACAATAAAAACCCAAATTTGCGCCCATGAGAACTTGAACATGTGTGGCTGGGCTTTACATCCACTTACCTAACCAAGTGAGTTAGGCTCACTTCTTATATTTTGCATTTGCACTACTACTAGTATTAATAGTACAAGTAGTTTACATGCATATGGATAATAAATTCAATTAATTGACTAATCCACCATACGACACATAAAATGTATTGTAAATTCAATTAATAGTAGATTGGAACATAAAATGTATTGTTTCATGCGGCACATTAATTAATTCTTTTAGTCAGTGGAGGAGATATTGTCGCTTAAATGCCGCTCTCAACTTTCTACAGATCAAAGCCTAGACCCACGTGGTCTAATCTTTGATGATCCATTTCCCTTTTAATAACTAAATTTAGAGAAAAAAAATCAAGGTCAAAAGTTTATTCACGGAGTTCAACAGAAAGTTCATAGGGTGTTCAGGAAAAATGTTCTTTGTGGAAAAGGTTTGTCATATAAAAAAAAGGAAAGAATAGATTGTAAAATATAAAAAAGGCAACAAAAATACAAAATAAACATAAAATAGTATATAGAAGAAAAAGGAAGCGCTGCTTAAAGAGAGCTCCCAGAAACTTGTGTGAATCATATCCTAGGAACCGCAACATTTCTTTTTATTTAATTTTTTCCTATATGGTTTTGTTTTCATTTTCCTTTTCCTGTCGTGTTTTTTTAGATCTATGTTTATTCATTTTTAATTTTAACAAATTATTTTTATTGAATAGTAATTAAACTTTATTGAATATCAAGAACATTTTCGAAAAGTACGAATATTGATTTTGAACTCACGCACAATGTTTTCTAGCTATTAACATTTTATAAAACCATGAATATTTTTTATTGAATCATGCTAATATCTTGTTTGAACTTGCGAATATTTTTCCTCTCGTAAGAACCGTTTTCTAATCCGCGAACAACTTTTTGAACTATACAAACCTTTTTCATACCAATTTTTTTAACTTTACTACAATTTTACTTATAAATTGTTTTGCTACATCTATTCCGCGGCCTTGTTTTGGGAGAAAACCTGCTAGAAAACCATAACACAAAGAATTTCGCCCTTTGGCCGTTCCCTTAAGTGCGCCAACCTGTTTTTTTTGGCTTTTGGGCGGAATTTCGATTCTCTCGCAGAGAGTGCGTCAAGCAGGAGCTTCTAGAAAATTTCAAGGATCGCATGCAGCTATCATGTCTATTTGCCAACTTGTGCAAACGATTGAAATATTTTATTTTATGATACTAAGCGATTTTCAAGACTTGACATTGTAATAATACTATACTTGGAGGACTTTCATCATCCTTTCGCCCCCTATGTCCCAATCTTGGCTTCGGCCTTTGGCCAGTTCGTATATAATATTAATTTGAAAAAACAAAGTTCGTATATTAATATTACCGGAGGGTTTTGAGTTTTGACTGTTTATTTGAGTATCTCATGAAAGACAAAACAGTGCTCAGAATTAAGCCTACGGCATTCGTTTTCTCTTTTTCTTCTTCTCCGATCGAGAGAGATGCGTTTTGTCTTGTCCGTGCCGACATGGCGACATGGCAGGATTGGTAGGTACGCTAGCTGCTTTCGACGAGCAACGGTTCCACCCAACCAAGCGCGCGAATGCGAAGACTCAGGGTCAACCATGCATGTATATTAACGCAAACATAGCGTTCTTACAAGTCGCTCAATGGCATGCAAATCCCTGTTGTTGTAGCCTTGTAGGATGGCGCACGGTGACGTACGTGGATTGCTGGGCTTGGTCCAGACCACATATGGGCTTGGTCCAGACCACATATGCATATATCTGATCCCAAATGATTACTGAGCTTATTAATTGTCCCAGACCACACATATCCTCAGATTCTTTTCTTTTTGCAGCTCCGATCCATGGGAACACGCCGGACGGATCTACTCCCTGCTAATTTTTCTTAAATAATATATTTTTTTATTGAATTTCACAAATAATACACAAAATGGACAAATTACAAATCTGTTGGTCGGTCGGCCGTTCAACAGACGACAGACTCGTTTCGTCTGTTCAACAGACGACACACTGTTTCGTCTTTTGGGAGGACGACGGCACAGATGTTCGGCTGTTCAACAGACGAAAGTACTGTTCGTCTATTGGGAGGACGACGGTACTGTTCGTCTATTGGAAGGACGAAGGGTGCATTGCTCATGCAAGGTTGCATTGATCGGCTGTACTGCCGCTAAATAATCGTCCGCCGCTGTTTTTCTCGCCAATCCTTCCCGCCGAATTTTCCCGCCAGTACTCCCCGCCGATTTTCCCGCCAGTACTTCCCGCCCTTTGTTCCCGCCACTACTTCCCGCCCTTTTTTTCCCGCCACTACTTTCCGCCCTTTTTTCCCGCCTATTCGGTTCGGTGCCTCTATAAATCCGGGCAACGAGATGTATCATTTAACCCAGTTCATCTCTTCCTCCTCTTACTCTCTCATTTCCCTCCTCTCCTCTTGCTCTCGCATTTCCCTCCACTCCTCTCCACTATGACCGACGCGTCTCCCTGGCCTCTAGATATGTCCATTGGGCTTCTCCAAATAGCCAGAACTGTTGTGATAGGCGATGAACCAGGCACATGGGATACGTTGGTAACGAACCATGATGCTCTCATTCTGCTTGGTAAGTCACTTCATCCAAGAGGGTGGAAACTAAAGACCCCAAATCAGGTACGAGCAGACCTTCTCAGGGTCCAGGCAAGGTGGGACAAGCTCACCTTCAAGAGTGAAGCTTACATGAAGGAGCGGTTTGATGCACCTTGGTCCTGGATAGAAGAGAGCGAAGATGAGGATGATATCTTCATGCCGCCACCCGTTGGAAGCAAGGCAAGAGCTGAGTGGGACAAGAGGCAGGAGAAGAAGAAAGCGCAGGCCAAGAAAAGTCAAGCTGATATGACGGAGCAGGTTGTGGCACCTAGGGCCTGGATAGAAGAGAGAGAAGATGAGGATGATATCTTCATGCCGCCACCCGTTGGAAGCAAGGCGAGAGCTGAGTGGGACAAGAGACAGGAGAAGAAGAAAGTGCAGGCCAAGAAGAGCAAGTGCGAGGGATCGTCCAAGGGAAAGGGCGAGGCATCATCGAAGGGAAAGGGAAAGGCATCATGCTAGGGATAGATAGGACTCTTATTTATGTATCGCAAGTTATGTTGAACTATGTTGCAAGTTATGTTGAGTAGTTTGTCGAATAAAATTATGAAATAATAGAATGATGTCTCATACATAGATAGATAAATGACTGATACATAAGTAGATATCACTGGTGTCGGCGACGAGGTGGCGGAGGCCTCGGTGTACTCCATCCATATCTGTGGGGTGGCATCACATCACGGCGAGGTGCAGTTGACCCTTCACCTTAATCCTGCGTATCCTGTGTGGGGATAGGTGGTGGAGTACCTGGCTGATACTTGCCAAACCAGTCTACCTGCTCGTGCTGTGTCTGCTGATCACGGTCATCAGTACTGTCCCATGTAACGGAGTCTCCTGCTAGTGTACAAGAAATTAAGTACTGAACAATATCATACTTCATCTAACAATAGTAGGAAGGGACACACTTACCATGAGGATGAGATTGTGGTCGATAAGCGAAGTCCATGTAGGGGATCGACAGCTGATGCTGCCATTGTTCGAAAGTAATCTGGTTCTGCTGCAACTGGTCGATATTAAACTGCGATTGCTGCCACGGGTCAGAAGTAAACTGTGATTGCTGCCACCCCGAGCCTCCAGCCTGGTCTGGAGGTGGTGCTCTCGGCGGCGCCTGCTGTGAGAGTCGTGGACAAGGCCCGTGGCGGAGTGGTGGAGAAATATGCTCCTCGTGCCATCCCGAGCCTCCAGCATGGTCTAGAGAAGGTGGCTGCTCCATGGATCGACGTGGGGCGTGCTCCTCCACCGAGTGACGCGGTGGGCGCTGCTGCGTGGATCGACGTGGGGCGCGCTCCTCCACCGAGTGACGCGGTGGGCGTTGTGCTTCTCGGTGTTGAACGACGTCTGAGACGCTGGTGCACATGATGGCCGCGTAGATACGCCGCAGCTTCTCCTCGACCCGCCGGGCAAAGGACTGAGCCTGCTGACGGGGCACAAGAGGAACGGTCGAAAGCGATCGTCCGTACTGAGCCACCTCAGTCTGTAGCTCCCACGTCATATCGGTCTGCATTTGTCTCATAGTTAGGTATGCACTACATAGGCACTCATGTTGATTATGCTCTAAATAAAGTACTTACCGCTGACTGTCTAGACTCCAGTGTTGACTGGCTAGGGTATATCTCATCGTCATGTGCGTGTGGAATGGGACGTAGCCGTGTCATCGATATGTACCTCTGTAAGTATCCGTGGAATAGCTCCATATCAAACGGGCCAGCGTGCCACACTTGTGTTGGTGCATTCTGCCACTTGTTGACGTAAATCTCCACCCGTTGGAGCCATTGAGTGGCGGTCTTGCTAGTTTTCCGAGAGTACCTGTCATTAGAATTTGTTAGACCATCATTAAAGAACATAGATGAAGTATAAGACGCATTCCTTATGTACATATATTTACTTACGCGTGCACGATATCTGGAAGGGGAACATCCGGACACGGGGGATCTACCATCTGGCAAAGACCGAACTGCCGCATGACCCTCTGTTGAGACATCTCCTCAACTTGGCAATCAAAGATGATCTTCGATGTAGTCAGCCAATACTCTCGATCTCTAGTGCACATAATAGATAACCCGCCGGGATATCGTGCGTGTCGTGTCTGCAGGGTGTACGGCTCCCAAATCACGACATCCTCTTTCAGTGTGTCGAACTGCTCGCTGAACGATGGATAGCATCTAACGACTTGCTTTCCCGTGAAATGACACTACATGACAAAATAGTTGTTAGTAACTTTCATATTGTAGTACCAGAAGTGCAATTTATTAAGACATTACACTGACCTTGCGACGGGTCCAGTGAGTGCCAAATGTAGGCAAGTCAATTTGCTCTTCGTCGAACAGCAGGTCAGAGTGGTAGACAATTGTTTCATGTTCCTGGTTGCCGACTATTTGGTTGACACTTACTACAAATTCCACACACATTACAAATTTAAGACATAGTTCCACACATATTACAAATTTAAGACATAGTTCCACACATATTACAAATTTAAGACATAGTTCCACACATATTACAAATTTAAGACATAGTTCCACACATATTACAAATTTAAGACATAGTTCCACACATCTAGTTTCTTCCTCTGCCTCTTCTTCCTCGTCTGCCACGTCCACGAGGAGCAGCTCCACCAGTCCCGAAGATGTGGAAACTGGTGTCTATATGACCAAATTGATTACACAGAAAACATTGCCTAGTAGGTCCCCCGGCTTCAGATTCATCCATATCATTATGGATGCGGACACATTGTCGCCTTCCTCTTCCTGTCCACATCAGTTCAGGATCTGGGATGTAAACCATTTTACCTGGATTTACTTTGTTGAAATTTCCCCATGCCCTATATCCCATCATCTCGCCTGTCCACGTATTGACCACCGCGTCCTTAAGGAAATAAGGAGACACAAACGAGATCGCATCCATACCCATCAGCCCGCATGCAGCTAGTACATGAGAGCAAGGCAGATGCAACAGCTTGGGTTTATTGCACGTGCACTCACACGTTTGCCAGGCTTCGTTGCCTATCCTCACCTCCTGTGTCTTTACCTCTTCTCCTGTTCCAATCCGGTTGGAAGGAAGGCGTACCTCGAACCTTCTTTCCTGATTACCGATGGCGATGACATGCATGGACCGAACCTTCTCCATCTTGGCATCCATGTAATGCATGATCTTTGAACAATACCTCGTGTTTGGGTTGTTCATGATATGCATCTGAGCCATCTGGAGTCTGTCTCTGAAATACTTCAGAGTTCCGGTGAAAATACACTCCACAATGGCTGTTAATGATAGAGCCCTACTTCCTCTCAAGACAAAGTTGTAAGTTTCAGCCAGATTTGTAGTCATGACGCCAAACCTAGCACCATGAGTGTCATGCAGCAGAGACCACCTCTCTACAGGCTCGTGTTGTATCCATTCCTGAAATTTTTTAATCCTTCTGCCATGCCTTCTCCTAGTACCGGGTTGGTCAAATCCTGGCAAGTCACAAAGGACAATGGGTTCTTCCTCCGGTGGTGCTGCTCCTGTTGTTGCCTGTGCAGCTAACGCCGCTGCAGTCAATATCTGACCCCTATACTTGCCAGTGAGAAATGTACCATCCACACAGATGACTGGTCGACAGTGAGTGGAAGCTTCTATGCATATAGCAAATGAGAAGAACACTCGATGAAGTACACTCAAATTAGGTTCTTGTGGTAATGTAAAGTGTTGGATGTCCACGTAGGTGCCTGGATTCCTAGCCTGCAGTGTCTGAAGCATCCTAACAACACAGTCATACCCGTCTCGAAACGAACCAAACCTGCCTCCAGTGCCCTTTGCTTAGTCCTCCAAGCCTTCCCGTATGAAATATTGTAGCGGAATCTGACAGAAACTTTGTGAATGATAGCATTCACCCCCATGGATTTGCCCTCCACTATATCTGTGTACAACAGTCTAGCCAGGAGGGTTGACGTGAGGTTACGATGGTCCTGAAGGACACTTTCAAGTGTGCATGTGTGCATCACAACATCGGTGACCTTCCAGTTTGTGTCATACCTAGGGACATGGGCATGCACCCTTGCAGGACATCCAACTTCCTCGCAAACCAATGTCAAATATTGTTGTGATGACACCTTTGTTTTCAAGACCCGTTGCATGGACATTGACCACTCAACAATTGCTTCATGCAGATGTCTCTTGCTAGGATATAATACACCCAGAGAGATGTTGTTCGCGTGATAATGCCACACCAAATCATGCCCATCGTTCATAGTCATTGCTGCTGTGTTGTCATTATTCCATGATGCCGGAATAGGTTGGCCGATCTCTTCTTGATCAGACTCGCCAGAATCATCAGCCGTATCACTGTTGCCTTCTGAGTCTTCGGCTTCCATTTGATGTTGCAACAAACCATCATATATCTCGTCCTCATCAGCTTCGCCACTGAATATGTCTTCCCCTAATCCTTCACCACCGTCCTCTGATACATAACCATCACCCCCGGTGTGTGCATATCTACTGTGACCTGATTCATAACTGCCGCCACCCTCTTGGCCCTGACTACTCTGGCCATGATCATAACTACCTCCAGCATGACCGGTCTGACTACTCTGGCCATGATCATAACTACCTCTAGCATGACCGGTCTGACTACTCTGGCCATGATCATACCCAGCCTCTTTCGCCACAGGTAACACTAAGAGACTGGGGTTAACTTCTCTTTTCTGGAAAGCTTGCACAAATTTGACCCATTTCTGTTGCGCTTCTATTGGCCTTAAATAAAAATTAGGGGTTTGCCTTGACTTAGTCCATAAAGCATGCACACCGACAGTATGGGTAGGAGGGAGCCCTAAACGAACACATAACCAATCCTTCAACTGAGTAACGGGCACTGTTTCAGGATTCTGAAGGACTTCATCCATAAATCTAAACTCGCTCAAATCAACTCCGTGCTGGTTTATTCTGACGGAACCAGGACCATACAAGAACCTAAACACTACATTATTTGACATGATTTTTGACCTAAAAAATACCGAAAATAGTCAAAAACAGGTACATTGATACATAATACTCTACAAATATCTTGCATCTAACAGACCCCATCAAAGGCTACCTATAAACATACACACATGACTTGAATTAGCAAGAAATTAGGTTTTACCCTTGAAGCGTGCGAAGTCCTGCCGTGCAACTGCCTCAGGTCAACGGATCAACACCTCCACCATGCACCTTCCTCAAGTCCCAGCACCAGCCTCCACCATGGCCATTGCTCAACAAGAACACCACCAGATCCCTCCACCAAAACGACTCAAATCACTACACCAGGCTATCCCATTAGTAGATCGGGACTCTACTAGCTTGCTAATGGTTAGAGCAGCGAGTTTGGATAGAAATTTGGGCTACAAATCGGTGCAACAGCTGAGAAAATGAGAGCAAGCGTGAGAGAGGAAGAACAGCCAGAGAGAGAGAGAGGAGGGGAGGACGACGACGGGCAAGCACGGGCAGGCGCGTGAGCTATATGCTGGGGCACGTCGTCCGTTCAAAGGACGAAACGTCCTTCGTCCGTTCAACAGACGACCAGGCGTACCCCTGTCACCCGACAGCTCGACAAAGGCGTGTCGTCTTTTGAATAAAAGAAGACAACTCGGTCGTCTTTTGAATAAAAGAAGACATGTCGGTCGTCTTTTGAAAAGACGAAGCATCTGTGTCGTCTTTCGAACGGACGACGGACCGTCAGAATTTGCTCGTTTTGTGTATTATTTGTGAAAATCAATAAAAAAAAGTATTATTTTAAAAAATTAGCTCTACTCCCTCTGTTTTAAAATATAAGATGTTTTAGGTTTATGATAACAATGTATTTAGACTTGTTTTAGTGTATAGATTTACTTTAAACATGAATGAACCTATATACTAAAAATAGTCTAGATATTTTTTTTTTCACAAACATAAAACATCTTATATTATGACAGGGAGGGAGTATACACAAACAGATCAGGATGCAGCCAGTAGATAGCATCTTGATTTGCCAGCAGCATGACCGAGTCAACCAGCGCGTGAGTACAGACGCCAGCACTGCGTGACTGCCAGTACGGTGCACGCAATCACTGATCAATCATGCATGTTCTGTCGATACCGTACCGTGCCGTACGTCCGTGCCCCCACACGTTTCTTGCTTTTTCGCTCAAACTCAACCGAAAACGAGTGACTCGTACTAAACTAACAACACTAAACAGAAACCACCACCACGACGCGGCGCCTACGCGCGTGTATTAGTCGGTACATACCGTTGGGGCGTACGTGGCGGCACATGCCCCGGCCAGCCTGACTCCCCAAGGCTATCTGATCTGAATCTGGAGTAAAATAAAACATTGGCATGGATGGATAGGGCCCGTAGCCCTTACGTTCTCCAGCTAGCCAGCGGTCTAGCTGTAGCTGACGCGCTGATTTGTGTCACTACCTATTTTGAAACAGTTTTTCGTCCCGTTTTATAAATTTATCAATAACCATTTAATCCATCACCGCAACTGAAAAAAGAACACTAAAAATGGTCTGTTGGGGGCAAAAACACAAAGTAGCACCGAGATACGGACTGCCAGAGATGACGCTCGGCTGAGCGAACGTGAGGAGAAGTGGGGTGCTGTCACCAGTAAATCAAATCCTGAAGCATGCCGTCCCCTGTGACTAGACTGCGGATCCCTCTAGGACCAGGGGGTGCACAGGACCCAGGTAAAAAAATATTTTCTTTGCTAAATGTCATATTTTTACCTTATGTGCACCTGGAACAAAAGTTTTTACTTGTTGTGGCATCAAGTGTCACCATGATCCACTTTGTTCTAGCTCCGCCTTGTAGCTTGGCATGCAGCACATGCACGGGCACACCGACACGTACGCGTCTCGACAGCGATACTACGGCGGCACTACACATGCAAACGTGATCGATCGATCGATCGATCGATCCCACTCGGTCGGACCAGCTGACAGTGTTGGCATGACGTTTTGCCGCCGCCAGATTCCTCCCTATCCTTTCTGATCGATCGGATCGTCTTGTGTCTCGTGTCGGGTTTTTGACGGTACGTGTCACGGTTCGGTGGACGAACTCATCTGCCCGCTGGACAAGGTTATTGGATCATCATGTGATCGGTGTCGAGCGAGCCGCTGCTGCTGTCTAGTCTAAGCATTTTTGGGAGTAGTTCATGACACTCGAAGGTACGAACGGTACGTACGGCTAAGTTTCATTGGCACGTCCTTCGTTCCGTGCGCCATGGCCAATTCGACCATGCATGTTATGTTCGGCCTCGGCCGGACCAGTATGCACGCTTGCCGTTGCCATTTTTCCATGCAGGCGCACATGGCGTGCCGCCAATCGAGTACTGTACGTGGACAGGAGGACGTCGATCCATCGATCGATCCTGGACAAATTGAACGTCCGATTTACTACACAGCAGTGCAACGCAGTGCCTGCTGTCGATGGATGCATCACGCGAGTCTAACGCGTGGTGTGTGTTGGGATTAAATAAAAATCGGCGTGACACGTGCATGCATGACAAGGGACAGTACTGCTAACTCCACTTCAGTGAGGAAAATAATTGTACGAGCGCTAGGCTTATAAGGCTTATGCCAAGCTTTTTACGTTATGCCTTCTTGACTCGTAGGTAGTACATCAATGTCTTCCACCCTGGCCCAAGTGGTTTTACAACTAGTAGGCCGGTTTCAACATTTGCGAGAAGACTTTCGCATGCACGTCCAGACCGTAAGTGTCAATAAGCTCACTGATCAGATCAGTTGACCCTCCATGCACCTTGTCTGATTATTGTTTCAACATGTGCTGACCATGTGCCTGCCTAACACTACGACATGCTACTTATCAACTCAACAGTACTGCTTGTCTGATTAAGGTTTAGGCTTGGTTCTTGAACAGAGTGGAACGTAGTGGAACCATTATTTCCACATCTTGGACTCGTTCGTACATTTTGGTTAGGCCAAGGAATGGAACCTACCCATTGCGAGAAAGCGAACACAGAGACAGAATGTATCAAATCCATTCCACCTCATTCATTGCCTCTAACCAAACATAGGGACGGAATGTAACCATGACATTCCATTCTTGTTTAATGTAACCATGAATCTAGAACAAAACACACCCTTAAGGACCGTGTGGATGCATCATATCCACTAACTAATGTTAGCTAAGTTGGTTGATACAACGTGGAAAACAACAGCTAGGTCGTCGGCGTCAAGCTTGGGGAGGGACCTGCCCTCGTACAATAGTAGGTAGGTTTTCACCTTGGTTCTTGTGTTGCCTCTATGGCAGTTTGAGGTTCTTCTCCTCATCAAGGCCCTACTCAGATTGGACTCGAAGGTAGGAGGGAGGGCCGCTACTAGATACCCCATCAATAAGGACCGGAGTAGTGGTGCAACCTAAGACCAATTTGACTGCGCACAACTTCTCCTTTGGACTAAGACCATACACTATGTGAACCAAAAGAGATTCTAAGCATCCTATGAGCCGGTTACTAACATAGTAGAGAATCGATACATCGCTCGTGATAACATAAGTGGATTATCTTGTTTTTTTTTCATGCAGGTCTGGGCCCTTTGGCAGAGTTATGAGGAAGAAAAGCAAAGAAGGGTGCGGATTAACTAGTTGTTTATTTGAAAGTGAGACCCACGTGTGATTCAATACATAGAAGGAAAAACCAGACGACTCCTAATTCTGACACAATTTCCCTTGAGTCGGTACCACATAGTGCTTGGTCTAAGTGGTCTGATCTCGGTGCCGAAAAAGAAGGTCGTCGGAATGCATCACACACTTGATGACGTTTCATATTTCGTTTTGCTGATGCTTTGTGTTAAATATAGATCCTATTTTATTTTTTCCATATGACTCCCAACAGAGCCAGGTTTCATTACCACAACGATAATAGAACAAGTGCCTTAAATAAACAACTAACAAACAGAAGCGAAAAAGAAAGAAGGGAAACTACAAAGTCTTTTTCTGGCAACATACACGACTACCACATGATTTTTAGGGACAAATCTAAGTCACAAACCAACACACTAATTGGCATCAAAAGATAATGATATAGGCCAGAAGCACCTATCCTCCAGGAAATAGTTAATCCCTAGTTATGTCCACATCCACACCCTTATCCTCTTCTCCATTCCTGACTCTTGGGACCGAAGCTCACCTCGCCATCTCATGCACCTGAGTGGCCATCTATTGGAGATGGTCAGCTACCTCAACCATCAAGCTCATGTCTCGTTCATTCTAAATACCCGCCCAATACCAAAGAAACGCACACATGAAACATGTTGATACCATAGGGGAAGAAATTAACTTGCCTTCAAAACATGATCGATGACTAGTTTTCCACAAAGCCCAACATAGGACAGCGACACCAAAAATGTGAAAATTATATCCAAAGGGAAGAAATTTCACAATCTACCAAACATACCGAGTAAAGCAAGAAGGTCTAGTCAGAGCAGCAATAGCAATAGCAATTCTACTCCACATATAAACAATAGCAGGGCATGTAAAGAATGAACCGTTGATGGTTTCATCCAATGGGCAGAAACGACAAACATAGCTTCCTACCCATTTCCTTTATTCATGTTATATTTAGTAGCAATTGCGTAATGTCAAATAAGCCAAATCTTGATTTTAAGAGGTAACATAAATTTCCATAGATGTCTAAAGGATCTATCAGATCCCACATCAGCAAGCTTATTATACAAGGATTTGACCGAGAAAATCCTAGACTAAGTGTATTTCCATTTAGGTTTATCCTATTCATCATTTAGGCTTACAGAAGCTAGAATGTTCCTTAGTTTTTGCCAATGAGAAGTTAATCTAATCAAAAGCCACCTTCTAAAAGTAAAAAACCCAACCCAATTCTAACACCTCTCTAATAATACCACATGCAGTCTAGTGCTACAAACAGGGACCAAGATATTTAGTAGGCATTGCTAAGTTGACAACCAAACATATCAGCATATCTTAAACCTTTCTCACTATCCTCCATAACCATCATAAGTTCACTCCTATTGAAATTAATTTCCAACCCATACATGGCTTCAAACATATAAATAATTAGTTTAACACGAATCAACTGTTCCATATCACATGCAATCTAGTGCCACAAATAGGGACACCAAGATATTTAATAGGCCAATTTCTAAGTTGACGACCAAACATACCAGCATATCTTAAACCTTTCTCATTATCCTCCATAACTGTCATAAGTTCACTCTTATTAAAATTAATTTTCAATTCAGACATGGCTTCAAACATATAAAGAATTAGTTTAACATGAATCAACTGTTCCATATCATCTTGGATAACTAGTAGGATGGTATCATCATCATATAGTAATATGGCAACACCTTTATCAATCAAATGGGATACCAAACCAATCACCAAACCAGTAGATTGAGGTTCTAAAATCATTTTAGCAAGCCTCCAGCAGCCATACTAAAGAGGAAGGAAGAGAAGGGATCACCCTGTCTCATCCCTCTGTGGCTACCAATATCTTTACCTCTTTTATTGTTAATTTTAACACATAAAATGCCATTCCTAACAACAACATCCACCAACTTACACCAAAAAAAACTAAACCCTTTTTGGGAAACACATTTCAAGAGATAATCCCAATCTACCTTGGCATAATCGTTTCCAAAATCAATTTTCAGGATTACGCCCTGATGCTTCTTCCTTCTAGATTCATGTAAAATTTCACAAAGAGACATCACTCCATCCATTATGCTCCTACCTTTGATAAAAGCAGTTTGACAGCTCGAAATTAATTTATCCCTGAAAGGTTCTATTTCTAACTGTAATGGTCTGGTCTTATACAAAACTTGTAAAAAACAAATATATGTCCTATGCTGTAATTTCTTTTTTCTATGAGGGCTTTAGTGAAAGTGGTAACCACACCACTTTTTAACGGCTATATCTAGGTCGTCGGTAACTATAGCATTAGAAAATATAACATATAATTTTTTAATGGTAATTCCAAATAGAGATAGTGCCTACTTCTGCGTCGGAAAGGCTAGCGGTGCTCGGCAGAGATGACGAGAAAGGCACGCAGCAGACACGGGCGAAAGGGAAGCAGTTCTTTATAGCTGTCGAGCCACGCGCGTCCACGTGGGCCGAGCCCCTCAGCGGCCGGCCGGAGCCCCTGACCCGCGTCGCGTGCTCCGGGACAGCCGCACCACCAGCTGACCCAACCGGAATATGTACGGTATGGGGAGCGCCACTTGCCATGCAAGTTGCACTTTGTTTAGTGCGTGCTTCGGTGGCGCCGTACTGTACGGACGAGATATCGTGTCATACAAATATTATAAGCAGGTGCTTGTGTGCACAGCTATGATAGTACACCGGAGGAAAATTGCACTGTGACCTGAGCAATAATGCACGGCATGGATGGAACATGCTCCGACTTGACCTACCGATCCATCGAGTCCTCCGTTAGCGCATCTCCACCGAGAGATCTAAAGGACGAACCAAACAGTCAGATGTTGACAGTATGGGTCTAGTTATCGACGTTCTTGAACCGTGGTTCGGCCTATCCTACCAGCCACCCACAACAACACGATCTAAGTACAGTGACTCCACTGGTCCGTACAACGACGATTGCTTAACAAATGCTGTTATTTTGGTCAGCTTATTTCTTGCCAGAAGCGATTTGTCGTCGATGATGGTGATCGGGCACTATGACTTGGTTGTCTGGCTTTCATTGGAGGTTTAAGAATTTCAACAATTATCTAGTTCCATCTTGCTGCGCGTGCATGCCAGACGAAAAACAGTCCACTATGGCTAGTGTCGATCGAGACTGGCATGCTCGTATCATCAGGTTCTTCGATTCCGGCAGAGAACCTGACCTAGAATTCAAACCATGGTCCTCCCACACGCAACTAAAAGTCTCTACAATGCAGTAGTATAATTATCATGACGTCTGCTCGACTAACGACCTAATTAAGCATATCACGCTGGGATAAGGACAAGGAACCTTATTCACGGGCTGGATGACTGGATTGCCACGTCCATCATCACTAGTCTATGAACGGTTTTGCTGGCCGTTGCTTTCTCTCCATCGTGTTTTTTTTTTTTTTCTTTGTACTGCACGTGCACCCGTCAAACTGGAAGCATTTCTCCGTGTTCCCACGGGACGGAGAAGAAGATGATCGAGAGCTGCTCGGTCGATCGGATGAGAGCGACCAGCTCGATCTGTTTCTTTATACGGACTGCGGCGGTCAAATTAGGGACGAACTGATGAGCTCCAATCACGCATGAACAGAGTGAATGTTTGGACCGCTGTTGCACTCCCTCGCGCGGTACATAGCCGGAAGCTTCGTGAAGTCAAGTGCTAGCCTATTAAGGGTTTTGACCGTTTTAGCAAATCTTGGACTTGGAGTAGTATCTGATATACACCTGCTGTAGTACGGCAAATCATTCGTTTTCTCTTCTTCTTCGACGATGGGTAAGTTTTGTCTTGTACGTGCCGACATGCCAGGATGATTGCATTCTAGTCTATCTACGCTTTTAACTAGCTTCTTCGTCTAATAACCAGCCTTGGACTGCTCGCTTAGTCAGTCAATCGACTTGGATAGACCACATCGCCGCGGGTACAGGCCACTGTCGGTGAGTGAGCTGGTACTCCTAGTGTGACCGCTGACGGTTCTACCCAAGCTGCAAAATGCGAAGCCTCCACGGTCAACCTTATATACCGACGCCATACACAACGTACTTACGTATGAGCATACGTCCACCGTAATTCTGTTTGTCACTTGTCTATTATGTCTCCTCGTTCCTCACGGTCTTGATGGTTTCCCTATAAAATTTATCTATTTTTTTCGGATATCATAAGTCAAGATTTGTTTACTTTGTTCAACGAGTCAAGATTTGTTATACAAGGGGATTATGGATCACCCACTCTTTACATTTTAAACATTTACGCATGCCGATCTATCAATCTATCTATTATATACTACTAGCAAAAGTGCCCATGCGTTGCACCGGGAAGACCGATCCTATATGGAGAATTTTTTATCTTGCCTCATAACAGCGGTCTCGTTTTGGACATTTTTCTCATTGATATTGAATTATATTTTTTTATCTTGGATGAAACTATTTACACGGGTATGAAGCTATGCTACAAATTAGAAATTTCATGTGAAAGGAGATATGTATTTAGCTCGCCGACCTCACCTACCATCAGCACTGGCGTGCTGCCATCCGCATGACACCAAGCCGCATAGGTGCGTCAAGGCACACTCATGACTTCTTATCCATGTCGTGATGTCAAACAATGCCGCATCAGGCTTTAGATTCGTTTTGAAATGTAGTTTCAAAGTATACCGATTTGACGGGAGTGTTTTCGTTGTTCATCAACTCCACGAACGCATAATCGTCGATCCTAGCAATAGCGTTATCAGCAGCAAGAAATAGCAATCAACGAGATTCTGACAACCAAAAGATTTAGAGCAGAAGTACACACGAATATCAGTAGTAGAAGCGCACCAATATATCTGTCTCCTCCCTCCTCCCCCTCTTCTCTCACGCGCATCAGCTGGGCTCTCTCTCTCTCTCTCTCTCTCTCTCTCTCTCTCTCTCTCTAAGGGCCACAACAAGCAGCACAACAACACGAGCGCCTCCCATCCCCTCTACCTCTCCCCGGCATCCCACCTCCCTGTTCCACCTCTCTAGCACCCCGACCTCTCCTCCCCATCTTCTCCTTCCTGCTCCACATCTCCCCGGTGCCTCCCTCCCGTCCATCGAGCTCCACGTGGCGGAGGTACACGATCTGTTCAACCTTGGCTGGGCAGCAACGCCTCATCCTGTCGATCTTAGCCTGGCGGCGAACAGGGAGGAAGGACAGTGGCCAATGGCCGTCGGGGTCTCCGGAGCACAACCGGAGGACACACACGTCAAGGAGGAGGGAGGCCGGCCATGAAACGTGCCGATCTTGCCGGCAATCTGGTAGGCGCCGTCGCAATGGCCGCTCGACACGGACGCCACTACTGCGCTTTCTCGGATGCCAATGCAGAACCGCGATGCAAGAGCTCGAATGGCAAGCAGCATCGCCTCATCTTGTCGATCTTGTACCGTCGGCAAACGCGAAGGACGGCGGCCAGGCCGTATGTTTCCAGTTTATCGTCTTTTCCAAATCAAAAGCAGTATAGTCTGACTGAAATGTGAGAGCATGGTTTTTACTCTTTAAAACGATACTTGTGTGAGAGCTAGCGAAGAGCTGGGTGCAATTGGTACCGGAGATAGCCAGCCATCATTGTTGCGCAGGCGCAGAACCTGTACGGTACAGAGCACCAGGTTATGCAGTGACGGATTCTACAAAGATCAACATGGCTGCCATCTCGAGAAGTAGGTGTGCTGATCCGCTCGTCACTACCTTGACCATGAATGCATCGTCTCTCCCATACTCGGTCGTTGCTAGCGCTGGGCATTGTGTAGTACAGAACCAATATATCGATCATTCTCTCCTGAAAATAACCAATCAACGCTCCATGAAAAAGAGAAAATAACGACTCAATCTATCCCTAAATCCTATACCTTGCAAAGTAGAAACCCTGGCCTAGTCGCCAGCGGCCGCAAGCATCGTTCCTTCGGGATTCCGGCTGACCGGGTGTAGTTCTAGAACGATGACGTGAGGACGCCGTCCTTGGCCATCTAGAGCCCCAACATCCATATCTGGGAGCCAGAGCGGCGCGCACAGGGTGAAATCCAAAATACACGAGAATCTGGCTGGATGCGGCGAGTAGTGAAGATCTCGTGCGAGTATATGGTGGCGAAGAGCTCCAGGAGCGGGCAGCCGACATTGGCGTTGGAATCGGGGCCGAACCGGCCTAGACGGCCGGTGAGGACGGGAGGGTTGCGGGAAAGATGGTGTCGGCCAGTTGGCCTGGGACTACGGAGGCGAACCCTACTTTTTGTGTAACAATTATATTGATCTGTGTTTGTTTTGGTATAACCGGTACAATTATATGTAATACGTTTGGTGGCACCGGTGCATAATATGTGATTTAGTGGAAGGGTAAACCCGTCCAAAAAAGTATAGGTACTACAAGAAACGCTCCTTCCTTTATTATTAGGTATATAGAAAAGCAATATATGAGTGTTTTTCGAGGTTCCACATTGATCCACATCATCTAAATTATTTGAACGGTTAGATATATAATTTATGGCTAAGATTTAATTAGAGAAACGCAACATTGTACAGTTACGTAACACATATATTTAAAGTGGCAGGTCACCCGTGCGACTCATGCATGGAGTCCGTCTCTAGGCCCGTATCTGAACTATAAAGAAAATTAATTGGCTTATCACCCGTGTAACTCACGGAGTCTATTTCTACATCCGTATCCAAACTACAAGAAGAAAAGACGAGGATCAGAATAGCCGGGCCGGACATTGCTGCCACCAACCATCTAGCTAGCTACAGTATGTTGCAAGGTTTCTTAGAGTGGACCACTTGTATCAGGTACATCAATCAGACCATAATGTCGTCTACTTTTTTTTTAAAAAAAATCAGGATTTATTGTAAGAGTATATAAAAAGTACAAAGCACACCAAACATGATAAAAAAAATTCGTCCAGGTCCCTAAACCACCGAACAACCACAATTGTCGCCAAAACTAGCTGCAACACGTCGATGTCGTCACTCCCTTACCAGAACCGTCTTGATATTGTTGGTGACACCTCGGAATTATTCATGCACATGCCCCTATATACCGACACGGCATAGCTGAAGTCTTCGCCACTAAAACCCTTGAATCAATACGAAGCTTATGAATCCAAATATCTCCGTCTTGCACGCACGGTAAAGCATACCAACCTCCACACGCCTCTCAGTGATGTGAAGAAGCACCACCGAAACAAGGGCGAGACAGGGATGATTTATTCCATGCCGACGGTGATGTCGTCGCCTCGCCACTGGCAACCAAAGACCAGAACATCATATGAAAACAAACCCTAACAAGAAAATTATGGGTGCCCCAGTAGATCGAAGCTTCCCCACTGTCTCGCACCGGCCAAGACCGGCAGAGAGGGCGGGGGCGGCAATCCACCGGTGGAGGAGGGTTGGAGACAACGGCTAGGGTTTGGTATTTATCCTTGCCTTCTCACAAAAGAAAGAATTGTTTAAAATATGTGTTATTTATAATGTCATGTACCAAAATGTTGCGAGTCTAACTAGCTTAATATTTCTACCCAGGGTAAGTTCTCAATCTCGACGACAAATCTCGACAAGTTAAAGGAGATATATGTGACATAACTCTTCTTTCCACGTGATATAAAAATAGATTTTCTCTGTTGAGATGGAAAGAGCTCTTTAGACTAGGCAGTTTTTTTCTTGACCAAAGTTAGTATCATATTGATATAAACATTAGTTTGGAAGTGATTTACGAAAACATTTTGCTTTGCATGCCTTTTTAGGTATATGACTTCGGTTTCATATGTGAAAAGTAATTTATATATGACAATTAATGCAAGAAAACCAGATTTGGATGTAGTCAGCTATATAGTGTGAATTTATTCATGATGTAAATCAATGAAGAGAGTGTAGTATAGAAAAATAATAAGAAGACATCTTACTCTTTTAGATATTTTCGAAACAAAGGTTGATACTCCTAGCCTCTGCTTCGAAGCAATGCATACAACTTCATTCTTTTTTAGATTAAGACACCTATATTACCGATTAGACTATAAACACACCTCAAGTACTATGTGCAAGTCATTTGGATATTAGAACTGGAAGAACACGACGGATATTAAAATGGTGCAAGCTTAGCCATATATTTTATTCTTATAACAGAAAATAGTTGAAAATTAGACTTAAATATTCACCTCAAGTCTACACGTCCTTTCACCTATGGATCACAAACTGGCCTCTAAAGGTGGAATAAACGACGTGTATGGGTACATAATGAAAATGTGTGAGGCAGTCCAGAAGAGACATAATGAAAAATGCACGAAAGGTGAGTGCAAACGAAGAAGTACCTAAGTTTAAGGGGAAGTATTTTTCAAGATATTAGGATTTTGAATTTTCAAAAAATAAAACATGAACATATACACAAGTTATAGAAATATTTTCTTCATACGGGCCAATACAAATTCTCCGCCAATCATAAGGGTAGAAACTAAGTTTATGTACGATTCTGATAATCAAAATAAAGCAAAATCAAAATAACTAAGCCACCGGATATAATGGAGAATATGCATGTCCCCTCCTTTTCTTTCTTTTCTTTCAAACAAGGGTACATGATGTGTTATTGCTTCAGTGGATACAATTGAAGTTAGTGATAGTACATATAATAGTGTATACAATTCAACTGGAACTCCTGCTTGTCCTTGCTCGTTAATTAACCTACTCCACATCTCGATTGATCAATCGATTCCCACCCCACTTGCCTTTGGAAGTTACGTAGCGTACGTGATCGTTCCAGTTAAACAACGAAACTATATATACCTGCCAAACTCTTTGCATATATAAATGCAAAAGTATGGCTATCATATTCACAGTACGGTTACTCCACTGGTCCGTTCAACGACGACTGCTTAACAAATGCTGTTATTTTGGCTGCCTTTTTCTTTTCTTGCCAGAAGCGATTTGTCGTCGATGATGGTGATCGGCGCTATGACTTTGGTTGTCTGGCTTTCGTAGGAGGAGAATAATTTCACGAATTTTCTAGTTCCATCTTGCTGTGCGTGCATGCCGGACGAAAATTGGTCCCTGTCGAGACTAGCATGCAGTTCTCATCAGGTTCGCCGATTCCGGCAGAGAACCCTGACAAGGAATTCAAACCACGGTCCTCCCACGCAACCAAGGGTGTGTTTGGTTGAGCTGTAGATTTCTGAAAATCAGCTGTGGGGAATCAGCTGCGGAAAATCAGCCGTGAGCTTATAATTGTGGGAAAGTTGAAAGTTGTTTGATTGTAACAACTTTTAGCTGTGGATTTTATAGAAAACATATGTATTGCCCCTAGGTTTATGAATGATTACGTGTATGCTATCGATCGCGCAACAATAATTTGTACATTGGTATACACACAAAGACCCATTTTGAGAAAGAATTTTCATTTCTTGACATTCTATATATACATTAGAAAGCGATGTCATAAATATTACCGTAAAAGGCAAACAGGGAAATATAGGGTTCACAATGTGATGTCCGGCATCAACAAACTTGTCACAGAATTCAATATGTGCGACTTTTTGCTTCATGACACAAGTATTTTCACAAACACCACAAACCATGTTTTATATGGTCCGTTGCACAGATCAAGTATACAATAATAAGTTGCTATATTGTAGAAACCAATTTCAAAAACCAACTGCAAAGAGCAATTGTGAGGACTAGATGAAAGAAAAATCAGAGAGGAAAAGAAGAAATGGCCATACCATTGACGCGCGTCCGAGGAGAGTATTTGGTATAGTCGTGTAGTGTAGGACTTGAGCAGTGTGCTACGTATCACGTACATACTACTTGGCTGATTTACCAATCGTACAGTGGCAGGTACACACACCACAGCGCGCGCCCATCTCCGGCAGTCCGGTGTCGGTCGTTGTTCTAGGTGCGACGTACGGACCGAACTATGGAGGCGCGGATGTAGCCTTGGGGCTAGAGCTTGGGTTGGGTGGACGGTCAGGGTGCTATGGTAGGGGAATATAGGAGCGGTGTACTAGGAAGACTCGATTCCCGACCGGCGCGCCACCGGAATACGCGGAACCTAGCATGTCCTCTTTTCTTGCTGGTGAGTGTCGTGAGGGTAAAGGATATATATACTAGCTAGAGAAGGGAGACGAGAACATAGCGAAACGAACCGATCAGTTTTCACTAAGCAGTGGCAATGGTGGGTAATTTCTTAGTTTTTGGGTGAACGCAACGCAGAGGAATCTGGGGCTGAATCAACTTTCATTTTGCACTGCCAAAATCTCGTGCGTTACGAGAATCTGCTTTCGCCTAGTACCCCATTGGTTTAGATTTCAGCTTCTAGGCAGAGAATCTGTTTGTAGAATTCCAACCAAACACACCCTAAGAGTCTCTACAATGCAGCAGTAGTAGTATAATTATCATGACGTGTGCTCGACTAACGACCTAATTAAGCATATCATGCTGCGGTAAAGACAAGAAACCCTTATTCACGGGCTGGATGACTAGAGAAAACACCCATATATAGTACTACTAGTACAATTTCCGTCCCAAGTAGCCACGTCCGTCAGCACTAGTCAACGAAAGGTTTTGCCGTCCCTTTCGATCGTGGTAGTATCCTTTTGGTGTTGGTAGTGCACGTGCAACGGTAAAGCTTGAAGCATTTCTCCGTGTTCCCACGCAACGCAACGGAGGAGGAGGAGGAGGAAAAGACGACGAGCGCCGCTCGGTGCGTGGGTCGGATGGGAGCGACCGCTCAAGACGAACTAATCTGCTCCAATCACGCATGAACAGCTGAATGTTTGCACTCGCTAGCGCACGTCAGAAGTAGTAGCTTCGTGAAGTCAAGTGCTAGCTAGCCAAAAGTAAGGGTTTTGACCGTTTCTAGTCTAGCTACGCTTTTAACCCTTAAATTTGTCTAAATACGAATATTTCTATCTAAACAGTTAACTAGATACATAATCTAGCTAAAGTTAAAACCATTAATAATATAGAGGGAGTAGTGTCTTCGTCTAACCAGCCTTAGACTGTCCCTTAGTCAGTAAATCGATTTGTGGATAGACCACATCGCCTGGTACCGGCCGGCCACTGTGTCGGTGAGTGAGCTGGTACTGGTGATGAAAGGTTTCCCAACTAGGAAGTCTCGGTGAGTGAGCTGGTACTGGTGATGAAAGGTTTCCCAACTAGGAAGTCTGTGCAAGGCGGAAAAGTTAACGTCATGGTTTATGATAAAGTAGGGAAACATTTTGTAACTAGGAAAGGTCTTTAACAGGGCGATCTTTTTTTTGCCAATTCGGTTTAATTAACATAGCTGTCGATGTTCTTGCAACCCTGGTTTCAGGGGCGCAAGAACAAGGTTTCATTAGAGGGCTAGTTCCTAAATTCTATGATGGTAGTTTATTCATTTTACAATGTGCGGACGATACGGTTTTCATGTTTGAGGATAATTTGGAATATGCTAGAAATCTTAAAGTTATCTTGTGTACATTTGAACATTTGACGGGTCTTAAAATCAACTTTATTAAAAGTAAACTCTATTGTTTTTGCAATGCTGCTCTGAAGCAAGATGAATATGCTCATATATTCACTTGCAAAGTTGGAAGTTTCCCTTTTAAGTACTTAGGCTTACCTATGCATTACTGTAACATCCCAAAAATACCAAACTTAGATCATCAAACACTAATCATCAAGATTAGGGTTAACAAAAACTTTTCTAAATAAACTCATAAATACATGCATATGTGTATGCATGGATTTTGAATTTCTTTAAAAACCACCTTGTTTGTGTGATCCATTGCTTGTAAAATGTTTCTTAGGTGAAATGAACATCATCTAAAACATTTCCCACACTTTCCTTAAAGACAAGTAAATCAAAACAAATATATTAAGTGAATGGTCATTTTAGACAATTTAACTCTCATGCCTACTTTGGTTGTCTCAAACTTTCAGAACCTAACATAAACTTTTATGGATCTTTGCACCCCTTGAATATACTCATAACAGAGTATCAAGGCCCACTTTGTGATCATCCAGAAACTTTCAAATGCATAGTTTAAATGACAATTCAAAATTGAATCTTCTTCATATGGGAAGATCCCACTCTTTCAAAACCCACTCAAACAAGCTCAACTTTCAAAACCCAAGCATCTGCAGACTCACCAGCACCAATCTAGCCAACCCACCAAAAATCATTTCAAAATTCAAAACTTGATTTCATGCGGCCATTTCATCAAACAGGTTGCAGACACAAATCAAACAAAACATCAAACACTATAGTGTGCAGTGATTCTTGCCTAACTTGTTCCCTAGTTAGCTCACACACAACTCAGTAGATCATCTAGAAAGATTAGCCCAACACTAGCACCCATGTGAGCTTGCCATTGCCATTAATGGTGAACAGCCGAGCACACCCATGTCACCCCATTGTGGACAGCAAGCTAGAGGAAGAACTAGCCGTGCCAACCTTGTCTAGGAGGCAGCCCACCGTCCACCGCCACTCACTGTCCCAGCCGCAAGCGTTGCCAAGCCCTGGACCACGCGCACAAGCCGCGTCCAGACTATGCCGAGTGTGCTTCAGAGCGCCACCCTCGACCAGCATCCACAGACCGCGTGCCACCCTCGCCGCGTGCATACACGATCGCCATCAACCCAGGAGACCGCCAGACATCCCCATTGGCCGCCCCGTGCCGCACAGCCACCGCCCGCCGTCGAAGACGCCGCCTCTGCCGCGCAGAGCATCGGCCGTTCCAGACCAAACCACACCGCCCCATGCCTCGCGACCATGTCGTTGAGCATCGCCAGGAGACACAGCACCGTCCCCTACCCTTGCCCATGCCATTAGCCGCCTGTAACGTCGCCCCCGACGAGCTCACCGTGCGCCCCGACGGTCCCCTCGCTCGACTATAAATAGAGGCCACCCCCGCTCGATTTCTTCACACCATCTCACTCCCCTCTCCTCACTGATCGTGCCACACCATTCTCAGAGCAAGGCGAGCACCACCTCGCCGGAATTTCACTGGAGCCTTCCGCTGCCGGAGAAGAAAGGAGCCAGCGATTGGAGCCGCCCCAGGAGCTGCCGCGACCACCCCTGGGTTCGCCGTCGTCGACTTCGTCGTTTGCCCGCCTCGCCGACCCTCGCCAGTACCCCGGTGAGCCCTCAGCGACCCTCATTGGCCGCGCTAGGTTTCGTTCTCGCCGGAGTTGTCTCGCGTCGACGATGACTCCCAGCCGTTAGATTAGAACTAGATCGAACGATCCACGTTGCCCCATACCGCTTCGCCCAGCCCCGTGTCACTGACGAGTGGGGACACCCACTTAAGCAGCCCGCGGGAGCACTGCGCTTAGCAGGCCGGCCCGTTAGAATTTCCCTCGCAGTCCAGTTATTCAAATTAAATCTTTTCCTTTTTCAATTCAAACACACTTCTGTACTCAAGAAAGGAACCGTTCTTTGCGACAAACACTTTGCCTTCGGTTCTATGATAGAAGGTATACCCAATAGTTTCCTTAGGGTATCCTATGAAGACGCATTTCTCCGCTTTGGGTTCGAGCTTGTCCGGCATCAACTTCTTGACGTAATCTTCGCATCCCCAAACTTTAAGAAATGACAACTTAGGTTTAGCACCAAACCACAGTTCATACGGTGTCGTCTCAACGGATTTAGAGGTGCCCTATTTAAAGTGAATGCAGCGGTTTCTAATGCATAACCCCAAAATGATAACGGCAAATCAGTAAGAGACATCATTGATCGGACCATATCTAATAGAGTTCGATTCCGGCGTTCAGACACACCATTGCGCTGTGGTGTTCCGGGTGGCGTGAGTTGTGAAACGATTCCGCTTGCTTTAAGATGCGTGAGAAAATCATAACTCAAATATTCACCCCCACGATCGGATCGTAGAAACTTAATTTTTCTGTTACGATGGTTCTCCACTTCATTCTGAAATTCTTTAAACTTTTCAAATATTTCAGATTTATGTTTCATTAAATAGATATACCCATATCTACTTAAGTCATCGGTAAAAGTGAGAAAATAGCGATATCCACCGCGCGTCGAAACACTCATCGGTCCGCACACATCGGTATGTATGATTTCCAACAAGTCCGTTGCTCGCTCCATCATACCGGAGAACGGGGTTTTGATCATCTTGCCCATGAGGCATGGTTCGCATGTGTCAAATGATTCAAAATCAAGAGACTCCAAAAGTCCATCAGAATGGAGTTTCTTCATGCGCTTTACACCAATATGACCTAGACGACAGTGCCACAAATAAGTAGTATTATCACTATATACTTTGCATCTCTTAGCCTCAATGTTATGGATGTGTGTTTCATCCCTCTTGAGATTTAGAAGAAATAAACCATTCACAACAGGTGCATGACCATAAAAGATGTTACTCATATAAATAGAACAACCATTATTCTCTGATTTAAATGAATAACCGTCTTGCAATAAACACGATCCAGAAATAATGTTCATGCTCAACGCAGGCACATAATAACATTTATTAAGGTTTAAAACTAATCCCGAAGGTAAAACTAAGGAGAGCGTGCCGACGGCCATCACATCAACTCTTGATCCGTTGCCAACGCGTATCGTCACCTCATCCCTCGCAAGCCGCCGTCTATTCCGTAGCTCCTGTTTCGAGTTACAAATATTAGCAACTGAACCAGTATCAAATACCTAGGCACTACAACGAGGGCTAGTAAGGAAAACATCAATAACATGTATATCAAATATATCAATAATGGTGCCAGCCTTCTTGTCCGCTAAGTACTTCGGACAGTTGCGCTTCCAGTGACCCTTGTCCTTGCAATAGAAGCACTCAGTGTCCGGCTTAGGACCAGACCTGAGCTTCTTCTCAGCAGGGGCAACGCGCTTGCCGCCGCCTTTCTTGAAGGGCTTCTTTGCACCTTTACCTTTCTTAAAGGAGGGCTTGTTGACCATCAACACATGATTATCCTTTTTGATATCCACCTCCGCAGCCTTCAGCTTTGCGAAGAGCTCGGTGATCGTATCAGTGGAACCAATCTGATTATGAGTCACTACAAAACTTTTGTAGCTGGGAGGGAGTGATTGCAGAACTCTGCCAATCTTGAGCTCCTCTAGAATCTTGCAGTCCAGTTGCTCAAGGCGTTGAGTGTAGCCCGACATCTTTATGGCGTGCTCACTAACGGAACTCCCTTCCTCCATCTTGCAGTTAAAGAATCTCTCAGAGATCTCATATCTCTCAGAACGGGTCTGAGTCTGAAACATGGTTTTCAGTTCCTCA
Organism: Avena sativa; assembly: GCA_916181665.1. Taxonomy (NCBI): domain Eukaryota; kingdom Viridiplantae; phylum Streptophyta; class Magnoliopsida; order Poales; family Poaceae; genus Avena; species Avena sativa. The sequence continues at coordinate 477,545,170 of OV702299.1, read as the reverse complement.
AGAATCTCAAAGGGCCCGGGATAGCCTTCAAAACGATTTTGAAGGTCCGATTCCATAGCAAACAACATGGTGCTCTTAATCATACCATAATCATCTTTGCACGACTGATAGACAGCTTTCTCATCAGCCGGCGCAGTTGCAGCAGGGGGGTTACCTAACGCTTTCTCAAGGACATAGTCCTTTTGACCGCCAGAGAGAATGATTCTCAGATTGCGGAACCAGTTGGTGAAGTTAGACCCATTGTTCTTAAGCTTTTCTTTCTCAGCAAAAACGTTGAAGTTGAAGTTGGACTTAGCCATGTGATATACAATATTTGCAAGTACAAATTAGACTATGTTCATGATAACTAGTTCAACTTTTAATCAAATTACTAGATGAACTCCCACTAAATTCAACATCCCTCAAGTTGTTTAGTGAACATGATCCAAATTCACCACACCTAATCCGATCTTCACGAGAAGAGATGTGGCTTCAATGGTGGACAACGAAGTGTCGATCATATCATTCATATGACTCATGCTTAACCTTTCGGTTCATGTGTTCCGAGGCCATGTCTGTACATGCTAGGCTCGTCAAGTCAAACCCAAGTATTTCCGCATGTGCAAAACTGGCTTGCACCCGTTGTATGTGAGCGTAGAGTCTATAGCACCCGATCATCACGTGATGCTTGGAGACGACGAACTTTCGCAACGGTGCATACATGAGGAGAACACAGTTTTATCTTGATCTTTAAGTGAGGAATCATCTTATAATGCTACTGTCGTGATCTAAGCATAATAAGATACATAAAAGGATAAACATCACATGCATATAACTTTATGTGACATGGTATAGCCAATCTTCGCGCAATGATCTCCATCTTGTGCGTGCCGGCATGATCTCCATCACTCCACCATGATTGCCTCCACCATGAATAGCAACTACAACTATTGCTAACTACTTAGCGATAAAGTAAAGCTATTACATGGCGTATAAGAAGTTGACTCGCAGGACATACACAATTATAAAGACAACCATATGGCTCCTGCCGGTTGTGTACTCATCGACATGCAAGTCATGAAACATTACAAAACATGATCATCGCATACATTATACACATCACATCTTGGGCCATACCATATTACAGAAAACATTCCCTGCAAAAACAAGATAGACGCCTCTACTTTGTTGTTGCATGTTTTACGTGGCTTATGGGAGTAGATGCTAAGAACGATTCTTACCTATGGAAAGCCACAACGGTGATATTATGGTTACCAAACTCCGGTGTTAAACCCATGACAACTATAGTGAGAGAAACAAGCATCCACCAGCTGCATGTGTGGAACAAGCCACACGTCAAGTGCGGAGCCGGTCTCGCGAACGACGTCGCGTAAGGTTGGCCTGGACCGCTTCAATCTCACTATCCCGCGTCATAAGAAGAACACAAACAAGAGGCTTGCAACAGAAAACATCAACGCCCGCAACAACCATGTTGCGTTCTACTCGTGAATCACATCTACGCATAGATCTAGCTCTGATACCACTGAAGGGTTTCGCGGCATAGTAAATCAAAATTTTCTACGGATGCGAACAGAGGGAAGCCAAGATCTAATCTAGGAGATGCAAACAACGAGAGAGATTGGATTAGATCTTCATGCCCTTGAAGATTCGCACAGCGGAACGTTCGTTGGAACGTGGGTGATGTAGTCGTACTCGCTTCTCCTCCTCGCGATCCGATCCGATCTAGCACCACAAGTGGCGATGCCTCCGTGAGATGCACACGTGCGGCACCTCGACGTCTCCTCATTCCTTGGTCCAGCAAGTATGGTGGAGAGTTGGATCTACAACGTGACGACGCGGTGCAATTGGTGGAGAGTTTCTGCAGCAGGGCTTCGCCTACACGCAGTCGGGAGGGAGAGAGAGAGGAGGGCAGCAGGGCGGCTAGGGTTGAGGAGGAGGTGTGGGGGGTGGTGCGCCCCCAGCCCTCTTTATATAGAGGGGTAGGGCGGCAACCCTAGCCCCTCCCCCAAGCCAAGGCCGGCGGCCAAGGAGGAGGAGTGGGGGGCAAGGAACCCCCCCTTCTAGAAGCTCTATCTAGGGTTTTACCCCTCTTGGCCGGCTGGGCCCTATGGGGCCTTGTGCCCCTGGCCCAATGTGGCCAGGGCACTCCCTCATAGGCCCATGCCCCCTCCCGGAAGGTGGGGCCACGTTGGTCCCCTTCCGGAAGGTTCTAGAAGCTTCCGGTACAATACCGATTAATCTCGAAACAATTCCGAACTCCAAAAACTGCACTGCCTTATATGAATCTTATTCTCCGGACCATTCCGGAACCTCTCGTGATGTCCCGGATCCCATCAGAGACTCCGAACAAAAACTCATAAACCAATAATCCAATCTATCCTAGCGTCGAGACACGTTAAGTGTGTGACCCTGCGGGTTCGAGAATATGCAGACATGATCTTCTATCAATAATCAACAGCGGGGTCTGGAAACCCATATTGACTCCCACACATTCATCGATGATCATATCGGATGAACCACGATGCCAGGATTCAATCAATCCCATATATGTATTCCCTTCGTCTCGCGATATTTTACTTGCCCAAGATTCGATCGTCGGTACCGTCATACCTAGTTCAGTCTTGTTCACAGCAAGTACTTTACTCATTCCGTAATCCGATATCACTTTGTGATTAACTCCTTAACCACATGCTTGCAAGCGGTGTTGATATCGATTACCGAGTGGGCCCGAAGTATATCTCTCCGACTTGGGAGGGACAAATCCCATCTCGATACATACAACCCAACAGATACTTTCCGATCACCTGAGAGACACCTTTATGATCACCCTCTCATAGGATGACGTTTTATGACCTCAAAGCTTTCTTCCGATACCAGGGAGTTGTATTATCTCATGGTCCAAGGAATACAATATTTGACATAAGAAAAGCTTCGCAAAGACGAACACGATGACACGATCTAATTGCTTCGCTTAGTTTGGATCTGTCCATCATATTATTCTCCCAATGATATGATCTCATTATTAATCGACAACTCATGTCCATGGTTAGGAAACCTTAACCATCATTAATCAATGAGCTAGTCCATAGAGGCGTACTAGAGACACGGTGTTGTTCACAAACCACACAAGTATTAAAGTTTCCGCTTAGTACAATTCTAGCATGGAATATAAATATTATCATGAACAAGAATTATAATAATAACATCTTTATTATTGCCTCTAGGGCATAATTCCAACAGAGAGACCCATGAACACTAATAATTCTTAAACTTTGAATATACTTTAATTTTTAACATAAATATTAAAGACAACTGCCCCCCTTGACCCTAGGGAAGCTCTCTTTAAACAAGGGTCCATTGTTATTGTGTTTCCCTAGGACCCTCAAAATTCGTGGACCGGGTCTGGGTGGTGGTAATGATTGGTGTATCTGGCTTACTATGGAATTTATGGTAAACAAGGAATGATGCTTGTTTTCAACGAAAAGTTCCCAGAGATCCTACTGATGTAATCTTCTCTCTGTTGTTTTTTGGACGATTGGAAAATACTGCAAAAATAAAAGGTACAAGGGGTGCTCCAGGAGGTGTCTAATCGTCTAAGAATAGTTGCAAAAGAACTTTTCGGACGTCGCCGTGAATGGGCTCCAGGGGTGAGGAGAATCTGTGGAAGGTGATAGTTTGATCAACTAAAAGCTTGCAGGAGATCTTTTGTCTTTTCACATCCTTCTTTTGAAGTGGAACGCTTTGAGGGATGCAATGTTTTTTTTAACTCCTGATAGTAGGTTCAGTAGCTCTCACCGTTGTGTTGGATCTTTGCCTAAAATTGGTACTGTCTAGTTTACTCTCCATTGTTTCTCATGAAGTAAGATGCAACGATCTTTGTAATAAGAATATTCCCTCCGTCCCGGTTTAAAGGACACAATTTACAAACCATGTAATCCCAAAATATTTAGGCACAAAAGCATTTAATCTCGTAATTACTCTGGTGTGAAAAGAACAAAATGCTTGCATGTACATGTGTGAACGAATATGAATGCTTTGAATGGGATGTGGAACGATTTTGTTGCCTCTTCTTCTCCTCATGCATGTTCTTCTCCACACTATAAAACGGACCAATTAGAGGAAACCTAGGACCAAAATAATTGCAAATTGTGTCCTTTAAACCAGGACGGAGGGAGTACTCACCTTGTTATAGACTTCATTTTCATTAATTGAAAATGGGGGCCATGTGGCCCTTTCAATCAAAAAAAGTTCCAGAATGCGAAGCCTCAACGGTCAACCATATATACCGACGCCATGCACAACGTACTTACGTATACACGAGCAGGTGTTGGCCGTAATTCTGTCTAAAACCTGTATGTGTCTCCTCGCTACTCCTGGTCTTGAAGGTTTCCATATAAAATTTATCATTTTTTGCCAGATATGATAATTCAAGATTTGCTTACTTTGTTTAATGAGTTTTGTCATGGTAGATTGGATATCAAAAGTTTTAATTAAGGTACCCATACCTTGCTTCCAAAAATTCACGGTGTTGATAAGCTACAGGCTTATAGACCAAATTGCTTATTCAATGTTATATTTCAAATTTTCACAAAGGTTTTGAATAATAGGGTTATTTTAGTAGCAGTTAAATGTATTTCCTTGGGTTGGAATGCTTTTATTCAAGATAGATTTATACTAGATAGCGTGGTTGTGCTGCATGAGACTCTATATGAGAGTTGCATATAGAACTAAGACTTTTGCAGCTATGTTTAAAATGGATTTTGAAAAGGCTTACGATAATCTATATTTTCTTCACATCAATTGTTTGTTATGAAAGGTTTCCCTGTTATGTTTATTGACTGGACTATGAGTATAGTTAATTACGGTATAAAATTGGAGATTACTTTGAAACCGAGAGAGGGGTCACAGTACAAGGGGATCTTGGATCACCCATTCTTTTCAATTTTGCTAAATATTTTAACTAGGAGGCCCGGGAGTATGGATCAATTAAGCTGTAATTTCTAATTAGTGAGATGAGGGTTTTTTAGGGATTTATTTTTTTGAGGGAAGTCACCATATCATTAAACCACCCTTGCAGGTAAGGGTCATGCTGCAGTATGTACATGGTACGATCTTTTTTTTTTTTTAGCAAATCTCAGGTTTGAAAATCAATTTCAATAAGAGTGAAACTTTATGCTGCTTTGATAAAGCTAGTGCTAAAGAGAAAGAATATGGTGATATTTTTTGCATGTGTTGTACGATCTTTACCTTTGAAATATTTAGCGTATGCCTATTCATGAAGACTAAGGAATAGTGATTGGAAGTGTGGTGAGGATAAGCATGTTGCTAGCATGTTAGGTATAGTACGTAGACGTATAGTACGTGACTGGACTACTAGGTAGCTAGGCGGCACATGCACACGTACTAGCACTAGTTGCCGGACGCGGTCGTTAACATTTTCATGTGGAGAGATCGACCAGCCACTACACGAGAAGCTGAATACGCCGACGCCCGGGTCCCGTAGGCGTAGTCCTTAAATACCGTCGGCGTAGGTTGGTCTGACGGCTGCCGTCGGCGTATAGCCTCATAGGTGTAGGCTATCATCCCGTCGGCGTAGAAAAGCCGTCGGCGTATATAGCTACGCCGACGGCTTTGCGTAGACTATATGGGACCCATCTAGATGACTAACGGCCTTTTGGCTACGCCGACGGCTTTACCGTCGGTCTAGATTTTTTAAAAAAAAAATCAAATTTTTTTTTCATATATTTTTAACATTTTTGAATTGTTTAACTTGTTAATTTTACATAGACATTTTTTATTCTAAGTATACTTAGTCTCAAGTCAAATTGCACAATTAGTCAAACTTTCCAACCGATCACCCATCCTAATACTACTTCAGCCTCATCACGCTTAACTTCTTCATTCCTTCCACATGAGCTTCCGACAAAAAAACTAGAACTTGTTGTGAATATTATCATATCAATCCTATTAACCATTACACTATAATGTTAGACGTATTATTTTTTTTACATTCCATACAATTATTTGAGTAAACAACAATGAATATGTAATAATAATCTTGAATTCAAATAAAAATAAACTAAAATTTATTTATTTTGTTTTTTCATTTAAATTTAAATAATTCATATCTACAAATCCGTAAATCACAATTCGACAAATAATATATCCAAATCGATCAGAAAAATGAGAGGAATCCAAATATGACATTCATATCATCTATTTAATTAAATATCATAACTTTTAAATATTAGACCAACTGAAACTATGTCAAGATTCATGAAACACCCCGTTTTAGGCACTAGAAAAATAAAAAATGGCTTTTTTGGTACGACAAAAAGGAAACCTTGCATTAGATCTTTGATAAAATAGCATATTATGAATATAAAAATAATTTTTATAAAAAATCATGAGCATCATATCATGTACCTATAGTTCAAATCTAACTCAGTTCCCATCGATTCGGCAGAAATTTGTCTTTTTCACGAGGGGTGGACGGAAAGGTTTGAGATACCCCGGTTGGGAAATTGTCCATTCAAAGTGGTCTAGTATTTTTGAAAAATGGGGTAGTATCATTTTGAAACTTTCATTTGGTGGTTGCTTCACAAAACATCCAGTTTTTTTCACTCGAAATATAAAAAATAGCTTTTTGGTGCGACGAAAAGGAAAACTTCCTCCTGCAATATTGTTCACCATCCCATGATATACATGAGTGCATAATATGGGCACATTAGCGCAAACTATATCGCGATTCTAGCAATAACATTGGTCATTTGACCTGAAATCTAGAAAACCTCGATGGAGATAGGTTATTTTGTGAAGGTTTTTTTTGAGACACGATCAATATACCAAGTTTTGTATTTTTTTCATGCAACTATGTCACATAATATGACAGCACACGAAGGTTTTGTATTGTTTCGATCGTTTTTGAATTTTTTATGCCCGTTTCAAACTATCGTCAAACTTTCTAAATCGAGGGGCATGACTTTCTAAATCGAGGGGCATGAAGATTCTTAGCTCGGGGCTGAGCCTCACTAAACTTGCATTAGATCTCTAATAAAATAGCATATTGCGAATCTAAAAATATTTTTTACAAAAAATCATGATCATCATATCATGCACCTGTAGTTCAAATCTAACTCACTTCCTATCGATTCGGTAGAAACTTGTCTTTTTCACGAGGGGTGAACGGAAAGGTTTGAGATACCCCGGTTGGTAAATTGTCCATTCAAAGTGGTCTAGTATTTTTGAAAAATGGGGTAGTATCATTTTGAAACTTTCATTTGGTGGTTGCTTCATAAAACACCTAGTTTTTTTCACTCGGAAAATAAAAATTGCCTTTTTGGTGCGACGAAAAGGAAAACTTCCTCCTGCAACATTGTTCGCCATCCCATGATATACATGAGTGCACAATATGGGCACATTAGCGCAAACTATATCACGATTCTAGCAATAACATTGGTCATTTGACCTGAAATCCAGAAAACCTCGATTGAGATAGGTCATTTTGTGAAGGTTTTTTTGAGACACGATCAATATACCAAGTTTTGTATTTTTCCATGCAATTATGTCACATAATGTGACACCACGTGAAGGTTTTGCATTGTTTCGATCATTTTTGAATTTTTTATGTCTGTTTCAAACTATCATCAAACTTTCTAAATCGAGGGGCATGAGGATTCTTAGCTCGGGGTTGAGCCTCACTAAACTTGAATTAGATCTCTGATGAAATAGCATATTGTGAACCTAAAAATGATTTTTGCAAAAAATCATCAGCATCATATCATGTACCTGTAGTTCAAATCTAACTCATTTCCTCCCAATTCGGCAGGAATTTGTCTTTTTCACGAGAGGTGGAAAGAAAGGTTTGAGATACCCCGGTTGAGAAATTGTCCATTCAATATGGTCTAGTATTTTTGTAAAATATGGTATTATCATTTTGAAACTTTTATTTGGTGGTTGCTTCACAAAACGCCCCATTTTTTACACTCGGAAAATAAAAATTGGCTTTTTGGTACGACGAAAAGGAAAACTTCCTCCTGCAACATTGTTTGCCATCCCATGATACACATGCGTGCATAATATGGACACATTATCGCAAACTATACCGCGATTCTAGCAATAACATTGGTTATTTGATATGAAATCCAGAAAACATCGATTGAGATAGGTCATTTTGTGAAGGTTTTTTTTAGACACAATTAATATATCAAGTTTGGTATTTTTCCATGCAACTATGTCACAAATTATGACACCACGTGAAAGTTTTGCATTGTTTCGATCGTTTTTGAATTTTTTATGTCCGTTTCAAACTATCGTCAAACTTTGTAAATCGAGGGGCATGAAGATTCTTAGCTCGGGGCTGAGCCTCACTAAACTTGCATTAGATCTCTGAAAATCGTCGTAGTATTTTTTTGTATGCATAGTTAAACGGTTTTGCTAATTCTCATGCACCTGAACCCGTCGAAGGCCATTTTTGCAACTTGCTTACCAGTTGAAGGCCAGTTGCAATTTTCTTGTAACTGAGCTCCTATCGACGGTCAGTTGCAACATGATTATAACTGAACCCTGTCAAAAGCCTTCTTTTTTGCAACTTGCTTACTTGTCGAATAATAGTTCAACTTGCTTGTAACCGAGCCCCCGCCGAGCCCTAGTTACAACTTGATTGCAACTGGGGTCCCATCGAGGGGCCAGTTGCAACTTGCTTGTAACTGAGTCCCCATCGAGCCCCAGTTGCAACTTGATTGCAAATAGGGCTCCATCGAGGGGCCGGTTGCAACTTTGTTGTAACTGAACCCCCGTCGAGTGACTGCCGCAACTTGATTGCAACTAGGGCCCCATCGAGGGACCAGTTGCATCTTTCTTGTAGCTGAGCCCCCGTCGAAGGACAATTGCAATTTGATTGCAATTGGGACGCCGTCGAGGGGCCTAGTGCAACTTGGTTGTAACTCAGCCCTTGTCGAGCCCCAATTGCAACTTGATTGTAACTAGTCACCCTGTTGAGCGGCCAGTTGTAACTTACTTGTAACTGAATCCCCATCGAGTGCCAGTTACAACTTGATTGCAACTGGGTATGTTGAGCGGCCAGTTGCTTTTTGCTTCGTAGTTGAGCCCCCGTCGAAGACCAGTTGTAACTTAATTGCAATTGGGCGCCGTCGAGGGACCAGTTGCAACTTGGTTGCAACTCAGTCCTCGTCGAGGGCCAGTTGCAACCTGATTGCAACTAGTCACCCTGTTGAGGGGCCAATTGTAACTTACTTGTAACTGAACCCCCATCGAGTGCCAGTTATAACTTGATTGCAACTGGGGCCTGTTGAGGGGCATGTTGCTTCTTGTTTGTAGTTGAGCCCCGTCGAAGGCCAGTTGTGACTTGATTGCAAATGGGACGCCGTCGGGGGCCAGCTGCAACTTGGTTGTAACTCAAGCAAGCCAATTGCAACTTACACGCAACTGACCCTCTTTTCGAATAGTTGCAACTTGATTGCAACTTTAAAGCCAGTTGCAACTTACCTGCAACTTACCCTAGTTGCAACTTAATTTTTCCAGTTACACATAGGTTGCAAGTGAGATTTTCCTTAGTTGCACATTTGTTGTAACTGGGTCTTTCTTAGTTGCATATGGGTCTCAGCTAATTTTTCCCCATTGCACATGGATTGTAATTTTTATTTTCTCAATTTACACATGCGTTATATCTGATATTTTTCAATGAGCATACATTGCAATATAAATTTTATTTTATTTTATATTTGAGTAAGATAAATTAACCATCTTTCTCTCACTCTCAAGAGTGCTTCCTCTGCTAAACAGATGACCTTAGAAAAAATTTCATTCCCGTGTGGTGTGTGGTATAGCGTAACAGCATAGTAGATGGAAAAAGTCCATGAATCAAAAGTTCCAACAAACACCACATATTGGTTTTTTGAAACGCAAGCCATGTATCAGCTAATCTTTCGTAAGTTGACTAAATCGCTGGAATCCAACGTGCTTATGTCACGCGACTGAGAGTTAATAATTCTCGGTCGCCTCAGACATAGTGACGCCCAACATCTTAGGGCTTGTTTGATTCAAAGGAATTTCAAAGGATTTTTGAAGGATTTTATTCCTTAGGAAATATTCCTACGATTGGTCGTTTGATTTAAAGGATTACAATCCTTAGGAATTTCTTCAAAGAATTCCTTTGCCCTCTATTTTGTAGGAAATTTTCCATCCACTACAACTTCATGTTAGAATTCCTTTGCTTTTCCTGTGATTCAAACACATACTTGATCCAAATTCCTGTAGTTTTATATTTCTATAGGATTCAATAGGTCATGTCACTTAAATCCTATGGTTTTTCTGTTCCTGTGTTTTGAGAATCCTGCAAATCAAACGAGCCCTTATATTATAGTAAAACGGAGGGACTACTGTCAACTATATAGGTCTAGAAGCCTAGTATAGATAGATAGCTGTGGTTGTGGCTATCGATCGACGTACACGGGCGTGCTGTTATCACACTTATCAGGTTCTCGATTCTGGCCGAGAAGGCTGACCGCAATTCAAACCCAGTCCTCACAAGCAATTAGAGGTGCAATCATTGGCCGTGATTGCAATTAGTAGACCACTGCGACTAATGGCCTAATTAAGCATATCGCGTCGCATCTTCACGGGTTGGATGACTGGACGGGCACGGCGGGTTGAAAAACATCTACTCCCTCCGATTCTAAATAAGTGTCGCGGTTTTGAACTAACTCTAGTTTAAAATAGCGACACTTATTTAGGATCGGAGGTAATACTAGATATAATTTTCGTCCCAATTAGCTAAGCCATGTACGTCCTTCAGCACTAAGTAGTCTTTTTTTTTTGAGAAACAGCACTAAGTAGTCAAATTGTTTCCCGTTGCTTTCTCTTCGGTTTTGTTTTGTCGCGCGCGCACGTGCACTGGTCAAGGTCGAATTTAGCATTTCTCTCCGTTCCCACGCACCCAACCAACGACCGAGCCCGCTGCGTGTCAGTGCGTGGGTCGGTCGATCGGAGGAGAGCGACCCTCTTTAATCGCCTTTTTTTAATTTTAGCGTGGTTTTGGCTTGTGCATGGTGCTTCGATGTCGCCCTCTGCCCAAATCGTCATGAAACTGAAAACATAAGGACACACGGTCAGAATTGATCGATACATCTTCATCATTCCAAACCGAAGCAATAAAGGTCGTGGGAATCTGGGATCATTGGAGATTTGCCTAATTTTTGTCCAGTATATATAATTAACTAATAAGTCGTGAGTCAAGCACCACGTACGCATGTAAGTTTAACAGGTGAATTTTTTTGTCTTAAGTTTCTAATCTAGTTTCTACTCCCTCCGTTTCAGAAATATAAGACATTTTAGTTTTGTAAAATAAATATATCTAGACACCTTTTAGTGTATAGGTTTAAACCAAACCTCCATAAACCTATAAACTAAAGACGTACTCCCTCCGTCACATAATAGATGTCTCAAATTTGAATGAATCTACACACTATTTAGCATATAGATCATCCAAAATTTTAAAAACCTAAGACATCTATTCTAGAACCAAGGGAGTAAATACATTCGTTTTATAAAACTAAAATCTATACCTAATAATAAAGCACGAAGTGTTTCTCCCGGTCCAACACTTTTTTAGACAACTTTGCCCCTAACAGTTTAGGTGTATTACCCACCATGCCCCACAAAAGTCACATAATCTCCCCTAGATTTTCGTCCGTCGCTCATCGTACTCGGCCCGTACGTCCACGAGGTGATCCCTGCTGTAGTTCATATGTGCTGGAAACGTAACCGAGCAAGCTACGTAACCTTGGTCGATCGATTACATTACGTGACAGAGGGATCATCGTCCGCACGACTCCTGTCTCGTGAACTTCCCAAGCCGAGTATGATAACGATCCTCTCACTTCTAAAATAAGGATGCTAGGGTTCCGTCGCCGCCGCCGCTCGTTAGGACCGCCGCGCGCCTCCTCCGCCGGCGGAGGAGTAGCTAATCATGGCACTCAACTAGCCACGATCCCCAGCAACCCGTCCTTGGAGTGCGCTGGCCCGCATGGTATTCCGGTCAGTCCCGAGTATCCTTGTCGTAACAGTCTCCTCTTGTTCTCTTGTCGTTGAGGCCAACCACTTCCTCCGGGAGTTCTTCGCCTTCAAGCCCGAGGCCTCACGGGACGTCCTCCGGGTGTGCTTGTTCTTTGGTTCAGGTTCTTCTGGGAGCTCCCACATGAGATGAGACGCAGCAGGAGAACCGACGCACGTATATGGGATTGCAAGCTCAAGTTCTGATAAGGTCACGATTGTTCCACAACTAGCAGGGTGTCATGGTCATCGGTAGTAGGAAGGTCCTGCAGCAGCGAGGAACTTCGGAGGTGCGCACGGGTCGATCAGACGGGGCCGACCTTAGGGGCGAGGAGGCGCACGTTTGAGCAGGTGGGACCAAGCTTCAGGGCGAAGAGGTGAGAGGAACTGCCTGGTCGATTCGGCGCGAAGGCGGTGAACATCCAGCATGGAGGAGCGGTCAACTTCATGAAGGCCGCCACCGCGCCAAATCGACACGGTTGCATATCGACCAAATGCTGCACATGTATGACCATCCCACATCCTCTCTATTTCTTCCGCCCCTTGCAAACACGAGAGCCTGCCACCCTTGCCTGATAGATTAGTGTTCTAGGCTGCTCCTTGCCAATCCATCACTTTCTAATTTTTTCTCTGGCAGTAGCTGATTATTGGGCATATGCACCGTGAATTGATGCCATCTGTGTGTTCTTATGTTTCTTATAACTTTCAGGTTTCTCTTGCAGTTGGTAACGGTTAGAGCAAACTTTAAGGTATTTTTATAATAACTGAAAAAGTTTTTGAGGACTAGATGCGGGCTTTTGCTGGCTCTGATTTTGCATGCATGCATAGAAGTTAATGAGTGTGTTCAGCGATGAAATCAACTAGATTTTTTTTATGCGGGACATTCGTGCGTACAGATGCACATGGCCTCTTGGCCTAGCGGTTAAGCTTTTAAAAAAAACTATAAACTGATGAACTATGGCTATAGTCGGAATGCTTTTCAAGAGAACTAAAATCTTAATTTCTTATGAATACTACTCCCTCCGTCCAAAAATAGATGTCGGATTCATCTAAAATTTAAAAAATCTAAAACATCTATTTTTGGACGGAGGGAGCATATCGTTATATTTTCATACACTTGGATTTTACATGTATTATATCTTTATAAACGGCGAACGAAAATAAAATATCATAGCAACGCACGGACACTCTGCTAGTATCTTATATTTCTGAACGGAGAGAGTAGCATTAAGTACGAATCAGGATCGATCCAGCAAGGTTGACAGCACGAGCGAGACAAGCAAGCGCGTGTGTGAGACACACCGCCGGCATCGCACGCATAATCATTGGGACGTTAACCCCAATCATGCGCGATTCCGTACGTACCGATCGATCTGCCCTCCACGTTTGTTGCTTGCTCGCGCAGACGCGGGGGCTATAGCTTAGCAAATCCAATCTACTCGTCGAGAATCCCAACAGAAAACGAGTGACTCAAGCTTAGAGTATCTCCACTCTCGTTATACGTTTTTAAGCTGAAATCCGGAGCTAAATAACACCGGTCAGAGCTAGTTTTCGGTCTCGAAATGCTATTTTTTCACTCGCGTTCGCACGCCGAGTTCCTAGATCGGCGTTTATTCGTCTAATTCGGCTTAAATTCGACCATTTTTTGACATCGTTTGACATAATATAAATACAGAGCAATGTTCGACATCGTTCGGCATGAAATTAAATATAGTTCGGCATATAATAAAAATACAACATATTTCGTCTAGTTCGGTTAATTCATGCGGCATCTACGTGTTGCCCCTGCGTATCCATAGGTGCTCAACCAGATCATCCTGCAGTTGTTGATGCACTACCGGGTCTCGAATCTCCTGACGCATGGCGACAAAGACAGTCCAGATTGGCGACACCTGGAGATCAAGCTCTGCAAGAGGTCTCTGTCTATAGTATGGCTCGTTCTGCTCGACCAAACTCACTGGGTCATTTCTCTCATCCTTAATGATCATGTTGCGCAATGTCACACAACAGTTCATCACTTCCCACATTTGATGTTTCAACCAAGTTAGAGAAGGGAACGGGACAACTGCAAACCTCTGTTGAAGCGCACCAAATGCCCGCTCCATGTCTTTCTTGCAAGCTTCTTGTTCCTTGATAAACTGAGCATGTTTGGGGGCATCGGGTTTGAGATGGTTTTCACAAATATTGGCCATGTTGGATAGATGACATCTGCAAGATAGTATCCCTTGTTGTAGTGGTGCCCGTTGATCTCATAGTCCACAGGAGGAGCATGACCCTCAACAAGCTTGGCAAAGATATTTGAGGAGTTAAGGATGTTGATGTCGTTGTTCGATCATGTCATGCCAAAGAAGGAGTGCCAGATCCAAAGATCATGTGTAGCAACTGCCTCGTGTATCACACTGCAACCTCCTTTATTGCCTTTGTACATTCTTTTACATGCAATTGGACAGTTCTTCCAGTGCCAATGCATGCAATCTATGCTTCCAAGCATCCCATGAAATCATCTACTTTCATTGACTGCGAGGATCTGAGCAGTTTTTTCAGCAGTGGGTGTTCTACTGTTTCCCAAACACTGCAATCATTACCCTGCTGAACCTGTACAAGCAATCGATGGCGATGGACTCGGCTATGCGGAGATAGTCATCGAAAATGTTACTCGGCGCTCCATATGCAAGCAACCTCATCGCCACTGTGCACTTCTGCAGTGAGGAAAACCCAACCATGCTGGTGCAGTCCTTCTTGCACACGAAATAGGGGTCGAACTGCCGGATGGCATGCACGATCTCGAGGAATAGCTTTCGGCTCATCCTGAAATGGCGACGAAACACGACCTCTTCGTGCAGCGGCTCGTCGACGAAGTAGTCGGCGTACAACATGCAGTAGTCCTCCATTCTCTGCCTTGCTTTGCACTTCCGGCGACCCTTAACCGAGCCTGCATGTTTCGACGTTGCAGTCTGCATGTATAGTCAGGCGAGGGAGGCGAGGATTTATATTTGCTCTGCATCTTTGGCGGCAGCGGCGTTCTCCTCCTCCAGCAACACGACGAACATCTCCTCGTCGTCGAGGTACATGGACGAACTGGCAAAACACCGAACACTTGGCGGGCGAGGTGGCGGGAGCTCGGAGCGAAGCCGAGCTACGACGAAGGTTGGGCGGCGAGAGGTGGCCTAGGACGAGGGGAAAGGGTATGGCAACGGCGGTGAACCTATCTATAGGCATGGATTCGGCTCGGCGTGGTGGAGCTTCGCCGACGAAGGCATGTCATGGCGACATGGGCAGATGGGGAAAGCTTTTCGCGCCGCGAGAGAGGCGAGTGGTAGTGGAAAATGGGGTTGTCTCCCCGACATGGTTGGCCCACCCATGTTTTCGCTTCGTCCGGTGTTTCCGGCGCCTCGGGATCGGCCTAGGATCTCCGGACGAAAGTTGTGCCAAAATCCGGATGAAATGTCGTGTAAACACGACTAGACCAATTATCAACGTTCGAATGAAAAAATCGCTATGAGAACAGCGTCGTGAGAAAGCGAGTGGAGATTGCTCAAAGCAAACTAAACTAAAACCAGCTCGATACGGCGCGTACGGCAGCGCTGCGCACATGGCCCGGCCAGCCTTGCTCGACTATCCATCGGTTCTGACCAAGGGTTGGGACTTGGAGAACACGACGGCTTCACACTTCAGCGAGAAGAAAATCAAGGGAAGGAATGTGCGTGGCGCCGTGGCGCTGGAAGGTGGCGGTGAGTAAAAAAAATGTGCTAACCCGAGAGAGATAGAAAATGGCAAGCACGGAACATGCAGACGTGGTAGCCATAAAGTAAGCATCACAAAGTTTCAACTTCCTCATCTCAAAAAAAAAGTTTCAACTTCCTTCCTGAATCCTGATGCGTGTTCGATTGGCTGGGCCACAGAATGATAATAGGGCCCAATTGACCCATCGAGTTGGGCACCTGGGGATGTACTGCTTTGGGGCTTTCTTTGCCCAGCTTGTAGTAGTAGTATATAAGATACATAAAAGGCGATTCTAAAAAAAACATAAAAGGTTTTACTAACAGAATAGAGATTACCAAGAGAAAAACCAATACGGAGTACTATTTCTGCTTACAATAACAACGTTCCTGCTATTTCCGGACAAATCAAAAAATACTGATAAAAAAATATGGAGGAGAAAACTACATTGATGCATTTGTTCATTTTGTGCCCAGTGCAAAGCAAATCTGTCATATTTTTCCGAGCAATAGGCTGATGTGTTTCCCTTTTCTTATCAAAAACATACTTAAAATAAAGTTATTTATGAAAACGAGTAGTGATTTGGAATATACCGGAAAACCACCAAGGCCATGTGCAACACCGTGGGCAAAAATGTGGAAACTAGAAATCCATCGTGCACCCAGATAATCTATCCCGATGTAAAAGTTAATTAACAGCTTTCCCGTGAAGAAGTGATGGTTTCCTTACGCATTCCTCATGATGTATATAGGACTATAGGAGGACTAAGAGCAAGTTTAATAAGAGAGTCCATTGCTGGCTATATGGCCTTGCCATGTCATCTAGAGCCTTCATAAAACCTAGTAGTACAATAAGTAGGCTATTAGACTGGCTATAAGATGATTTTAATTAAGATACAATTGTTTAAAGCATGCATGCCACTTTTCATAGGGAGCTGTGCTACAGCCCGACTGTAGCAGAAGCGACGGTTCAAGCCACTTTACACCCTTCTCTCTCATCCACATATGAATTTGATTGACGCGTCAATTCTTATAGCCTGCTGAGTAGGCTTATTGTACTTGCTCTAAGGTGACGCTGCAAAAGAAAACCGTCACTTGAAACCGTGTACACATTAATTAACTTATATTGTGACCTATGGAAGATCTTTCTTTCCATGGAATATGCCGGAAAACCAGTTGAATCGTAACGGGACATGTGCAAGATTGTTGGAAAAAATGTGGAAACTAGGGATCTTTGGACGATGCCCTCGTGCACCACATAAGCGATCTCGACATGTAAATAAATCTAACGACTTTCCCATCAAAAAGTGATGCCTTCCTTGTACGCATTCCTCGTGACATATATGAGGACTGGGGTGATCGCTGCAAAAGAAAAACCACCACTTGAAACCGTGTACATTAATAAACACATATTGTAACCTATGGAAGATCTTGTCTTTAGAGAACTAGCACTTATTAGATCCTCAAGTTTTTTCTTCTCTCGGATTTATGTCATGATGCCACCTTTTCAAGCAAAGGTAAAAGATTCACCTTTCAAAAGCCTTCAAGGCATTGTCCAAGGGAAAGAAATGCAGGAATGCCGCCCTTCTAGAAAACATTATCCTCTTCCATTTTTTTTTACAATAATGTGGTTAAAGTTGTTGGGTCACTGTCGAAGCGTGTGCATTGTTCTTCTGGTATGCATCTAGTCCAAAACAGAGAGAAGAACATTGGTGACTAAGATAAAAGTACTCACCAGACCAGCTGATGCACATCCTGAACAAATCAGGGAAAGTGGGATGCTGTTAGAAAATACATACTTTACCGCGCCACACTTTCCATTACTGAGTGTGAAGTGTATATCAAGACGTTTGTAGTAAGGCTGTATTACCCTTGTGTTTTATTCTAGTCGATATAATGGCAAGTGTTTTAGCAAAAATAAGAAACATAGCTCAAACTTTACGGGGCTTAACCATGGACACACAATTTGCTCATTTTTTTCCGTTTAAATAAGTTTTCATTAATAACTCAAATATCTCATCAAGCTGATAAAAGCAAATAAAGAGTATATATGTGTGGCCTCTGCATAATAAAAACACACACATCTCGATTCTCATGTACATCTGCAACCTCGGAACACTTTTTCGCCATACATGTGTGATGTACTAACATGGCACATGTGGAGACATAAGTTATCTTGGTCCAGTTATTGTCATACAGGCCATATGTGCCAATACGGACCAAGCGGAGAGGTTCACGCCGCTACTCTCCGCTTTATCCGTCATAAGTGCCGTCGTCATCCATTGGCGAGTACGTAGGACCGGTGGTACGTGGATTAAAGCAAATCTCGCTCGAATTATCACCATGCATGCGGACTTTTTCAAATAGGGTAAACTCAAACAGGGATAATTAAACTAATTTTTTTATGTACAATCCGTGCTAATGCGTTATTAGGGAAAGAAGATCAATCTGGAATTGTCAGCATACAAATCGAACAACATGCGTGGGATGTCTTCAAGATCTTTCTTGGAAGTTTTTTCATCCTTTTTGGAACATACTCCGCCATCATACGTGGTTCCAGTTATCTTCCCACACACACTTCGACGGATGCAAGCACGAGTCGTCGTCCCGATTCAACGATGATATCACGAACCTAGCTAGGAATTAATGCTAACATCTGCAGGATTCACAGGTCCCGGTCAATACTATTGCATGCACCTGGTCTCGTCGTTGAAAACAAATGATTAATTGTTAATTGCAACTAATCGTGGCTGCTTCTAGAACGGACTTGGACGGATTCATTCCGTTGGGAATAATTAAAGCTTTTGGAGAAGACTGACGACGATGATGAAGGCTTGAATCGAAAACGGCTGAAGAGGAAATGTGTAACATCCCAGCATTAGAGGCTAGATATAAGCTGAACCCAGATGTGTGCATTGCATTCATGCATAGAAAATCCGAATAATTTTCGCGTTTTTAAAACAAAATTTGTCAAAGTGATTAAGCTTCTCTTAACTTAATGGAATTGAAGTATATCATCAAGTTAACTGTTATAAATTCTAATATGACCATTGCTAAAACTTTATTTGGTTAAACATGAATAGGCCTAAGGGTAGACCAGATATAATAAATGTCACGCATAATACTTTGCTTAAATAATTCATATATGATCCTTAAGGGATCATACCATACTATTCATTATACCAACCTATGAATACTAAGTTAAGATGACCACTAGAATAATAAAAATGTAATGTTTAGTGGTGACCTATCTTATTTTTATCTATTTATATTATGAGTACCATAGTAATACATAACCTTGAACTCTTAAATGAGTTGGAGTTGGAAAGAGATTAAGACAAGATCATCCACTATATATATATATATATATCTTTCTTTCTATACAATCTTTATGGAACTTATTTCAACATCTGTTGTTCATCAATGTTGGATAATTTCCCATTGATTCACAAATTCTTTAACCATTAGTCTTTGACCTCTTATTTGATCCTATCAGAACATCTACTTAAATCTTTTAATGAGGGCATAATTCATTAATAACCTTAACCCAATATACAATACTAAGAAGATAATTTTCAAACAATAAAAGGTAGGATTGATAGAGTCCTGCTTAGCCAATTAAGAACTTCAGCAATAAATGATTAAAGTAGTATAATGGTAATGCTTTGACCACCAATATTGAATGCTTCTATTTAGTATAGGTAATACTGGTGGGTGGAATATGATTGGAACCTTAGTAGAGATAAGTGATCCTAGAGTAGTCTTTGAAAACCACATAAATTTAATTGAGGGTTGAAGTGTATGTCATGAGAGTTAAGTAAATATAAGATGGTGTTATTCAACTAAATATTAGTATAGCATAGAGTTTAGAAGCAGTGTTATTCATCTTAAAAGATAATCAACCTTAGAGATAGCTCAGTGATGAAATATTAAGGAAAATTGTAAGTGAAATTAAAGGAACTACTGGTAGGATGGAAGTTTATCAACATTAGAATAGTAATACAACCAAGTAAGGATATGAGAAAATTATGAAATACTTTTGTATCAAACTCCTTGGATTCATTCCTAAACTTAGAAGAATGATATATGGATAAGAGTATTTAAATGAGTAAAGCTCATTATACTAAGTATGATGATGGATAGGAAGAAGTATTATATCTAGGAAAGGAATTCCTTAATTAGAGATCCAAGATTGTGAAAAATAGTTATATGTTAAAAATCATTTCCTATTTAATCTTGGTAAGCAATCAACTCTAAATCTCAACTCAAACATAATATCCATCTTATACCATTAATCCATCATCTGATGTCTACAACACTTAATAGAAATATTTTCCTATAGCAAATTACATAAGCACATCTCTGTTAATTCCAACCATCATAACTATATGTGCTTAAGTATATTCACTTCTATAAAACACTCTAATTTCAACTTCCTATTAAAATGGAAGATTTCATCAAATACTATATACATAAGGCAATATGCTCAGCCATTAAAATCTTGACTCTTAAAAGGAATCTAAGCTTATACAAAACCCTAAAGCCAAGAGTAGTAATCATAATTTGAAATCCTAAACCTCCCTACTTACCATAACAAAATAGATACGTTGACATTTTCTAAATTAATGGGGGAAGTAATAACTATATCAATGTCTTTTATACATTAAATAAAGATATAGGATCATTACACATATAAAAGTTCTATTCAAAATATGAGCCAACTAAAATTAAGTTGATAAGCAAATAAGAATATATCATTCAATAAGTCCATAACTAAAATAGGAAAGTAAAATAATAGGAAGAGCTTTTACAAATATTGAAAGGGGTTCATATATTAAGAAAATACTAGGAATACAATAAGATATATTTAATAAAGAAATTCACCCATAATACTAACTATGTTTTAGTGTTATTAAAGTAATCCAGCAAAGAAATCCTGCAAAAAAAATTCAAAATATATAAATCAAATTCAAATCTGAATAAGAAAACAAAAAATAGAAAAAGTATAAAACAAATAAAAACCAAACCTGGCCGCAACCCAACACCCTACACCTATCTGACGCGCCTGTGCAGCCCACAACAGCCCAGTAACCAACCCAGTCATTTTTCGTCTGTGACTGACAAGTGGGGCCAAGGGAGGACTGCGAGTTGAGAAGCAAAGATCATCAGGGGGTTATCCGCAAAACAACACTCATCGTCATCGTCACGCACACAGACAGCTTGCTGGCGGAGTTCGCCGCCGCCCGATGCCGTCATCGCCGTCATTGCGCCAAGATACTCGCTGTCGTCGCTAGGAGGGGATAAGAAGGCCACCGCGACGCATTGCCTCCATCCCTATCTCCAATTTCTCCTTATCCTCTCAGATACGAACGAGACCGAAAACCTAGCTCACCGGAGCCACCTCTCGTCGTTGAACCACGTATCCCCACACCATTCTGAGCCGCCATGGAGAAGCGCCTTCCTCCATAGACCCTCTGGGTAGAAGCTTGCATCAAGGGGAGCACTGGAGCGGGTGAATTTGGTCGTTTCCCTTCGCAGCAGTTCGTCGGAATCCTCGTCGGAAAGCTTGATTCCGACCGCGCCTGTCCTAGTCGACCACTCTATCGTAATCAGGGTAAGCATACGCATCTCTGAACCCTAGTTTTGTTTGCGGATTCACACCGTAGGTCTAGTTTTGTTGAGCATCACCGCTGGCCGCCGCAGTAGCTCGTCGTCGACGACCCTCCAATGACCATTTCCGAGCGGCACTGCCACTATTAGGTTCAGTAGGTTGCACTGATTCGAACTAGATCTATTTTTCTTGCTAGGACGCAGTAGATCGTCGCCGGCGACCAACCTCTGGTGGCGGTGGTGATGTTGACGCCATGCTTACCTCATGATTGAACCACGTCAGCTTGGTTGACTGGTCTTTGCCTCGCGTGGTGGATGACATGGCCCAGGGCCCACATGTCATCGACAGTGAGTAGAGAGGGGGTCAATAGCAAAAGCATTTATAGACCTGAGAGCTAAGGTGGACAATGGCCCACATGTCAATGACTGGGCTAGCTCTTAGTGTGGTGTAAAAAAGTAATTTTCTGTTTAGAAATAAATAAAATGTTATAATTCAAGTAATAATATTCTAGAAATCAAATACATGATTAAATCTTGTTTAATTAATAACTTTTAATTTATAATTTATAAAAATGTGTATAATATATAAAAAATTGTAGAAAAATAAAATCTATGATGATGATTATTTAAATAAATATTATTTAATAAAAGTTTTATAAGTAATAAAACTTTAATAATTCATATTCCTATAATGGTAAATGTTTATAATATAAGAAAGATACCAAAAGTCTTAGAAAAATAAGAATTCCAATTTAAAACTATAATCATGTATTATTATTTCACTTGATTCAATATTTATTAAATAATTATAAAGTAATAAGCATTATAAAAATCATATATTATTATTTATAAATCACAAAAATAAATCTGATATACCAAAATGATCACAAAAATATTATTTACATGTTAAAAATCTAATAATCTCCTTGTGAATTAAATAAAAAAATAAATATTTTAATAACCCAAATTTAAACTTATTTACTTCATTTATAATTCATATAAAGATCAATAAAACTTATTAATATTCCTATAATGAGTTAAATAAGTCTAATAAATAGTATTAGTCCCAAATATTAATAATCTAATGTCATAATGATTTAAAACATTATAAATGTTTTTATTTTAGAAAGATCTACAACCTTAAATGAAGATTATCTCTAAAAAGAATTCCACTAATAATAAAGTCCTTAAAGAATAACTTGTGAACAATCAAATCTTCTCTAAACCATATTAATCACCAAATTACAAAAACTACTACAACACTATATAAATCCATAAGTAAGTTAAGTAACATTATGTTGGGTTTACAAACTATACTCACTTATCTATAAAAGATAAATGATATTACCCCCATACTCAAATCAAGAAACCATTACTCAAGTAACAGAATAAACATTCTTAAGTAACTTAAAGGACACATTTCAGATATACAAAATACCAATGTATAAGTACGATACTTTCAAAACTATCTATACTTTAAAGTTAACTTTAGTCTACAGAATCTTAATATAACACTATAAGCATTATTATATGTTTTATAGTTAACTTTGGTCTGAAGTAGTTAAACTATAAAGCAACTCAAGCCAAACCATTTGAGCAAAAAAAATAACATCAACCACCACTAACTAACCACAAAGTTTGTTTAGACCTTAGAAGAGAAACCTTTTCTTCGAAGGTTATCCTTTTTGCCACTTTAAATAAGAACTCTTGTATAAGTAATCCTAACTAGTATGTCATAAGTATGTATACTTTACTTCTACATACGTGTTGTCTAAAACCACTCATAAACTCTAATAAAAGTACAACTATGAAACTTATCTAAAAGGACCACACATTCTAAAGTGACCATTTCCAGAATCCAAATCCTAGAACAACGTTATCCCTAGGATTTGCGTGTGGAACGTGCATCACATTACTTATGCATAAAAGCATATTGCTTCTTTAAACATTAGTCCTTACCGGACCAATGATGCTGATTTCAGATTTTGGATCTTATACTGACTCGAAGACCGTGAGTATATAATCTTGCAATCACAAAAGGCAAGTTCACACTTGCTCATGTCCTTTGTTTATTTTCTATAAAGTATTTTACAAATCCAGTGTTGTCTTCACCTGCATTTGAAAAAGGTCAGAAAACAGTATTTTCAATAATAATGAGCACTATTGATTACTGATCCAGGGTGATCAGTTAATCTATTAAGTCTGACAGTTGGAATACCACTGTTCAGAACTATATCACCTAGGACTTAACAACCAATGTCGCCAGTGATTCTTGCACCGTATATTACGCGTTGACCATGAGATTTGGAATGCGACGGAGAAGTCAGCTATATCTTCTTCCTCTCGCATGAAGCCGAATGTGCATGTCGTGGCTGGTATCCTCGTAGCGTGCATATTAATTGGTAATTCCTAGAGGATATGCAGCATATGGGTGGGAACCCTCATCGTTCCACGATAGTTCTGGCATCTAACAGTTTGTACAAACCATTGTCGTAATTCTTTATGTGGGAATGGTGTACACCAAGGAGGCATGCAAGGTCGCGAAGGGGGCAGTGATTGGCTTGGATCATCTTTTGGGCCCCACATCATGGAATTATGGACGGGAATAAGCTGCACGGTTGTGCAACAAAGAGTTAATCTCTCATGGATAAAGTAACGCACCTCTGCAGAGTGTAAGAACTATAACTTGTTACTCCCTGTTTCGGGAAGGAGCTGTGAACGCGGCGGGAAAGAAACTCCATGAAAGTTCTGGTAAACCCGTGAAGGCTGACGGACATAGCTTTTTAGAATAAAAGCAACCTTTGAAGAAATATTTATGAAAACTTGCATTGCCTACGACCTACAGTCTGTGGTTGTAGATATAGTGCATCAAACACTCCTTTTCTAGTGAATTTGTTGAGTACGCTCATACTCAAAGTATCTTCTTAACCCTTGCTAGATTCTGAAGCCATTAAAACGATGTCTACATCAAGTTATTCTCCAGGACTTATCAAAACCAGCTAAAGCTCTTCAATAAAGACAAGGAAGTCAACATATACCTCAACTCAAGTGAAGACGAAGTTACTGATTAGATAGAAATACAATCTTTAGCCAAAAACCTATCATCTCTATAGTGCATTGCAATAGCAACAATGCCATTTCCTTAGTTAAATACTAGTTTTAATAGTATAATAGTTTTGCGTTATTTATCTTTGATTCTTCTTCGTAAGAAGTTCTTTCTCTCTCTTTAACCTAGAGTGTTCTCTGGATCTTATGTAAAAGAGTGAGTTGTAACCGTTAAGCCATGTATTGGGCCCGCTGTTGTGCCATTCTGAGGGATGTAATACTAGTGAACGGTGTTTCATTGGTGTTATGTCCTCGACTATAGTATACTACATCATGAAGTGGTATACTGGGTCACCACAGTTGGTATCAGAGCATATGCTTTGACCTTAGGTTGGAAACCTAGTAAATGGGTATAACCTGTAGGACACATCCTAGCAATAATGAAGAGTTCTCTAGTGATATGAGGGATATTCACTTGAGAATAATCCTGTTATGTTACTAGTGCGATAACTAAATATATGATTGCAATTTCCAATCATTACCCAAGAGTTTTAACTCTATGTGATTGATGATAATTTCTTATCCACATTTCCACATGGCACCTCGGTATCCACCCCGGAATGTTCAAGTGATGAACATGACGTTGGATGACTACGGAGGGGATTGGACAGACAATCTCCGACAACTTCTATGGAGTTTGGAATGTGAATCAAGACTTATGGTCAAGATTTACAATTACTATGATGGGCAGGTATTAGCTAAATACCGTGTCATGATCATGTTACCCAAGAAGTTAGGACTTAAGGGAGAAATGCCAGCAGGAGAGGCAAGGTGCATGGCATCTGCATATCAGATTGCCGTAGCAGCAGCCATAACCATGATCCGAGAGCATAAATCTCAAGCTCTAGAAGGTAGTACTCACACCATTATACCACATGAAACCTCAAACTCAGAGCATGAGTGCGGTGACCCAGCATACCACTGCATGTGTAGTACACTATAGTCGTTGACATGACATCCACAGAACACTGTTCCATAAATATCACATCCCTCAGAGTGGTACAACAGAAACATTGCGGGTCCATATTACAAAAGTACACACTCTATTATTATTACAATACTGGGAGTTCCAGACTTCCAAAAGATCCCACTTACAAACCAAGATATAAAGTGTTCAGCGGAACTTTAAAAGTAAAAACTCCGACTAGGAGTAGGGCTCAACAGCTTATTCTATAGAGTTCATACTGCTCGGCTCCGTTAGTTACTATTAACTAGACACTTAAGTGGACTCGTTCTCATCGACACCGTAGCGGATCTCGTAGTCCACGCCTTCAACTCCTCCGGATAGATCAGGTTCCTCGTAGAACACGTCTTCTTGGCATTCGGCTACATACATTGGCACGTCTTCTGGATCCTCAGAGTCTAAGCAAGGGATCAAAGGAAAGAATGAGTAATAGCATTACCCAACAAGTTCATTATATGCAAGGTGGGAAGTTTGATGCTCTAACTACCACCTCGGATTATAAATCCTTGGCATTATGCAGTTTTTGTAAATCTTTCTTCAAAGATTGATTTTATTCCGAAAAACTATGACAATCAGCCTTCATAGGTTAACCAGAACTTTCATGGAGTTCCTTTCCTGCCGCGTTCGTAGCTCCTTCCCGGAATAGGGAGTAACAAGTTATAGTTCTTACACTCTGCAGAGGTGCGTTACTTTACCCATGAGAGATCAACTCCTTGTTGCACAACCGGGCGTACTTTCCCGTCCACAATTCCATGATGTGGGTCCCAGTAGTTGGTCCAAGCCAATCACTGCCCCCTTCGCGACCCCACATGCCTCCTTGGTGTACACCATTCCCACATAATGAATTACGGCAATGGTTTGTACAAACCGTTAGATGCCAGAACTATCGTGGGACGATGAGGGTTCCCACCCATATGTTGCATATCCTCTACGAATTAACAATCAATACGAACGCTACGAGGATAACAGCCACGAACTACACATCCGGCTTCATGCGAGAGGAAGAAGATACAGCTAACTTCTCTGTCCCATTCCAAATCTCATGGTTAACGCGTAATATACGGCGCTAGAATCACTGATGTCAGGGGTTATTAAGTCCCTATTTGATCATCATTATTGCAATTAGAACTCTAAGTTCTATTGCTTCATTATATCACCACTTAGGATGATATCTATAATTTCTTTATTTATGAAAATAAGATTTTTTTATTTTAATAACATATATGATAACACACAATTTGCAAATACTTTGATAAAGACTCTTCAAAGGACATGAGCAAGTGATGAACTTGCCTTGTGATGGCAAGGTAGTGAAGTCTGATGCTTGCACTGGACCTTGAGCTTCTAGTTCTACAAAAACATCTTTATTGCCCGGTAAGGACAATATTTAAAGAAGCAAAATGATTATGCAAGTAGTGTAATGCATTATTTAAATTTATATGCATTTAACCCAAAAATTTCCTTTTTGAGTAATAAGGAATTTATAAATATTTCTTTTTAATATTTATAACATATATTGAGTTATTTTATTTTATCTCCCTTTATTTGACTTTTATTGATTTAATAATTCTTTTAGGAATTATTAATGATACATTAATTTTAATACTAAATATTTATTTAGTATTTTTTTAAAAATACTATAATATTAATAAATAATGAAAGTGATTTTTATTTATTTTTATCACCTTTCAATAATTTTGTAAAATTTCCATAAGTAATATTTAAATTACAAAATTCTTATAAAAATTTGAATGTCCAAAATTTGATATCTTATTTTATCTGGACAGAATGAATTATTGTGAATCCAAAAATATTTTATTTATAATTTGTGGACTATTATTTTATTTTCTATAATTTTATTGAGGTCAGGGGTATTTTGGTTTTTTACAATTGATCAAAAGATTTATTAAATAACCTGGGCTAGCCCCTTGGGCTTATTGGGCCGAGGTGGCCCAATAGGGCAGGGTCAAATAACTACCTCGAAGGGTTTTGGCCTACCCAGCCCACTCTGCCTCCTCTCTCTCCCTCGACCCTATCTCCTCCTCCTCTGACTCGCCCCCGTGGCCGGCGATGCCGCCACCGTCGATTCTCGCCGTCGTCGGCCGTTCTGGCCGCCGCCGTGGTGCGAGTTGGGGTTGTCAACGATGCTCGTTCATTCTATACACTTGGATTTGACTCTAGGGCTTCCCCGTGGTCAGTTCCACCCCATTCCCGAACCCTAGGGTTCAGAAAAGATGTTGTCGTCGATGCCGCGATCCCGCCTGCGGTGGTATGCTGGTCTCGTGCGCTGCTGCGGCCGCCGCCGTGGCAGGTGCAGGTTGCAGTGCCCCTCTGGGTGCTCCCTGTGCCGCCGCGGTTCGTCGGCCCCTCTGCTTCCTCTTCGATTCGTCAGCAAGGACCTCGGGTAAGTTGTCGTGGTGGTGTTTGTCCCTGCTACTGCCATGATTCTTTCTGTGTGCATCTAGTGGCTTTCATGCCGAGTGACTATGTGCTGGTTGAGTTCATCTCTAGATTAGGGATTTTGCTCTGATTAGGATTCATAACCCCCTATTGATTATATCTATGATGCTTTAGATCTAGTGTTGATTATATTTGATCATGGGAAAAGATTGTTTGCTGTGATTGATGATTAATAGTAGCTTTGTTGCTGCTAATTGCCTGTCAGATTAATTCTAGTGGTACTCCACCATGATCCATGCTAGTGTATCAATGAAATCCTTGATTGGATTATGTTGTTTATCTAAAAGTTTACTCTACTGTCAGATTGCTTATACTGACAGTAGTTGCTTACTGCAATTATACTGTTGGCTTGTCTGAGATTATACTCACTGAATCAAATCATTGCTTGCAATGATTTTTGTGGATGTATAAATGAATTTAAGGTTGATTCCTGGCACTTGGCTTTAGGAAAATGATGTTTATTGGTTTGTCCCCCTTTTATCTATGGAAGCTAAGTAAAGATTGGTTTTAACTTATTAAGAACTTGTCCTTGTGATACCATTGTATTCTGGAACACAAGTGATTGGTTTTTTTTATTTCTAGCTTAACTTGATTATGCTTGTTATTACAACTGATAAGATGATATGGAAGCTTTTATTATCTTTCCTGCCTATGATGTTGGTCTGAGGCTCTAGGATGTGATTCCTAGTTAGTTGGGCAATAGTTTGTTTGAAACTTATAGGTTTAGAGGTGCTACTCTCTCTTTGAGAGATGTGCCCTGATCTGATAAGATCAAATGAAAATAATCTAATTTGCAAAAATGACACTGAACCCAATGATGTTGGTCTGAGGGTTTAGTGTTTGTGGTTGAGCTTGATTTCTTATCCTTATACTTGAAATCTCTAGGATAGATTCACCCCTCTTGGGTGTTTATTGAGAGATCATTACATAAAACAACACATGCTTTTCTTTAGATATTCTGATGAAAGCATGTGATGGTTTTATGAAACTCACCACAAGATTTGATGTTGGTGTAATAGATTGATGATGATCTTGATCTACTTTTGCTGGGTTCCTAAGCTTGCTCTTGAGCTTGCCTGCTCCTCCTAGCTCCTGGTCTTGACCTTGTTGTCCACTAGATCCATCCCTCTCCTTATGTCACCATCCTGGTGATGTTTGGGTTGATCTGGGTGGTTGGTTTGGTTGCTGATCTTGGTTTGGTTGTTGTTCACCCTGGCTGTGTTGGTGTATTATGTAGTGGAGGGATGCACTGATGTGCTCCTCCACGGCTGTGATGTGGTTTTGTGATGTTGGTTGTGCTTGTGTGGTCAACAACACACCATCTGCATGCTTGTGTGTGTGCAGCTTGTGTGCCTGCTATGCACATATGGATAGGTTCATAATTTTTTGAACTTACCATTACCAAACTACTTTTACCCTGGCTGGTGAATTAGTCCCTTTTGGCTGGCATTTGCATTCTGGCTTTGAATTGATGAAAGATGAAATCTTTCAGATTGGTGAAACTTGCCCCTTTTACTACATTTCTCAATGATGAGATTGTCAAGTGCACCTCACTGACATATCTGAGAGAAATATATATTAACACTAATCTTGTTTTATTTTCTATTTAATCTTTGTTTTGCAGGTACAAGGATAAATATAAAGATTTAGTGTAGTTTTAAATATAGGATAGTTAGTAGAGATACAAATGTACTTTTCTTAATCTTTTGTAATTTTTCTTTTATAATTCTTGCAATCTTTATTTGGTTCATTTGTAATAAAGATTATATATTTATTAATAAAGAAGATTTTATTCTTTACTCTTATGTGAATTGTGAAGTTTGGAATAACTTCAGTAAGTTATTCTTTGTAATTTGTTTATGAATAAGAAATGATCTTCAAATACCTTATTGCTTTTAAATAAGATTTAAGTTATAATACTTTTCTCTTAATTAATTTAAGATTCAAATCTTATATCAAAATTATTTAACACTTCAGTTTTAAAAATTCAAACTCATTTCAAAACACACAATATTCCTTTAAGATTATATCAAAGTTTATAGCAATCCTCCTTAAGACTAAACCTATTCTCAAAGTAAGAAAGAAACATTGATCACTCAAGATTTTTTAAAAAAATTTGGCATTTTTTTCCTACATTTTCACAAATGAATGCATGCAACAATACATATTCCTAAATCTACCCTTAGTTAGGTCCTAAATACTAGGATGTTACAATGAGTTAGATCACTCTACCTTAGTCCAAGCTAAACCTACTCTAGCTGTAGAGTATATGGATCGTTATCGATCTTTGCTAAACAGTTATCATAACACTCACCAAGTCTTAGTTCAGGAGCTGGATACTATCATTGAGGATTTTACTGATCCTAATAAAGCAATGGCTCGTAGGAAGAAGCTAGATAAAGAAGCTAGGAATCCCAAATACATACCTTCAGGAGAAGTGTTTGAGGAAACTAAGTTTGATGACCCAAACTCAGAAAATTATGCCTATTACCAGAATGACTTCAAGCCACCTGAAGACCTATGGACCAAGTACAATTCCGAACAACAGGAATGGAATAAAGTTATTCCAAATAAACCTGAGCCTAACCAGTATGGATGGGAAATAGAATACCAAGGTAAAACCATAGGGAATCATATACCTTGTGATGCGGGTATTGAAGAAGAGACCAATTATAACCATAGAGAGCCTTATGGACCATACGGGGGTAATACTAATCCAATCAACTTAGAAGAGTATTCCAATAGCTACTATACCAATATATATGACTGGATTCAAGAAAAAGCTAAGGAACCAACTTACTATGAGGAAGCGTTGCCAGAAAACCCGAACTATTCGGTGGAAGATTACGCCAACTCCAGTCATTTTTCAATGACTAATCTCAGCCTTGGTACTTCTAATCAAGATTACGCACCTCCTGGATGCTCCTATGCTCCAGAAGGTAGTCGTAGGACTTCACGTCATCATGGACGGAACTCCAGGAAGCACTAGAGGAAGATGAAAGTGAGAGAGAAACAACATCCCAAGGGATGCGGGCTTGAATTATGTATATAGAGGGTAATGCGTATTGTAGTTTGAAGAGTTTGATGAAATAAGTGAGGATATATCCACAAGAGCAAGAAGTTATTGTAAGATAGTTGTGTAAATAGGTTTGGAGAAAACCGTGGGAGCATCTAGTACATTTGTAAATTATTTAAACCTATGTAAGGATATTTTTGATTCTTCTTGATTGACTAGATCTGTACATGAAGTGTAATTAGGTGTGCAAATGCATGATGTAACTCCACTTATTACTTGATGTTATAGACCTAGATAGAAACGGGAATTCGTGTAAGGGAGTGACGAGTTTCAAAGATCATAAGGAAGATTAACTTGAAGGATGTAGCATGATAGAAGGGGTATTTACATAATATGGGGAATAGATAGAACATAAGTCACATTCTTGTCCAGTTTAGGAAGAAAGCTTGGTGTAGGAGATGTAAGGAGTACCAAGATATGATAAATTTAAAGTTCATTCAAAATAGGTAAGATGCTAAGAAGTCAATGGAGAGTTGTATCAAGTTCATGGAAGTATCATGAAATAGTACCAAGAAGATTCCTTAGAACCAAAAGGGTAATCAAGCTCTGACAATTCAGAGAAAATGTAACTCGTAGGTCGGAAACTGTAAGATAATAACTACCACACAGGATGTTCCGTCTTGAGAATCTAATCCCTTGCCGGCATTCTAATCCGTAGTCGGTATTCCGTCCACAGCTGGTATGGGCTGACATAGTTAATCAAATTATCATAAAGGTTGCATAAAGAGCATTAAATTTGGCCTAAGTTAAGTAAAACCTCAGGAGGCATCAAAATTTTAAGGCGATCGTCTTTCGAGAGGCTTCACAAAGTTAGACCTACCCAAAGAAAATATTCAATGGTAAGTACGATATATAGTGCTGAAAGATTTATCTCGGAGATCCACAATTGTGTGGATACACCGTACAATCTTTCATCAGACCTTAATTAGGTAAAGTATAAACTTAATCGAGACCAACATTTTAGATATTAACCCAATAAATGCTACACCGCCAATTTAAAAGACTATTAGTAAACCCTAAGGGGGAGAGCAAACACTATAAATGAAAGTTAAAGAAGTACTATAAGTAATACTGGGAGATTATCTAAAACTTAATAAGGTAAAGGTTTGAAAGTGATAAAGGATACATTTAACCGATCAATTCTAAAAGAAACAACTCTTAAGTAAACCTTAAGAAATAATAGAGAACTTCCAATTGGACATAGGAAGAGAATAAGAATTCTAATGGGTATGGACTAAATGGGTTCAAATCCAATCTTGGAAGGAATACCAGTATCAACTATACTATGGTAGGAATAGAAGGGCAGTCTTTCGACTACTAACACGGGTATATAGAATCTTAATTTTTTTAAAGGAGAGCTCTAAACTATACCTAAAATAATAATAAAGTTTGATGTGTTAGATAAAAAGAATTGGATTAGAATATCTAATCAGGTTATGGAATACTCCAATTAATTCCATTTAAGGTCATCATGAAGGGGAGAATGTAACACCCACTACAAAACAATTTCTTACTCTGAAACGTGAGAGTTTGCGAACTTCGAGGACGAAGTTTATTTTAAGGGGGAGAGTCTGTAACATCCCAGCATTAGAGCCTAGATATAATCTCAATCCAGATGTGTGCATTGCATCATGCATAGGAAATCTGAATAATTTTCGCGCTTTTAAAACAAAACTTGTCAAAGTGATTAAGCTTCTCTTAACTTGATGGAATTGAAGTAGATCATCAAGTTAACTGTGATAAGTTCTAATATGACCTTTGCTAAAACTTTATTTAGTTAAACATGAATAGGCCTAAGGGTATACCAGATATAATAAATGTCACTCATAATACTTTGCTTAAATAATTCATATATGATCCTTAAGGGATCATACCATACTATTCATCATACCAACCTATGAATACTAAGTTAAGATGACCACTAGAATAATAAAAATGTAATGTTTAGTGCTGACCTATCTTATTTTTATCTATTCATATTATGAGTACCATAGTAATACATAACCTTGAACTCTTAAATGAGTTGGAGTTGGAAAGATATTAAGACAAGATCATCCACTATATATATATACATATATATATCTTTCTTTCTATACAATCTTTATGGAACTTATTTCAACATCTGTTGTTCATCAATGTTGGATAATTTCCCATTGATTCACAAATTCTTTAACCATTAGTCTTTGACCTCTTATTTGATCCTATTAGAACATCTACTTAAATCTTCTAATGAGGGCATAATCCATTAATAACCTTAACCCAATATACAATACTAAGAAGATAATTTTCAAACAATAAAAGGTAGGATTGATAGAGTCCTGCTTAGCCAATTAAGAACTTCAGCAATAAATGATTAAAGTGTTAAAATGGTAATGCTTTGACCACCAATATTGAATGCTTCTTTTTAGTACAGGTAATACTGGTGGGTGGAACATGATTGGAACCTTAGCTGAGATAAGTGATCCTAGAGTAGTCTTTGAAAACCACATAAATTTAATTTAGGGTTGAAGTGTATGTCATGAGAGTTAAGTAAATATAAGATGGTGTTATTCAACTAAATGTTAGTATAGCATAGAGTTTAGAAGCAGTGTTATTCATCTTAAAAGATAATCAACCTTAGAGATAGCTCAGTGATGAAATATTAAGGAAAATTGTAAGTGAAATTAAAGGAACTACTGGTAGGATAGAGGTTTATCAACATTAGAATAGTAATACAACCAAGTAAGGATATGAGAAAATTATGAAATACTTTTGTATCAAACTCATTGGATTCATTCCTAAACTTAGAAGAATGATATATGGATAAGAGTATTTAAATGAGTAAAGCTCATTATACTAACTATGATGATGGATAGGAAGAAGTATTATATCAAGGAATTCCTTAATTAGAGATCCAAGATTGTGAAAATAGTTATATGTTAAAAATCATTTCCTATTTAATCTTGGTAAGCAATCAACTCTAAATCTCAACTCAAACATAATATCCATCTTATACCATTAATTCATCATCTAAAGTCTACAACACTTAATAGAAATATTTTCCTATAGCAAATTACATAAGCACATCTCTGTTAATTCCAACCATCATAACTATATGTGCTTAAGTATATTCACTTCTATAAAACACTCTAATTTCAACTTCCTATTAAAATGGAAGATTTCATCAAATACTATATACATAAGGCAATTGCTCAGCCATTAAATCTTGACTCTTAAAAGGAATCTAAGCTTATACAAAACCCTAAAGCCAAGAGTAGTAATCATAATTTGAAATCCTAAACCTCCCTACTTACCATAACAAAATAGATACATTGACATTTTCTAAATTAATGGGGGAAGTATTAACTATATCAATGTCTTTTATACATTAAATAAAGATATAGGACATTTACACATATAAAAGTTCTATTCAAAATATGAGCCAACTAAAATTAAGTTGATAAGAAAATAAGAATATATCATTCAATAAGTCCATAACTAAAAGAGGAAAGTAAAATAATAGGAAGATCTTTTACAAATATTGAAAGGGGTTCATATATTAATAAAATACTAGGAATACAATAAGATATATTTAATAAAGAAATTCACCCATAATACTAACTATGTTTTAGTGTTATTAAAATAATCCAGCAAAGAAATCCTGCAATAAAAATTCAAAATATATAAATCAAATTCAAATCTGAATAAGAAAACAGAAAATAGAAAAAGGATAAAACAAATAAAAACCAAACCTGGCCGTCGCCAACACCCTACACCTATCTGACGCCCTTGTGCAGCCCACAACAGCCTAGTAACCAGCCTAGTCATTTTTCGTCTATGACTGACAAGTAGGGCCAAGGGAGGACTGCAGGTTGAGAAGCAAAGATTGTCAGGGGGTTATCCGCAAAACGACCCTCATCGTCATCGTCACGCACACAGACAGCTCGCTGGCGGAGCTCGCCCCCGCCCGATGTCGTCATCGACGTCATTGCGCCAAGATACTCGCCGCCATTGCTAGGAGGGGATAAGAAGGCCACCGCGACGCATTGCCTCTCAGATACGAATGAGACCGAAACCCTAGCTCACCGGAGCCACCTCTCGCTGTCGAACCATGTCTCCCCACACCATTCTGAGCCGTCATGGAGAAGTGCCTTCCTCCGTAGACCCTCTGGGTAGAAGCTTCATCAAGGGGAGCACTGGAGCGGGTGAATTTGGTCATTTCCCTTCGCAGCAGTTCGTCGGAATCCTCGTCGGAAAGCTCGGTTCCGACTGCGCCTGTCCTCGTCGACCACTCTATCGTCATCAGGCTAAGCATACGCATCTCTAAACCCTAGTTTCGTTTGCGGATTCGCATCGTAGGTCTAGTTTTGTTGAGCACCACCGCTGGCCGCCGCAGTAGCTCGTCGTCGACGATCCTCCGATGAACATTTCCAAGCGGCGATGCCACTATTAGTTTCAGTATGTTGCACTGATTCGAACTAATCTATTTCGCTTGCTAGGGCGCAGTAGATTGTCGCCAGCGACCAACCTCTGGCGGTAGTGGTGATGTTGACGTCATTCTTACCTCATGATCAAGCCACGTCAGCTCGTTTGACTGGTCTTTGCCTCGCGTGGTGGATGACATGGCCCACGACCCACATGCCATCGATAGTGAGTAACCAAAAGCATTTCTAGACCTTAGAGCTGAGGTGGACAATGGCCCACATGTCAGTGACTGGGGCTAGCTCTTAGTGTGGTGTAAAAAGTAATTTTCTGTTTAGAAATAAATAAAATGTTATAATTCAATTAATAATATTCCAGAAATCAAATAAATGATTAAATCTTGTTTAATTAATAAATTTTAATTTATAATTCAGAAAAATGTGTATAATATATAAAAATTTGTAGAAAAATAAAATCTACAACTTAAACTTATTATCAAATATTATTATAATGATTATTTAAATAAATATTATTTAATAAAAGTTTTATAAGTAATAAAACTTTAATAATTCATATTCCTATAATGATAAATGTTTATAATATAAGAAAAATACCAAAAGTCTTAGAAAAATAATAATTCCAATTTAAAACTATAATCATGTATTATTATTTCACTTAATTAAATATTTATTATTTATTAAATAATTATAAAGTAATAAGCATTATAAAAATCATATCTTATTATTTATAAATCATAAAAATAAATCTGATATACCAAAATGATCACAAAAATATTATTTACATGTTAAAAATATAATAATCTCCTTGTGAATTAAATAAAAAAATTAAATATTTTAATAACCCAAATTTAAACTTATTTACTTCATTTATAATACATATAAAGATCAATAAAACTTATTAATATTCCTATAATGAGTTAAATAAGTCTAATGAATAGTATTAGTCTCAAATATTAATAATCTAATGTCATAATGATTTAAAACATTATAAATGTTTTTATTTTAGAAAGATCTACAACCTTAAATGAAGATTATCTCTAAAAAGAATTCCACTAATAATAAAGTCCTTAAAGAACAACTTGTGAACAATCAAATCTTCTCTAAACCATATTAATCACCAAATTACAAAACGTACTACAACACTATATAAACCCATAAGTATGTTAACTAACATGATGTTGGGTTTATAAACTATACTCACTTATCTATAAAAGGTAAATGATATTACCCCCATACTCAAATCAAGAAACCATTACTCAAGTAACAGAATAAACATTCTTAAGTAACTTAAAGGACACATTTCAGATATACAAAATACCAATGTATAAGTACGATACTTTCAAAACTATCTATGCTTTAAAGTTAACTTTAGTCTACAGAATCTTAATATAACACTATAAGCATTAATATATGTTTTATAGTTAACTTTGGTCTGAAATAGTTAAACTATAAAGCAACTCAAGCCAAACCATTTGAGCAAACAAATAACATCAACCACCACTAACTAACCACAAAGTTTCTTTAGACCTTAGAAGAGAAACCTTTTCTTCGAAGGTTATCCTTTTTGCCACTTTAAATAAGAACTCTTGTATAAGTAATCCTAACTAGTATGTCATAAGTATGTATACTTTACTTCTACATATGTGTTGTCTAAAACCACTCATAAACTCTAATAAAAGTACAACTATGAAACTTATCTAAAAGGACCACACATTCCAAAGTGACCATTTCCGGAATCCAAATCCTAGAACAACGTTATCCCTAGGATTTGCGTGTGGAACGTGCATCACATTACTTATGCATAAAAGCATATTGCTTCTTTAAACATTAGTCCTTACCGGACCAATGATGCTGATTTCAGATTTTGGATCTTATACTGACTCGAAGACTGTGAGTGTATAATCTTGCAATCACAAAAGGCAAGTTCACACTTGCTCATGTTCTTTGTTTATTTTCTATAAAGTATTTTACAAATCCAGTGTTGTCTTCACCTGCATTTGAAAAAGGTCAAAAACACTATTTTCAATAATAATGAGCACTATTGATTACTGATCCAGGGTGATCAGTTAATCTATTAAGTCTGACAGTTGGAATACCACTGTTCAGAACTATATCACCTAGGACTTAACAACCAATATCGCCAGTGATTCGTGCACCGTATATTACGCGTTGACCATGAGATTTGGAATGGGACGGAGAAGTCAGCTGTATCTTCTTCCTCTCGCATGAAGCCGGATGTGCAGGTCGTGGCTGTTATCCTCGTAGCGTGCATATTAATTGGTAATTCCTAGAGGATATGCAGCATATGGGTGGGAACCCTCATCGTTCCACGATAGTTCTGGCATCTAACGGTTTGTACAAACTATTGTCGTAATTCTTTATGTGGGCATGGTGTACACCAAGGAGGCATGCGGGGTCGCGAAGGGGGCAGTGATTTGCTTGGATCATCTTCTGGGCCCCACATCATGGAATTGTGGACGGAAATAAGCTGTACGGTTGTGTAACAAAGAGTTGATCTCTCATGGGTAAAGTAACGCACCTCTGCAGAGTGTAAGAACTGTAACTTGTTACTCCCTGTTCCGGAAAGGAGCTGCGAACGCGGCGGGAAAGGAACTCCATGAAAGTTCTGATAAACCCGTGAAGGCTGACGAACATAGCTTTTCAGAATAAAAGCAACCTTTGAAGAAATATTTATGAAAACTTGCATTGCCTACGACCTACAGTCTGTGGCTGTAGATATAGTGCATCAAACACTCCTTTTCTAGTGAATTTGCTGAGTACGCTCGTACTCAAAATATCTTCTTAACCCTTGCTAGATTCTGAAGCCATTAAAACGATGTCTACATCGAGTTATGCTCTAGGACTTATCAAAACCAGCTAAAACTCTTCAATAAAGACAAGAAAGTCAACATATACCTCAATTCAAGTGGAGACGAAGTTACTGATTAGATAAAAATACAATCTCTAGCCAAAGAACCTATCTCTATAGTGCATTGCAATAGCAGCAATGCCATTTCCTTAGTTAAATACTAGTTTTAATAGTATAATAGTTTTGCGTTATTTATCTTTGATTCTTCTTCGTAAGAAGTTCTTTCTCTCTCTTTAACCTAGAGTGTTC
This sequence comes from Avena sativa, assembly GCA_916181665.1. Classification (NCBI taxonomy): domain Eukaryota; kingdom Viridiplantae; phylum Streptophyta; class Magnoliopsida; order Poales; family Poaceae; genus Avena; species Avena sativa. Next base: position 477,506,625 of record OV702299.1, on the reverse strand, counting down.
TCTGGATCTTATGTAAAAGAGCGAGTTGTAACCGTTAAGCCATGTATTGGGCCCGCTGTGTTTCTGTTGTGCCATTCTGAGAGATGTAATACTAGTAAACGGTGTTTTATTGGTGTTATGTCAACGACTATAATATACTACATCATGCGGTGATATGCTGGGTCACCGCAAAATGTATTACAGTATTAATATTACTGGACAAGCAGCGGCTGCCGGTCTTTTGTAGCTAGCCGTTGGCCTGGTAAAAATAGTTATGGCCAACTTGTCCAAGTATCGGAGTTCGAGAACTTTATTGGAAGCATTTTTATATTCTTGGAACATAGTCCTATTTATTTTGTGCCAAATAGGTCTTCAAGAACTTTATTGGAAGCATTTTCATATTCTTGGAACATAGTCCGCCATTATACGTGGTTCCAGTTATCTTTCCACACGCAATTCGATGCATATGTATGCGTGCAAGCACGAGTCGTCGGCTCGATTCAACGATGATATCAGAAACCTAGCTAGTAATTAATGCTAACATCAGGATTCACAGGTCCCGGTCAATACTGGCATGCACCTGGTCTCGTCGTTGAAAACAAATGATTAGTAATTGTTAATTGCAACCAACATGGCTTCTAGAACGGTAAATTGGACTCGGACGGATTCATTCCGTTGGGAATTAAAGCTTTTTAATTTGGAGAAGACTGACGATGATGAAGGCTTGAATCAAAAACGGCTGAAGAGGAAATGTATTACCGGACAAGCGGCGGCCGCCGGTCTTTTGTAGCTAGCCGTTGGCCTGGTAAAAAGAGCCAAAAATAGTTATGGCCAACTTGTCGAAGTATAGGAGTTCGAAGCTTAGCATTTGGCCTAGTCATGGTCTAGTGTTTGACGTACGGGTCTCGACCGTATCTTATCATGCATGGACCAATTAGTTTGGTAGGAGCACGGAAGAATGACCATATATACAAGCATACGGTGTATCTACCGACAATATATCGACCATATCTTGCAACAGCAACAGGTTGCGAGAATATCGGAACTTTCAAGTGGATCCGACCAGGATAAATCATTTTCTCCTCAGAATAAACATATATCGCATTTTCAATTTGATTACCAGTACTCGCAGTAACTTGGCAGTACAGCTATCTTGTACTGGCGTGCCGCCGGCCGTACGACTAAAACCGGACTGGGCAGAGATAATTTTATGGTGGATATGGAAATAAATTGGCTGGATCGATGGGACAACTTTGAACACCTCAATGAACGAGTAGAGAATAGTCTTGTCTGTTGTCTCACATCACATGTGCAATGATCAGCATTACAATTAAGCACGTGTGTAGTCCATCGGGTCCGTAAGACAAGTAAAAACCTACTCCAAGAAAATAATCTCAGGACACAAGCGTACGTACCTCGTCCAAATTAAAGTAAAGGAACAGTTCCTTTCGCGGGAAGCACGTGGGCAACTTCGATGGTCGACCACGATTAGCTCTGCTGCCGTGACTTCTACATACCCTATCTTATTGTTTTCTCCAAACTAAACGCTAGATCAGATTGTTTTATGAATACATGGCAGCTGACCGTGTGGACTTATTGGACACGTAATTATCAGTGGCATTTCAAATAGTTTCAGTTATCATCAGACACTGTCAAATTTGTTAAATTATGCCAATTTTGTGGAATGGTGTCTCTAGTTGCACGGTTGCACCACACTCCCTCAGCAAATAGAGCCGTGAGTTGTCCAGCAGTCAGCTGCCGCATCATCCTTACACACATGGGCGGACCCAACGGGTGTGCCGGGTGCCCAGAAAATTTGAAGTTTTTTCGTACTACTAGCTAGTCTACTACCATGTCGGCATAATACTAGTGCTAGATAGCCAATAAAAAATATACTCCCTACATCTCAAAATAAAATAGATGTCACAAATTTGTTAAAATTTGAATAAATCTAGATATTATTTAGTATATAGATTCATTTAAATTTTGCAAAAATCCGAGACATCTATTTTGAAACGGAGGAAGTAACTGAGAAAAACAATGATGCCATTGTGAAAGGTGGTTTTAGAGACAGGAGAAGACACATGCATTTAAGAAACATTCGAATCAATTAGCTATGCATATTACTCATTTGACATATTTGCATCGTAGGTGAAAAAAAAGAAGTGTGCATAGCCTCTAGTTTTTTCCTGGGTCCACCACTGCTTACACACGAGTCCACCTCCATAGTTTGCAAAAATGTTGGGCGAGTTCTACCATCAGCTAGCTGATTTCTTCCCACCGACCAATCCCTTAAGCAAAAGGATCTAGGGTGTCCGATCATTGCAATAGAAAGCCCCACTACAAGAAAACCGGTCTATTGCGACATAATCTATCGCTACGGTTTTTTTTCGTTGCGATGTAGTACAAAATTACCACAAATTCTTCGGTCGTGGTGATAGGCCGCTCATATTTCCATGACTATTCTTGGTCGCGATAGAGGCCGCCTATTGCAACGATCTGCATCACGTTGGAATACAATCGCGTTTTAGCGATAAATAAGCTCCGTTGCGCGAGGTAGCAATTTTGTTGCCTTAGAGGCTAGTTCTTCCAACGTAATAAGTATGCGTGGTAAATATCATATGTTTTTTGCCTCAAATTTATCCTGCGGCAATAACAATTGTTTACTGCGACAATTTGGGCCGTATGGTAATAGGTTGACCATAATGCAACAATCACCAACTGCTGCGAAAACGAACAAGTTTTTTGGAACGAGAAAGTTCATAGCATAGCTAACGGGCCTCCTGGGCCGTGGCCCTTCATTAATATTGCAATTTTCTTAGGACAACAATTCATTTATGGTCCAGTATCACCAATATTCGGTGAGTCGATTTTTTTGCAAGTTTACCTTAAATAGACCTCCTGGGCCTTGGCACCCGAGCGTAATTGAAATTTATTTAGGATCCGTGTTCATGTATGGTCCAGTATATATCTTCATTTTTGTCACCTTTTTTTGACATAAAATTCACGTAAAACTGTCAGATTTATTTACTATATCAACCGGCCGAACCTTTGTAGGTCCGAACAACTGTAATTCTGAAGCACTTAGCATTTACTTGTGTTGTAAAAAGTGACAGTACTGAATAATCAATCAAGAACTCATGTAAGACGCAAATTTCACTTGAACAGTTAGCATCGCAATTCATACTTACTTGACACTGAAACTTTGGACCTTTTAAACTCAAAGTATATTATTACACGATCTTTCAAGCACATAAATGTGTCCATGATCATGGCAAAACCTTTAAGCCAAATAGTGCACAGACAACCTACTAAATGAATCCTAGGTCATCATCGGATTCATCTTGTACCAAAGGAGCAACATGGCCATCATTTACGTAAGGCTCATCATCATCCGTATTAGAATCATATTCCACTTGATCTTCGTCAAACTCAGCAGGCCTTATACTTTGTATGACTGAAACATCAACGTTGGTTCCTTCATCATCATTTCTGCACCAACTAGTCATCTGGTCAGGTAGATTAAATTCTGGAACTGTAATTCCTGCATCGACGACATCCTGTACATCTGCTTCAGCACGTTCACTTCCTTCTGCAATATCATCAACGTTTGCACCATTTAAAACAGAAGGAGCAAACAAATTGCGTGGGTTCATTTTAATAGCACTTGCCCAATTAGGGTTCTTCACATCTCTCACGTAGAAAACCTATTCAGCTTGGATGCCTAGAATGTAAGGGTCTTCCTTGAATCGGTGTATAGTAGTGTCAAGGTCAATAATTCCATATCTGTCCTTCTTATATCCCTTACTCTGATTTCTATTGGCACTAGGCACGTCGAACCAGTCACACTGCAATAGAACAACCTCCTTATCAGGAGGAAAGTCAAGAAATATGATTTTATTTATCACCCCATAGTGATCAGTACTGCCATTGCCTTCTTGCACATTGACTACGACGCCACTATTCTGGGTACTCAATTCCTGCTCTATATAGGCATTTCAAAAGTAATATCCATTCAGTACTGTACGGTTGTACACATGAGCAATTTGATCAGGCCCTTTAGCTAGTGCATACAACAGTTTGCTGACCTTCCCATCTTTATGGAGTTGTGTGATCTATTTCATGGAATAGAATATGTGTGAGCTTAATGTAGACAATTTTTTTGTACTAGTAATTCCCCCGTGCTATCTGAAGTTATGGACATGAAGGAGAGGTAGGTTTAAACCAAAATGTGAAAGTAAGTTACCCGTCTCTCGAACCAGCCAACAAATTCTTCCTTGTGTTTCTTTTTAGGATTGAGACAATTGTTCCTTTTGAGCTCCTCAATATGTTTCCTTCAAAAAATAATGATGGATACTTCATGGCCAAAGTATTAATGCATGTCATGAATTGAAACAAATACATAAGTATCCTTACTCAATCCATGGCTCGGTTTCCAAGCAGTTTGTTATGATGTAGTGCCTCATTTGATTAATACCTTCCAAAGAGACTAATTCACGGGAAAAACCTTTCTTGGAGTAATCAACTGTACCCATTATGGTAATCCCTGTTGGTGGTTCATCTGTACCTCCATCAGCATGGTGTTCGGACTGACTTAGTTTTGTAGGCATGCCTTGAACGAATCGACTGCAGAACGTCATGCACTCTTCAAGTATGTACCCCTCTGCAATCGAACCTTCTGGGTGAGCCTTGCTACGCACATATCCCTTCAGCGTACGCAGGTATCGCTCAACCGGATACATCCATCTGTACTATACAGGCCCTCCCAACTTTGCTTCTTTAGCTAGATGAATTGGGAGATGCATCATAATATCAAAGAAAGCTAGTGGAAATATCATCTCTAGCTGACATAGAATTTCTGCGATTTTCTTGTCCAAATTCTCCAAATCTTCATCCCTTAACTCCTTGGAGCATAAATCAGAAAAGAATTTACTAAGCTGAAGCAATGGGATAAGGACATTCTCTGGCAGAAGCTTGCGCAACGCAATAGGAAGAAGTTTCTGTAATATAACATGGCAGTCATGAGTTTTGAGTCCAATAAACTTGCACTGCTCGAGGACCACACATCGCTTAATGTGTGAAGCATAGCCATCATACATCCGTATGCTCTGCAGAAACCTGAGGAGCATCATCTTCTCTTCCTTTTTTAAAGCATACACGGCTTTCTTAAAATTGTACTTACCCTTACCGGTGGGCCTTGTATGCTGATCCACCCTAATTTTCAAGTCCTCCAAATCAAGACGAGCCTTCGCACCATCCTTTGATTTCCCATCCATGTCAAGCAATGTCCCTAGAATGCTGTCACAAATGTTCTTCTCGATGTGCATAACATCCAAATTGTGCCTCACAAGCAAGTCCTCCAATACGGCAGCTGGAAAAACACACTTTTCTTCCGCCAATTGTGCCAGGTATTAGTTTCCGGTCGCTTTCTCTTATTTGACCGCCCTAATGGTGCGTGCTGAATGCTATCTAGCTCCTGTAGAACTTCTATGCCCGTAAGTGGCACCGGGGCATCTCTAGTATCTGTGTTGTTGTTGAACATACACTTGTTTCGACGCCATTTGTGGTATTTATTTAGAAAACGTCGGTGTCCTATGTAGCAATGCTTTCTACCATAGTTGAGCCATAAGTAATCTGTATGCTTGTGGCAGTAAGGGCATGCTAGCTTGCCTTTTGTGCTCCAACCACTCAGCATTGCGTAAGCCGGGTAGTCATTGATGGTCCACAACACGCACGCATACAACGTGAAATTTTCCTCAGTTGCAGCATCATATGCTTCAGCACCATCCTCCCATAGAACTAATAGTTCATCAATCAAAGGCTGCAAGTACACATCAATGTTATTTCCTGCTGACTTTGGTCCTGGAATAATCATCGACATTATCCAGTTCTGTTGTTTCATACACATCCAGGGTGGCAAGTTATATGGGATCAGAATGACTGGCCATGTAGTGTGTGATATACTCATGAGCCCAAAGGGGTTGAATCCATCCGAAGCAAGGCCAAGCCGAACACTGCGAGCATCTTTTGCGAATTCTTTTTCACTATATTTTTCATCAAGGTGTTTCCAGGCCTTCGAATCTGCAGGATGCCTCATTACGCCATCATCGGTACGTTTCTCCTTATGCCATTTCATATCAGTTGACATATCTTTTGTCATGTACAGCCTTTGCAGTCTTTTAATGAGTGGGAAATACCATAGAACTTTCCGTGGAACTGGATTCTTTGATTTACCGCTCGATGAATCGTCTTTGTCTATGGTACGACTAGGTTTCCATCGAGACGTATGACAGACAGGGCATTCTTGGGCATCAGCATGTTCATTACGGAATAGCACACAATCATTTTCACACGCGTGTATATTCTTGTAATCCAGACCAAGCTCTAGGATGACCTTCCTTACTTCTGCAAGATTTTTAGGGATGCAGTGACCCTTTGGCATCAACTCCTTGAACAGTTGGAGCATTAAGTCACATGCTCTATTGGTCATCCCAGTCACGCACTTGATTTGGTAAAGCTTCACAATGAAAGATATCTTTGTGACCTCCTCACAACCTGGGTACAACCCTGTTTTTCCCTCTTCCAATAGTTGGTAGAACGCCTTGGCTGATGCATTTGGCTCCTGTTTATTTCCATCACCGCCGGTGTCTCCTGCATTATTTCCCACTTTTGTGCCCCTTACGAGAGTTTGGAGCATGTCACATATCCCAACACCATCATCTGCAGTGTTTTCATCATCTGAATCTTCAGCCATGTTGTCCTCATCAGGTTGTTCACCATGGTATATCCAGTTAGTGTAGGTCGGATCCATCCCATTCCGAAGCAAGTGCATATGGACATCCTTTCTCTTTCTCTGAGCATTATTCAGACATTTCATACACGGGCAAGGGATTCTTGAGTCTGGGTAAGCACCATCGAAACAAAATTCCAAGAAACTCTTGATGCCACTTTGCCACTCCAGAGACTCTCTATCCTTTTTCATCCAGCTCTTGTCTCGTGACATTATTCCTTATCTCCTTGCAGCCGGTCTTATTAAGAATAAAATAGCAGCAGCATTAGTTTACAAGTAAGTATTTCCAAACAACAGATAGATGAGAGCGACACTCATATGTGAACCTAAGCAGCTAGACTATCTGACAGCAATAGCAATCGCCATTGACTAATCTATACGTCCAGTTTTGATTGACGCGAGCTAACGCAGAGCACGTGAGCAATTTGGCTGGTGCTGTCGTCAATTAAAGGGGAACAGAGGTAGTACATCTGTATTGGTGCAAACCTTGTAATTTTGTCTGACGAGCGGCGGAGGCAGCAGAGATAGGTTGAGTACAAGTTGGCAGGGCAACCGTTTACGCTGATCCAATTCGAATGGCGGCGAGGTCGCGGTGGAGGATTGGTCGGTCGCGCATTGCCGATACGGCGGCGACGTCGTCTGGGGGCAGTGCCGATATGGCGGCGACGTCGTCTGGGGGCAGGGCAGTTTCGGCGGAGACCTGGCGGAGCTACGTAGGCCTTTCGCTCGGCCCATGGCCCACCCCAAGATTGGGCCCAAATTTGGTGGCGCGCGCGTAGCAGGCGATGTGGACGTGGAGATTAGTCCCACCTCGCTAACTGACTGGTAGATCGACCAGCTTATATACCCGGCTGAGAGTAAGCCATCGAGCTCCTCTCAACTGATACCATATACGTTGTCCGTTCTGCCCTGTGGGTCCAATCCTGGGGTCCCTCACATACTCCAGTGATTTGGCTGGCAACTTTTTTCTGCTTTCTTTTGTTATTTTTTAAATAAATCTAATTTGCCTCAAGTTTGTGATACATGCCAACAACCAAGCAACATATGCCAACCTGGTGGTCGTCAGAACAATAGCTTCAGAGTCGTCATCACAGATGATGAATTCATGAATGGTCAAGTAAGTTTAATATTGCAAATTTTTAAGGTTTAATTTATCTTTAATGTTATGATTAACTTAATAACATCCTGCGGTATGTTGCAGGAACACTCGAGTTTGGCTGCAGCTATGGGGAGAAAGAGGGAAGCTGATCGGTTACAGTGACAGCGACATGGCCAGCAACATGGACACATGGGTCGAAAACGCGAGATGAACACGGAATTTCAGGGCATTTCGACAGCTATTTCTTCATTGTGGAATTTGTTAAGCAACGCGAGATGAACAACATCGCAACTTCTATGTTCGAAGAATTACAACTAGCAGCACGATAATATCAGGGAATTCGAAAATCTAATATAGAGTCTTAACACGTTTTTTTATTGTAGCAACGGGGCTGCATCCATAGTTGGACAGAGAAACCATCATCACTGGCTTCCTAGTTCAGACCAATTTCAGGCACATGGGTAGCAAACAAGTAAAGCCCTTCAGTCCCCAGGTAGAGCAAGAACAGCATCTTGTCACCAATCTTGAGATGATTTTCCTTCGTCATGAACTCTTTCCATCCGCTGACAGACATACGACCATCAAGCTCAGAAATTGTATATGTAGATGTCATCTCTGTTTTCGGGTGACAACAAATTGTGATGGTACCAGATTTTTCCATTGTTTCAGGAATCAAACGGCTTGAGATTTTCTGTTGCATGCAAAGATTTAAAGTCAAGAGAATATCTAGCGGAAAAATAAACATGTTAAAATACAGGAAAATAGAATTAGTGTACAATATATATATATATGGCCTCACATAGTACTTTGTGCATAAGAGAAGATGTGTTCTTAATGATTACCACATGTTTATTGAAGTTCACGCTGTTTGTCCAGTTTAGAGTATGCAGTACACCGAAAACCAATTCTCCTTCCTCATACTCTCCAGCTCTGTGGAACAGAACAAGGTAATCCAAGATTTCAACTGTGTTGATCACCGTCTCCATCATCCTCCAATTAATCATGGTCCCATCAGTGCTAGAGAGTGAGTCAACTATGGGACGCCTCTCAGGGGACATGAGGTAGTATGCTGTGTACAAATTTAATACAACTGAAATTAGTAGAGTACACATGTCGCAACCAAGTAATATAGCCATGGTTATGTGCACAACATAAATTTGTTGAATTAAGTAGGAAACTTACATGGATGGATGATTGGGTCATTTCCAGTTATGACCTCAGTTTGCTTTATACGTGTGTCAGTCTTGAATATTAGCTCCATACCAACCTTAAATTGGTAAACTCTGCCTAATTCTTTCCAAAATTCTCCATTTACATAGGTTATCCCATCAATACTGGTAAGCTCAACATGGAATGAAAAATCTTCCTTGGTTTTCAGAGTAGTTTGAAAACTTGTTTTCTCGAATGGCAGAACAGCACACATGTCTAGGAAATATTTTCTCATGTACCAAGGGATCACCTGATGAAGAGTATGCAATTTATTACATTATGAGCCAGTACAAAATTTGACTTACTATAAGTAGATACATATATATCCTAGCTAGAAGAGTAACTGTTCTGGATGCAGTAATTATTTACCATTCTGGATTTGCCATCCAAGGTACTTGAATTCTTTATAGTACACACATAGAAAGGAATTGTGGGGCTCTTTTAGTCAACAGGATATTTCAGGGTCTCAAGTTGTCGAGGGTACATTTCCACTAGGTTGGGATACACGCAAAACCTGTCCAATTTCTTACCTCCCTTTATCTTGGGACCTACATATAAGAAAATCAAGGAATAAGGCCTAGTTTATTAAAGTTTTCCCAGAATTGAAGTACATCAAACCCGCAGTATTTATAGAAACTAAAGTATTCCCTGTATACTTACAAATTGACTATTATGCCAAACGGAGACTAAGCATTTGAGACATATATATATCGTGCAACTATAATAATTAATATGCTCCATAGTATATTTTACCTCGACGAGTCAGCTGGACATTAGCGGGAGCAGGAGCATCATCTTCCTCACGATCAGCTGCACAATCCTTTGCTGCAGCACATCAGCTTCCTCGTGCTTAACTTGAGCCCTAGGTGCAGCACCATCACCTTCGGAGGATGAGCTAATGTCGATGGTCTCGACGGTTTTCTTGGATGGGACCAAGATGGCAACTTCATGGCGGTCCATGGTGTCAACCTAATAATAAGCAGTGAACAAATTAGATGATAGATAAATAGCACTGATTATAGATAAACAATGAGCAATGATAAGAACTAAACAATTAATGAGCAATTAATGATGATAAAATTGCAACATTTGCGAACTATGAAACTGTTACACATTAAAACTAAGATGAGATGTTTAGGTTTAGATTGACATTTAATTTGCACAAGCAGCAGAAGTGTTTAGGTTCAGAATAGAGAGCAAACTAGGAAATGTACTGCTCATTAAAACAAGAAAAGTAGAGCACTAGGAAATTCTACTAGCACTAGCATCTAATTTGTATCAATCTAAACCAGGAAAATCTAATAGCACAGCATCTACTTCGAATCAATCAAAACCTAGGGAGAGCATTAGCACTAGCATCTATTTTGAATCACTCTAAACCAGGAAAATCTACTAACACTATAGCATCTACTTTGAATCGATCAAAACATAGGAAAATCGCCGCTAGGAAAAAAACCACAGAAAATCCCCCGATTACCGACAACAAACCCTGGAAATATCCCCTGCTTCCCTAAACCACGAAAGGTGCAGGCAAGCAAGCAACAGATCGACGACCTTCCACGACACTACGACATTGCCAGATAGGATTAGGGTTCATCATCTTCAAGCTATGGCGAGCAGTTCGGCGACCTTGCAAGATTGGAAAACAATAGGGGGCTAAATCGATTCGCACCTGAGCCCGTCCCGCGGAGATTAGACCGACGGAGGCGACGCTGCTTGATGGGGGCGGAGGCGGTGCGGTGGAGGTGGCGACGGAGCAGTGGCTGGGAGAGGAAGAGGCAGTTGAGCTAGATTGTGGGCGCACGGTGGAGAGAGACAGTGAGAAAGTAGCTTCTCATCTACTTAGCCATTTTGGGGGTGGGTGGGGGAAAATGACACCCACTGACGTGTGGGGCCGTTTAGCAGTACCACCCACTGACAGGGGACACTTGTGGTAATTTTATGTTGATTAGGGTTTTCTGGGGTAAAATGTTGCGTAAAGAGAGCAGTTCCATTATTTTAGTCTCGAACCGCAACCGCAATTGTTTTAATTTCTGAACAAACTTAATGTTTTTCAACCAAAACAAAAGTTTATAAATTTGTATTTCAATTTCTGAACAAACTTAATGTTTTTCAACAAAATCGTGATCCAAGCTAATAAATCATACTCGAAATCTGTTCACTATGGCACACATGCTCTTTGCCGTGTGGGCAAAAGACACGGCAAAGGCCTTTCGGAACACGGCAAAGGCTCGGCAAATGCCACACGGCAACGTTCGCCACGGCAAAGGCCCTTTGCCGTGTGTTTTCTAAATAAGAGACGGCAAAGGCTTTGCCGTGTGTCTCATGCGTAGACACGGCAAAGTAAAGTAAGATGATGGTTCCCGCGGAGATGACGGTGTCTATTCTTTGCCGTGTGTCTTCTCGAAAAGTACACGGCAAAGAAGTTGTCTTTGTCGTGTGTCTCCTCGAAAAGTACACGGCAAAGAAGCTATCTTTGCCGTGTGTCTCGTGGAAAAAGTACACGCCAAAGAAACTGCCTTTTAAAAAAAATAAAAAAATTATTTTGTTTCAAACTTTTTTGAATATTATTTACTTGATAATCTCATATAGAATATTTTAACCCTTTGTATGTTAAATATTAGATCAAATTGCACTCATAATCAAACTTCCCCTGTGGTCACCCATCCTAACACTACTCTAGCTCTAGCATGCTTAACTTCTTCTTTCCTTCCGAATGAGCTTCCGAGAAAGAAATCATACCTTGTTGCTAATACATCCATATCAATCCTATTAACTCTCAGTTTTAGATTCCAAACAATTATTTAAGTAAACAATAAAGAAAATTAATAATAATCTTGAACCAAAATAAAAAATAAAATGATTTTATTTTATTTCCTTTTTCTATTTAATATGGAATAATTCATATATTTAAATCCGTAAATCGTAATTCGACAAATAAAATGTCTAAATCGATCAGAAAAATGTGAGGAATCCAAATATGACATCCATATAATCTTGTGAAAATGGGGTAGTATCATTTTGAATTATCCATTTGGTGGTGTCTTCATAAAACCCCTGGTTTTTTGTGCCCGGAAAATAGAAAATGGCTTTTTTCAGAAATTTGCCGTGTTCCTTTATGGGTCTTTGCCGTGTATATTTCTTTGCCGTGTTCTTTTTCAGAAATTTGCCGTGTTCACATACTTTGCCGTGTATTTTTTGAGTTACACACGGCAAAGACTGTCTTTGCCGTGTTCCGGTGCGTTTGGCACACGGCAGCGACATTTTTTCCCGTATTGGTTCTATACAAACTTCAGTTTGTTAATCCCCTTATGTAAAAGAAACAAGATAACAAAAGTTAGCAATGTGTATACAAACTTCATCCTGATTTAGAATTTGTAGACTATCTGAATAAAAAAACAAAAAGAGAAGAAACAACATGATCTTTTCACCATCTAATAGAGATCGTCAAGATAAGTATGAATCAAGTTATACAACTCGATGTTTAACTCGACTCAGTATGAGCTCACTCAAATTTTAGTATGAGTTGAGCTAGCTGAGCGAAGTCTAACTCGCTCGAACTCAGACTCGTTTGCAGCCCTAGTCACAACTTCTAAAAATAAACACAATCAGCAATAGTAGGTAATGAAGCTTGCATAAGCCATCACAGAACATGTCATCACAGTACCAAAAGAAGCACCAGAAACAGCAGGTGCTAGTTAAACTTACTAAGTTTCCAGCTAACCATAATTTAACAAACTTATAGTAGCGCTAACATGCTACTATATTGTCCACAGCCAACACAAACTTCATAATGTACGATATCAAAACCAGAACACCCAATCATGGAGCAGCAGCGCGATTCATCGCCCTCAGCAGAGTAGCATGCTGACCCCTAACACGCGCCGAGGCATCTTCTTTTGCTAGGTCTTCAGCATGCTGGATGAGGTTCTGCCTACTGCCATCCCTTGGATTGTGGATATGGTAGGGGCAGAAGTACCTCCCCCTCCTCTTGAATGCGTGGGTGTCATGTTGCTGCAGCTTCTTTGCCTCCTTGTCTGTAAAAAAGACAAGGTTGCTCTTCTGCACAGTCTCGGTGGAGTCACTGGAGTCATACTACAATATAAATTTGCAAATTTGTTAGCATGTGTATACTACAAAAAACACACAGCATATGTATACACTCACTTCGGTCTGCTCGCCGTCGTCGTCGTGTGAGAGAAAATCATGACATGCAGCTTTTTCATACATTTCATCAATTTCTGCATACATGCGCTTCTTCCTGTTCACAATTTGGGAACATATTTGACGTTAAGCTTTTTCAAACATTGACATTATATTACAAATGCAAAAATTTACATGTGAAGCACCTCAAAGGTAACGGATTAACACATTTACAACTGCCATTACAATAACTATGAAAATGAGAATTTTTAATATTCTCCACTATACATGAAATAATGAACATTACTTTTGATGAAATAGATCTTCTATAACTTGAGTTAAGCTTAATATTTTATTAGTCAGAAATAGCCATATTCTATAACTTGAGTTAAACTATATCATATAAAGAGAAATATATGATTGGACATATTATAAATAGCTAGATTGTTATAACATGACCTAAGATCCTATATATGAACTTCATTATAAGTTATATTTTAGTACTCAGCACTAAATTGGTTAAGCAGAATCATCACAGATTTTTTTAACAAATTAAATACCATGATTAACTAGTGCGGCAAGGATCTTTTCAACAACATGAAGGACTTGATCCCAAGTTATCCCTTCCTTCACTATATAGAGGATATGATAAGGAACATGATTACAGACTTAATACTAAAAGCCACTGCCACAAAGTTTTTGAATGAAATTAAAATGTTACATCATATTTAAACATAGAATAACCTACTCACAAGTAAACAACACTAGGATGATATTAGGAGTCATTAACAATTGAAATGCAAAGACAAGGTGAAACAACATGTCTTAATAAATATTTACAAGTCCACTATACTGAAACCATTGCCAGAAATAGTTTTTCTGATTAATCCACACAAAATAACATCAGGTTTTATGTTCTGGTGCACAACAACAATAGTTTGCACAAATTAATTGGTCCCTGGTACACAATAACAATAGTTTGCACAAATTAATTGGTCCAACTGAGATATTCTCTTTGCTTAGCAAATATGTTCATCAACATTGTGCACAAGAATGTTTATGAGACATTTAGCTCAAATGCTTGCCGATCACACTAGCCCAGCAGCACCTAGCGTTTCTCAAGATCTCAGCACCACTCTCTGATCAATTTTGTCTCCACCTCTGCTGGTGCATGTGCACCAGACATAGCCTATGCAGCTCCGATGGCGATATCGCATTACAGTAAAAGGAACAAGGGTGAGGGATTTACTGCTTCAGGCGCCGGTGGGTTTGCGTCGACGACATCGGCCACCGCGGCATCTGGGACGACGACATCAGCGACGGCGGCATCTGGGACGGCGACAACGGCATCTGGGACGGCTTCTTCACCGCCATCGCCTCCCCCACCTCCGGTCGGATCCGCCAGCGCAAGATCCGGCCCCGCAGTGGTAGCCGCCTCCTCCTCTTCCACCGCTCCCACCACATCCGACGCCTCCTCCTCCACCGCTTCCACCAGAGCCGCCGTGACCGTGGCCGCACCGCTCTCCGCCGTGAGGTCGGCTGCGGTCTCCGCTTCGCCCAAATCGGCCGCACCCGCCGCGGCCTCTACCGTCTCCTCCGCAACAGCCACGGTCGCGACAAAGGTGGCCGTGACGCCTTCTGCCGTGAGCTCGGTCCCCTCCACATCAGCCGCACCTACCGCGGCGGACGCATCTGCGCTCGAGCGACTCGACATCGCTTCTACCGGCCGCAAGGTGCACCGGCAGGGACGAGGTGGGATGAGATGGCTAGGGTTTCTCCACTTGCTCCGATTGGGGAAGAAAGCGGTGGGTGGGTGGGAGATCCTTTTATATCTCTACCGCTTTGCACTCCCTGTACCTCTGCACTCCTTTTTGTACGCATACGTACAAAGGCTAGATTTATTCCAAGTACTTTACGGTACACACGTGCACGTACAATTATTCCTCGTACACGTACAAACTGACACCCACTGACGTGTGGGGCCGTTTAGCAGTAGCAGTTCCATTATAATACCTCCTAGAACCGCAAACGCAACCGCATTCACACCCGGACGCTTCTGCTTCTGCCTCCTCTGTTCTTCCCCCAAAAAATCCCATTCTCACCTTCTCCGCCGGCCATTGACGCTTCTTCTTCCGCCGCCGCTGTCCGCCCGCCATTCTCCGCCGTCCGCCCATTATCCTCCTTCATTTCTCTCTACTGCCTCCTCCGCCATGGCTACATCATCCTCTGCTAGCCGGATCCGGGAAATATCGGTTTTACTAGAACCGAGACCTTTCGGTGTCCATGGCGACAAATAAATAGAGGTTGTATACACCAATGAGGAGGAGACGGTGATGAAAAATCTCCAGCTCTTCGAGGAGTGGTATGAGCAGGAAAAGGAGAATAAATTTGTTGGATTGGACCTCGAGTACACCAAGGAGGACCCCATCTACGAGAACTACCTCGCCGTCCTTCAACTCTGCATGAAGAACCGCGTCCTCGTCTACCACTTCTCCGCGTATAAATTTCTATACTCACTTGTGAAAATTTACTGATGTTGTAGTGCCTTTTTAATTTGCGACTGAACCTTACTGATGTTGTGGTGTGAATTTCTGAATCCTGTGTACTTATTTTCAATGATTAGTTCCATGTTATGTTTAATTTGTGCCGTTTTTTATACACTGTCGTATGATATTTTATCTCAAGTGAGTGCACTAGTTTTAAGGTACTTGGTTTGTGCGAAAACAGCACCAAGAGTTATTTGTTTGTGCAATTTTCTCAGTACCAAATGAATTTCATTATGAGATTTTATTCAAGTTATGATATTCTAGACTGAATTTCATTATACTGAGTTTGATTATAATAAACTTATGTAGTTTCAAATTTTATTCAAGTTATCAAATTGAATGTATCCATATGCTCATCTAGCATGTGTACTGAATTTCATTATACCTAATTAATTATCACAAGCAAATTTTCAGAGCCTTGTTCTTGCATTTAATAAACTTTTCTTAGTTTCAAATTATATGATGCAAAATGATATTTCAATGACTAAACAATTTCAGTTACACATTTCATGCAAGTGTTGGTCATGCATTCTTTGATAAACAAACTAAATATGCTTTCAGGACCGACAAGACCTGTCGAGCGCTCCGCTCATTCCTTCAACACAAAGGGATTGTCTTCTGCACTGTTGACAAAACACAAGATTTTTACAAGTTGATGTACGAGGGTATTATAATTCCTGAAGAAAACTGGATAGATATTCAGTCTCTTGTCAAGATCAAAGGACGGAATAAAAAGGACGGAATGGTTGATCTTGCATCTCGCATCATCGACGAGTATTACGGCGAGATAAAGAGTAAATTCCCTAGTATAAGGCATGATTACCGGGAAGAGGTGCCTTTGTCTGAAATAAACCTGGAGTATGCTGCTAAAGATGCATACGTGACCTACCAGCTGTACGTCAAGATACAGTTCTTCCTCTGGTACCTCGTGATTTGCCCCGGTTGCAAGAGGGCCGAAGGGTTTAGGGGAGATCTGTGTCGGAAATGCAGGATACAAGAAATGAATGCAAAAACTGATTGTAAAAAACCTATGCTTGACTAAATTTGAATCATGGTCAAACCTAGGCTAGTTAAAGTATTATCAGAATGCCAGAAGACCATTTTCTTAATCCTTTTATCATAGGACAGAGGTGCCACATGTTTGCAATCATGTGATAAGCGAGTTAAAGTATAGTAACTCATGTATTGCTGTTTTCTGTCCTTCTGTTTGATTCACATTGTTCACTGGATCATTCTTTGTTGTTTCCACCGAATTACTGCTGTGTACTCGTTTGCTGAACAGTCAAAAATAAACTGTGAATCATGAAATGAACCAAACAGTTTGATATAATAGCTTCATATTGAAGTAAATAAGAAGGATTCAAGCTTAGTTTTCCAACTTTCATGTTCTGAACAATGTTTCAAACCTAGGGTTGACTAAATTTGAAAGGTGGATAGACAATTCAAAAAATTATGAAACCAGGTCTTATAGTCTTATAATGTCATCTACTAACCATATGAACTAATAAAGAAGGTGTAGGTACCATGGAACAAACAAAACCATGTGAGGACTCTCATATCTCAGACACCGCCGCATGAAATCCAAGGATCCAAGCCGTTTGCTATGAACTGTGAATCATGAAATGGACCAAACAGTTTGGTATAATAGCTTCATATTGGAGAAAATAAGAAGGATCCAACGTTAGTTTTCCAACTTTCATGTTCTGAACAATGTTTGAACAATGTTTCAAACCTACGGTTGACTAAATTTGAAAGGTGGATAGACAATTCTAAAAAATATGAAACCAGGTCTCATAGTCTTATAATGTCATCTACTAACCATATGAACTAATAAAGAAGGTATAGGTACCATGGAACAAACAAAACCATGTGAGGACTCTCATATCTCAGACACCGCCGCATGAAATCCAAGGATCCAAGCCGTTTGCTATGAACTGTGAATCATGAAATGGACCAAACAGTTTGGTCTAATAGCTTCATATTGGAGAAAATAAGAAGGATCCAACCTTAGTTTTCCAACTTTCATGTTCTGAACAATGTTTGAATCATGGTCAAACCTAGGGTTGACTAAATTTGAAAGGTGGATAGACAATTCAAAAAATATGAAACCAGGTCTCATAGTCTTATGATGTCATCTACTAACCATATGAACTAATAAAGAAGGTGTAGGTACCATGGAACAAACAAAACCATGTGAGGACTCTCATATCTCAAACACCGCCGCATGAAATCCAAGGATCCAAGCCGTTTGCTATGAACTGTAAATCATGAAATGGACGAAAAAGTTTGGTATAATAGCTTCATATTGGAGAAAATAAGAAGGATCCAACCTTAGTTTTCCAACTTTCATGTTCTGAACAATGTTTGAATCATGGTCAAACCTAGGGTTGACTAAATTTGAAAGGTGGATAGACAATTCAAAAAAATATGAAACCAGGTCTCATAGTCTTATAATGTCATCTACTAACCATATGAACAAATAAAGAAGGTGTAGGTACCATGGAACAAACAAAACCATGTGAGGACTCTCATATCTCAGACACCGCCGCATGAAATCCAAGGAACCAAGCCGTTTGCTATGAACTGTGAATCATGAAATGAACCAAACAGTTGGTATAATAGCTTCATATTGGAGTAAATAAGAAGGATCCAAGCTTAGTTTTCCAACTTTCATGTTCTGAACAATGTTTGAACAATGTTTCAAACCTAGGGTTGACTAAATTTTAAAGGTGGATAGACAATTCAAAAAAATATGAAACCAGGTCTCATAGACTTATAATGTCATCTACTAACCATATGAACTAATAAAGAAGGTGCAGGTACCATGGAACAAACAAAACCATGTGAGGACTCTCATATCTCAGACACCGCCGCATGAAATCCAAGGATCCAAGCCGTTTGCTATGAACTGTGAATCATGAAATGGACCAAACGGTTTGGTATAATAGCTTCATATTGGAGAAAATAAGAAGGATCCAACGTAAGTTTTCCAATTTTCAGGTTCTGAACAATGTTTGAACAATGTTTCAAACCTAGGGTTGACTAAATTTGAAAGGTGGATAGACAATTCGAAAAAATATGAAACCAGGTCTCATAGTCTTATAATGTCATCTACTAACCATATCAACTAATAAAGAAGGTGTAGGTACCATGGAACAAACAAAACCATGTGAGGACAGTAATATTACTTTCAAATATTGCTTTCAAACATTAATTTCCAAACTAATTTATTTTTTATTAATTAAAAAACGAGTAAACAAATAATTATTCCCATCAATGTAGTTTTGGCCAAAAATTGAAAAACCTACCGCTAAAAGGCCCGTGCGTAGAGTCTGTGCAAAACTTTTTATTCCTACCAAAACCTAAAACCATCCTTTTAACCTTCCCGCTAAACTCTCTTCATATTTAGGTACCCACGACCCCCACGATCCAATCTAAACGCAATCACCTCGACGAGTTTGTTCGCCATCGGATCTGAGCTCCCTCATCGTCCACACGCCGACATGACGACGTCGTCGCCAGAGTCAACGGTACGCCAATTCTCTCAGGTTACCTAGATTTACATGCTGCCATCGGCGATCCTTGCCACGTTAGGCGTCGCCGCAGCTGCTTCGCCCGGGATGTAGCAGCCATCTTCTCTACCCCGTGATGCCCACCAGGACGATGCGATCCGCATGTGATACACCGCCGCCCAACCGATTCAGCACGCCTCCGCCCCGCTCCTCCAGCGGTCGGATCTAGCTACACCCTGAGCTCCCGCCAGCATGTGATCACTGTTCATCGCGATCCCTAGGAGCAGGAGTCCAGGCAGACACGGCCGAGTCCAGGAGCACCTCGCCAATGTGCACTAGGGTTTACGAGGAACCGCCAGTACATTATCTACCGATTGATTTTGCATTTGTGGCTGCATAGGTTCGGCCAATGATTTGCTAGGTTTAGATGTTATAACACATGTTCTGTGTTAATCCACTCTTTTGCAAGTTTTATTTGTTCAATATAGCATATTTTAGTACTAGTACTACTCCCCTCCGATCTAGGTAGTTCATGTTAAAATATGATCAAATCTCGGTGTCTTCGATTGTATTGATTTGTGGACTTTCAAGAACTGAACTAATTCGTTGATTTCATAATGTTGTTCCTCTGTTGATCTTTTGCCAACATGTTCTACAAACTATTCATAAAATTTACATAGCTATGTAACATATTATTTTATTTCAGAACTATGAATTGAATAATTATTTTGGTGCTCTTTTTTTTTACTTCTATGTCAATGTAGACGCATGAGGATATTTGGAAACTTAACCTGTACTACGAAGATGAGGATAAAAAACAGAAAGTTCTGGAAGCAACAATCGAGAGGATTGACATCTGCTATATGGAATTGATCGGTTTGATTGAAAGTGTTGGATTCTGTGGCGGGCGTCATTACCTCTACTGCAGGGTAAAAACTACTGATGGCAGAGCAAAACTTATTCCCATCGAGCATGCACCGGAAGTGGAGACATTGGTATCCATTCACAGTAGTGAGAAGAAGATCAACCTGTGTGTGTTTAGGGAGAAGCCCAGTGTTGATATTGAAACACCAGGGTCTCATCTTGATGTTGAAAGTGGATCCTCCAGAAACAAGCGAAAAACTGTCTCAGGTATCCTTTCATCCAAAATCTCGAACGCACAACACCTTCAATACAGACTTTAATACATATTTTCCCGGTCACATTTTAATGCATGCTTTAACTAATAAATGATTTGGATGAACATGCAGTTAGGGATGCAAGAGCCGAGGATCAAGATTCAAACGAAACAGAAGAACCAGATTTTTCACTTACCAATGGTACACAAGTACAGTAATTATAAATCAGGTTTCTGAATTGTGCACATTGCTAATGCTTTGTCCATTTATTGTTTACATGTTCAGTAAAAAAAGGATCTGTTACAATGACAAGGGTTGAAATGTTACAAGCTTACAAAAGAAAATTTGGAAAACGTAGATGTGGTAATTTAT
Organism: Avena sativa; assembly: GCA_916181665.1. Classification (NCBI taxonomy): domain Eukaryota; kingdom Viridiplantae; phylum Streptophyta; class Magnoliopsida; order Poales; family Poaceae; genus Avena; species Avena sativa. The sequence continues at coordinate 477,485,857 of OV702299.1, read as the reverse complement.
TTCTGACATTTAAGATTTATCTTGCTATGTAATGCAGTAAAACCTTCATTGCTGATTCAGTACAAATGTTAACCCTGATACAGGAACTGTAGACCGATCTAACACTATAGTGTCTGAAACTGACATGTCTGTCCTTGACGAATGGCCTTCCCATGCTCGCCACCACCGCCCGCAGCTAGAGGACGGTACTGGCTTCTTTTTTTTACATTTATGTCCTCATTTCTTACAATGTACTAGATAGTAAATTGCTTCTTTGTGTATGTTCTGGGCTCTAGGCGCTGACGGACCCAAGAAGAAAGGGCGAGGTGTAGTAAAAGGTGTAAAAGCATCTAAGAAGCCTCATGCCAATGGATCTGCAAAGCTAAATATTGCATTCTCTGATAAATTGGGTGGTACAGTAGGAATGAACAACCGTTCATTCAAAGATGACTTGGTTATCATAATGAAAAAAGGTTACCCATTATTGGAGTGAGGAGGTGGTCAGACATTCACCCTAACATCCATCGTCTCATATTTGCAGATATGTTGGTGAGTACAACCTTTCTCACCGTGGTTGTCTTATTTTTTCGATCGTAATGAACTACTAAAGTCTATCAGTTTTTTACGCATTACAGGACAGATATGATTTGGAGGATACCCCAAAAACAGAAAAAGCAATTCTAAAAATGGCTCAAGAGCGGTACAGAGGCTGGCGAGCATCTCTAAGCTGCACTTACAAGGCATACAAAACAGATGATGCTAGAATGTCAAATGTACCGGAAGATTTACAACCAGAAGAGTGGGAATGGCTGATTAACTACTATGGCACTGATGAGAAATTCCTGGTTATTTCTATGCTCACAGTTTGTGAATTTTGTACTATCATGAAATGGCTTGTCTGACTCGTTCATTTTTTATCGCTGAATGTATTGCAAGTCAGCCAAAAGAACTCGGATAACTGTAAGAAACTGATCATAAAACACAGAGGTGGATCAAAATCGTTATCTCAACTGAGTTTTGAGAATGTATGTGCCTACTCACTATGCATGCTTCGCTGCTCACTCTGATTTATTGTTTGTAGCATCTAATTGTTGCACTACTTACAGAGAAATCCGGAAACTGGAGAAGAGCCAGACTGTATTGCTCTCTGGGAAATCGCCCACAACAACAATGGAGAATGGATTACCCCAGAGTCCAAAAAAGTTTACGTGAGTATACTGACTTAGAAGCTATTCTCAAAACATATTTACTGTTGTTCATCTTGGATGTTTTTTCATCTGATGGGAGTGTTCTTTCCGTAATCAGGAGGAAGCAAGTAAAGACATTGAAAACAGATTAAAGGAATCTGATGTTCCAATTTCAGTTGAACAAAGAATCAATATTTTCCAGAAGGCTTATAAAGAATTCGTACCTTGCAAGTCAGCACAGCCTCGTGGGTTGGGATACATGGCCAAACTGCCAACTAATTCTGAAAGGATTAAAATCCAGGTTGAAGAGCAAGCTCGTGCTACGATAGAGACCCAAAAACAGAACTCTAAGCTCAGCCAGCAGTATACTGAATTACAACAGAAGTTTGATGCCGAGCGTGCTGAGAGGGAAAACCTTGAGGAGAGGTTACAGGAAGAACGTGCTGAAAGGGAAAAAATGATGGAATTGGAGAGAACCTCAAGACAGGAATTTGAGAGAAACTTGATGGAACAGTTTAACTCACAGTTTCAGTCAAAGTTTCAAGAGTTCTCCCAACAGTTGGAAATACAGAAGATGCAAACACGTCAGGTGATGATAGTCATACGCTTGCAAACTCGTAAGATTTAGATGTTTACTTGCATTGCTAACAGTGCATGTCGTTCTTTCAGATGCTTAATAGGAAGATAAGCCAGAAAGAAAATGTTAGTCCAAACCTGCAAACACCACTTTCATGGAGCCCTGCTAAGAATTTTTATCCCCCTCCGCACAGAATCCTTAAAGCAATGATAAGTCACAAACTTTTACAAAACGGTACTAGTACCTACTGTTTTTGCTTCACCCACACTTTAGCCTTGCTACACCACCTTTTTATGTTTCAATATGTGTTGTTTCTTCGTTGGCTTACAAGTATGTTTTTTCTAAACCCACAATATAGCCTTGCTCCACTTGCTTCTTATGTTTCACCATGTATCTAGGATGCAAATGGACATGAACTAAACTTTTTTTTTATTTTTGATTGCAGGATGGAAATGCAAATTATGATAATGGAAAAAAATTAGATGCAATGGATTCTACATCAAGTACATTAGGATACCTTCGACATTTTTGAGTTTCAAACAGATCCATATTGTATTGGAATTATTATTTGTATGAATTATAAATAGCTGTGAGAATTATGATTTGTATGAATTTACATATTGTACGTACGGTTTTGAATATTTTAATTCAATGCCTGTATTTTTGTTTCACGTTTTTTTTTCTTTTTTCCCCTTTAACGTGGCAATAGGTAATTAGCACGGCAAATATATTGCTGCTTTAAGGCTCAGTCGCCACGACTACCTGTTGTGATAACTGCTTGGCGCCACCAATAAAAGTTTTGTTGAAATATACGGTCGCCACCAACAGTGAAGATCGTGGCAGTACTTTTTCTCCACAAACAATTTGGACGTTGCTTTACCTATTTCGTGCTACCAAACCTAATTTTGTTGAAATAGAGAATCGCCACGAAAACTTTTAATTGTCGCACTTGTTTGTAGCTACTAATATTTAGGACGTTGCGATTACTACATGTCGCCACACAAATAAAATTTGTTGAAATAAACCATCACCACGAATAGTTTAAATCGTCACACTTGTTTATAGCTACTAATATTTAGGCCGTTGCGATTACTGCATGTCGCCACACAAATAAAATTTGTTGGAATAAAACATCGCCACGAAAAGCTTGCACGTAGCGACTAGTATTTGGCGCCACCAAAATTATTTATGTTGAAATAGAGGATCGCCATGGAATAATTGGACGTGGCGATAACCAGATAACTCGTGTTACCATGATTGAATTGTTTGTGGCAAATCGTTTTTTCCACGCGTGTAAGGTTTGTTGCCATAGTTTCTTGCGACCAAATTGAACGTGGCAAATAAATCGGACTATTCCAACGAAAGAGCATGCGCAACAAAACACTTGCCGTTGCCACATTGGTCACTCACCACGGTTCGGTATGTGTTGCCCTAGAGTTATACCCATCAAAAATATAGGTTGCGTTAAGTGAATGCCGCAACGGAAAAACGAGTGGCAATTGCTCGAATAAATGGTTGCAGATGGCAAATTTTGTAGCCACGAAAATCATTCAGTGGAACTAGCCTAACTCCACGCGTTTACTCGCAACGCTGCCCAACGAACGACTTTTGGATGCAACAGGTACCAATTGCGATGATTTGACACTTGTTTCAACGATTTTTATCGTGGCAATAGACCGGATTTCTTGTAGTGCCCTTGAGTGCAACACTGTTGTGCGTGTATATAACATCCCTTGACTCATTTTCCTGTGGTGTGTCAAATGTTGTAACATCCGAAGAAGCTCAAGCGTAAAATTAAAAGAAACAACTTATGCAACAAAATCGAAGTTGCAGTGTGTATTAGTTGAAAAAGAACACATCCAACATATATGTCCTCAACGTAGACAACATTGTAGAAACACATTTACAATAGTGGAGCAGTAGCAGAACATGGTGGATGTGCGTGGAGGTGTGGCGGAAGCATGGAGTAACAAGTGTGCATAGTGTTAGAAATAATGGCTAATTATTTTGGGCCCATGTTTAGATATCATGTTTTTCTTAAATCTTCAAGCCCATGTGTGTGGATGCTCATGTATGTAGCGGCCCAATTTGGTGAAAACTCACATATGAGTGACAAAAGAGATGGGAGCTAAGTTTAGTCTCACGTGAAAAGTTAAACGCGAGTTGTACCACCTTATAAACTGAAGTGTCTCATCGTTTGGTAAATGAGTGAGAGGAGAAGTTCTACATGCACTTCCGTCCTCCTCTGTCATCGCCGCATGCCCCGTCCAGCTCCACGTGGAATGAGCTGAGCTTATCTTTTGCTTCTCAGTTTACTGATGCGGTTTTTGATAGATGTTTCAACCATTAAGCGATTTGGCTTGCTCCCGGATTGTGGTAACCGAACCGAACATGCACGACGTGAACTCGGCCTTCTCTATATAAAAACCGCGTAGGCCAAAGTCGGCTGATGCATATGCTGACATAACCTAAACATTTACTAAATTTTGTTACAAGGTCAAAATTAAGGGGTAAACTATGAAAATATTTTATGGAGATAAATGTGTTGGAATTTGAGGCATATTTGATGTTGGGCTTTTGGCCCATAACAAATACAAATTCTGAAATTCTCTTTGGCCCATTATCATGGCAGCTCATGTGTGTGCTAGTGGTGCCAGCGTTTAGTCCCATATTGCTAGTGGAAGGGGAGTTGGACCATCTTATATAGTAGAGTGTTGCACCACTCACTAAGGTGTAAGAAGAAGAGAAGCCCTCTCACACTCCTCCTTGGACGCCGCCCGCCTCGCCACGCCACGCCTCGCCTCGCCTCGTTAATTAACCAGCCATTTTCATATCGTGGGATGGCATTGACTCGGTCATAGACTGTTGCCCCACGTCCTACCCGACCCGCACTATATAAGCAGGTAGACGCAAACAGTAACCAGAAATTAGATTGCATCTGCCTACCTGCGCATTGCCGTTCCATCTCTCTGTGCTTCCCTCTGCTACTCCATCCTGCCGGCTGCGTGCACGGTCGTCCGGGAGAGCAGGCCTCCGGAACCCCGTCTCTCTGATCCTGCACCGGGAGAGAGGCGATAAGGTTTTTGGGGAGCGTCTAGACACGACTGCTCAAGCTCTTCCTCGTTCGGCTTCCTCGACTTCATCGCCATGTCTGACGACGCTGCCGCTGGTGGTGGCTCCACTTCTGTTGCGTCGTTGGTCAGACCATCGACGAACTCGTACGTGTTCTTTGCCCTCCTGCTATTTCCTATGATGATCACTAGTATTGCAGTATGCGTAGATGTGCTAGGTTTTCACTTGCCTATATGATGCATGTCTACTATGCGTATGCTAGTTAGTCTTGCACTACTAGGAAACTAGCTATAGATAGACATACCTTCTGTGGCGCATGGTCCTGACCATGCGCCACAAAAGTTATCTAGTGGCGCATCCGGAGAAATGCGCCACAGAACCACCAAACTTCTGTGGCGCATCTTCTAGAGCCATGCGCCACAGAAGTTTGGTGGGACCCACACCAGTCGTTGGACCATGAATCTTCTGTGGCGCATTACTCAGTATGCGCCACAAAAGTTTGGTGGGACCCACAGCAGGCGGGGTCTGACCACGCTCTGAGCAAACTTCTGTGGCGCATACAAGGGGATGCGCCACAAAAGTTTATATCTTCTGTGGCGCATATTGCGATATGCGCCACAAAACAATTATGTGGGCCCCACTCTCTGGACACCTATGTACAAGCTTCTGTGGCGCATGTGTGTACTATGCGCCACAGAAATCCTCGTGCTTCTCAGATTATTTGTTTCCTAGTACATACATTTTCCTCTTGTGTCTTTCCCAACTAAACAAGTACCCGTGGAATAGGTAGAATATACTAGACAATCTAGTAGATAGACATGTGCAGTGGCATACATCGTTGCAAAATGCACATGCGCATAGCCTTGAACAGCAAAACAACAATGCCATACATCATTGCAAATACACAAACTACAACATTGCAAATCCCTTCAAAGAGCTGGTGGGGGCGATGGCGGTGCAAGATGCCAAACCTCCATGTTCACGCGCGCCTGCAGCCTGCGAACGTGGTCCTCCATGGACACGTTGGGGTCGAGCACCGGCCGCCACCCGATTGGTTCCGCCATGCGCGCCCTCTCCTCCGAAGACGCGAGCACGGTGTACAACCTCATGGCCTTGTTGTAGAGGGCCTCGTGCCGCAGTCTGGCCTCCTCCTCGATTAGGTTGACCTCTGAATCCCGCGGCGGCTGGCTCCGAGCACTGCCCCTCGAACTCGCCCCTCCACTGCGAGTAGGCTGCAGGGAACGCGAGCGGGATGTGCTCTCCAGCGAGTCTTCCGACGAGTTGTGGGAAGAAGACATGAGGGCAGGTATGTTGCTTTGGACAGGGAATGTGGCATATATATATAGAGGGGTGTCTTAAAGAGCTCTATCTGCCACCTTTATTTGGTGCATATCTGTGCCCTCAGTGTTCTGTGGCGCATGGGTCAGATATGCGCCATAGAAGTTTAACCTTCTGTGGCGCATGACCACCATATGTGCCACAGAACACTGTGTGCCGGTCCCATAGTGTCTGGCCACTGGCCAAGGTTCGATGGCGCATTCGTTGGCCATGCGCCACAGAAGATTGAGTCAGGGGCCCACATGGCCCACTGCACCCTATCGCCAAGGTTCTGTGGCGCATGCAACCTGTATGCGCCACAGAAGATTGGCTTGTGCAACTTTTTCGACGTCATCTCTAGGAAGTCGATTGGCATGAAGCATCTCGACAGGCTACAAGAAGAGATCGTGGTGATACTATGCGAGCTTGAGATTTACTTTCCGCCCGCATTCTTCGACATCATGGTGCATCTACTTGTCCATGTCATGGATGACATCATCCAGCTCGGGCCGACATTCCTACATAACATGATGTCGTTTAAAAGGCTGAACGGTGTAATCAAAGGGTTCGTTCGCAACAGGTCCCGTCCAGATGCCAGCTTCTGCCAGAACTATCTAACCACCGAGAACGAGGATGTTGGAATACCCACCAAGAAGCACCTCGGCAGGCTCGCTGGTTATGGTCACCGCGAGGGCCACCGCTCATTGCATGTCGGCATTGCTAATCGACGCACCGACTTTGCCAGGGCACACCGAGTCACACTACAACACATTGAATTGGTCAGCCCTATGGTGGAAGATCACAAAAGCTTGATTGAGCAGGATTACGTGGACCGGGCCCGCCCGAGGAAGAAAGGAGACGTAACAAGAGAACACAACTCCACCTTCACGGGTTGGTTCAAGAAAAGGCTGCTGGACAATCCCCCGCAGACGCCTTCTACGGAAGATCAACAACTCATATTCTCCTTGTCACAGGGCCCAGCGCATAACGTAAAGACCTATCAGTCATACGACATCAACGGTTACAGATTCTACATCGAGGAAAAGGACATGAATAGCGAATATCAAAACTCAGGAGTTACTATGATGTCCTTCATCGATGACGAGACTACTGTCATGGAAAGATTCTACGGAAGGATCGAAGAGATATGGGAGCTCGACTACTGTGGAGAGACGGTACCGATGTTCCGTGTTAGATGGGCCAAGAACGTCGAAAAAGAAGGCCGATATTTCACCACCTGCGTTATACCAGATGCCAAGTCGACAAAGAAGGCCTCCACGAAAAATGAGCCATGGATACTCGCTAGCCAAGTTGATCAATGTTTCTTTATTACCGACCCGTCAAAGCCCAGTCGTGTTGTAGTGAGGAGGGGCAAGAGGAGCATCATCGAAATGGAAGTATCCGCCAACGAGCAAGACTTCGACAAGAATGGCGATCCGAAGATCGAAGAGGAGTTCGACAAGTACTTCAACATGCCTACTACTACTACAGTAAGAAGAAAGACCACACTACCTACTAAAGGTTGTCCGTTCACGAGAAGAAATCTCATAGTGCCCGGGCTAAAGTATTCAACCGCGAAGAAAAAAGGCAAGAAGATTGTGAAGAGAGGCTAGCTCGACACATCACATGACGACGTGCGACTTTTTTGTATTAGTTAGAGACTAAAATATATATCGTGATATTCATATATATATACATGTGTATGTTCTTGGTTTTAAATATATTTGTAACATATATATTTGTTCTTGCTTGTTTTAATATAACATAATTAAATATATTTGTATCATATAATTAAAAATATTTTTTAATTAAGAAAAAAGTCTAAAACAGCCAGGATTCGAACCTGGACTGCACAGATTTAGAGCACCAAGACTGACCACTAGGCTAGATTGTTGTTTGATGCAAACTACAACGCCGCGCGTATTTTGGACCAAGCACACATGTTCTGTGGAACTTCTGTGGCGCATATCGGAGGAATGTGCCACAGAAGCTTCACACTTAGCCAAAATAACGGTTCGGCCTTCCCCTCCCCCCACTTGCCAACTTCCCCCCACAGACGAGCCCGCACGCACCAGAACCCTAGTGCCGCCGATCGAATCGCCCGCCCGCCGCCGGAGCCCATGGAGGAGCCCGCCGCTGGAGCCCGTGGAGGAGCAGGAGCCGTCGCCGGAGCCCGTGGTGGAGGAGGAGCCGCCGCTAGAGCCCGTGGAGGAGCCGCCTCCGGAGCCTGTGGAGGACTTCCTGACGGTTAGCGCCCTAGCCGCCGCCCTCGGCGGCACCCTCGCCTTCTCCATCACCGCGTTCCCGGAGTGCCTAACGGACGGCATTCGAGCCGCTGCCCTTGACACCTTCTTCGATGCCAACCTCGCCTTCGCCAACACCACAGGACTGGTACGAACCTGGTGTGTCCATGTACCATGTGTTTTCTTTGAGAAACAAATATATAAATTATACCACATGAACAAGCACAAGTTTTGTGTTACCAACCCATGTGAGGGCATCAGAAACAGGAGATTCAATACTGAAATTAGTAGTCAATAGTTTGAACTAAGAAGAGCAGAGGCTTCAAGTAGAAGTAGAGAGTATGTTGTGCAAAATTAGATGTTCTCTCCTACAGTTTAGTTTGAACATGTACAACTGCGGCATAAAACACGAAATGGTAACACCTCAAGATAAAAAAAACTGAGGGTTGACTTGGACACACAACGAGATCGAACATATGGCATGTCTGCCAAAATGCATATTGTTTTATTCTTGAGAATGGCATATTGTTGAAATTGTCATGATGATAGAAATGATCTGGTTATTATAGAGGTGCTACCCTCTATTGGGATGTGCCCTGTATCATATTATGATTTGATATGCTGCTATATATCTTAGGCTAGATAATATGGTCAATGATGTTGGTCCGAGACCAATTTTTACTAAGAACAAATGTTATTTACTTGATGTCCATTATCTTCTATGTTCTATGATCAGTATATCATGCTCTTGCATGAAAACAGATGCTTGTAAAAGGATCAATAGATAGATCTAGAGCTTTGAGAAATATCCTGATGCTGGATTTGATTGTGGTAGCCTGTGGCTCTTTGCTGGAGTTGCCTGCTCTTATAGTTCTAGTGGTTGCTCTCTCCTTGATCTACTATCCTGGCTTGGTGCTGCTGCTTCCCCTTTATCTTGTTGTTTATATGAAATGGTGTTGTTTATATGAAATGGTGATGTTTATATGAAATGGTGTTGTGTTGCTGTTTATATGCTAAGGTTCTTCAGGTAGTAGCAGCAGCAGCATGCCTGGGACAAAAATTATGCTAAGGTTCTTCAGGTAGTAGCAGTAGCAGCATGCCTAGGACAAAAATTATGAATTGTTTATCTGTTGTTTATCATTTGAATCTGTGATCATTTGAATCTGTTATGCTCATTTGAATCTGTGATGGATGATGATGGATGAGGTTAATGGGGTTGTCAATGGGGCTGGGTTTTTTTTCTTGCAGGGATTTCAATTGAGTTGCCCGTTTCTCCCGAAGTGTTGATTCACTTCCATTTCGGTTGAGAAATGGGCACTCGTAGGTCCAAAAATTAGCAAAGGTCATGCCGAATTTTTCGGTCGATATTTGTGCTAACCTTTTGTCTCTTTTTTAGTAATAAATCACAAACATGTCGATTAACGACAAGGCCGGTCCTTCTAAACAAATGAGCGTCGAGGATCTAGCCCGAGAGGCCAACAAATCGTTCTGGGGGCCGTCCCAAGAGCATGAGGAGGCAGAGGAGATGAGAATGACACCACCACCGACGACCGTCGTCGGAGGTGCTGGGGGCGAGGAAGATCCAGATTACGAGGGGGACGACGACGACTACGATGGAACTAGTGAAGGCGGGGAGGAGGGTAACACCACCACGGATGGTGGCGAGCGCACAGATGGTGGTAGCGGCAACCCGACCACCATACAGAAGAAGAAGAAGGATATTAAGGATCGGAAGCCGCAAGTGCTCGCCAACGTCTGTGATGAGTTCACCGAGGTCACAGAAGGTGGCCAACCCATTGCGCCTTCATCGATTGCCTGCGGGTACGACATGCAACTCGGGTGCATCGTTCGGGAAAGCATGTCGATCAACACGAAGTACATCCGACGTAATCATGCTTTGGTTGAGAACCTCCTTAAGAAGCTTCACAAGCGATACACATTCCCAGAGAAGTTCAGAAACCTGGAGAGTAATAAGAACCCGGTGAACAAACTAGCACTGACAAAGATGAGCAATGCCTTGAGAAGCTGGAAAACCCGGGTAAAGAACAGCATTGACAAAGGTGAAAGCTGGGAGATTATAAGCAGGAAAAATCTGATGCTCGACGAAGAAGAGTTCAAGATATTCAAGGAGGACTTAAATACCGCTGCCTCTAAAGAAAGGACTAAGTGGGGAAAGACTATGCGAGAGAAGAACATAGGTAACCACCGGCTTGGAAGCGGCGGATACAGAGGGAAACAACCCATTTGGGACAAGGAGGACGCCGAGCTTGAACACCTGGGTAAAGAGAACCCATGGCATAAAATTATAGACCTGCAGATCCGACAATTTGTCCAGGCCCTCTACTACCTGGACCCTGTTACAGGGGAGTTCGTCACCGACGACCCGGATGTGAAGGCATTTGAGGATGAGATGGTAAGGAATTTACCGTGGATCTATCATTAAAATAATTAAGCCAAGAATCTAAATGCATGCATGGGTTCACCTCTCCTTGTATCTCTGCAGGAGAAGGAATTGAACACTAGTGAGGACTTGTCGTCCCAAGATTCGGCGGCGGAGCCATGGGACACTGTTTTTAACAGGGCGACGAACACTTACAAGAAGAGGGAGAAGAAGTTGCCGCCAAAATCAGTTGGCCGTGTGTCCGGCTTCGGTACAAGCATGAAGTTTACCGAGTACTACAAAGAGGACACAAAGAAGAGGAGGGAGAGGAAGAACCAGTCGGCGGCTAAAGATAAAGCCGAGGTTGAAGAGCTGAAGTTGAAGGTGAAGACATTAGAGGAAAAAGTGGACGAGAAAGCAATGTACAAGTTATTGGAGGAGAAGCTTCGCGCGATCATCCCCCCCTGGGTTGATGGAGGGGCTAGCTGTTTGGAATGCGGGAGGTCGACAGGGGCCGATAAACGTGCCCAGCTTTAGCGGCAGCAACTCGAGCATCAACGTTAACGCGTCGCCGGACTTGGTGACCCCGCCGGCCACCATTGCCGCGGCGCAGCCGCAAGAGCTTGTTGTCGCACAGCTGCCCCCTGCTGCTCCCGCCAAAAATACCAGTATCGCACAGCCGGCGGTGGCACCAGTACCGCGGGAGAATGCTGATGATAGGCCTACCGCCGGGATCGGCCGTGTGTCGACATTAGCCGAGCTCAACGCCCTCACCAAGGTAACTAATATCATACTCCGCTTCATCTTCTTTATGCGCCTTTGGTGATTGCCACCTCGATCATGATGCCCAACACATATGTGTATTCAGGACGCTGCTTGCGTACTACTCCACAAAGTTGCCGACGGCGAGTTGAAGGATGTTGCCAAGGGCAATATCATACAACCGGCGAACCACACGATGCATAAAAATGCAATGGACGATGCCGTGATGAGGATCCGGATTGCTCGGGTGTTGCCATGGTGCGACGACATGGACCCCCCTTTCAACCTCAGGGACCGACGAACACAAGACCCTTGCAGAATGCCACGGCTGGCCCTTGACATGGCCGGAGACTCAGATTCGTCTTACGGGGCACCTAAGCACCACCTCGATCGCCCGGCCACCACCTCGGATGCCACCTGTCACCGGCGCCACCTCGATCGTCCGGCCACCACCTAGGAAGCCACCTGTCGTCGTCGCCACCACCAGTCGCCACCAACAACTGTTGGGAGCATGTGGGCCGCCCCAAGACGATGCCGCCGTCGCAATGCAACCGCTGTCACCCCCGCCAACACCATCACCACATGGAGGCAACAACGATGATGATGAAGAATTCGTCAACATCGACGACTACATCAACACCGGCGCCGGCATAGGATTGTACATGCCTGCTGTGGATGAAGAACCCTACGTCGCTCGCGAGGGTCAAGGTGGGCGTCCCACTACATGCACACAACGCCTAGTCTTCGAAGGTTTATCTCAAGAGACGCCTCCGGCCGCTGATCAACAGGAGAAACCAGTTGGATTCGTCTTTAGCCCTGACACACTCCAAAAGGCGGCCATTGAGCACTTAGCATCCCCAGTGGAGGAGCCTGCTCAGAAGACGAAGAAGCATAGGAAGAGAGGTAAGAAAGCTGAGAGCCAACCTCCTCCGAAGAGGATCCGGGCTAAGGATGACGCCGTACCTACCCGCGAGGATGGCTTGCCCAGGATACATATAGCAGGTGAAGCGATACTGACTCCGGAGCTGCTTCGCCTTGCTGGTGGACATATGCTCGCTTTGAGTGATAGTATCAAGACACTAGAGGGCATTCTTCTTAAAGACAAAGAACCAAATTACCCGAATTTCACTGTCAAGGTGCCATCGGACGTGGACTTCGTCCATGAAGCCCCCGCGGACGTGTTCTTCATATCGTACGAGGACGTCTTCAAGTTGTTTCTCTTGAAACGGCTAGACTATAACATGGTCCGCCTATTCGCGCTCAATCTGGCGATGAAGACCAAGAGAGAGCAGACCCCCTACATCGCGATACTGGATCCCTACTACATGTGTGATAGCCAGTTGAGGGAAGGATCTGAGACGCGTGCCAAGGCGACGACGTATCTCGAGAAGTTCATGGTGGACCACAAGAGGACGAACACGCTTCTTTTGCCTTTCTTTCCCGAGTAAGTACACACACCCCCTAGCATTGTTAACTTAGGCTTTCTTATAGCTTTCTTCTTTTGCCCTTTTCCAACATCCTGTTTCAATCGTGCTACGCAGAGACAAATACTGCACACGCATCGTCATTTGCACAAAGTACTCGATAGCATCGTATTTCGACTCGGCGAATAAAAAGAAGAAGAAGGACTACACAAGAATAAGGGGTGTTTTGAATGAGGCTCTCGAGGGCTACGCTAAAAAGGGATGCCCCTTCGTCAACAAGGGGGAATGTATCAAGGATGACAAACACGTGTTCAAGCACATGCTCGAGTTCCCCTGCGTCAAGGATCCGGCTACTGGCGGCGCCAAGGAGGCCTTCTACACCATGCATCACCTTAAAGGGTTTATCCGGGATTGCCAGAACCTAACTCTGCCATCTAGTTTCCGAGCATGGGCCAAAAATTTGGCGCGAAGGGACGATGATGATCTTAGAGAAGACTTCCATCGCATCTAGGTTAAGTTGTCAGAAATCATCGTGGAAGATGTCAACACGAGGGGAGGGGTCCTAAAACACAACAGAGGATTGACTAAGAGGGAGATGAAAATATTCTTCGTCAACAGGGTGACAACAGGACGTGGATGACGAAGGATGGCTATCTACCATTCCCGAAGCCGAGCGTTAGCAGTTCTCAACATTGATCAATGTGTGCGCCTATAATTATCATAGATGTCTGTGTGTAGTGTTGTGTCACAAACTATATACTACCATGGTCGTATGTTGTAAACTTCACTATTGTGGTCGTTGTCGTCGAAGTTCTATGATTATGATCAATGTGCTATCTTCTATGTTTACTGATCTTTTGCTTTAGTTTATGTGAATATATATGCATGTGAACCAATTTAGTTCTTTCGATCTGTTGCATGATTTACTAATATGCCTTATCTATAGAGATGACGAAGTGGTACGTGGTGTACAAGGGTTGGGTTCCAGGAGTCTACGATGAGTGGGAGGACTGTCAGAAACAGGTGAACAAGTTTAGCGGCAACAGCTACAAAGGATACGCGACTCGAGATGAGGCGGTAGCCAAGTGGAGGAACCACCTATGGAAGGAGAACCGGATGAAAATATTGCTAGTGCTCTTGCTCTTGCTCATCGTCGTCATAGTTGTATTCTGTTTGATTCTAGTGTAGGCGAGATGAACACTTCATTTGTAATGTGATGAGATGGTGAACTTTGTAACAAACACTTGTAACAAACCACTTCATTTGACTTGTATTGTAATGTGATGATCACTTGTCTATCTCATTCGGGCTCTAAGTAGTGTGATGGCACTATATTCATGTTTGTATTATATTTGTGTTCATATACTAAGTCAAATATACTGTTTCTGTATAATACTGCATAATACATGTATAATACCTGTATAATGTTGTATATTTGGACAAGTTTCAATTTTTTTTAATACCTGATATTCAAACCAGTGGCGCATCGTTGTAACCTTCTGTGGCGCATAGTGGTTCAGTGGCGCATTGTCCATAATGCGCCACTGAACAGAGTCCTGTGGCGCATCAACAAAAATGCGCCACAGAAGTTTTCAGCAGTGGCGATGTAACAGTGGCGTCCCTGCCATGCGCCACAGAAGACCAATATTGATGCGCCACTGATGAAGAATTTCCTAGTAGTGTTGGAAATTGTTTTTTCATGATTTATACTTGGATTAAATTAATGCGAAAACTGCTAATTATTTCAACAATCCAAAAACTTTATGTTAGGCTGTTTTCGCGTCAAGGCTTTGCCGCTTGTCTGAAACCGAACCTGTTTACGGGTGCGCACTTTAAGCGCTGGCAAACCAAGTGTACCCTCTGGCTGATGGCTATGGACGCCTTCTGGGTATCGGCTGGTAATCCTGAAGGAACGATCACTCCTGAACAGGAGAAGACGTTCAAGGAGACCACCATATTCTTTGTGGGTTGTGTCATAAGCGTCATTGGGGACAAGTTGGTGGATGCATATTTACATATGCGCAATGCCAAAGAACTGTGGGATGCACTCGAAGCAAAATTCGGTGCTACTGATGCTGGTAGTGAACTGTATGCCATGGAGCAGTTTCATGACTATAGGATGGTTGGAAACCGTTCTGTCGTTGAACAGGCTCATGAGATTCAGTGCATTGCAAAAGAACTTGAGCTCCTGAAGTGTGCGTTGCCCGACAAATTTGTTGCGGGATGCATCATTGCAAAGCTTCCTCAATCCTAGAGGAGTGTTGCCACTAACCTCAAACACCAGAGGCAAGAGATGTCTGTTGGGAATCTCATTGGGTTTCTGGACCTTGAGGAAAAGGCAAAGGCAAAAGACGCACACCCAAAGGGAGCCGAGGCACCCCAGTCAAGCGCCAATGTGGTGCAGAAGAACTTCCACAACAAGTTCAAGGGGAAGACCAAGGCTGTTCGTACTACCAACTTCAAAAAGAATAAGAAGGACAAGTCACATGATCCCTGCTTTGTGTGCGGCGAGGTTGGACATTGGGCTCCAAACTGCAAGCAGCACAAAGGAAGGAAGAATCCAAATGGACAGAACTCTAAGTTTGTCAACGTGACTATGAGCAGCAATGATAAGGGTGCATCCGGGTATGGTAATTTACCTACTGTTTTGTCAATTTGTTAATCTACAGATTGGTGGATCGACACCGGTGCTAATATTCATGTGTGTGTTGATATCTCTTTGTTTTCTTCTTATCAGATCACAAGAGATCTCTCCGTCTTGATGGGAAACGGATCGCATGCTTTTGTTCATGGTGTTGGCACGGTGGATCTAAAGTTTACTTCGGGAAAGATCGTGCAGCTGAAGAACGTGCAGCATGTGCCCTCAATAAATAAGAATCTCGTTAGTGGTTCCCTTCTTTGCAAAGAAGGTTTTAAGTTGGTATTTGAGTCCAATAAAGTAGTCATCTCTAAGTATGGATAATTTATTGGTAAACGTTATGAGTGCGACGGTTTGTTCCGTCTTTTCCTATCAGATTTTTGTAAAAAGGTTGTGAACCATTTTATGCCCCTGGCAATGATACTGATATTTGGCATTCACGACTTTGTCACATTAATTTTGGTTGTATGACGCGGCTAGCTAAGATGAATTTAATTCCGAGTTTCACTTTAGCCAAAGGCTCTAAATGTCAAGAGTGTGTTCAAGCTAAGCAACCGCGCAAGCCTCACAAGCCTGTGCAGGAAGCAAAAAACTTGGCACCACTAGATCTTATACATTCAGATCTATGTGAGATGAATGGTGTGTTGACCAAAGGTGGAAAGAAATACTTCATGACGTTGATTGATGATTCTACTAGATTTTGCTATGTATATCTTTTGAAAACTAAAGATGAGGCTCTACACCACTTTAAAAACTATAAGGCAGAAGTTGAAAATCAACTTGAGAGAAAGATTAAGAGAGTCCGGTCAGATCGTGGTGGAGAGTATTTCTCTAATGAGTTTGATTTATTTTGTGCGGAACATGGCATTATTCATGAGAGGACGCCTCCCCATTCTCCCCAATCTAACGGGGTTGCCGAAAGGAAAAAACCGTACTCTAACAGACATGGTTAACGCCATGTTAGGTACTTCGGGTTTATCCAAGGCATGGTGGGGGGAGGCGATATTGACATCATGTCATGTCCTGAATAAAGTTCCCACAAAAGACAATGAAACTGCTCCCTATGAATTATGGGAGAAGAGAAAACTAACACTCTCGTACTTACGTACTTGGGGCTATTTGGCAAAGGTGAATTTGCCAATTCCCAAAAAGCGTAAACTTGGACCATAGACCATAGACTGTGTGTTTCTTGGCTATGCTCATCATAGCGTTGGATACAAATTTCTAGTGGTGAAATCTGAGGTACCTGACATGAAGGTCGGTACAATTATAGAGTCTAAGGATGCTACATTCTTTGAGGATATTTTTCTGATGAAAGATATGCCTAGTACATCTAGACAGGAATCTGTTGAAACTCCTAAACCTGCTATTCCCATAAAATATTATGAACGAGCACATGATGAAATTCCTGAGGAGGTAGACAATAAAGTTCCTGTAAGGAAGAAGAGACAGAGGATTGCAAAGTCCTTTGGTGATGATTTTATTGTCTATCTCGTGGATGATACTCCCACCTCTATTTCAGAGGCTTATGCATCCCCTGATGTAGACTACTGGAAAGAGGCTGTTCGTAGCGAGATGGATTCCATCATGGCAAACGAAACTTGGGAGATCACTGATCGTCCTTATGGGTGCAAACTATAGGATGTAAGTGGGTGTTCAAAAAGAAGCTTAGGCCTGATGGTACGATTTAAAAGTACAAGGCTCGGCTTGTTGCCAAGGGTTATACCCAAAAAGAAGGCGAAGACTTCTTTGATACTTATTCGCCTGTGGCTAGATTGACCACTATTCGAGTTCTACTCTCATTGGCTGCCTCACATGGTCTTATCGTTCATCAAATGGATGTCAAGACAGCTTTCCTTAATGGAGAGTTCGATGAGGAAATTTATATGGATCAGCCAGATGGTTTTGTAGTAGATGGTCAAGAAGGCAAGGTGTGCAAGCTATTGAGGTCTTTGTATGAACTGAAACAAGCACCTAAGCAATGGCATGAGAAGTTTGATCAAACTTTAACATCTGCTGGCTTTGTTGTAAATGAAGCCGACAAATGTGTATACTATCACCATGGTGGGGGCAAATGAGTTATACTTTGTTTGTATGTTGATGACATACTGATTTTCGGGACAAATATGATTTTCATCGAACAGGTCAAGAGTTTCTTGTCTCAAAATTTTGACATGAAAGACCTTGGAGAAGCTGATGTTATTCTAAACATTAAGCTGCTGAGAGATGAGAATGGCGAAATTACACTTTTGCAATCTCACTATGTGGATAAGGTGTTGAGTCGCTTTGGCTACTTAGATTGTACTCCTTCGCCGACACCATATGATCTTAGTAAGATGCTTCGAAAGAACAAAAGAACAACTAGAGATCACCTGAGATACTCTCAGATAATTGGCTTGTTAATGTATTTAGCTAGCGCAACAAGGCCTGACATCGCGTTTGCTGTGAGCAAACTTAGCCGGTTTGTTTCCAATCCGGGAGATGATCATTGGCATGCTCTTGATAGAGTAATGCGCTATCTAAAGGGTACATCGAGTTATGGTATTCACTATACCGGAGACCCTGCGGTACTTGAAGGGTATAGTGACTCAAATTGGATTTCTGATGCTGATGAGTTGAAAGCCACAAGTGGATATGTATTCACTCATGGTGGTGGCGTTGTTTCATGGAAGTCTTGCAAGCAGACCATCTTAACGAGGTCAACAATGGAAGCAGAACTCACAGCACTAGATACAGCTACTATCGAAGCAGATTGGCTTCGTGAACTCTTGATTGACTTGCCGGTTGTTGATAAACCTGTACCGGCTATTCTTATGAACTGCGACAATCAAACTGTGATCGTCAAAGTGAGTAGTTCAAAGGATAATATGAAGTCATCAAGACATATAAAGAGAAGATTGGCATCTGTTAGGCAAATGAGAAACTCTGGAGTAATAGCATTGGATTATATCCAAACAGCTAAGAATCTAGCAGATCCTTTCACAAAAGGTCTATCAAGAAATGTGATAGATATTGCATCAAAGGAGATGGGTTTGAGACCCACATGAGTTACCATGGTAGTAACCCAACCTATGTGATCGGAGATCCCATGAATTAGGACCTGGGGAAACAAGCCAGTGACTAACTGGAGGAGAGTAACTTTTATTAACCCACTCCGCTGAAGATGCATTACTCTCACGATCTGTATGGCAGGTTGGCTTATTCTTAATGTGTTCATAGGCTTGTATAAGTCAAGATGCTATCCTACAGAGCAGTCTTGAAAGAACGCACCTATGTGAGCCCGACTACTGGTCACAGTCTATGAGATAGGGTAATCTCTAGGAAGCTCATGAAAAAGGCCAGGAGTGTGACTTATATGCTCCACCCAAGGGGTAGCCTTCGACAGCCTAGTATCAGTATGACATTAGGTGAAACTCATTTACACCGAACTGGTAATTCAAGGCTTAGTCCATTGATAGTTGTTGATGAGCGTAGTCTAATGCTCTAGGTGGAAGTTCAACTTAACAGTCTCCACTAAAAAACGCTGGTATATCAAAACAGTGATTTGGAACAGAATGGTGTGATGTGCCAATGAGACTTTGTGGGGGATTGTTGGAATTTGAGGCATATTTGATGTTGGGCTTTTGGCCCATAACAAATACAAATTCTGAAATTCTATTTGGCCCATTATCATGGCATCTCATGTGTGTGCCAGTGGTGCCAAAGTTTAGTCCCATATTGCTAGTGGAAGGGGAGTTAGACCACCTTATATAGTAGAGTGTTGCACCACTCACTAAGGTGTGAGAAGAAGAGAAGCCCTCGCACACTCCTCCTCCGACGCCGCCCGCCTCGCCTCGCCTCGTCACGATGCACGCGCGCGCTGCGGGTTGCGGGAATCTCGCCGAGCCGAGCTTTATTTTGCTCTTTGGGAAAATTAATTGTGTATTAATTATGAGTCATTAATGCGTCATTACGGACACGTTAATTAACCGGCCGTTTCCATATCATGGGCTGGCACTGACTCGGTTGTGGACTGTTGCCCCACGTCCTACCCGACCTGCACTATATAAGCAGGCATACGCAAACCGTAGCAGTAACCAGCAATTAGATTGCATCTGCCTACCTGCGCATTGCCATTCCATCTCTCTGTGCTGCCCTCTGCTACTCTATCCTGCGGGCTGCGTGCACGGTCGTCCGGGAGAGCAGGCCTCCGGAACCCCGTCTCTCTGATCCTGCACCGGGAGAGAGGCGATAATGTTTTTGGGGAGCGTCTAGACGCGACTGCTCAAGCTCTTTCTCGTTCGGCTTCCTCGACTTCATCGCCATGTCTGACGACGCTGCCGCTGGTGGTGGCTCCACTTCTGTTGCACCGTTGGTCATACCATCGACGAACTCGTACGTGTTCTTTGCCTTTCTGCTATTTCCTATGATGATCACTAGTATTGCAGTATGCGTAGATATGCTAGGTTTTCACTTGCCTGTATAGTGCATGTCTACTATGCGTATGCTAGTTAGTCTTGGAAATTGTTTTGTCATGATTTATATTTGGATTAAATTAATGCGAAAACTGCTAATTATTTCAACAATATGTTTACACAAGATCACAAATATTGAAAAGTGCATTTTAGTCTATTTTTTTTACAGAAATCCTCGATCGGAGTTTCTAAAGTGATGTATATCATCCATGAAAAAGCTGTACAGTTTCGTTGGCTCACTTGTCATTCATTGTGGAATCGTGGTCAACCACTCCATGCTAGCCCGCCATAGAGTGCCAGTTTGCATGCATGTTCAAAAGAACCCCAAAGTCCACCTCAAAGCAAAAGGTAGAAATTTATGTAGGGCAGAATCCAGACATGCACGCATGTGCCATACCGTGTTGTAGCTGCTGTTAGTAGCTCGCTTGGTATGATTTCTATTTCAAACAGAGAAAGTCGGCAAAGCATGTGATTTCAAACTTGTCTTGTCAACGTCAGAGATACACTACTCTTCTTGATCTTCAAGGGTGGTTAGTACATATCATATGATTGGACCCGTCTTGCACGCATAATTCGAGTCTCCATGAGTACGTTTATACAAAGCTCGCCTGCGCATAAATTAAGACAAATCCGTTGCCTTTATTAGGTTTTGGAGTGAAAATTAAGTTAGAGCTCAGTTAGCTCCCATTCCACCGGATTTGTATCCTGAGCATCAAGAATTAAGTTAGAGCTCAGTCAGCTCTCAATCCACCGGATTTGCATCGTGAACGTCATGTCACTACAGGAAACAGGGAATAGGCCGACAGCCATACCCCGTCGGCGTAGCCACCGAAAAGCGTCAGCGTAGGCTACGCCGACGGTAGCCGTCGGCGTAACGGCGTCGGCCTACGTCCCCGTAGGCGTATACTAAAATCCCGTCGGCGTATCTAACCCTGTCGGCGTACATTGTAGGCCGACGGCTATACGATACCGTCGGTCTACACACCGTCGGCATAGCCTCTGTGGGTCCCACTTGCACCAGCTAACAGCCGTTAACGGCAGGCGATGTACGCCGACGGCCACCCCGTCGGCCTAGCTAGCTGTACGCCGACGGCCACCCCGTCGGCGCAGACCAAACCGTGCCATATGGTCATTAGCTACACCGACGGCAATGCCGTCGGCGTTAGCTCTGTCCAGTTTTTTTCTTTTTGATTTTTGTTTGTTTCTTCCCTGCATATTTTAAATTCCCACAAACAATTCACATATTAAATTCCCACAAACAACACATGCACATGGACACAAACATACATCATCATCCACACATAGATAGGTACATCATCATCCACACATAGATAGGTACATCATCATCCACACATAGGTACATCTCTAAGTGCATCCTAACACATGCACATCCCTACACCTCCGGAGAGCTACTCGAGAGACCCATGTCTCCCCACGCGAAGAAAGGTGAAGCTTGACGTCGAGTAGCCGCCGTCGAACCAGCACCGGAAGAAGGAGAAGTACCGCCATGACCACCACCACCGGTAGAAGGAGAAGCACTGCCACCCTCAGCACGATGGAAAGAAGGAGAATCACCGCCACCACCACCACCACCACCACCACCAGCGGAAGCACCAGAAGAAGCACGGCCGGTATGAACCGGTGTCATCGCGCGCGAGATAGTCGGCGAGGCATCAGGACGACCAAAGTGTGTATTGCCGGAGCATCCCGGTCCCTTCATGTTTGAGGCAGAGTTAGCAACCACCAAGACACAGGTTTGTTGTAACAACCAGTTTGGCAAAAAACTTACCGGGGTCCCTGAGTAGAAGGTCAAAGCATATTCGTCCTTTGATGGGAAGATTGGCTGCGGCCCTGGCCTAGGTGGTCGTGGCGGTAGAGTGGCTCGCTCTCCAGTGCCATAAAACCTCTCCAAAAGTTGCAAGATAATTTAGATGTGAGGCGTTGCAGAAATAAAGATTCAAACTAGGGAATGCGAGACTTGTCATATTTTGCAAAAATAAAGGTGGAAACTTACATCATCGCGTAACTCTGCCCACTGCTCGTAGGCCGCTCGGGTCTGGGACCACGTCTCGAGCGTCACCAAGTGTTCCGCAAAAGCGGCCTTCTAGGCCACGTCCAAAACAGGCTACAATTTCAAAAACAATGAATCTCGTCAACTTTGCCACTCACGAATGATTTTCGGAAATATGATGGAAATGAGAAAAACTTACATCGTCGTTCGCTCGGGAAGGCCGTCGAGGCGGGATAGCGGGGTCGTCGGCGGTGAGGGTAGCCTTGATCTGCGTGAGGCTCAAAGCAGGAGTTCTATAGGTGTTATCGCATCCAACGTGGACGGTCACACCCGGGAGCTAGGTTTTCCGTCTAGGGGCAATCCACCACCCTTGTGCATGTATGCCAGGGCCACACGCATGTTCCCGTGGCATCCCGGCACTCGGGCGGTCCTTTTCCGACGAAACCCTAATCCGAGGGACCCGCGGGTCTACCCCCGTAGCATTCTCCGTACGAGGGTTGAACAACGCACTCTCTTGGTGGTTTAGGCTTGTTTAGGTCATATCTACATGGAAAACCAAGGATAGGCCCAGGGTTCCACCGGTCTACCCTCGTTTGACCCGCGGTGGGAGCCTCTTCTCTAAGTGTTATCGCATGTACGAGGGTTTACCAATATACTTTTTTGGTAATTTAGGTTTGTTTAGGTCATACCAATATACTTTTTTGGCCTTTACAAGAGTACATGTGATAACCTTCACTCGGTGGAGGGTTTCTCCAAATAGTGGGTTCGATGCCCGAGGGTCCCCAAAAGAGAGGGTTTCTAGGGTTTCCCCGATAGAGAGGGTTCTGTTCCCCGTGGTCCATAAAATGAGATATATCTTTAATATTTTTGTTGTATTTGTGCATTATATGTGTATTTTGTTTTTTCTATTTCACATTTATGCTTAGCATTGGGTTCCGGAAAATTCGCGTCGTTATTCAATGCGGGTGGCAGGATACGCGTTGTTATCTTACAATCACCAAATTATTTATAAATTGCATCTACATTAAAATTATAGTGGGAAATAAATTATGCAACTATTTGAATTTTATAATTTGGAGAAAAATAGGAAAAATATCTACCTTGGCCGACGGCATTGCCGTCGGCGTAAACCTGCTGGCCAGATAGGCCGACGGCCTGGCCGTCGGCGTAGCAACGCGACCTAACATCGTTGCCCGCGGCCGTCAGGTGGGACGGCTGGCAGGGACACGTGGCCCCTTACTTCGACAGCATCTTTACGCCGACGGTCACCGTTAGAAGTCGTGGGGTTTCGCCGACGGTTTTGTCTACGCCGACGGCCGCCGTCGGGGGATTTTGCCCTACGCCGACGGGTTTTATACGCCGACGGCCACCTGGCCCAGCTGACGAGCCAGCCGAGTTACGCCGACGGGCCCGACCTTTAGCCGTCGGCGTAAAAGAAGGCCGTCGACGTTTCCTGTTATTCCTGTAGTGTGTGAGTTGCAAGTGGTGCGTGCTGCAAGTGAGATTTTCATAAAAAAACTGCACATGAGCAACTGATCGTACATGCATGTGCCTTTGTTTCATAAATAATAATTAATAGGTTTTGCTAATTTTCAATCGACTGAGAATTAAGTTAGAGCTTAGTCAGCTCACACTCCACCAGATTTGCATCCCGAGCACTGAGAATTAAGTTAGAGCTCGGTCGGCTCCCATTCCACCGGATTTGCATCGTCAGCATCATATGAGTTGTACGTGGTGCGTTCTGTAAGTGAGATTTTCAGTTACAAATAGGGTTGCGACTAAGACTTTTTAGTAGCAAGAGGAGTTGTAACTGCCATATTTCTAGTTGCAAGCCGACTTGCAACTAATATTGTATTACATCATCTCACTAAGAATTAATTAAGCTTGACACACTCTTAATTATTCTATTCTAACGGGCCGTTTCAACTTTTTAAATTCTAGCACACTCTACCCGCCGAGTCTCTCATTAGCTGGGTAATTGAGTAGTCCCGTTGCTTTCTAAATTCCACGGTCTTACGTTTCAAAGATGCTGATGATAGCCTACATATTTGAACCCACGTACTGGATGTTGACCCCAAACCACGACGACTGCAGCGTCACCACATGACAGTAAACCTCCAATCTCTACCTCATGATCCAATCAAACATGTCGTCGCTGGCTTATAAATGGAGAGCCCCATGCCAAGCCCAAGCAAAGCAACACAAACACACATGCATGATGCACGTATATGCACATCGGAACTAACCTAGCTACGTAATCAGTACGTGCGTCAGCGAGCTTCATCGTCAGTTAAACGAGGATGAGGAAGCTGATTCGGCGGCTGAGCTTCTCGGACCGGGTGAGCGACGGCAGCGGCGTGCCACGCGGGTGCGTGCCGGTGCTGGTGTTGGGCGACGGCGGCGAGGAAGGCGAGCGGTTCGTGGTGCGGGTGGAGGCGCTGCGGCACCCGTCGCTGGCGGCGCTGCTCGACATGGCCGCACAGGAGTTCGGGTACAAGCAGGAGGGTATTCTCCGCGTCCCCTGCGCCGTCCACCAGTTCAAGCGGGCGCTCTCCACCGCCGGCGCCGTCTCCGCCAAGAACTACTGACTAATTAATTCTCTAGCTGATCAATTAGGCGGCCAATCGACTACTACGGGGTAATCAAGGAGTGATTTGTTGGTGCTGTTGACTCTCGATCCTAGGCCTCTTTTTTCTTCTCTCTTTTCCTTTTGGTTTCTATCTGTTGTTTTCTTTGGCCGGTCTAGGCATGATTGACATGAGACAGTTGCCATCTGTACTTGCGCCTTGCAATTTAAGGTTAGAGTCGTTAGACCTCCTGCCACAAATATCAAATGAAATACTCCTTCGTTCCAAAATAGATGCCTCAAATTTATCAAAATTTGAATGAATCTAGACACTATTTAGTACATAGATTCATCCAAAATTTGAAAAATCTAAGATATCTATTTTTGGACGGAGGGAGTAATAGATACTGCAGTGCACATTTCATACACAATATTGGTCTTGTATGAACTTAGTGGATTTGTTTCACATGGACGAGAGAGCACGATATCTTCTCACGATGCAGAGGTCGAGATGAGCTCCTCTCGTAGTCACTTCAAGTTACATGTTTCTTTCGTCTAAATGGGAGATAAAATTGAGGCTAACGAATTCGATGTGTGCGCGCGCGTGTTTATGCTTATCAATTGCAGTGACTATTTTTCTCTACACAGGAAAATATTTTTTTGCTAGAATTAACAGTTTTATATAAACGTCAAATATTTAGTCCATTGGTATGTGTTCCTCTCCTCTAATGCAAGAATGTATTGTACATAAGCTAAAAGCTAAATTTAATTTTACTCTGACATATTTTCAATAAGAAAATATACTCCATTTATCCACAAATTCAAGAGTAGAGCCGGAAAGCAGGAATCGGATATAAATTTATCTGGTCATATCCATGTAGATTTTTCTTTTACATTACAGAAGAGCATCAAGTATTTTTTTTGACTTATCATAGCCCCCAATTCATAACTTTGACGGGGAAATGTTATCTATCGTAGAAATATTTTTAAGTGTATTATTGTGGAAGTCGAGATAACATACTTACCCAACAAACAAAATCCTAAAACTTAGTTACCTTACTTTCATTGATGCAATCAGTTCCTCCATCGTTTGGACATAGTGGTCTTTAAAGTTGTAAAATGTTAGTTGCATGGACAATTAAGTGACAATTAAATGTTAGTTCTGATATAAATTTATCAGAACTTTGGTTGGTCATATCCATGTGGATTTGCATTTTACATTACAGAAGAGCATCAAGTATTTTTTGACTTATCATAGTCTCCAATTCAAAACTTTGATGGTGAAATGTTATCTATCATAGAAATATTTTAAAGTGTATTATTGTCAAAGTCGATAACATTCTTACCCAACAACAAACGAAAGCCTCAAGAAGTGAGCATAGTTCACTTGGTTAGGGAAGTGGATGTACAACTCAAGCCACTCAGGTTCAAGTCTTCACAGACGCGGATTTGGGTTCTTATTATTCCGAAAAACAAACTCATTGTAGGGGCTTTCCCTACCGTATTCCTTTGGACATAGTTGTCTTCAAAGTTGTAAAATGTTAGCCTTATGGACAATTAAGTGGCAGGTACATGATGAGGAGTACACAAGTCGAACATTCATCATGCATGTGTCACTAGTTAATAGGTTTAGTTGAAGATCACAAGTTTATCACAATATAAAGATCCACTGATATTTTTATGTACAAAATACGGTAAAGTGACATTCGAGGTTCCCTGCACCAATTATGCAAGAAGTTATCCATTATACTATTATATGATTCCATAAAACTATAATTGAGTTGAAAATAGTATTATTTTATATATATATTGTGGAAGTTAGTTACCTAAGAGACAAACCTAGGCATAAAAATTATTTTATTTTTTAACCATGTAACTACTTCATCCATGTATTGTACATGCATGTAGAAAAATAAATTTAATGTAGTCAACCTATATAAAAAACAAGAGAAGCTCTAGAAAGCAAGAATTTCCTAGAAATTTGTAGGATCTTTTCCAATTATGCAAGAATTTTCTAAGTACAAGTAGGCATTAAGTTTTTTTAACTGTTCATGGTTCGTATGGAGCAATGCATTTTTATTGTTTGTAGAAGTGGAAATAATAATTTACATATGAATATGATGTGGGAATTATCTACTTGCTTGCCAAATCCAATAATAAATTATATTATCCTATTTTCATGCAAGTAATTACTTCATCCATGTTTTGCACATAAATAATGGCCAAATATATTGAAGGTTGGGTCCATGGACACTTAAGTGGTAGCTTATGACACTTGCGAAGCTATGCACAGTTCAGGGGGGGGGCACCGCCCCCCAGCACAAGAATTTTTTCCTAATATCCCTTCATATTTGACAAATTTTTGCTAAAATAGCGTATATTTGGCCCATTTGCCCCCCAATAGTGGTCCAAAGTGTCTCCTTGGCCCATTTGCCTCCCAACCGGTTGGCCCAAGCTCCGCCGGTGGCTTATGAGGTTTACAAATTTGAGTCAAGCATTGAGCATCTATCGTCCATGACAAATTAAGGTTCAACCGACTTAAAACTTGTGACAGCTAGGAACATTAATATTTTTTCATATAAAATGTTGTTAATTCAGTCTTTAGGTCCTCTCTCTGGTAAATTAGGTTGGACTATAGTGTTCATTATACTATAATGTTGCACAAGAAATACATCAAAAGTGAAAATAATATTTAAGATATAGCAATATATGGTAGAAATTAGCCACTTGAGATAACCTTTTTTTTGTTACATCAGATAACCTTTTTTTATATATGCAACCAGTTTATCCATGTTTCACAAATAGGCCATAACCAGTCTCATTATTTTTTCAATCTCAAAAAAACCATGATCAGATGAAGTCTAGTCGTGTTTGACCATTCTTATGGTTTTTAGGGGAAAACATTTGGTCCTTGAGTTGCTAACAGCGATATGCGTGCATTCTTATGCATGTCAAAGATGACAGTGTGAACAGAGTTTTATTTCCAGCAAATTGATGAGTGAACGGAGTTTGTTTTCACCCAAGTTCTAAGTAACCCCCGCCGATGGGCGTGTTCGAGGTGATCGATCGAACAGGGCCCCGTTTTGCTAAGGCCCCCGATTTCCCGTCTCCGTGTATACATATACGTGTAGTTCCTCTTTTTCCGATTTCTGAATTTTGATCAGCTCGTGCATGTGGTATTGCGGTCCAGCCCAGCCCAGCTAGCTCGGTTCAATGTACGTGCGGGTTCGGGGTCCTCGGGATCGATCAACTCGGTGACTCCCGTGACCGATCGACTCGATCGTGGGTGCGTGTGGCCCAATGTCAATCGGGAATCGAGGATTGGTCATTGCCTCACGCCCTCATCTGTCTCCAGTTCGGCGGTCGGGAATCGAGATCGACGCCAAGGAGGCAAAGCCCTTCCTCCAGCGGCAAGCACACCCGTGCTGGCCCTTCCTCATCCAGGCTCCGACGCCTTGCTGCCTTTGCCTCTAATCCTTTTCCTCTTCTAGTCCGGATCAATAGATCATCCAGAGAGATTGATGGAGGGGCTTGCGACCGGTAAGAAACCAGAAGGGGATTAACATGGTCATAACCTCCCAGTTTAACATTTTTTATTCAATTGAAAGGAGTTCACAAGAATTTACTATATCCTTCAGAATCCCCCCCCCCCCCCCCCCCCCCACACACACACACACACATTAAATTGAGCACTGCAGCAAATCAACATCGACGGGCCTGCTAGTAGGTTACCTGCTTTGACCTCAAATACCGCTTCCTCTCTCTCTCTCTCTGTATACAAATACGTTTGAAGATTTTATTTCAAGAAATACCAGACGGATGATGGTTTTCGGTAGAATATGAGGTTTGTATTTACTTTAGTGCTATATATTTACTCTTTTAGAATGAATAATTGTTATATTTCTAAACATTGTACAGAGTAGCACATTCTAAAGTTATACTTAAGTACGTGTATAATTTCGTCTTACTAGTTATTGAGTTTGAAAAAGCTAAGGCTCTATTTTATAAGCCGCACCGGGGTCCCCAAATCATGGAGACGGGCCATAAGATCGGAAACAATAGACTACAAAAAGTTACAAAAAAAAGTCCATCTGTGTGATGAAAAATTATACAAAACCAGTACGTACATGAAAATGCAGAGTAATTCTCCATATACAACGTGCGCAACCATGTCCTCTAAGAGCAAAAAAATTCCCTCCGGAAAAACACGTGCAGTGCAAGTTACTCACAGGATCGAAAACAGTCGATAGGAATGCGGTCTGGAGCGTAAGTCGATCGACGCACGGCCAGCCACACTTAAATTGTCTCATCTCACGCGTGCAATGAGCAACGGACACACAATTAAGCACGTGCGTCGACGTAAGTAGTAGCGTGACCAGTAAAACCTGCCAAAAGAGAGTCTCAACAGGACAAGGAAACGGTCGTACTACGTACCATGTCCCAAATAATCAGTTTTGAGTTTTCTCGTCGGAAGCTCGTCGGCAATTTCGACAGGTCGACCAACGTACGAATAGGACGCCATCGTACGACCGACCGAGGACAACTCTTGATGTATCCACATGAAGAATTCTACGGTCTAATAAGGACACGTCACATGTACGATATACCTACGTACGTACGCCTGCCCGGCCGGTACGTTGGGTGCAAAGTTATTTGCAACGTGGTGCGGTCCACGGAAATACTACGATCGTGACCGACCGGGCCGCACTCTCCAGGTAAAGTCGTCGATCGACTCGTCGAGCATTGCAGGGTGACTCAAACCCCAATGTAGCCAGCAACCTTGCTTTCGGTAAACTATAATTCAAAGAGGACCAGCTTGTATCAGGGGTCCAGAGATATTGAGTTCAAAATCCTGCTTAGATAGAAAAAAAAGAAAAAAAATGATTTTACAATCTATTACTATTCCATACTAAGGACTAAAATAGCCTAAATGTAAGGAGGAGTGTTGAATATAAATATACTGTCTAGCCTCTTTCTATCAGATCGTGATAATTGACTAGTGCATAAATTCTTTACAGTTCTCCCTTACGAAAAATCCACCGATTTATGAATAATCATCAACAATACTACAAAGTGTTTAGAAAGATGACACTGGCAAGTAAGATTACACCAAAGAGGCCACCAGAAAAACCCATCCAAGATTCGACCACCCTAGCCAGCAACTCCACCGGTCCACTCCACCTCTGATGGCTTTTCTGGCCCTCGAGCCGTGGCGGACCACGACAGCTTGTGAGTGAAAGGGTTGCCATTCTTTGTTTTCTTCAAATTTCTTGGTTTTCTTTTGCAGCAGTGGTACCCTCTCTCTAGACAGCGGGACATGGAGAAATTGGACGATATGCTTCAACACATACTAGAGGAGGCGCGACACATCTCTCCCTCCCTCTCTAGTCCAACGGTTGAGCTCCGTCGTTCTATGATGTTCACCTAGCGCTGCTATTGTTTTGTGTTGTTGCTCTCTCTTGTTGGGCTGATATGTGATATGGCCCTAGCAAACTCTATTTTCTTTTCGTCTCTTATGAACGTTGTATGGATGGTTGCCTTATTTATAAAGCTGGGCGAAACCCTATTTTGAGGAGTTTTTTAGAGTGTTATCCGGGATGGTGAGGCGACAACAACATCCTAAAGTGAGAATAAGGTCCTCCCCGTTGTATCTTCACTCTGGTGGTGTGTCTGTCGCCCGTCAAGGGCATGCAGAGTCATGTGTCTGGTGGATCTTCTAGGGACCAGTCGGATTTCATGTTCATTTGTGTGGCTTCATGTAAATCCCTTTTGATCTACATTTGTTATCTGAAATGATTGATGCTATGGTGCATTGATCCTTTTGGTCTTAGCACGGCGACTTCCTTTCTGTCTACTACAACAAGCTCTATTATGACCAGTTTTTCCCGTCTCTAATGATGGAGGGGCGATAATGGAGACGCATCTTTGGTCATGGAGAATTTCACCGCCACCCCATCATTTTGAGGAAGACACAGAAAAACCTAAAAGAAGAAAGAAAATTCTCCCATCGTCGAGAGGTTAAGGTTCGTGACGCCTCCAAGGCCTGTAAGGCTATCAGACGCGAGGCGGACCAGCAGCGGCGCCGCCGGAGGGGGCAGAAACCTTATCCTCCTATGAAAGATCTTCCTTTTCTCCTCTCCATGTTACCGGTTCGGTGTTGATTTGTTCTCCTAATGGTCCGTTTCTTTCTTAGGTTGCAATTTTCAAGTAGTACTTTCTGTATTACAAGACTTGGCAAATCAGTTTAGTTTGGCAAAATATTTCATACTATGAAACAAAGGACTTGTTGTGTTGAAAATATTGGACAAGTATCTTATATACATTGTTTTTTAATCAGGTGGAATAATCCACGCCATACTTTGCATTTCTCTATTAATATGTTGTTTATGTGACAAAAATATGTAATGATTTGTACCTCCGACCCAGGGAAGAAGACCACAAGGCCCTCTAGGAAGAAATGTTTTCCAAAGGCCATGCACCAATGTTGAATCGCCATATAGGGATTAAAAGAGAGTAAATAACTAGAATATCCGGTCGTAATGGTAGTTGTATGTACGCTGGCCGTGTCTAAGTACGTGTTTTCCTGAATTTTGGCACGTTTGCTTCGGTGCGCCCCTACTTTTTAAACTTCGACAACAAAAATTCGACACCGGTTCGTTTCAAAGACCATACGAACCCACCCAAAACCCGTATGGTCCTGTTAGATGTATACTTACCGTACACGTATACTCACGGCGGAAATTGGGAGGTATATAGCAGCTGCAAGAAAATTTCAAAACATGGCATGCAAAGACGTAAGTCGTGATAACGGAATGTGGGATCAGCCGCTAAGAACGTGGAATATACTTAGCTCGACCAAGTACACCTATATGAAGCTATTTATAGCCTAGATGTGGGTTTCGACGGTAAAAAAACTATCTAATACAAACTTAAATTTGAGGGAGAACACAAGTACACCTTGAATTTTAGTAAGAGTAGGCGCTTATTTTCTTTTCTCTTCAGAGCCATTACGAACTACACACTGACATCTTGTGGTTTATTTGGATTTTTGTAAATTTAAGATGCACGTGATTAAACCTCGCTCAAGTGCGTATGTGATGGGTCTTCATGTACATCCGCGGCTACCTTGTCGAAGAACTTCTGTTCGATTTAGCTCATCGATCGATCTGTTTCAAATGTCCAATATATCCTTGCAAAAGTTAGCAGTTTCGTTGGTTTATAGATCGATCACTGGTGGTCCTTGATCGCTAGCTCCAAGGCAAGCCCGCCAGAGAATACCAGTTTGCAAGCATTTTTCAAAAGAAACCCCAAAGTCCACCTTAGACCAAAAGCTGGAACCAAAACATCCATGCATGCATGTGCCATATCATGTTGTAGGTTCTATTTGGTAGCTCGCCGCGTACGATTTCAATTTCAAACAGAGAAAGTCCACGACGCATGTGATATTTCAAACTTGTATTGTCAACGTCTGAGCGAGACTCTTCTTGATAGTAGTCAAAGCATATGGCTGGACCACTCGTGTACATATAATTCATGTCCATGGGTACGTTTCTGAAGCTCGCATGCGCGTGAATCAATGCAAATCTCTTGCCTTTCTTTCCAAAATATGTAATCCATCCGTTTACTAATGTAATATTTTTTGACTTTTGGTGTCCCCTCTCTTTTCCAAACTTACAAAACCGAATACACAAGGACGACCAAGGTTGGTCGATACCTCTTCGGTCCGGAATACATGAAAAGGTATCGGCCTATCCTACAAAGCACACCTTTTTTTTACAAAGAACATATACGGATGTCCACGTCTCAAAAAAGAAGAACAATTACAAGAAAAGAAAAGTCACGCTACAACGATCTATTACTTGTAGGAGCAATGATAACACCATCAAAACAACACTAGAAATCCAACCTCTTTAATACTGATATCTTCAAGAAAAAAACAGTACACATGTGCCGTTGTTGTCCGATAAAAGATCATAGGTTTTTATCCTGAAAAAGGTTCTCGATCACAAAACAATGCATTCAACAAGCCCATTGCTAAACACAACCAAATGAGGTCAGACCTTTGATTTTCACCCTACAATGTAAGACCATGAACTTCTTCTCTGGTGTTGCCCCACTAACAGTCATTGTTGCGGGTCATAGATCACCAAGCCAGTTCCTTATTTCTAGAAAGACACCTCATACGTTTAGATATTTTAAAGCAGTCTAGATTTGTTTGTAGAAAAATTCCGTATGTGCGTATCTGTTATTTTAATCATGTACATGTCTAATACAGTACAGCGCGAGCAAGGATAAATTCTTCTTCTAAAATGTTGCTAGTATGAAAAGAATGCCATGTAGTAATAATTAATTAATCAATTCTAACGGCCGTTTCAACTTTTTAAACTATATAACACACTCGCCAGCCGAATATCATTAGCTGGGTAAAAAATGAGTAGTAGTACCGGTAGCTTTCCGAATTCCACGGTCTTAGCTTTCAAAGATGCTGATGATAGCCTACATATTTGAACCCACGTATTGGATGTTGACCCCAACCACGACTGCAGCGTCACCACATAACAGTAAACCTTCAATCTCTACCTCATGATCCAATCAAGCATTCCGTCGCTGGCTTATTATAAAAGGAGAGCGCCGGCCGTCCCCAAGGCGGCGAAGCAAAGCAACACAAACACACATGCACGTGTGCACATCTCTAGCTGGTTATATACTCCGACGATCCTACTGTAATCAAATCAGTAACAACCGACGATGAGGGAGCTGATTCGGCGGCTGAGCTTCTCGGACCGGGTGAGTGACGGCAGCAGCGGCGTGCCGCGCGGGTGCGTACCGGTGCTGGTGTTGGGCGACGGCGACGGCGACGAGGCCGCCGAGCGGTTCGTGGTGCGGGTGGAGGCGCTGCGGCACCCGTCGATGGCGGCGCTGCTCGACATGGCCACGCAGGAGTTCGGGTACAAGCAGGAGGGTATTCTCCGCGTCCCCTGCGCCGTCCGCCAGTTCAAGCAGGCACTCTCCACCGCCGGCGCGGTCTCCGCCAAGTACTGATCACCATTAAATCTCTAGCTGATCAATTAGGCAGACCGATACCGCCGTGCTGTTGACCAGTTGACTCGCTTGATCCTACGGCTTTGTTTTTTTTATAACTCCGACGGCTATTTTCTTCATTGGTTGGGGAATGACTGACATGAAACGATTGCGCGCTTTGTAATATAAGAGCATCTCCACTCGCCGCGTATTGGCTGATCTGGACACCGAAAATTGGTCCAATCACGTATCCAAGGACCTGTTTTCGTTCGAATTTCGGCGTGTTTTGGTCCGGCCTACCCAGGCCGAACCCAGGATCCTGGGTACGTCCTGGGAACGCCGGACGAAGTGAATTCGGCGTGTGGACCCACCTAGTCAGCATATATTCGTCCTTATTCATTCAAAGTTCGCCCAAAGTTCGTCCATATTCGTTCAAAGTTCGTCCATATTCGTCCAAAGTTCACCCATATAGACCATATTCGCCCAAAGTTCGCCCATATAGACCATATTCGTCCAAAGTTCGTCCATATAGACCATATTCGCCCAAAATTCGGGCATATTCGCCCAAAGTTCGTTCGTATCGTCCATATTCGTCCAAATTTCGCCTAAAGTTGTCCATATAGACCAGATTCGCCCAAAAGTTCGCCAAAATTCGGACATATTCGCCCAAAGTTCGTCTGTATCGTCCATATTCGTCCAAATTTCGCCCAAAGTTGTCCATATAGACCAGATTCGCCCAAAAGTTCGCCCAAAATTTGGGCATATTCGCCCAAATTTCGCCCATATAGACTAGATTCGCCCAAAGTTCGCCCAAAATTCGGACATATTTGCTCAAAGTTCGTTTGTTTCGCCCATATTCACCCAAAGTTCGCTCATAGTTCATCCATACCGCCCATATTCGCCCAAAGTTCGTCCATATCGACCATATTCGCCCAAAGTTCGCCCATATTCGCCTAAAACCGCTTATATTCGCCTAAAGTTTGCCCAAAGTTTGCCGAAATTTGTTAAATTTTAGCCAAACGCGGGAACTCGCCTGGGTACGCGAGTGGAACACTGGGCGTACCCAGGCCGAAATAAAGCTCCGTCCGGCCAAAAAAAAGTCTGGATATCGGCCTGGGTTCGCCCAACGAGTGGAGATGCTCTATGGTTAGAGCCGTTAGACCTCTTGTCACATATATCAATTATTAAATGATGAAATAAGCCATTATTACTGCAACCGAAATAATGATTTCCATGCTCCGTTGGATGATTTTCTGGTACCACAGTGATTCTTCGGTGCACATTTCCTGCACAATATTGGTCTTTTATGGGCTCGATGCATTTCTTTAACGCGGTTGAGGTATCGTCTCTTGATGCCGATCGGTTTGGGATGCCCTCGCAAGGCCAAGAGATGAACTCCTCTCTTGGGAGCAAACATCGAGGTTAATAAATCCGATTTGTGTGTGTTTGTGTTT
The DNA here is from genome assembly GCA_916181665.1 of Avena sativa. NCBI lineage: Eukaryota > Viridiplantae > Streptophyta > Magnoliopsida > Poales > Poaceae > Avena > Avena sativa. Next base: position 477,450,772 of record OV702299.1, on the reverse strand, counting down.
ATGTTTGTCAATTGTAGTGTGACAATTGTTGCTATGCATGAAAGTAACTCGTTTTTCAGAATCAAATGTTTTATATGTAAATATCAACCATTATTGTCCATTAGAATGTTGAGCCTCTCCTCTGATGCAAGAATGTAGTATATAAGTTTAGCCAAGTAAAAATTTTTAAATCTGACTCGATACATCTTCCATTTTACAAATATACTATCCACAAATACAAGAGCAGCTCCCAAAATCAAGAACTTGATATCAATTTACAAGACCTTTGATTAAAATATTCTATCCATGAGGATTTTTTTTCAAATTCCAAATGACCATCAACTATTTTATTTTATTTGACTTCTCATATTCTTCAAATTTATAACTTTGAGCAAGAAATTTCTATCTACCGTAGTAATAATTTAAAATGTATTAATCATCGAAGTTGGCCATCTAAATACCCATCAAACCATAGCATCAACTCGATTAACTTATTTTCATGGATGCAATCAGTTTCTCCATATATTGCGCATAGTGGTATTTGAAATTATAAAATGTAAGCTATGTGGACAATTAAGTGAGCGGTAGCTTATGAGGAGTACACATGCAAGTCCAACATTCACCACGTATCTGTCACAATTAATAGGCTTAATTTAAGATTAAAAGTTTGTCACAACCATGATTGGCTATGCAAAGTAGGGGTTTTACTCTCTTTTTTCTGTGCCAAAACAAAGTTTGGCTAGCATTTTTATCTATAAAATTATGTTAAGAGATGTTCTAGGATCGCTCCATAAAATTCATATAAAAGGTTAGGTGTTGTACTATAACTATTCGATAAGGACTACAACTAAGTTGAAAATAATACTACATTACATATATATGTATTATTGTTGAAGTTAGTTACGTGATAGAGAAACCTAGGCATAAATAAAATTGTCTTATTTTTCACCCATGTAACCAGTTCGTCCATTTTTGTACATGCATGTTGAATAAAAATTCAATATACTCAAACTAAGAAATACAAGAGTAGCTCCAGAAAGTAGGAATTTCAAATAAATCCGTTAGAGCTTTTCCAACAATGCACGAATTTTACAAATATGATTGGGATTTAAGTTTTTTACTTTTCATAGTTCATATATAAGTGTACAACTTTTATGGAACAATGTATTTTATTGTTGCATACAAGTGAAAATAATATGTAGATATTGCAAAATGTGCTGTGGAAGTTGCCTACTTGCATGCAAAATCAAATGATAAATTATGTTATCTTATTTCGTGCATGTAATCAGTTCATTCATGTTTTGCACATAAATGTTGGTCACAACTAGTATTAAAGGTTGGGTGCATGGACAATTAAGTGGTAGCTTACTATGTTTACAAATCTAAGTCAAGCATTGAGTATCCGAAGGTTAATCGAAGATTAAGAACTTATGTCCGCAAGGAACATTTATATTTTTCACATCTAAATGGGGTCAAGGTGAGTTTTTAGGTCCTAGGCGGATAATATATTGTACATTATACTATGATTATTGCGCAATAAGTAAAAGAAAAAAGTGAAAATAATATGTAGATATTGCAATATATTTCAGAAATTAGTTACTTGAGAAACAAACCAAAACATAAATCAGTTATCCTTTTTTGTTCATGCATGTAACAAATTCATCAATGTTTTACCTATAGGTCATGACCAATGCAATATAAAAAAAACTTGTTGAGATGATTGCCAATCATGTTTGAACCTTCTTTTGTTTTCAGGGGAAAAGATTTTGTGCTTGACCTGCTGACAGCGACGTCCATGTATTCAAAATTGATAATTCATACGCTTGTCAACGATGACAGTGTGAACAGAGCTTTATTTCCAGCCAATTGATGTGTGAACGGAATTTATTTTCAGCCAAGTGCTAACTAGACTGCCCATGTTCGACAAGACTGGAAAACAACAGACTTAGAAAATGCTTTTTAGTAAAACTAATATAGACAATTGCAGCAGCCGTGATCAAAATAATACAGAACCAGGAAATGCAGATTAATTATTCGTACAACATGTGCGAGTGCAGCAATCTCCCCTAAGAACATGTGCATAGCTTTCTAGTGTTGCCGGTGACGGGGCTTGACCACGAAATTAGAAAGGTGGATGGAGACGGTGAAGGAAATAGGAGAACTAGTCAGGAATTGCAGCTTCAGGCAGACTACCAAATGACGTATGGTTTTTATTTTTGGAATAAGACCAAATGATATATGCATGTTAATACAGGGTAGTAGCAAAAGCTCTTTTGGAATAAGACCAAATGACGTAAGATTTCTAGTGTTCAAAATTTTACATTGAAAACCTTAAAATGAGAAAGAATTGCCATTTATGGAGGAAAAAAACCCCTCCCGTCGCCCCCGCGTGGCGACTGGGGGGCGCACCCTATCCTCCCGTCACCGCCGCCCCGTTTCTCCCCCCCTTCCCCTCGCCGCCGCCAGGAGGGCGCGGCTGGGCGAAGCCCGGCCGGCGTCAGCGTCGGCGGAGCCCTCTCGTCTTTGATTCCGGGGGGTGCGGACGTGGGCCTCTTCCTCATGGTCGGACCGGAGCTTCGCGTCGGGGCTTTGGGCGTTGTGTGGGCGCGACCTGCGTCGCATCGGGCGGCGCGGGGATGCCGCGCCCGAGGCTGGCCTGGGCGGCGAGGGCCGAGGTGCGGCGTGGCCTCGATCCTTCCTTGCGTCTGTTGGCGGCGGGTCGGTTCGATGGTGCTGGTGGTTCCTAGGCAGGCGGCGCTCCGGCGAGGCGGGTGACATGGATATGCCCTACGGGTACCCGATGTTAGCATACCTGGTCCAGCCCGACGGAAGGCCCACTCGACGACCTGCCAGGGTCCATGACGCCTATGACGGTTCGGCTGCTATGAAGCCCATATGGACACGGACTTCCAAGCACACAAGACAAGAAAATCTCAAGGCTAGAGTTTGAATACAACTTGTAACCTACTCGTGTTGGCACCCAAGACCTAGCCTCCCCATATATAAAGGCTAGGAGGGTCCGACGAGGAGGGGACGACCTAATCTCTCCACCCCCCGATAGACTAGACCACAACAGATCTACAGATCTCTCGACTCATACTTTCGCATACACACCTCCACGCCAGATCGAATCTGCGCACCCTTGTAACCTTCGGTTCCGCCGTAATCAAGAGCAGACAAGCAGGAGTAGGGTTTTCCCTCCGGAGGCCTGAACCTGGGTAAATCTCGTGTCTCCTGGTTGCTTGTCTGTTAACCGTTCCGCGATCTCCAGCATTCCCATCTTCTCCAAAACCCAAGTCCATAACAATGGACATTGATGAGATTAAACCTCGTCAGCGGGTGGCGGCACGGCGGCGGGCGCTGCTCTTGGTGGTGCAGACGGTGGTGGCGGGATCCGAGGCTGAGCCTTCCTTCCTAGATCTGGGCCCCTTGGGCCCGATCTAGGACGGGTCGGGCCCGGCTGCGCCAGCTCTGGTTGTACCTAGGTAGGAATCGCGGCGAGAGGGGCGGCGCTGCCGCCACGTCTGCTGCATCGAGGTGGCGAGTGCCTCACGGGCCATCCCGGCCGGGCCTAGGGGGTGTTGGATAGCGGCGGCAAGCCTACGTGTTGCAGCGTGGCGGCAGGAACTTTACGGACCCTTCTCGGGTCCGGCCGGGCCTCTGTCCTGGTGTGTTCTTGCTGCCGTGTCCGGCCGGCACCCGCTTTCAGCGGTGGAGGATGCCCTCCAGATGTCTTTGCCTCTGCCACCCTTCGGCCCCCAGTGGCCTGGTCAGCTCTCGCCGCTGCGTTCGGCCGGCTACCACTTAGGGCGGTGGAGGTTGTTCCCTCCCACGGGGTGGCGGACCTGCTGCTCCTCACTTACGGTTGTTTGCTCTAGGCACAGTCGGCCTCTCTTTGCTTGTCACGGTGAGATGGCGTTGGTGTCCTCAAGACCGAGGGGGGGGGGTGCATGTTGGTGGGCGTCAAGCACTTGGGGAGCGCTTCGATCTGTCCGGGTCGTGGGTTATGGGGTCGGGAGAAATCCTTGTCGGCGGTGCCAGCACGGACGTGGTGACGCCTGCGGGCGCCACCTCCCTTGTGCAGGGCGTCCGGTGTACCCTCTCCCATGCCCCTCCGTGTACCCGGAGAAATTCTAGGACTAGTCCGGGCAGTAGCGTCGTCGTCGCATCCCTTCCTGAAGGTGCTGCTTGATATACTGTGGTTCGAAGGCATAGGTGTGTGGTGGGAATTCTTCGGAGGGCACATCGGTTGCGAGTCACCTGCTCTTTCGTCGATCCGGCGCTGTCGGCATTCCTTTCTTTTGTTTTCTCTTAGTTTTCTTTTGGGCTTTGCTGTGCTGTCTGCCCCAGCAGTGGTTTCGTGTGCTCCGGTTACTTTGGGCGTTGTGCTGTCTGCCCCAGCAGCGGTCTCACCGGTTTGCTTTATTTATAAAGCTGGGCGAAAGACTGTTTCGAGAACCTTAAAATGAACTTCAAGCGGGAAGTTGGTCAGATCGCACTTCATGTACTCACCATTAAGTATTTTAATCTAGCCGATACATTTGATTCTAGCCAAAACCAAGTCGGTTATTTTTGAACAGAGGGAGTAAGAAGTATGTGCCTACCCATAATTTTACCAAACGAAGAGTCTTTGTTGTCTCACGTGCAATGAGCCAATTAATCAAGTTGCGCAATTAAGAACTCGTGTGTTCCCCCGCACAAAAAAAAAAAAAAAAAAAACTCGTGTGTGCGACTGTCAACGTGAATAGTAAGACTAGTAAAACCCAACCAAAATGGATTTCAGGACGAGATCAAGGGACAACCGGCCGTACTTGGTTGGTCCAAAAGAACAGTTTCAACTTTCAACTCTCTCTCAATGGAAGCTCCTCCGCAACCTGGACAGGCCGACCAGGACGACGTTCGTACGTACGAATACGGCACCACCGTACCATCTCGATGCCCATAATTAATTAACTTTGTATGGTAGTACTAGTAACTAGTAAATCCGGACGTACGTATACAGTACGTCAGGACACCGGGTTGGTGCGGTCCAGTCAATGCTGCGATCATCAGCGACTGGTTGTTCTGTGACTGGCCATGGGGCGGCGCTCAGGTCAAGTCGCCGATCGCCGTGTCGAGCACTACTACGGCCGGTGACACCGCCGCCCACTTATCGCGTTAAACGGCTGGTCCAGTTCTTCGGTTACGACTAATTCTAGGAACACCGCTGCACGCCTGCACGGGGGGAGTGCATGCATGTGCATGCGGTTGCACATCCTGTTTTTGTTGAAAATTATGCCATGTGCGTGTCCATCCGTTCGTGAAATTTCACCCATTTGTTAAAAATCATTGGCCGCACTATAAAAAGAGATCAAAAACAATAAATAGATCATTGGATAACGTAACTACTACTACAATCACTTGCGCAATCCGAAGCACGCCGATGTCCTCATACCAACACGCACCATCGGAGCCTGACAAAGTTATCGTAATAAACCTTTTTGTAATAAACAGACATGAAGTCATCGAGGTAAGGAAAGAGAGGATCAGCGCATCGAAGCAACAATCATCATAAATGCTGACAATGATAGATTGGAAAAGACTATTCTGAAGTCAGACAAAAAAACACGGAAAACAAACGGATCTACGGAAATCCGTCGGACACACCACTTCACACGTCCTCCGCCTGTGATAGATGCAGCTCCGGGGGGCGGAGATAGAGCATGAGGAATTTTATTATGACTTTAAAATATAGCCGTCGCCTCAACACTTAAAAAAAAAACACTAGAAAACAGACTAAAGACAACCCCGCACGAAAAAGTTGATCAGTTCCGTTGGTTCAAAGATCACCCATGGTCCTGTCGCTCGTTGGCGCTTTCAACGACTCTAAGCTAGCCCACCACCGAATACCAGTTTGCATGCATGTTCAAAACAACCACAAAGTCCACCTCAGAACAAAAGGAGGAGCAATCCGTGGAGCAAGCCATGTGGCATATCGTCTTCGAGCTGCTGCTGGGTGTGGAGTCTATGTATATGCTTATGGCATGCCGTGACAAATACATGGTTAAAGGCGTAAAAAGTGCATGGCACTCTACGTTCATATACGAAACTCTGCATGAGCTAGTCACTCACTACCGGATTTTCCTTCGTTATATTCCATAATGGACAATAAATACACAGCAAAAATTTCCCCCTTAAATATTTCCTAGGCAAACCCTTTTTAGAGTGTATAACCTCTTGCAAATAGTTTACATTTGCAGGAGACTGCCTATATGTGACAGTACATTAGCAGTATGTGGTGTATCTATTTTTGCTACACTACCAGTCTACCAGTGGTGTGTCCAAATTAGCGACACACCACAGGTATGTGAGACCTAGTTGACCATGTGAAATATACTCGTGAAGTGGATTTTTGTTAACACGCCACTAAGTAGATGGCTTGTCTTAACAACACGGGGATCCCTTCTCAATTATCAATTCTACTGTTACTTTATTTTGAATTTCACAATGAAATCCTCTATTTTATAGCAATTCTACTACTCCAAAAGGAAAAAAGAACCCTCAAATTATTTATTGAAGTTAAAGTAAGCGCTGCTCTTCAAGTGTGCTTCTTTCCCCTTCTCTCCATCGAAAGTCCAAGGTACACACCACTAGTTAGTAACGTGACCTATAATGCCACTCATAAATTTTTAAAAGAGAAAAACGATGAGAGATGGGTAAACCGGCACGTGCTCCTTCTTCCCTTCTCCCTGCCGTGCGCATCCCGTGACACTCCACGCTCCTCTCGATTTGCTGCCACCCGGGCCTCTTCTCTTGATCTGCCGCCACCTCCAGACCCCTCTCATCTCTATCCACCATCGCCATCCCTCTCTGCTTGATCCGCCTATTCACTCCATCTCCTCTCGATTTCCCGCCGCCTCCCTCTCCCTCTCATACTACTAACCGCCATGTTCGTGCCTTTGCCTCCGTCGGTGAGCCCTTCACTCCTCTTTTTTAAAGATAATTTGTATAGGATGTGTGTAGATAAATTAGGGTAGATTTAGTAGATGATTTGTGTAGTTGAAATAGGGTAGAATTTATATATAATTTTTGCATTTAAAATATGGTAGAATTTTTAGTGTACTATATATAAATTGTGTAGTTTAATTAGGTTAGTTTTTTGTTACATTATTTGTGTAGCATGTAGTGTAGTAGATGATTTTGTTAGAAATTTGTAGATGATTTTGTGATATTTTCCTTGAGAGGAACACTGCCAAAGATAAGTTTTGTGTTTTTCAATACTGTTGGCAAGGAAGACGAGAAAGAGGAGGCCGAAGACGACAAAGGCGAGAATAGTGAGGAAGAATACCTCGTGGAGCATGTTGTTTTATCCCAAGATGCAACCTTATCGGTGGTGAGAATGAATACCTCTAAAAAATCCCACATCACACTAATATGGTCAGGATACGGATGCTGAAAGGACATAGATGCCCCCTAGAGGAGGGTGAATATCTGGTAAAAATCGTTTACGGTAAAGGCTTGGATAAGTCTGTTATAAAACTAACGTTTAACTTGTCAAGCACAAAACCTATAAACACTAGCGTTAACCTATGTGCACGAACAACTTATGCTAAGCACGACAAACAACTAGGGATAAAAAGGTAGATAAATTTAAGAATGAAAACTATAATAAAGTAAAGTTGCATAGGTAAAGAGCTCGAATATAGATATAACCGAGGCACGCGAGGCCAAGGTTTTCCTGAAGTTGCTTATTTTTTAGGGGAAGTACGTCTCTGTTGGAGGATGGGCGGTAGTAAGACCACCAACACAACAAAAGGCCTCGTCCTATTCTTCTGAGCATCTGCCACATAGCAAGCACCCGATCTACTATGGGACACTTGAGGGTTGTCACCAAACCCGTACAGCTTGGGGCAATCTTCACACCTTAATTGGAGGCTCCAAAGAAATCACCATCAAGGCTTGTAGCTTGAGAAAGCTCCAAAAATTAACTGGAGGACACAAGGAATCACCACTAAGTCCAATAAAATTTCTATGGTTCCAAGAATCCAAGAGTAACAAGATCACTTGATTATCACCAATCGATTCTCCGTAGAGAACTCAAATATACACACCTAATACAATGGCAAGTCCTTCACTATTAAATTACACCAAAGATACAAAAGCTCCTAGGGGACTAGGAGAGGAACAACACAAGAGGAAATCCATAAAAGACTCCAAGATCTAGATCCCAAGATGTTTCTCTAACTTAGAGAAGAGATGGATTGGTGGAGTTGTAGATCTAGATCTTCTCTATGTTTTCCCTCAAAGAGATGAAAGAATCATGAGGGCGAGGGAGGAAGCAAGATCAAGAAGGTCAATAATGGGAGGCAAAAGGAGCTCAAAAGGATACTCGAAAATATGGGAATACGTCCTTTTTATAGGGCCAAAACCAGATCCCACCTTTGCTAAAAGCAGCACTAAAATGTGGCCCAGGCCAGCCTGGGACGGACCAGTTCGGGCGGGAGCCAGGCCAAGATGTTGGGCGCGTAGGAAATGGACCGGCCTAGCCCTGGACCAGTATAGAACGAACAGCTAGGTGGGCAACTAACCACGATGGCTGGTGGGAGGCCAAGCACCGGCCTAGTTCAGGCCTAGCGACTGGCGCAATAGAGAACGAGGCCAAGCCACGAATGGGCCCCGGACTAGATGGCGTGGAGCAATAGGTCTGGCTGATGAGCAGAGAGGTAGCTAGGAGGACTAGTGCCAGACAAAACCAGATCAGCCATCTAGGCCAGCCTAGCCCAAACCATTTCTAACAGGTAGAAACCAAGAACCAAAACAACTATTACTTTTCAATCTGAACTCCTAACAGTACAAAACTAACTTTTTTTTGGTAATGTTGTATACCACCAAGGGATAAAATACCAAGGGAAGAGAGATGTGAAATGTCCCTATGATAAGAACTGGTAAAACCTCCAACATAAAAATGCAATAAGGTATTCATCCGAAATCCATTTTTGATGATCTAGAGCTTATTATGAAGATAACCACAACCTCTAGAACCTCACAAGGATAAGATCCAAATAATTAAAAAAGATGATGCCAATCATGCAAATGTTTGAGCTCTCTCCGAACGATATAATCAAGTTACTCACTAGAGAGTCCCTCTCGATAGTATGACTATCTATCCTAAAGCTCAATCTCGCCACTATCAACATGTGATAGGTAAAGACAAAAAAACTATCAAGATCATAACTTTTCCTTGCGTATTCCACTTGAGCTTGATAATGACGATCTTGTCCTCCTCAAGATGGAATACCATTCTTGATTGAGCTTGCTCACGCTTGCTTCATGAAGACTTGCGAATTTCTTCTCGATACTCCTAAGGGTGAGACTCTTCTTTGGACATGTATTCACATATCCATGATCACCATTAGAGAGGAAAGCATCAAGCATAAGATCTTCTTGAGATGGCTCAGCTTGCACTTACACTTCATATCTTCTTTGCCGTTGATCCACTTGAACCCACGCTTTGCATTTTTTCTTGATCAATCTTGTACCGCATTCTCTATGATCATTATTGGGTCACACCTTGAATAGATCCTTGGTATTGCTTATTATTATTCTTTCAACCTTGAAGCCAACATATGGTTCAAGCATTGTCAATTAAGAATTCCTACAGGTGTAACTCAATGCAACCATTAGTCCATAGAGATTGTCATTGATTACCAAAACTACACATGGGGCACATATGCTCTTTCAGTTGCCATATTTGACTCGCTTGAACAAGATGAGTATTGACAGGCACAATATGGTATGTTCTATCAAGTTACCTATGTTTTGTTGTCCATGACTTATAGGAAAACCGTTTGCTATAAAGTTATCTTCTTTCCCTTGCTTCCTCTTTTGCATACACAAAAAATATCAATGGGTGTGGGTTCAACATTACTTGGCCTTCCTAATGAAGGCTTGGTTGGAGTATGCGTTGGAGATGGCTAGGTCAGCACCAAAGCATACAAGACAGATACGGATGTCATATATCATCCGCTTGAACAAGGCGAATGTTGTAAAGACACAATATGGTATGTTCTGTCATGTTAGCTATGTTTTTATTTTTTTTGTCCATAACTAGTTGGAAAACCGTCTCACATGAAGTTATATTTTTTTATTTCTTCCTATTTTGCATCCAGAAAATACCTATGAGTGTGGGTTCAATATTCCTTAGCCTCTCTGATGAAGGCTTGATTGGAGTACACGTTGGAGATGGCGAGGTCAACACCATCGCGTACAAGACGGATACGCATGGAAGCCTCTCCTTTTACAATGAGGCGTGTAAGTACTGCATCTAGAGCAAATAAGATCTCAGATTGGACAAGCCATGCTCATAACTGCTAGGAAAACCCGGGCCAGGAACTAGCTGCACATTTGTTCATCATAGATAACACCAATGGATGATTTGACGGCATCTGTGGAGTGATAATGTTTGTTTCTTTGATGCACGTGTTGTTTCTTTTGATGTGGTGCACTAAATAAGCCTATCTCCGATCTATGTGGAAACAACATCTATCTTAGATCTATGTGGAACGAAATATATAGTTTTGACATTGATAGTATTAGTATTATAACTCATGAATACTGCTGTGGCATTATTATTTTTGTCTTTTGCAACTTACTGGCGTGTCGCAATGGAAACATGTCACTGGTATCTTAACTACCACTATGGTGTCCAGGACATGCCACTAGTATTATCCGTGGCACACCACCGGTAGTTAACATACCATTGGCATGTCACATACACGACACTAAGGAGTGGTTTGTCACTCTCCACTGATAGTGTGCACTAGTGTCACCGAGTGTATTTTTATCCCTTTCAGCAAAATAAATGACTTGACCAAGAAAGGCTACAAAGAACAATCACATGGAAAAACAGTGTGTCAGAATGTATTTGCAAAATACACTGTAAACTCTAAAAATCTTTGCCAAGTATATTTGTTCAATACACGGGAGAAACTTAAAACTTTGCCTAGTGTTTTTTTGCTGAGTGTTTTTTCTGAACTTCACGAAGCCTTTATTTTTGCCTAAGTGTTTTCCCCGATACTCAGCAAAGAACAAAGTTTCTTCACCGGTACACCACTAAGATCCGTTTATGGTCACCACTTCATCATGTGGAGCGGCGGAATTATTTGCGGAGGTCTGTATATGTTTGGAGGAAACGAAGATTGATATTTTTTTCCTACATGGGTGGCTGCTTAATCTTCGCATAGAGCCGCGCGCCAATGTCTTAGGCATGTGTTAGTCATGCTTATGAGCATATTGTAACTCGCCTTTTTTGTTGTTCGGTGAAAGTGTGTCGGCTATGTGTGTACTGGTTATGCAGAGACCGGGTGTAATATTTAAAACCTTTTAAGTAATATGTTACACCCATTTAAAAAAACAAAGAACAAGGTTTGTCAGACAAAATAACTCAACAAACAGCAAACCACTTAGAAAAATGATTAGATGGGTAATTGAAGAGTAGTACTCATATATAGGTGTATTATAAAGCGTGTAGATCGAGTTACAAATTCCACGGTCTTAACTTTCAACGATGCTAATGATAGCCAACATATTTGAACCCCACTGGCTGTTGACCCCAGCCACGACTACATCCCACCACAGAACAGTAAACCTCTCATTTCCCTCTCTCTACTCGCCACATCTCTCTCACTCTCTATGATCCAATCAATCATTCCATCGCTAGCTTATAAAAGGAGATCCCCAAGCAAGCGCCGAGCAACACAAGCACACATATCCATTCACATCGGCCAAAACCTAAGCTCTAGCTACATATATTATACACTATCTCCTACGGAATCAGTAGGGGTTATTCAGAGATCTTCATCGATCAACCGACGATGAGGGAGCTGATTCGGCGGCTGAGCTTCTCGGACCGGGTGAGCGACGGCAGCGGCGGCGTACCGCGCGGGTGCGTGCCGTTGCTGGTGGTTGGCGACGGCGATGAGGAATGCGAGCGGTTCGTGGTACGAGTAGAGGCGCTGCGGCACCCGGCGCTTGCGGCGCTGCTGGAGATGGCAGCGCAGGAATTCGGGTACAAGCAGGAGGGCATCCTCCGCGTCCCCTGCACCGTCCACCAGTTCAAGCAGGCTCTCTCCACCGCCGGCGCAGTCTCCAGCAAGAACTAGCTAGTACTGATTAACTCATCTGGTCTCTAGAATTCATGGTCATTAAGCTCTAGCAAGCTAATCAAACAGACCCGCCCGTCCATGGAGTTCTTCGGGTAATTAAAGGAGTGATTCCTCGGTGCTGTTGACTAGTTGACTCTCCTCCTACGCATGTTTCTTCTTTTGATCTCATTTCTTTGTTTTCTCGGCTGGGGCTTGAGTGACATGAGAGGGTTGTTTTATGTATGTGCGCTTTCTAGGGCGCCTTGCAATTTAACATTGGGCCTTTTGTCACAAATCTCAACTGAAATTGTTGATTCTTCCGTCAACATTTGCTAGCCAATGTTGGTCTACTTCTGAGCTTGACATATTTTTTTGGCCGCGGATGAGAGTACATACATGTCATGCTGTGGTGATATTCTCTAGAGGTCAAGCGATGGATGCCTCTCATTTAAAAAGACATGTTTGTTCTCGTGACTGCAAAACATATAGAGGGTTAATGAACACAATTTTTGTTGTGTTTACTAGTGATCTTTTTCTATGCAGCAAAAAATTCATGGTCATTAAGCTCAACCTAATCAAACAGACCGGCCGGTCGATGGACTTCTTCGGGTAATTAGAGGACTGATTCCTTGCTGCCGTTGACTAGTTGACTCTTCTCCTATCGCTTATTTCTACTTTTGATTTCTTTGCTTTGTTTTCCCGGCTGGGGCTTGATTGACATGAGAGGGTTGTTTTATGTATGTGCTCTTTCTAGAGCGCCTTGTAATTTAAGTTTAGGCTTCCTGTCACAAATCTCACGTGAAATTGTTGATTCTTCGATCAACATTTGCTATCCAATGTTGGTCTACTTCTGTGCTTGATAGAATTTTTTACACCGATGAGAGTACATACATGTTAGCTTGTCGTGATCGTCTCATGAGGTCAAGCGATGGTTTCCTATTTTAAAAAATAACACATGTTTGTTCTCGTAACTGCGAAACATTGAGGGTTAAGGAACACAATTTTTGTTGTGTTTGTGTCTATAAATTATACTAGTGATATTTTTCTATGCAGCAAAAAAAATTCAGATAGAATTATTTTCTATTTGTGAACATCACGAATCTGGTCCATCGGAAAGTTGATTTTGTTCTCAAATTCAAGAATGTAGTGCGCATATGTTTAGTCAGCGATTTTGAAAAAACAAGCAGCAACAGTTATTTTTTAGGGGGGAGTAGTCTTTTTGTCGACATTTGTACTCACATATATATTCCTTGTAAACAATATACTTCACTTATTCATAAAATAAAAGAGCAGCTTTCGAAAGCATGGAATTCATATAAATTCATAAAACCTTTGCCTGGAATAGTCATGTCCATATTTGAAAAATAAAATCCAAACACCAGATGGGTATTAAGCATTTCCTTTGAATTTTCGTACTCCCTGAATGTATGTATAAATTTGACTGAGAAATATTTGTTCATAATGGTATACAATTTCAAATAATGTTACATATACGCATTATTGTGGAAGTTACCTATTTGCGTAAAAATCCGTTAAATGAGGTAACTGACTTTCTAGGTTTTACTCTACTAAATACAAAAGGTCATAAAGTTACCATTATACTATGATGGTTGCATAAGAAATACAAGTAAAAAAGATAAAAATAATAGTGATTTACATTTGTATTGTGGAAGTTAGTTTGAAAGAGAAATCTAGCCATCAATCCAACTATCATACATTTGATGCATGCAACTAGGTTATCCATGTTTTGCACATACACGTTTAATACAAATCTAATACGCTTTGCCATTAAAAATACGAGAGCAGATTTTAAAATCTAGAATTTAGTAGAAATTCCTAAGAGATTTTTTAAAAAAATATTGAAAATCATAAGGAAAATTTCCAAATACCAGAGTACCTTTTGACATTTCAGAGTCCTTAAAATGTACAAGTCTCTAATGTATCAGTGAATTAATTATACGATCATATACAATTGAAAATAAAAATTTACATACATGAATCTATTGTCAAAACTGCCTAATTAGTGACAAATCCAAGCATAAAATTCCAATTGTCTTCATTTGAAGCAAGTTATATAGCTATGAAGTGCACTATTGCATGTCCAACATTCGTCATCAATCGTCAGTGGTATAATATTAAGAGTTTATGATACACATCATAGTTGACATTTGCAGGCGTTATGTACGGAGTACTATGATGATTGTGCAAGAAGTACTAGTAAGGAAAAAATAACAATTCACATGTAGCAATATATAGGGAATTTAGTTACTCTAAATTACCAAAACTCTAGAACCTAGGTGGCTAACGATTGGCTATGAAAAAGGAGAGATAAACTATTGTTTACATTGATTGATGTTGAAATTAATACCAGAAGACATGTATGACCCCTCTCTCTCCTCCTTTCTCGTGAAAAATTAGTGCATGCATTGGTTAGTTTTCAATCTATAAATGGTGGGACTAATTTTTAGAAAGTACTCCCTCTGTTAGGGATTAAAAGGCCCAAGAGCTTTTTAAAAATGTTAGAAATTATAAGTCCTCTCTCATTTATTAGCCTCTCTCATCCAATGCATGTTCTTCTTTTTCTCTATCTTCTTTCATGCATGTGTAACTATTGGTGCATGTAGTAATCAAGAGGGTGAGTTATTGATTTTCTTAATCCTATCAAAGTGGTTCATATGCCTTATAATCCCTTATAGAGGGAGTAATTTGAGACAATTAATGCACATGTTAGTCTAATATATCAGTATCTCTGTGAGATTTGCTATTAGCCCAACAATCCGGTATAGAGGGAGTACACTAGAGAGACAAGTCAAAGCATAAATATATTAGACACGTTAGTCTAATATATCGGTCTAAATTTGCTATTAGCCCAACTATCTAATTTGCATGAATGAATGTTTTACATATAGCAGTATTGAAAACATATACATACTGACATACACAATGCAGCGCCTCGTAATTCGTAAATGTGATGCTAAATTACCAAACTTGGCACGAGAATAACTTGACTCGACAAGTCAGCATTCAGCAACGTAAAAAGAACGACTGGACATCTGTTCATCTTTGAACCTTGTTTTGTTTTTTCAAAATAGTTTGGCGTCGACATGCTGACCCTGACATGCGTCTACCTGATATGCATGTCAACGACTGCAGTGTGAACAGATCTTTGTTTCCTGCCGAGTGACGTGTGAACGGAATTCTTTTTGCAGCCAGGTGGTAATCGGATCGCCCATGTTCCATTCCATTGGAAAATATAAACAGTTCTAGTTGGGTGGATCAGAATCAAAAATAATATAGTCCAAGAAAATCAGAGTAATTCTTTGTACTCCCCCAAAAACATGTGCAGGAGCATGCACAGTATCTTACAGGAAAGAACAAGACACGCGCATGATTGTCACATGCTTCTCAGTGTTTTGTTTAGACTTTTCGGTGTCTTTTTCGGGACGTTGAGTCAACAGCTACGTCGTGAAATCAGAATAAGTTACACCTATACGGAATTTGTTTTGATGTATGACCATTCGATATGTCTAGAAAAAACACATGTATCTAATTTTTTTCGCAAAAATAAAGGTAGGGCAGCCCTGTACTAGGAGATCCGTTCATGTATGTATCTACACATTAAAACACATATAAATATTTAGGGGTACTTCATTTGAAATACTCGTCCTGTCCGCTCTGCGCGGCGCCGGGAGGAAGCAGCTCTCAGCTTTGACCATCGCGCACTACGGGAATAACCAAATAGGCCGACGGCCTTTTTATACGCCGGCGGCAAAATGTCAGGGCCGTCGGCGTAGCTTGACGGGCCGTCGACTCAGTTTTGCCGTCGGCGTAGAATAAATAGGCCGACGGCCGTCGTCGGCGTAAATAGGACCGTCGGCTTAGCCTATTGGGCTAACGGCAGAGCAACGGCGTCAAGTCTACGCCGACGGCAGACCTATGCAGAAAAATAAGATCTATCTATATAAACTCAAATATTATATATTTTTACTCAAAAAATACATAAAAAATACAAATACTTTTTTATAACATATTTTTCATTTTCGGAGTGCAAAAAAGGGGTGTTTTGTAAAGCAACCACCAAAAAAAAGTTTTAAAATGAAAATACCACATTTAAAAAAAAATACTAGACCATATTGAATGGACAATTTCCCAAGCTAGAAATCTCAAACCTTTCCGTTCACCTCTCGTGAAAAAGACAAATTCATGTCGAATCAGCAAGAGATGAGTTAGATTTGAACTACATGTACATGATATGTTGCTCATGATTTTTTGAAAAATCATTTTTAGGTTCACAATATGCTATTTCATCTCAGATCTAATGCAAGTTTAGTGAGGCTTAGCCCTGATCTAAGAATCTTCATGCCCCTCGAGTTAGAAAGTTTGACGATAGTTTGAAATAGGCATAAAAAATGCAAAAACGATCGAAACAATGCAAAACCTTTGCGTGGTGTCATATTATATGACATAGTTGCATGGAAAAATACTAGACTTGGTATATTAATTGAGTCTCAGAAAAACCTTCACAAAATGACCTATCTCAATCGAGGTTTTCTGGATTTCAGGTCAAATGACCAATGTTATTGCGAGAATCGCGGTATAGTTTGCAATAATGTGTCCATATTGTGCACACATGTGTATCATGGGATGGTGGACAATGTTGCAGGAGGAAGTTTTCCTTTTCTTCGAACCGAAAAGCCATTTTTCATTTTCCGAGTACAAAAAACGGGGTGTTTTTGTGAAGCAACCACCAAATGAAAGTTTCAAAATGATAATACCACATTTTAAAAAATACTAGACCATATTAAATAGATAATTTCCCAACCTAGGAATCTCAAACCTTTCTGTTCACCTCTCGTGAAAAAGACAAATTCCTGCCGAATCGGTAGGAAATGAGTTAGATTTGAACTACAGGTACATTATATGTTGCTCATGATTTTTTGAAAAATCATTTTTAGGTTCACAATATTCTATTTCATCAGAGATCTAATTCAAGTTTGGTGAGGCTCAGCCCCGATCTAAGAATTTTCATGCCCCTCGATTTAGAAAGTTTAACGATAGTTTGAAATGGGCATAAAAAATTCAAAAACGATCGAAACAATGCAAAACCTTCGTGTGGTGTCATATTATATGACATAGTTGCATGGAAAAATATCAGACTTGGTATATTCATTGAGTCTCAAAAAAACCTTCACAAAATGACCTATCTCAATCGAGGTTTTCTGGATTTCAGGTTAAATGACCAATGTTATTGCGAGAATCGCGGTATAGTTTGCCATAATGTGTCCATATTGTGCACACATGTGTATCATGGGATGATGAACAATGTTGCAGGAGGAAGTTTTCCTTTTCGTCGCATCGAAAAGCCATTTTTCATTTTCCGAGTGCAAAAAATGGGGTGTTTTTGTGAAGCAACCACCAAATGAAAGTTTCGAAATGATAATACAACATTTTTTAAAAATACTAAACCATATTGAATAGACAATTTACCAACCTGGATATCTTAAACCTTTCCGTTCACCTCTCGTAAAAAAGATAAATTCCTGCCGAATCGGTAGGAAATGGGTTAGATTTGAACTACAGGTACATGATATATTGCTCATGATTTTTTGCAAAAATCATTTTTAGGTTCACAATATGCTATTTCATCAGAGATCTAATGCAAGTTTAGTGAGGCTCAGCCCCGATCTAAGAATCATCATGCCCCTCGATTTAGGAAGTTTGACGATAGTTTGAAACGAGCATAAAAAATTCAAAAACGATCGAAACAATGCAAAACTTTAGCGTGGTGTCATATTATATGACATAGTTGCATAGAAAAATACCAAACTTGGTATATTGATTGTGTCTCAAAAAAACTTTCACAAAATGACCTATCTCAATCGAGGTTTTCTGGATTTCAGGTCAAATGACCAATGTTATTGCTAGAATCGTGATATAGTTTGCGCTAATGTGTCCATATTATGCACTCGTATATATCATGGGATGACGAACAATATTGCAGAAGGAAGTTTTCCTTTTCGTCGCACCAAAAAGCCATTTTTTTTATTTTTTGAGTGCCAAAAACGGGGTGTTTCATGAATCTTGACATAGTTTTAGTTGGTCTAATATTTAAAAGTTATGATATATAATTAAATAGATGATAGGGATGTCATATTTGGATTCCTCTCATTTTTCTAATCGATTTGGATATATTATTTGTCGAATTGTGATTTACGGATTTGTAGATATGAATTATTCAAATTTAAATGAAAAAAAGCAAAATAAATAAAATTTATTTTATTTTTATTTAAATTCAAGATTATTATTACTTATTTATTGTTGTTTACTCAAATAATTGTATGGAATGTAAAAAAAATAAATATGTCTAACATTATAATGTAATGGTTAATAGGTTTGATATGATAATATTCACATCAAGTTCTAATTTCTTTGTCGGAAGCTTATGTGGAAGGAATGAAGAAGTTAAGCGTGCTGGGGCTGGAGTACTATTAGGATGGGTGACCGGTTGGAAAATTTGACTAATTGTGTAATTTGACTTGAGACTAAGTATACTTAGAATTAAAAATGTCCACGTGAGATTAACAAGTTAAATAATTCAAAAATGTTAAAAAAATTGAATTTTTTTTTGGAAAAATATAGACCGACGGTAAAACCGTCGGCGTAGCCAAACAACCGTTAGTCATCTAGGTGGGCCCCATATGGTCTACGCCGGGCTTTTCTACGCCGACGGGAGAAGGGGCTACGCCTACGGGGCCATACGCCGACGGCAGCCGTCGGGCCAGCCTACGCCGACGGCATTTAGGGACTACGCCGACGGAACGGCGTATTCAGCTTCTCTTGTAGTGGCGGCGCGGCAGGCGACGGATCGACGGCTACACGCAGGTCACCAACATGGCGGCCAACACAAGCAGGTCACGAGATCTGGCAAGTTCAGCGTCGGCGGCCACGTACGACTGGCGTATCATGTGCTAACGGCTATGATGAGGGTCACCAAGGCTACATCTCCTTCTTCCTGGAACACGCCAGCCACGCACTCACCGGGGATGCCACGGCAAAGATGGAGTTGAGTATACTCGACGACGACTCGTCCAAGCCAACATACAGTCAGGCATCTCAGCAGGGACGACTGCCTCACCGTCTTGTGCGACGTCACGGTCGCTGCCGCGCTGCACACCCAAGACCATCATGTCGAGGTTGCCGGAGCGCCGGAATCTAAATCTACTCCGGTCGTCGTTGTCCAGCCGCCGTTGAGCTTGCCGCGCTGCACACCCAAGACCATGTTGAGCTTGCCGCGCCGGAATCTAAATCTACGGTTGTCGTCCAGCCGCCGTTCGAGGCCCCTCTCTCAGCCGAGAGGCTGCTCGCCGCGGCGGATAGGTATGGGCTGGAGAAGCTGAAACTCGTCTGCGAGGAGGCGCTATGCAGCCAAATCAACATGAGCACCGTGGCGGCCACTCTAGAGTTAGCATAGCAGCATCATTGCAAGGTGCTGAATCCGGCACGCATGAACTTCCTCTCTTTTCCTGGTAATCTGGAAGCATTCGCGGCGGAGGCGGATGGGTTCAAACAGCGAACAGTAAGGAGACCACGACCCGAAGTCTACTTTTAGGGACCCTCTCGCGTCTCTCGCTCTCCCGAGGGCGACGAGACGCTGCCCCTCCCTCCGGCCACCCCCGTCCCCTCCACCTCCCTCCATCCTTCGCCGCCGCCGGCTTGGTCGCAGGGCGAAGCCCTGTCGGCGCCGGCGCCGGCGGACTGTCTTCCCCCGCGTCCTGGAGAGGGGGTCGGGGCCCCTCTTCTCCCCGGCGGCGGTGCTCTTCAGGAGGCCACCCTGGTCCGGCGTGGCCGGGTGGCCCAGGCGGTGGCGCCAACCTCGGGCGGCAGCCGCCATGGCGGGGAGCTCTGCTGGAGTCCGTCCCCGGCTCGAATCTGGGCACCCTCGGGCCTAGATGGGCTCGAGCGGGCCCAGATGGGCTTGGCCAGGCCGGTGTGCTTCCTCGATGGCGTTCTCTGTAGGTGGCGGCGGCAAGCTAGAGTGGAGGATGCGGCGCTGTAGCCTCCCATTGCAGCAGCGGCGGCTAGGGCTTTACGGGCCTGTCTAGGCCCGACCGGACCCTCCCGGGTCTGGTGTGCCCCGGCTGCCCTGTCCGGTCGATGACGGCCTCTCGACGGTGGAGGTGAGTTCCTCCCGCGCGCTGCGGGGCTGCTGTCCCTCACTCCGGCGTTGTCGTGTGCCCTCGCTGATCGGGCCACGTGTCAGTGTCCACGAAGAGGCGGGTGAAGATGATTGCAAGATCGTGGTGGCGCATGCTAGTTGGTGGCATAGCTGGATGGTGGTGTTTCGAGGTGTCGGGTTCTATGTGGGCAGTGGTCGGGAGAAATCTCTGTCGGCGTGTTCGACCTCGACGCGGTGCCGGCTACGGGTGGCGCCACTCCTTCCTGAAGGGTGTCGCGGGATTCCTCTGCCTCCACTTTACTCAGAGTACCGGGGGAAACCCCAGGACCTTGTCCGGGTAGCAATACCGTGGCGACGGTGCTTCCCTTGGGAAGGGGCTGCTTGGTACTCAGCGCTTCGGAGCGCTTGGAGCGTGGTAGGACAAAGTCGGAGGGCGCAGCGATTGCGAATCATCTTAGCCTAGTCGCTTCGCATTTGTCTTCATTTTTTCTTTGGGCATGTCCGTGTTGTGCTATTTGCCCCAGCAGTTGTCGTGGTTGTACCGGTTTATCCCTTGGGCGTTGTGCTGTCTGGCCCAGCAGCGGTCTCACCTGTGTGCTTTATTTATAAAGCTGAGCGCAAGCCTGTTTCGAGAAGGTTCAAACAGCTAAAGAATACACGTTGCCAATCTGCTCTGCTGGAGCTTGTGGTGAACATGATACACCGATAATAGCATTAGGCCGGGCCAGCTAGCTAGCTAAAGCTAGGTACGTAGTAATTTGGTATTCCCCGAAGTATTAAGTAGGATTCAAATGTTAGAGATATTATGATACATGTCTGCATGTTGTTAGATAAACTAGATTTGATTAGTTTCGTTCAAGTTAATGGAGTTCGGCATCTATTCAGTACACTTTTTTTCAGTGGAAGATTACATTATATTTACCTCTTGATGCATAAAACCCAGGTTTCTGATATATATTTTTTCGCATCAAGCAAACAAAAAGCCTACAAAAAGATGCTACATATAGATTGAGCCTTAGTTACTATACTACTCCCTCCGTTTCAAAATAGATGTCTCAGATTTGTTAAAATTTCGATAAATCTAGACACTATTTAGTATATAGGTTCATCCAAATTTTGACAAATCTAAGACGTCTATTTTGGTAGGGGGGACTACATCATATTCTTCTACTACCAAATTCCGTGTACATGTTGTGTACATCATGACAATTCGAGTAGTAAGAGGCTAAGTCTTGGGGTTTTAGGTCATGGCATGGCCACATGGGTCAGGGGAATGAGAGAGGAAAGGTCGAGTTTGTGGATTGGAGAGGAAGAAAGTTAGGCAGGAGATAGCTTAGATTTCTAGGATGGATACGATCATGAAGAACATGCATGTATACGGTTTTACTAGTTGGTTAGCCTTGGGTTATTGGATTCTCATGTTAGAGAGATTATAATACATGTGCGATTGGTTTGATGAAATATCGTTGATTATAGTTTATCTCAAATAAATAGAGGACTTTATTCAATGTGCTCTTATCAAATACCGAATATTTGCATTCCCTTATATGCATACAACCTAACTTATTATATATTGATTATTACATAAACCTGAAAAGAACCAAGAAGAGAAGTGGCGAATGCAGTGTTGTGTGTGCCTCCTGCCGCACAGTCGATGTTAATTGCTACATTATATTCTTTTTTTTTACATTACGCATAACTCGTACTACATTAATTACAGTTTGACAGGTGATGGACACTGAAGTTAGGAGAAGGAGGGGGGCAATATGCTTCTTCATTCGACCATGCCTTATTTTCGGGCTAAAAATCCACTATGCTTCTTTATTCAATCACATATGGTGGACACTAGAGTATTAAATTTTTCAAAATTCAAATTGATCATCTTGGGAGTTTTGCTCATACATTAAGAAAAACAAGAACATATCATATGTATATAGTCATCACCCGGCACTTTCATCTTACATACAATACATACTCTCAAGGGAGGAAAACCACGCCATTCTATCCTCCGTCCGTCAAACAGGTACCAAAGCTCCAAATGTTGGTGCGACAACATATTAACAGAGAGTAAAAGCGATGATGAGTCCTTGACCGCACAAGCATACAACATGTGAGCACCTCGGCTGCTTCTACACATCGCAAACATTGGATGTGTATATAATTCGATCGTCAGGATCATCTATCTTTCAGCCGAAGCAGTTGAGGCGGAAGCACCTCGTCAGTAGGCTCCTCAGCCATGTCCTGCTCCTCTGCAATGAATTAAACAAGATAATTAGGCGCGTTTGGTAAAAACTGAAATTAACAGTATTTCAAAGACTCGTAACATGCAGGGAGAGTTTCCAGTGGCCGGTTGACTAACAGGAAAAGTATTCCATAGTAGTACTACGGTGCATTGACTGCAAAACTAAATGACTAGTAAAGTTTTTTCTAACATAATTTGTTGCAAACCGGAGCAAGAACTGTTTATGTATAGGATGAATGGAGCTTCTTGTGTCGAGAACTAGCCGGCCTTAATAGTTATAATCCAGATGTAGTACATTACTAAAGTGCGCATCATCGAGATCATATTCATGACCACTTCATTTCATGAGTTGTAAACTTGTCGGTGCTCAAAATTACATACCCGTCGCATTGACTTGCTGCAGAGCATGTCCGCTGGGACCTCGTACAGGTCGTCGTCAACAGCTTCGACCACCGTGAAGGAGAAGGGTTCCATCGCCACGTGGGGCCCAGAGTCCACCACCCAGCCCTTGTTCTGCTGCATCCCCATGGCGACGACACCATTGTCGTCACTGGCCTGCCACACAAGCACTTATTCATAAAGCCACATATATATATTTCAAACAAGACAGTTGTTGTACTCTTTTTTAAAAAAAAATATAAGATGTTTAAGCTTTCTGAATAAAATATATTTAGATTTTTTTTTTAGTATATAGGTTTACTCAGGTTTAGAGTAAATCTACACACTAAAACAAGTCTAATTATATTTTCTTCATAAACATAAAATATCTTATATTTTAAAACGAAGGGATTACCTCACGGTAACAAGTCAGGCAAGTCAGGCGTACCTGTTTGAGTGATCTGTGTGCCGCCACGGCAGGCTCGAAGCACTGGTTCACTGCCGCCGTCCAGCCACCCTCGCCGTTGCCGTTGCCGTTGCCGTTGCCGTGGTCGTTGTCGTTGTTCCACTCTCCGAACGCTGGGACGCGCCTTCTGGCGGCTTGCTCTCGCCCTCTGCAAACGATACACTTTCATCAAGATCGAGACTTTGAAACCATACGAAGAGCAGCTCTGTGTCTATGCATGCGTGGGCCCAATGCACTAGCGTGCTGTAGCCACATAACTGCACTGACCGTTGACCCTAGTTGACTAAAGAGTTTGGAGTATGCTGCAAGCCCACGACTGATTTTAGCTTCCAGAGCAAAGCCGGATCGAGTGGATTCTAGCCGGGGAAGTGGTAATGGTATTCTCAACACTGTTAATTAATTAATAATGTAACTCCCCGCATGAAAATAATAATTATGTAGCTAAGGTAGATTAATTGTATATACGTACTTATTTCGTTTAGAAATATAAGACGCTTTAGCTTTGTGAATTGAATATATCTAGACGTCTTTTAGTGTATATGTTCGTAAAGGTTCAGAGTAAATATGTTCTAAATATATTTATTTCACAAAGCTAAAATGTTTTATATTTCTAAATAGAGGGAGTGTAGCATACTAGATCATATATGAATTTGAAGATAATGCTAATTTGATATGTAGTATACTAGGTTTGGGCAATCATATCTGCAGAAATGGAAAACTTACATCTGCATATAATAAATTTGCGCAAAACGGGAAGAGATTAATAAATCTATATATGTACGTACCTTGCGGCAGGGTTGTTTGTTGTGAACGGGAAAGGGGATTTGCTGCATCATCCTGACGGACTCGAAGCGCTGGGTGAGCACGGACCAGTCGTCGACGCCGTGGTCGTAGTTCCATTCCCCGAAAGCCGGTATCCTCTGCCGATACTGTATAATCATCCCTCTCGCATCCTGCGAAATAGATCGATCGGGGCACAACACATATCAGCATGTAACCATCAGCCAAACGCAATGACAGCTCTTGATGGTACTCAGGGAACCATGCATACCTCCATTGTAAGGCCTTGGCCAGTAATGGTGAGCCCCGTTGACTTAATTACTCGCCTGTGAAAGCTAGCGCACGAGAGCTAGTCTCCAAGTATAGAAGAGAGAGGTACTGACTAGGAGAAGAAGGCGGTGGTGTGTCTCGGTGAATTTATTAGAAAGAGTGTGTGTTGTGTGCTTGGGAAGGAAGACAGTCGTGTCTCAGAGGAGAAACTTGGGGCGGAAGGCAAGTAAAGGGGGCGCTAGCTGGCTGTGAGCGTGTGTTCTGGTCGGGCTCATCGATCTCGGACGACGCAAGTTTTTCTTACTTACCTCTGAAAAACGGATGCGTGTAACCTGTAAAAAAGGGATTGGGTAGTGCTACGCGTCCCCCGGATGTCAGATCTTCTTCCTGTCTCTTTATTCCGTTTTTCTATAAATAATCCACTTTTGCTATAAATAGTCTCGATTTTGTTGCATGTACCAGAAAACGATTCAATCTAGAAAAAAAAAAGACAGACTAGACCTCGCTGGAGAGTTTGTCGGAGACCGTGCCGGCGAACTTGTAGCAAAAAGCGTCCTAATATAGCAAAACCGACTTCACCAAAGATTTTCACCAAGAGACCTTGTACCAAAAATTTTGTGCTAATGTAGTAAAACAGGATATTAATTATAGCGAAAAATTTATATTAATGTAGCAAAACACCAACTTCGCCGCCGCCCAGGCCAGCGGTCATCATAGCGAGGTGCTTTGGGATGGAGACCCCACCTCCATCGGCGGTAGCATGGGCTTTGCCCCGCCACGTTTTCCAACGGAGGTGGAGGAGAGATAGCTAGGTGGAGAGGGCGCCTGCCGGCCGCTAGGGCTTGACCCAGGGTGCTGCCCATGTGAACGTACGGACACCGACCGGTCTGGTTGCCCTAACCCAGTACTTGTTGTGTCAGCCCCCTAGTAGAACATTAATTACCCTACCTTAACATAGACATAGTACCAGCGTACCTGGTTTTGTACGTCTCTGAACCACTAAGCATATAATCATAAGATTATAGCCATGAGTTAGCATCACATGTATCTGACACCGAATCTTGATGCGACTTGCCAACGGTGGGATGCCGGGGGTGCAATACAAGCGTAGGGATCAGATCGCTATAACAAAAATGTAGTGCCCTAGCTATTTTAGGCCAGCTGTTACAGATGCTCTAAGAACTTTGTAAACTATGAACGTATGGATTCCATCAATAGCTGCATATATGTATTCCATGCAGTAGCTGCACGTATCAACTTTTTTTCCATGTCCAACTCAAAAGAACATAAAGATTGGATGGTTTTTCCTTCAAGTTTTTTGAACATGCACCAGGGCAGAAACAAATTATGAGAAAAAGCAAAATTCTAACGACCTTTTATTTCTCCGACCCTCAAACTTCTTCTATGCTTCCCTCCCAACCCACACAACGTAAAACCAAACACCTAGCATCCTAACTTTCATGGCCATCACTACTCAAAGTGTAAATGCGTGTTTTGCAAAAAAAAAAAAGTGTAAATGCTTCATCATATATAAAATAATTTCCATATAAGAATATGATTTATTGGAACTAAAATCGACCGTGCGAAACGAGACACATAGACTATATGTAGCACTATTTTACAGCCTTTTTTCTTTATGTAATATAAACTAGTAATCTAGTATCACTCTGTTCCATAATAGAAACGGATGGAGTAGGTAATAAAGCTAGGTTGTGTGCATCTAGAGGTAATGCAATCTTCCATATTCAAAAAAGAACACAGTGAACCAAGTCCTCAATTTAGTTGAGACAAACTAATCGACGATATTTCATCTAACCAATCGCACCTGTATCATAATAATATCTCTAACATGGGTATCCCTGCTTAATACTATCAGGAGTAACAAATTACCAAGCTTGCTTTAACTGTCTTGCTAATATTGAGTATCATAATAATGGTCTTACACTTTCGCTTTACGAGGAGAAACAAATTAGCTACATAGCCATTGCATTACACTTTCGCTCCTGTCGCGTCGTCGGCCATCTCCTTGTTCACGAACAGCTCTAACAGAGCAGAGGGGCAAACTTTCTTTAGCCGTCCAATTCCACCCGCTGCTATGAATACTTCGAAATTACGAGGAGAAGAAAGGAAATGCATGCACGCCTTCCACAGCACGGGGCAGCGATGCCGCTCGGCAAATGCTAGTGTGGAATCCACAGAGCCCATGTCGATGTGCCAGCACAGTGTCTCCTCACATATGAGTTTCAAGTCTTCCAGCTCGTACCTATCCGCCGCGACGAGCATCCTCTCCGCTGCTGGTGCGGACTCGAGCACGGGGGACGAATTTGTGTAGATGAACTGGAGCATAGCCTTGAACACTTGGGCATCCATGTCCTCAATGCGCAGTTGGGCTGTGCCGGTGGATGTCGATGCAAGCGATAGATCCGCCTTGAAGACGGGTGACCGTGCCTCGAGCATCCAACGGTGTGCCAGGAACGTCTTCCCTCCGACCTCGATCTTCACGTCCACTTCCTTCTTGTTCCAGATGGCTTCCTCGAGTTGCCCGTGCAAGTCGAACGGTGGCGCTGCGGGTACTACTGCCACGACCCTAGGTTTTGGGTCCGGTGCGGCAAGGTCGTCGATGTAGTCGTCCATGCCGGGCCCGGTGGTGGTGACATCGCACAGGACGGTGAGGCAGTCGTCGTTGAGAAGCTTCTCCTTGGCAAGATCCTCGTGCTTGATGAAGTCTCTCCAGCCCCAGGTGAGCGAAGTGGACGGCGAGAAGCGATGGTCCGTGGCTCGGTTGTGCGTTGGCTTGGAGGAGGCCATGTAGTCGTCAGGTAGTATACTCAGTCCGATCTTGGCGGTGGTATCCCCCGTCTTTTGGTGACTCCAATGCTCGAGGAAGATGGAGATGTAGCCCTCGTGTTCCTTGTTATAGCCGTTTGGGTAGCACTTGATACGCCAGTCGTGGCCGCCGACGCTGAACGTGCCTGATCTGATCGGCTGGCCGTTGGGCAGCATCTTGCTGATTTGCGAGTACCCGTCGAACCGGAGCAGGTGGGAGCGGGTCGCCGGCGTCGCGGAGATGGTTGAGGCGGTGAGGTGATGCCGGCCGGCGGCGCGCAGGGCGGACACGAAGGCGGACGTCGACATGATGCGAGATCGGAGCAGCGCGTACTACGTGGAGGAAGGGGATCACGATCGATGACAACCGGGACTTCCACACGACGCAGGTGGTATATATATATATATGTGCGGCAGGCATATCTCAGGAGGTGCAAGCGCGTACGTTATACATATATGGCTGTTTCAACGCGACGTGTATAACTGGGTTTGTATGAAAACCGATAATGTGCAAGAGATCAGATCGTATAATCCCAGCTTTCAGTCATCATGACTTGGGCGACAATTTAGTATTAGAACATCTCCAAAACAGCTATACTATACCCAAAAACTGCGGCCCTGCCCAATAAACCGTTTTCTTAGGGCACCAACGCCGGAAAATACCTTGATGCCCCTTTTTCCGGCGTCCTCTAAATTTTTTCCAACGCGTGTAAAAAAGAGGTCACCAGCTATGCAAACATCCGGCACAACGACGGACACCCGAAAACTAAATTGCTCAATGCATGCATTGCAGCCGCCGAGCTGAAAATTCCCCGTGCGCCGCCACCCTCGCCTCCCTCTCTTCCCCGACCACCGGTGGTCATTACACTACGCCAAATCGCTCCACCACCTCTCCGCCATGCCTCCACTCCCCTGGCTTTCAATGGCCGGACGAGCCCACACTAGTGAAAAAGAGGGCTTACGTTCGGTGTCGAACTAGGAACCAGTCCCGGCTTGTTACGGGCCAGGACTAGTACGAGGACTAGTTTCGGTTCTTAACGTCTTCAACGGCTACGAACAGGAGGAAGCACTAGTTCCGGGCTGTTCCAGGTCTTTAGTCCTGGTCTGTAATACGGCCCGAGACTACTGACCTCGAGCTGGACAGCTGCACTTTACGGGGACAATTAGTCCCGGGCCGTATCACTGACCGGGACTAGTTTGTCCTTTATATAATGTAGCTTTGTCCACGGCCCGAGCCATGGCCATTTTTCTTCCAAGCAAGCCGAGTTTATCCCTTTTTTTTAAGATTTGTAAGATTTGGTTGTAACCCCTAAATCCAAAGTTTTAAAAGTTAGGAACTTCATCCTTTCATCTCTTATTGTTACTTTAACTCAATGCAATAGAAGTAGAGATGAATTTGCATGCATACTCTAAAAGTAGAGGATTTTTAGATGTGTAACAGATTTTGATTAGGCACAAAGTTACCAAAAATAGAAATGTGTAATTTTAGAGTTTCAGAGTTTAGAGTGGAATGGGGTTTTCACTGATAGAACAATAATAAAAACTCCATATTTTTCATGTTAATTGTTTTCTTCAATTCAAAAATTGGTGAATGTAAATTTTTCAAAATTCAAATTAATGCTCTAGAAGCTCGCATTATAACTAGGTTATACATATATGGATGTTTCAAAGCGACGTGTATAACTGGGTTTGTATGAAAATCGATAATGTGCAAGAGATCAGATCGTATAATTAATCCAAGCGGTCGAAGTCATGACTCCACCTTCAGACCCCTCTAGCCATCATATTCTCCAAACCGATACCCTGAGGAGGTAGAGCGGCACCGAGAGTGTTGCCATCATTCGATCCGGGAGACCCAGATCTAGGGTTTCCCTAGGAGCAGCCCAAGCTAGGATACGAGAGATGCAGGACGATGCCTTCAACAAGGTAATAGCGCTGAAGACAGTGCCATCGTCCGCCATGACCGAAGTCGGCGTAAATTTCACTAGTAGTCCAATCTCCTAAAACTCGTTGTTGTCTAGATCGCCAGAAAGTCGGCCGCCGCGCAAGGCCTAACTCGAGACAAACCCGAACAGCACCACCATTTGTATCCACTACCGAGCCCCGCAGAAAAAATGCCACGCCCCTCACCACTGCCGGGGAAGAAAGTGTAGTCGCCATGCTGTCGATGCCCTTCGTAGATCGCGCTGCATCCATCAAGTACCGATGTTGTGGTGGTTTCACGACAGATGCCATGAGTAGGATTAAGTTGGGGCCCGGATGGACGCTTGAGGTAACCGGGGAGGGTGTGCGCAATCGAGCCGCACACGAAGAACATGATGAACTATCCAAGACTTGTGATTTTATTTCTCCTTGGAACTTACAAGTGCTCCTTGAGCTATATTAGCATAGCCTCGTGGCACTAGCTGCGTCCCTCCCTAAACCCTAGCTATGCCTCTCCTTATATAGGCAACGGGAATAGCTAAGTTACAGTTTGGGCCCTAGGGTTTACTGTTTGGATCTTGTCCCTACTATGCGGGTCGGGTCAAGGGGGCAGCCCTAGGCCCTTGACCTAGTCAGCAAAGCTATACAGCCAACGGTCCTTCTGTACATAGACGCCAGCTCTACGGCATCATATGGTACTTTATACGTCACTTGGTTCTTTTAGCGTCACCCGACTCCTTTGTTGTAACCCGGCGGCGCCCTTCTCTTTTGACTCTGCTTTAGCGTGGCCCCTCATGGATCTTACTCGGAAAGGGGCCACGTGTCCTTCCTCACTCGGCTTCACTTTGTGAAATCTGGCTCGTTGTTTCCTGCAAGTTAAACTTCCTTGTCCTGTACGGGCCGACATAATTTCGATGTCGGCCTTGCACAGGCTTCGTATCCCAACCGTTCTGACCCGGCTGGTATTTTCTTGACTCGACTGATACATTGGAAATGTATCTATAATTTTTTATGCTCCATGCTTGTTTAGTATCTACTTTTCTTTACTTGTCCATACTTTGAGGTGCTTTTTACATGTTTTCTGGTACTAACCTACTAACAAGTTGCAACAATGCCAGATGCCTATTTTCTGCTGTTTTTGGTCTTAGAAAAGTTAGTAAAGAAATATTCTCGGAATTGGACGGGACAAAGGACAAGGTCAATTACTTTCTGTGGGGAACAAGAAGTCCGGAGGAGAGCCGGAGGGGCCGGCCAGAGGGGCCAGACCCACCCCAAGCGCGGGTGGGCCCCATCCCGCGCCTGGCTAGGGTTTGGTCGCCCTGGCCGCCGCCTCGGTTTCCTCCTTCGCCTATAAGAAGCCCCCGATGCAGAAACCCTGAGTACCGGATCAAATATCCATGAAACCGTCTGTAGCCGCCACCACCATCGTCCCTAGATCGGGGGGATTGAAGTTCTTCCTGGCACCCTACCGGAGGGGAGATCATCCCGGAGGCCTTCTCTCTGGTATGATGCGTAAGTAGTTCCACCTTGGACTATGGGTCCATGTAGTAGCTAGATAGTTGTATCTCCTCATTTGTGCTTTCATGTATAGATCTTGTGAGCTCCGTTCATGATCAAGATCTAATCTATTTGTAATCATGCATGTTGTGTTTGCGAGGATCCGATGGATATTGAGATTATTATGTTGGTTTGATTAATGGTTTTGTCGTTATGATTCTATCATGTCTGTGTTGTTTGTGATCTTGCATGCTCTTTATTGTTAGTAGCTATCTTGGCCAAGTAGTTGCTAGTGACTCCAAGAGGGGTATTTATGCTCGATAGTGGGTTCATGCCTCTAGTTTTCAAGGGAAGTGACAGAAATCTCTTCGGTTATAAATATGTTGTTGCTACTAGGGAGAAAACAACGGTCTCTTGTTCATGGAACATGTGGACTGTTTACCTTACACACTTTGCTTAAAGCAGTTGTCTGTTGCTTGCAACTTAATACTGGAGGGGGTTCGGATGATAACCTGAAGGTGGACTTCTAGTCATAGATGCAGTTGGATGGCGGTCTATGTATCTTGTTGTATTGCCCAATCAACCTCATAGGATCTTTCTAACTAGTAATTGCATTGTTATGCCTTGCTCAGTTCCTGTCAATTGTCTTGCTGTAATTTGTTTACCCTTCATGCCATGTTATTTATCTAAGGAGAGCACCTTTAGTTAACTATGGACCCCGGTCCAATCTTTACCATTGATACATCTTCCACTGTTACTCGTTTACTTGCTGCAAACCATTACCTTCCACACCATACATTTAATCCTTTGTTATAGCAAACCGGTGATCTTGACAACCTCACTGTTCGTTGGGGCAAAGTCTTGAGTTTGTGTTGTGCAGGTCTCCACATTGTTTGCAACACCTGTGTGATGTTTCCTTCCTCCTTTTGGTTCGATAACCTCGGTCTCAACTGAGGGAAAACTTGCTGCTTGATCTTCACACCCTGCGCTTGGGGTTACCAACAAAGTGCTACGTCGAGCACCATCAAGTCTTTCTAGCACCGTTGTCGGGGAGGCTAAGGACGTCTTCACTAGGGGAGTCCTTCACTTACTTTCTATTTACTTTGTTTTTAGTTTACTTTGTTTATTTTGCTTGGTTTTGTTTGCCTCTTTCCAAAAAACCCAAAAAATTTAGACTAGTTTGGTTTGCTTTCTTTATTCAAAAACACAAAAAAATAGTTCGTACTCTAGTTGCTGGTCTGTTGTTGCCTTGCTTGGTCATGCTTTCTATCAATGGATGGTTTCTTCAAAACTAGTTCTTATTGACAAGGTGGGTTCACGGAAGAACAAAAGTATTATTATAAGAAACACCGTTTGTCACAAAAAGGGAAACACTTATGGGAACAAATTGATAAGTTGAATACTATTGCTAGAGACGTGTGCTCTACTTATAATGTTACTTATTGCTTTGATCAAGCTTATTGCTGCAGGAGGTATAAACACCTACCCTTTCAATGTAAGTATAGTGATAATGTTACCATATCTTCTTATGTTAAGGGAATTTATGACTTTTATGATGTGGAACAAATTGAAGAATTTATTGCTTTCAAGGGTGCATTTGAACTTGCCAGTTTGCTTGAAAATACTGATGATTCACCTTATGAATCTGAGGTTTATGAGATACTTAAATTTTTCTTTGATAATTACAAGGAAGCAAATGGCTATATTCTTGAATATTTTAATAGATGCTTTCCACACATGGAAGAGTCTAATGTCTTGCAGGAGCCTATGGAAGAAGAAATTGTTGAAACTGGAAGCTCACTAGATGAAAAAGAGGAGGAGAGTGATGAACAAAAAGAGGAAGAATGGATTATCTACCCATGCCTACCTTCTAATGAGAGTAACTCTTTATCCCTTACATTATTTGATTGTCCCCCATGCTTACCAAAGGAGGATGAATGTTATGTTCTTGTGGATCCTTTTGAAATATCTACTTTGGATAAAACCTATGGAGGTTTTAATCCCACTATTTTTGAGCTTGATAGAAATTATGTGTTTGTAGCTCATGAAAAACCTGCTTTATGTGATAGTTATATTGTTAAGTTTATTCATGAGGCTACTGAAAATTATTATGAGAGAGGAAAATATGGTTGTAGAAGTTTTGATGCTATTGAAACACCTCTCTTTGCGCTGAAAGTTTTGAAGTTACTCTTGTCTTATCTTCCTATGCATGTCACTTTGTTCTTTGTGAACTTATTTGTGTACAAGATTCCTATGCATAGGAAGTGGGTTAGACTTAAAGGTGTTTTGAATTTGCTTCTTGGTGCTCTCTTTTACTTCAACTCATAGTTCTTATGAGAGCATTCTTCTTGCTTCTTGTGCCTAATTAAAGGCATTAAAGAAAAGTACTTATTGGGAGATAACTCAAGAGTTTCCTTGAGTCTTGAAAGCTATTACTTCAGTAATGACCGCTCCTTATCCTTTTTGTTTGCTTTTTGTGCCAAGAATGACCTCTAATGAGAGGAAAGTAAGATTTGGGGAGTTGCTGTCCCGAAACAGATTTCTGTCTTCCACCAAAAAAAATTGTGAGGAGTCTCTTTAACTCGGATTGATCTCATAATTTGCAAATAAATCCCCCAGTATGTTAGCTAACTTTCATTAGTTCAACACTTTTTGATTTGAGCAACATAAGATGTTCAAAACAATCGGTTTCTACCTGGTGGTCTGTTTTGACAGATTTCTGCCATTATTTGCATTTGCTTCTTATTGATTCCTTTTTGAGTTCTCTTTAGGTGAATTGAGATTTTTGAAGGAGTTACTACAGCAGCTTGTGTTTTTAGTGAAAATCCTTGCTGTTCCAAAGCTTTGCCAGAGGTCTAATATCTTTTGAATACACTAATGTTGCTAATGAAGATTGTGTGAAGTTTTGTATGAAGGAAAAATTTCAGATGTAAAGAGAGAATGATGCAATGAGATGAAGAATGGACAAAAGATCAAGCTTGTGGATGCCACCATGGTGTCACCCCAAGAAATATGCAAGAGGTAAAAGCGTCAAAGCTTGGGGATGCCCAAGGCATCCCCTTGTTCATCATTAAAAAGCTTAGGTCTGTCTAGACACTTCATTTTTATTATTTCATGCACAGTTGTGTTGTTCTTGGAGCGTCTTAGTTTTCGTTTGCTTTGCTCAGTTTGTTTAGTTTGCTAAAGTAGTTTGGACCACCGTTCTCGTTGTGTTGTTTTGCAAATAAGTTTGCTTGGTGTTTGGAAAGGAGTTGTAAGTTCTTGCTTGAAGTGCAAGAGGAGCTTGCATTGACTGTGACTTAGACTTTAGCATGACATGCTAGGTGTTGTTTTGACATTATGTTTAGTGTTTATTGCTGTAGCATGTGTTTTTCCAAACAATTGGGTTTGCTTAGTGTGCCTTGAAGAAATTATGCATTGTTTTAGCATGCAAAAGCATAGTGTTGTGGTATTCTCCTTTGATGCTTTGCTTGGGTTAACTTGGCACATGCTCACACCATGTTATGACTATGACAAACCACCATTAGCCTCTATGATCATTTAGTCCTTGACTTGTAGTATCACTCTTTGCTTTGATTAGTTTGCTTTGTTGCACTGCATGATTTTGGCCATTATTGCTCTCTTAGTTGGTTGCTCCCCTTCTTTTGCTAGCCTCCACTTTTATGAGTAAGTTATACTCATGCCTCCAACTCCCAAGAAACCAAGTTATTCCAAAGTGTCCACTATAAATTCCTATGTATGGTGTGTTACACCATTCCATGTATATTCTTGTTTTCAACTATCTTCCAATTAAAAACTATTTTGTTATGTGAAAACTTAGTGATTAAAGCCCTCACGAACTTGATGGCACACTTTATTCTTTGCCCCTAATAAACTTGAACCATTGTGACAACTTTTTTGTATATGCTTGCACTTATAAGTTGGAATTAGCAGAACCGTGCTGTCACGGGGAACGTTTTCAACATTGCACTTGTACCTTGTTGTACTCAGCTGATATCATGCTCTTTTGTCTATGGATGTCACCGGTGTGAAATAAAGAGGGAACTTGTAAGTCCATGGAGTTTGTATCCTGTATTAGAGAAATGCCTGGGCCGCTAGCCTAAGCCATGCCTAGTCATGGTGGAAACTTGCAGCACCACCATAATGGGCTATCTATGAAGCATCCTCAATAAAAATCAATGCATATGGTAAATAAAAAGATCGTTGAAATGCTCATTATCTGCTTGCCTTGTCATTTTGGTTATGGGAAAGCTCCTGTACCATGTGCATTTGAAAATAGGTGTTTTGAACTTGCCAGCTTGCTTGAAAATACTGATGATGCACCTTATAAACATGAGATTTTTGAGATACTTAAATTTTGCTTTGATAATTACAAGGAAGAAAATGGCTATATTCTTGAATATTTTAATAGGTGTTTTCCATATTTGGAAGAGACTAATGCCTTGCAGGAGCCTATGGAAGAAGAAATTGCTGAAATTGAAAGCTCATTAGATAAAAAAGAGGAGGAGAGTGATGGTCAATAGGAGGAAGAATGGATCTACCCATGTCTACCTTATAATGAGAGTAACTCTTTATCCCTTACATTATTTGATTGTCCCCCATGCTTACCAAAGGAGGATGAATGTTATGTTCCTATGGATCCTTTTGAAATATCTACTCTAGGTAAAACCTATGAAGGTTTTAATCCCACTATTTTTGAGCTTGATAGAAATTATGTGTTTGTAGCTCATGAAAAGCCTGCTTTATGTGATAGTTATATTGTAGAGTTTATTCATGATGCTACTGAAAATTATTATGAGATAGGAAAATATGGTTGTAGAAGTTTTGATGGTATTGAAACACCTCTTTTTGCGCTGAAAGTTTTGAAGTTGGTCTTGTTTCATCTTCCTATGCTTGTCACTTTGTTCTTTGTGAATTTATTTGCATACAAGATTCCGATGCATAGGAAGAGGGTTAGGCTTACATGTGTTTTGAATTTGCTTCTTGATGCTCTCTTTGACTTCAATTCATAACTCTTATGTGAGCATCTTCTCAAGCTATCAAGCCTAACTTAAAGGCGTTAAAGAAAAGTACTTGTTGGAAGATAACCCAAGAGTTTCCTTGAGTCTTGGAAGTTATTACTTCAGTAATGACCTCTCCTTGTCCTTTTTGTTTGCTTTTTGTGCCAAGAATGACCTGTAATGAGAGGGAAGTAAGATTTGGGGCGTTGATGTCCCGAAACAGATTTATGTCCTCCACCAAAACAATTCTTGAGACTTCTATGTAACTCGGATTGAGCTCAAAATTTACGAATAAATTCCCCAGCATGTTATCTAAATTTAGTTAGTTCCACACTTTTTGATTTGAGCAACAGAAGATGTTCGAAAAAATCGATTTCTACCTGCTGGTCTGTTTTGACAGATTTCTGCCATTATTTGCATTTGCTTCTTATTGATTCCTTTTTGAGTTCTCTTTAGATGAATTGTGCTTCTTGAAGGAGTTACTACAGTACCCTGTGTTTTTAGTGAAAATATTGTTATTCCAAAGCTTTGCCAGAGGTCTAATATCTTTTGAATACACTAATGTTACGGACTTATTTGAAATCATACATACCGATGTGTGTGGTCCAATGAGTGTAGCATCGCGCGGTGGTTATCGTTATGTTCTTACCTTCACGGATGACTTCAGTAGATATGGGTATACCTATTTCATGAAACATAAGTCCGAAACTTTTGAGAAGTTTAAGGAATTTCAAAGTGAGGTAGAGAATCAACGTAACAAGAAGATTAAATTTCTACGTTCTGATCATGGAGGTGAATATCTAAGTTACGAGTTTGGCGAGCATTTGAAGAAATGCAGAATACTTTCACAATTGACACCGTCGGGAACACCACGGCGTAATGGTGTGTCCGAACGTCGTAATCGAACTCTCTTAGATATGGTTCATTCTATGATGTCACTTACAGATTTACCGCTATCATTTTTGGGCTATGCATTAGAAACAGCCGCATTCACTTTAAATAGGGCACCATCTAAATCCGTGGAAACGACACCGTATGAATTATGGTTTGGGAAGAAACCTAAATTGTCGTTCCTTGTTTGGGGTTGCGAAGCCTATGTAAAGAAGTTACAGCCGGACAAGCTTGAACCCAAAGCGGAAAAATGCGTCTTAATAGGATACCCGAAGGAAACTATTGGGTATACCTTCTATCATAGATCCGAAGGCAAAATCTTCGTTGCCAAGAATGGATCCTTTCTAGAGAAGGAATTTCTCTCGAAAGAAGTGACTGGAAGAAAAGTAGAACTCGACGAGGTTGTTGAACCTTCTCTTGAACTTGTGAGTAGCGTAGCACCGGAAGTAGTTCCTGTGACGCCTGCACCAGTAAGAGAGGAAGCTAATGATAATGATCATGAAACTTCAGTTGAAGTTGCTACAAAGCCCCGCAGGTCAACGAGAACTCGTACCACTCCAGATTGGTATGATCCCGTTATGAGTGTCATGTTGGTGGACAACACCGATGACCCTGCGACATATGAGGAAGCGATGATGAGCCCAGATTCCAACAAATGGCAAGAAGCCATGAAATCCGATATTGGATCCATGTACGAAAACCAAGTATGGACTTTGGTGGACTTACCAGATGGCCGGAAGGCTGTCGAGAACAAATGGATTTTCAAGAAGAAAACAGATGTTGATGGTAATGTTACTGTCTATAAAGCTCGACTTGTCGCAAAGGGGTTTCGACAAATTCAAGGAGTTGACTACGATGAGACTTTCTCACCTGTAGCGAAGCTAAAGTCTGTGAGGATTATGTTAGCAATTGCTGCATATTATGATTATGTGATATGGCAGATGGATGTCAAAACAGCATTCCTCAATGGAGACATTGATGAAGAGTTGTATATGATGCAACCCAAAGGTTTTGTCGATCCTAAAGATGCTAACAAGGTATGCAAACTTCAACGGTCCATCTATGGATTGAAGCAAGCATCCCGAAGTTGGAATCAACGTTTTGATAAGGTGATCAAAAGTTTTGGTTTTATACAAACTTATGGAGAAGCTTGTATTTACAAGAAAGTGAGTGGGAGCTCTGTAGAATTCTTAATACTATATGTAGATGACATATTGTTGATTGGGAATGATGTAGACCTTCTTAATAGTGTCAAGGAATATTTGAATAATAGTTTTTCAATGAAGGATCTTGGCGAAGCAGCTTACATATTAGGCATAAAGATTTATAGAGATAGATCGAGACGCCTAATATCATTGTCACAAAGTACATATTTGGACAAATTTCTAAAGAGGTTTGGAATGGAAGATAGCAAGAAAGGGTTCTTACCCATGTTGCCCAATACGACCTTGAGTAAAACTCAAAGTCCGACAACGGCAGAAGATAGAGAAAGGATGAGTAAGACTCCCTATGCCTCAGCCATAGGATCTCTAATGTATGCCATGCTATGTACTAGACCCGACATTGCATATGCTGTTAGTTTAACTAGCAGATATCAAAGTGATCCAGGAGTGGATCATTGGACAGCGGTCAAAAACATCCTTAAGTACTTGAGAAGAACTAAGGATATGGTTCTTTCTTATGGAGGTGATGAACAGCTCGTTGTTAATGGTTACACCGATGCTAGTTGGAACACTGATCCGGATGATTCTAAATCACAATCTGGATACGTATTTACTTTGAATGGTGCAGCAGTTAGCTGGAGGAGTGCAAAGCAAAGCGTTGTGGCGAGATCTTCAACTAAATCGGAAATACATGGCTGCTTCGGAGGCTTCACAAGAAGCGATATGGATGAAAGAGTTGATTACAGAGCTGGGTGTGGTTCCTAGTGCGCTGGACCCAATGTCTATCTACTGTGATAACATGGGCGCCATAGCCAATGCGCAAGAACCAAGGTCACACAAGAAGCTGAAGCATATCAAGCTACGTTTTCATGCTATTCGAGAACATGTTCAATATGGGGACATAAAGATTTGCAAAGTACACACAGATCTGAATGTAGCGGATCCGTTGACTAAACCTCTCCCGAGGGCAAAACATGACCAGCACCAAACTGCCATGGGTGTTCGGTATATTACCATGTAATCTAGATTAGATGACTCTAGTGCAAGTGGGAGACTGTTGGAGATATGCCCTAGAGGCAATAATAAATGTAGTTATTATTATATCTTTGTGTTTATGATAAAATGTTTACATTCATGCTATAATAGTATTAACAGGGAAACATTAATACTTGTGTGATTTGTAAACTTAAATTGAAGTCCCTAGTGTAGCCTCTATACATCACTAGCTTGTTGGTTAATAAATGATTGTGGTTTCCCTATCATGAACATTGAGATGTTATTAACAACAAGATCATGTCATTAGGAGAATGATATGGTGGACATACTCCTATAGATAAGCGTAGCATAAAGATCAAGTCATTTTAATAGTTCAATTGCTCCACCTCTGACGACGATGCCCCGTTGGCGCGAAAGCGGAAGAGCTCCACCTCTGACGCTGCCGACGGAGGTAAGAAGAATACAGAGGGCGGAGTCTCCAAAAAGAGTACTGCCGCCCTGGAGGCGGAAAAGAAGAAAGCCACCCGGATGTTTGCCAAAGCGCCCCCCTAGTGTAAGCCTCTCATTATCCGACATCATCTCATTTATCTGTCTTATTCCTGTACTTATGCATTTTGCACGTTTCAGGAAAAAAGCCACAACCAGCCTCAAGAAGTCCCCCAAGACTCTTGGGGCTTCTAGAAATATCAAAGATACGTTGCATCATGACTCCTCCCCCGCCGTTGCCCCTGCTACTCCTGCCGTCAAGCCCTCCTCTGCTCCAACAAGCTCCCAAGTCCAGGAGGCACCAGGCCCTTCCGCCATGGAAGTGGACTCTGGCGCCTCTACCTAACTAGCTGTTGTCGGCGAGCAGGCGACGCGGGAGAGTGCTGCTCTTCAAATGGCTGAAGATCCGGCTAAGGATGCCATCGGTAGCGGGAAGGCGCTGGTGGGAGCTGGTACTTCTGCCGAAGGCGGCGCCTCTTCTCCCCAGAAACCCTTTGAGTTCCCGAAGATTGTTTACCCGACGCTCATGCCGAGTAACACAACTATGGTTCCTGGAGGAGTGCCGTCATCTCCGACGTGCGGTCTTGAGGAGCTACTCCGACAAGCAGACATCTTGCGAGGAAACAGCATTGCCTTTGGCAAGCTGCTGGCCGAGAGCGCTACAAGCCTCAAGATCATCGCACTTGTAAGTTTTACTTTACCTTTTGCATTTCGTATGAGTATCCCACTATAGCCCCCGAGGATGTAGACGGAAAACCATAGGTTTTGCATCTATATGCTCTAAGAGTGACTAAGTTAGAAAAAACTCTCACTGTAGCCCCCTAAGCATTTAGATGGAAGAAATTATTCCGACTAGATGCTTTAAGAGTAGCATACATAGCGTTTATATTTTTCAGTGCCGTAGCCTCCCAAGCCTCTAGGTGTAACTGAATTAGTTCCGACTAGATGCTTAAAGAAAAGCTAAGCATTTTCCGAGCTAAAAACTTTATACTGTAGCCCCCAAGCTTCTAATCGAGAACTGAATTAGCTCCGACTAGATGCTTTAAAGAAAAGCTAAGCATATTGGTAAGTTTAAGAACTCTCGCTGTAGCCCCCGAGCACCTAGATGGATAATCTCCGACTAGGGGCTCCAAGCAGACCAAACAGCGATATAACTTTGTACTTGTTTCCACAGAATGAGAATGCTAGGAGGGGCATGGCCAACGACAAGTATCAGAAGATGCGCGCAGATCTTGAAGCCGAAAAGGGTAAAACTGCCATCTTGAAGGAATAGATCATCAAAAACAAGTCTGTTTTCTTTTTGCGCATTTCCATCTTACTTTTGTGCCCATAATCTCCGGGTACTCAATGTGTACTTTGTTTTCTCCGACTTGCAGAGCATGTTGCCAAGGCCAAGGATATTGTCAAGCAGTCCAAGCACATCCAGCAGCTGGACAGCAAGAACAAGATCCTTAAGAAGGAGAGGGAAGAAATGTTGAAGATGCACGAGGATTCCATGAAAGCCCTGCAAGACTCTGCCTCCGCGGAGATCAATCGCTTGAAGGAGGAGCTTGCGATCCTAAAGGATCAGAAGCAAGTTGCTGATGAGCAAAACCTTCGCCATAACAAAGCGTTTAAGCTCCTCCAACAAGAGAAGGAATCCTTGGCGGACACCGTCTGTCAGGCTAAGGACAGCATCTTCAGTAAGCCTCCTCCGCCTTGTAGTTCTATAGTCTGGATACTTAGAATTTATTGAAATCATGCAATCCATGTTGGAATTTTTAGCGCCCATGGGCTTAACCCGCTCGCCTCCTTCGGACAAGGAATGCATGGTTCTTGCCGGCAAGTTCATCAATACCGCCATCGCCCAAGCCAAGGAGATTGCCAAGCCCCTCCAGATTTATATCAAGGCCTCGGACTCCATGACGAAGTACTCGGAGATTCTGCGCCGAGCCCCCGAGCGTGTCGCGAGCTGGAAAGCTTCATGCGCATGGGCTGGCGCAAGGATGGCGCTGTCTATGGTGAAGGCACACTATGACGATGCCGACTTCGACACGGTGACATCTGGTATCCCCGACGTGGATGATGACGGCAAGGAGATCGATCACGAAGCCATCCTGTCATCACTCGCGGGTTATGACACCAGGGTTTCCGAGTTGTTGGATGTTGACGTCTTCGTGCCCAGGAACTTCATCGACAACGTCACCCAGGACTCCTCCGAGTCTCATCACAGCGCCGACGTTGAGGGTGATTCTCTGGCTGGTGATGATGCGGCCTCCAAGTCTCCTGCGCCCAAAGAATGAAAAACACTTTGTAATTTTTGTTTCACCTCTGGAGTGTGCGCGGGAAAAAACTTTTTGATGTAATCTTAAGGCGGAAAACAATGGTTGTCGTATCCTGCTACTTAAGATTTAAGTTTCAGCATGTATATATTTTTTAAGCAAGTGCTAGCTTATCCATTACTCTGGTTCTTATGCTTGACTTTTCGTGAGTCGGAAGACTCGTTGTCGGAACCATGCGCTTAGGTGATGATTGTTGGAGATATGCCCTAGAGGCGATAATAAATATAGTTATTATTATATCTTTGTGTTTATGATAAATGTTTACATTCATGCTATAATAGTATTAACAAGGAAACATTAATACTTGTGTGATTTGTAAACTTAATTTTAAGTCCCTAGTAAAAGCCTCTTTATAATACTAGCTTGTTGGTTAATAAATGATTGTGGTTTCCCTATCATGAACATTGAGATGTTATTAACAACAAGATCATATCATTAGGAGAATGATATGGTGGACATACTCCTATAGATAAGCATAGCATAAAGATCAAGTCATTTTTAATAGTTCAATTGCTATATGCTTTCTGATACATAGTAACCTAATTCCTTCGACCATGAGATCATGCATATCACCTTTACCGGATGGATGCTTTGATGACATCAAACACCACACCGTAACTGGGTGGCTATAAAGGTGGCATTGAGTGTTCGGAAAGTATTGGTTGAGACACATGGATCAAGAGTGGGATTTGTCCATCCATATGACGGATAGATATACTCAGGGCCCTCTCGGTGGAATGTCATCCAATTAGCTTGCAAGCATGTGACTGGCTCACAAGGGATCACATATCACGGGAACGAGAAAATAGTACTTATCAGTAACGAGGTTGAACTAGGTATGCAGAGATACCGATGATCATAACCTCGGATAAGTAAACTATCGTGAGCCAAAGGGAAATTGGTATCGTATGTAAGTGGTTCATTCGATCGCAAAGTAATCGTAGAAATATGTGGGAGTCATATGAATTTCCAGATTCCTCTATTGGTTATTGTTCGGAGAAGTGTCTCGATCATGTCCGCATAATTCACGAACCGTAGGGAGACACACTTAAGGATTCGACGTTGTTTGAGTAGTTATGGAATGATGAGAAAGAGACTGAATGTTGTTCGGAGTCTCGGATGGGATCCGGGATATCATGAGGAGATCCGGAATGGTTTGAAGAATAAGATTCATATAAGGAAAGTCCCGTTTCGGAGTTGGGGAATGGTTC
This sequence comes from Avena sativa, assembly GCA_916181665.1. Taxonomy (NCBI): domain Eukaryota; kingdom Viridiplantae; phylum Streptophyta; class Magnoliopsida; order Poales; family Poaceae; genus Avena; species Avena sativa. The sequence continues at coordinate 477,408,045 of OV702299.1, read as the reverse complement.
CGGTGTTTTCATCGGGAATGTTCTAGAAGGTTCCGGAATGTCTGGCACTCCGAAGGGGAAGGGTACATGAATGTGTTATATCAAGTTGGTATGATTGCATCATGTACTAGGTGTCATCGCTGAACAAAATAAAGGGTTTAATCAAATCCTAGTTTAAAAAAGTCAAACGCCAAGTTTGAAAGTCAAACGGCTATTTTGGGAAGTGGAGGGGAGGTGGAATCTGAGTTGGGGAGGAGTCCCTCCACCTCCACCGCCGGCCCACCTTGGTTCCGAGTTGGGGAGGGACTCCCCTCCCCTGGCGCGCCTCCCTCCACCCATAAAAGGAGGGGCAGGGCTCCCCTCCTAGACACACAAGTTCCCACCTCCAAACCCTAGCAGCTGCTGCCCACCATAGCCGCCGTCGCCCCCTAGGGTTTCTCCCCTAGCCGCCGACTTGGGCACCTCCAAGCCCTAGCCGCCGGCCCTAGCACCTCTTCCTCGGCGTGTCTAAACCCTAGATCATCGATGGCTCTCTCATAGTCCACCATACTCGCTCTGGCTTAAGGCGAAGCCCTGCGAGATCTCCCCTCTACTTCCGGTACCACGCCGTTGTGCTGCCGGAATCGCGAGGAGAGTGCTACAACCTCCGCTGCCTGCTGGAACAAGGGAGAGGAAGGTCTTCGTCGAGTACCGAACGTGTGACCGACTGCGGGAGCGCTGCCGGAACGCAGCGCCGGAAGGATCGTCTACGCGATCTTGAGATCGGGAAGAGTACGACTACATCACCCACGAGAATCCGCTCTCGTTAAACACTTTGGAATCTTCGAGGGTGAGTTATTCCATCGACTCGTTGCTACAATCTAGTAGATAGATCTTGGCTTGTTTGTTTGTATGCGATAGAAAATTTTTGTTTTCCATGCTACGAAACCCTACAATGATGCCCAATGGCACCGTCAATAACCTGAGCACAAAATCGCCGACAATAAGTGCCAAAAGTCACTACTCCAGAATCCACATAAAAATGACAAAGAATGTGTAGACCAGAAAACTTAAGCTAACGCCCGTAGGCGGAATTTTCACAAGTGCAATCGCAAGACTTGTGCATAAAGGTTTATATGATCCAAAAATGAACACTAAAGGAGGTAAAAGACTCAGCAATATGAGTGAACCAAAGAGCTTTATTTCATTGATCATATAAGAGGTACACGATTAGATAAAAAATGCTAAGTGTAGAAAGGAAGTAGCTGTGCTATGTTCCATGGCCGATCAAGCTCTGGGTAGTCATCATCCGGGTCACGTCGCTTACGCTTATGATCCTTGTTGGGTCTATCCTTGAGCTCACGATTGTCGACAAGGTAGTAAGACCCATTGAGCAGCGCCTTGCTTATGATGAACGGTCCTTCCCATGGCGGGGATAATTTGTGTGACTTCTTCTGCTTAAGTCGGAGTACTAAATCCCCTTCTTTAAACGAGCGATGCCGAACGCGGCGACTATGGTAGCTGCGTAGCTTCTGCTGGTAGATGGCGGATCTTTGGCATGCCAAAACGCGCTCCTCCTCGAGAAGGTCCACATCTAGGCGTCTGTATTCTTCAGCGTCATCTTCGTTGTAGGCGGCAACTCTTGGTGCATCGTGGAGGATGTCGGAAGGTAGGATGGCTTCTGCTCCATATACCATGAAGTAAGGGGTGTAGCCGGTGGATCTGTTGGGTGTAGTTCGTAAACTGCACAGCACAGATGGCAATTCTTCCGCCCAGGCTCCAGCTGCTCTATGTAGCGGTGCCTCAAGACGTGGCTTGATTCCCTGCAGAATTAATCCATTGGCTCGCTCAACTTGACCATTGGATTGTGGGTGTGCCACAGATGCAAGGTCAAGTCGGATGCCTTTGTCCCAGCAATAGGCCTCCACTTCTCCGAGTGACAAGTTGCTTCCGTTGTCGGTGATGATGCTATGTGGGAGACCAAATCTCACCACTAGATCCCGGACAAACCTGAGGGCAGTTGCCCCATCAAGCTTTCTAATGGGTTTAGCTTCTATCCATTTGGTGAATTTGTCAACTGCTACCAGCAGGTGCGTAAATCCACACGGTGTCGTTTGTAATGGTACCACCATGTCTAGCCCCCAGACTGCAAACGGCCAAGTTATTGGTATTGTTCGCAGTTCTTCGGCAGGAACATGTGGTTGTCGGGCATAATACTAGCATCCCGTGCATGTCTCAACCAGCTTGTCGGTGTCCCCCTTCGCGGTTAGCCAGTAGAATCCTTGCCGGAAGGCTTTCGCGACCAACGATCGAGGAGCGGCGTGATGCCCGCAATCTCCGAGATGGATCTCGCGTAGGATTTCCATACCTTCTAGCTGGGAAATGCACTTTAGGTATACACCAGTAGTGATCCTTTTGTAGAGTTGCCCATTGATTATGGTATAACCCTTTGCTCGTCGTACTATTTGTCGTCGTTCGACCTCGTCGTCGGGCAAAGTTCCGTGTTCGAGATATTCCATGAACGGTTTTGTCCAAGCCAGAGGGATCTTTGTCATCATGTTGACGAAAGAGTCAGCTCTATCCGGGTTGTCGATGTCGGCGCCCTTCATGGATGGTGTGCGTAGATGCTCTAGGAAAACTCCCGGCGGAATTTGCTTGCGCCCTGATCCAAGTTTAGACAGTAGATCAGCCGCCTCGTTTTGCTCCCTAGGCACATACTTGGCTTCGTAGCCCAAGAAGCTCTTGGCTATCTCGTCCACTTTGTCGCGATATGCCGCCATCATAGGGTTCCGCGCATTCCAGGTGCCAGCCACCTGCTGCGCAACCAAGTCGGAATCTCCACAGCAAACTATGCGCTTGATGCTAATATCCTTGGCTACACGCAGTCCGTGAATGAGTGCTTCATACTCCGCCATGTTGTTTGTAGCCTCGAAGTGGATCTGCAGAATGTAGTGCAGCTTGTATCCTTTTGGTGACTGTAGTAGTACACCAGCCCCCGAGCCGTTGAGCAACTTTGATCCGCCAAAGTGCATCACCCAGTACTCTGGTTCTGGCAGTGGAGTAACATCTGGCATCTCTGTCCAATCTACAATGAAATCCGCCAAAGTTTGTGAATTGATAGTGCCGCGTCTCTTGTAGGTGATCTCGAAGGCGGCAAGTTCAATGCCCCACTTCGCGACCCTTCCTGTAGCGTCGCTGTTGTTGATAATGTCGGATAGTGGAGTCTTGCTCACTACTGTGATTGGATGCTCCTGAAAGTAATGCCTCAGCTTCCGAGAAGCAAGGAATACTCCATAAGCTATCTTTTGGTAGTGCGGGTAACGCTGCTTGGACTCCGTCAAAACCTCGCTTACATAGTAAACTGGTCGTTGAACTACGTGCTCGTAGCCTGGTTCCTTTCGCTCTACCACGACGACGATGCTAATAACCCGGTTGGTTGCCGCCATGTAAATTAACAGGGGCTCTCTAGGCTCGGGTGCTGCAAGGATGGGCGCTGAGGAAAGAATCTCCTTGAGCTGCTTCAATGTTGCATTTGCTTCGTCTGTCCATGTGAATTTGTCCGCCTTCTTCAGCAACTTGTACAGCGGCAGAGCCTTCTCTCCAAGTCGGCTGATGAACCGACTAACCGCTGCAACACAACCTGTTAGTCGTTGGATGTCTTTTAGGCATGTCGGACGGTTTATGTTTAAGATGGCCTTGGTTTTCTCCGGGTTGACCTCGATTCCGCGCTGGGAAACGATGAAGCCCAACAGTTTGCCGATTGGAACCCCGAAGACGCACTTCTTAGGGTTGAGCATCATGTTGTATTTCCGGAGATTATCAAAGGTTTCTTTTAAGTCGGAGATTAAGTCATTTGACATTTTAGACATCACTGCGATATCGTCCACATAGGCGTGAACGTTCCAACCAATTTGGTCGTGAAGGCAACGTTGCATTGTCCGCTGGTAAGTAGCACCTGCATTTTTCAGCCCAAAGGGCATTGTGACATAGCAAAACGTGCCGTATGGGGTAGTGAACGAAGTGGCCAATTGGTCCGACTTCCTCATCTTGATCTGGTGGTATCCTGAGTATGCATCAAGAAAACACAAAAGTTCCGAGCCAGCCGTCGAGTCAATGACTTGGTCAATGCGAGGCAAAGCAAACGGATCTTTGGGACATGCTTTGTTCAAGCCGGTGTAATCAACGCACATTCTTAATTCATTGGTTCCCTTTTGGGGGACAAGTACAGGATTGGCCACCCATCGGGTGTGAAGGACTTCTCGGATAAACTCAGCCTTAAGTAACCTATCATCTCTTTGCCAATGGCGCGTCTCTTCTCATCTCCGAAGCGTCGTAGAGGTTGTTTCACTGGTTTACATTTTGGATCTATGTTTAAGCTGTGCTCGGCAAGTTCCCTAGGTACACCTTTCATGTCGGCAGGTTGCCAGGCAAAGATGTCCCTATTCTCACGGAGGAACTCGACGAGCGCGCTTTCCTATTTGGGATCCAGGTTCGTCCCAATGGAGACGGTCTTGGAGGCATCGCCTACCACAAGTTCCACCGGCTTGGTCTCGATGGCGGCCTTGAACGCAGGAGCGGAGTCAGAGATCTGCTTCTTCGATACGGGCATTTCTGAGTCATTGACCTTGCTCTGGATCTCCTTGAATTCTTCGCTGTAGAGGACAGCTTCTGCAATGGCTGCTTCATTAATCTCGCGGTCCCTTGCCTTGGTAAAGCTTCCGGATATGGTGATGACGCCGTTTGGACCGGGTATCTTGAGTTTGTTGTAGACAAAGCATGGATTGGCCATGAACATGTGGAATATGTCGCGGCCAAATATGACGTGGTACACGCTCTTGAAGGGGACCACCTCAAAGGTCATGCGCTCTTGGCGGTAATTATTAATGTCGACAAAGGCTACCTGAAGCGTAATGCACCCAAGGGACCGAGCCTCCCGACCAGGAACTACGCCATGGAACACGGTGTTGGTCCGCCTTAGGTTTGCCTCCGTCAAGTTCATCTTCTGCAGTGTATCCAGGTACATGATGTTGATGCTGCTTCCACTATCCACCATGCACTTGGTGAATTCCACGCTGTCAATCAATGGGTTGGTGACCATGGCGTACTGGTTCATCGTGGGCACAAGGTCTGGGTGGTCCGTCCTGTCCCAAGTGATTGGAACCTCCGACCAGCACAGGTATTGGGGAACTGGGGGGAGAGTGGCCATCAGGATCCTTAGAGAGGTCTTCTGTTGTCGGACGGTGGGGGTGCCAAGGAAAGTGTGGTAGACTGGGGCCTTCTTTGCGAAGGGGTTCTTGCCTTTGTCGTCGCTCTTGGCGGCGTGCTTGGGGTCAACGTCCTCGTCCATGTCACTTGAATCCTTGGACTCCTCCTCCTTCTTCTTCCCCTTGCCCTTTCCTCACGGTATGTTCTTCCGACTTCGCTTGTAGCCGGACTCTGGGTCTTTATTGAGGTCGTTGATGAACTTGTAGTGTCGATTGGTATGGGTGGCCTTGCCGTTGAGATCGAGGTGTATGAGGCACGACATATCGCGATACTCATCGTACGTTTGGGGAACGCGGAGCGGCGCTGAGTTGGTTTCACTTCCTCATTGCTGCCCGCGGCCTGCTCCCCTTCCTCGGCCACGTTGTCCGCTTCACCTCGTCCTACAAAAGTCATGGCGACCATGTCGGTAGATTGCTTTTCTTCTAGAGCGGTTTTCCGTTTTGTACTGATGTTCCTCCGAGCTTGGGTTGGAACGGCCATTGCCGGCAAAGAGCCACGAGCATCGTTGTCACATCCCAAGATTTTCCAAATCTTGTTCTGTGAAAAATAAATGAATAAAATAAAACTTTATTGATTTCAGGGTGAGAAGAAACTTTTTGAATCCAATTTGAAACTTTCAAAACCTTTTTGGATCAAATAAAATCCTAAAGGGATTTAAAAAGATAAATAAACAATAAAGTTAAAAATATTTGGAATTACTATTTTGGATCTTTTAATAAAAAGATTTGGATTTCAAATGAAAAGGAAGAAATATAAAAAAAGGATTATTTTTATAGAGCCAAATAAAATCTTGGCCAAGCTTTTGAAATAAAATAAATGTGATAAAAGGAGTAAAAGGTTATTTAAACAAAATAATAAAGATTTATTATTATCCAATATCATTTAAACATAAAGGTTTTACCATTTTAATTAAACATCAAAACTTGTTACATTATTTTAAATAAGTTTTCCAAGTATTTTATATTTTCAAATAAAACCTACTGATTTGGTTTTGATACTATTTTAGTTTTCAAATAGAGTTTTAAATAAATCAAATCCTAATTAATTTAATAACTAAGGACTATTTTAATTAATTATTAAATAGATTCTAAAAGAATAAAATATTATTTTATTTTAGGGCTTGGAATATTGTTGTTAAACAGAACCAAAACTCAGGGCAAAGTTTGGAGGAGTTTTGAATTGATTTGAATGTTTGAATTGTTGATTGAATTTCAAAACAGAAAATCAAATTAGAAAAAGGAAAAAGTTTCAGTACAAAAAAAATGCTAAAGGACTCGACCCAACTAACCAGCCCAACAAGGCCCAACCAGCCCACTCCCTCTCTCCCCGCAGAAAACGATTCGCACCTACTTACTGACCCACGCAGACATCGACGAGTGGACCCTCTCCCTATCCCTATCCCTCTCCCTCGCTGACAGCAAGGCCCCACCCTACTGTTCGTCGTCTCCACCACGACCTTGTCGCCCCTGCCGTTGCAGCCAGTAACGTCGGCGTTGATTACGCGTTGATGGAGGCGTTGATTCCTCCCAGTAATCGCGCACATTTAACCGCCCGTGGCTTCTCTCTCTTTTCCCCCAGATAGCTCCCCCTCTCTGCCTCTAGGCTGCCCCAATTCGAGCCTGCACCGCCACTGCTCCGGCGAGCCTCTCCAGCCAATTCCGGCGGACCACTGCCGTCCCTTGCCTCCCTGAGCACACGGCCGTGACCCCCAGCCTCTGGCGCTTCTCCCTGTGCCTCTCGTTCGTCCACGCTCGCCCCAGAGCCTCGTCGACAACATCCGAGCGCCACCACCGTTCACTGACACTCCGGCGAACTCCCCAGGTAACCTCCGCTCGCCCCAGCACTCCTCGATGATACCCTCGCACTCGCCACACTCGCCCGCGTCTAACTATGTCTTTGTTTTGCCTCGGGGCGAACCATAGCGTCGGCCTCGATGACCTCCAGAACCGCCTGACGCCGTCCCCCACTCCGGCGAGCAATCCCCTCCACTCCAGTGCGCCCCTCGACGAACCGACCACGTGTTGAGCATCACCTCGACCTCGCGAGCACGGTGAGCACCCCCGTTTCTTCCCTTGCTTCCTATATCATCGAATCCGCCGCCGTCCGACCGTGCGCCACCGTCAGCCACCGTCGGCGCCGCCCGAGTTTGGTCAAACCATTTTACACCGTTAGATCCCCATCTGGCGGCTTAGATAGAATCATTAAACAAAGAGGTACGAGCTAATCTGAACCGCACCATCTCACTTAGATCCAACGGCTGTAGTTGCGTGATCCACACGAACCGGTATCAGCGAACCAGAATCAGACACGTGGCACTAGTTGATTTAAAACAGATTTAAGAATCAGATTTAGATGCAAATTTGTAAATTGCATAACTTTTGATCCACACGTCCAAAATCTGCAAACTTTATATAAATGGAATCAGTGGAACAAGCCCTAGCCAACCATGCCATTTGATTAGTAAAAAGTTTCTGTTAATTTGTTTGTTTTTGGAGAAACTTGTGTATGCTTGTTTAAGTTATAAAAATTATTCCAAAATGATTTTGAGGATGAAATCTTTGCAAATTGGTTTGTTGTGAACCTAATGACCATAGGAACCAACTCATGGATTTAAAAATGTATTTTGTGAAGATTAGGATTGAATAGTTGAACTAGCTCATTTCTAGTCAAATAAAATTATTGATTTTTGCTATGGAAATGTTTTTGAGTAAAACCTTATGGAAAATGAGTTGATTCAAACCTACTGACCCTAAACACCAAGTTTTGTGAATTAACAACTTATTTGGTGAACAATATAAAAAAAATTCCTTGCTAAAAACATTTTCCACCATATGAAATAATGATTTGATTTAAGAAATGGTTTATAGATAAAACCCTTTTGCAAATGACTTTGACACTTTAGAAAATGACCACTTTGAACCTTACAATGTGTAGAGCCTAGAAGAAACCATCTTTGCAAATAAAACTATCTTTTGCATGCTTGCTTGCATGACTTTGTTTCCATTATTTTATGTGTGATGATTTGTTTGATTATTGTTTGGAATGCTAGTTGAATCTATGTTTGCTTGATTGACTTGTAGTGAAGTTAGAAGAGTGTGAGATTATCAAGATCAAGAAGTGAACCAACATTCTCTACCAAAAAGGCAAGTGACACTATCATCTAAAGTCCTACTATTTTCATCACACTTAGTGGATTTGAAACATGCATGAAAAGGATTTCTATACTTTATGCTATGCTAAATCCTAATAGGATACCCTTATATATTACTTAGTGAAAACAATGTAGTTGTATTATGCTTAGCCCTGCTAAAATTTTTGAGAAGAGATACATGTTGAGATTTTATGAAGTATTGAAAAGACTTGTGTTTTATATAATAAAACAAGTACTCAATGAACCACCTGGGTGGACAAGGATACTCAAGTTTTGGACTAGGTGGCAACAAAAGGAACCATGTTTATATGGAAATCTCTTTGTGTTGTGCACTAGAAGAAAACCACCCAGGGACTTAGAGATTGAACATGTTTCTCGTACAGTGGCTTCCGTGTACAGCCACATGCTAAATGGGCACTGGCTTAGTCAACTACATAGTGGAAGACCCATGCATTTGTCTTCAGGTTGACTGGAATGAGGGAACTTGGAACCCTACATTGGTGCCTGAAGACAAGCTAGCATTGTGTGAGGACCCTATGGAAAGACTTCGTCACATTCTCAATCTGCCAGTACTCCATCTTGGTGAGTACTTATCCAGCGGCCACTGGTGGCAACAAGATGAGATTGTGTCATGTGGGTAAAGTGTACAACTTTTGCAGAAGATAAAAATTCTAAGTACTTAGCCGTATCCCCGGTTATGGACAATACTGAGCAACTAAGGCCTGAAGCTATGGGAAATCTCGACATTCCAATTTCTAAAAGCAAAACTTTAAAGTGACAACAAAAGACTTGAAGCACTTGGGGTGTACCAAGGAGCTCAAAAGATTTTGGTAAAAACTTGAAGCACTTGGGGTGTACCAAGGAGCTCAAGAGATTTTGGCAAAGACCTGAAGCACTTGGGGTGTACCAAGGAGCTCAGAAAGATTTATGACAAAAGATCAAAACTGTTTTGAAAAGATAGGATAAATTATTGCTTTCTGCAAATGAGCCTAAAACCCTATGTAACTACCTCGGTGAATTACGCTCCTAGTTACAAGCCTGGATGAGCGGAAATGGTTAAAATAGTACGGTGGGGCCCAAATGCCACTCACAGGTAGACCTTTCGGCCGTCCTAACCATTTCCAAACATCGGGACAAGAACGGGCGGCGTAATCGGCAGGCGAAGGGATCAACTACATACACAAATGAGTATGTATGCAAGCCACCATACAACAGTCCCTAGAGCCATTCCATCTAAAAGAAATAGAAATATTGCAACGCCATACGGCAAGATCCAAATATCCTAGATAGATATAATAGTTTAGGATATCTCCTCATACATCAAACATCAGAGTATCAGGCGGAAGCGGAAAAACAAGATCCGAGTACGGATAAGAAGCAAATCGGCATAAGATGCCCCATAAATAAATACATCCCGCCCACAGATCTCACGGATCCCCGTTCCCGGAATCTCTACACCGAATGATCGTTGCCAACATCGTCCGTCTCCTCCACCCAGTATCCATCTTGCGAGTTTACCTGTTCATCTGAATCAAACAATTTATCGTGTGAGACCCTAGGGGTACTCAGCAAGTCTTTATGCCTCTAAAGGGGACACAACCTGGGGTGACACAATTGCAGCAAAAGATAATACCTAGCAATTCTAAAGATACTCGCTAACCATCCGCCTAACCATAGATAGACGGATGTCCGTGAATTAGTAACAACAGTTATAACGGTAATATTAACAGATCCATCCTCCTCCTCGCTTACCGACGAGGAAGCGGACGAACAGCCCCCCCCATCCGTTGGCAGTTTTATTATCCATTCCATGAGTATTGCACTACTTACTAGTCAGGTACTTAGTCAAATTAAAAGCGGTACTTTAGTTATTCTTGTCTATGATCGAGAAACTGTGCTCCAAGTCGTCCATAACCGCGGACACGGCTTTCAGAAAGTTTTACCCTGCAGGGGTGCACAAATAGCAACACACACTCGATCAACCTCGGAAAAACCAAATCAAAACCCAACGAGGCATTCACGACAAAGCGATCACAGGATTTAGAAATATTTCAGGGGGCCACCCCATTAAGCTACCCGCAACGAAACTGGCCAGCTCCGAGACGGACTCAAGGTTTGTGTGGACGGCTGTAAAACGACTGGGAACCCGAAAGTGTGACTGGGCTTGTCGATACAGCGAAAACGTGTCACGATCCTAAACAGTACAGGTGCTCCTCGCACAATCGTAAATAAGCAGTAAAGCATGGCATAAGTACAGGATAGTAATAAAGCCCCAAACTAATTGTGGCCCCAAGAAATAAGAATGAATCAAGCTCTGGCTCAGGGGGGTCCATAGGCCTCCCGGATGTGGATAGCGCGAATATTCAAGGAACAGGAATCAAGTACTCGGGGTCTTACGGGACACAAGTGAGCATGAAAAACCAAATAGCAGATATTGCTCACCGGTGCCACTTTCATTAGTTATCCCATTACTACTCAGGTTAAGTTGTATAGGTACCTCGTTATCCATCAGACACTCACATACCCTACACATGCTGTTCTACGACCCGCATGGCTCAAACAACTCCTGTAGTAATGGCTCATGGGATGGAGGAACAAGCTTCGGTGGGGTTTAAAAGTAAAGGCTATGCAATACTTGGGATTCAGTTTAATGCAATCGCGACTCAATGATGCAAGAATAAGATAGAGGCAATAGGTACTATATGTATGCAAGCATGTGGTAGTGCTTGCCTGGCAGCTCAGTTGAAGCGATAGAAGGATCTGGGTAGTGCTCCTAGGTTTCTTGATATATCCCCTGCTCAGCGTCTATTCGAAGAAGAACCAAACAAACAAGGGCCAACATAAATAAAGTGCACAAGCATATGAATAAAATGCGACAAGCAAACAATCATGCCATGATGAATGATGCACAATTTGCATGGCAATAAAGTAGCATGGCATGGGTGAGGTGTGGAATACAAGAAATAAGCCTTTTATTGAGTTTTAATCATATTTTATACTCAAATTAGTTGCTGTATACTTTATATTTATATGATGCATGCTGCAAAACAGAACATGGAATGCATAAACAGAAAGGTCTCGTTGAGCTGATCGATTTAGACATATCATTTGTTAAATTTGGAGTTATAAAACAAAAGTTATTAATTAATTAAGGCAAAGGGCATTTTATTGTAATTTTAATCTACTTGAAATTTAAAGTGTTCAAACATTATTTTGAAGGCCATATTTGAATTCCTCATATTTTTCTGATTTCAAATCATATATTATTTGTATTATTTGGAATTATATTTTAAAAGTTATTTGAAAACAGATTTAAATTTGAATTTAAAAATAAATTTGAAAAGGATTTAAATTAAACAGCTAAGCAGAAAACATTTTATTACTCAGCAAGTCCTAGCCCTAGACACTGACGGGTGGGGTCAAACGGAGTGGGGCCACACGCGCAGAAAAGGCTTAACTCACCGCGGCTGCTGCCAGCCACAGAGGCAGACAGATGGGGCCTGGAGCCTCGTAGGCCCACGCGACAGCGGCGAGAGTGACAGAGGCTGACAGGTAGGGCTGAGGCTGGAGCGCGGGTTACGAACGGAAAAGGCCGGGGGGTTTTCTGCAAAAGCGCTGGCGCGGCTGACTGGTGGGCTCTGCGTACCGCGGGTTTAGCCGAAAAAGAGGCAGGGGGTTAAACGCAAAAAGGGGCGTCCGTACTGTTGTTCTTCTCCGCGTGCAGAGGACCGATCGGTGCGTGGCGCGAGGCAAGGGATCGAACCCAGGACCTGGGCGTGCGCGCGGAGGACCGGAACCAGTGCGGCTAGGTGAGGTTTGGTGACCGCAAGGTGGGTGGGGGCTGGACATGCCGTCGGCGAGGCGCTACGCCGCGCGAGCGCAGCGACCGCCGGCGCGCAGAGGGTGTTCGGCGGAAGGTTCGGCGCGGCCAGACGACGGCAGCGAAGAGGAGCGTGTCTAGGGGGTACAGGGGCTCACCGCGGGGCTGTTGTTGTTGGTGGTGCGGGCAACGGAGCGATCGATCGTCGGCGAGGCAGACGAACGCGGGCTAGGGTTTCGCGTCGGGGCGACGGTGTGCAGTTCGGCCTAGGGCTCCTCCTGCTCCACGTCTGCGGTATAGGGGCGATGCAGAGGGCCGACTCGTTCTTCCTCGACACCTGGACGCCGCGCCCGCCGCCTGGTACGGTGTAGTCGAGAGGAGGCCGACGGGAAGGTTTGTGATCGGTGGTGGATGGTGGTAGGGGTAGACGGAGAGGAAGGGGCGGCCTGGGGAGATCTGGCGGGACAGAGGCGTGGGAGGTGGTGGCAGATAGCAGAGGGAGGGGAAGGGTGCCGTGGGGAGTGGGGTAGAGAAAGGTGGCTTCAGCCACTTTTCCTCCCCCTCTTCACGTGCTCGGTTCGGGGCAGGGGCAGGGTAGGTGATGGGCAGGTAGGGCTCGGGCTGGTGCAGTGGGAAGGCTCGGGCTGGGGGGTCCTCACGACAGGGAGAGAAAAGAGAGGGAGAGAGAGAGCTAGGGTAGGAGGGGGCTCGGTTAGGAGCTAGGTTAGGAGAAGGAGTAGTGGCTCGTTAGGGCTTGGGGTGGTTGGTAGCTAGGTGGGGCCAGGGTGGCCAGGTGGGGCCTGCATGGTAGGGAGAGGGGCACCTCGGCATGGTAGAGAGGGAAGGTAGATGGGGTAGGTCATGGTGGTGGTGGCTCGGGTTAGAGAGAGGAGAGATGAGGGCTTAGGGTTTAGATAAACTACAAGATCAAGCATGATGGGGAAAAGAGATGGAGAGGGGAGTGTTTGTTGGACACATGGTGATGGATAAGGAGAGATAAGATAGGGTTTTTAAGGATATGACCTCACATGATCATGCATGTATGAAGGAGATAAGGTGAGGGTGAGGGTCTTGATGCACATGGCAAGGGAGCATAGCAAGATAGAAAAGATTGAGAGAAGGGGAGAGAAGAGAAGATGATCCACTCAAAAACAATTAAAACCAAAGGAGGACCAAAGATGGTGATGGTTGCATGACCCATGCAAATGCATTAAATGCCATGTTTTAATCTTGTGAAAACAAAATAATTATTCATGGCATTTATACATATGCATTCCAGAAATATGGAATAAGTCAAGCAAAAGAATTTAAAAGAAAGTTCCAAGTGGAGTAGATGGAGATGATCACATTTAATTATAATTGGGACTTGCTAGTGTGTATATTCCACTAGATGTTTAATAGTCCCAAAAATATCCCAACATGATAATAACCCCAAAACAACCCATATGGAAGCTAGTAAAAGGTTCCACTCACAAGGCATGCAAAGGTGGCCATGTGGCTCTCATAAACCAATAATGTGGGAACAATATGGTGCATATATGAGAGCATGTGGAGATAGAATTGGATCCATTCCAACCCACATGAGCTAGAGGTAAACCCAATAAGTTGCAATGCTCATATATGGTGGAATGGTGGAATGATGGGGTGATGACAAGAAAGGTGGTGGAGTTAATAAAAGATGTGCCCCCAACTCAACTTGGGCATTTAAACAATATATCAAGAACCAAATACAATATCAAGAGGCAAATACAATTTACAATGCATATGAGAGAAGAACCAAAACAAAAGGGTTTTATATGATGCTCAAATGCAAGGTGGCATGATGACATGAGCATGATATAATTATGATGCAACAATTATATATATGAAGTAGCCATTATATTACTAGACCAAGTAGCATTACAATTGTTAGACAATTGGGATGCTACAACTCTCCCCCACTAAACAGGAATCTCGCCCCGAGATTCTAGGATGAAGAAGAAGACACAAAGAGGGTAGGATACTTGGCACGGAGCTCATCTTCACGTTCCCAAGTGGCTTCATCAACAGAATGGTGCGACCACTGCACCTTGCAGAACTTGATGGACTTGTTGCGAGTCCTTCTTTCTGCGACTTCAAGGATTTTTGTGGGGTGTTCTTGATAAGACAGGTCTTCTTGGAGATTGATAAGCTCATGGTCCACGGTCCTGCCGGGATCCTTGAAGCACTTCTTGAGTTGAGAGATGTGGAAAACATCATGGACTTTGAGTTTTTCCGGGAGCTCAAGAGCATAAGCAACTTCTCCTCTTCTTCCACGAATTTTGAATGGACCGATGTATCTAGGAGCCAGCTTTCCTTTAATACCAAAACGGTGCGTGCCTCTCATGGGAGTGACACGAAGGTAAACAAGATCACCAGGGACATACTCCATGTCCGTGTGCTTTCTGTCATAATTTCTCTTCTGGCGACTTTGAGCAATTTTCAGATTTTCAAGAATGATGTGCACCTTCTCCTCCGCTTGAGTTACAATGTCAGGGCCAAACAATATTCTTTCTCCTGCACCCGACCAACCAATCGGAGTTCTGCATTTGCGACCATAGAGAGCCTCAAATGGTGCCATCTTTAGACTTTTCTGGAAGCTATTGTTGTAGGAGAATTCAGCATAAGGAAGACATTCTTCCCACTTCATGCCAAAACAGATGACGCAAGCACGGAGCATATCCTCCAGAATCTGATTGATCCTTTCAACTTGTCCTTGCGACTGAGGGTGGTAAGCGGTGTTGAAGTTCAGTTTTGTTCCCAGAGCATTTTGGAAACTTTCCCAGAACTTGGAAGTGAAGATGCTTCCACGGTCTGAACTGATCTCAAGAGGGGCCCCATACAGAGAGACAATTCTGTTGATATAGAGCTCAGCCAACTGAATTGCAGAAATTGTTTCCTTGACGGGAAAGAAGTGGGCCACTTTAGAAAGCCTGTCAATGACAACAAAGATTGCATTGTTGCCCTTCTGCGACCTTGGAAAACCAGTGATGAAGTCCATCTCTACTTTCTCCCATTTCCATTCCGGGGTTTTCAATGGCTGTAGAAGACCGGAAGGTTTCTGATGGACAGCTTTAACTCTGCGGCAGACATCACACTCCGATACATACTTGGCACAATACCGTTTCAAACCCGGCCACCAGTATTGTGTTTTCAAGTCCATGTACATCTTTGTGCTGCCAGGGTGGATAGAAAGAACAGAATCATGCGCCTCCTTGAGAACTTGCTCTCTCAAACCCGGGTAGTTTGGAACAAACATCCGGTGTTCAAAGAAAAGCGTGCCTTGCTCATCGACGTGGAAGGACTCATACTTCGGAAGCTGAAGGTTGGAGATGATCTTTTTGGTGTACGGATCACCAAGCTGAAAGGAGCGAACCTTTTCTTCCAAGAGAGGGGTTGCCAGAAGGTTCAGAAGATACCCTTGATCCACAATTTCAAGGTTGAGCTTGCGGAATTCCTCGCACAAGAGAGGCTGTTTTTCTTCCAGCATGAGGTTGCTGACATAAGCTTTGCGGCTGAGAGCATCGGCCATGACATTAGCTTTGCCCGGAGTGTAGTTGATGGTCAAATCAAAATCATTGATTGCTTCAATCCACCTCCTCTGCGGAAGGTTGAGATCCGGCTGAGTGAAGATATACTTCAGACTCTTGTGATCAGAAAAGATTTCACAACGGTTTCCCAGCAAGTAATGCCTCCATACTTTCAAAGCAAAGACAACTGCTGTGAGCTCGAGGTCATGTGTAGGATAGTTGATCTCATGCGTCTTCAACTGTCGAGAGGCATAAGCAACAACTTGTTTTTCTTGCATAAGGACCGCACCCAATCCTTGCAAAGATGCGTCGCAGAAGATCTGGAAAGGCTTGGATGTATCCGGAGGAACCAAGACTGGTGTGGAAGTGAGCTTCTCTTTGAGTGTCTCAAAGCTTGCTTGACATGCAGGAGTCCAAAGGTATTTCTTGCCTTTCTTGAGGAGATCGGTAAGAGGCTTCGCTATCTTTGAAAAGTTCTGAACGAAGCGA
The DNA here is from genome assembly GCA_916181665.1 of Avena sativa. NCBI lineage: Eukaryota > Viridiplantae > Streptophyta > Magnoliopsida > Poales > Poaceae > Avena > Avena sativa. The sequence continues at coordinate 477,391,814 of OV702299.1, read as the reverse complement.
CGGCAATAACTAGCCAAACCAAGGAAACTCCGCACTTCTTTGACATTTACAGGAGGAAGCCAATCAACAATTGTCTTTATAGTTTCCGGGTTGACGGCAATGCCCTTGGCAGAGATGACGTGACCAAGATAGGTGACTTGAGGCAGCCAAAACTCACATTTGGAGAACTTTGCATACAAGCGGTTCTCACGAAGCTTGCTTAGGACACACCGAAGGTGTTCTTCATGTTCTTCCTTTGACTTGGAATAGACTAGGATGTCATCCAGATAGACCACAACGAACTTATCAAGATACTCCATGAAAACCGAGTTCATGAGCCTCGAGAAGGTGGCAGGTGCGTTGGTGAGACCGAAAGACATGACCGTGTACTCATACAGGCCATAGCGGGTGGTAAAAGCTGTTTTAGGAACATCTTCCTTGCGAATCTTGATTTGGTGATAACCACTTCTCAAGTCAAGCTTAGAGAATACCACAGCTCCAGCTAGCTGATCGAAGAGATCGTTAATCCGCGGAAGGGGATATTTATTCTTGATGGTTTTAGCATTGAGAGCCCGATAGTCAACACAAAGTCTATCAGTCTTGTCTCGCTTCTTCACAAAGAGGGTTGGGCTACCCCAAGAAGAGGTACTGTGTTGAATGAAACCCAACTTCTCTTGTTCATCAAGTTGACGTTTGAGTTCAGCCAACTCAGCAGGACCCATTTTATAAGGTCGCTTGGAGATAGGAGCCGTTCCAGGTTCAAGCTCAATTACAAACTCAACCTCACGATCCGGAGGCATACCTGGCAACTCTTCAGGAAAGACATCTGGGAACTCACAGACCACCGGAACACTCTGAATAGCTTCCATAACATCATCATTCAGAGCCGCCAAAGAGAAAAGCTGAATAGCAGGAGTCAGACATGGAGAATAGACTATATGGCCTTCAAGAATCTTCAGAGAAACCGAGCGTTCAGCACAATCAATCACAGCTGCATTTGCTGTCAACCAATCCATGCCCAAGATGACATCAATGTCAGAATTGCCCAGAACAATTAAGGACGCCGAGAACGAAGAGCCACCAATCTCAATTTGATTGCCATGGCTGATATGAGCAGCCCTCATGTTTGAACCAGGAGATTGTACCACCAAACGATGTGATAAGGGAACCATATCCAGATCATGCTCATGCGCAAACTTATGAGAAACAAAAGAATGCAAAGAACCAGAATCAAACAAAACTCGTGCAGGGACTGAGTTAACGGGAAGCATACCCATCACAACTCCTGGTGCATGCTCAGCTTGAGCGGCGTTGACACAGTTGGCACGAGCAACAGTAGACCCGGGCTTGGTGTTGATGTTGAGAGGCCGAGGTGGTGGTGCACGAACCAAAGGAGAGCTTGCCGCAGATCTTGGAGGTGGTGGAGGAAGAGCTTTGTTTTTCATCGGACAGTTCCAGTGTTGATGCCCAGTGTCTCCACAAGTGTAACAAACACCAGGTGGACGTGGAGCAACGTAGCCAGGGACTCCGCCAGGCGCTCCAGGGTAGTGGTGGTTGTAGCCCCTGGGAGCAGCAGTGAGGAAGTTTGGTGGCCTTGCCGCGTAGCTTGAAGGTCTTGGTGGAGCCGGGAGCGACGGTGGGGTGTTAGGAACCCAGACACGACGCTTAGAAGGAGTTGACATAGCTGAAGAGCTTGTTGCATCACGGTTGTGTTTCTTTGACTCCTCAAACACTTGCCGACTTGCTTCTTCCTGCAGAGCTGTATGCTGGAGTTCCAGAAAAGACGTCGGCCTTGCATGTGTGATTGCATATTTGATCGATGCATTAAGCCCTTGCCGGAACCTCTTTTGCTTCTTCTTGTCATCAGAGATCTCATCGCCACCATAACGAGAAAGGTTCATGAAGTTTCTGATGTAGGTATTGACATTGGCATTGCCTTGCTTGAGGTTGAGAAACACTTCCTTCATCCTCTCCATGACAATTTCTGACAGATACTGCTCTTTGAAAGCTCTAGTGAACTGTCCCCAAGTAGGCTGAAACCAGTGCAGTTTGCCTTCAGGTAATTCTCCCACCACAGAGTTGCATCTCCCTTCAGAAGGTGAGTGGCACACTTTACCCATTCTTGCTCCGGAACATCAACAGTCACCAGTAACCTTGACATCTCACGCAACCAATCATCAGCATCAAGTGGTTGATCAGACACATCAAATTGGCGTGGGTTGAACTTCAGGAAGCCTTTGATGTCTCCTCGCTTGGGAGGTGGAGGTAGCGGAACAAACTCATTCCTCCTGACACTTTCTTCAAAACGCTACTGGTTCTGCTGCATTGCTGCCAAGGCATTGGCGATGCTTGACAACGCGGCCCCCAGTTCAGGTTGTATGTCCTCCTCAGAACGGCGTGGTGGTGCCATCCTGTGATTGATATAAAACACAAGTCAGTACTATAATGGAGAATAATAATAATCCAAAATAGTACCAAGATGGAATTAACCAAGATTAAAGGATACAATTTACTAAGATGATATTAAAATATCAACATAGTTCAAAGCACCTAGAAGATATTAAGCATATCGCACACGACTGAAAAGGAGTGTGGTACACAACTATCAAAGAAAAAAATTCCGCAAATTTCGGCATTAAAATACCAATAGATGCGCAAAATCACTTAATGAAACAAGATTAGTGACTCCACCAATTCAATATACAAGAGCGAATGATAAAAGTAGTGGTATGGTCGCGACTCCATCCCGCACTCAAATCATTACTCCGCACATGAATAAGTAGAACACATATCCCAACACCTTCTTCTCACGATGAACCTAAAGATTAGTAACTACGGAAACGAACACCCCAAACAAGATAACGTCGGATAACAAAGAGTAAGACAGATCGTGGCGGTATACAACGAATCAGATAGATCGCGTCGGTTTGCAAAAGCCTGTCGGTATGGAATGTACCAACAGTTGATAACCAAAAGGCCGATAAAGATAACATGTTGGATGCAACAGATAGACAAGGAATTCACACACACACACACACACACACACAACCTATGGTACTACGGAACCCAGAACACGTGAATCCTAGTTTGAATTTTAAGAAGAGGATTGAAAATGTTACACTTTCTTACCAGAAAAGGGTGGGTGGGTGGGTAAGAAGAAAAATGGAAGCAGTCCTACTCTCACGTTTTGTTTTTCCCTAGTATACATAGCTACCAAAATATTTGCTAGACTGACAACGACCATTTGGCTGAGACCCTGAAGGGCGGGATGGCTCTGATACCAATTGTAACTACCTCGGTGAATTACGCTCCTAGTTACAAGCCTGGATGAGCGGAAATGGTTAAAATAGTATGGTGGGGCCCAAATGCCACTCACAGGTAGACCTTTCGGCCGTCCTAACCATTTCCAAACATCGGGACAAGAACGGGCGGCGTAATCGGCAGGCGAAGGGATCAACTACATACACAAATGAGTATGTATGCAAGCCACCATACAACAGTCCTCAGAGCCATTCCATCTAAAAGAAATAGAAATATTGCAACGCCATACGGCAAGATCCAAATATCCTAGATAGATATAATAGTTTAGGATATCTCCTCATACATCAAACATCAGAGTATCAGGCGGAAGCGGAAAAACAAGATCCGAGTACGGATAAGAAGCAAATCGGCATAAGATGCCCCATAAATAAACACATCCCGCCCACAGATCTCACGGATCCCCGTTCCCGGAATCTCTACACCGAATGATCGTTGCCAACATCGTCCGTCTCCTCCACCCAGTATCCATCTTGCGAGTTTACCTGTTCATCTGAATCAAACAATTTATCGTGTGAGACCCTAGGGGTACTCAGCAAGTCTTTATGCCTCTAAAGGGGACACAACCTGGGGTGACGCAATTGCAGCAAAAGATAATACCTAGCAATTCTAAAGATACTCGCTAACCATCCGCCTAACCATAGATAGACGGATGTCTGTGAATTAGTAACAACAGTTATAACGGTAATATTAATAGATCCATCCTCCTCCTCGCTTACCGACGAGGAAGCGGACGAACAGCCCCCTCCCCCATCCGTTGGCAGTTTTATTATCCATTCCATGAGTATTGCACTACTTACTAGTCAGGTACTTAGTCAAATTAAAAGCGGTACTTTAGTTATTCTTGTCTATGATCGAGAAACTGTGCTCCAAGTCGTCCATAACCGCGGACACGGCTTTCAGAAAGTTTTACCCTGCAGGGGTGCACAAATAGCAACACACACTCGATCAACCTCGGAAAAACCAAATCAAAACCCAACGAGGCATTCACGACAAAGCGATCACAGGATTCAGAAATATTTCAGGGGGCCACCCCATTAAGCTACCCGCAACGAAACTGGCCGGCTCCGAGACGGACTCAAGGTTTGTGTGGACGGCTGTAAACGACTGGGAACCCGAAAGTGTGACTGGGCTTGTCGATACAGCGAAAACGTGTCACGATCCTAAACAGTACAGGTGCTCCTCGCACAATCGTAAATAAGCAGTAAAGCATGGCATAAGTACAGGATAGTAATAAAGCCCCAAACTAATTGTGGCCCCAAGAAATAAGAATGAATCAAGCTCTAGCTCAGGGGGGTCCATAGGCCTCCCGGATGTGGATAGCGCGAGTATTCAAGGAACAGGAATCAAGTACTCGAGGTCTTACGGGACACAAGTGAGCATGAAAAACCAAATAGCAGATATTGCTCACCGATGCCACTTTCATTAGTTATCCCATTACTACTCAGGTTAAGTTGTATAGGTACCTCGTTATCCATCAGACACTCACATACCCTACACATGCTGTTCTACGACCCGCATGGCTCAAACAACTCCTGTAGTAATGGCTCATGGGATGGAGGAACAAGTTTCGGTGGGGTTTAAAAGTAAAGGCTATGCAATACTTGGGATTCAGTTTAATGCAATCGCGACTCAATGATGCAAGAATAAGATAGAGGCAATAGGTACTATATGTATGCAAGCATGTGGTAGTGCTTGCCTGGCAGCTCAGTTGAAGCGATAGAAGGATCTGGGTAGTGCTCCTAGGTTTCTTGATATATCCCCTGCTCAGCGTCTATTCGAAGAAGAACCAAACAAACAAGGGCCAACATAAATAAAGTGCACAAGCATATGAATAAAATGCGACAAGCAAACAATCATGCCATGATGAATGATGCACAATTTGCATGGCAATAAAGTAGCATGGCATGGGTGAGGTGTGGAATACAAGAAATAAGCCTTTTATTGAGTTTTAATCATATTTTATACTCAAATTAGTTGCTGTATACTTTATATTTATATGATGCATGCTGCAAAACAGAACATGGAATGCATAAACAGAAAGGTCTCGTTGAGCTGATCGATTTAGACATATCATTTGTTAAATTTGGAGTTATAAAACAAAAGTTATTAATTAATTAAGGCAAAGGGCATTTTATTGTAATTTTAATCTACTTGAAATTTAAAGTGTTCAAACATTATTTTGAAGGCCATATTTGAATTCCTCATATTTTTCTGATTTCAAATCATATATTATTTGTATTATTTGGAATTATATTTTAAAAGTTATTTGAAAACAGATTTAAATTTGAATTTAAAAATAAATTTGAAAAGGATTTAAATTAAACAGCTAAGCAGAAAACATTTTATTACTCAGCAAGTCCTAGCCCTAGACACTGACGGGTGGGGTCAAACGGAGTGGGGCCACACGCGCAGAAAAGGCTTAACTCACCGCGGCTGCTGCCAGCCACAGAGGCAGACAGATGGGGCCTGGAGCCTCGTAGGCCCACGCGACAGCGGCGAGAGTGACATAGGCTGACAGGTAGGGCTGAGGCTGGAGCGCGGGTTACGAACGGAAAAGGCCGGGGGTTTTTCTGCAAAAGCGCTGGCGCAGCTGACTGGTGGGCTCTGCGTACCGCGGGTTTAGCCGAAAAAGAGGCAGGGGTTAAACGCAAAAAGGGGCGCCCGTACTGTTGTTCTTCTCCGCGTGCAGAGGACCGATCGGTGCGCGGCGCGAGGCGAGGGATCGAACCCAGGACCTGGGCGTGCGCGCGGAGGACCGGAACCAGTGCGGCTAGGTGAGGTTTGGCGACCGCCGGCGTGCAGAGGGTGTTCGGCGGAAGGTTCGGCGCGGCCAGACGACGGCAGCGAAGAGGAGCGTGTCTAGGGGGTACAGGGGCTCACCGCGGGGCTGTTGACGTTGGTGGTGCAGGCAACGAAGCGATCGATCGTCGGCGAGGCAGACGAACGCGGGCTAGGGTTTCGCGTCGGGGCGACGGTGTGCAGTTCGGCCTGGGGCTCCTCCTGCTCCACGTCTGCGGTATAGGGGCGATGCAGAGGGCCGACTCGTTCTTCCTCGACACCTGGACGCCGCGCCCGCCGCCTGGTACGGTGTAGTCGAGAGGAGGCCGACGGGAAGGTTTGTGATCGGTGGTGGATGGTGGTAGGGGTAGACGGAGAGGAAGGGGCGGCCTAGGGAGATCTGGCGGGACAGAGGCATGGGAGGTGGTGGCAGATAGCAGAGGGAGGGGAAGGGTGCCGTGGGGAGTGGGGTAGAGAAAGGTGGCTTCGGCCACTTTTCCTCCCCCTCTTCACGTGCTCGGTTCGGGGCAGGGGCAGGGTAGGTGATGGGCAGGTAGGGCTCGGGCTGGTGCAGTGGGAAGGCTCGGGCTGGGGGGTCCTCACGACAGGGAGAGAAAAGAGAGGGAGAGAGAGAGAGCTAGGGTAGGAGGGGGCTCGGTTAGGAGCTAGGTTAGGAGAAGGAGTAGTGGCTCGTTAGGGCTTGGGGTGGTTGGTAGCTAGGTGGGGCCAGGGTGGCCAGGTGGGGCCTGCATGGTAGGGAGAGGGGCACCTCGGCATGGTAGAGAGGGAAGGTAGATGGGGTAGGTCATGGTGGTGGTGGCTCGGGTTAGAGAGAGGAGAGATGAGGGCTTAGGGTTTAGATAAACTACAAGATCAAGCATGATGGGGAAAAGAGATGGAGAGGGGAGTGTTTGTTGGACACATGGTGATGGATAAGGAGAGATAAGATAGGGTTTTTAAGGATATGACCTCACATGATCATGCATGTATGAAGGAGATAAGGTGAGGGTGAGGGTCTTGATGCACATGGCAAGGGAGCATAGCAAGATAGAAAAGATTGAGAGAAGGAGAGAGAAGAGAAGATGATCCACTCAAAAACAATTAAAACCAAAGGAGGACCAAAGATGGTGATGGTTGCATGACCCATGCAAATGCATTAAATGCCATGTTTTAATCTTGTGAAAACAAAATAATTATTCATGGCATTTATACATATGCATTCCAGAAATATGGAATAAGTCAAGCAAAAGAATTTAAAAGAAAGTTCCAAGTGGAGTAGATGGAGATGATCACATTTAATTATAATTGGGACTTGCTAGTGTGTATATTCCACTAGATGTTTAATAGTCCCAAAAATATCCCAACATGATAATAACCCCAAAACAACCCATATGGAAGCTAGTAAAAGGTTCCACTCACAAGGCATGCAAAGGTGGCCATGTGGCTCTCATAAACCAATAATGTGGGAACAATATGGTGCATATATGAGAGCATGTGGAGATAGAATTGGATCCATTCCAACCCACATGAGCTAGAGGTAAACCCAATAAGTTGCAATGCTCATATATGGTGGAATGGTGGAATGATGGGGTGATGACAAGAAAGGTGGTGGAGTTAATAAAAGATGTGCCCCCAACTCAACTTGGGCATTTAAACAATATATCAAGAACCAAATACAATATCAAGAGGCAAATACAATTTACAATGCATATGAGAGAAGAACCAAAACAAAAGGGTTTTATATGATGCTCAAATGCAAGGTGGCATGATGACATGAGCATGATATAATTATGATGCAACAATTATATATATGAAGTAGCCATTATATTACTAGACCAAGTAGCATTACAATTGTTAGACAATTGGGATGCTACACCCTACTTAGCCAAATATGCATGTAATGATAGGATCCACTTATTTCTACATAGTAGTGAAACTTGCCAATACAATTCAAATGTATTGACCCTTGTGGCTGTAACTTGTTATGTTGCAGGTTTGTTTGGTATTAGTGAAGTTGATTGATTAGGATTACAAGTCTACAACCAACATGTTTGCCTGTGGCACTTTGAAGATGAAGGACCCCATGCTTATAGATATTCTGCTGAAATGTGATGTAATAGCCAAAAGAGCTATGTAAGATGTAATAAATTATGTTATTCCTGGTTATAAAGTTGTATTATGACCTTTGTTTCTTGATATTACATCTTAACTGTGGATGCTAGCTATTGATCCAGGGACTAGCATTGTAAACACAGGGATCTCTACCTTATTAAAGGTTGGGAACCTTACAATCGTCGTCGGCAGCTGCGAACTCACTAGCTAACTGAATCATCTGATTCAAGTCAAGCTGATGATTGTCCTGCAAGCGCTTTAGCTTATGTCGGAGTAACGTTCCCCTTTCCAATCCATCAATGAAGGCGGCCATAGCGGTCTGAGCGTGTACTCCTGCGCAGGAATTCTTCATGTCCAGCCAGCGGGAGAGGTAGGCGCGAGATGTCTCGTCTTTCTCTTGCACGCATCGCTGTAGATCGCCCACAGTGCAGGGACGCTTGTATGTACCTTCAAAGTTCTTGGTGAATGCTTCTTGCATATCCAGCCAGTTGTAGATAGATTTTTCCGGCAAGTCGTCGATCCATTGACGGGTCGTTCCTGCCAACATTAACGGGAGGTACTTGACGGCGACGTTGGGGTTGCCTCCGGCAATCTCCACCGCGTTGTCGTAGTCCTGCAACCATGTGGTGGGCTTGGCAGTGCCATCATAGGGCTTGATGGTCTTGTCAATCCGGAAACCTTTGGGGTAGGTTGCGGACCGTATTGTAGGTCCAAAGCAACATGGTCCCAGGTATGGTCCTTCCCGGGCCTCGTGGATCTTATCAATCCGCGAACGTGCGTCGTACGGCTCCGGGTTCTTCTTCTTGTTGTCAACAGGGGACGGGCTGCATGAGCGACGCGGGCCTCTTCCGCCATGGTGACTGCTTGGCGGCGACGGAGGCGGAGGTGGCGGTGGGTTAGCCTTCTTGTTGTTACCCTCCTGTGACGACCCACGTCTGTCACGGTTGCTTGTCGGACGCGGAGGGTCGTTGTGTGACCTGCTCTTATGTCCTTGGTGGGCTCTTCATCATGACGGGTCTGTGCCGCGTTGTTGCGGATGACGATGCCGCACTGCTTTGGTGGGGGCATATCCGTGCGATGGTGAGCCTTGTAGTCTTCCTGACGTCGGGGAGATCGGAGCGGTGGCGATGGGCGGCGAGGTTGGGCTCTTTCTCCGTGGTCGGAGGATATGGGGATAGCATCCTTCCTGTTGCGCGCATCCCTCCGTCTTTGTTCTGATGAACCCGTCTGTGATCCGACATCCTGAGGGGATCTGTCCCTTGGCGGTTTGTACTGACTAGATCGGCAGAGCGCTGGGTCAGACTCAAGCCTCTGAGAGGTGGACTTTTCCTGCTGCTTTACCGCCTTGGCCACTAGGTCATAGACATGTTCTACTGCCTCAGGCGATATATCCTGCTCCAGAAGGGTCTTGGCGACGGCGAGGTTAAGGAGTGGGGTGGGCATCACCTGCTTGCCTTCACTATCAATGTATGTCTTGGCCTGTGCCGGCTTCGAGGGAGCCCATCCTAGGTTGCGCCGTACACCAGGATCATTGATGACGCGAGCCGGACCCTTCTTAGCCTTCTGCTGCTGCAGCAGAGTCTTGTACTCGGCTTCCATTGCTCTAGCTTTCTCTATGGACTTCTGCGTGTTGACCAGATCTCGATCTAGTTTAGCGCCTTGCTCCGCGATGGCTTGCGCTTCCTCCAGCAGTTGCTGGCGCTTCTCGTCAAGATGAGTCATGTTCTGGATATGATCAACGGTTAGTGGCTCAACGAGGAGATTGCCGTACATCACTCTATCAGCTGGAGTAACATGGGCTGCTGCCGACGTGGATGCTGGAGGCAGCAAGTTTGCGGTGTTGTTGTTGCTCGGACCGGTGCCGAGTTCCTGCGGCTGCTGCACTGGTTTAGGCGGAGGAGGCATGACCTTTGCGCGATCATTGTCGGTAGCAATAAGTGGCCCCTTCCCCTTTTCCAGCGCCGTAGGCGGAGCTTGCCCGGGTTGATCTTCCTCCATCGTTGTCCCAATGGTGACGAACACCCCTCGAGACATGACGGTGTTATTATCTTGCTCGTCACGCGAGTACTCCTCCTCCATCTCCTGCATAGCGGAGTCTAGCTCTTCTGGACTGAAGTCTATTTCCTCTGAATCTGCAGTGAAATCAGCATAAAGCGTGTCAATGACAGAGTCGGTGGGTGCCAGGACTTCCCCGATGATGGGCGGTGGAGGTGCAACGGCCTCGACGATGACTGGAGGTGGTGGTGCTGCTATGACGATGGCGGCTGGAGGCGGTGGTGGTGGTGGCTGAATTGGAGGGGCTCCGTCAATGAGTGCAAGCGTTGTTTGAGCTGCCGCTTCAGCCTCCGCGTAGTTGTTGACGGTGTTCACCATGCCCTCGAAGGTAAGGCGTCCTGACGCCTATTGTCGTCTTAGAGAATGTCGGAGAAGCGTGCCATGGTCCAGTCCTTCCACAAAGTGATAGATAGCATCATCAGTGGGGTAGTGGGCCAGATCGGCTCGTATACGGAGCCATCTGGCCAGGTAATCGCGGGGGTTTTCGCCTTTTCTCTGAATGCAGCGCGCCAGATCGAAGATGGTAACCACGCCGACGAACTTGGATCTCTGATGTCCATACGCATGGACAAAGCCGGCAGATTTGTAGTGATCTTCCACCTTTATATCCTGCACAGGGGCGGTTTGGGTGGGTTTTGAATTTTGCCGATCTTGGCCGACAAACTCCGAGGAGAGATCCGACATCGATCCTTCCGCGAACGTATCATGCCCGTAGGCGGTCCGTGCGGGTCTTGTCGCTCCTCCAACTTCTAGGGAACTAGATCCCGAGTCGGTTTCGCCGATGAAGAGGTGGATGTCTCCAATAGGAACGATCGAACACCGTGTAGGGTTCGTCTTCGCCGAGATCCAGAACTCGTCAGGAGGGACGATCGAAACATTGCCGGAGAAGAGAACGCGGCCGATGGCTACGGTTTCGCCGATTCCCGTGAAGATCTTGGTCCTCGCTCGCTGAAGAGCCTGAAGCGCCTCTTGCCCCACGGTGGGCGCTAACTGTTGTGGTATTGCCGACGAGTATGCCATGGAGGGGTCCTCACAGTGCGTGTTTAGAGACGTGGGGTAAGGCGGACGGTTGACGGGTACGAGGTAACACAACTTACCCAGGTTCAGATCCCACAACGGTGGCGGAATCCTACTCCTGCTATAAATCACTATAATGGCAATACGCCGAGTTACAGAGATAGGTTCGTTGTGCGAGTTATGTGTAAAACGATACTAGGTTGTATGAATCTATGCCCTAAAGTCTCACATAGGTCCGACTTATATAGTCGCCAGATCCTAGGGTTACAGGGAAAAGTCCTAGCCGGACAGGTCACAGAGTCCTACACCGTCTATTACTAGTCTTGTGTATCTTGCACTCCAAGGCTCCGGGTACGCTGGTGACTCCACCGTAGCCTTCCTTTATCCGGCATGGGCCTCCCTTCTGGATCCACCTAACTGGGCCGCCCAGCAGGCCACAGGCCATGCTACTGACTATGGGCCACCAGGGTTAGTCGGATAAGAGACATGCTATGAGGATACCCATATAGCATATCCCCAACAAACTTCTTTAAGCAAAGTGTGTAAGGTAAACTGTCCACATGCTCCATGAACAATAGACCGTTGTTTTCTCCCTAGTAGCAACAACACATCTACAACCGAAGAGATTTCGATCACTTCCCTTGGAAACTAGAGGCATGAACCCACTATCGAGCATAAATACCCCCTCTTGGAGTCACTAGCAACTACTTGGACAAGATAGCTACTAACAACGGAGAGCATGCAAGATCACAAACAACACAGACATGATAGAATCATAAAGACAAAACCATTAATCAAACCAACATAATAATCTCAATATCCATCGGATCCCCGCAAACACAACATGCATGATTACAAATAGATTAGATCTTGATCATGAACGGAGCTCACAAGATCTATACATGAAAGCACGAAGGAGGAGATACAACCATCTAGCTACTACATGGACCCATAGTCCAAGGTGGAACTACTCACGCATCATACCGGAGAGAAGGCCTCCGGGATGATCTCCCCTCCGGTAGGGTGCCAGGAAGAACTTCAGATCCCCCTGATCTAGGGACGATGGTGGTGGAGGCTGTAGACGGTTTCGTGGATATTTGATCGGGTACTTAGGGATTTTGCATTAGGGGCTTCTTATAGGTGAAGGGGGAGACCGAGGAGGCGGCCAGGGTCACCAAACCCTAGCCAGGTGCCGGGCTGGGCCCACCCGTGCCTGGGGTGGGTCTGCCCCCCTGGATGGCCCTCCGGCTCTCCTCTAGACTTCTTGTTCCCCACGGAAAGTAATTGACTTTGACGTTTGTCCTGTCCAATTCCGAAAATATTTCTTTACTAACTTTTCTGAAACCAAAAACAGCAGAAAACAGGCATCTGGCACTGTTGTAACTTGTTAACAGGTTAGTACAAGAAAACATGTAAAAAGCACCTCAGAGTGTAGACAAGCAAAGCAAAGTAGATACTAAACAAGCATGGAGCATCAAAAATTATAGAAACATTTCCAACGTATCAATCACGAGGTGAACTCTGGCCATCCTTCGGCATCTGGTCAGCAACAGGTGCATATGGTCCTAAAATTGTGTCTGAGATGACTCATCAAGCCATCGAAATTATGACACGGGTCCACCGGGTGAATGAGGTATGCAGCTGTTTCACTCTTTTATGTTCTGAGTGTTTTTATATGTATGTATTCCCTAGTCCCCGAGGTTACTGCCGAGTAAAGCATTTACTCGGTCGTAAGCTCGTAATTAGGGCATGTCTTTTCCTTGTGTTTGCCATGATCTTGTGTTGAAAATCTGACCCCTAGCCCCCGAGGTTACTACCGAGTAAAGCATTTATTTGGCTGTAACCTTGGAACTAAGTTGTAATTCTTTTTTGCTGCTTGGTTAGATCATAAGTTTGACCAAAATCGAACCCTAGTCCCTGAGCTTACTGCCGAGTAAGGCACTTACTCGGCTATAAGCTCAGAACTAAGTCATATCCATTCTCCGTTGTTTTGCTGGATGTCGACTATTTTGATCAATTTGAAACTTTTCTACTCATATTCCTTTCCGCAGCTTACGCATAATCAGCGCACCAAGATACACGAGACTCTGCTATGGAAGTACCAGAATCTTTCTGCTGATCACCGCGATCTCGTTGCTGAGAACCAAGGTCGAGGTATAGTTCCTTACTCGGCCTCTTTCTCACTGACCATATTGCCTTTTGACGAGGGTTCGACTCATCAATGCCCATTGTTATGGGCTTGGATTTTGGAGAAGATGGGGATGCTGGAAGTCGCGAGATGGTTAACAGGCAAGAAACGCGGGGACATGAGGTTTACCCAGGTTCAGGCCCCGAAGGGAAAACCCTACTCATGCTTGTCTGTTCTTGATTATGGCGGAACTGAAGGTTACAGGGGGTGCGCAAATGCAATCTGGCATGAGGTGTGTGTATGAGTTGGATGATCCTCCTCGTCGTGACCTCCTGGCCCTTATATAGATAGGCCAGGTCCCAGGGTAGAATGAGTCGGTTACAAATTAGGGTTGAACCCTTCAAAATTCTATCTACAACTAGTCGTGTCCTTCAAGGAGTCCAACTTGTAATGGGCTTGGGCCACCCAAAATCTTCTTGGGCAGCAAGTATTGACGTGGGCATTCCCTGGGCTGGACCGGGTATACCAATGTGAGGCACCCGTAGGGTATAACCATGTTAGTAGCCCCCGAGTGTTTAGTCGAATCATAGATTCAACTGGAGACTCTATAATCTTTCGGGTGCTTCCCATTCAAACCTTTCTTTATGAATAAGTATGTCAGTTCATAGGGATTGTTGATACGTGTGCCTGACTCATCCGATGGATCAGGGTCAATTAACTGTCACTGAAGAAAACAACACGATCTTCTTCAGATTCGAGTCCCCGGACTCGAATCCGAAACAATGCTGGCGTGATTCGACTCAGACCGTTGAGGTCTTATAGGAGTCGAATCCCAATGTTTAAGTTAAGTACCCAACGCATCCGTCGGGATTTTTTATCATGCCTGCTGACACGGTATGTTTCTGGGAGAGCGCGGTCAGGTGCGATACCAGGCCATCAAATTATATCCGAAGGGCTTATCTTTGTGTCGTAGACACAACATCCGAAGGTTTATCACGGCGTAGGTGCTTCGGGTGACCAAGGAGATTGTTTCTCAATTAGCGTTAATTTGGGAAAAGTTGCCAAAAAGATTTTTATCGTACTTGATCCGAAAGATCTCACTCGAATAGTTCAAAGGGTGCGCGACCAGTGCTCCCTATGGGAGTATCCCCCGAGTGTCCATTCGAGTCATAGACTCGAGCGGAGACTTTAGTTCATTCATTTGCGGATGCTTCAATTATATGTCCAAAGGACGCATTTTTTAGAATGCGCTACTAGCGCTCCCTATGGGAGTAGCCCCCGAGTCCGTAGTGGAGTCGCATACTCAGCGTAGGACTCAAAGATCTTTTCGAGGTGATGTTACCATTGTAATTTCTCAAGTGCGCGGCCAGCGCTCCTGATAGGAGTAGCCCCCGAGTAGTTGGTTGTGTCATACACTCGAGTAAGTACTTTATGTTCATTCCAAATCTTAGAGTCATTGCTAGCTTTGCTTTGATGACGTCATTGTTGATGATTGGTGATTTCAACCATCGGCGGCATCAGAGACGACGCGACAGGATGATCGTGGGACCCACCTCCTAACTTGAATTTGACTAGTCACGCGTAGTCATGGCGAAAATTATGGCGTCCCCTCGATTTAGGTCATCTAGGGCACGCATCTAGGGCACGCATTAGGTCTTCTGTATCGATGGCTCCGCGTCATCGTCCTCGCCCTTTTATACCTTGGGGAAAAACAGAGAAGTTTACCCCTTCGTCATTTGCTTCTATCTTCCACCATTGCTATCATTTCCTGAGCTCTTGCACACTGGACATCCTCCTTGTATTCCCTTCCTCCTTTATCCGTTTGCACCGCCGCGCTCGCCGCTCCTCTATGGGCAAGCCGAAGAAAATCTCGTCCGCCGCAGTGGGCTCAAGCACCGCTGGCGCCACCAAGAAGGTTGCCGCTCCGAGCCAGACCACCGATGGTGGGTGGCGGCGCACGGAGATGCGGGAGTCGGACTTGCACAAATTGCGTGAGGCCGGTTTGATTTCCAAGACCAAGGGCGACGCCATCCTGCCGGATCAAGAGGTAATCCCACGCCCACCCGAAGGGTTTCGGGTTATGTTCTTTGCATTTGTCCTAGGCATCAACCTAGGTGGGTTACAACCGGTACTAGGTGAGCGACGAGTTGGTTTCTCTACTTTGAGGGCTTGTGCTCACTAGGAGAGGTGGTGTTTATTATCTTCATATTGTTGGAGCTGGGCGTCTCAACCCCGCTCCTTTGCCTAATGGTCTCTTCTCTATCGAGGAAGGACATGTGCTTTATGACTTGTAGGTTGAGCAACACCAACCCGAGGAGGAGATTCCAGAAGAGGATGAGGACCAAGAGGAGGAGCAAGAAGTCCACCATCAGGAGTAGCATCAACCAAACAGGTTTGCTACATATCAATATTTCCAAGAAGTTGGGGAAACTGTGGAGGGAATGCATAATCTCGCCTTGAATCTCCGAGAAACAACAAGTAACCTCTCAACTCAATTTGCGAACTGGAGTTACAACTATTTCCTCCCACCATAGTGATTTGAAGGGCTTGCAAAAGCCTAAGGTTGGGGAGGTTTTCTATGTATTTTTATATTTTGGTTTTCATTTGCTTTATCTTATTTTCGAGGTTATGCTTTTATTTGAGTTTATAAGCACTCGTGTTGATTTCCCCAACACTGTATCTTAGTTATTTTTATTTTTTTGAGATTTTCAAGCCGAGCTTTGCCTCCAATTTTCTATTCTTTAATCCCCCTTCTCAAAAATCACAAAAAGATTTCTCCGTTTATCTTTATTTTCCCTCTCTCTTTTTCTTTTTGCCTCACAGTTCTCGTTGATTTGCAGGAGAGTGACTTAATTCGAGTTTCCAAGAAACAAATAAAAAGGGAAGAGAGAAGTGAAACCAAACATGAGAGGTATGCCTTATGACTCCCCACTTTTGAAGTTTGAGAAACCCATGCTAGTTAATCATAATGTTGATATGTTATATCGGTGGAGTGAGTCTCTATATTGTAGTAAAATTTTGTTTGCATGGGTATTTAATTGGGTATGTTTTGTTCCAGCTCTTATAGTTAACTAAAGTCTTGCCTAAAAATTTGCTAAACAAATTAAAACAAGAAAAAGTCTCACAAATTGAAGACTTGGGTGTTGTAGTGTTTAGTCTTGAAAGCTTATTTCCTAGAGACACTCAACACCACAAAAAATAATGATTGACTTGAATAGCTCTCTTTGAAAAGATTTGTTCAATTGAATTAATGTTTAGCGGTGAGCATGACAAAGTTTGACTTGTAATCATAAGAATGATATAGCTTTATGCCTGTCAAACTTCATGGGATGTCAACAACTCCGCTAGCCTACAAACGATCTTCATGGAGGAAACTCCTAGATTTCGGCTATGAGTTGATTAAACATATGTAGCAGCAATGCTATAACGGGTAAGATTCTTGGCACTCCCGGGTAGCTTTAGAATGATGGAATCATTCCTTTGGCTGATATGAGTAATCATTATGCAAAATGAACAAAAACCTTAGTGATGCCAGGAGTGTCCATCCCAACCTGATAAACTAATGAATTTTTTTGGCATGCTCTCAATTACTTAAGAACTGAAATTCTTGAAGGACAATGAATAGAAAAGTAGTGCTTGAAAAGTCTTGATTTATTGATATGGGAGGATTGAGATACTTTAGTATATATGCTTTTCATGATAAACTCTCACACTCTTAAATTCTACATGATTACATTTTGTTGTTCAAAGGCAAGCTTATGAGTTGATTACATGACATGGAATACAGTTTACTCTTTCGAATAATCCATGCTTACAATAATTTTGCTGCGCTATAAGGATTCATGAAACCCATATGATATGCTTGCCATTACTTTATCTATGCTGAAGTTTTTCAGATTAATAAAGTGGAGAAAACATGAGACTACCAATCATGAGTAAGATCATCATCTCATTATTTCAGTTTAAATGCTAAGTTCCCTTTTGATTTTGGTTTTCTTGCTCGAGGACAATCAAGTTTAAGCTTGGGGAGGTTGATGGCTGTGAAATATAGCCATCCACGTCCGCATTTAAACTAGATATTTTTCATATATTTGATGAAATATCTCTCTAAAACCTGCCACTAATGCCTAGTGATCAAAGGGGTATGCAATCCTTTCTTGCTATTTTTCCCTGCACAGATAATGACGTATGATGATGGGAATCACTACATAAATGTAAAAGATACGAGATTTCCAACACATCAAAGAAACCAGGAGCCATGAAGACAATACTACAAGCTTAACGACCAACTATACGGGCCGCCGCCGTATAGTTGTCGCTGTATAGTTTGCACCGAATTCATTAGGTCAAACAAAACAACTTTCATGAAGGGACCCTATATAAAGAGGCTTTGAGCGATGGGAAACAAGCGCTTCTTTTTGACCTCAACTCCCCCTGCCACCAGAAGCCACCACGCCGGAGGAATAGATCTAGATCTAAACCTCTAAACCCTTCTCCACCACCATAGCCATCTTCCACCACTTGTAATAGTAGATCTCTTCTCTAATTGGTGACACTGTAAGACTATTTGCTATCAACCTTATGATCCATATTACAATTTTTATGATTGTCGATTTCATATCTATGTGTGAGTAATCCTCCTTGGTCTAAGGGCTTCGGCCTAGCCATGTAGCTTTTGTGCATGTTATTTATCATAGATGGGATCATGTATTAGTTTGTATGACATGATGATTGTAGTACCCTCTCTTTCCTCAATCTAAGGACTTGTCAGGTACCCAACAACCCGAGGATTGATCTAGGTAAAGGGAGTGTGAGTAATGAATGATCTGCATGATAGGAACCCCAGTGACATAAAGGGCAGTACGGTTGTATGTGAGGAATTTACTTGGGATTAACGGTGACATCACGATGCATATAATTAGTTCTCTTTCTTCTATGGATGAGACAAGTAGGTTATTGCTATAAGAGGTTACGGAGGCGATAACAATTATGGATGCACTGCCCACATATAATTATCTTGCTCTAACAATTACATGCATACTTTATTATTATCTATTATTCCCATCAGATGTTTTGCACAGCTACTCGTGAAAATCGAAGACCCTAGGCCCTCTCTCTCTCCATCATCAACAACAACAAGATTGCAAACTCTTGGTCCGGTGAAAACGCAATAGGAATTCTAAAACTCTCGGAGGTCCATTTAAGTAATCTCACTTTGCTTTCTGCTCCCCGAGGATTCGATAAACCTAGGTCTACTAGGGAAAAATAGCTATACTATATCCGTAATCCGGATCGAAGGTATCACTCCATCATACCAGAAAATGGAGTCTTAGTCATTTTTCCCATCAGACATGCTTCGCATCTTTCAAGTGATTCAAGAAGTCCATCGGAATGGAGTTTCTTCATACGCTTCACTCCAATGTGACCAAGACGACAGTGACACATGTATGTAGAATTATCATTCAATTTCAAACATTTAGCACCTATATTCTGAACATGTGTATCACTACTATCGAGATTCAACAAGAATAGACCATCTATCAAAGGTGCATAACCATAAAAGATATTACTCATATAAATCGAACAACCATTATTGTCGGACTTAAACAAGTAACCGTCTCACAATAAACAAGATCCGGATATAGTGTTAATTCTCAACGCAGGCACCAAATAACAATTATTTAAGTATAAAACTAATCCCGATGGTAGATGAAGAGGGAGCGTGCCGACCAAGACCACATCAACCTTTGATCCGTTTCCAACGCGCATCATCACCTCGTCTTTCGCTAGTCTACGTTTATTCTGCAGCACCTGTTTCGAGTTACAAATATGAGCAACCGAACCAATATCAAATACCCAGGCACTACTAAGATTACTAGTAAGAAACACATCAATAACATGTATATCGGATATACCTTTCTTCTTGATGTTGTCGTTCTTCAGATCCGCCAATTACTTCGGGCAATTCCACTTCCAGTGACCTTCTCCCTTGCAGTAAAAGCACTCAGTAACAGGCTTAGGCCCAGCCTTGGTCTTCTTTGCAGGCGTGGTAGCTTTCTTACCGCCCTTCTTGAAGTTACCCTTTTTCTTAGGCTTCTTGAAATTGGTGGGCTTATTGACCATCAACACTTGGTGCTCTTTCTTGATCTCCACTTCTGCAGACTTCAACATAGAGAAGAGTTCTGGTAACGACTTATCCATGCACTGCATGTTGTAGTTCATCACAAAGTTCTTGTAACTAGGTGGTAGTGATTGGAGGACAAGGTGAATCCCCAAAGCATTAGGAATCACTATACCCAAGCTTTGGAGCTTATTGGTGTGCCTAGACATCTTAAGCACATGCTCACTAACGGAGCTTCCCTATTCCATCTTGTAGTTAAAGAACTTTTCAGAAGCCTCATAACTCTCAACTGCCGCGTGAGCCTCAAATATCATTTTGAGTGCACGAACAATATCATGTGGGTCAAAGTTCTCAAACCTTTTCTGAAGCTCCGATTCCAAACCATACAAGATACCACACTGAACTGTGGAGTATTGATTCTTCCAAGTGAGGAAAACATTCTTCACCTCATCGGTAGCATCAGCTGCAAGTGGGTCACCCAGCGGTGCATCCATCACATAGGTCAATTGACCAGCATTAAGGACAATCCTCAAATTGTGGAACCAATCCGCTAAGTTACTTCCATTGTTTTCCAACTTTTCTTTCTCTAGGAACGCATTAAAATTGATGGTAGGGGCTGCCATGATCTACAACAAATCTGCATTAGTTTAGACTAAGATTATGACAAATTGAGTTATAATTAATACTTAAATTAATCTAGATGAACTCCCACTCAAAACAATATCCCTCACATTGTTTTAGTGATCACACGAACCAAATCCACTACATCAAGTCCGATCATCACAAGAGTTGATGTAGTTTCAAAGGCGAACAATCAACATGTTCATCATATCTACTATATGACTCATGCTTTAACTTTTGGTATTCCGTGTTCCGAGACCATGTATGTACATGCTAGGCTCGTCAAGATCAACCTTAGTTTTCGCATGAGCAAATCTGGCTTGCTCCCATTGTATGCACATGCAGAATCTATCACACCCGATCATCACGTGGTGCTTCGAAACGACGAGTTTTAGCAACAGTGCTAACTAAGGACGAACAGTTTATTACTTGATATTTTGTGAGACAGATCATCTTATAATGCTACCGTCGCGATCTAAGCAATACAAGATGCATAAAAGGATTAACATCACATGTAATTCATAATATGTGATATGATATGGCATTTCTTCTTGTGCTTTCGATCTCCATCTTGAAGCATGGACATGATCTCCATCATCATCGGCGTGGCGTCAAGGTCAATGGCACCTCTCCATGGTTGTCGTCCACCAGTATCAACTGTTACAACTACTTTGAATAATAGACATGTAGGTCTTAATTAAATTAAAAGACAACCATAAGGCTCCTGCCAGTTGCCAACTTACAATAAGGATCATTGCATACATCATATATAATCACAATCATGGCCATATCACATCACAGCACACCCCTGCAAAACAAAGTTAGACGCCTTTAATTTCTTTGCATGTTTTACATGGTTTGGGGCTTTCGAATAAGAACTGTTCTAACTTACGAACAAGAACCACAATGTTGATGCAAGTACTATAAAGTTCCCGTTATAAATTTAATCTTCACTGTGATGGGAGAGACAAACACCCGCAAAGACACTTATGCAATACAAGTTGCATGTCGAGCGTGGAGCAAGTCTCATGAAAGATGTCATGTAAGGTTAGCCCGGGCCGCTTCATCCCACCATCCTGCAAGATGCAAAGTACACAAGAAGCAATTGATAATAAAAGCACCATCGCCCATAATGATCATTGTGTTCTACTCGTGCAACAGATCTACTTATAGACACGGCTCTGATACCACTATAGGGGTTCGTAGCATGGAAAACAAAAAATTCTACCGCATGAACACACAGAAGCCAAGATCTATCTACTAGATTGTAGCAACGAGTCAATAGAGTACTAACCCTCGAAGATTCCAAAGCGGTTAACGAGATCGGATTCTCGTGGGTGATGTAGTCGTTCACTTGCTGATCTCAAGATCGCGTAGACGATCCTTCCGGCGCCGCGTTCCGGTAGTGCTCCCGCAGTCGGTCACACGTTCAATACTTGATGAAGACCTTCCTCTCCCTTGTTCCAGCAGACAGCAGAGGTTGTAGATCTCTCCTCGTGATTCCAGCAGCACGATGGCATGGTGTCATAAGTAGAGGGGAAATCCGACAGGGCTTCACCTAAGCCAAAGCGGGTAAGGTGGAGTAGAAGAGGGCCTCGGTGATCTAGGGTTTAGAGGGCCGAGGGGAGGTGGTGGCTGGTGGCTAGTAGAGGGTCTAGGCGCGGCTACTTTTAGAGGCTCTAAATAGGATGCAACTTGTTTAGAGGCAACAACCAATCTTGGTTTTTTGGTGTGTGGAAAGGGGCGCCCTCTGCGGTGACCTAGCATACCATTGCATGTGTAGTACACTATAATCGTTGACATGACATCCACAGAACACTGTTCTGTAAATATCACATCCCTCAGAGTGGTACAACAGAAACATTGCAGGTCCATATTACAAACATTCACGCATTATTATTATTACAATACCATAAGTTCAAGACTTCAAAAGGTTTCAACTTACAAACCAAAATATAAAGTGTTTCAGCGGAATTTAAAAGTAGTAACTCCAACTTAGGAGTTGAGCTCAGCAGCTTATTCTATAGAGTTCATGTTGCTCGGCTCCATTGGTTACTACTAACTAGGATACTTAGTTGAACTCGTTATCATCAACACCATAGCAGATTTCGTAATCCACTCCTTCAAAACCTCCTAACAAGTCAGGCTCCTTGTAGAACACATCTTCTTGACATTCAGCTGCATACATTGGCACGTCTTCGAGATCCTCAGAGGCTAAGCAAGGGATCAAATGAAAGGATGAGTAACAGCGTTACCCAACAAGTTCATTATATGCAAGGTAGGAAGTTTGATGCTCTAACTACCACCTCGGACTATAAGTCTTTGGTACTATGCAGTTTTTGTAAATCTTTCTTCAAAGATTGCTTTTATTCTGAAAATCTATGACCATCAGTCTTCACAGGTTGACCAGAACTTTCATGGAGTTCCTTTCCTGCCGCGTTCGTAGATCATTCCCGGAATAGGGAGTAACAAGTTACAATTCTTATACTCTGCAGAGGTGCGTTACTTTACCCATGAGAGATCAACTCCTTGTTGCACAACCAGGCGTACTTTCCCGTCCACAGTTCCATGATGTGGGGCCTAGTAGTTGGTTCAAGCTAATCACTGCCCCCTTCGCGACCTCGCATGCCTCCTTGGTGTGAACCATGCCCAGATAATGAATTACGACAATGGTTTGTACAAACCGTTAGATGCCAGAACTATCGTGGGACGTTGAGGGTTCCCACCCATATGTTGCATATCCTCTACGAATTACCAATTAATATGCATGCTACGAGGATAACAGCCACGACCTGCACATCCGGCTTCATGCGAGAGGAAGAAGATACAACTGACTTCTTTGTCCCATTCCAAATCTCATGGCTAACGCGTAATATACGGCGCTAGAATCACTGATGTCAGGGGTTATTAAGTTCCTAATTGATCATTATTGTTGCAAATAGAACCCTAAGTTTTGTTGCTCCATTATATCATCACTTAGGATGACATCTATGATTTCTTTATTTGTGAAAATAATATTTTCTTACTTTGGAATATATATATATATATGATAACACACAATTTGCAAATACTTTGGTAAAGACTCTTCACAGGATATGAGCAAGTGATGAACTTGCCTTGTGATGGCAAGGTAGTGAAGTCTCATGCTTGTACTGGACCTTGAGCTTCTATGTCTACAAAAACATCATTATTGCCCGGTAACGACAATATTTAAAGACTTTTCATTGTCTAAAATTTTATCTCTTAATTTATTTGGATAGTTTGGATTATTGTGAATCCAAAAATATTTTATTTATAATTTTTGGACTTTTCAGGGGCATTTTGGTCTTTTACAATTATTAAAACAGACTCTAAATGATTTGGGCTGGCCATTTGGTTTTATTGGGCCCTTGTGGCCCAGTAGGGCAAAACAACCATCCCGAAGGGTTTTTGGCCCAAACCAGCCCAACACTCTCTGTCTTCTCTCTCGAGCTTACCCCTCTCCTTATCCTCCCCCGACCCGGTGGTCAGCGATGTTGTCACCGGCGATTCGTGACGCCAGGGACCTTCCTGGCTGCCGCCGTGGTGCAGGAAGAGGTTGTCGACCCCGCTCTTCCCTCCTGTCCAACTGGATTTGGACTTGGAGCCCTCCTATGACCAGATTGATGCCGTCCCGAACCCTAGGGTTTGGGGTTGGCGTTGATTTGATGCCGCCGCTGATGTCGTGTGCCATGGAGATGCTTTCTCCCCCAAGCGTGGCTATGGTCGCCGCCATGGTGTTGTATGGGTCGCAGCACCCCCTTTGGGGTGCTCCCCGTGCCGCCATGGTTGTCGGCCCCTCTGCTTCCTCTTCTATTCTACAACGAGGACCTCCGGTGAGTGCTTCCTCTCCTCTCGTGCTCTCTGTGCTAGGCCCTCCCATGCTAGATGTTGGTAGTGTCCTTTCTGGTTACTTTTTTTTCCTGATTAAGATGATTTGTTCTACTTAGGGTTCA
This sequence comes from Avena sativa, assembly GCA_916181665.1. NCBI lineage: Eukaryota > Viridiplantae > Streptophyta > Magnoliopsida > Poales > Poaceae > Avena > Avena sativa. Next base: position 477,367,708 of record OV702299.1, on the reverse strand, counting down.
TACCCTGCTATTGATTAAATACTGGATGAATTGGGATCATGTTTTTATGGTCCCTAAGCATGCTAAATGATTGTTAGCTATGGCTTGCTGCTTAAGATGAAATATGCTGGTGCTAGTGGTTTATCAGATGATTCTATGGATTAATTTTGATGTGGTCAGATGATAAAGTTGTTGTAGAAGCAATACTTGGGAAATCTAGTGGTTTACTATCTCACCACTGTCATTACTTGGTTAATGACAGTGAATGTTGTGTGATGAAGTCATTGTATTAGTACTATTGGCTTAAGGATTCATATGTAGTTTGAGATTAAATGGTTTCAAATAGTGAAGATATACATAGGGATTTTCTAAATTATGATTCCTGTGATGACAGGAAAATGATTTGTAGTTGGTTGGTTGAATCTGTGAAGATTGAATGCTTAACCTGATTAATGTAGAACGATTCTTGTGACACCATTCTTGTATGGCACACCAGATTAGATTCTATTTCTGGGTTTGGTTTGGTTCAAGCTTAAGATGAGTTTGGTATTAAAGATCAGTAGATATTTCCTTTCTTAAATCCCTAAGACCCATGATGTTGGTTTGAGGTTTAGGGATTAAACCTTTATCTTGTTGATTCACATGAATGGGTTCTGGTAGTGATACCAGCTACTGTTTCTTGAATCAAAGTTTGGGAAAAATGATGGTAGGCTTGATTACTTATATAGATCCATAAGATTGAATTCTAAGGTGCTACTCTTATCTTAGAGATGTGCCTAGAGGTTTAAATCTTAGTTATATTCATTCTTGAATTGAAATATAGCTTGATAGCTAGGTCAATGATGTTGTTCTGAGATCTAGTTGGATCCTTATACTTTTCTGACTGCTTTTAGTATTTAAAACCTCAGTGATGGATTCACCCCACTTGGGTGCTTTCTGAGAGTTTGAATAAGAGACAGATCATGTATGCTTGTCTAATTTTAGACAGATAGATCATGTGATGGTCTATTTTACTCACCACTATCACTTGATGTTGGGGTTTCTTGTGGTTGATCTTGTGCTAACTTGATATGATGATCTCCTGGTATTTCCAGCTCCTGGATTGTCCTTGATCTAGCCCTTTATCTCCTGGTCCTGATGGATTGATCTTGGTCTTGCTATCCACCTGATCCACCCCCTCCTTATGTCACCATTTTGGTGGTGTGATTCAGGGTTTTGGTTGGTGTGATCTAGCTTGGCTTTGGCTTGGTTGAGCTGGTTTTAGCTGCTGGCTGCTCTTCTTGGTGTGTATGAACTATGGAATGGTGTGGAGATTGGTTTCCCACGGCTATGTTGATGGTTTTGTTTGGTTGTGTTGTTGCTGTGGTGCTGACAGAACACACCATGCAGTTTGGTGTGTGTGCTGCATGTGTGCCTGCTACACAGATTGTGGATATGTTCTGGTTGTGAAGTTACCTTTATCTGGTTACTTTTACTTGGATGGTGAAACTTGCCCCTCCTTGTTGTTTATTTGACTTATGGCTTAAAATTATGAAAGATACATTCTTTCATATTGGTGAAACTTGCCCCTTAAATACTCAATGATGAAAAAGTGAACAGTGCACTTCACTGTCAACTCTGAGAGTAAAATTATTCTAATCCTAACTTTCTTTTTCTTTCAAGTTTTTGTTTATTTTGCACGTACCAGATTTGAATACCAAGACTTAGTTTTAGGTTTTTATTTTTTACTTTTTTTAGAATAGTCACTTGTAATAACTCTCATATTCAATTGTAATCTTTAATTTATTTATTTTGTACTCTTTATTTTATTCTTTTGTAATAAAGATTGTACTATTATTAATAAAGAAATATTATTCTTTATTTATTTGCTATTGTAAAGATTGTTGATGATTTTCATAAGTTACATTTTTGTAACTTATTTATTGAATAAAATTATGAAATGGAGATTCTTATTCTTAATTGCTCTCTTTATATAAGGTTTGAGTTATTATTGGTTAACTCTTAATTAAATCAAATACTCAAACATTATTCAAAAATTCTTTTGAATTATAATTCAAACACTCAAGTTTTAAATTCAAATTTCATTTCCCAAAACACATAAGTCCACAAAGATCATATCAAAGTCTATAACAATCATCCTTCAAGACTATACCTAATCTCAAAGTATGAAAGAAACCTTGATCACTTTAGGTTTTTATTTGGTGAAAATTTTACCCACATTTTCACAAATGAATGCATGCAACATTTCAAATTCCTAAATCTACCCTTCGTTAGTTCCTAAATGTTGGTATGTTACACCCTCTCCCCTCTATTTATGAGAGGGAGAGGCGACAAGGGGAGGGGAGTCCTCCCCCAACTCCCCTTGCTTCGACGGTGGCAAGGAGAGGGAGGAATCCTCCCTTGGGTAGGATTCCTGCCCTCCCTCCACTATGCAACCTATGTTGGGATTTGACTTTTCAAACTAGAGTTTGATTTCTCTCTTCCCATTGCCTAGCCAAGTGACCTAGTACATGATGCAACCATTCCACTTTGTCATGACACATCCATGTACCCTTCCCACTCTGGATCGGTGGACCTTCTAGACCCTTCTAGAACATTCCAGTGAAAACACCGAAACCATTCTCGAACTCTGGATTTGGACTTTCCTTATATGAATCTTATTCTACGGATCTCCTCGTGATGTCCTGGATCCAATCCGAGACCCCTAACAACATTCGTTCTTCTTACTTATATTCCACATCTACTAAATAACATCGAATCCTTAAGTGTGTTTCCCTATGGTTCGTGAATTATGCAGACATGATCGAGACTCTTCTCCGATCAATAACCAATAGAGGAATCTGGAAATTCATATGGCTCCCACATATTTCTACGATTACTTCGTTATTGAATGAACCATTTACATACGATACCAATTTCCCTTTGTCTCATGATACTTTACTTTTCTGAGGTTTGATCGTCGGTATCTCTCCATACTTAGTTCAACCTCGTTGTTGATAAGTAATCTTTGCTCATTCATGTGATATGTGATCCCTTGTGAGCCAGTCACATGCTTGCAATACAATTGGATGGAATTCCACCAAGAGGGCCCAGAGTATATCTATGTGCCTCAACACATACTTTCCGAACACTCAATGCCACTTTATACCACCCAGTTACAAAGTGGTGTTTGTTGTCATAAAAGCATCCATCTAGTGATGGTGATTAACATGATCTAATGGTTGAAGGATTTAGGTTACTATGTATCTAAAAGCTTATAGCAAACGAACTATTTAAATGACTTGATCTTTATGCTACGCTTAACTATAGGAGTATGTCCATCACACCATTCTCCTAATGATATGATCTTATTGTTAATAACATCTCAATGTTCATGATGAGGAAACCATGATCATCTATTAACCAACAAGCTAGTATAACAAAGAGGATTTACTAGGGACTCTTACAAGTTTACAAATCACACAAGTATTAATGTTTCCGGTTAATACAATTATAGCATGAATATAAACATTTATCATAAACACAAAGATATAATAATAACTACTTTTATTATTGCCTCTTGGGCATATCTCCAACACCTATCCCTTGACTCACTCCTTCCCCAACTCGGCCAAGGGAAGAGGTGGGAAAATTCCCCTTTCCTTATTTAGGGTTTGACAAACTAGGGTTTGTCCCCAGATCCTTTGGTAGCCTAATTTTCCCCTTGGGCTTTGGTGCGGCCGGACCTAGTGCTCCCCTGCGGCATGCCTCGGCCCAAGTGTCCCCCTCCCGGGATGGTGGGCCCACTGATGGCCCCTCTAGAACATTCTAGAAGCTTCTGGTCAAAATACCGAAAACATTTCCGAACCCCGAAGATGACTTGCCATATATGAATATTATTCTCTGGACCATTCCGGATCTCCTCGTGATGTCCTGGATCCAATCCGAGACTCCGAACAACATTCAGTCTCCAACTCATATTCCATATCTACTTAAACAACATCGAACCTTAAGTGTGTCACCCTACGGTTCGCGAACTATGCAGACATGATTGAGACACCTCTCTGGTCAATAAACAATAGAGGGATCTGGAGATTCATAATGGCTCCCACATATTCAATGATGACTTCATGATCGAATGAACCATTCACATACGATACTTATTCCCTTTGTCGCGCGATACTTTACTAATCCGAGGTTCGATCGTCAGTATCTCTATACCTTGTTCAACCTCGTTACCAATAAGTAATCTTTACTCGTTCCATGATATGACATCCCTTGTGAACTAGTCACGTGATTGCAAGCCAATTGGATGACATTTCACTGGGAGGGACCAGAGTATATCTATCCATCATATGCATGGACAAATCCCACTCTTGATCCATGTGCTTCAACACATACTTTTAGAATACCCAATGCCACCTTTATAACCACCTAGTTATGGAAGTGGCGTTTCATGTCATCAAAGTACTCATTCGGTGATGGTGATTAACATGATCTCATTGTCGAAGGATTAGGTTACTATGTATATGAAAGCTTGTAGCAAAACGAACTTAATGACTTGATCTTATGCTATGATTACTATGGGTGCATGTCCATCACATCATTCTCCTAATAATATGATCTTGTTATTAACAACATCCAATGTACATGATCAGGAAACCATAATCATATATTAATCAATAAGCTAGTTTAACAAGAGGCTTACTAGGGACTCTTTTATGTTTACAAAACACACATGTATTAATGTTTCCATTTAGTACAATTATAGCATGGGATGTAAACAAGTATCATAAACACAAAGATATAATAACAACCACTTTATTATTCCCTCTTAGGCATATCTCCAACAGCTTCACCATGGTTTGCTGATTATGCTAATTTCATTGTTGGAAAATTTATTCCACCACACTTCACATACCAACAAAGAAATAAATTATTTTTGGGATGACCCATTTCTTTATTAGAAAAGTGTAGATGGTATCATTAGATGTTGTGTCCCTGAGTTTGAGCAGCAGACTATCATAAGGGATTGTCATGGCAGTCCTTATGGAGGACATCATGTCGGAGACCACATTGTTGCAAAGGTATTACAATCTGGTTTTTATTGGCCTACTTTATTTAAGGATTGTGCAAATTATGTTAAAACTTGTGACAAATGCCAACGTGTTGGAAATATCGGTAAGACAAATGAAATTCCTATGAACTATTCACTTCCTCTCGAACCATTTGATATATGTGGATTTGACTTTATGGGACCATTCCCCCCATCAAAAACAAAACACACTCATATTTTGGTTGCAGTGGATTATGTCACAAAATGAGTTGAAGCAATTCCAACAAAAAGAGTAGACCATGCCACAGCAATTAAGATGCTCAAGGACATCATATTTCCTAGGTTTGGAGTACCTAGATTTTTTCCATGGAGTCTTTAGAAAACCTTTAGACAAATATGGTGTTAATCATAGAATTGAATCTCCATATCATCCTCAAACTATTGGGCAAGTTGAACTAAGCAATAGGGAATTAAACTCATATTGCATAAGACAGTTAATAAAGGTAGGTCTGATTGGCCAACTAAAATTAATGGTGCTTTATGGGCTTATAGAACTGCTTTTAAAAATCCTATGGGTATGTCTCCTTATAAAATGGTTTACGGAAAAACATGTCATCTTCTAGTGGAATTATAACCTAAAGCTAGATGGGTTGTTAAACAACTCAACTTTGATTTTAAAACTACTCGAGAGAAAAGAATTCTTGATTTGAGATTGTTAGATGAATGGAGGAATGAAGCATATGAAAGTGCTAGACTATTTAAGGAGAAAGTAAAAATTTGGGATGATAAGAAAATAAAAGAAAGGAATTCAAAGTAGGAGATCAATTATTATTGTTCACCTCTCATTTCAAGTTTTCTGTAGGAAAGTTATCTTCAAAGTGGCAGGGTCCATTAGTTGTGCAGGAGGTGTATCACTCCAGAGCAATCCGTCTTCATGGAAACTTTAACGGTAAACCTCATGTCGTTAGTGGACAATGTCTTAAACATTATATTGCAGGCCAAACATTTGTCAGAAGGGTTGAAGTAATGAATCTCCAAAGTCTGGAGGTTGTAATCACAAAAATTTATCCCCTGGCAGATACCAAAAATCACCAAAATTCAAGAAAAGGTGTGTAATGATCTCGGAATATCTTCATATTTTAGAAAAGTTATTATTTTGTAAAATAAATGTGTATCGCGAAATAATTGGACGAAATAGAGTATTGAGGAGGGAAAGAGACCAGGTGGCGCCCCCCTGTTGGGAGCGCCACTCGAGGTTTTCCCTCTTCCTAAGTCTTATTTGCCTCCGTTTCTTCCTCAACGCTTCGTATTACCATAAAAACCATCTATATATACTCCTCTCTGTCGATCTAATCCTGCATCGAGTCTTTTTCGAGCGAACCTTGTTTTGTGCCTATTTCTTCCAGATCTTACCTTTCGCCAAGACATGTCTTCAAGGTGGAGCACCCCAGATGGAGGATTCCCATGTGCACCCATCAGAAACCCGGAGTGGAGTTCGCCACCAAGAAGCCAAGATCCAAGGAGAGGGGAACCCCGGAGGAACAATGTCATCTCGATAAACCAGCTTGAAAATGGAGCTACAAGGATGAGGGAGATTGAAGAACCTCACTTTAGGGACATGACTAACCCAAATCTTTAAGCACGGGTCGACTCGCTGCATCGAAAAATTGCTGATGAAGAGAGGCACCCTTTTGGCTTTCGCCATCACATTGCACTATTGCAGGATTACGAGGAGGCGGTAAACACAAAGTTCATCAGGAACATGCAAGCGACCTCTGCAGTTTGCATTGAGACTATAGAAAAGCTGGAAAAGGAGGTCAAGAATTGTAATACCAAGTGGGAAGATCAAGTGGTAGTCAACAAAAAGTTGCATGCAACATTGTTGAAGGTTAGAAGCACCACCAATGATGAGGTCCTGGAGGCCATTCTCTAGTGGATCTGATGTAACAACTCAAGCTTGGGGGAGTTCCACCATACTTTATGCCTTTTAGTTATCATATTTGCATCTAGTTCGTAATCATTATGAGGTTTTTTGTTGCTCCTCTTGCAAAGCCTACCTCTGACCATCTTCCTTGTGTCATTTCCATTGGCACAATGATTCCCAAGGCTCAGGTGTTCAGATTTGAAAATCATTGGATGCATCAAAAGGAATTTAAAGCTATTGTTCAAAATGCCTGGAATATTCCTGTGGGTTTTCTGGATTCTGCAAAAAAAATCAATGCTAAATTCAAAAATGTGAGAAGGGGGCTGAAGATCTGGGCCAAAAATCTGCCCTGCCTGAAATCACAAATCTGTAATGTTAATGCCACCATTGACTTTCTGGATATCATGGAGGAAATGAGAACTCTTACTGTCCAAGAATGGAATCTCTCGGATCTCCTGAAAAATCTTATAATCTCTCTATTACAGGATCAGAATACTTATTGGAAACAGAGGGGGGAAATTAAATGGGTTAAGCTGAGGGATGAAAACACAAAATTCTTTCACTCCAGAGCTACCATAAGCTTTAGGCATAACTACATTTCCATGCTAAAGGATGTTTCTGATCTTGAGGTTTATGATCATGATGGCAAAGCAAATCTCCTTTGGAACTCCTTTAAAAATAGAATGGGTACTTCAGATAAGCCTGAAATGCACTTCAATCTTAATGACTTGGCTGGGGAATGCTTAAGACATGATGAAAGGGATGCTTTGGAAAAACCTTTCTCTGATGAGGAGATTGATGAGGTCATTAAAGATCTGCCAAATGATAAATCCCCTGGCCCTGATGGTTTTAATAATGAATTCATGAAACATTGTTGGCCTATTATTAAGGATGATGTGAAACATCTCCTTGTGGATTTCTATGAGGGGCAAACTTCCTTGGAAAGCATTAATGCCTCTTTTATCACCCTCATTCCAAAAATTGCAGCTCCTTTGACTCCTGCTGATTTTAGGCCTATTTCTTTGCTAAATAGTGTCTTTAAGATTATCACCAAAATTTTGGCTAATAGACTGCAGAAAGTCATCCTTAAACTTGTTCACAAGAATCAATATGGTTTCCTCAAACAGAGATCTATCCAAGACTGTTTAGGTTGGGCATTTGAATTCCTTGATCAATGTCACAAGTCAAAGGAAGAAATTTTAATTCTTAAGCTTGATTTTGAGAAGGATTTTGACATAATTGAGCACTCTGCAATCATCAATATCCTTAAAGCCAAAGGTTTTGGAGATAAATGGATTTCTTGGATTCAGTTGATCTTTGGTTCAGCTTCTTCCTCTGTGCTTTTGAATGGAGTGCCTGGGAAAAAAATTTACTGCAAAAGGGGTGTTAGACAGGGGGATCCTTTATCTCCTTTACTGTTTGTTTTGGCTGCTGATCTCCTTCAAAGTATCCTCAATAAGGCAATGAACCTTGGTCTTCTTTATCTTCCCACTGAAGATGTGTTCTGTCCTGATTTCCCTGTGGTTCAGTATGCAGATGACACTTTATTAATCCTTAAAGCTGATTCTGAGCAACTTTTGTGCCTTAAGGCCATTCTTCATACTTTTGCTCTCTCCACTGGACTCAAAGTTAATTATTCTAAATCAAGTATGATGCCAATTAACATGGACTCTAAGAGGCTTGGACACTTTGCTAATACTCTTTCTTGCCTCACTGGCACTTTGCCTTTCACATACCTTGGTTTGCCTCTGGGTTTGAATAAACCTGTTGTGGAACATTTCCTGCTTATTGTTTAGAGAGTTGAGAGAAGGTTGTGTGGGATAGCTGACTTTCTTAATTATGGGGGGAAACTGCAGCTAGTTAAATCTGTTTTGTCTTCCCTTCCCATATATTACATGAGTTGTTTTGATCTTCCTGTCACTATCAAGGAACAGTTGATTAAATATATGAGGCAATGTCTGTGGAGAAAGAAAACTTCTGATGTTCAAGCTAGAGGTAATGCTCTTGTAGCATGGAAGAAAGTTTGTAGACCCAAGAACCAGGGGGATTGGGAGTTCTTGACCTTAATATCCAAAACTCTGCACTTCTTTTGAAGAATTTGGATAAATTTTATAATCACAAGGATATCCCTTGGTTTCACCTTATATGGAACACTTATTACTGTAATGGTAAGCTCCCTGGAAGAAGTCTTGAGGGATCCTTTTGGTGGAAAGCTCATCTGAAATTGATTGACATTTTTAAAGGACTTGCAAAGTGCTTGGTTGGAGATAGGAAAATCCACACTTCTCTGGTCTGATATGTGGAATGATAGTTGTCTTCAACATAAGCTTCCTCATCTCCTCTCCTATGCAAAAAACCCTCACATCTCTGTCAGTGAGTTCCTGCAAACTGAAAATACTCAGGATCTTTTTTACCTCCCTCTATCACAGTAAGCTTACCAGGAATATCAAAGTCTTGAGCAAATTCTTAATACTGGCAGGCAGGGGGAAACTGATAACTGGAGTTACATTTGGGGCAGTAATTTTTGGGTCAAAAAGGCTTATTGTTCCTTATCTGGTTGCCAACCTGTACAACCACATTTCTCTTGGTTGTGGAAATCCTCCTGTCAGCAAAAGCACAAATTCTTCTTCTGGCTCTTACTGCTTGATAGGCTAAACACAAGAAACCTTCTGAAAAGGAAATGTTTTTCTCTGGCATCTTATGAATGTGTGTTCCATGGCTGCATCAGTGAAGAAACCATTCTACATTTATTTTGGAACTGCCCTTTTGCAAGAGCTTGCTGGGCTGAAATTTCGCATGTCCAAGTGGCTGATCAAAATCTTTTTGAAGCTTTAGCCAGTATTAAAAAGGATCTTAATGTCCCTTTTGCAATGGAAATTATTATACTTGGATCTTGGGGCCTTTGGATTTGCAGAAATAATGAAATCTTCAACAATCAGCATGCTTCGCTTGAGGAATGGAAAGCTATTGTAGCCTAGGAATTAAGATGGGTCCTGTATAGAATTAAGAAGAAGTATTATCAGGGCCTCAAAGATTGGATTGAAATTAATTTAGACAGGAGATAGCTGCTTAGAATGTTATCCCTCTTTTTGAGGTGGATTGAGTTTGTAAATACTCTTTTGTAACTCTCTATAATATATAAAAATTGCAGTGGGGGTTTTTTGCCCTATTGTTTTACCCTCAAAATTATGAGGTTTTTTGCTTGCATCCATTAGGTATCGAATTTCCTAGAATTTGAAGAGCTCTTAGAGCATTATCATGTATCTTTGGTTGAGTGGTTTTGAATGAAATATAAAGTATGGTGTCATCCATGATTCTCTTGTTTGAGATTTATGGGTAACACTCATGCAGATGTGTGCACCATATGTAGAAGTTTCACTTACATCTTGCCTTGAACTAAATTAACTTGAGCATGTTGGACAAGCATAGAATTAATCAACAAATATGAACTTGCAAATAAGGAAAGATCCATGCAGCGGAAGCAACACTTATTAAAAAAGGAACATTGTGAATTTGTGGTGAGATAGGAAGTCTTATAAAATAAATAGTTGGAAAGAGGAGGATGACAAGGGGACATGAGATACTCTTGTTCTGCTTAGTAATCAACGAGTAAACTAAACAGTTGTCATGGGTATTTCAATACATATGCTCTATGGAACAGTGTTTGAAAGGTAGGCACCCAAGGATTCAGCTAGCCATGGAAAGTAAAAGACAAAGGTTGTTTAGAGCATATGACATGATTGAAAGACCCATGAATAAGGTTTATAATAGTTACTAAGAGAGGAAGACCGTTAACTGATGCCATGAAAAAAGTGGTGAAAGTTCTTGACAAAAGTCAAAATAGTCATGTTTATATGGTTGTTTAAACAATTCTCTCTTTCACTGTTTGTTTTATGAGAAACTTATATTTATTGCAAAGACATATACAAAGGGTAAATTAAAAGCTGGTAAAAAGCCATGCAAATCTATTAAAAATAGTGAAGTGTATGATAAATTTGAGACTTGTTCAATTGTCCAACATGTAATAGTTAGTTCTTGCTCAAAAGTAAGGGGTAAATGATAATGTCTATCTATGTAGCCCGCAGTTGCATGGTTGTTAGTTCATATTTCATTTGGACAAGTGAATGTGCATAAGTTTATGATTTCATGCTCGTATTTTCTTGTCAACCATAAACTCATTGATGCATGATCATGATCTATTCTATTATTTGCTCGATGACGAGCAAAGGTTTAAGTTTGGGGAGTTGGTACTTGCATTTTGAATCATCATTTTTAGGACTTATATGTTCTGTTTAGAATCATATTTATCATGATCTATCATTATTTATGCATATTTAGTTGATTTATGTGACTTTTCTACAAAGTCCCTTTCATTGGTACTTAATTTCTAGGAGGCAGAAAACCTCCTTTACATGTTTTTGCTATTTCGGAACCTTCTGGACATCAATAAATAGAAGGAAAAATACTTGATGAGTTTTTCACATAGAGAAGGGTTATGGGCCAAAGAATGAAGCGAGGGGAGCCACGAGGCCCGAAAGAGCATAGGTGGGGTGCCCACCCCTGTTGGGCGTGCCACCCATGCTCTTTTGGTCCACAAGCATCGCCTCAGCTCCTCCTTTTTACAGACGCCTATGTATCGCCAAAAACATACACCATATTTTCCCCATGATTTACAGAGGCGTCGGCAGAGGCGAAAGTCCTCTCCTACTCCAGGAGGGGGCAGATCCTACTGCACCAGAGCCTCCGGTGAGGGGGAAATCGATGCCATCATCATCATCAGTCATCCTAGGCATAGGGGAGGCCTATCCATCAACATCTACACCATAACCATCATCATCACCATCACCATCTCTAAGATCCATCTCGTTCCCCTCATAGTTTGTGATTGATTGAACCCTGAATATTGTTTTAAGGGCTATTTACATATTTGTGATTGGCATCTTGTCCTTATTTAGTGGAGAGATTATATTTTCAGATTGTGTTATACTCCATATGCTACTGATCCATATCATGTTTGTCACTTGTAAGTAGATCCCCATGTTCCTGAGGGCATAGGATGAATTGGCTATGATTTCCATATAATATGCAATGAGTATGTGGTCCGGTTTTATCTTTTATATTATTCTATGATGGTTTTATGCGAACTTCGACTGCATATTACTTCACCTATATGGGATCATAGGAGAATACTTTGATGCAATGATAGGGGTTGGAAGGGACGGAATTGAAAAAAACTGTTTTCCAATGCTTTGAGTTGCATTGGCGGGACTATATATGGGGGACCAATGAACTTATTGCTATGGTGGGACATTTATGTCTTAATGATTTCTAGATGTTCATGTGAATGGCTCTAGGACCCATCATATGTGGTGTATTTTTCTCATATTTATGGCTGCACCTAATTTAGTCTCTGCCCTAAGAGAATGAAACTTGACAACATATTCACCATATTGTGTAGAAATCTTCTTGCTAAGTAAATCCATGCCGCCCTTGGGAATGCTTGTCACATATAAGTTCACACACACACACTTGAGCTTGTCATCTTGTTGCATAGAGGATTAGGCTTTCTCTCATTGAGAGAATTTACTTATTGCTATTTATTTTCAGCATTTTTTATTCTTGCAAACTCTAAACCCAAAAACGCCAAACCTACTGCATTACTATTATTTTCTTTGTCAAACTTTCTAACCAATACCCTCATCTCCTCGTGGGTTCCACAACCTTTCTTTATTGAAAAGTACTACAATTGATCTCCTGCACTTGGGAGCCATCAGACCTATAGGCCGATTCGACAGGGTTGTCGAACGATGGTTGGGACCTTCGGTGTCATCTAGAGAGTCAACTCACCCACCTAGATAAGCTGGAGGAAGAGTATTGGAGGCAGCGTAGTCGCTTCAACTAGCTCCTCAAGGGCGATGCCAACACGACCTTCTTCAATGCCATTGCCAATGGTAGAATAAGGAAATGTGCGATTGTCCGGCTGGTTGCAGACTAGGGGATCATTACTCAGCCGACTAAGCTCGAGGCACATATCTACGACTTCTATAGGGCACTGATAGGCGCGGCAGGGAGGACAGTTGGTTTCACTGAAAGGAATATGCTTGAGGAAATAATAAAGAGGTTATTATCTTATTCCATGTTTATTATATATGTTTATTTATCATGCTACAATTGTGTTAATAGAAAACATTAATACATGTGTGATTTATAAACACAAAAGGTTTCTAGTAACGCCTCTCTTAATACTAGATTGTTTATTGACTGATGATCAAAGGTTTCCTGATCATGAACATTGGATGTTGTTAATAATAGGGCCATACCATTGGAGAATGATATGATGAATAGTCACCCGTAGTATATGTAGCAATATGATCATGTCCTTGATACGTCGGAAACGTATCTATAATTTTTGATGCCCCATGCTTGTTTAGTATCTACTTTGCTTTGTTTTGTCTACACTTTAAGGTGCTTTTTACATGTTTTCTGGTACTAACCTATTAACAAGTTGCCAAAGTGCCAGTTGCCTATTTTCTGTTGTTTTTGGTTCCAGAAAAGTTAGTAAAGAAATATTCTCGGAATTGGATGGGAAAAACGTCAAAGTCAATAGCTTTCCATAGGGAACAAGAAGTCCAGAGGGGAGACTGAGAGGCGTGCCAAGGCGCCCAGACCCCTCCTAGGCGTGGGTGGGCCCTGCCCCATGCCTAGGCAGGGTGTAGGGCTCCTGGCCACCACCTCGGCCTCCCCCTTCGCCTATAAGAAGCCCCCTATGCAGAAACCCTAAGTACCCGATCAAATCTCCATGAAACCTTCTGTAGCCGCCACCACCATCGTCTCTAGATCGGGGGGATCTGAAGTTCTTCCCGGCACCCTGCCGGAGGGGAGATCATCCCGGAGGCCTTCTATTCGGTATGATGAGTGAGTAGTTCCACCTTGGACTATGGGTCCATGCAGTAGCTAGATGGTTGTATCTCCTCCTTGTGCTTTCATGTATAGATCTTGTGAGCTCCATTCATGATCAAGATCTAATCTATTTGTAATCATGCATGTTGTGTTTGCGGGGATCCGATGGATATTGAGATTATTATGTTGGTTTGATTAATGGTTTTGTCTTTATGATTCTATCATGTCTGTGTTGTTTGTGATCTTGCATGATATCCGTTGTTAGTAGCTATCTTGGCCAAGTAGTTGCTAGTGACTCCAAGAGGGGGTATTTATGCTCGATAGTGGGTTCATGCCTCTAGTTTCCAAGGGAAGTGACAATAATCTCTTTAGTTGTAGATGTGTTGTTGCTACTAGGGAGAAAACAACGGTCTCTTGTTCATGGAACATGTGGACTGTTTACCTTACACACTTTGCTTCAAGAAGTTGTCGGTTGCTTGCAACTTAATACTAGAGGGGGTTCGGATGATAACCTGAAGGTGGACTTCTAGTCATAGATGCAGTTGGATGGCGGTCTATGTATCTTATTGTATTGCCCAATCGAATCTCATAGGATCTTTCTGACTAGTAATTGCATTGTTATGCCTTGATCAGTTCCTGTCAATTGCCCTGCTATAATTTGTTTACCCTTCATGCCATGTTATTTATCTAAGGAGAGCACCTCTAATGAACTATGGACCCCGGTCCAATCTTTATCATTGATACATCTTCCACTGTTACTTGTTTACTTGATACGACCACCATTATCTTCCACACCATACGTTTAATCCTTTGTTACAGCAAACCGGTAAGCTTGACAACCTCACTGATTCGTTGGGGCAAAGTCTTGAGTTTGTGTTGTGTAGGTCTCCGTGTTGCTTGCAACACCTGTGTGACGTTTCGTTCCTCCTACTGGTTGGATAACCTCGGTTTCTTACTGAGGGAAAACTTTTTGATGTGCTGCTTCACACCTTGCTCTTGGGGTTCCCAACAAAGCGCTCCTACACCAACTCAGCGCTGCATCAAGCTTTTCTGGCGCCGTTGCCGGGGAGGCTAAGGACGTCTTCACTAGGGGAGTCCTCCACTTTGTTTCTCTTTACTTTGTTTTTAGTTTGCTTTGTTTCTTTTGCTTGGTTTTGTTTCCCTCTTTCCAAAAAAACAAAAAAATAGTCTAGTTTGGTTTGCTTTCTTTATTCAAAAAACACAAAAAAAATTAGTTCCTGCTCCAGTTGCTAGTCTATTATTGCCTTGCTTGGTCATGCTTTCTATTAATGGATGGTTTCTTTGAAACTAGTTCTTATTGGCAAGGTGGCTTCACGGAAGAACAAAAGTATTATTATAAGGAACACCGTTTGTCAAAAAGGAAAACACTTATGGGAACAAATTGATAAGTTGAATACTATTGCTAAAGACGTGTGCTCTACTTATAATGTTACTTATTGCTTTGATAAATCTTGTTGCTGTAGGAGGTATAAACACCTTCCTTTTCAGTGTGAGTATAATGATAATGTTACCATATCCTATTATGTTAAAGGAAATTAGGACTTTTATGATGTGGAACAGATTGAAGAATTTATTGCCTTCAAGGGTGCATTTGAACTTGCCAGTTTGCTTGAAAATACTGATGATGCACCTTATAAGTATGAGGTTTTTTAGATACTTAAATTTTGCTTTGATAATTACAAGGAAGAAAATGGCTATATTCTTGAATATTTTAATAGATGCATTCCACAAATGGAAGAGACTAAAGCCTTGCAGGAGCCTATGGAAGAAGAAATTGTTGAAACTGGAAGCTCATTAGATGAAAAAGAGGAGGAGAGTGATGAACAAAAGGAGGAAGAATGGATCTACCCATGCCTACCTTCTAACGAGAGTAACTCTTTACCTCTTATATTATTTGATTGTCCCCCATGCTTACCAAAGGAGGATGAATGTTTTGTTCATGTGGATCCTTTTGAAATTTCTACTTTGGGTAAAACCTATGAAGGTTTTAATCCCACTATTTTTGAGCTTGATAGAGATTATGTATTTGTAGATCATGAAAAGCATGCTTTATGTGATAACTATATTGTTGAGTTTATTCGTGATGCTACTGAAAATTATTATGAGAGAGGAAAGTATGGTTGTAGAATTTTTCATGGTACTGAAACACCTCTCTATGTGCTGGAAGTTTTGAAGTTACTCTTGTTTTATATTCCTATGCTTGTCACTTTGTTCTTTGTGAATTTATTTGTGTACAAGATTCCGATGCATAGGAAGTTGGTTAGACTTAAATGAGTTTTGAGTTTGATTCTCGATGCTCTCTTTGACTTCAATTCATATTTCTTATGTGAGCATCTTCTCAAACTTTCATGCCTAACTTAAAGGCGTTAAAGAGAATTACTTGTTGGGAGATAACGCAAGAGTTTCCTTGAGTATTGGAAGTTATTACTTCTGTAATGACCTCTCCTTATCCTTTTTGTTTGCTTTTTGTGCCAAGAATGACCTCTAATGAGAGGGAAGTAAGATTTGGGGAGTTGTTGTCCCGAAACAAATTTCTGTCCTCCACCAAAAACATTTGTGAGGAGTCTCTATAAATCGGATTTATCTCACAATTTATGAATAAATCCCCCAGTATGTTAGATAACTTTCTTTAGTTCAACATGTTTTGATTTGAGCAACAGAAGATGTTTGAAAAAATCGATTTCTACCTGCTGGTCTGTTTTGACAGATTTCTGCCATTATTTGCATTTGCTTCTTATTGATTCCTTTTTGAGTTCTCTTTAGGTGAATTGAGCTTTTTGAAGGAGTTACTACAGTATCTTGTGTTTTTAGTGAAAAGCCTTGTTGTTCCAAAGCTTTGCCAGAGGTCTAATATCTTTTGAATACACTAATGTTGCTAATGAAGATTGTGTGATGTTTTGTATGAAGAAAAAAATTCAGGTGTAGAGAGAGAATGATGCAATGAGATGAAGAATGGACAAAAGCTCAAGCTTGGGTATGCCACACCGGTATCACCCCAAGAAATATCCAAGAGTTACAAGCGTCAAAGCTTGGGGATGCCCAAGGCATCCCCTTCTTCATCAATAAAAAGCTCAGGTCTGTCTAGACACTTCGTTTTTATTATTTCATGCACAATTGTGTTGTTCTTGGAGCGTCTTAGTTTTTGTTTGCTTTTCTTAGTTTGTTTAGTTTGCTAAAGTAGTTTGGACCCCCGTTCTCGCTGTGTTGTTTTGCAAATAAGTTAGTAGGTGTTGGAAAGGAGTAGTAAGTTCTTGCTTGTAAGTGCAAGAGGAGCTTGCATTGATTGTGACTTAGACTTTATCATGACATGCTAGGTGTTGTTTTGACCTTATGCTTAGTGATTATTGTTGTAGCATGTCTTGTTCCAAACAATTGGGATTGCTTAGTGTGCCTTGAAAAAAAATTATGCGTTGTTTTAGCATGCAAAAGCATAGTATTATGGTATTCTCCTTTGATGCTTTGCTTGGGTTGACTTGGCACATGCTCACACCATGTTATGACTCTCACAAGTCACCATTAGCCTCTATGATCATTTAGTCCTTGACTTGTAGTACCACTCTTTGCTTTGATTAGTAATGATTTGTTGCACTACATGATTATGGCCATTATTGCTCTCTTAGTTGGTTGCTCCCAGTCCTTTGCTAGCCTCCACTTGTGTTAGTAAGCTCTACTCATGCTTCCAACTCCCAAGAAACCAAGTTATTCCAAAGTGTCCACTATAACTCCTATGCATGGTGTGTTACACCATTCCAAGTATATTCTTGTTTTCAGCTATCTTCCAATTAAAAACTATTTTGTTATGTGAAAACTTAGTGATTAAAGCCCTCACAAACTTGATGACACACTTTATATTCCTTGCCCCTAATAAACTTGAACCATTGTGTCATCTATGTTGTATATGCTTGCACTTATACGTTGGAATTAGCAGAACCGTGCTACCACGGGGAACGTTTTCAACATTGCACTTGTACTTTGTACTAAGTTGATATCATGATCTTTTGTCTATGGATGTCACTGGTGTGAAATAAAGAGGGAACTTGTAAGTCCATGGAGTTTGTATCCTGTGTTAGAGAATCGTCTAGGCCGCTAGCCTAAGCCATGTCTAATCATGGTGGAAACTTGCAGCATCACCATAGTGACATCTATGAAGCATTCTTCTTATAAAAAAAGAGACACATTGAGGAAAGAGGAAAGAGAGAAAAAATCACCATATTCCCATGGTAAATAAGAAGATTGCTGAGATGCTCATTGTCTGCTTGCCTTGTCATTTTGGTTATGGGATATCTCCTGTACCATGTGCAAGGGGTACCCCGTTGGCGGTTCTCAATGATATGCAAATACTTACAATGACAAGAAATTATAGGTGACTAAAGTTGAGTAGCATGAGGTGTGGCCCTCGTATTCAAGGGACTTGAGATTGCCAACTTATACTTCGTCAAGCATATACTCCATCTTTGTTCACTTTAACCTTAATCACTTCAAGATGCTTATGATAGGGGCAATGAGGGCTGAAAGCTAACAAGTACCATAATTTTTGGAAGCTCTTTTTGAAACTTGAAATCCTTGCTTCCTTTATAAAAGGTCTTTATTCCACCACTATTGAGTCTCCACCTTCTACCTTTAGGCACCATTAAGAGAACATAGTTGTCATTCTTTGTGCAGAGTTCCAAAGATTATTGATTGATGCATATTGTGATATTACTTGTTCTTGTGCTATTTGTTTCTTGTCACCCTTGCGAACTTTGAAGGTGTCCTATGCATCTATTTGCTACTCTATGAGGGACAAGCTGATTGCCACTATGCTATGTTTTCTGTATGTGAAACAAACAAACATTTTTCAATGCATGTTATTCATGATCTTTGTTTGTAGCTTGTCATGTTGCATGCATAGTTACTATGTCCTATTGTTAGAACTCCATCTTTCATGCACATGTTTAGAGTTCTTTGATCCCAGCTTTTAATGCTTGCAAATGGTTGGATCTTTATTGTGAGGGTGCATGTCATCTCAAAAAATATTCTTTTTATCACTTACCTACTCGAGGACGAGCAGGAGATAAGCTTGGGGATGCTTGATACGTCAGAAACGTATCTATAATTTTTTATGCTCCATGCTTGTTTAGTATCTACTTTGCTTTGCTTTGTCTACACTTTGAGGTGCTTTTTATATGTTTTCTGGTACTAACCTATTAACAAGTTGCCACATTGCCAGTTGCCTGTTTTCTGCTGTTTTTGGTTCCAGAAAAGTTAGTAAAGAAATATTCTCGGAATTAGACGGGACAAACGTCAAAGTCAATAACTTTCTATGGGGAACAAGAAGTCTAGAGGGGAGACGGAGAGGCGTGCCAAGGCGCCTAGACCCCCCAGGCACGGGTGGGTCCTACCCCGCGCCTAGGCAGGGTGTGGGGCCCCTTGCCACCACCTCGGCCTCCCCCTTCGCCTATAAGAAACCCCCGATGCAAAATCCCTAAGTACCCAATCAAATCTCCACGCAACCTTCTCTAGTCGCTGCCATCGTTGTCCCTATATTGGGGGGATCTGAAGTTCTTCCCGACACCCTTCCGGAGGGGAGATCATCCCGAAGGCCTTCTCTCCGGTATGATGAGTGAGTAGTTCCACCTTGGAATATGGGTCCATGTAGTAGCTAGATGGTTGTATCTCCTCCTTGTGCTTTCATGTATAGATCTTGTGAGCTCCGTTCATGATCAAGATCTAATCTATTTGTAATCATGCATGTTGTGTTTGCGGGATCCAATGGATATTGAGATTATTATGTTGGTTTGATTAATGGTTTCGTCTTTATGATTCTATCATGTCTGTGTTGTTTGTGATCTTGCATGCTCTCCGTTGTTAGTAGCTATCTTGGCCAAGTAGTTGCTAGTGACTCCAAGAGGGGGTTTTTATGCTCGATAGTGGGTTCATGCCTCTAGTTTCCAAGGGAAGTGACAATAATCTCTTCGGTTGTAGATGTGTTGTTGCTATTAGGGAGAAAACAACGGTCTCTTGTTCATGGAACATGTGGACTGTTTACCTTACACACTTTGCTTAAAGCAGTTGTCTGTTGCTTGCAACTTAATACTAGAGGGGGTTCGGATGATAACCTGAAGGTGGACTTCTAGTCATAGATGTAGTTGGATGGCGGTCTATGTATCTCGTTGTATTGCCCAATCGAATCTCTTAGGATCTTTTTGACTAGTAATTGCATTTTTATGCCTTGCTCAGTTCCTGTCAATTTCCCTGCTGTAATTTGTTTACCCTTCATGCCATGTTGTTTATCTAAGGAGAACACCTCTAGTGAACTATGGACCCTGGTCCAATCTTTATCATTGATGCATCTTCCACTGTTACTTGTTTACTTGCTACGACCATCATTATCTTCCACACCATACGTTTAATCCTTTGTTACAGCAAATCGGTAAGCTTGACAACCTCACTGATTCGTTGGGGCAAAGTCTTGAGTTTGTGTTGTGTAGGTCTCCGTGTTGCTTGCAACACATGTGTGACATTTCCTTCCTCCTACTGGTTTGATAACCTCGGTTTCTTACTAAGGGAAAACTTGCTGTTGTGCTGCTTCACACCTTGCTCTTGAGGTTCCCAACGAAGCGCTCCTACACCAACTCAGCATTGCATTAGTCCTCCCATTTATAATGCTAACACATTCGTAGTAACTCAATATCCTTAGACCATGAGATCACATCAATCATTTCCACCAGAAGAGTACTTTGATTCCATCAAACGTCACACCATAACATGGTGATTATAAAGGTGTCGTCAGGTACTTGGAAAGAGTTAGTTGAGGCTCATGGATCAAGAGTGGGATTTGTCCATCCAGATTATAGAGAGATATCCTCAGGGCCCTCTCGGTGATATCACATTGACATACCTTGCAAGCATGTGATTTGATCACTAGAATATTACATCACGAGAACGAGAAAAAGAGTACTTGTCGAGAACGAGATTAAACAAGGTATGGATTATACCAAGTGATAGGATCTCGGGCAAGTAATATATCGCGAGACAAAATAAATTTGATTATAGCGAAAGAGGTTCGGACGATCATCTGATCTTCGTGGAACTTTGGGAGTCATTATGGATCTCCAGGTCCCGCTAATGATTATTGATCGGAGAGAGTCTCGATTATGTTTATATAATTCTCGAACCCGTAGGGAGACACACTTAAGGTTATTAGACGCATTTGAGCGGATAGGAAACACATGGGAAGACAATGGACATCGCAGAAAATTGTTCTGTCGAATCTGCCAAAATAGTTTCGGGGTATCGAAACAAAGCAAGGGATCAAAATGTTAATGTGTTCATTAAATGAAGTACTTATTTAATGAAGTGTTTATTAAATTGAGTTGCATTAAAACAAGAGAATTAAAGTGCTTTAATGGAAAGACCTTTGATTTTTGAGTGGAGATTAAATGGGAGAAAGTGGAGTTGGAATTTATTTGAATCCCAAGACTTTCATGGCGAGAAATGCGCCACAGAAGTTTCTCCCCATTTTTTGCAGGAAAAAATCTTATTTCTGCCATAACTTTTACTCTTTTAAAATTTGGGGAATTTGTAAATTCCAGAACAGCCTTTGGTAGTTCAATTCGAGTAAGAAATTTCGAGGCGATCATTTTGATGGGTAAAACTTTTTTTCTGACATCGTATGCAAAAGTTATGGCCGTTTTATCGTGCCATGACCTTTTTTGCAAAACACATCAAAATTCATGTTTTTCAATTTTCCATACAACTATACCGCAAAATATAACTATATCTCAAAGGAATTATTTTTTTGATTTTTTATCTTTTTGTTTATTTTTTAAAAAGTTAAAAGGCGATCCATAGGAGATCTGTTTTCCCTACTCGAATTCTGTGGTTCATACCTCTTATGCGTCACAGAATCATCACTTTTGTAGCGCATATGAACATATGCGCCACAAAAAGTCCGAGTAGCCCAACCCGGTGGCCGGTCCCGCCATACTTCTGTGGCGCACCGTCCCTGTGTATGCGCCACAGAATAGTAAAAGGTTCTGTGGCGCATTTGTTGTAATGCGCCACTGGGTTTTTTCTGTGGCGCATGACATAACATATGCGCCATAAAATTCTTATCTATCTATAGCTATTTTCCTAATAGTGTTCATCACATCATTCAGCCAATGTTCTAACCCCGTAATTAACAACATCAAATGTTTATTAAGCTCACATGTATTAACATTTTGAATTAACACAATTATAACATGAGAAATAAACATTTATCATAAACAAATAATAAGATAATAACCATTTTATTATTGCCTCTTGGGCATCCCTTCGGTCTCCCATTTACACTAGAGTCAATAATCTAGTTTGAAAACTTGCACAGTCACCACCCATGGCTTTATGGTGTTATACATATGTGTTGTTTGTGGTAAACTTAATCCACAGATCTAACATTTCAGGTCTATGTGTATTTGCATATCTTTGCATCTCTACGCATCCCTCATTCTCGAATGAGATGTCATTATATAAATTTGGTCCTTTGGTGAGATCTTAGTTTGTTGGGGTTAAATTATATTGATACTACCGTGGTACAATATATTTTCCACTGTTCAAAAATTGTCCGAATCAGTGATTAATAGGTCGATTAATCGCTACTAGGGACCTGACCGTGTCGATTACCACTAATCGTTTGTATTAATCGTTTAGCCCGATTAATAGCTTTGACACTCCGATTACTAGGTATGTTTTCGATTAATTATTACACTTGGTCAAAAAAGTTGCAAAATTATCAACACATATCGTCCATCCATCCGCTAGCCCGCCCCAATTAAGTAGGTTTTGCAAAGCTCCCGCTACCTCCAGGAGCTTGATTTCCGCCATCACCAACTAGTTCCTTGTCGTTGTTGATAAGTTCCTTATAGTTACCAACCAGACCTCAGATACAAGAGCTCGAGCGCCTTGAGGTTCTCATCCGGGAGGTCGATGTTGCCTTTAATAGGGTAGGTGGTTGAGGTGTAAGAGGAGTCATACGTGTTTTAGGTGCTAATTTTTGCAGGTTGCACCGATTAATGACCGACCGATTAAATCAGTTAATCGTTTGAATTTCGAGTCACTACTCACAAGCCAACCGAGCAGTTAACGATTACCGATTTCCTTTAGCTCGTTGTGAACCACACCTAGTTTGATAACAAACAATTTGACACAAATGCCCTTTTATGCTGCTACTTGATAATTGTAACACCCCCGGTCACTCCGGACCGACGGCTGTCACTTCTGGCAGCTCAATAGGATCTCTAGACTAACCCCACAGACCAACACTAGTCTTTTCCGCGCACTTTGTCCTCACTCGTGCGCACCCGATACCCACTTCCCGGTCGGTCACCCATCCTAGAATTGCTCTAGGCCAAACACGTTTAACATTAGAGTTCTTTTCCAATGAGCTTCCGGAAAAGAAGTTGCAACTTGTTGGTATGGGTTTCCTATCAATCCTATTGAGTCATGCGCCAGGGTCTCACATACACCCACCCTTAGAAGATCGACGTCCTCGTCGATCAACCACAAGCCAGAAACGTCCCCTCTTGGCACACATCTGTACGTCTAGTGCCGGCACATTGCCATGTCGTGTCCACTCCGCGCCATGCTACACATGTCCGCCACTGACCCGCACACGCCCATGTAACCGCGAGGGTCGGCTCTGATATCACTTCCCCGGTCACTCCGGACCGACGGATGTCACTTCTGGCAGCTCAATAGGATCTCTAGACTAACCCCACATACCAACACTAGTATTTTCCGTGCACTTTGTCCTCACTCGTGCGCACCCGCTATCCACTTCCCGGTCGGTCACCCATCCTAGAATTGCTCTAGGCCAAGCACATTTAACCTTAGAGTTCTTTTCGAATGAGCTTCTGAAAAAGAAGTTTCAACTTGTTGGTATGGGTTTCCTATCAATCCTATTGAGCCATGCGTCAAGGTCTCATAATAATGGTGGTCGCGGTAACGGCGACGAGTAGGCGTAGAAATGGCCTCCTCTAGCAGTAGTAGTTATTTTTTATTTTATTCAAATCGTGCCTTTTTGCAATGGACATGGTCTAATCTAATGAAAAACAAATTTAAATACTAATGTTTCACTTAAATATGAACCACACATTGTCCGTACCAATACAACCGTTTTCCAAATTTGATAAACGAATAGATTAAACCGGACTCGCCAATCCGGATGGGTTGTGCTGTTGAAGAGCCGTGTCGTGCACCTGCGCCGTTCAGACGCGTTCGAATGTGATTGGACGGGTTGGGTGGAGACGCCTAGCTCACGGTGGGCATAAAACCCGTTACCCGAACCCCGAACTCGAAAAACCTGGACCTGAACCCGTATTACCCGATACCCGAAAAATCGGGTGTAACATCGCGTGGCAGTTGATGAAACGCGAATTAATTTAGAAAATTCCGGGTAACATCCCACGATACCCGATAGACCCGAACTACCCAAGATAGAAAAATTGTTCCGTGTTTTTGAGTAGTCACGACAGAAGCCGAACTAAAAATTCCCACATACACAGCCCAACTTCCCAATAGCCCAAGGTTACGTGAACCTTATCCCCAACTCCAAATCAAACGGCCCTCATCTCCCGACTTCCAAGGCCAAGCCGCCGCCATAGGTGCAGACGAGCGCAGCCGCGCATGCTCCCCCATGCTCCCCCATGCTCCCCTTCCTCCTATAGTCTGCTCTTCATGAGACCGGTTCTCCATCGTCTCTAGCTGCTGCTCCGGTCCACGGCTGTTATTCCTCCCCCCACCCACACACCTACAAGCTCCACCTGATGCATCTCCTTCGTGCCGGCGCTCGCGTCTCTTCCTCTCACCGGCGTCTGTCGCCGTGTCGCTGGCTGCATCTCCTCGACGTCGGCTGCTCGCCACGCAGGTAGGCTCTCGCATGAGGAGCACCAGGGGGTTGGCCGATTGCCCGATTGGGACGCCGACGCTGGTATGGGGTCGTCTACGGTTGGTCGGGTAAATCGGGAAAACCCGAACCTGATTTTCTGGGTACCTGAAGCGTCGGGTTTTCAGTTTTTTAGACGAATCTGATGTCTCAGTTTTTAAAACCCGAATTTAAGAAGGAAAATGATACCAATCCCCCGGGGATCGTAACCTCCCATCCCCGGATACCTCGCGCACGTACATGGCCCGCATGCCTTTATCTCTTTGGTTTTTTCTTTCCCAGGAGTCAACGCAGGAGTTTAACGCGCAGACCAACGCCGCCGCTGCCCTGCTTCCTGCCGCCGAATCCTCGCTCCTCCGCCCATCGCCAGAGCTCGCGCGCCGCCACCCGTCGCCGGACGCGCGCCGCCCACCGTCGCCGGAGCTCGCGTTCTCGCTGCCCGTCGCCGGAGCTTGCATTCTCGCGCGCCGGAGCTTCCCGTAGCCTGCGTTGTAACTCGCACCGCCGTGCTTCCCGCAGCTCGCGCCGCGCCGTCGAACCCCTGCACGATGCAGCACGCGCCGTCGGATCT
The DNA here is from genome assembly GCA_916181665.1 of Avena sativa. Lineage (NCBI taxonomy): Eukaryota > Viridiplantae > Streptophyta > Magnoliopsida > Poales > Poaceae > Avena > Avena sativa. The sequence goes on along the minus strand of OV702299.1, from coordinate 477,342,372 downwards.
CATCGCGTCCTTTCCTCCCCCCCAGCCATCCCCACCGGAGCTTGCTGCCTTCCAATCTTATAGCCAGAACTCGCCACCGTACAGGTGGAGCACCGGCGCAGCAAGATGTCAAGCACCGGTCATGGGAAGGAAAGGACGTCACTGCTATCTTGCCCAGGCTCCGGCATGGGCGTCGCCGGATGGCAGCCCGCTGCTCCGATCTCCGGCGAGGAAAACTTGTTTGATGTGGCGTCCATGCATGCTACTTATTCCGGAAGATTTTGCTACAGACTGTTGATGTTTTAGCTACTGACGGTCATCGTTGTTGCTACCGACGACCAACGGATTTGCTACGGATAGAGTGATAAATTTTTATGTTGGAGAAATTTTGCTACGTCCACGGAATTTGCTACATACATATATATTTTTGCTCCATTTTTGTATGCTTTTGCTATATTATTATATAACTTTTGCTACAAGATGACCGACAATAGTCTCCGGAAAAATCGTTTTGCTAGGTAGCAACTTTTTTTGCTACAAGTTCTCCGGCGAAATCTATTTTTGCTACATTAGCATAGTTTATTTGCTACCACCGTTTTGTAGTTTTGCTACAATAACGTATTTTTTTTGCTACGAGATCGCCAACGAGGTTTTGCCCGGCGAGTATCCAGTGATATTTTTCCGACGAAGTCGGTTTTGCTACATTAATACTTTTTTTTTGCTACAAAGTCTCAGGCGAGTTCTCCGGCGAGGTCTCCGGTGAGGGTTGTCTTTTCAGTTCTGTTTTCTGGGCGAAACGTTTTTTATAGCAAAAGCAGATATTATATAGCAAAAACGAAATTTAATGTAGCAAAAGCGGGATTGGTTGGACACGTGTAAGCGGGAGGACCCGGGGATAGGAAATTTTGATCCCCGGTAGACGCGTAGCATCCTCCATTTAAGAAACCCGAATAACCCGAGAATTATCGGGTATACCCGAACGCCCACCGTGACGCCTAGGCGCCTAGCCATCATCGACTCGGAGAGAAAACAAACAAAACCTAGAAACTTCCCTCCTCCTTCTCCTCCGCCGCCGTCGCGCCTTATCGCTCGCTCCAATGGCCGGCGAATCGGGAAACCCGGATGTCTACTACCCCTGTGAAGAGCGCTCCCGCGACCTATCCACTGTTCTGGACCAGATCCGTGGGTACTACAAGAAGGCGCTCGATCGGCTGCTGTCGGCGGCGATGCCGGAGCTTATCCCATCGCTCCTCGACGCCGGCTTCTGCTTCGGACTCCTCGACCCCGTCTCCAACATCATCTTCAACACCATATCCAGCCTGAGGGAGAAACCAGCGGTGGTTAACAAGAAGATGTCATCAAAGAAGAAGAGGAAGAGGACATCGCCGGTTGAGATGGATTTGTTGGAAAAATCCGCCGTCGTCGATCGGTCGTTCGAAGGCCTTGTGACTTTCCTTGTCACCCGATTCCGCTACCTACACGATTGGGAAGCTCTTGGCTACCTACGGCTGGCCAAGGCCGACCTCGATGTGGCTGCTCGCCTCATCGCGCTGGATCGTGAGACCATTACAGTTACACAAGCCATCTCCTCCCCCCTTGTCAGCGATATTCCTCTGACCACCACCGTCAAGGTAGCCCTCAAGTGCGCGGCCGTATCTGCCAAGCATCCCTGCCCTTCCACATTCACGGACACCTGGTCATCCATGTCATCTTGTCCCAATTCAGCCTCGCAGTCACCAGACAACCCCGATCGTCTTAAGAAGTTGCTATCAGCTCTGCCTTCGCTGCGGCCTGGCCACCTCGATGAGTCGCAGGTTCTAACTCTAAGACATTGTCTCATGATGAGGCGGATGGAGGACCAGACGACCAAGATGAAGGTCCCCATTCAACTAAAGGCATCCATTAATTCTGTGCTCCTAGATAAAATCCATAGCATCTACCTCAAGGCAATTGCAGACCTTCCAAGCGATTCCTTGCGCCAGAACCACCATCGCAGCCTTCTCAAGGCTGGTTACTGCTTTGGCCCCATGGATGACCCTGTCTGCAACGTCCTACTCAATACCATTTGGTACAACACTGCATTCCCAGCTCAAGATCAGTTTCCGGTGGACATGCTTTGTACTAAAAGCCTTAGGCGCTTGGAACGTCGATCAATGGCTGGCCTTGTGACGTTTGTTCGCGTCCTCTTCCCTGAACTCGCCGAGAATGTCGCTGTGCTCTATCTCCTTAAGAGCAATGCCAACCTTCACACAGCTATTTTCCTGCTGCAGCTACAAGGTCACGAGTTGTTGGGATCCTATAACAAAGCCTACAAGATGGCTGCTCGGGTAGCATGGCATCCAGACCCTAGAGCTCTACAAGAGCTTGCTGCCCTGCCAACTGTGGTGCCATCAATCATGTCTCTTCTGAAAACCACTACTGCACGCCCGCTATCCTCCAAAGATGTTGTTGGAATCTCTGCACTGTTGGTACCTCTATGCCCCTCTCGCAGCCCATCAGTCCCGAAATTGAGGACTCGTGCCTCCAAGTTTGTCTCACGCCACCAGGCAAGGTTCAAGGATGATGAGTCCTTCTTTGTAGACACGGTTGAAGCTGCACTGAGTGAATTTTCAAAGCAATCTGCGGTTAGTTCATTTTTCAGTCGATCTCCACTATATATTGCTAAGTGCTCATTGAATTAATACACAGTCTACCTTGTTGTAGGACGGGATTGAGTATCAGCTTCATGTTATATGTGGTGTCAATGCACAAGTACCAGAGAATGGGAAGTACAGTTACTATGACACCAAAGATGGGGATCCATATTGTCATATCAACTTTTATGCAACACCAAAGGGTTTAACTTCTAAAGCTGGCACAGCCCCGACACTGTTTTTCGTCGAATGTAGCAATCTTGATGAAGACAATAATGTGCTGCGTTGCTGTGTGGTAGACCCGTTGAATGATGATGGTATGTTCTTTTTCATGCTTGCAGAAGCTTTCTTCATTAATTGATGTTTTTTTTTACTAATTTTGTATGCATTTCATAAATTTCCCCACTACCCCATTACGAGCATACATACAAGGGACTGGCTTTTATGTTTTCTATAAAAGTTTGTTGATTTAAACTACATAAGAATGAAATAATTGATTGACATCGACTAGGCTATTGTTGTTTTCAAATATCCTATTTGTGCTACGTGCAGTGCTAGATGCTGAAATTCTTTGTATGCATTTCGTAAATCGCCACCGCACCACTACAAACACACATAGAAGGCACTGGTTTTTCTAGCCCGGACGTTTGATTCTGGGATGCCACATCCCCATAGATCCGCCGTTAAAATTTGCTTGGAGATGGACCTAGAGTACAGCTAGTTATTCCGGCAAGCTTTCCATCTATTAGCAATACCTGTACATGTACCTGACATGCCAGTGCGTCTCTGTGCCCAAAGAATTGAAAGCACAACCAGGTTTGGCTCAAATATGTCAGTACATAATTTATCTGCGTGGGTCAGTGGTTTGGTAGCATTTACGACGACATTGCTTCCTGTAATCAGAGATATCCAATGCTTCTTTATCTTGGAAAGATGTGCGAAATGAATCAATTTGATTGCACTAATTATGGTTTAGGTACTTAGGGTCATTTAGGGCCAGCCCTTTTGAGGTAATGAAAGGATCCAATGCCCTCAAAAAACATCGGTGAGCATAGCACATGGGGGCTCCTCTGCATTTCTCCTGGTTTTTCTATCTATATTGCTTTGTTAATTTAAACTACTCCCTCTGTTCACTAATGTAATACATTCTAACATTTTTCTCAACCTATGTATGTAGACATATTTTAGTGTGTAAGGTTCACTCATTTCGAAGTGTATCTAGTCCACTTTAAGATATCTAAATGGTCTTGCATTAGTGAACGGGAGGGAGTACATAAGAATGAAATAATTGTCTGACATTGATTAGGCTATTATTGTTTTCAAATACCCCTTTGTGCTTGTACAGTGCTAGATGCTGAATTTGTTTTGTATGCATTCTGTAAGTCGCCCACTGCCCCACTACGAACATACATATGAGGCACTGGTTTAATGTTTGCTATAGTGCTTTTTTTTTTATTTAAACTACAATATTTGGCATATCTTAGACTGTTGTCCTCACATATCCCTTTTGTGCTATGTGCATTGTGGATGCTGAAATAGTATTGTATGTGTTTCATAAATCACCTAACAATCCGCTATGAATACTCACACACAAGTCACTGGTTTTTATTTTTGCTATAACCGTTTGTTGATTTTAACTACATAAGAATAGCTGGTGTTGTCGACATGGATTTAGACTGTTGTTGTCATATGGTGATGACATTCAGCTACCTAATTATCATGTTCGTGTTTTGCTTTGAAAACAGGTCGTTGTTTCCACTGTGAGTATGAAGGGACCAGACTTGTGCATCCGACTTTTGGACCATACCATGGGTGTGACGCAGAGTTTGAGGAAAATGCATCTTCACCATATGGACTCACCATCGAAGAAGCTATCCTCTTTGGAACGAGCAGAAGTGAGTATATGGCCTGGTTGCCTTCGGAGGATTCAGTCTATTTTGATCATCGATGGGACACAAAGTTTGCCCGATTTATTAATTATGCTACCAAGTCAGGGAGAACACCCGTGCACTCAAACACGCTCATAGCGCCGTGATAGTTTATTCGGCTGGTGTGCTACTTCTAATAATATAGAGTAGTTTTAATATGTTTGACTTTGATCAAACCTAAGACGCAGAGTAATTTGGGACAGTAATTTGAAACGGAGGGAGTATATATAGAATTCTTGGTTGCACTTTTATCGATGAAGTAGTTGCACATTCTTAAAATAATAGTTGTGGTGTGGCAAAAATGCAAACCAATATAAATAACCCAACAAAAAATACATATAGAAGCCTGATCTCACTTTTTGTGACAAGTTAGTTGGAATTTTTTTATAAAGCCCAACTATGGTGTGGCCAAGAAGTCTAACATACAAATAAATGTACTTCTAGGTTTGTCCTGAGTCAAATTTAGTAAAGTTTGACTAACTTTATTGGAAAACGTAACAACATTTATGACCCTAACTTGATACTAGTAGATATGTTTTCAAATTTAGTTTCATAATATGTCAATTTGATTTAACATATCTTATTATATCTATATATATAATTGGTCAAATTTGATAAAGTTTGACTTAGTCAAAAGCTATAAGTACACTTATTTATGGACGGAGGAAGTATATAAATACCTAGACAAAAAAACGAAGTGCGTATACTCTGCTTTGCACTTTTATTTCTCGAAACAGCCATGTGTCCAGCTATATTAATATAACAACCATTTAAGACCGTTGCTGGGCCAGACGGCACGACGTTCAAACCAAAGAAAAACTAAGAAGATAAAAGAGATAAGAAAAGAAAAGCAAAACTGACAGTTGTGGCTTGACAAAAACGAGGATTACCCGCCACCAGGGCGCCCTCCACAGAATTTTCACCCATCCTACTAGCACTTGGAACCGTCGCATACCAAGAAGCACCCCCAAGAAGAAAAAAGACAACAACGACGCTGCTGCCCGGATTGGTCCTAGGGTTTACCCCGGTACGCTATAGGATGTGGGGAAGAGATACACCCGACGCCCTTCAGGAAGGATGGCGACACGCGCAGGCGTCACCGCGTCAGTGTCTAGAATACAAGAGTTTCTGTCGACCCCTAAAAAAACCACACTCCCGAGCGCTTCGAATTGCTTCACCAAACTTGCCGCCCAGCAGCATGCGCCACCACAGTCTTGCAGTCACCACCGTCGTCTCACCGTGACCCACGACATGAGGCTGGTACGACCGAAAAGAGGCAACTTCGGCGGGGGTCGGCGGTACAGTGACACGCGGGAGGGGACTACCTCCACCGCCGGTGGGCGATAGTCGACCGGATGTAGCCACCAAGGCACACCAGGCCCTCACTGGCCTGACTGAGCCCCCAAAAGGACTCGTGAAGCCCCGCTGCCACACTGCAGCAAGGGTGTCACCGTCGTCGTCAACCCTAGCTCTAGTCACTACTCTTCCATCCACCAGTGAGTCCGTCGCTACCACAGACCCCTGCCACCAGTGAACCCTAGCTTTGCACTTTTATTGATGAGGTAGCTTCCCATTTCCAAAAAAGTGCAACTATGGTGTAACTAAAGTGCATCCTACATAAATATCTACTCCCTCCGTTTGAAAATATAAGATGTTTTAGGTTTTTGAATGAGATGTATGTATACACCTTTTAGTGTCTAGATTTATTTAAACCTATACACTAAAAGGTGTCTAGATACATCTCTTTCACAAACCTAAAACATCTTATACTTCTAAACGGAGGGAGTAGTCATAGAAATAAACAATAATTCTAGACGTATGGGCTGATTTCCACGGATTCCTAGTTATGTGCTGACCTGGTTGGAGGTGAAGCAACGGAAGGGGAATTAATCGGAGCAAATGCTGAACCTTTTCCAATCACATGAGACCACATCGTGTGTAAAGTGATTCCGTAGATCGATTCCGCAGGTGTATCATTATTCAAAAATACAAATACATATAAAATATTGGTTTGATTTTTCTCATTTGCAGATAACAACAAAAAGATAAGACGCTAGCATTGCCATGTCGGATAGCCTTGCTGATCAGCGGGCAGAGGAGGTAGTGTAAGAGCATCTCTAGCAGTAATCGTAAAAGGGGTCAAAACTAAACTTTTGTGGCGATATATGGGCAGCGCTCGGTTTTTGGCGCAGATCAGAGCTCGTAAACTTCATCCGGTTCGTAAATGTTTTTTGGTGGCCCGTTAAACCCATGATGCGACCAGTATATCTAGCGGTCAGAGAGGGCGGTCCGAGCGAAACCCTATCCCTCTCCGCCACACGCCCTCTCCCTCCCTGTCGCCGCCAGCAACCTCTCCAGCGATCAAATCCAGCTCGCCACCGCCACCATTCCCTATGCCGCCACCACCAAACGCTCCGCCTCGCCGCCATGTGTCCCGAGAGATCGTCGAGGAAGCGCCGCATCGGCTCGCGCGGCCCGAGACAAAGCAGCGCGCGCTGCTGCGCCTTCGACGCCGCTCGGAGTGCGCGCACCAGCGCACCGTCGCCGGGGAGGAGAGGGAGCTCGCCGAAGTGCTCTGGCTCATCGAGCGCCAGGAGGCGGAGGAGCGCGAGGTGGAACACCTCCGGCGCCAGGAGGCGAAGAAGGCCAAGGAGGCAGAGGAGCCTCCGATGATTGACCTCGACTAGAGCGGCGGCGCCGTCTCCGCCACCATCCGGCGAAGCGCAAGGCTCGGGGAGCCGCATTTTGTGTAGAATGTATGCGATGTCTGCCTTTTGTTGCTTTTGTTTAGAATTAGTATGTAAATTATGCTCATCTCTGAACTGAAATCGAACTGAAATCAGCGGTGTTCGTCCTCTAAATTTTTCCGCGAAGGCTGTTCTTCATCTGTTCGCAAATTCAAATTATTCAGTTTAGGTTTTACGGGCACTGCTCGGCGCCGTCTCGCGAAGCGAGTAATCACGGATTCAACGTTCCGTACTTCGATATTTACGATATGCTATTTACGGTTACTGCTAGAGATACTTTAAGGGTGACTTCTTTTTAGGCTTCTAGGTTGTGAACGGCCCAAAAGAAGTCTCCGGTTGTTGCTTATTCTGACCGAGAAGCCACCGTCACGTGCAATTCCAGAAACGGCTAGGAGGCAGTTTCCGCCCCTCTTCTCCATTCTATTTACAGGAGATTGCCCCTCCACGAGAGAGAACGATTTGGCTGTAAAAAAAACCAAACTCGCATGGCAGAACTGCATCCCGCCGCCGTCGTCGCTCCAGCGTCGCCGCTTCCGCCGATTCCCTGCCGCCGCTCCACTGCTCCACTGCCGCTCCCCCGCCCCTCCGTCGCTCCCTTGCTTCCGGTCGCGGCCAGCCTCTACACCTGCAGCAGCCAGCAGGGCCTGTCGCCAACGACGAGCTCTTCGACCGCCTGACAGTACTAGCGCGAATCCTCCCAGTTTCTCACCTCTGTTTGCAGTAGTTTGTTCGATCGTGGACTAGAAGAGTCCGTATTGTTTAATTTTCTTATCTGGATCGATTACTAGCAGTTTGTTGGACTAGGCAATACAAAACATTTACAACTCAGTAGTTGCTCACAGCTACAGCATTGAAATGTACTGCTAGATTCCTAGTACCAGATTCAGTATTATGTAGACGTGAATGGTTGTTTATTATCTGACTTTTATAAATCATTTGTTCATTTATAGCTCATTGTTTGACTAAAAACTACTATCCCGACCCATATTAGTTGATTTAGCTTCATCTAAATATGAATGTATCTAGTCAAATTTTAGTGCTAGATACACTCGTATCTAGCCAAATGCGAGTCAACTAATATGACTCGGAGTAGTTTAATATGAAATCACCACTTATTTAGGACACAAATTTGATTTAGAGACATTGCAGACATTTCACAACTTAACATATCAAATAAGAAAAAATTTCAGAAACCCAAAAGAAGTCTTCCATACACTTTCTAGTGGCTTCTTCTCACCACGGTTTCTACCCGCCGTTTCTCATAAGCTGGTTTATGCATAAGCAGAAGCCTAAAATAAATCACCCTAAGTGCGCGTGGCCGCAGACAGTGTCAAGAATACAGGCTGCGACATGGTCGTCCTAAAACAGGCTTGCTTATGCCAAACGCCAAACTGGATCCCCAAAATTCCACTTCTAATTGGGACTGACCAGAGGGTCAGGTGGTTAGTAGAGCCAGAGTTTGCTCGATAGCCCATGGACCCGGGTTCAAATCTTTCGGCCGGTGCGTCTTGGCACGTAATCTTGTTGATTTCGAGTCAATTTACACTTTGCATAAATACGACATTAAGGAAACGAATAATAATATGTGTTCTTAGGTTTTAACCAATGAAAGAGATATCGTGCAATAGGGCTATGGATAGTAAAGTACTTCCTCCGTTTTAAAATATAAGATGTTTTAGATTTGTGAAGAAAATATATCTAGACTTCTTTTAGTGTGTAGATTCACTCCAAAACTGAGTGAACCTATATACTAAAAAAAGTTTAGATACATTTGCTTCATAAATCTAAAACATCTTATATTTTGAAACAGAGGGAAGTAGCTTTAAGGTTGAGATTTGATAGGCGTTTTCTAATAAGATTCTAATTTAATACCCCTATGAACAAATTCAAAAAGACATGTTGATACTGCAGTGGTTCCCTTTGTGGCAGGAAGTGGAATCTCCAGCAGCATTGCGCTGACATGTGATTCCGCACAAAGCGGCATGTGGCGTTGAGCGCTTGGTGGCTTTTTTTTCATTTTTGACTTGCCTTTACTTTATTTTCCACTACTTTCCTAGACTATTGGTCTAAGTAAATAGTTATTATGATTCAAATATATTTATAGTGCAAATGGTCCAATATAGAAGCAGTGAACACCAAAATAATATAGTTTGACTCTACCACTTAGGCCATTTCTGGCAGCCGATTGATATGGAAGAAAATCACTTGCAATAGCATTGTGTTTCCTTTCATCTAATCATCTTCAAAATTACACTTGTGCTTTTTTCGCCAAATCAATGGATTTCATAGGAAATATGACAGTTCATGATTAAAAATATATCTTATGCATGCATATTTTTGTACTCACCCAACAGACCACGCTTCTATAAAGCTTTATGGATTTTATAGATTTTATTACTTGCAGGTCGGTTACTTTGATCTACATCCATGGATGGTCTGCATGAAGAAGCCCTCAAAAATCTATTCCAAGGAACGATGGAGTGCATGGAGAAACTCTTCAATAGCTGTAGTGTTTGCTACTGAAATATACCGAGGGTTTTCAATGTATGTCAAAATCTTATCGCTGAGAACACGTAAAGTTATTGCGCACTTTTATATACTGTATGTCAGTACAATTGTGTTGACCAATCAGCTTATTTCATCAGTCTTCTTTTTCTGTTGGAAGGAATTATAGTATCCAGCTTAGTGAGTGATTCATGGTTCAATGCCTGTAATGGAAAATAGTTTCACACGTTTGGTAATTTGTGTGTTAGGTTTGTCATATTGGATCATAAGTCATAACCCCCGATGGTTCTACCGCATGAACTTGTGAAATAATAAAGTATCTGCTATCACATAATGTACATCCTGCACAAACCAGGAATGCTATACTACAAAGGGAGGTCTCAGGTCTTCCAAGCAAGTAAATAAGCCCACTTCGAATCTTGCATGATCTCCTAGAACTGGTGATTGTTTGCTTAGTTGAGTGGTTAAAGTATTAAACTCAACACCAAAAAACTGAAACTATACTTAGTATTTTTAGAATCATATGATAATTTTCTTTGAAAACCATGCCGCATATGGATAAAAATCCACATAGAAAAACACAGTAGTATCATTTAGACTTGTTTCTGTTTCTTACAGAGTAGATCACAAGTAACTCTTCAAATAATAGCTTTGGCTGTCAAAATACTTTAGTTGATCAATGAACCAATATCAGATCGGTAGATTGATCCCTGGTGCCTTAATAACCTTAATAACAAAAGGGAAGTATTGAAATCTTGTAATTTCTGGCATTTAATTTGACTTATACAATGTAATTTCTAGTGTTCATATATTCATTCTCAGATACAAAAGGTAAATTCACCTGTGCACAAGTACAAAGAACATAAAAGAATCCTTGTCATCTCAAATCAATTCTCTCACTAAACACTACACATCATCATTTAGGCCTTGTTGCTTCAAATATGTAATATTGACCGAAGATCCTTCGAACCAAATGTTGAGCACCTGGTGATATTTCTCAGTTCAGCCATAGGCATATGGACCTTTGCACTTCACTTGTACCAAACATCCATGCGCACATGCTTAAACTAAAAATGGTCCTAGAAGCAAAGCCAAGAAGAAAGTTTTGCAGAAACAAATTCACATCTGAAGTCTAACATGATGTAGGTACTGGCAGGCAAAACTATAAGACAGTCGTGATGCAGTTTTTAGTGAAATCCTCGTAGCTATATTGGGGCTTTTCTGTTAGCGCTAGACTCTTATTTTAGAAAGTGAAAGTTGCTATTACACTCGGTCTATGCATCATGTATGCATACAAAAAAATAACGATCCTAAAACCAATTTTCTAGTACTGGAATACAAAATAACCATGACACCTATCATTGTATAGTTTCAGAACCATGTCATGTAATATGACCAGCAATGTAGGAGCTAACCAAGACTTCCAAACTAAATATCGTTCGCCAAATTCTCATCAAAAGAAATTGAAACCATAAGATGCATACTGTAGGGAGCATAACACTTGGTAGCCCTTCACCAAGTCCTGTAGGAAATGGTACCACCATTCTAAAAACATGTGGAGGCAAAATGCAGATCAAATACTATGATGCTAGTCACACAATCTGAATTATCAGTAACTTGAGGTCCTCAAGAATGCAGATATTTACAATTTAAGGGTGTACCCACGTAACTGTTTTAAGAAGAGTAGCATTGCCACTTGAATAATGCTGATGCACGTTGGTAACTTCATAATAAGGTAGATCATTGCAGCAAACATGGTTGCTATGTATAAAATCATCAAAAACATGCTTGCATCTAAATAGAGCAATACTTTTATTTTAGGAGAATATGGCGGTTTAGTATTATTATTCAGCAAAACCAACTTTTAAGGTTAAAAGTACAATATACCTATATCCATGAGGCGAAAATTTGTTGCTGCTCTAAAAATAAGGCCAAGCTACTACAATTTGATCTTTCTTATATCATAAGAATAACTTATGAATTAAAACTCATTTTTTAGGAAAAACACTTACGAACTGAAACTATAAATGACCAATTTTGTACAAAACAACAAAAGAATCTATGCCACCTTAATAACCTCATGGAAAGAATCAAAGTACTTTCAAATTGTTTCCTTCGCAATAGGCACATAGAATCAAAAACTATCCCTTCCATGTACCCAAGTATTTAAAAATTGGTGGCAAATTTATGCATGGATTCAACTCTTCCTAAAAATGATATATAGAGTTAACTACCATTCGAACTGCTATTATTTGCAGGAGCTGAATTCAGGAGAACACTTATAGTGTGGGCATATAGAATAAACACATGCAGCACCTCACAGGCATAGATCAAAAAGAGCCTGCACATGGAGAAATAGAAGTTGTGTGAGAATGAAATCAACAGAGAGGAGGGGAGGAGAGAGTGGAGGAGGAAAATGGAGCGAGGTTAGGTGGATCCGAGGTTGCGATGGCGTGGATGTCCCATCTATGTGAGCTTGGCTGCAGCGGTGGCATGTCCTCATGTCCAGCATCGAGGAAAATTGGTTCATCGGGAAGAAGGGGATCCAGAGAGAGGGGTGGAGAAACATGTAGGTACTGGATAAAGAAGAGGCAAAGCGCTGTTGTACTACATCCTCTGAGAGGATGAAGAGAGGGAGAGAAGGAGAGCAGCCGCCAAGCAGTGGCATCCTGCAGTTGGCCACAAAAACAAAAGAATTGAGCTCACTACTTTAGTTCATGGAAAAACTCAATGATGATTCTTTATCTTTGGTCAGCCAAAAGACCGAAAAAGCAGTGGAAATGGTTAACCAAAATTTTGTATATCAAAACAACCTTAGGCTATGATCCATTATTCTTTTACTCAAAACATAAACCAATGAACTCAATAACTCTGAATGGAAGCACATGATACACAAAACTATTTCAGAACATGCATGTATATAATAATATACAAAAAGAATGTATTCTATATAAATAATGACATATCATAGAGAACACAAATGCAGAAAACAGAACATATGACTATTGTACTATGTATTCTAAGAAAATACCGTTTTACAATGTAGATAAATTATGGATAGGTAAAAGGGGTGTCCTCTATTTCTGTTTTAAGAGAAAGAAACCCAACAATATTGCAAGCGATGAAAAGCAATACAGAGAGCGAAGGAAGTAAATTAAGTGGACCAATTGAGATCATGTACCTAAATCTTAAATACTAAAATCTACTAACAGAGAGGCAACTGATGAACTTGACCATTGAAAAAAAAATAGATGGTCTTCCAATATATCTACTATCTCTATCTCTACTATCTAAAAAGAACTCAAGGTGTTCTGTTTTCTACCAGATGCACTACGTCTCTCCGTTTCATCAACACCTTCTGCCCGTCGCCCGTCCCGTAAACCACTCCTCGCTAAAACTACGCCTCGTAAATCCCCCTCCCATCGGCAGTTTGGCACCCGCCTGCAGCTCCGGCTCCCTCATCCACTGCGCCCCTCCACCATCCGTCTCTACACCGTCCACCACATCTCCCACCGCACCGTCTACCGCCCATCCCCTCTCGCACCCGGGAACTCTCTCTCCTCCCACGCCGCCCCAGTTCTCTAATGCGCTCGCACCGGCCTCCGAGTGCCTCCACGTCCTCCTCCACCCGAAATCCCCGCGCGGGCATGTTCCTCCCGTACCTTGCTCGCTCGCCCGGCATCCCATGAGGAGCCCCACGACCATCTATGATTCAGGCCCCGCCTTCTACTTCCGTCACCACTCAATCCACCCCGCCACCAGGACGCTTCCAATTTGGTTCACATCACGCTAGCCGTCATGAGGCTCAATCGCAACGGCGTCCAGGTATTGATCTCATTCTGATGCTTGACGTGGTATATAGGTAGGTAATTTGGTGTTTCCTTGTGAAATTGTATATCAAGGGGAGCCATAGGACACGGAGGAGTGACCAACCAGATAGGAAAGAGGACTGAACATACACACCTGCTTATTAGGAAATTTTTAAGCAGCGTAAAGTAGATTGGGAGAGTGAATTTGGGTAAATTATTTTCTCCAATTTATTAGTCTCTTTCTACTTGGATCTTAGATTGGGAGAGTGCTTGAGTCAAGTTTTCTTTACTGTAAGGCTTCCGGATAAAGAAGCTTTTCATTAGGTTGAATCACTACTAAAGTACATAGTGATTGTACATCCTATCTAGACTGAATTTCAGTCACTTATTTTGGATACAAGGTACAATAATGATGGGTCATAGTCGCTGCAGCGTGCAAGGAGTATATATATATTCAGAAACGATAGAACTATTCAGAAACACCTCCTTAAGAGGTACAATACGACAGAACTATTCAGAAACACCTCCTTAAGAGGTTCCTAGATAACTATCTAGGAACCACCTACTTTTTGAAAAGTGTCTCCAAACCCAAACTGGCCCCGACCCGGACATCCCGTCCCCGACCTGGATATCCCCGGACTTCCCCGACTCGGACACGATTCCAGAGACGCCCCGACCACGCCCCCTTCCTTCTTCAAAGCCCCGCCCCAGAGCGGAGACACCTCCCGGCGATTTCCTAGAGTCTACCATACCTGCGCCGACGCCGACGAGCGAGCGGCGGCGGAAGCCGACGCGAGGGAGGAGGCGCCGGAGTTCCTCGCTTTTTCCCAAGCTAAAGACCTTCTTCTGGGTTGCGCCGACGCCGACGAGCGAGCGGCGGCGGAAGCCGACGCGAGGGAGGAGGCGCGGGAGTTACCCGCTTTTTCCCAAGCTAAAGACCTTCTTCCAGGGTGCGGCGGAGCAGGCGAGCGAGCTGCAGTAGCGGCAGACGCGAGAAGGAGGTGCCGGATTCCCCGGAGAGGGCACCAACCATTCGCCGCATCGGTGCAGGCGAGATACCGCTAGTATTCATGGCACCTATCAGGCGGAAAGGGGTGTCCCTGCAAAAATCTGAGGTGTGTGCCTAAAAACCTGCTAGTTAACTGCCACAAATCTTGCTAGTTAACTGTCGTAAATTCTGCTAGTTAACTGCTAGAATATTATGGTGAGCTAAGAGGAATTTGCAAATCACTAGTGTATCTGGTTTTGTGTTTTCTTGGAAGTTAATTGAAACAATCCATGGTAGTTAGCACATGATGGGGGTTAGCACCTTGCAAACTTCTTCTAGTTAACTGCTTAAATTTGTCTTGTAAAATTAATGAAACCTTGTAAAAAATAACTGATATGTTTGTTTTGCGATGGTTTTTTTGGAGTTAACTGGACGTGTCAAACGTAGTTTCAGAAAAAACATTACTGGGTCAGGTCAGGATTTTTTGGGAGTTACCATGTTATAGTATGAGAAGTTAACTATGGTTACTTGTGTTTTAAAGTTGATTATCACTATTGTGTTGGTTCACTTAGACTTCTGAAAAAACAGAAAGTTAACTAGCAGTATTTGGTATTGCAGTTGTGTTACTCCTAAAAAAAATGTGGGAGTTAAGATGTTAAATTGATAGAAGTTAATTATGGTTACATGTGACTGGGGTGTTTAATACTGAAGTTGAAATAGTGACTAATTGTGTAATTGAGAAAGTAGAAACAGATGTTGAAAAAGAAATATCAAGCTTCTGTGACCAAAGATTTCAGGTATAAAAAAATAGAGTAAATCTTTTAATGTAAACTCCACTAATTATGTTTGTATGGGAGTTAACTATGTTCAACTAGGGTGATTTTGGTTGTTGTGAAAATATGAAATGTGTTGCACCACCAAAAAATCTTTGGAACAAAACTGTTCATATATGGTAGTTAGCAATGGTAAATTGTGGAGGTTGGGATGTTGAAAAACAACATGTGCTTGATCAGGGGTGACAAAAAACATGATGCTAACTAATTTCATGTATGGAAGTTAGCTATTAGGGAATGTGAAAGTTAGGTGTTCAATAAAATTAACACATGCTGTGTCTTTTTCTCCGCAGATTTTTGAAACAGATACACATCTAAAAATGGCCCATGGAAACAATGATATGGTTGAAAAGATGGTAGATGGAGGTGAAGAAATATACTGCTGGTCTGGCCCACCAAAGCGTAAACGTTCTCCTGTGATATGTGATGAGCCTATAGGTCGTTTTGAACCTATGATGCGTCTTCCAAGACGACAAGCTGGTAGCAGAGCATGCCCCAATCCCATTGCCAAGTCTACATTAGTGCAGAAAAGTGTGGATGTGAATCTGTCAAGTGGTGTTTCAAGCAATCCAAGTGTTATAGCTAGGAATCATATGCAACACAAGAGGCAGAAAGTAGTAGATGCAGACAATGTTGACATTGTTCACATTTATGTAACTCGGGAATCAGCACTGGGCAGTTAAGTCTCCATCAAGAAGCAGTTAGGTCAATTCCAGACTCATCGGACAGCCACTCCAATGACGATGAGATCATGATGTGGTCTAGTCCAAAAAAAAACCACGCTCACCTGTACGCTGCAATGAGCCAATTGTTGTTACATATCCAGTTTTTCGTCTTCCACGAAGGGCAATGCAAAGTAACAGTGGGGAGTCAAGATGTGCACATAATGAAGTTGAGAAGAAAACATCAGATGTACAGATCAAATCAAAGCTGCCAGTAAGATCATCAAAGGATACGAGGCCAGATGGTAAATCTGAGAATGATGCAATGCATAAAAATGGGACTTCATCAAATCATATGCCTCCAAAAGATCCTTTGCTTCATGTACCTGTTGTCACGCCACCTTGCCCCATCAAACATGGGCATGAAGAAACACCAACTCCTCTACAATCGTACACACATGTGAGTGCCTGTAAAAAATAATTGTTTCAATTAATTATGAAATAACAAAAAAATAGCATTCTAGATATGGTGAAAAATGAAAAATGTTGTTTATTTTATCTTCGTTACTTAGAGAAGATAAAAAACTAATAGTAACTGACATATTATGCCTGGGAAACATATGCAGGCACCTGAGCTCCCAGAGAGTTTCATACCTACAGTTGCCCAGGAATTCAAAACATTTGATGAGGCTTCTCAGTTTTACAATACATATGCTAATCACACTGGGTTTGGCATTAAGAAAGCCCAACGTGACAAGAGACGGCGGTATCTGCGATGTGTCTGCGAGGGAACACACAACACAGGTTTCGATAAATCTGACAGACAACGGGATAAAGTGAGCAAAAAAACTGGCTACAAAGCATTTATGAGATTAAAAGAGAGAGATGATGGTAGCTGTGTTGTGATGGATATAATCCTAGAACACAATCACCCATTGCTGTTAACTCCATCAATGCAAGTGTTCTTGCATTCACACAAACGTGTTGACGCAACGCTGCAGGATTTGATTAAAGACCTCCAGTTTAGCAACGTTAAACATGCTAGCATAATGGGATTCCTATCTAGGATGAATGGTGGACGCAACAAGTTACCATGACATGACAAGGATATAAAGAACATGTAAGTATCAGTGCATAAAAAACAAAAAACAAATCATATAAACTCATATTCTCTGGCAATAACTGATATTTATAAACTACAAATTTTGCAGGAAAGCGCGTAATACATGCCTCGACAACGTAGACGATGTGCAGAAACTATTCAAATTCTTTGCTGATATGAAAGCTGAAAACGAGAATTTCTATTCTGATGTGCAAGTTGATTCAGAAAACACAACTAGAAATATTTTCTGGTCAAATGCTAGCTGCAGAGCTGCATATGCTGATTTCGGCGACTGTATCACATTCGATACAACATACCAGAGCAATATATACCACATGCCACTTGTAGTTTTTGTTGGCGTCAATAATCATTTGCAGTCGACCATTTTTGGTGTCGCGCTGATGGACGACGAAAGCATAGAATCATTCAAATGGGTATTCAGCACATTCTTGAAGTGCATGGGCGGAAACAGCCAATTTGTATTTTAACAGGTATGTCAATATTAACCTTGAAAAAAGGTTAGCTAGCTATTTTTATGAAAGTCCATTTGTTTTGTCCATTGAAGTTATGTATCTATTTATTAAGAAAAATGATGATGCTTGCTCTGCTTATGGAAGTTAGGTACCTATTTTTATGGAAGCTAACTTGTTATCTTATGATAGTTAGGTATCTGTTTTATATGATAAAAACTGTGGCTTCCTCTGTATCTGGAAGTTAACTATATGTTTGCACTAAGGTTCACTTGCTCTGATTTGGGAAATTAACTAGCTGTTGTTATGGCAAACTTAGATATATATTAATTAATATGAATAACGAATAATTTAAATATAATATTAATTGGAGAAAAATGACAAAGTTAGGTAGCTGTATTTATGAAAAGCCAACTTCTTTGCCTATTGGGAGTTAGGTAGCTATTTTAATATGAAAAAATCTCTAGCTTGATGAGTATCTGGAAGTTAACTATATGTTGTCATGAAAGTCCACTTGCTATTTTAAGGGAAGTTAACTACATGTTGATATGGCTAACTTAGCTATTATATATTGATATGAATTTCAATATAATATTGATTATGAAAAAATTGACAAAGTGTTACTGATGTTGGATACAGATCAGTGTCCCTCTATGGCGCAGGCTATACCGGCGATTTTCCCACGGTCTCTCCATAAGCTATGCAGATGGCACATAATGAGAAAGCATAAAGTTCCGCTGAGAAAGCTTTACCAACTTTTTCCTGACCTGAAAGAGCAGCTAGCTGCAATTTTGAACCATCCGCTAATGCCGTCGGAATTTGAAGCAGCATGGCATGAACTGATTGATAAGTACGGGTTGCACGATATCAATGTGATAATCAACCTGTGGAACGAGAGGACTACATGGATCTCGGCATACTGGAAGGATGTTTTCTGCGCCAGATGACATCGACACAGAGAAGTGAGAGCATGAACCATGTGCTGAAGAAAGGATTCGTGAAGGAACAAGATAATCTCCATATATTTGCGAAACAAGTAAATAGCTGTATACAAACAAGGCGAGAAGCAGAAAACGCAGAAACACTTGCATCGATGGTACAAATCACAAACATGCTTCTTTATTTTTTAAGTAAAGGATACATATTTAAGTTATGTTTGGACAACATGGAAATTATCTTACAATAAATATTAAAGTTAAGTATGTCACACTACTAAAGTTAACTTATAAAAAAATTAAAGTATATATAAGAAAAAATTGTAGAGGCTGGGTTTGTAATAGATGTTTTAAGTAAAGGATAAAATATGTAAAACAATACTCCATAGTGCATTGGCTGATATGTTAGTTTACATATGCAGGGTGCAAGGAAATCTTTGACCAGATATGGATTTGAGGAACAAGCACTAAAGGAGTACACGAGAGCAGTGTACTCGGTGTTTAAAAAACACCTATATCATAGCACAGCTTTTAGAATTAAAACATCTTCGGAAAACCCAACACACTTCCTCATCCATCACTACAATCAAAGTAGGATATTTGCTTGGTCGAGGCATGAGTTCCGTGTGCTAGCGGATGAAACAGAAGGCAGATTTGAGTGCGAGTGCAAACTATGGGACCATACAAGTATGAGTAACATTACTGAGAATATGTTGCCGCGAACAAATTATTGATTTGCTTTTTTATTGAAATTACATGAATGCTTTTCTAGCAAAATTTGTTTTACAAAAACAATAAAGGGGATTAAATATCAGGAATACATTAAAAATAGTTAGCATTCATGGAGAAAAAATATGCCTAGTAAATAAATGAATTTAATAAAAATATATGGAAGTTAAGTTTGTAGAACAACGAATGTTAACTGTATTGAAGTTGACTTCACTGAAGTTATTTACTTACTAAACTGTGGAAGTTAAGTTTCCATTCATATTGAAGTTGACCTCAATCAATATATTTTTAAAAATGTGCTAAATCCTCTATTTTTAATTTACGCAAAAGTTAAAACTATTTTTACAGGGTTATTTTGTCATCATGTCCTAGCTGTTTTTTAGCACGTAAGACTGGAAAAGATTCCAAAGAAGTATATACTGCAAAGGTATACAAAAAATGCAGTCACGGATCCAAATTTTAACCGCAAAGATTACAAAACATCAGAGACAGGAGGAACATCACTTGAATACAGACGAACTATACTATACAATAAGGCAATGAAGACTGTGAATAGAGGATGCTACTCAGACGAAAATTTCGAGATGGTTCTGGCGGCTTTTCGAGAAGTTAATGCACGAATGGAAACCAGTGAATTAGATGTTGACAGTAACAATCGGACATCAGCGAATGGAGAAGTTCCGCAAGGGTCTAGTCCGTCTGACAATATCCCTGTTACTGAAGATGGTGACCAGTTCATAGATTTACAACCACCACCAGTAGCAAGAACAAAAGGGAGTCGGAATAAAGAATAAAAGGGAAAGAATACTGCCCCTGCACGTCCACAGACAGAGCTCGACAACCATGGCGTTCCCAAAGGTCAGAGACTCTGCATCATATGCAAAAAAATCACAGGACACAATGCAAGAACATGCAAGAAGAGGCAGCTCGCGGCAAAACTATTTGATACACATCAGAAAGTGTACGGCACTTCTAGCCCTGCAGAGAAAGTCAAAAAATGCATCCAGAATTTGCTAGCAACTCAGGAAATCATAGACGATGATGAAGCTGTTCTGGATACAGATGAGGATGAAGATTATGAAGACAATAGCAACGGATCTGAAGATGATGATGAAGCTCATACAGAAACAGAAAGTGAAGTTGACGCAAGTCCTAATGTAGATGCTCAACAAGGACGCAACAACTGCAAAAAGAGAGCTCCACAGAAAACAACAGCTACACAGATGAAGCCACAAGGAATACGTACTTGTGGCGAGTGTGGTAAAATTAGAGGACACAGCGCAAAGACGTGCAAGAGATTGCAACTAGAGGAACAACTGCGGAAACAACAGTTAGAATTGAATACAGAACAGAAATCTGCAAATAGCACACCAAAACAACACAAGAAAGGAGCAAAGGAAAAAAGATGACACACAACCAGGGAATCAAATAAGGAGCAGCAGATTTAAGAAAAGTTGAAGAGATCATGTATGTTTCCAAAAAAATAGAGCCAGAAAACCAGATAGTCTTGTATAGATAAAACTTATATAGATGTTCTCTTGTTTAAAACGTTGGACTTCCGAAGTGATTATATATCCTTGCAGAATTCTCCTAATTTATTTGGTTGCAAATTTTTGTTGGTTTTGTCATTGGGATGACTCTTTCTAGTGGACACATTGTAAGTTAATTAGCTAAAAAGTATTATTTAATAGTAGCACATTTACATGTGTGTGGACGTATGGATATATGAAAAACTGGAAGTTATTTTTAAACAACATGAAAGTTAGCACAGTAAACTGCATAAAAATAGGTTAGAATTAGTTAGAATTAGAACTACATGAACGTTAGCTTAAAAAGAAAAGATAAATAAAAATTTGGAATAGTAGATGTAAGCTTATCGAAAATGAAGTGGATAACAATTAAAAATTTACCTTTAAAAAATTTGAAGGTTAAAATTACAGATAATGGAGGTTAACTATACAATAATGTGGGCTTCAGTTTGCTTTAAACTCTTTGTTACGAAAAATAGAATATACCCTTGTAGATAAAATGAGAGATAATTCAAAGTAAACCTGAACATTCACTAGTTTACTTTTATAAAAATAGATTGGAAGTTAAGTTCATGTAAACCTGGAATTTAAGTTCCAGAAACCTTGGAAGTTAACTTTCATAAAACAAACATGTTTGAGCTGCTAACAACCAATACTAGACAAACAACAAATATAGTTCACAAATCTGGTACTTTCACAAAAATACCAATAATATATGGTAATACATCAAAACAATAGAAAAGTTAGTAATACAAATCATATTCAATGTACAACATGTTTTCACAAAACTACAATGCATCTTGCTACCACCCGAACAAATTGATTGATAGTTGCTAGTGGATGGTTCAAAGAAGTGCCTATTCAGCAACAAGTTTCTGTAAAACACTTGGACAATCTGATGGAACTAGTTCATTGTTCATGTGGAACAAGAGCTGGAACATGAATTCAGCCTTCCAGTCTTCAACACGTACCTGATTTCAAAAAAATAAAGCCAAAAAAATACAAGTAAGTTGATAAAAATGGAGTGGAGTTCAAGCAATATCAGAAACAGAAAAAAGTGGCAGTGTTTCAGGAAAAAATGTAGAAACTAACATCCTTGTTTTTGATCTGCTATGTAATCTTAATGCCATCGTAGACAAGAGCCATCTTTATCATGTAAAATGCGCACTCGTTGACACGCTGCTCTAGGGTCAGCACATATATGCACCTGTCTGCAGCTACATCCCACTGGACTGTGTCTTTCTTGTTGAAAGCAGAAACCCCATAAACCTCTTTCATAACCGCAACCATTTTTTTGATCTGTTTGGTTGTGTTCAAGAACAAAACACAGGGGTAATAAAATACATAAAACATTAGAGTTTACAAAAACACATGGATATTGCAGATTTTAAAATTCAAAACCGAAGACAAAAAGAAAAGCATACAATTTCGACACGGTCGGCGTGGAATTCACTCCTAGATAAGTTCTGAAGATTATAGTACCTCCTTGAATCAAAAATATCAAGCATCTGAGTGTACCGATTCATCACGTAAAGAGTGTGATGATCTCTGTTGAAGTAAGGGATAAGAATTTGTGTAGTAAACAAATATGGAAGTTAAATGATACATATGTACCAAAAATAACTTTTTGTAATAGACAACTATGGAAGTTAAGTGATGCATATGTAGAAGGTTAACTTCAGTAACACCATGCAAAAACAATTTACACACAAAAGTCAAAATGGACAAAAAAAAAACCAAATTTGCATCTAGCAGGTTTTCTCCTTCCCTCACAAAACCTGAGAATTGTTTAGCCGCTCTCTTAACATCAAAAGCTTTCCTTGAAATATCATTTGCACCAGCATCTTTTGGCAACCATGGTGAGAAGTCAAGAAAGTACTGCAAAACAAATTGAACACAAAAATAAGCCAATAAAAACCAAAAATGACAAATGAGAAAAAATACTAGCAAAAGGAACATAAGTTTGCGGAATTTACAGGGACAGTATAAGGCGGAAGTAAAACACGCTCCCCAGACTCAAACATTTTCTTTATAGTGGGATCATCCTTCTAGAAAAAGAGAATATATAATCCATAATCTCAGATTCCATCTATTGACCACGGCCAAAAAGTCTGAACATGTAATTGCCATCGATAGATACAGGATCAACGCAAGTGTTTGTGAACATAACCAAATCCGACCTGCAAAAAAGACAAAAAAAATGATGAAAAAGCATAAGTTAAGATTCGGGTAACACACCAGCTAGCAAAAAACAAATTAACATATAAAACACGCATAAAACAATAGAAAAAGGGAGAAAAAGATAGCAATGGTACTTACTCCCCATGTTCCTTCAGGTAATCCGGGCTTAAAATTAAATCTTTGAATTGTTTGGCCTTGACTAAGCATGGGAATTTGTAAGGAACAAACTCGGGGACATCTTTCATGAGCTTCTTAGAAACTTTGGTCGGCCTCTTGTTAGAAAGTACAAGAGCTTGGGAAGGTGGTTGCTACTTTTAGAACTGAGTTTCAAAGTCATCACTGCTGGCAGCTGAGCAAATAACTGTATCTTTCTGAACATATTTTACAACAGTCCTCGGGGGTGGCGGAGAGACAAAATCATCATCGTCATCATCCACTGTCGGGGGGGTACCCCCGGGTACCCCAGAGTTGATATATAAAAGGATCTCTGTAGAGCAATGGAGAATGGAGGATTTAATGAGAGAAATATGCACACATAAGTAGAGAAATATGGCATGGAGGAAGAAAACTAAAAGGGAAAAAGATAGAAGATAGACAGGGCTGAATTATACTTAATTTGGCCTAATCTTGGTCATAATGTACCAAATATTCACTCCCAAAGTCGAATTAGGCCTACAGAGGCCGAATTATCAGCCCCCAGGCCGAATCAGGCCACAGCAGGCCGAATTACCTATCCGACCCAGCGCACCCCGGCCTCGGGACGAATCAACCTCGCCCCACGTCCCCGCTGCGATCCCGGGTGGGCCGGATGAGGAGAATCTCAGCCCATCGAGGGGGTTCTCAGCACCAGCCTTCATGCTCGCCATTCCCGGGTGGGCCGGCATCCACCTCGCCCCGGCCGGCCCACCGCGGGCCTTCGTCTGTGCCGAGCCAAGCTAGCACGCCCACGCGCCGATCAGGCGTCACCCGGGTGGGCCGACGCTGCCCACCACGAGATCTCCTGCTAGTTGGACGACCCGGCCGGGCTGCCAGCGTCTTGGGCCGACTAATATGACTCGGCTGGGCCTTCTTGCTCTGCCCCAGGACTGGGCCAAGTGCTTGGATCTCCAGGCCGAATCAACCACAAGGCAGGCCGAATTTCCTCTTGGCACAGGGCGTTTGTAGCGAGTTATAAAGATCCAAGCACCCCATTATTCACCTCCAGAAGCCTTTAGAGCATCTACGGCGACTCATTATCAAGCCAGGGCAAGCTCATCAAGTATCGTGTCAGTCTTGGGACGCCCATTGCTCAGACTGACACATGCATTAGGGAATATGCCAATGGCATCCAAGAATATGCTAAGGAATATGCCTTGGCATAGATGCCAAGGCATATGCTGAGCATCCAAGAAGATGCCAAGGCATATGCTGAGCATCTAAGAAGATGCCGGGAATATGCCGCACAGATGCCAAGCATGGAGAGCAAGGCTTGTCCCCTGGGCTCCCCTTTATAAGGAGCACCAGGGGGATCATTCTAGGAGAGGCCCCCGAAGGGCTCTTCCCCTCTCTGCTCAATAGGAGCCTTTATTCTTCTTCCTCGTCCAATCTCACAGAGAGATCTAGATAGAGGTATAGGAGATACAGCTCAAGGAGCATGATTGTAGCCACAAGTATGGCAAGATTATAAGAGATTAGATGTATAGAATGAGGTGTGATCTCCACTTGAGAGCCTCAATCCTAGATTCATTGTATTTCTATCTGTTCATACGAGTGCGGTCTTCACTGCATCATCCCTCCCCGGATTCCTCCACGTCCATCGGCCCCAACCTTAGCCTACCCATAGCATATGCCGTGATACCACCACGACATTTGGAGATATAGCTCAAGGAGCATGATTGTAGCCACAAGTATGGCAAGATTATAAGAGATTAGATGTATAGAATGAGGTGTGATCTCCACTTGAGAGTCTCAATCCTAGATTCATTGTATTTCTCTCTGTTCATACGAGTGCGGTCTTCACTGCATCATCCCTCCCCGGATTCCTCCACGTCCATCGGCCCCAACCTTAGCCTACCCATGGCATATGCCGTGATACCACCATGACATTTGGCGCCCACCGTGGGGCCTCTTAGTGGCGTTGGTTGGGTTTCCATCTGGACGGGAGCATCTTCATCAAATTCTTCCTCATAGGACTCATTCAGCTCCACCAAGCGAACAGAGAACAAAGAGGTAAGCGCAGAGGCTCTCCAAGTCTAACTCATCAAAGCAGGTAAGACTTAGCAAGAAGGACTCAAGCGCTACTCCAAGCTTACTGTAAGTACCAGCTAACTCAGCAGGGCAGGTATGACTTAGCAAGACTCACTTCTCCAAGTATACTGTAAGTGCCAGATAACTCAGCCACCTACACTCAATTCTTCACCCCGGGGAGAAAATAACTTAACCCGGGGACTAGTCAACTTATCCGTAGAGTCACCTTTGGATTAGGAGAACATTATGTTGATTCGGATCTGTATGTGAGTCAGCTTATTTATGATTCGGATAGAATTTGAGTCACCTTATTTATGATTCGGATAAGGTTTGAGTCAGCTTATTTATAACTCGGATAGAATTTGAGTCACCTTATTTATGATTCGGATAAGGTTTGAGTCGGCTTATTTATAACTCGGATAGAATTTGAGTCAACTTACTATGGTTAAGATAGAATTTGAGTCAGTTTATTTATGCCTTGGATTATCCTTTAACTCAGCTCACCGGCCAGCTTATTGATGATTCGGATATACTTTGAGTCAATTTATTTATGCTCCGGTTTAACCTTAAACTCAGCTCAGTAACTTGTCTCTGATTCGGACTAACATTTGATTCAGCTTTCCAGGGTATATTATAATTCGGATTTGTATTCGGACTCGGCGTACTAAGCATATCTCTGACTCGGGCTGAAGCTTGATTCAGCTCGCCAGATTGCC
Source organism: Avena sativa (assembly GCA_916181665.1). Classification (NCBI taxonomy): domain Eukaryota; kingdom Viridiplantae; phylum Streptophyta; class Magnoliopsida; order Poales; family Poaceae; genus Avena; species Avena sativa. The sequence goes on along the minus strand of OV702299.1, from coordinate 477,316,400 downwards.
AGGTTATGTTATGACTCAGACTGATTTTGGACTATCTTGCCAGGTCATCCCATATCTCGAATGACTTATTTGCCCGCACATCATATCTTGAATCTATATCTCGGATCTACATCTCGACTCACATATCTCAATGATTAGCCCTATTATCATATCCCAAAGCTTTATCTCGCATTCATATCTCTGATCCATATCAAAGGCAAGTTACCATCTTCTCATCAGATCAAATCGTATCTCAGGAATCAGATGACTCGGATTTGAGTCAGATGACTCAGATTTGAGATGTAAGTCAATCTTGAGTAAAGCAACTCAGATTTTGCATCAGATGACTCGGATTTGAGTCATATACCTCGGATTTGAGTCAAATGACTCAGATTTGAGATGTAAGTCAATTTTGAGTAAAGTAACTCGGATTTTGCATTAGATGACTCGGATTTGAGTCATATACCTCGGATTTTGAGCTAGGTAACTCAGATTCGAGATATAAGTTAAATATGAGTAAATTAACTCGGATTTGAGTCATATAACTCGGATTTTGAGTCAGGTAACTCGGATTTGAGACGTAAGTCAAATATGAGTAAAGTAACTCGGATTTGAGTCATGTGACTCGGATTTTGAGCCAGGTAACTCGGATTTTGAGCCAGGTAACTCAGATTCGAGACATAAGTTAAATATGAGTAAAGTAACTCGGATTTGAGTCATATAACTCGGATTTTGAGCCAGGTAACTCAGATTCGAGGCATAAGTCAAATATGAGTAAAGTAACTCGGATTTGAGTCATGTAACTCGGATTTGAGTCATATAACTCGGATTTTGAGCCAGGTAACTCAGATTCAAGACATAAATCGAATTTGAGTAAAGTAACTCGGATTTGAAATCAGATAACTCGGATGTGAGTCATATAACTCAGATTTGGAAACAGACGACTCAAATTTGAGTCATATAACTGGAACTTTGAGTAGGATTTGGAGCATCAGACGAGTTAGAAATATGCTACCCAAACGAGATAACTCGGAGTATAACTTACCCAAAGGGGTTATAAGACTAGTGCCCATGAAGGCCAGAAGTCCAGAAACTTACCCAAAGGGGTTATGACCAGTGCCCATGAAGGCCAGAAGTCCAGAAACTTACCCAAAGGGGTTATAAGACCAGTGCCAAAGAAGGCCAGAAGGCCAGAAACTTATCCAAAGGTGTTATGACCAGTGCGGATGAAGGCCAGAAGTCACAACTTCCCCAAAAGGGGATATAAGACCAGAGCCAAAGAAGGCCAGAAGTCGGAACTTTCCCAAAGGGGTTATAAGACCAGTGCCCATGAAGGCCAGAAGTCCAGAAACTTACCCAAAGGAGTTAATACCAGAGCCAAAGCAAGCCAGAAATCAAAAAGATTACCCAAACAGGTTAAGACCGGAGCCGAAGCAGGCCAGAAGTCGAAGACTTGCCCAAAAAGGTTATGACCCAAACGTCCAGGAGTTTATAATATATGACAAGGACTTTAGGCCGAATAAACAACTCTGGAGATATTTTATAAAGCCTATGCACGACTCTACGAGTCCCACATAGCCTCGGGGACTAATGTCGGGGGTGTACCCCCGGGTACCCCAGAGTTGATATATAAAAGGATCTCTGTAGAGAAACGGAGAATGGAGGATTTAATGAGAGAAATATGCACACATAAGTAGAGAAATATGGCATGGAGGAAGAAAACTAAAAGGGAAAAAGATATAAGATAGACAGGGCCGAATTATACTTAATTCGGCCTAATCTTGGTCATAATGGACCAAATATTCACTCCCAAAATCGAATTAGGCCTACAGAGGCCGAATTATCAGCCCCCAGGCCGAATCAGGCCACAGCAGGCCAAATTACCTATCCGACCCAGCGCACCCCGGCCTCGGGCCGAATCAACCTCGCCCCACGTCCCCGCTGCATCCCGGGTGGGCCGGATGAGGAGAATCTCGGCCCATCGAGGGGGTTCTCAGCACCAGCCTTCATGCTCGCCATTCCCTGGTGGGCCGGCATCCACCTCGCCCCAGTCGGCCCACCGCGGGCCTTCGTCTGCGCCGAGCCAAGCTAGCTCGCCCACGCACCGATCAGGCGTCACCCGGGTGGGCCGACGCGGCCCACCACGAGATCTCCTGCCAGTTGGACGACCTGGCCAGGCTGCCAGCGTCCTGGGCCGACTAATATGACTCGGCTGGGCCTTCTTGCTCTGCCCTAGGACTGGGCCGAGTGCTTGGATCTCTAGGCCGAATCAACCACAAGGCAGGCCGAATTTCCTCTTGGCCCAGGGCGTTTGTGTCGAGGTATAAAGATCCAAGCACCCCATTATTCACCTCCAGAAGCCTTCAGAGCATCTACGGCGACTCATTATCAAGCCAGGGCAAGCTCATCAAGTATCGTGTCAGTCTTGGGACGCCCATGGCTCAGACTGACACACGCATTAGGGAATATGCCAATGGCATCCAAGAATATGCTAAGGAATATGCCTTGGCATCTTTTTAGATGCCAAGACATATGCTGAGCATCCAAGAAGATGCCGGGAATATGCTGCACAGATGCCAAGCATGGAAAGCAAGGCTTGTCCCCTGGGATCCCCTTTATAAGGAGCACCAGGGGGATCATTCCAGGAGAGGCCCCCGAAGGGCTCTTCCCCTCTCTGCTCAATAGGAGCCTTTCTTCTTCTTCCTCGTCCAATCTCACAGAGAGATCTAGATAGAGGTATAGGAGATACAGCTCAAGGAGCATGATTGTAGCCACAAGTATGGCAAGATTATAAGAGATTAGATGTATAGAATGAGGTGTGATGTCCACTTGAGAGTCTCAATCCTAGATTCATTGTATTTCTCTCTGTTCATACGAGTGCGGTCTTCACTGCATCATCCCTCCCCGGATTCCTCCACGTCCATCGGCCCCAACCTTAGCCTACCCATGGCATATGCCGTGATACCACCACGACATCCACATTTACTAATACCTTCTCCTTCTCCTTCACATCTACTAATGCCTTAGTGGTATTTGGTTTCTTCACTGGATAGCCATGTAGTCTCACGATAGCCTTCTTCGCCTTGCTAACAGCTTGCAACTGAAATTCTTCTTCTCGTAAAGCTATAACTTCTGGTGTGAAGAACTGAGTTTCAAATAACGCGAAGTTATCTTCCTCTATGGCAAGAGGAATTCCTGAAACACCTATGAAAAGTTAACAACACTGTAAAAAAATAACAGTTCAGTGTATCATGGGCAGTTAGCATCATATTATAGTAGAAGTTAACTTCAAACAGCTGAAGAGTTAAGATAAAATGAGGGGGTTAACACCCTTCTATAACAGAAGTTATGTTAAAAACAAAAAAAACATAGAGGCACATTTCTTCATGTATACTAATAGTATCTAGTCAAACATAATATATTATATAAAGAATTAAAAAATTAACATTAAAGCTGTAGTTAGCATCATTTTACAGTACTAGTTATTATCAGGCAAAAAATAGCAGTTCAAAAAATGGAAAAAAGTAGGAGTTAACATCATATACACTGGAAGTTAGGTATAAAAACAAACAATAGGTGCATATATATATATATTTAAAATAAAGGCAAAAAATAGACAGCATACCTGGATCAATACCAAACATTTCTGTTAAATCAATTTTAAAATCAGGTGCAGTTAACCAACTGTACAATGTGGTCATCCTTATATTTAAGATATCTTTCTCGTGAAAAGACACCAAACCATCTTCATCAAAAGTTAACAAGAATTGGAGCACGAAAAACCCACAGCAATGACTAAATCAAAAAACAAAGAAGAAGATCAATATTAAAAAATGCAAAAAATTAATATCAAAAAGAGCAAAAATTCTAAAAATACACAAGACATATAATGGAAAGCACAGAGAAAGTTAGCATGAAAACTATAAAAATTGCAAATCAAACTTATGGAGTTGACTGTTTCGGTACTTTGACATAGTCAATCCCCCAGCTATCAATATTTGGTGGATCAAACTTTTCGTCTTTGGAATTGGCAGCTTCCCTCCATAACTTCCTGATGTTTTGAACCATCGTGTGTATTACCCTCTGAGCATCTGGATCATCGGCGCCACGCATAGAATCAAGGAACTGAAAACGCTTCTTGCGCATGTTGATACCAACAACACAAAAGTGGCCCACCACACCAAGGACTGGAGGGTCAGGAGGATCGAAAGTAGCAAAAATAATCTACAAAAGAAATAAAAAAGGATCAAGAGTTAACTGAAATATAATGATGAAACAAACTAAAAAATGAATCTAAAACAAAAATATAGAGAGAAACAATATGTTAAACAAAAATCTTCACACTTACAATATCTTTCTGGTCCAAACGGTCTTCTGAAACTACACTGAAAAGTTTCCGCACACGCCTGCTATGCAGGTTTCCTTCGAAAATATGCCTCTGATTAAAACCATCATAGCCCACGTAAAGAAAAAATATAAAATCATAAAAGGGACTAGGAAGATAAGTTAATGAAAAACTAGAAGTTAACATTCGTGGAAACCGTGCATGAAGAAAAAAGGTAATTATTGTTTTTTACTAGGAAGTTAAGTTATATGATAATAACAGTTAACTTCCATTGATAGAGCAGATAAACCTAAAAGACATTCAATAAACTAGCTTTCTTAAAAAATTATAGGAGTTAACTATCTAAAAACAATAGAATATACAAAAATATTATGGATCCATCCATACCAAAAACAAAAAAAGTAGTGAAGACAAAAATACAAGGAATTAACTTACACAGCAAATATATGGTACAATCAACTTCTCTGATCCCTTGTATTTTTTTCCAAGCAGATAAGTTTCGACAAATACTGTGTATGAGCAAAGAAACCCAGTTGGCTGGAAAGCCCTCGCAATTTTCCCTATTGTGCAATCGTCATTCCTAAAGAGTGTGATGCCCCTGAAAAAAAAGAAAAATATCACAGACATCAAAATAAATCAAGAAAAATCGCACTGGAAAACAAATATGGTGATGGATAGAAACAAAAATAACAAAAAAGAAATGTGAAGAGAAGTACTCTTTCTTCTTGTCATTCCTCAGCCTGCACACTGCATGATAAACCTCTCTGATCTTCTCCAAAGCTGGAGCAGTGGACGGGGTAGAGAACACAGAGGATGCTGTTAAAAAGGAAAAAGAATGGAAGTTCACATGCCGATAAACGTGTAGTTGATTCAGACTACGCATTGACAAAAACAAAAGAAATGATACACATCATATGCAAAAACATAAAAAAAAGAAACTGTACAATACATATATCATTTTGAAAGTCTTATTACATTACAACATTAAAAAAGTTCCACCCACTACCACCCGCCTCCCCCCACCTAGTGCTTACCCAGAATAAAGTAAAAGTGGATATGAGGGTAATAATACATAACAGCAGAGATATGAGGAGTAAAAACAAAAAAACAAAAAAGCACTAATGAGGGAGAATACGAGGGTATGTGGCAGGGGCGTAGGAACATTAGAAAAACATACTCTAGGAATCATTGCATGTATCTTCTTCCTGCGTCTTCTTATCTCCAGCTTGCTCCTGCGTATGGTTATCTACAGAATGTTCAAATACAGCCACCATAGGTGGCTGAGCTGATAGTGCACATTTATCCGCCTCAGAATCTGCTAAAGACAAAAACATCAGTACAAACAAAAATAACGTTCTGAAGTGACAGCAAACATATATCACAGGCAAAAAAAGCACCCACCATCATCAGCAACATGACAATCATCTGCATTGTTGACATCAACATCTTCTAGATAAACCACATCAGGGGGAGCGTCATTTTTCTCTTCAAAATTATCAAGACCATCATCATCTTCATTATTGTAGGCCTGCGGCGGTGACACAGGAACTGGTGCACGGTTAACACGAGGACTAGATTCCTCAAAAATGCATTCATCCAGTCCTCCACCGAATTCTTCAATATCTTGCGAAGCATTCTCCTCAGCTACTCTAGCTTCTTCCTGTGAGAAGTTAAGATGTAAAGAAAATAAAACTAACAACCAGGAGTTAACAAAACCATGAAAAATAAACATGATGCAAATCTGTTTTAAAAAAATAAGATGTCTAGTAAATAAAACAATGCCAGTCAAAAAAGTACAATAGTGAAGTTAAAAACATCATATAGCCCTAGTAGTTAACTTCTTACAGTAATAGGAGTTCACAATTAACAAAAGGATAAAATACAAAAAATATGTACTTTCAGAAATTACAAAAAAGAAGTTAAGTTACAGAGATCCTAGGAGTTAAGTTACATAAATCCTAGAAGTTATCAAACAAGATACAAAAAAATTCAAGTGTTTTAAATAATAAAAACAGAAAAGGCAATGAAAAAAACCTCTAAGCAAAAAGAATGGGAAAAGAGAGAAAACATTATACCTGAGCCTCAGCAGCTGATTGCCCTAGAACTGTAGTGAAGGTGAATTTGTCAACGCCACCACGAGCAGGGACATCATCATTCAAATCCATATGTCTTGCTATAGTATCAGCTTCTCTTTCGTAGGGTGTGTATATCAAATCTTGCTTACGACCAAAATTAGCTAAACCTTTGCGCAAAAACTTTACAGCAGACACCATGTCGCCAAGGAAACTAACTTCAAGATCAGAAGCCTCTTTCATAACTTCTTCGGTAGGCCCATGGCCAGCAGGAAAAATGCCAGCTATACTGCCAAGACGATCAACTGTAGTCGGAACAACTTTAACGGTATCACTAACTTTCTACAGCAGCTGATCAATATCTTTTATGGCCGTAGAGGACGTAGACTTTCCACTTTTAGAAAACATTGATGCATCAGCAAACCTCTCACCAGCCACTAGAGCCTATTCACTCACCAAATCGGGCTGAGACCTCTCGATATGCTCATCAGGGTGCTCAGACCTCTCAATAGGCTCATCGCGATGCTCAGATCTCTCAATATGCTCATGAGGATGCTGAGATATTACCAAAGGATCATGGGACCGAATGTCATCGATGTACATATCTTCGACGCGGATGGAGTATGAATAAACAATGTCATTGCGACCCTTCCACTTCATATCAATAAAAAGGAGATAGACAAAATAAATGAATCAGAATTCACATTAGGACCAGACAGAAAAAAGGTGGAAGTTAACTTCTCATAAAAATGGTAATTAACTTTCATAAACGATGGAGGTTACCACCATGTAAACAAAAAAATCATACATAAAAAACAAAAACTTAAAACTTTCAAAAACTAGGAGGCTAACTTTTACTATGTTCAAAGTAAAAACCCTTATAAAAAAGCCATGTATCCTAAATTTCTTATGTAGTGCACATCGAATTCTATTCTCAAAATAGGAATAAAACTTACAGTAAGTTAACTGAAACAAAAAAAACTGAAAATAAAAGGAAGTTAACTGTATAAAACCAACAAGTTAACTATATAAAACAAAGAAGTTAACAGTGGAATAAATGGAGGTTAAACATTCTTCAAATAATTGTCGTTAACTGTAATAGTAAAAATGAACATATAGGGGAATTAAATAACAAATAAGGAACATGAGTTCACTCATCGTATATACAACATAAAAAGCATGGGGGTGGTTTACTGACCGGAAGCTTCCCAAAAACGTACTTGGACAAATCACTTTTGCCATTCTTGATAATGTCTTCAGAATAAATGGCTTTCAATGGTTTCTCGTGCAAGAAGTTAGCACGAGGGGTCCTGAGATGCATCACGGAATGCTTCTTTGAATGACAGCTATCCAAATACATAACTACAGGGACAATACCACACCCTTCGGGACCGGCCTGTGCTATATTGGGATCCTGATATTTCTCCGTTGCTCGCTTCAACTCATCAACAACTAATTGGAAGAAATCACTTGAAGCCATCTTATTATAATCCATGTTTACAAGCATTGCCGCCTCTCTACCAAGACGAACGGCGGATCTAGGACATACAAGTTTCGTGAAAATGATAGCAAAGAACACCTTAACAGCTGTGTCAACTTTTGATTCATCCTTGACAAGCTCAGCAAGCAGTTTACGAAGATCCTTGGTATCAATAGCAGCATTACTCTCAAAACCAAGCTTTGCCTTAAGACTCTCCATTGAGGAATCATGGCCACTCCCTGCGGGCCTTGGGACTGTTTCACCTCCCATTGGGAACCCAAAAATGTGATGCACTGCTTCCCTGTTAACACACAGGATCTTTCCAGCGCCGCAGTCTATTTTCATAGTTGTTGTGTCAATTTTCTTGAGCAGGAAACACATGAGAACACGCGACACATTGCCCTCCAACACCCAATCAAACACACATCTGAAACCTGCTTCTATGACTTTTTTTTGTGAGCATCCTCCAGCAACTTCACAGCCTCCAGAACTTCTCCCAACGAACAACGAACAGTCTGTTGGAAGCAATCTCGAGCATTGCCGTCATTTCCAGCTTTTTTTTATGTCACGCGGCTTCCTCGTCACAACAACTTTAATATTTTTACCAACATTTTTAGGAGATGTGTCCACAACAACTCTACCCCTCTTATTCTTTGTAGGCTGATATTTTTTTTTGAAAAACATAGAAAAAATATATCAAATATAATGAAAGTTAACATTGATGATACAAGAAGTTAGCACAACAAAAAAAAGTGGCAGCAAAGATGAATGGTAACCTTTTCGGGACAAGCTGCAGCGGCATCCTCCCCACCAGAATCGTCATCTGCGTCTGGCACATATGTTTCATCCATGGTATGGCGACGCTTAGAAGATGAACCTTTCATAGGTGATGCTTGCTGAGCAGAAATCATATCATTCCTCATAACAGCAACACGAGGACTACGGCGAGTACGAGTCATAGCAGACAACGGCCTCTTAGCAACAGCAACCCTATTCTTCTTGGTTGATTCTGCTGGAGGATCATTTTGCATGCCTAACACATCGGCATTTTGTTGCTTTGACTTCGACGAGCGCTTCCTACAGAACATCTTAACCTTCTCATTGTAAGCAGCAAGCCTAGAACTGTGTTGCTTGGCATACAATTCAAGCTGCGCTTTCACATTATGTTCCTGTGTAACCTCCTCTGTACCATCTACAGATTGAGACGAAGTGTCCTGCCATACAGGGAAACCATAATCCTGCTCTTGCACACCAGGTGTGCTATCAAAAATAGGTCCAACTGTCCTATCACCAGAACCCTCTACATCAGCTCCACGAACAGGTGTATGCTCATCATATGAGGCTGGCCCTCTTACACCATCGGGCCCCAAAGCACTGGCAGGCACAGTATCAGATGCAGCAGCAACTTCTTTAGGTTGGTCTAGATCAACATAATCAGCATTCAACATATCCAAGGTTTGCTTAATAGTTTCATCAGCTGGTATAACAAAAACAAATGCATTAGTGATAAAAAATGAATGCAGTTACTATAGGAATGCAAGTTACCTTCAAAAACTGGTTAAGATGTTATTACAGAATTGGCATTATGTTCCAAAAAACTAAACACAAAGCTATAAATATCAGATATAATGCACATAATCTTGGAAGTTAAGATAAAATATATGATAGAAGTTATAATTAGAAGTTATCAAAGTTAAGCTAAAGAAGACAAGGTGCACTAGTAGTATAAATTTAAAATATGAAAGTTAGATGCAAAGATTTAAATAGTTAAGATACAAACAAGTTGAGAGTTACACTGAATTATAAAGATCAAAGATGTAAAGTTCACATATAAATGCACATAAAATCTAGGAAGTTAAGATAAATGAATGATATAAGTTATAATTAGAGGTAGACAATGTGTACTAGTAGTCTCAATTTTAAATAGGACAGTTAAAACAGATATCTAATAGGAAAAAATATATAATAGGTGTTTCATTTTACAAATAAACTAGGTCGCAGCACATAAACAAAAATAAGATAAAGAGTTAACAGAAGTAGTGGAAGTATTAGAGAAGAAACCTCCATCAGCAGTAGATAAATCTTCCAAATTAGGATTATTTGCCACAGATATAACTGCCAAATGAACATAATAAAACTAGGAGTTAATTATATGAGTAAAAAAGGAGGAAATTAAACATAAAAAATTACAAGTTAAACAAAAAAAAAGAATGAAAAAAGAATAAAACCATACCAGGTGGAGATACGAGTTTTTCGACAGGATCAACCGCATGGTGACCGTCCTTGGCCATATCCCGCGTATGCGGGATATATTCAGAAACTAGAGAAGCATGACTAAGCACTAAAGGAATGCCAGTAGCTAAACTCAATTTTCCATCACGGGCAACTAATTTCGCTTTCTTAATAACCGTAACAGGGTTTGAACTCTCAGAAGCATCACCAGATCCTGGGAAAACACACACACAATTAACAGAAATCATTACAAAAATGCAACATAAAAAAAGAACATACTGTAACAGACAAGAATTAACTAATACAAATGTGAAGTTCACAGAATGAGCTTGAGAAGTTAACTTGTCAGTAATCTGCCTAAGATGTTATTACAGAATTTGTATTGTGTTGCAAAAAAACTAAAAATAAAAGATTGAAAGTTCAGATACACTAAAAATATAACTTAAAAAAGGAAAGCTAGCTGCAAAAAAATGAAAAAGTTAAGATACAAAAAAGTTGGGAGTTACATTTAACTATAAAAATTCAAAATATAGGAAGTTAAGATAAATATATGACAGAAGTTATAATTAGAAGTTATAAAAGTTAAAATAAAGTAGTCAATATAATGTGCAATAATAGTATAAATTTAAAATATGAAAGTTAGAAGTTAATATAACAGGAACTATAAAAGTTGAAAGCTACAAAGTTGAGATATAATACACATAATTCATAAAAACAAGAAACTAACAGGAAAAAACATATCACAAGTGTTTCATTTTACAAAATTAAACTCACAAAACATATATCAAATTGGAAAAATAATAAATATACGACAATGAACCCTATAATTTATTATAGCATCATAATATACTAGAAGTTAATTTCAAACAACTGGAAAAGTTTGGACAAAACAAGGGAGTTAACACTCTCTTATAACAGAAGTTAGGTTCAACTAACATCATACAACTAGCATAAATCAAACTAACATCAACTAGCAGGATATTTTTAGGCTGAAGTTAGCATCATTTTAACATCAGCAGAACAAAAAAATAATCGAAAAACAGCAGGAGATATACGACAATGAACCCTATGTTATTATAGCATCATAATATACTAGAAGTTAACTTCAAACAACTGGAAAAGTTCAGACAAAACAGGGGAGTTAACACCCTCTTATAATAGAAGTTAGGTTCAACTAACATCATACAACTAGCATAAATCAACTAACATCAACTAGCAGGATATTTTTAGGCTGTAGTTAGCATCATTTTAACATCAGCAGAAACAAAAATAATGGAAAAACAGCAGGAGTTAACATCATACAGAGACGAAATTAACTACAAAATCGAAAGAAACTTAGGAATGAAATTAAACAAACCTCTTTGTCCTGGATAACAAGAATCATCCATAGAAATCAACTAAACACACAACTAGCAGGAGATTCCTCCCTACACAGACATCGAATTTGGGGATCTCAGTAAAGCATCCGCGACCCAAAAAAACAAATCATGATAGAGCGAATATGGAGTAGGTTTCGGTGAACTAACCAGCCTCCAGATAAGAGCAAGAGAATACACAACACGTCGGTCCTCCACCGAGAAACACAAGCCGTCAATGGCGCCGGTGGATGAAACGCCGGCAACTGCTCCGCCTCCACCCAAAAACCCTAGACACCTAGAAAAATCCGAGCACCGGAAGCACCTGCGAGTACGGGGAGGAGCGTGAGGAGTACCACGCGGGTGAGGCAATGATGGAGCGAGAAGAGATAGTGGCTGATTTCTACGGGGCGACGGCGGCTGCCGAAAATCGTGACTCCGAGCGGTTAGTGCAGGGTGGGAAGAGAAGATGTCGGGAAAGGGAGTTATGGCACCCACCCAGACCAGGTTAAAACAACCACCCGGACACGGCCCCGCACGATACGAGCCCAAGCAGCCCGTTAAAAATACGCACGAACCAACATTTTACGTGAAGTTAACACCTGTTTTCCGGGAAGTTAGGATGGGGTTCCTGAATAGTTATTCAGAAACTGGTTCTTGAATAGCAGAGGTATATATATATACATATATATATATACACTCATCCTATATATATATGTATATACATATATACATATATATAGGATGGCGCTATTTGACTCCTAGGATGTAGAATAGTTATTCTACACTCACCCTTTATCTTTAGAACTGTATATTGTTTTTATGTCGCGTAAATTTTGTCTTACCTCGAGAGGTGAGAAGAACATAAGAAAATATAGACATGTCATAATTTTTTTTGTTTACATGCCATATAAAAATATGACAGAAAATGCGTATTTTTAGTGTTTTTTACACTATAATTACTCATAGACTATTTTTTTGCGTTGTGGATGAATATGAACATAATTATTTGTATACAAAACATATAATTCTAAACGTAACAACATAAAATACGACATAACATGAAGATGAATAACTATTCTGCACGCTGGACGGGATATATATATAGTCACGCTATTTAACTTCCTAGGGGCAGAATATTACTGCCGGAGTCAGGATTATGATGGAAAAAGAGGTGTTTTGATGCAATTTCGTGAAGATTAGAAAAATACCAGAAAAATTATGGAAAATTATATTTTCCCAGAAGACGAAGATTGCCAGAAGGGGAGGCGGAGATGGGCCACAGGGGGCCCACACCTCCCAGGCGCGGGCCACCCCCTGGTCGCGCCTACAGGGGGTGTGGCCAACCTGGCCCACCTCTGGCTCCGCCCTTGCGGTGACCCAACATACCACTGCATGATGTAGTACACAGGGTGACCACACCCACCCTAGGTGTGGGCCCTAGCTGGCCGCGCCTGGAGGGGGTGTGAGCCCCCTGAGCTCCTTCTCCGCCTTGTTTTCGCATCAGTACCTTCCTTATGCATTGAAACTTCGTAATATATAACCCCCCGATCCCCCGAGGTTCGTATATCGTGTTTTCGTTTCAATCTGTTTCTGTCAGGAAATCTTCTCAAGTTTAGAGCACCATGGTCTCCGCCAACGACAAAGGCAACAAGCCCGAGGAGGTTGATCCTCAAAACCTCAAGGAGGAGGTCTTGGTGAAGGATGAAGAAGATATGGAGGAGGAAGAGCATCCAAACACCCGCGCTACCGTCACGAGCATTAGAGTGGTGGCAAACCGTATCAACCTTAGGAGGACAACACAAATGTCTGCAGGAGGGAGAACTCTGTGTCATATCCTCGCTCCACGTTCACTTCCTTCACGCACCAAGAACCCCTTCCATACTCTCTTGATTGAACAACAATACCAGAAGGTGCCCCAAGGGAATTTGCCCTCTGTTTGGGATCTGCCTCGTTCTAACCATGCAGGGAAGGAACACACTAAGAAGAAAGAGTGGGGAAAGAATAAAAAGGACTGGGATTCTCGAACCGATATGATCATGAACTGCGTTGAGCATAATTCAGAGTTGATTTGTACTCTGACCTTCGAGATTGAGGATTTGAGAAAACTGATTGAAGAGCTTATCAAGAGAACACCACCATCACCAAAGCAGTAATTCGTCATCAGGTTTGGCATCCCCTTGGCTTGTTCCAAGCTTGGGGGAGTGTCGCGGTATCACATCACTATCTTTTATCTTTTACCTTTTTGGTAGATTCATATCTTTGGTAGAGAAGTTATCTTATAGATGGTTTACATTGTAGAAGTATTTCTCCGTTAGTTAATTATCTATGTATCCCTTGGTGTGAGTGCCTTTATGGAATATTAATGAGAAGTTTCATCTTTTACTTTTTGCACTTCTTATTTTAGTTTGCAATCTCTATTATATGATTGATCTTGTTGATCAGTATTGGCATCACTTTGTGAGCATCAAGTAGATCTAAATTGGTTTTGGCAAACCGAGCTCTGGTCAGTAGCAACACTTTTGAGGTTTGAAAGGAAAAGGAAAAGATTACAGGTATTTTGTATCATTTATTTTCATTCTTGATTGGCTCATAAGGTTAGTATTATTTATTTAAGATCTTTTATGTCTTCAAGGAAGATCGCATGTTTGGCTTTATCACTTGTAGGTTTACTTGTTTCCTTCAACTCTTTTGCTTGCTACCCAGCCTTGCTAGCCAAAAACCTGTTTTGAGAAGGCATACTTCTCATGCATCCAGTCCCTTGGAACCAAAACCTATGTCATTTGTGCCCACCATACCTACCTATTAGCATTATTGCTATTCCTAGCAAATTCTCAAGCTTCATCTATCTTTCAAATTAAAAATTATTTTGTTATGTGAAAACTAGTTAGTAAAGCTCTCACAAACTTGATGGCACACATTATTTTCTTGCCCCTAATAAACTTGAACCATTGTGTCATCGAAGTTTTATATGCTTGCACCTACACGTTGGGATTAGAAGAACCGTGTTGTCACGAGGAACGCTTTCAACACTTATGGATACATATCCAGTTGATATCATGCTCTTTTGTTTGCGGATGTCATCGGTGTGAAATAAAAGGAGAGCTTGTAAGTCCATGGAGTTATGTATGTGTGTTAGAGAAACGTCTGGGCCGCTAGCCTAAGACATGCCTAATCATGGTGGAAAGTTGCAGCATAACCATAGTGAGCAATCTGTGAAGCATCCTCAATAAAAACCTATGCAAATAGCAAATAAAAATATCGCTGAGATGTTCACTGTCTGCTTGCCTTGTCATTTTGATTATGGGATAGCTCCTGTATCATGTGCAAGGGGTACCCCGTTGGCAGTTCTTTATGATACACATATACTTACAATGACAAGAACTTACCGGTAACTAAAGTTGAGTAGCACGAGGAGCGTCCCTCGTACTCAAGGGACATGAGATTTTCAACTTATATTTCGTCAAGCATATACTCCATCTCTGTTAACTTTAACCTTAATCACCTCAAGATGCTTATGATAGGGGAAATGAGGGCTCAAAGCTAGTAAGTACCATAATCTTTTGGAAGCTCTTTATGAACTTGAAATCCTTGTTTCCCTTTATGAAGGGCCTTTCTCCTATTTCTAAGTTGAGTCAGTAAACCTACTTCCTCTCTATCTCCAGCAAGCATTTGAGTTGTTGTGTTTCAAACATTCATATGATGATTTATTCAATCATGTTCTTTATCTCCCTTGTTTGCACAAGACTCTTATCTATTGAGTATTACTTTGAAAGCTATCATTGTGAAAAACCTTTTATGTTTGAGCAAAGAGTACTCTTGTTGTGAAACTTCTTTACAAAAGATTTATTTGTAAAACTGTTTGCCAACTGTTCTCTGACCAAGAACAAAAGTTTGCCAATTCCAATTCTGGTTTATCTTTATGCATCTCGATTGTGACTCATGTACTTGTTGCAAGCTAAGTTATATAATGGTGAGTTGTTTGCTTCTATGAGTTGTGTAATGGTAAGTGTGATGCTTCGTGTTCGTATTCTTTTATCGACACTTCACTCCATAAACCTGTGGACATGTTTACTAAGCTCAGTTTTTGCTTGGGGACAAGCGAAGGTCTAAGCTTGGGGGAGTTGATGCGTCCAATTTGCATCACCATTCTATATCATAATTTGCCTCTATTCATTAATATATTTCATATTAAGAGGTGATACTTATGTCTTTTCATCTGTTTTTGCATGTTGGATGATTCTTGGAGGATGAACTGCCGGAGTCAGGATTCTGATGGAAAAAGAGGTGTTTTGATGCAATTTCGCGAAGATCAGAAAAATACTAGAAAAATTATGGAAAATCATATTTTCCCATAAGACAAAGATTGCCAGAAGGGAGGCGGAGATGGGCCACAGGGGGCCCACACCCCCAGGCGCGGGCCACCCCCTGGCCGCGCCTACAGGGGTGTGGCCCACCTCTGGCTCTGCCCTCTCGCCTATTTCTTCTCCTCGAAACCCTAAAACACGGGGAGCAACCATAGAAAGATTTCACCGCCTCTGCGGGGCGGAAAACACCGAGAGAGAAAGAGCTCTCCGGCAGACAGATTTTTGCCAGGGAAATTCCTTCCCGGAGAGGGGAGATCGTCGCCATCAACACCATCGTCAAGATAGACTTCATCGGGATCATCGTCATCATCATCCACACCATCATCTCCACTAGCACCATCATCACCACTCCATCCCGCTGTAAAAATTGTGTTGAATACTTGCATAGTTCTTAGGGGAAACTTTCCCGGTGTTGATTACTATTGTAGTTGATGCTTGTGAGTGGAACCGTTGGACTATTGTTTATGTTCAAATTGTTATTCATCACCATATCATCTTTGATCTTGATCTTGATCCATATGATGTCTTGTGAGTAGTTCGTTTAGTTCTTGAGGACATGGAAGAAGTCATGTTGTTAGTAGTGGATTTGTGTTGAGATATTGTTCAATGGTTTAATATTTAAGTTGTGGTGCTATTCTTCTAGTGGTGTCATGTGAACGTCGACTACATGATACTTCACCATTTATAGGCCTAGGGAAATGCATTGTGTATTTGGCTACTAATCGTGGGGTTGCCAGAGTGACAGAAACCTGAACCCCCGTTAGGACACCTTTGCACAAGGGAGTGTAGGATCAGAGTTTAAGGCCATGGTTAGGTTTATATCTTAATTGCTTTCCTGTAGTTGCGGATGCTTGCAGGAGGTTTAATCACAAGTATGTATTAGTCCAAGTAAGGTCGGTACATTAGCACAGGTTCACCCACATAACACTTACAACACCAAAGAAGGGTACTCAGCTATTTGAAGCGAAATCACTTGACAGAATTCCTATGTGTCCTCGAGAACGTTTGTTCCTTATAAGTATTTTCATCGGCTTGTCCTTTGCTAAGAAAGGATTGGGCCACTTGTTGTAATTGTTCGTTGTCTCTATTTCTTGCACTTTATTTCTTTGCTTAATCAGAAAACCCCTAAAAATCCATTTGCTAAGTATTTATAGAGAGTTCATGTTCCATACCACTAGTCAACACCTTTTGCTCCTTGTTGGGATCGACACTCCTATTTATCGAAAGTACTACGATACACCCCGTATACTTGTGGGTCATCGAAGAGCTATACTCAAACCAAATGTTGAAATTGTATCCACCGATCCGTTACATAATGCTTTTCCAGGCACGGGGAATCCGAAACTCACCGAACCATTGTAGCTATCAAATCAAACTAAAACCAATTGGAACCATTATGGAAATACCTAAAAATTAGCTTATATAACAAAACCACTCCAAAAACTAAACATGCAAAAACAAAAACGCATGTGGGAGGTAGAGGAGTGTCACCAAACCATGATGTGAGTGCAGCTTGGACAGGACCCAAGGCCATCTTCTGAAATTCACTCACAAAAAAACACTCATGTCAGCCAAATGACATGTATTCTCATTCAAATCGTGAGAGTATCAGTTTGGTGGACAAGATTAATGCACTACGAGCATGAGTAGTTCAAATGATACATACATGCAATGCAATGATGCATAAAAAGGAATTTGTGGAGGAATTGAACCACTGGTGACTTGCTTTTTTAATTCTCTGGGGATCATGAATTCAGAGCATCACCATCATCATGCCTTAGTTTTCACATGCTACACTTGCTTATATCTCAATTTAAGGAACAAGAGGCGATTGTCCTGTATAAATAGAAGACATAAAAGAGTGCAAACCAAATCTAGAAAGATAAGCAGGCAAGAAAGGGAAGTATCACAAGCTGGCCCATGGTAGGAGAACGGGAGGGTAGCTTCTACACATTCTATTGCCTTCTGGCCAAGTCACCGCCTAATTATGGATGACAAATATAGTTTTAGTACCCTTTCATGTAACAAAGATTATCATTAAATGTATCCACATAAATTAGTTAAGCCTAAAGCCAGTTTTTGTATGACAAATTGCATGAGATCGATCATCCAAGCAGACCGAAGAGCCAACCTTCCCGTGAAGTCCAACATACCCGCACATGCCTCGGTTGGAGATGTTCTCCATTATGATAATCCCATATTCACTTTGGTTGCTCATCAAATTTCTGAAAAGAAGACAATGATAATCAAAACGAATTTATAATGCAGAAAACAAAATGAGGATGGATAAGAGGATGAGGGAAAGTAGCTGAGGCAGTAGCACCACCATGTTCACCACCGGCAGATCCAACTGGCTGCTCGGTCCCGGAGATAGAGAGCTCGAATCAGTGTTGTCAAAGCCCTTCTTCTACCCTTGAAAAAGAGGGTTTGGGTCGAGGGGCAGAGCCCGACTAGGCACCGCATGAGACAAGAGAAGCTAGGGAGGGAGGCCGATGCGAGATGCACAGTGCCACCGCCTTGCCCCTGCTCGCCTGTCGCCACCTTCTCGTCGCTGTTGTTGCTCGCTTGTCGTCGCCTGCTCGCCGCGGCTCTCCTGACCCTGCTCGACCGCGTCGTGCCCTACTCGCCGCCGTCGCTGCCAAACCCCATGCCCTTCTCGCCGCCTTCGTCGTGTGCCCTGATCGCTTCCACCGCGCGACTTGCTTGAGGCCGGTGTGGAGGCGGGATGTGGGCGGGGTCGTGCCCCCGCGGGATGCGGCCGTGGCGGAGCTCCTGCCCATGCCCACGAGCGGTTGTGGCCCATAGCAGGAGAGGAGGAGGAGGAGGGATGCAGCGCGACAATGGCCCGTGCTCAAGCATGAGCGGTGACACAGGGATTGGAGGAGGAAGGCATCGTGGAGCTGGGCCAATCGTGGCCAGCTAGGTTTTTCACCAATCGCCACGCGTAGGGTCTTTGCCCCTTCCCAGACCACAAGCACCCGATAAATGGCCACTAAAAACATTACCTAGGAAGCTGATAAGCGGCCAGGACCATTTCATACGGGATAGGACGAGGCCGGGCAGAGAGACACATGACTGCGGGTACAAAAGCGGGTGGGCGCACAAATTAACTTTTTACCGATCATCTGGATAAATCGCCCTTAAAACTCAATCGGACGGTCAAACTAATCTAATCGCTGTGGAGGCTACCAGGACTAGCCCCTATTATACTTTTAGATATGCCTTGGGTGCTTAGTGCCCATGGGTCTTATTTTTTTTAAATTCCACTTCTAGTTCATTTGCTAAAATTTAATGTAATTTGTTGTTCAAAATTTTAACAGATTTTAAATAAACTAAAAATAAGACTTTGATGGAATTCCACTTAACACCCGCCCCTATATATATATATATATATATTACCTAACCTGCCACCGCCAAGTGATTCGATGAAAACAGCGTCTCCGTCCCGACCGTTGACCCGCAGGCCGCAGCGCTCCCACCCTGCCCGTCCCAAGCTCCGCGATCCAGGCCGCCGCCGCCCCTGCTCCTACCGTCTCCTGTGCCCCGCCGCTTCCTCTCTCTCGTTGCGCTCGCGATCCTCCCGCAACAGAGCGCTGCCGCCTCGACTCCCCATCTCGCTGCTACTCCCTTCCCTGCTCACCCCCAACTCCCGCCGTTGGAGTGCCGCCGCCTCGACTCCTGATCTCGCTGCTGCTCCATCCCCCACACCCGCTCACCCCAACTCTTGTCGCCGGATCCCATCCTCTCCCCGCCTGCGGACGCCGCCTGACACTGTCCCCGTCCTCCTTCTTGGAGGCGTCTGAGGTGAAGGGCGCCATGGACGACTATCTGTGCCTCTCACCAGATACGAAAGAGGAAGGGATCGGAAGGGCATGGTATGCCCGGAATCAGGGGCGGCCGCGCGGCCCCGCCATCGATGAGGAGGTGTCAGAGGGCAAAGAGCTCCGCTCAGGTCAGATCAGACACATGGTCCCTTCCTTAGGTGAGCTATAGCGGCTATCGGCCTCCTTGCTACACGCGTTGCGCCACTGCCGTCCATTGCAGTCGCGAGATCCATCGTCTCCCACTTCATTTGTGTCCCTTCCATCCTTCCCAGCCAGCTCAACTAGGGGCGCTTCTACCGCCGCCCAACCAGAGATCTCGCGAGCTCTGTGGTCAGCTACAACCTACAGCCTGCAGCCACAGTCCCTAAGTTGGACGTCATGTATTGAGCAGACGCGAGCCTTGGGAGATAATTTCTCTAAACTAATCTTTAAGTCTCCCTGAATTCCTTTCTGAACTACTCTCCTGTCACATGCCTGCTATCGTGGAACACGCATGTTGAGTTTCAGGCTTTCAGCTGAGAGATTTAGACCGGAATGAAATTACTTTTCAGTTTTTTTTTTTGCTAAAACAGCCTTCCAGTTTGTTTTGGCCGGGACAAATTCACATGGCCTGTAAAATGGTGTCGCGGGATTACTTCATCCAAGGTCTTAGTCACTTTTTCCATGCATCAATCTCCTCCATATGACATCTTTGTAGACTTTTTCTCCACAACAATGTAAATATTTTTATTAGAGTTATCCTTAATTGGTAACTCCTAAGAGCATCTCTAGCAAATCTTTTAAAAACACCAAAACTATAAAATAATCGCTTGTTTTCGGTTTCGGACCAAAAAAGACCCCTAGCGGACACCGAACCCGACCAGCGGATTCAAGGATTCAACGACCGAACCGAGTGTGGCATGTATACCAGCGATTGAGTTGGCGGGAGGGAAATTTCAAGTGGTTTGTCCTTCCATCGCCGGACCATCACCGGACCACCACCAAATCCACCCAAATTTCGGCGAACCTCAAGTATTTTCAGCCCGGGATAGTTAGCATCCCACCAAGAGAGGCCGATACTCATCGAAATCAGATGGTGTTCGCCGGAATCGGCTGCCGTAGGTAGAAAAGCAGTCGCGGTGATCGCCGGAGATAGATGTGGCGGACCGGCAGCGCATGTCCTTGGCGCGGCGGGGCAAAGGCCAAGGCGGCGCGGGGGCTGCACTGGGGCGGCACACAGGACGGCACGGAGGCGGTATTGGGGCGGCATCGGGCCAGCATCAGGGCAGAAGAAGGAAGGAGAAGGTTGTGGGTACACATCAGTTGATGCTTTTAATTTTTTATTTAAATTCATTTATCCTCATGTATATTGATCGTACATATCGATATGGGCATAGCCAACATTTCTGTTAGGTTGTTTACTGCGATATCAAGGTTGATAGCCATACAGTTTGCAAATGGTGGGTGGGACCACATAGAACAACGGTCACGATCGAGCAGTCCGTGAACGTCCACGACAGCCCGAGGCAACCGTGGATGAGAGAGAGTCGTCGGTTGGACGGTAGTCGCCATGCATTCTTTAGTCGTCGCCGGGCGAAGTAGCAGTGGGACATAGACTTCACATGCGACCATGAAGGTATTAGCCATTGTAGGAGATACAATAGCCAGGGTTACACTAGCTGGTTGAATAATAAAAAATCAGCCCGTAGCAACGCACGGGCATTTGTGCTAGTATCTATCTACTAATTTATACATAGGTAGGTTCGTCCGTCTTAATTTTTTGGTTCCGATTTTTTCCTGGACGATTTTACCCTTGATAGTTCATGGTATTTACGAGAGATGCCACCGTCGAGTGGATCTGGTAAGTCAACAAAAGGAAAAAGGCGGACCCCCGCATCCTGCTCCTCTCCTCCCGCAATCCCCGCCTCCTCCCTCGCCCGCATGATCCCCTACCCCCTACCCCATCGCCCGACCCTGATTCTGGCCGCCCTCTCCTTCCTCCCATCGTGCGACCTCGAGCGCTGCCGGATCCCCTTCCCTCGGGTCGACCCCCCTCCTCACCTCGATGCGCTTCTCGCGGCATCGCCCCTCTCGCCGATCCCCATCTCCTCTCCCTGCCGCAGCGCCTCCCGCCTCTCCTACCGCAGCGCCATGACGCGGGCCCGCTCGAGCTCCGACATCGCATCCCCGTCTCCTGCAGCGTCCCTGGAGCCGCCGGCCTCTTTCCCTGTACCGCCTCTGTCCCGGGTCGGCTCCGCCTCCAACACGCCGCCGCCCCGCTTCGGTCCTGCTCGCCCTTGTGGTCTTCCCGCGCCGGCCCACCTCTGTCCTGTGAGCAGCGGCGTCGCGCCCTCTCTCTGTGCGCTGCCCGGCCGCGTACGACCCTGCCGAGCTCCCTCGTCTCTCCGACCTCTATGGCCGCCGACCTAATTTTGTTTTTGGGTAGTCTGTTCTTTAATTTTGTTTTCTACAAAAAGGCACTTCTCTGGATCAGGATGTTCTAATTGCTGCATCGATGGAGAGACTAAATCTGATTGAGTTGGTGCTGTAGCAGCCAGTCTCTTCCGGCACGTGTTTGTACATATATTTTCTAATTAAACCTCAAAATTGCTGATTGAAATTTTATACTATGTCTTCCTTATTGCTTCAGTTCAGGAGCTTGCTTCGTACATACTCGAGTATTTGAATAGCCTCGGTGCATCGGGTTTGACTTCAATACCATTGTATCTGAGATCAAATGTTAGCCTTGAATTGTGAATCGTCTAATAAATATTAATGTGCAATTCTTTGGTTTTGTGCATTCTCTACTCTCACAATGTTTTTATTTAGCTGGATTTGCTGTCTTTATTGATGTGTGCAAATGATAATGCAGTGTTGCTAATTCATGCGACCAAATATCTGTTTTGTTACATGTGTTTCTCTTTTATGAACACTGGAACTAACAGAATTTAATTTGTACATATTTGAAAAGCTAAAATTTGTACATATTTGAAAAGCTAAAAAAAAACTAGATTGGTGGTTCCCTCGGCTAGATAGTGTTGTCTTTAAAACATTAAAATATTTATATGCAATTGCATTTATATATACATGCATGAGTGAAATAAATTTAATTAACCGTGGCAACGCACGAGCATTCAGCTAGTATCTACTAATTTCTTCTCACGTAGGTTCGTCGCATAGATTTTCTGTCCGATTTTTATTGGACTATCTTGACCCTGCTTCTTCTAGCTATTTACCCGCCACTGCCACCGCCAAGTGAAATCCTGTTCAGAAAGAAAAATCCTGGAAAAAATCCAGAGAAAGGGGACCGAGAAGGGGGACCTTCTCCATGCCGACCTTCCACGCCGCGCTGCTCCGCGCCTCCGTCCCGAGATCAATCGCTCCTTCGCCTCCCCTACTCCCCGGACCGACGCTGCTACATCGACGACGACGAGGCGGGTGGACCCCGAGGCGGCGACGGATCTCCGGCCTCCCCTACTCCCCAGACGGACGCTTCCGGCCTCCCCTACTCCTCGGACCGCGCTGCCACATCGACGGCGATGACGCGATTGGACCCCGAGGCGGCGACGGAGGGGCATCACCCTCTTGCTCCTCGACGTGCCCCAGTGAGTCAATTCCCCCATCCTCTGCAGTGCTGCCGTCCTCTCCCCTCCCCCTTCACCCCATCGGAGAGGCATCTCTGGCCTTGCCCTTTCTTTGCTGGGGAAAAAGGACAGTTGGCGCGGCCGTATTCGTTGCCTCTGTCAGCCATAGCCGGCATGGTCGGCACTGCCCCAAAGCTCGCGTGGATCTATACCTTCCTGACCTGGAGCGGGGACATCCTTGCTCCTGCGGCCGCCTCCGCCCTAATGGTGGGCATCACCGTGTTGGCGTTCGACCATGCGTGCTACTGTCCAGGTCCAGCCAGAAGAGATTCATCCATGCTGCACATACGGGTCGACGAGCTTTTTCCAGGTGCTGCCCGGGAAGCTCGTGTGCCACACTTGGTGGTCAATCGAGGACTAGGCGGAGGATATGGGCTGCTGATCTGCAATATATGTGGGACGTCCTGCTCAGCATAGTGTGTGTCAATGTAGTCCTGCTATCGCTCGTGCGATGGATAAACTATGGAATGTTAATTTAGCAATAGCACAATTCCTCGTTGGTGCATATTTCTCAGCTGTACATTCTTTTAGCTACCCTTGGCCGGTTCAATCTTGTTCATAATTTCAGATAAGGAATCATGTTGCTAAGATCGATGTTAAGTGCGATTGATTGTTGCTTTACAAAGCATATCATCTATGAGCATTTTTCCTCTAATAATTATCCGTGTTAAAAAGAGGACCTTTACCACAAGATAGTAGCTGACCCAGTTAGGCGAGCACCATTATTTTCCTTCCCTGGTCCAATAGAGGATTATGTATGCTTCTTTCACTCTTCTTGATCGTTCCCAGACAAGAAAGTAAGATGTTGAAGCTGGATGCAGTAAGGGTGACACAACAGGACCTCATCTCTGTAATATATCAGTAGCTTCAGGAACAAGCGCAGAAGGATTAAACTTGAGGTTTTTGTGACACACACGGTTTAGAAAATCATTGAACGATGGAAACCCCAATAGCTGGTTCATTTTCTTGGGTTCAAGTATGCTCTTTTCTGCTACTCTGTATGGACCAGCAACTTATGACGCCTGTAGTATTTGAAATCTGATGAAATTTGTGCCCTATTTCTAAATCAGGTTGATCATCTAATAACAAGTGTAACTAGGAAAATGATTGATGTGAAGGTTGATCATGTTAATGCGTTGACATCAGATAGCTTGCGGGGGTTTCCTACAAATTCTTCAAAATTTAAGGTACTTTTCATTCCATTTTCTCCTAAGTTTTTTGAAGACAGTCAATGTCCTCTAAACTGACTTAGAGCCGCTGATACAGTTGTGCATATTAAATAGACTTCTAAAAATCCCAATACTATTGTGCATACACATACTCTTGTAGCTTTCTTGATTCTCACTCATCCCATCTCGTTGCAAATGCTGAAAAAGTACAACAAGGAGGATTACGACATGGATGGGTGGGCAAAGGAGACAGTGGCGACCTGCCAGTCCGTGGAGCGCATTGTGGAAGCACTCAAGCTGGCTATTTTTGCATTGGTTGTTCAAAAAAATGTGTCTTCTTGATGAATTTTTTCTCAACCATTGCGACGCACGGGTATGTTTACTATCTATCTATCTATCTATCTACTAATCTTCATTGAGGTAGGTTAGTCAAATACGTTTTCATCCATCAAAAATACGTTTTCAACCTCTATTAGTATGTTAGCTAACCGCAGTGGTCTTTGTCTGCCGGTTGTTGTTTTTGTATGTCAAAGTCGTTGTTGCTCCAAAGGACAGGTGCTGGGCTTGGCCGTGCAGGGAAGAGAGGAGGGAGCTTGAGCGACAAGGAGGAGCTAGGCAGCGTGGTGGCGTGCAAATCTCGCTCCTATCTCGATGCGTCTTGCCTGGACACCGGAATTTTGGTCAATCTCGAATCGAATCGAACCCATAGCAGGCGGGCAGGCACAGAGCAGGAGGATATCATTCTTGTTTCTTTCTCCAATCCCCGACTGAACTGACACCCCCTCCTCTGTTCTTCCTCTCCGCCAGCCGCGAGGTCCGGTCCATGGCGTCTTCCACACGACGAGGATGCCTCCTCCCGTGCTGCTCCGCTCATGAACCAGTGGCTCGTCAGCTATAGGAGATCTAAATCTAAAAAAAAGCTAGACGGCTGTGGCCTGATCTCAGCCTTTCACGACGGGGCTAGGCATCGGAGATCATGCCGGTACCTCGAGTCCACGATGCATGTTCGCGTCGATCCATAAATCGTTCACCAACTCCACTCCTGCCTAGCCCCTGTAATGCTCTATGTTCTGCTTCTACCAGCAGCCACCTCCGGTTCGCTGCTCCCAGAGAACCCACGCCTCTGTGTCCAGCTACATGAGAGCCACCAGTTGCTCCAGCGCTAAGGCCAAGCCAGCACCAGCTCGCGGGGGCTCCCGCATCAGCATTGCCAACGAGGCATCAGAGGATGGCACGGGTGGCAACGGCGGGAGAAAAGTTGTTGTTCCTGGTGGCCGCCTAGCCTAGCACGATCCGGCATGTAAGGAGTTGGACTTCGGTGCAGTGGCCATGCCTTCTCAGGGAGGTTCTGCGATGCTAATCGTCCAAGGAATTGCGTCTCTCTTTTTTGATAAAATTTGCAATTGAATGTGGTCAGCCACATATAGGCGTTACAAATAGGCAATGCCGAAAATTCAGAAGAAGCTATTGTTTGAGGTTCCTTCAACTGGACAAGTGAGGATCTATTTGGTTGCTTGCTTTGCTTGGGTTGACCAAGTTATTTCTGAATTAAATGAAAGACTGGATTATTACCTAGACATTTTTGGAGGGCGTAAATTAGTTCAGGTCTTTTGGTCCTGCCTTTGGCATCTGGGCAGCAAATTAGATACAGTATAATATTTGCGACTTATTTTGGGACGAAGGGAGTATGTGCAATTGGGACCGTAAAAACAGATATGAGACAAAAGATGAACTACAGTGTAAAGATGAAGCTATCAGACTACCTACAGATCAGGAAATTATTAAACTGTACTTGATTTCTTTTCTAGATTTTCAAAGTTTTGAACGCTCATTTCAAATGCAGGCATTATTGCAATTGATCTGGTGTTCTATATGACACACGATATATACTATTTTATTCACTATCCAAGCACTATTATAATTGACCTAGAAACTTCAATGCAACATAGCAAGTTTTTGAAAGAATCTGATATGATATAGAAGTTTTAATCTGCAAATGACCAAGTAATGCGTTAAACCTAGAGGCACTCCATCTTCTATACAAGATAAAACCTCATAGTATAGTGTGCCTGTTGTCCATCGTTGAATGTTATTAATGTTTGAAGCTCTAATTGTAGTTTCCCATATTGGTGCGCTGACAGCAAAATTTGCTTGCTTGCTTCCATCTATGTGCTTTGATGTGTTTCTAGAATCACTAATCAGCTACAACATATGGAGTATCAGAAATTGGGGCTAATTAAAAAGGAGATTGTGATCATTAGTTATCGCCTCAATGATTTATTTGTGACATGGCACATTTTCGTATAACTATTTTTTTTTAGTTGGGACATTGGCATTGATGTGGTTGCACGGTTGTGGATGGAGCACATGAGGCATCCAGGATTTGCATGAGTTCGCTTTTCTCCTTAATACGCATAATTCATTATCGAAGATGGTGTCTCCGTAGCAACGCACGACAAGAAACCTACCATTCTTCAAAGTAGTGCGGGAGGTCAGAGTCGGGGACTATGGTTGCAACACTCTTTATTGATGTGTGCACATGTTAATGCAGTCTTCTTAGTTGAGCTGATCAGATATGAACTAAAAGAAACTTAATTTTCGGATATTTGCAGAAAATAAGAAAATATTTTCCTCAGTTGGAAGGTATTGTTATTAAATATAAGCATATTACATGCATTATACTGGTAAAAATAAACTTTAAGAGTCATTAAATAAAAACATTGCATTTTTTCAAAGTATTATTATATTTAACTAAATTAATTATTTTATAACCATAATAACGCACGGGCATTCAGCTAGTAATCAATAACTAAAGTTGGGATCCCACTTAATACTCTACCAATGAACGATGACTTACCGTGTGAGTCTTTCTCACACTTTCTATCCCGTTGCAACTTATGATCACATTTCCTAGTGTAGTACTCTCTCCGTTCGTAAATAAGTGTACATCTAGGTTTGTCCTAAGTCAAAGTTAGTATAGTTTGACTAATTTTATAAAAAACATGACAATATTTACGACTTTAAATTGGTACTAGTAGATATGTTTTTAAATTTAGTTTCATAATATGTCAATTTGATTTAACATATCTTATTATATTTATATATATATAATTGGTCAAATTTGCACTTGTTTGCCGACCGAGGAGTAGTAGTAAAAGACTGCAGAGTAGCCGAGCCCAAAAATCATCTGCTCCTCAGTGTAACCCTAGAGTGATGCCACCGCGGCCGTCCCTCCAG
The DNA here is from genome assembly GCA_916181665.1 of Avena sativa. NCBI lineage: Eukaryota > Viridiplantae > Streptophyta > Magnoliopsida > Poales > Poaceae > Avena > Avena sativa. Next base: position 477,288,717 of record OV702299.1, on the reverse strand, counting down.
TCGATCCTCCTCATGGCGGCCTCCGCGGCCGCCGGGGACTCAGCCCCCCTCTTCTCCGTGCGCCGTCGCTTCCCCGCCGCCTTCTCCGCCGCGGGGGGCCACCGCACCTGCCTGCTCCACTCCTTGTCCGGGTCCCGCCTCCCCAAGCGGGCTGAGCTCGCCTGCTTCTTCGGTACCACCCCCACCCCCGAGGCCTTGCCCGCCGGCCCCGTCGTCCCACCCTCCAGGAATGGTAATGCGCCCGCTGCTCTGAAACAACTGAATGTAAAATCACGGTTTGTTGTTTTATTGACTGACGCGGTGCCATTTTGTGATGACAGTTGGTTCGATCGAGGAGACAAGGGCTTGCGAAGAGCGAATTGGGCAACTACTTGAGAAGCTGAAAAATGAAGGAATAAGTAGGAAGCGATGGAGGCTAGGGGCTTTCAACAGGACCCTTTGCCCAATGGTATTGCGGCCTTTTATGATACCAATCATTGTTGTTGTTTCCATTCTATTTTCTTTGGAAAAGTGTGCTCAACACACTTTTGCATTGAGGACATCAAAGACCTTCATATCCATAATGTTTCGATCACCACGCACATTTGAAGTATTCGTGAGCCTTCCATAAAAGAAGTGTTCTCAAAGAGTTCAGTACCTGTAAATTATGATCAATTTGATGACCTGTTTCTAAATCATGTTCATATGTATATGATCTACAGAAGTATGTGCTACTTTAGTGATCCATTGTATTTTAGATTTTGATCTATCAGACAGCAAATGATTAAGTATGATTTCCGTTCTTTTCACCAGTGCAAAGGGGGGTCATCTGAGGAACTAAGCCTCAGTGTCTTCATCCCAAGTGATGGGTGAGTTCTTATGTATAGCACATTTCGAGCTTGTCAGTTGGAGTATATCTGTCATATGATCTTTGTTCTATGCTGTTTCTTCAGTTTAAATGCAACATGGAATTGTTTTAGAGCGACCTGTGGCTGGAAAAGCAATGCCCAGGTGAGTTTATCAACAAATTAAAGAAAGCTGAAGTAATAAACCATCTTGATACCACTTTGTTCTGTCTTGCGTCTGCAGCCTGACGGAGTTTCCAAGGTGTACCAAGCAAAAAGGGACACAGGAAATGAAACAAACCAGGACGTCAAAGCAAATCATGCAGTCAAGACTTACAGAAAACTTCGTGAAGAGGACCTGTGTCTCAAGCCTCTGTGTGATGAGGTAATGAAAGTATTATTAAGTTAGGCACTTTTTTAATTGGTATATTCTTCAAATGATACTGAAACCATCGTGGTAGTTCCCTTTTGCATTCTTTGCTGCTGGTAAAAACTTTTGCACATGGGTATTTTGTAAAATGGTTATCTCTTGCAGCTCGTGACATTCTTTTCGGAGAGAATGATATCACCGGAAACACTTCGAAGGAACAATGTATCGCAACGTAAATGGAACAACAAGGTATTACTGTACCGTTGATGCAGTTTTACTGTGGACAAGCGTACATTGTGATACATACATATGGTATTTCGTTTGCAGCTTGTGATTGCTTTCACGTACAGGCGTGATAATGTCCTTGTTGGCTGCAAATACAGGGAACTGCCTAAGAAATTTTCACAGGTTTGTTGTACTGTTCCTTTTTGGTTATGTGCTTACGTTATGTTTTTATGAATATTATCCATACTCATGTTTTCTTCTTACCAGGAGAGGAACACTGAGAAAATTTTGTATGGTCTGGATGATATAAAGCAAGCACACGATGTTATCATTGTATGTTCTAGATTTGCCATGTGACATTTTCCTCGTTTTTTTTGGTGCCAATCCATTTGAGCCTGAGTTCACTATTTTCTTACTAGCCGTTTGTCCATTCTGACATTGCAGGTTGAGGGTGAAATTGATAAACTTTCCATGGAAGAGGCTGGCTATCGTAACTGTGTGAGTGTGCCAGATGGTGCACCACCACAAGTATCCGACAAACTCCCAGACAAAGATCATGTTAGAACTATTTTCCGATACTTGCAAGTTTTTGTCACTTTCAGAGTTTATGCTTACCATTAATTACTTCCTAGTATAATTCCCTAATATGAGCTGATCTGTAGTTGTGACCTAACATCTTCTTACGTTCCCTGTAAAGCTAGGATAAGAAGTATCAATATCTGTGGAATTGCAAAGAGTATCTTGACTCGGTAGGTATTTTTCTCATTTCAGAAGTTATTTTGCAAACTCTATTGCTGAGATATGCAGATTCCAGTACTGAACATGTTTTGCTAATATGGTATTAGGCATCTAGGATAATACTGGCAACAGATGCTGATCCTCCGGGGCATGCTCTTGCTGAGGAACTTGCTCGCCGGCTTGGTAACGAAAGGTTTGTGTACCATTCTGTTGCAATCATGAGCCTTGGCAATTGCCAAGTATGTGACCGTGCAAGCCCTTATTTAACTCATTTCCACATAATTTGATGCAATCAGGTGTTGGAGGGTCACCTGGCCAAAGAAGAATGAGACCGAATTTTGCAAAGATGCGAATGAGGTTTGTCCTTTTCCTAACCAGGCTGTAAAAGATATAATAATGTCCTTTTCCTAACGTGTCTCTCTAGATAAGCTTATGCTAACTTGTATGGTATTATGATGCTTTCTGGAAGTAATCTAGTTGCAGTTATTCTTAATCAAAGCCTGCAAGGTTTGTTTGTGTGTAATGAATCTAAATTCTGAAGAATAATCTGAGTTCTGTTCCAATTGTCTTTAGCTCTGTTTCTTATGAAACTATCTTGGAGGTGTTTATACATTTTCTGTAATTGGTCCTTGTAAGTGTAACTCCTTTTTTGACCTCAGGTACTTATGTTCTTGGGACCACAAGCATTGAAAGAGGTTATAGAAGGCGCAAAACTGTATCGTATAATAGGTCTTTTCAACTTCAGAGATTTCTTCTCTGAGATCGATAGTTACTACAATCTTGTAAAGCGCGTGCGCTTTATAAATGAGAACTGATAGTTATTACTGGCTGGAATTGTATGGATGAGCTTTACGAGGTATCTACTAGTTGCATTTTCTATTTGTTTTTCATCTTTTCTTTAAGGATTGATCTGAAGTTTGGGTGGGCTTTCTCCCTTACCAAGTTAAGAGTTGCTTTGTTTTATTATTTGCACATACAAGATTGTTTTCTGACCTCAATAGCTGTGGACATTTTCCATGAAATCAGACCTTTTAACCAATTTTAGTGAATTACATACCATGTAGTAATGTATTATGATTCGTTGACCTTGCTGAAAACAACCAGATTGTTTTTCTTCTTGCCAAGTTAAAAAGTTCCTTCATTTTTGTTGTTAGTGCATAGAAGATTTTTTCTCACCGCAATAGCTTTTGACATTTGGCGTGAAATCAGATCATTTAACCAGTTTTGGGGAATCATGTACCATGTAGTCATGCATTATGACTTGCTGATCTAGCTGCAAACAACTAGATGATTCCAGTTTCCGTGGCTAGCATGCACTAAAATGATGGCCTTAACTGGAGCATATCGGAAGCTGTAGTCACTGACTTTCATGCAATCATCCACGATTTCTCATGCGCCTTTGTTTATTTTCCCTTCTGCAGCTTGTTCCTGGGGAGTTGACTGTAGTGGCAGGTTCAAGCATGATGGGTTCTTCGTAAGGTGCACTGAGAGGATTCTCGAAGCAATCTGTGGAGGGGAATGAGCACCAGCTGGCAGCTGTGTGTTATATGTGGTGTGAATGCAGAAGTGGCGGAGGAAAGGGGAGTACTTCTACTACGCCCTCGAAGATGGGTACCCGTACTGCCATATCGACTTCTATGCAATGACAAAGGGTTCTTCACCTTCTGAAGCCCCCATGATGTTTTTCATTGAAAGTTCCAATGTTGATGAAGAAGAGAACGTGGTGCAATGCTGTGTGGTAGACCCGTCAATTGATGTTGGTATTTTACAATGTTCTCGTACCTGCTTAAGTTTTCTTTCTGCGTTAATAGATGCTGATTTACTGATTCTTCTTATCTTGTTCTTGTTTTGCTTTGAAAAAAGGTAGTAGTGGTTACCACTTCCAGTAAGCAGGGGCCAGACTTGTGCATCCCACTCTTATCTTCTTCTTGTTTTGCTTTGAGGAAATTGCGTCTACAGTAGTTGGACTCGGCATCAGAGAAGTTATCCTCCTTGGGACAATGAAAAGTAAATATATGGCCTGGTTGCCTTGGGAGGATTCAGTCTATTTTGATCCTGTGGGACGCAAAATTTGCTCGTTATATAAACTGGCTCATCGCGCCATGATTGGTCTGTGTACTTACTATCTGAAGATGTCGTATTTTGAAGTATGTACGCTGTGTATGATGTATACCCGTACGTCCTTGTCATGTTATTATTATCGAACTTGTAGCCTCTGTGTTTCATCTTGCCCTATAGAAGAAGTGATAACAGATTACCTCTGTACTACAGCAAGAGAAGTATGATTTTGGTCCCTTTAAGTTGTCGCAAAGTTTATATTTGGCCCCTCAACTTATTTGGTACTAGATTGTGGCATCAGCACATAAAGATTTATACGACACTATATACATGGACTATATGGTATCAGGACATATGTTGAAACGCATCCTGCATCCTATGACGTAAGGAATTGCATATCAATGGACATGATTTTGCAAAGACGTCTAATGCATCAAAAAGGCTAAAAAAAATGGCATATGGACAGCCTATATGCGCAGAAATGTGCTATACACATATTACATAAAATTTAAATTTTGCCTTCATATAGTCCTAGCGAATCATATAGTCCTACGTGGCGCATGGCAGCCGCAACCTCTGTAGGCATTTTTTTTAATTCACAAATGATAAAACTGCACCCCCTTAGGCATTTTTTGATTCACAAATAATAAGCCATAGTTTTGATCGAGTATTGAATATAAATAAATAAAAGATTATCAAGCTCAATGAGATAATAATAATTATACAAGTTTTGAAATATAATTTGAACACTTCAAACTAGGTGTTTCCTTTGAGCATCCACAAATGCTCTACCAGATTGTCTTGTTGTCGGCAATGAGTATTCGCGTCTCAAATTTTCTAACGCATGGCAAGAAAAGCAACAAATGCGGCTGACAAGATGACCCAACCGATGATATGGTTCATCATCGATCACTGGAGTTTCACGCTCACACTAAATGATCATGATGTGCATGATCATACATACATTCATGACCTCCCACATTGCTGTGACCCAGCATACCACTGCATGATGTAGTATACTATAGTCGTTGATATAACACTAATAAAACGTCGTTCACTAGTATTACATCCCTCATAATGGCACAACAGAAACACAACGGGTCATAGTCATTGACATAACACCAATTAAACACCGTTCACTAGTATTACATCCCTCAGAATGGCACAATAGAAACACAGCGGGTCCAATACATTGCTAAAGGTTACAACTCACTCTTTACACGAGATCCAGAGAATACTCTAGATTAAAGAGAGAGAAATAACTTCTTACAAAGAAGAATCAAAGTTTAACAACGTAAGAACTATTATACTATTTAAGACTAGTATTTTAACTAAGGGGTTGGCATTGCTGCTATTGCAATACACTACAGAATTTAGGTTCTTTGGCTAGAGGGTATATTCCTACCTAACCAGTAACTTCGTCTTCACTTGAGTTGATGTATATGTTGACTTCTTTGTCTGCATTGAAGATCTTTAGCTTTGGATGATGATTCCTGGAGCATAACTTGATGTAGATGTTGTCTGTACCGGCTTCAGAATCTAGCAAGGGTTAAGAAGATACGTTGAGTACGAGCGTACTCAGCAAGTTCACTAGAAAAGGAGTGTTTGATGCGCTATATCTATAGTCACCGACCATAGGTCGTAGGCAATGCAAGTTTTCATAAACATTTCTTCAAAGGTTGCTTTTATTCTGAAAAACTATGTCCGACAGCCTTCACGGGTTTACCAGAACTTTCATGGAGTTCCTTTTCCGAAGCGTTCGCAGCTCCTTCCCGGAACAGGGGGTAACAAGTTACAGTTCTTACACTCTGCAGATGTGCGTTACTTTTCTCATGAGAGATCAATGTTGCACAACCGGGCAGCTTAACCGTCCACAATTCCATGTTGTGGGGCCCAGTAGGTGATCCAAGCCAATCACTGCCCTCTCTGCGACCTCATATGTCTGCACGATCCTTCGGGTTGATTCACCTTCGTTAAGCCCCTTTCGGGCAGGCTAAAACCCTGATGAGTTCCCGAAGACTCTATGACCTAGTGATGCTCGGAATAGTACCACTTACATGGACTATATCCCTAAACACCATTCATAGATAATCTAGACACCAAAAGTGTGGGGCGTAAGGGTGTCCACTCATATGTTGGATCCGCACAAGGAATCACAACGTCACGTTAAGGTCGTCTTGCCTCCATACAAGAGGAAAAGGATACAGCTGACTTCTCCGTCCCATTCCAAATCTCATGATTAACGCGTAATATATGGCGCAAGAATCACTGACGACATTGGTTGTTAAGTCCTAGATAATATGTTCCTTTACCACCAGAACTTTCATAATAGGTTATTACCTCATGGTAAATAACCTATAATCGTTTATTATAAAAATAGTGTTTTCTGAACTTTTTCAAATACAGGTGATGATAACACTAGATTTGCAAAATACTTTACAGAAAATAATCAAAGGACATGAGCAAGTGTGGACTTGCCTTTTGTGATTGCAAGATTATGCACTCACGGTCTTCAAGATAATATAAGATACAAAATCTGAAATCAGCATCATTGGTCTGGTAAGGACTAATGTTTAAAGAAACAATATGCTCTTATGCATAAGTAATGTGATGCACTTTTATAAACGTGAATCACGGAAATAACGTTGTTCTAGAGTTTGGATACCGGAAATGGTTATTTTAGAATGTGTTGTCCCTTTTAGATAAGTTTCATACATGTGCTTCTTATTAGGGCTTGTGAGTGTGTGTGAAACAACATGTAATTACAATATCGTAAAACAACGAGACACACATAAATGTGAAATGCTACTCAAGATTGTTTATATAAGAGTTGTTGTTTGACGTGGAAAAAAGAATAACATTTGAAGAAATTGTTAATAGGATGTGTTCAATGTCTTTTGGTGTGTGATTGATTAGTTTGGACTTGAGATGCCTTATGTCTTAATTGGAATAGACCAAAGTTAACTATAAAAACATATGTAGTTTATTAGATATAATGTTTATAAGCCTTGAGACTAAAGTTAACTTTAAAAAACATAGATGGTTTGGAAGTGTAATGCTTATGAGATTGGTGCCCTGTGTACCTGATAATGTTTTCTTAAGGTTACTTAAGAATGGTTATCCTTTTACTTGGTGTAGTGGTTTCTTGATTTTTATAATGGAATAGTATCATTTACCTTTTTATAAATGAGTGGTTTATAGTTTATAAACAAAGGAGTAACATTACTTAACTTCTTATGGACTTACTATAGTGTTGTGAAGGTTTTTGTATTCTGATGGTGAAAGTATATGGAAAAGATTGGATTTAATCACAATTATTCTTGGGGATTTTATATTGGATAAGGGTCCTTTCAGAAAATAATCTACACCTTTGGTTGGAGGATAATCCAATAAAATTGTATTTATAATGTTTTTAACCATTATGCCTTCATAATATTAATATTTAAGACTAATACTATTTATTAGACTTAATTGACTAATTTTAGAAATATTAACGAATTTTGTTTACCCTTATAGGAATTATTAACTAAAGAAATATATTTAAATTCAAGTTGCTAAAGTATTAAGTTTTTTTATTTACTTTAGAAGTGGAATATTATATTTTTAACAAGTAGATATTATTATTGTGATCATTTTGATATATTACATTTATTTTTGGTGATTTATAAATAATAAGATATGATTTTGACAATATTTATTACTTTATAAATACTTAATAAATAATAAATTCTTGCTTAAATGAAATAACAATGCATGATTATAGTTTTAACTATAGTTCTTATTTTTCTAAGATTTTTGGTATTTTATCATATTTTTAACATTTACCATTATTAGAATATGGATTATCAAAGTCTTATTACTTTTTAAATTCTTTATTAAACAATAATTATTTAAATTGTTAACATAATAATGTTTGATAATAGTTTTAAGTTATAGATTTTATTTTTCTACAAATTTTCATATATTATACATATTTTTCTGAATTATAAAACAAAAGTGATTAATTAAACAAGATTTAATCATTTATTTGATTTCTGAAATATTAATAATTGAGCTTATAACATTTTATTTATTTCTTAAACAGAAAATAACTTTTTGTACCGAAGCTAACTCTACCCAAAGTCACTGACTGGTGGGCCAGTGGCCACATCATCACTCAAGTAAATAAATGCATTTGCTACCGGCCTAATTACTACTCTCATATAATGAAAGATGAGCCCCAGACCAAGTCACTTGCCACGTGAGACAAAGACTGGGTCAAACTAGCTGACTAGGCCGAGGGTGGTGTCGACATGACGTCATTCGAACTTGATCCTCTCGGATCGATGATGGATCAGGTGATTTGGTGCGCACGCGGGGCTGCGGTTAGGCTCGTTGGAAAGAGGGTATCCCGAGGGGCCTATTGTTGGTGGCGCCGCCCTATTTTGGTCGCCGGAGGATGACCGACGATGAGCTCATGCGGCGGTTCTTGCGGATGATCACGACGACATGTATTTAGGAAGCAAACAACGCATTTACGCGTACGAGGAGACTCAGTGACTTACGAGGAACACGATGGTGTGGTCGATAGGGCGAGGCGAGGTTGGAGACGACGGTGAGGTCGACGAACATCGCCGAGAACCGAGGGTGCAATTGGGTTGAGTCGCGCCTCCTTCGCTAGTGCTAGTTGGGGCAAAAGAACGAGAGGAGCACGGCGGTCTCCACCATGGTATTATCTGGCCGAGGCGAGCACGGAATCGCTGGCACCGGCTCACCTCCTGTCAACACCCGGATTTTTCAATCCTAGATGCCTGTTATGCCATACATCGCAATCCCAGGATTACCATTTTTGCGAGACATAACAGAATTGGATACCATAGTACTTCATCCATTACAAACGATACATAAGTTCTTACACAAATAGGGATCTCATGATCCAGTTCTTAATACAACTTCAAGCAGCGGAATACGTAATAATAACGGTAGCGTAGGCGAAGCTCCATCTTCGGGGTCACAGGCAATGCTGACGATGGGAGATGATCCTAGTTGTCGTAACCTTCCTGGGATCCATCTTCCAGGTACTCCTCTTCATAGTCTGGCCATGGGAATAGCTAGGGACAGAGCCATGAGTACTCTTTAAGTACTCGCAAACTAATACTAACAGGTAAGGGTTTTTTGGATAATAGAACACTAGGCTCTAGAGTTGTTTTGCAAAAAGCCAGGTTTATCTCTACTCAGTTCCAAAGCTAGTCACAATCTTATAACTCCTAAGTGGGATCTTGTAATTCCAGTCACAACTCTGTTGTGATCAAGTCAAAGTCTCAATTCATTTCACAAGTCATTTTGGAAAGTCTGACGGGGAACAGTATGGCCACTCCAACTGTCCATAACCGCGGACGCGGCTATTCGAATAGTTTGACACTCTGCAGAGATTGTACACTTTCACCACAACATTGGATACATCCGTCAGGAACAAATCCTGAATTCACCATACTCAGTATGCGGATAATCAATCCTAACCTTTCAATTACACGCCCTAGTATAAGCACCTCTCCTGTGAGTTTGGCCTCCCAACCATGACTCACTGTCATCTTGGGTACTGCACAGGTGGACAATCGTCACAAGGTAGCCTCAGCTCAGACCTTGGCCGTGAGGGAACTAATACTAAGGAATATAAGTTTCCAGTCAAGCCCTACCCAATATTCGGGTATTGTGGTTGTACGATAAAATTGGAATGGTATCGCATCCAGACAACCATCAGTTTTATAAAGGGCTAAGGCTCATGCCTCAACATTTTCATCACCAAAATCCTCAAGTGTTTGGAAACACATGTCCAAAACATTTCAATAGAATGATCCATCATTCCAAGGTTTTCATAACCATTTTTCCACCAAGTATTCCCACCTAAGGTTGATCAAGTTTTATGCTTAGCACTAGCATCTACAAGTGGGGGTAAGCACTAATGATGGGTGGTAACTAATGGAGTTTTACTAAGTACAACCTTATATCTTAGGATGATATCAAGGTTTTCTAGCTTAGGCCAAATTTTATGCTCTTTATAAGTAAGAAGCTTGCCATAAAACTAGGATTTGGTTCATCAAGTGGGTATGATCACATATGCTTAAGGCATATAGTAGTCATATCACAAGTATGGGTTTATGGTATCAGCAGGGTATCTTGCAAGGGTTAGCTTGCATCAGTATAAGCTTGCATAGGTCAACTTGTTTAGTAAGGCTTGCACAATTAACTAGTAGTATCAGGCTTGCCTTGTGCAGAGCAGTGGTTGAAGTTCTCCTCGGCTTCCTCTTCGTAGTATCCTCCTTCCTCCTCGTATCCTTGGTCGGTACTAGCGTCTATGAATAAATACGAGGTACACAATCACCAAACAATACTTAACTACTTGCAAACATCACGCACAAGGGTCCTATAGATGATCTAGCATCATCTCTAACATTACAAGGTTAAGGCTTGGTTTAAAACTTTTTATTTTTAGAAAAGTAATTTCTACTCATTGAAAAACTACTTAAGATTTAATATTCTCCAAACTAAACATGGGATCATGTTGACACATGTCATCACCACATATTGTAGTCCAAGAGAATGTGATTTAAAGTGGTGTCACAATTTAATAAGGTTTTACCCTTTTATTTTAATTAAATTAAGTGGCTAGAAATGATTATGTAGCATTCTTTTATTACTTGAACAATATTTCTGCAAGTAAACCTATATATCTTTATATATTCTGAAAGGTATGGTTGAATGTGATTTTTGAGAGTTGGAATCAACTCAAAAGCTATTATGGTTTAAATTTGGAAAATGTTTGAATGCAGAAAAGCTTCTGCCTTATTATTTTTACTATGGGTGCTCTATAGATCCAAATGACTTGAATCCAACGGGCTTGGATTCAGCATTCACAGACCTTTCCAAAAAAATTAGTTTCATCCAATTTGATGCACTGAATCGATCTGGGTTGATTTTTGAAGTTGGGTGCTGAAGTGTGTTTGAAAAGAAATAGAAAAAGGTTTAATTTGAATAACTGGGCTGCGCGGGAAAATCTAACGGGCCGGCCTGCTAAGCGCAGTGCTCCCGCGGGCTGCGTAAGTGGGTGTCCCCACTCGTCAGTGACACGGGGCTGGGCGAAGCGGTATGGGGCAACGTGGATCGTTCGATCTAGTTCTAATCAAACGGCTGGGAGTCATCGTCGACGCGAGACAACTCCGGCGAGAACGAAACCTAGCGCGGCCAGTGAGGGTCGCTAGGGGCTCACCGGGGTACTGGCGAGGGTCGGCGAGGCGGGCGAACGACAAAGTCGACGACAGCGAACTCAGGGGTGGTCGCGGCAGCTCCTGGGGTGGCTCCAATCGCTGGCTCCTTTCTTCTCCGGCAGCAGCAGGCTCCAGTGAAATTCCGGCGAGGTGGTGCTCGCCTTGCTCTGGGAATGGGGTGGCACGCTCAGTGAGGAGAGGGGAGTGAGATGGTGTGAAGAAATCGTGCGGGGTGGTCTCTATTTATAGTCGAGCGAGGGGACCATCGGGGCGCACGGTGAGCTCGTCGGGGGCGATGTTACAGGTGGCTAATGGCATGGGCAAGGGTAGGGGACGGTGCTGTGTCTCCTGGCGATGCTCAACGACATGGTCGCGAGGCATGGGGCGGCGTGGTTTGGTCTGGAACGGGCGGTGCTCTGCGCGGCAGAGGCGGCGTCTTCGACGGCGGGCGGTGGCTGTGCGGCACGGGGCGGCAAACGGGGATGTCTGGCGGTCTCCTGGGTCGGTGGCGATCGTGTATGCACGCGGTGAGGGCGGCGCGCGGTCTGTGGGTGATGGTCGAGGGTGGCGCTCTGGCGCATGCTCGGCATGGTCTGGGCGCGGCTTGTGCGCGTGGTCCATGGCTTGGCAACGCTTGCGGCTGGGACAGTGAGTGGCGGTGGACGGTGGGCTGCCTCCCAGACATGCTGGCTAGGCTTGCTGCTGCTCCTAGCTTGCTGTCCACAATGGGGTGACATGGGTGTGCTCGGCTGTTCACCATTAATGGCAATGGCAAGCTCACAGGGGTGCTAGTGTTGGGCTAATCTTTCTAGATGATCACTGAGCTGTGTGTGAGCTAACTAGGGAACAAGTTAGGCCAAATTTACTGCACACTATAGTGTTTGAGGTTTTGTTTGATTTGTGTCTGCAACCTGTTTGATGAAATAGCCGCATGAACTCAAGTTTTGAATTTTGAAATGATTTTTGGTGGGTTTGCTAGATTGGTGCTGGTGAGTCTGCAGATGCTTGGGTTTTGAAAGTTGAGCTTGTTTGAGTGGGTTTTGAAAAAGTGGGATCTTCCCATATGAAGAAGATTCAATTTTGAAATGTCATTTAAACTATGCATTTGAAAGTTTCTGGATGATCACAAAGTGGGCCTTGATACTATGTTATGAGTACATTCAAGGGGTGCAAAGATCCAGAAAAGTTTCTGTTAGGTTCTGAAAGTTTGAGATAGCCAAAGTAGGCATGAGAGTTAAATTGGCCAAAATTACCATTCTCTTAATATATTTGTTTTGATTTAGTTGTCTTTAGGAAAAGTGTGGGAAATGTTTTAGATGATGTTTATTTCATCTAAGAAACATTATACAAGCAATGGATCACACAAACAAAGTGGTTTTAAAGAAATTCAAAAACTATGCATACACATATGCATGCATTCATGGGTTTTATTTAGAAAAGTTTTTGTTAACCCTAATCTTGATGATTAGAATTTGATGATCTAAGTTTGGTATTTTTGGGATGTTACACCTCCGAGCTAGGGTTCTCGGTTCAGAGGAAGAACCCGAGAGAGAGAGAGAGAGAGAGGATTCAGAGGAGGAATGGGGATGAGGACGAACGGACGTCGTCGTGGCCTCCTTATCCTCTCCTGGCGACGCAGGCATGCATCTTGACGCACTGGCGACGGCGGACGGCCTCGGCATCGCCACCGAGCTGCTTCCAGCTGGAGGAAGACGGCGAACCCCCTGGCATTTCTTTCCTCTCAACCCGCGATCCTTCTTCGGTCCCACCAGTCATCCAGAGAAGAGGATAAGCTGTGCTGGCTGTTGGGCCTTTGTGGGCTGCATGTGGGTGGTAGATAGTGGAGAAGGAAATGGGCCACGACCAGGAATTGTTTTTATTTGCTTTACCTTTTCTATTTTCTGTTTTGCTTTTCAGATTTGTATTTAATCTATAATTTGAACTTTTCTTATCAAAGTTTATTTGCTGATAACTTCTAGCAACAATTAGTATTGATTGAGATTTATTTTGTAAATCATAATGATAAATATTTTTCCCTTTATATTATTCTTTATTTTCTTGATATAAATTCCTTGTTTACTATTTTTTAAAAGGCTTTGTTATTACTTATCTTCCTAAGAATCAACCATGGTTTTTATTAATTGATATTTACTTATTTGTTTATAAAACTTAATTCTAGTTAGCTCATAGTTTATAAGGGAATTTTTATATAATGATCCTATATCCTTATGTGATGCATATTATACAAAGGAAATAAATATGGTTAATATTACTTCCATTAATTTAGAAAATGGCAATGTATATATTCTATTAAGATTAACATAGAAGTTAAGGTTTGAATTGTAAATGCTTACTCAAGGGTTTAGGTTTCTTATTTTACTTCTATTCTTTTGTTGATGTGAGTAAAGATTTAATAACTAAGCATATTGTCTTCTGTTTGTGATCTTTAATGATCTCACCTTTTAAAATGGAAAGTTACACCTTAAAGGTTTTATGGAAAAGAATTGATAAAATACTCCTAAGCACATATAATTATGATAATTGAAAATGATAAAGATGCGCTTATGTGATTTGCTATAGGAAAGTATTCCTATAAAGTGATATAGATATAGGATGAGGAATTCATAACATGAAATGGATATTATACTAGGTTTAAGATTTAAAGTTGGGTGTTTACCAAGAATTCCTATCTTTCATAGTTCACAATCCTGGTCTTCTAATTAAGGAATTCCTTTCCTAGATATACTACTTTTTCCTTATCCATCATCATGGTTAACATAATGAGCTCCACTTCATAAAAATATTCTTATCCACCTATTATTCTACTAAACTCATGGATGAATCCAATGGGTTTAATACTAAAGCATTTCATGATCTTCACCTATCCGACTTTGCTATATCAACTACTCTTCTGTAGATAATCTTCAATCCAACAAGTAGTTCCTTCGAACTCCACTCGTAAACTTCCTTAATCATCCATCACTAATATTTCTCTATTAGATGTATGCATCCAACTACCTTTCTCTAAAGCTTACTATCATTTAAGATGAATAACACTACTTCCATAACTCCATGTTGTACTAGCTTTAATTGAATCATACTGTCTTACATTTACTTTACTCTAATAACTCACATCCAACCTTACATTATATTAATGTGACTTGTAATGACTACTCTAGGATAACTTATCTCTACTAGGGTTTCAATCATGTTCTACCCACCAATATCACTTATACTAGATATAGGTAGACAATCCTGGTGAGTAAGGCATGATCATTATAATGCTTTAATCATTTATAGCTTAGGTTTCCAATTGGCTAATCAAGGCTTCATCAATACCACTTTTCAATTGTATTGAAATTATCTTCTTAGTATCTCATATTGGATTAAGGGTTGTTATTCATGGACTGCCCTCTTGATCCAATAGAATTACCACTGGTAACTATCTTCAGGTTTCATCCTTGTAATCCTTTTTACTACTTTATAATTATATGTTATAAATTACTCTTCTATTCATTCAGGAGTGATTTAACTCCACCAATAATCCTGTTGATCTAATTTACTTCCAACACTCCCATCCTATAGATGATATTTGAATCTAGCATTACCATATACCTTTCCTTACCTCCCTCTTTAAAAGATTTAAGTAAATGCTATGATAAGATAAAAAAGTAGTAGATCAAGTATTGATAGTTAAAGAATTTGTGAATGAATGGTTGATTACTCAACATTGATGAACAACAGATATTAAGATAGGTTCTATAAAGATTGATATGGAAAGAAAGATATACGGTGAATGATCTTGACTTAGTTTCTTTCCTACTCAAACTCACTAAAGAGTTAAAGTTAGGTATTACTATGATACTCATAGTAAGAATAGATAAGAATAAGGTAAGTCAGGATTAGTAATTACATTCTTATTACCTAAGTTGTAATCTTAACTTGGCATTTATGAGTTGTTGTGCTGAATATTATGATATAATCCCTTAAGGATCAGATATTAATTATTTAAGCAATGTATTATGAGTAACATTTTATTATATCTGATCTACCCTTAGATCAAATCATGTTTACCCAAATAAGGTTTTAGCAAAGGTCATAATGAAACTTATCACAGTCAACTTGATGATCTACTTCAATTTCATCAAGTTGAGAGAAGCTCCAATCACTTCGACAAGTTTTGTTTAAAAGCGCGAAAATTATTCGAATTTTCTATGCATAAATGCAATGCACACATCTAGGTTCAGCTTATTTCTGAGCTCTAATGCTGGGATACACATCGACCAGGTAAGAGCAGGGTACATGACGATATAAAATGATCTTGGAGCACATCAAATGCTTGCTCGACAACCTTCCTACAAGCCCCCTAGCACTGATCAAACCAAGATTTTCCTCCGCAATAAGATTTGAGGTTGTCTTCACAAATATTGACCATCTTGAATAGTTGCCATCCACCAGGTATTATCCATTGGTGTACTGGTGGCCATTGAACCCATAGTTGCACGCCGGAACATGGCCTTCATTGAGTTTGGCGGACACATCCGAACACTGCAACATGTTGATGTCATTGTGAGATCCCACCATACCGAAGAAAGCATGTCAAATCCACATATATTGATCTGTCACTACCTCAAGTATCACGTATCATGCTCCTTTATGACCTTTGTATATTATTTGCCAATCAAATGGATAGTTTTTCATGCCCAATGCATACAATCGATGCTTCCAATCATCCCTGAAAATCCTCTTGTTGCATTTCTATGCCAGGATTTGAGCCGTGTCTTCTTCATTGGGCCTTCTCAAGTAGGTTGGTCCAAACACTCACACTGCCCTACAAAACCTGTACATGTACTCAGTGACTGCGGACTTGGCCACGCGTAGGTAGTCGTCATGTGTATCAGTAGGCTCCATACGCAAGCATCCTCAGAGCAAAATGCACTTCTGAATTGATGAAAAACCTACCATGCTAATATAATCTTTCTTGCATATGAAATAGTCGCCGAACTCCCTGATGCCCATGATAATATTCATGAACAACTTCGTGTTCATCCTAAAACAACACGAATTTTCACCTCTTCACGCATTGGATCATCCACGAAGTTGTCGGCATACAACATACAAATAGTCCTCCATCATCTACCTCAGCCTGCTCTTGTGGCGCTCTGGCTTCGATCCTCCATACCATGGCTATGTATCCTAGGCTTGCAAACCTAGGATAGAAGAGAGAGAGAGAGAGAGAGAGAGAGAGAGAGAGTCTTCAAACACTTCATTGTTGGCAGCAACATCGACTTCATCCTCCATCAGAGCAGCGAGCATCATGTCATCGTCTGAATCCATGGCCTAGGCAAATCGTCGAACACCTCATCCTCATGTGCAAGATGACTATGCGGAGGGCTCGCAACTCTCGGTGGACGCCAAAAACGGTGAAGCGGGCCAGTGGAAGCGGGGGAAGGTTGATGTGGTAGCGCAACCTTTATATCAGCGTGGGAATGGCGATTTGGTGGGGGTGAGGAGAACACAGGTGAGGTGCACGGAGAAAGGGTTGAGGTGGTTTTTTACTTTTTCCAATGGCAGTTCTAGCCCAAGAACTTTTCAGCTCCATCCGACACCATATCGGGACAAGTCGGATGAAAAAAGATTAGGGGGGGGACTAGTCATGTTTTTTACGTCCGGCGTCCCATAGGACATTTGGGGGCCGGAACCTCCATTAGGATATTTGTATCATTATATCAATAATTCAAGATATTTATGGATATTAAGGCCTCCAGACACACTATATTACATCTTAGTGGCAAAAAATATTGTGTACATTGATGTGATCGCTTTAATCATATTGAATGCCTTCTTTAGATTTACAAAACAATTGGTTCATCAAAATGTACAAAACTAAAATTTGAACGATTAAGACAGTCAAATATAGTTGTACCGTAGAGTTTGTGCATTTGTAATGATATGAGATTTGTATGACTTTTTAAATGTTATCAACACAGTTGAGTAGTGAATGTTGTTGCATACAACATGAAACAAATAACATCTAAAATTGCATGATAAATGTCGCACAATCAAAAAGGTTGCTTAAGATTTAATGTCAGTGAGTTGTAAACAAGTAAAAAAGTTGAGTATAAATATTTCCAAAGGATTTATTTAGAACTATACAAAATCTACAAAACCAAAAATGCGACATTGGCATAGAATTGTAAGAATTTTTTGTTTTTAATAATACAAAGCGTACAAAACCAAATAAAATTTGACTTTGACAAGTATATAGTGGAAATAAATCAAATTTAAAATATCTTTGTGTCATTATCTACATATTTTTTTTCATAGTAAATCAATACCAAGCTAGCACAAAAAATGAGAACAGTAATTTTGCACACACTATTACATGCTAGAGAAATTAAAAAACAATCTTCACCGTATTTTTTAATACCTTTGAAGTCTACATACCAAGGATATTTGTCTCCGACTATGTTTTGACTTAAAATGAATATATATTTTCCGCAAAAAACAACACACCATGCACAAACCACACACATGATATTTTTATTTGTTCTCACCTATTGTTCAAACCAAGTGTCACTTGATTTGGTTGCTCTGCAAGTCCCATTTTTTAGATGGGATTAAGATTAACCCATCGATTTCAAATTTCGTAAGAACTTGGCTCGAGTAGCCTTTTTCTTTTTATGATCAACTTACTACAAAAGCATAACCTCTAGAAGATATTTTGGTTTTACTAAAATGCATTTTTTTCTTTTTTGCAGTATTATAAATCTACACTAGGCATATGAATTCAAAATCATCTCATCGAACATTTTGTTGGTCATTTAAAATGAAAGAGTGCAATTCTCCTCCAGAGTCAGGGTTGCTTGTTTGTCACGCTACCCTGCGATTTTTTATTTGCCATGAGCTTCATGTAGGCTTTGTAGCTTCAAATTTTCTCAAGAAATTATACGATGAAAACCAAGTTATGGTGGAAACCGCGAAAATCATATTTTCATATTTCTAAAAGTTCTAACAAAAATTTAGGATATTTCAGGTGATGTTCCAAACACAACGAAATTTAGTTTCAAAATAAAATTCATGTGGAAAACCAAATCCATCAATGAATAGAGACAAACAGTACAATATCATCGTTCATGTATATTTTCCTTCATTCTTACATCTTGAATGAATATGAATTTGAACTTCAAATATGTATTTTCATATATCATCATATTTCTAATGTGCCATTTTTTTTGAGAAACACTGTACAATCATAGACGCGCACAACACGTACATGCACACCCTACCCCTGTGAGCACCTCCGAGAGACTGAGCCGGTGGATTGAGTCTCAAGATTGAAGAAGTCACCACGGACGTCTCGCTGTAGACGGAAACGTTGCCTCCCAATGAAATAATACTTCGCCTTTTATGCAACACACAGTGTCAAACCTGAGGTTTGTACTCTGATGGACTAGGAGCACAACCATCCTCATTTTTTTACTCATTTCATCTTAAAATAGATATTACAAATTTATCAAATTTTGGATGAATCAATCAAGGCTAAAAAAAAAAACCAAAAGACATTTGATGTTTCTTTTTGGTCAGCCTGATTTCCCTCGCTGCTCTATGGTCCCACGTGTAAGCCCAATCCAGGGAACAGGCAGCCGGACGGCGGGCGCGTAAAACCCTAAACCCCTCTCGGCCTCCCCTCCTTCCCCTCCTATCCAATCCAAAAATCCTCTGCTCATCCTCGCCTCTCTTTCTTCCTCCCCAAGACCCGCTCCCGAACCCAAAGCCTCGCTGCTCCGCTTCCCCCACTCCCCCAAGCCCATGCCCTGAAACCCTAGAGTGATGCCACCGCGGCCGTCCCTCCAGTCGCTTCTCCTCATGGCGGCCTCCACCTCCGCCGCCGCCGGGGACTCGGCCCTCCTCCTCGCCGCGCGCCGCCGCTTCCCAGCCGCCTTCGCCGCCTCGGGCGGGCAGCGCATCCGCCTGCTCCACTCCTTCTCAGGAACCCGCCTCCCCAGGAGGGCCGAGCTCGCCTGCTGCTTCGGGACCTCTCCCGCCCCCGAGGCCGTGCCCGCCGGCCCCGCCGTCCCGCGCTCCAGGAATGGTAATCCGCCCGCTGCTCGGAAACAACTGTTGGTTGGTTCTGCTCTGAAAAAATTGGATGCAAAATCGTTGTTGTTGTTGTTTTACTGATGTGGTGCCATTTTTTTGGGGCGGCAGTTCGTACGATGGAGGAGAAGAGGGCTTGTGAACAACGGCTCGGGAAGCTAGTTGAGATGCTGAAAAACGAAGGGATAAATATGACCCAGTGGAGGCTTGGGACTTTTCAACGGATGCTTTGCCCAACTGTATGTAATTCCTTTTCTCATTTCTGTTTCACACACTGCACATTGGAAGTATTTACGAGCCTTCCATAAAAATGTACCTGTAAATTGTGATCAGTTTTCTGTATATGAAATGAGCATATGCTATCTTGGTGATCCTCATTGTACTTTATAGTTTGACCTATGAGACAATAAATGATTTAAGTATGATTTCCCTTCTGTTAACTAGTGCAAAGGGGGGTCAACTGAGGAGCTAAGCCTCAGTGTCTTCATCCGAAATGATGGGTGAGTTTTTATGTATGTCACACTTTGAGCTTGTCAGTTAGAGTTGTTTCTTAAGGTATATGTAGTGCAGACCATCTGAATTCTGTTCTATGCTGTTTCTTCAGTTTAAATGCAACATGGAACTGTTTTAGAGCAAACTGTGGCTGGAAAGGCAATGTCCAGGTGAGTTTACCAACAAATTAAAGAAAGCTGAAATTAATAAACCATCTTGATACCACTCTGTTCTGTCTTGCATTTGCAGCCTGACGGTGTTTCCAAGGTGTACCAAGCAAAAAAGGACACAGGAAATGAATCTGACCAGGAAGTGAAAGGAAATCATGCAGTCAAGCCTCACAGGAAACTTCGTGAGCAGGACATGTGCCTCGAGCCTCTATGTGACGAGGTGATTAAAGTACTATTAAGTTAAGACATATTTTAAATTGGCATATTCTTCAAATGATACGGAAACCATCTTTGGTAGTTCTCTTTTGCATTCTTTGCTTATGCTGTTAAAAGCTTTTGCACATGGGTATTTTGTAAAATGGTTATCTCTTGCAGCTCTTGACATACTTCTCAGAAAGAATGATATCACCAGAAACACTTCGAAGGAACAATGTATCACAACGTCGATGGAACAACAAGGTAGAATTATACTGTTGATGCAGTTTTACTGTGGACAAGCATACACGGTGATACATACATATGGTATTTCATTTGCAGATTGTTATTGCTTTCACCTACAGACGTGATAAAGTCCTTGTTGGCTGCAAATACAGGGAAGTCTCTAAGAAATTTTCACAGGTTTGTTGTACTGTCCTTTTTAGGTTACATGCTTACATTATACTTTTATCAATATTATTTATACTCATTTTTTCCTCTTACCAGGAGCCAAACACAGAGAAAATTTTGTATGGTTTGGACGATATAAAGCAAGCACGCGATATTATCATTGTATGTTCTAGATTTGCCATGCGATGTTTTCTCAATTTTTGTGTTGCCAGTCCATTTGAGCCTGAGTTCACAATTTTTTTACTAGCTTGTTGTCTCTTATGACATTGCAGGTTGAGGGTGAAATTGATAAACTTTCCATGGAAGAGGCTGGCTATCGTAACTGTGTGAGTGTGCCAGATGGTGCACCAGCACAAGTATCGAACAAACTCCCAGACAAAGATCATGTTAGAACTATTTTCCGATACTTCTGCAACTTTTCTTTCACTTCGAGAGTTTATGCTTACCATTAACTACTTGCTAGTATAATTCCCTAATATGAGCTGATCTGTAGTTGAAACCTTAGTTGTGACCTAACATCTTCTTACGTTCCCTGTAAAGCTAGGATAAGAAGTATCAATATCTGTGGAACTGCAAAGAGTATCTTGACTCGGTGGGTATTTTTCTCATTTCAGAAGTTATTTTGTAAACTCTATTGCTGAGATATGCAGGCTTCAGTTTACTGAATATGTTTTGCTGCATGGTATTAGGCATCTAGGATAATACTGGCAACAGATGCTGATCCTCCAGGGCAGGCTCTCGCTGAGGAACTTGCTCGCCGACTTGGTAAAGAAAGGTTTGTGTTGTAATCACCAGCCTCCAAAATTACTAAGGTCTAAGTACCTATGACTGTGCAAGCCCTCAGTTAACTCATTTGCCACATTTAATTTGATGCAACCAGGTGTTGGAGGGTCAGCTGGCCAAAGAAGAACGAGACAGAATTTTGCAAAGATGCTAATGAGGTTTGTGATGGCATGCATGAATAAGTTTGACTAATAGATAATATTGCCATCATGCTTTTGCTTGTTATTTGTGCTGAAAGTTTTTTTGATATTACAAAGATAATCAGGGCCTAGGAGGTGTAAAAATGTCCTTTTCCTAACGTGGCTCTCTAGATAAGCTTATGCTAACTTCTATCAAGAGTCTTAAACTTCATCACCCTAGATTATGGTATTATGATGCTTTCTAAAATCAATCTAGTTGCAGTTATTCTTAATTAAAGCCTGTAAGGTTTTTTTGTGTGCAATGAATCTACATTCTAAAGAATCACCTGAAATATATAGCCACATCTGAATTCAGTTCCTATTGTCTTTAGAGTTGTAACTTTGTATTGGAAATTGGAACTTGGATATCTTTGCACTTTCCGTAATTAGTCCTTGTAACTCTTTTTTGGACTACAGGTACTTATGTTCTTAGGACCACAAGCATTGAAAAAGGTTATAGAAGGTGCAGAACTGTATCCTATAAGAGGTCTTTTCAACTTCAGAGATTTCTTCCCTGAGATCGATAGTTATTATCTAGGAATTCGTGGGGATGAGCTTGGAATTCCTACTGGTTGGAAATGTATGGATGAGCTTTACAAGGTATTTTTAGTTGCATTTTTTATTCGTTTCCCTCTTTTCTTGAATGTTTGTTCTGAAGTTGGAGTTGGCTTTCTCCCTTGCCAAGTTAAATAGTTCTTTTGTTTCCTTTATTTGCCCATTGTTTTCTGACTGCAACAGGTGTTGAGAGTTTCCATGAAATCAAAACATTTAACAATTTCAGTGAATTAAGTACCATGTAGTCATGTATTATGACCTGTTGATCTAGCTGAAAATAAGTAGATGTTTTTTCTCCAAGTTAAAAGAGTTGACCGCTGTAGCTGTTGACATTTGGCATGAAATCGGACCATTTAACCAATTTGAGGAACTGCATGCCATTTAATCATGCATTATGACTCGTTGATCTAGCTGAAAACAACTAGATGATGTATGACTTGTTAATCTAGCTGAAAGCAACTAGATGATTCCAGTTTCAGTGGGTAGCGTGCACTAAAAGGATGGCCTGAACTGTAGCACATCAGAAGCTGTAGAAGCAGACTTTCATGCATCATCTAAAATTTCTCATGTGATTTTGTTTATTTTCCCTTCTGCAGGTTGTTCCTGGGGAGTTGACTATAGTAACAGGAGTACCAAATTCGGGCAAAAGTGAGTGGATTGATGCATTACTGTGCAATATAAACGATCAGTGTGGATGGAAATTTGTACTATGCTCAATGGAGAACAAGGCAAGATATTGTTTAATACTGATGCCAGTTAGCCTTTCATTTCATTGGGCACCTCCAAATAATGATGATTTTGGTGTTCAGGTCAGAGACCATGCCAGGAAGCTATTGGAGAAGCACATTAAGAAACCATTCTTTGATGCAAGGTAAGGATAGGAGTCTGCAAATGTATCTCTGTTGTGTCAGAACTCATATATGATCTAGAATAAGCAACTGCCTTTTCAAGGACTCTTCCTTTTGAGGAGAGTAAGCAAATAGTGGCACACATGCTATCAACCGTGAAGTCAACAAAAGATTCTTTGGAATAGATTCCTCGGATCACACGTGCACTTTTGCAGATATTCTGGCGTTATGGCTATTTATTCTTCTTGTCTGATGCTTTTGTGATTACATGTAGTTGGTTCAATGATCCTTGTTTTGGTTTCTACAGATATGGGGGCTCTGTGGAACGGATGAGTGAAGATGAACTTGAAGTAGGCAAAGAATGGTTGAATGAGACATTCCATCTGATACGGTATATATTATATTCAATCTCACATTGGTTTAAACAGTGGTAAGACGTCACCGGTGAGGGTGTTCGAAAACAGTTTGGATCTACCTGTGAAACCCATCTTACAAAATTTAGAACTAGAGCTGCTACTTGGGGCATGCGCATAGACCAAGATTGAACTAACACCCTTCTGCCTGTTCTGTCCGGGTTGATTCCATCCCGAGACTGAACACCCTTAGTAAAGAGGTCAGCAAGAGACCACCTCACCTTTCCTGCTGTTCCGGAAAGCACCCTTAAAAGTATTTTAACCAATACTTGTTTTGACGTTAAACAATGAAATTATGTGTGATATGAACTATGCTAAACACAGAACGAAATGGCCACTTGTAAACCTATATCACATGTATTCTTTCATATGTTTGTTCCATACGACGATGTTGCCAAGGGCCTGATGACTACCAGCTTGAAATTCTAAATGATGAAAGGAACTAAGCAACTAATGCTGTGGCACAAATAGCAAAAAGAAGTAAAGCATGCAAACACGATATGATGATGTTGTGCGCCACATGTTAAGGAGCAATGGAACATAGTTATAATTCTCCAATTCCATTTCTAGAAAAAAATATAAGCCTTTTTTGACTTGCATGCTAATCACCGTAATTTATCAATACAAACTCCAGAACTTTTCTAGTTTTCTAATTATCTCGATTTCATTTGAGCCAAACTCTGTCTCCCTTATGTCTTGTGCTGCCTAGATAGCTTCATGAGGAAGCGAAAGAAAAACCAAAGTATTTTTTCCAAAGGTCTCTGTAGCACTTGAAAGCCTTCTAAACCGCTACCAAGGTCACTAACTGCTAAGTGCTAACAATGTCATCAAGGCTTCTCTATTTAGAAGTCTGTGTGGTAACATTGTCAATGTATTCTGCATCTCTTGATGTACTTTATTGGACACAATAGGTCTGTACTGGATGATGATTTGCAATTCAAGATTTAAATGCTGCTCTGATGTTGGATATATGTTCTTTAATCAGGTGCGAAGATGATTGCCTTCCATCCATTGATTGGGTTCTTAATCTTGCTAAAGCTGCAGTCCTTAGACATGGAGTACGTGGTCTTGTGATCGATCCTTATAATGAGCTCGACCATCAGCGCCCCTCAAATCAGTAAGTATTACGTGAACCTGTCATCAGCACGACTTCACCATTTACTAATAATATTTACATACATTCATTATGAGAGACATGTAGCCTTTTTGCAAGTATGTCAACTATGCCATTTGTTCTGGTGAGTTAACTTTTTTTACGTGTTCTTAACAGAAACGAAACAGAATATGTCAGCCAGATTCTTACCAAGATTAAGCGCTTTGCTCAACACCATTCATGTCATGTATGGTTTGTTGCCCACCCTAGACAGGTAATCATATTTCACATAATCACATACTACCTCCGTTTCAAGGCTTAAGGCGCACACGCTTTCCAAAGCAAAGTTTGACCGAAAGAATTAAACAACAAAATCTTGATTATATTGTACATAATTAGTACCGTTGGATTCGTATTGAAAAATACTTTTCAGTGATACTAGTTTTATACCAAAACTCTTTACGTATTTAGAGTAATTAAAACGAGGTCGCCTTAAGCCCTGAAACAGAGGGAGTATCTCGCAACAACATGATTGTGTTGGTGTTATTCTGAATTAGTGTTTTACCAGCTTCACAACTGGAATGGTGGGCCGCCTAACATGTATGACATCAGTGGGAGTGCACATTTCATAAACAAGTGTGATAACGGGATTGTTATCCACCGAAACAGGGATCCAGATGCTGGCCCTATGGATGTCGTGCAGGTTATTTTTTTTCACCTTTTATCCTATGCTTCATTCTGATGCTGTGCCGAACTCTTTTCTTATCTGTTTTGCCGGGTTGGATGGGGAATCATAGGTCTGTATGAAGAAGGTGCGGAACAAAGTGATAGGGCAAATAGGCGATGCTTTCTTGACGTATGACCGGTATGTACATATAGAAGTTCTCACTGTTTTCCTCATTTCCTAAATTGAGATTTCTTATGACACTTTGGAACCATTTCCGATGTTATGATTCTTTCTGCTTTGTCTCTCATTTCTAAAATGCCTTCTAAAACCAGGCCCAGTTATGGTTTCTGTCGTTCACCCGAAGATATTTATGATATCTTCAAACTGCACCGTCTAGCTAAATGACCAAATCATCGTATTCTCTCCCACAGGATTACTGGTGAATACAAGGAGGCCGATGAAGCCATTGTAGCAAAGGTGGTCAAGCAGCAGATGAGGCAGAAGCAGACAATGCACCACCACCGCTGATTTGCTCTACTCACTCCCCGGAACAGTTGACACTCAGACACGAGGGAGATAACATGGTTTGCTTCTGCGGATGGCATGTCAGCAGTTCACTGCATGATCGAGCCAATTGGCCGACTTCATCATGCATCCGAGCTGACCTTTGCTATCTAATTCTTGAGCGATATGGGCGTCCTCCTGAATTGGATTCATGACCTCTCTGGTACAAGAATGGGCTTGAAGATTAACCTTACTACTAAGATAGCCACATGGCGAGTGGGGTGTGTATAGTAAGTAAGCTTGTATTGTAATTAAATCGTCACGCCAGGTGGGTCATGTCGGGTAGCGAAAGCACCGTCCGTTAGGTTATTATTATTATTATTGTGTATGCCCTCCCAACGGTTGTAGCAGATGGAAGGTCATCTTATTAGTAGACCGTGACAAGTATCCATTCCAGAGTTCATCATCAGCATCTTTTTTTTTTGCGTACCAGAAATCTGGATTTTTTTACAGCACGGTCGACCACATGGGACGCAGTCCATGGACCATGTGGCGTGTCCATGGGAGATTGACGTTGCACCCCCAATGATCAAATCTATCTGCAGCAGCGCTGGAACAACGAATGGTGCCAAAATCTCGGATCATTTAACCACCATTTCTTTTCAATCTCCACACATTGCATTGCATCATTCGTGCCGCTGTCTTTGTGCGGGCTGGCTCTTCGTTAGCAGCCAAGCCAAGCCAGTCTTGTTGGCTGTATCCCATTGGCAAAGGGCCAGCTGGATGTCTATCAATGTGATCGAAAGCAAGGCTGTGAGTGTGATTGGCAATGGCTGCTGCCTTGCCTTGCTTTTCTGTGCCTGTACCCATTGGCACCCTGTCTGTGTACTTGTTCTTGCCACCAGAGCCACCACCACCCCTTTGCATTTCTCCAGCTTTCAATGCCATTAAACAGATAAACAATGCGCCACTAAATGCAATACTGATTAAAACATTCATTGCCTATGAACAAGAACGATTTGCTGTCGGGTCAAAACTCCGAGCTGGCAGATTAACAATCAGGCCCCCACATAAAGCAACGATCGCCAACAGCCTAGCACCGGGCCAGGCCACCGCAGAAAAGAAAAGAAACAGGAGGGCAATGATACCGGACAAAACAAAGCGGGGGGTACCTGCTGCGACTGCGAGGTAGCCGTTGGGCATGGGCATGGGCCGGGCTGTGCTGTGCGCCGCAGAAAGCAAACCCAACGGCTCCCACGTCCCGTCTGGCGCCACCCCATTGGCCGCTGTTCCATAGCCGTTGTGCCGGCGGGCTGGTAGTATATAGTCCTGGCTTCTTCCTCCCCGCTCCACACACCACCACCTTCTCCTTCTTCCTCTGTCTCTGACACGACACGCAGATCTCCGGCTTGCTTCAGTTTGCTCCGGTGCTGCTTGTGTTGTGAAATTTCCTCTTGATTGTCATGGGGGTGGAGGTGGTATCGGCCGGGGCTGTGGAGGCGGTGGCGGTGGCGCCGGCGAAGGAGGTGAGCGCGAAGGTGGAGGCGGTGGCGGTGGCGCCGGGCGCGGCTGCGGTGGCCAAGAACACGTCGTTCAGGGAGGAGAGCAACCGCCTGGGCGACCTCAAGGACGGTGAGAGGAAGGCGCTCGCCGAGCTCCGCGCCAAGGTCGAGGAGGCCATCGTGGGGGGAAAGCTGTTCGAGGAGGAGAGCAGCAGCAAGGTGGTGAAGGTGAAGGTGGAGGCCAAAAAGAAGGAGGGCAAGAAGAAGAGCAAGGCGGAGAAAACCAAGAAGGAGGCGGCCGCCGAGGAGAAGAAAGAGGAGGTGGAGGAAGCCAAGAAGGAGGTGACGGCCGAGGAGAAGAAAGAGGAGGTGGAGGAAGCCAAGAAGGAGGTGACGGCCGAGGAGAAGAAAGAGGAGGGAGCCACTGAGGAAAAGAAAGCAGAGGAGGCCAAGGAGGAGAAGAAACCAGAGGAGGCCACTGAGGAGAAGAAAGCAGAGGTGGCTGCAGAGGAGAAGAAAGAGGAGACAGAGGCCGAGGAGAAGAAGGAGGAGACCGCGGGCGAGGCCGAGAAGGCGGCGCCAGCATCGGTCGTCGACAAGGACGTGGCCCTGTGGGGCGTGCCGCTGCTGCCGAGCAAGGGCGACGAGGCCACGGACGTGGTCCTCCTCAAGTTCCTCCGCGCGCGCGACTTCAAGGCCGGCGCCGCCTTCGAGATGCTCCGCAAGACCCTCCGCTGGCGCAGGGAGTGGAAGAGCCTCGTCGCCACCGCCTCCGACGACGACACCATGCCGGAGGGCGCGTGCCGCCTCGACGGCGCGGACCGCGAGGGCCACCCGGTCTGCTACAACGCGCTGGGCGTGTTCGCGGACGACGCCGTGTACAGGGCGGCGCTGGGGGACGACGAGGGCAAGGCCCGGTTCCTCCGCTGGAGGGTGCGCGCCATGGACAGCCACGTCGCCGAGCTCGACTTCGCGCCCGGCGGCGTCGCGTCGCTGCTGCAGGTGACCGACCTCAAGAACTCGCCGGGGCCGGCCAAGAAGGACTTCCGCGTCGCCATCAGGCAGGTCGTCGACCTCTTCCAGGACAACTACCCCGAGCTCGTCGCAAGAAACGTCAGTATCTGGTTTCCTTCCAGTAATAATTCTGCCCAAATCGCTTCTGAATGTGCGAGATTTTAACTGAGAATTTTGCGGTGCAGATTCTGATCAACGTGCCGTTCTCGTACTACGCGTTCAGCACCCTCTTCTACCCGTTCCTGACGCAGAGGACCAAGAGCAAGTTCGTGGTCGCCCGCCCCGCCAAGGTCACCGAGACCCTCCTCAAGTAAGAACCACGACAATTTTGTGTCAATGCGTGATCACGACATGAACAACTTTGGAGCAGTTTCTGATGAACAAATGTTTGCGTTTCGTGAAGGTACATCCCGATCGAGTCCATCCCGGTGAAGTACGGTGGGCTGAAGCGCGAGGGCGACACCGAGTTCTCCGCCGAGGATGCTGAGATCTCCGAGGTCGTCGTCAAGGCGAGCTCCACCGAGACCATCGAGATCGAGGCCAGCGAGGTTACTACAAACCCGACTGCTCTGTTCCTCGAGACAGTTTCAGAATTGCAGAGTTGGTGGTTAACATGACTTGGTGGTTCTGGTTTCGTTTCAGGGCGACACGACGCTGAGCTGGGACGTGACGGTGCTGGGGTGGGAGGTGAGCTACAAGGAGGAGTTCGTGCCCAGCGACGAGGGCTCCTACACCATCGTCGTCAGCAAGGGCCAGAAGATGGGCGCCGGCGAGGAGGCGGTGCGCAACTCGTTCCGCGCCGGCGAGCCCGGGAAGGTGGTGATCACCGTGGAGAACGCGACGCGCGGGAAGAAGAAGGTGCTGTTCAGGCACAAGGCCAAGAGTTTCTCCGCCAAGAAGTGCTGAGCGAGAACTATCCTGCGGGGTTTGGTAGTGAGAGATGAGTGAATTCTTTGGAGGCTGGGATTTGGGTGCGTGCGTGCGTGCGTGTGTGGATTCTATCGATTCTTTTGTGCTAAGAGACGGACATTGTGTTTGGCGATTATTGTGTCATCGAGGCTGTTAATCTCTCGTCCAGAAGGTTTCACCTAATGAGAAGAATAGTGGCTGTGCTGTTCTTCAGAATCTTGGTTTCACTTAGTTCACAAGCAATTTCTATAGAGCACGAGCAGGCAGGCAGAGACCACGTTAAAGATTGCTGAAGAAATTAAAGGTTCTGGGTTTTGTAAATCGAAACCTGAATGGAAAATCTACAAAAGAAAAAAGATTAAAAAGTAAATATCAGAGCCAGGTTTCGATCCTGGGACCTGTGGGTTATGGGCCCACCACGCTTCCGCTGCGCCACTCTGATTGTTGTTGTATTGTACGTGAAGAGCGCCTAATTAAGCTAAGACCACGGAAAGGCCCAGATGGTAATTTTCGTTCGTGCATTGATCAATCTTATGCTTCACGTACTTACTGCAGCGTGTAGTCGGCGACTCGGTGCTGGTTCTTCAGGAGCTACCGTGCCTTTTCTTTCCCTCTGCTCTCCAGGGGTAAAAAAGAGCCTCTGCTGGGAAGGAAGCACTGATAAAAGCTGTTGCACAAGCAATCCCAACTTATGCCATGGCATATGCTTCGATTTGACAAAGAGCCTTGTGATGATATCACACAAATGATCTGCAAATTCTGGTGGGCACAACAATCTGACGAGCACAGAGCACATTGGGTCAGTTGGGAAGGTATGATGAGGCCAAAGGAGGAGGGAGGACTAGGGTTCCGCAATCTTCACTCTTTCAACATGGCAATGTTGTCTAGGCAGGTTTGGAGGATTATCCAAGCCCCAACTCCCTCTGTAGCAGAGTGCTAAAGGCTAAATATTTTGAGGAGGTGGATATCCTAAATGCAAAACCTATAGCAGGCATGAGCTATGTTTGGCGGAGCATCCTAAAAGGCTTGGAAGTAATTAAGAAAGGAATTATTTGGAGAGTTGGAGATGGTGAAAACATCAAAATTTGGAGTGACCCGTGGATCCCAAATGGTGATACTAGACGACCGTCTAACAGACAAGAAAACCAGATAATTACAAAGGTTGCACAACTGCTTGATCCTGCATCCGGAGAATGGGATGAAGAGTTGGTAAGGCAAACTTTCGTGCCGACTGATGCAGAGATCATTCTGCGTATCCCAGTTTTCGAACAGGAGGAGGACCACTGCGCCTGGCATTTTGATGACAAAGGCAAATTTTCGGTAAAATTTGCTTATCACGTACACTTAGTGGCAATTGATGAAAGCAGACAAGCTGGTACGTCAGGGGGATCCCGAGGCAGCCCGTGGAGGAAGAGCATCTGGACCAGCCTTTGGAAGTTGGACTGTCCACCAAAAGTCCATCATTTCTTGTGGAGACTCGGCATGATAGCCTACCAACACGAAGAAACATCGAGCGGAAGCGTGTGGAGTTGGATACGCGCTGTCCTCTGTGCAATCAGTTCTCTGAGGATGGTGGCCATGTGTTCCTCCGCTGCCCCGAGCTAAAGAAGGTCTGGAGGGCGCTTTTGCCTGATAGTCTCAGGCAGAATATGCTGAAATGCAAATCTAGCTTGGAACTGCTGCATGAAGTGTTTTCCCTAGATTACAATCAGAAAATGACAGTTGTTGCCATGTTATGGTGTTTGTGGACAGAGCGTAACAGAGCGAATTATGCTGAGCGTCGACTGTCTGTGGAAGAGTTTAAGCAAACAGTCAATAGACACACCAGGGAGTGGGTGGAGTTCATGAGGAAAGCATCCACTATTTCTGTTGCAACCCCTACTGACACACATCGGTGGAAGCCGCCGGAACGTGATTGGGTAATGATAAACAGTGATGGAGCTTTCCAGCCAGGCTCAGGGAAAGGAGGTTGGGGCTGCATTGGCCATGACCAGGAAGGTATTCCTCTCTTCGCTGCTGCGGGTGCAATCTCAAATACTGGAGAAGCCCTAAGAACCGAGGCCCATGCAATGCTCCAAGCGACCAAGCTGGCAGATCAGTTTGGGATCGGAAGACCGGTCTTCGCGACCGATTGTCAAACTCTCCAGCTCGCCGTGACCACCAACAACTACGATGCTGCAACCCTGGGAGCTCTCTTTAGAGAAATAAAGGTTCAACTATGGCTAAATTTCATAGAGTTTAAGGTTATCTATGTGCATCGTTCTTGTAATAAACCATCCCATGAGCTGGCAACGGTGTGTGTGTGTGAACCTGTGGGATCCCAGCGTCTATGGACTGAGGATTACCCTACTGCTGTAACCGAGGCCGTGTCCGGCGATTATGCTGGCCTGAGTTAATGGAATGGCTGCGTTCCATGTAAAAAAAGAGCCTCTGCTTCAGACTTCAGGTTTAGAAGCTGGAACAATGCAGATCCGCTCGGCGTTTCAGAACGAGGGTGTCTGCAAAACGCCATCCGATTGCTTCGGTGAAAGAACATCAACGTGGCGCCCTGTCGGCGGTGACGGCAAAGCCTTGGCATGATCCCGTTTTTTTTTTGAAATGGCATTAGCAAGATGGAGGCATGGAGCAGCAGGCCAACATCGACAGCAGTCCAGTCTATACTGCAAGTAGTCTGCAAATCTAAATGGCGCTATGAACGAGATAGAACCACCCTGGGATCTTTACATTACAGGCTCTCCTCCTACAGGCTGGCTACGCATGGTCTCGGTCTCTCTGTTGCTACAACTCAAACTACCACATTGACACCGTATATATGCACTGTTTTCCAGATCATCTTTCAGTGTTCCAGATCATTGACAAAATATCAGACAAATAAAATACTGGTTATGCAATACAAAAGACATATCGTTAGACTCCCCGTCGGATGCTGAGTTGATCCTCTCCATAAAGCTTCCCGCAAGACAATGTGACGACTTCATTGCGTGGCTCCCGGAGAGCAATGGCCTTTTTTCGGTTTGGTCTGCATATCGTCTTGGCATGGAACCATCTTACGCTAGACTTAGTGGTGGCCAATCTAGATCAGAGCCTTCAGGGGATAGATGCATTTGGAAGGCTAAGGTACCCCAGAAGTTAAAAATCTTTGCTTGGAAGGCTGCTACATCTACGCTTGCTGTTAAACTAAACTTGCACCACCGTATTCCAAATGTGAACCCCTTCTGCTCGATATGTGGAAGAGATATTGAGGATGGGCACCATGCGCTGGTCCGTTGCACCATTGCTAGAACCCTCAGGGCGGAGCTCAGAAGCTCCTGGGCCCTTCCTTCGGAGGAGGTATTCTCTGACGCGGGTCCAGAGTGGCTTCTGGTCCTCCTTCATAAGCTGCCTACTGATATGAGAGCTAAGTTAATCTTCCTATTCTGGCGTGTGTGGAACCACAGGAACAATATTGTGCACGGTGATGGGAAAGCTTCGGTTTCTACTTCTGTTCCTTATTTGGTGAATTATCTCAACTCTTTTAATTTTGTAGCTGACCCAAAGGCAGACAACAAGGGGAAGACCCCGATTCTCCCTGACAATGCCAGAGTACACCCAGACTCGTCGGGCCCTAGCTCATGGGTGGCCCCTCGGTTGGGCGATGTTAAGGCTAATGTTGATGCTGGCTGGGACGCCCTCTCAAGGAAGACTGGAATTGGTGTCATTATTCGTGACCATGAGGGGACTGTTATCCTCTCAGAATGGAAACCCATCCACAGCTGTATGTGTGCTGAAGAAGCGGAGATCCATGCCGTCATTGTGGGCCTGAAGCACCTCATCCACCTGAACTGCTGGCCGGCGATCATTGAGTTTGACTGTCTTCGTGTGGTTCAGGTTCTCTCCAGTCAGGAGGCGAATAGATCAGGGTTTTGGTGTCTGTATGAGGAAGCTAGGGAACTCCTGAAGATTTTCACTCACATTTCTGTAGTTAAGGTTCCCCATAGTAGCAATCTCGCTGCGCACAGTCTAGCCCAACTAGGAAAGTCAGGCGATTCTGGTATCTTATGTGGTGCAACGCCGAGCTGTGTATCGGACACTGTTGTCCACGATTGTAATATGTAACCATACTCTGTGCTGATCAGCGGGCAAGTTTTTAGACGCACTCTTTTCCTTCCAGGGTACCTAAGGGGACTGGAAGGTTTTTAATGAGGCGGGCTTGCTTTGCTTAATATAGTGTGGTTTCCTCTAAAAAAAGGACATATCGTTAGACCAACCACATCGTTGAGCCGGTTCAACACAATGTGTGTCAGAGGTTGGAACCGCTTTACTTATGCCGTAGTGTATGGAATCGGTCATGGGTCCCATTCTTTTTATCCACTGCATGCATGCATCAGGTTTCCCCCTCACAATTCAGCCACTTGGTCCCACAATTGCATGCAAAGAAGCGACTCAACTTATTAGTTTGCTTCTTGTGTCAGACAACATGAGTCGATGCTCTACACTGTATTGAACCGATTCAAAGAGATGAGAGAGATTGCTAAGAACCGCTTTTGAAGCACACTATGGCTGGTCTTAGAACTACTTCTTTAGTATGAATACAGTACATTTTGTTTGTCTATATGTAGGTCAAAATTCAATCTTGGAATATGATGTCGCTTTATATTTTAAAAAGGAGGGCATATCTTTTTGTCCTTCATCCAATACCTTGTATGTTGAATATTATGGAAAATTTTATAATCCTACAGTGCCTTTGTTATAAAGTTATAAAACTATGTGGTAATTTAAAAGCCTTTGCGTGTATTTGTTGTCTAGACTTTAAAACATTTTGTTATCTATTTTGGATTTAGGTCGGTATAGCTTGGTTCTCATTTTAATAATTCTGCTTTTATAACAGATATTCCTGAATGTAAAGTGGAGGAGCATCTCTGTTGGGATAAGCTAGTGTACTGGTTGGTTTGCTTTATTTTTGAAACTTGTGTAAGCTTTTGTTCCTTTGAAGTGCCTAACATGCATACTTTTTTTTGTAATAGCAACAATTGCAGAACATGTATCATTGACCTCCATAGAGGCTGCGAATGTAGAGAGTATAAACTCTGCCTCAGCTGCTGCTAGGAGCTTCGTGAAGGTTTAACTCTAACTAATAAGAATAAGAATTGGAAGGCAGAACCGGATGGGAGTATATCTTGCACACCAAAGGCATTAGGAGGTTGTTGTGAAGGTTCTGTTCTTAGACTTAGGTCCATTTTCAAAGAGAAGTTTATTTCTGAATTAGTGGAGAAAGCCAATTCATTAATGGAGAAAGCCAATCAATTTTTCAAGAAAAGAGTGCCAGAATTGGAAGGTTCAAAATGTCTCTGCTTTACTGAATCTGGTGAAAGAAAGAATGACACATCACGACAGACAGCCTATAAAGCGAACTCCAGCGATAACTACATATATTGCCCAACTGCTAGAGATGTTCAAAATGGTGGTGCTATGGAGCATTTCCAGGAGCACTGGGACGTGCTTGAATTAACTAATGGACTGAGATGGGAACCAATGGTATTGTGTCGGGCCTTATACGAAAGAAAAAAACCAAGTGCAACAAGGAGGGGCGGCTAACAATTGAAGCTACTGAGTGCCTGGCAGGGTGTAAGGAAACTGCCACCGTGATGATTATTGAATTCATCCTAGCATTATTACAAGCTACTTGCTAAAAACCTGACACTGATGATTACTACATGAATCTTCTAAATTCATTATATTTAAATACATAGAGTATGATTAACTTTCACATTTATTAAGCATATGGTTCTGTTTCTAACTGAATTGGTTATAATGAACAGGGTTATTTTCTTGAAATGTGACTATTCTTTTTTGGGTTTGTGTCCATATATATTTTTAATGCTTTTCTTAGTTAGTATGCTTGTTGCAAATTAACAAGTCAGGTTGTCAGAATTTCTACGAATATCACTGTGATGTACTACCATGATGCATTTTTGGTGGTGGGAAAATGCAAGTCCCAAGTGTGGTTCAACAGTTTTTCGATAAAGAAGTGTGGTTCAACATAGGTGTTAAGCATGTGGTTGCCTCTTCTGAAATAGATTCTTTATGTTGCACTTACCATATTGAGCACTTATATTTTGAATGAAAATTTTCTAACAACGCTGCTGCTTTCATTTAACCAAAATGCAGGTTGATATAAAAATTCATACGTTTTTTGATGGGTATTCCCGTGGAGTTGTTGGTCGACAAGATTTGCCCTTATTATTTAAGCTGAAAGATTGGCCACACGATAGCTCCTTTGAGCAGGAGCTCCCACGGCATAATGCCGAGTTCATATCTGCATTGCCATTTCGTGAATATACACATCCTAGAGGCCCTCTTAATCTGGCTGTGAAGCTGCCAAGAGATGTTGAAAAGCTTTCTTTGTACTTTGGTCAAAAGATTTCTATTGCTTATGGTGTTGCCCAAGAATTGGGGATTGGTGACTCTGTTACCAATATTCATTGCAATGTGGCTGATGCGATACATAAATAGATCATCTTATTATTTAGGTGGGTGGGTGGGTTCGCAAGTTTTGTACTATTACAGTTACACCCTAGGAAATATGGTTTTCCATATGTGCACATTCTACTGATGGCACTTGCCAATGGCTATTGCTATGCCTATATGTGTATTTGCATGTTGGGACTTGCTTATAATATTGATTTTTTTAGGAAACATTGCATGGCAATTTGCTTCAAGGTTCTCGCTTTCTGCCGAAGCAGCATACCTTGTTTTCAATGCTACCTATAATAGCTCATTCCACTGGAAAAAATAGTAAACCTTAATCTGAATTGTGAAGCCATCTGCATCATTGTACTGTTTCCCTAATGTTTGATGTTGATGTCATTTCATATGATTACCTTGTGTTTCTTTTATTTAGCAGTATGAATGATTTCATGCTTCCTATTATGCAAATAGGTTAATATCCTCGTTCATACTCAAGAAATAAAGCTCAAAACCAAAAGGCTTACAGCAATAGAGAAAATGAAAGACTGCTTGCTCGTTAAAGAAGGGAGTAAAAATCTACAAGCTTCACCAGATCGTAGTGATGTAGAAATTAAGTTAACTCTTGAGCCAAAAGACGATGGTCTCACTTTCGTAGTGGGAAAGCAGTCAGAGGGTGGTGCACTATGGGATATATTCCAGCGGGAAGATGTCAGCAAACTAGAGAGTTACCTAAAGGAGCATGTTGAGGAGTTCAGGGTTTATGGTAAACCGGTGAAAGAGGTGATTAGTCATATCTTGTGTTTGACCATGAAATGCCATTTGATGTCTGATTTTTCATGTTACGTGACTGTCATATGCTTGGCAGGTTACTCACCCCATACACGATAATTGCTTTTATCTCACGGATGAGCACAAAAGGAAAAGCTTAAGGAAGACTATTGTTCGCTAACGATACTGATGTCTTTTGTAAGACGAATCTACCATTAGCAATTGGTTCCTTGTTTTCTTATGTTGAAGGCACATATGCGCAGGAGTTGAGCCTTGGACATTTGAACACAAGCTTGGCGATGCGGTCTTCATTCCTACAGGATGTTCTCACCAAGTCAGAAATCTGAAGGTACGATGACAGAGTGGAAGCAGTTAGCCGTGCAATTGCTGTTAGTTCTATTCCATCGTTTGTTGCCTTTCTGCATTTACCAGTTTTGTGTTATTTTGCAGTCATGCACACAAGTTGCGCTAGATTTTGTTTCTCTGGAAAATTTTATAACGAGTGTCTGCAGTTGGCGGGAGAAATCCGTGAGCTTCCATGAGGTCACCCGTTCAACAAAGATAAGCTATCGGTGTGCCGGCAATTTCGTTTATAGTTTATAGAAAGCTATTTGGATTTATGAAGCTACGTTCTGAACACATGTGTGTACTGTAACTAACATGTTAAAAAGATTGCTCTTCATGCGCTCAGACACACATTTTTTCATCTCGAGGGATACTTGGATACACCCATCTGGAGGCAGAACCCCGTCTGCCTGCTACAAGAGCCGTGTGTGACGGACGTGTTTGCTTTGCCTTGCATCAACTAGTCTAGATCTATTCAGTAGCTCTTTGCCTTTGACTATCTAGACATGAATCTGAGAGAGGGAGAGAGATCGGAGAAGAGAGGAACCCTGGCTCGATGTGCACGAGCCAGAGGGGATGCCGCAGTTGGCGCTGCTGCTAGCGTCCATGGGGAAGAGGGGTGACGGCATGGGTGTGCGGTGTTGGCAAAGCCTCCCGTCGGCTCACGCTAACCCTAGATCGGTAGGGATGTAGGTGGGGCGAGCGGCACTGCGACGAACCTCATACCGCGTGCTGCCGGTCCCCCACCTCTTTATATAGCGTGGCGACAGGGGCCCACCAACCATGATAAGGTTGGGCGCCCCCGATCAGGGCACGGATAAGGGACTCCGTTCGGGCCGTTGGGCTCGAACGAGGAGAGATCAATCTAACTTTCTCCCCTTGATCTCGACTTTTCTTTTAACTTTATACTTTATACTTTACTCGTTTCATCCTGTTTCATCGTCTCGGCTCAATTGCCGATAGAATCAGACAGTCACTACATAATTTTCTATTTTGAAACAAATCCTGTTACTTTTGGGCCTATGTAGTCCAGGAACCATAGACTTTTCATTAATCCCATACCGGCTATGTGTTCCTTGAACACATTGGGAGGTAAGCCTTTCGTTAGCGGATCCGCAAGCATATCCTTTGTCCTTATATGCTCGAGACTTATAGTTTGATCCTGGACTTTGTCCTTCACAACATAATACTTTATATCTATTGACTTTGTAGTATTACTCGACTTGTTGTTGTGAGCATAGAATACCGCGGGCTCGTTGTCATAGTACATCTTTAGTGGCCTGCTAATGCAGTCTGCCACTCCCAAATCGGGTAGAAATTTCTTTAACTCTAACGCCTTTCTCATGGCCTCATAACATGCTATAAATTCCGCATACATCATAGACGATGCAACTATTGACTGTTTGGCGCTTCTCCACTAAATAGCACCTCCTGCGAGAGTAAAGACATATCCAGTCGTGGACTTTCTATCATCTTTATCTCCCGCAAAATCTGCATCTGAATACCCTCTTATTTCTAGGGAATCCGGTCTTTTATATGTTAGCATGAGGCCTCTTGTGCCTTGCACATAACACAAAGCTTTTTTACCACTTTCCAGTGCTCTATGCCTAGATTCTCTTGATATCTACCGAGTACCCCGGTGATAAAATCTAAGTCAGGGCGAGTGCACACTTGTGCATACTGTAAGCTTACAATGGTCGAAGCATATGGTATTGACTTCATTTGATCGATCTCATATTGGTTCTTTGGACATTGGAATTTTCCAAAACTATCGTCCTTGACTATGGGAGCAGGTGTTGCATTACTCGCATGCATATTGTATTTCTTTAGAATCTTTTTACAATATGCTTTATGCGACAGTCCTAACACTCCATTCTTTCTATCTCGGTGAATTTCTATGCCTAGAACATAAGAAGCTTCACCAAGATCTTTCATGTCAAAATTTGAAGACAAGAACTTCTTTGTTTCTAGTACTGGACCGACATCACTGCTAGCAAGCAAGATGTCATCCACATACAGAATTAGGAAAATATATTTCCCACTTTTAAACTTTGCATAAATGCAGTTGTCCTCAACATTCTATTTAAATCCCAATCTTCTGATTGTATCATTGAATTTTAAATACCAATGCCTAGAGGCTTGCTTTAACCCATAAATGGATTTCTTTAGGCAGCATCCCATATGTTCCTTCCCCTCCATGAAAAAACCCTTGGGTTGTTTCATGTAAACATTATCTTCTAAATCTCCATTTAGAAATGTCGTCTTAACATCCATTTGATGCAACTCTAAATCAAAATGTGCAATTAGTGCCATTATGATTCTAAAGGAATTCTTACATGAGACCGGAGAAAAAGTCTCATTGTAATCTACCCCTTCTCTTTGCATACAGCCTTTTGCCACAAGTCTAGCTTTGTATTTTTCTACATTCCCATTGGAGTCATACTTTGTTTTGTAGGCCCATTTACATCCTACTGTTTTGGCTCCTTTAGGAATTTCCTCTAAGTCCCAAACATTGTTGGAACTCATCGATTTCATTTCATCTTCCATTGCCTCCACCCACTTGGCTGAGTGAGGGCTTCTCATGGCTTCTTCATATGAGGTAGGATCGCCCTCCTATGAACTGTTTTTGTGTTATAAACTTTGTAAATTTCTTTAAAAATGGCTGGTCTTCGTTCTCTTTTAGACCTTCTGAGTTCATCAGACTCTTTCTCATTCCGTGCCTCTGGTTCTGGCACATTTGATGAGTGTGGCTATTCCGGCTTCCTTTCGTGCTCAACAGTGGGTTCAGGCGGCTCCTGACGGACAGGTTCCGAACCTTCTCCCATTGCTGCCACGTGTGGAGTCACAACAGGTGCTGGCACCACAACCTCAGGGGTTGTATATGGTGGCACAATAGGTAGCGAGAAAATGGCTCCTGAGTCATCAGATTAGGTGCATGCACCCTATTCTCCTCAAGATCAATTTTCCGAGCTACCGTGCTCCCCCTCATCAATTCGTCCTCCAAGAAGACTGTGTGTCTTGTTTCTACAAACTTTGTGTATCTGTCAGGACAGTAGAAACGATAACCTTTTAATCTATATGGATAGCCAGTGCAGTGGCAAGACACTTTTTTGGGGTCTAACTTTGCAATGTTTGGATTGAAAACTTTTGCTTCAGCTGGACTCCCCCAGACCCTCAAGTGGCACAAAGAGGGACTATGCCTGTCCACAATTCGTAGGGTGTTTTGGGCACCGACTTACTTGGTACTCTGTTGAGAACGTGGATGGCGGTTTTAAGCGCCTCCATTCACAATCCCAATGGGAGGGTGGAATAGCTCATCATGCTGCGCACCATATCCATGAGGGTATGGTTATGCCTTTCAGCTACTCCATTTTGCTAAGGTTCGCCCGACATAGAATACTGGGCGA
The DNA here is from genome assembly GCA_916181665.1 of Avena sativa. Taxonomy (NCBI): domain Eukaryota; kingdom Viridiplantae; phylum Streptophyta; class Magnoliopsida; order Poales; family Poaceae; genus Avena; species Avena sativa. The sequence continues at coordinate 477,248,456 of OV702299.1, read as the reverse complement.
CTATTCCATTTTCCTGTAGGAACCTTGCAAAAGGTCCAGGTACTTGACCATATGGAGTATGCCAACCGTAATACTCCCCCCACGGTCAGACCGGACTATTTTAATTCTTTTATCATGCTGATTTTCTATTTCAGCTTTGAATATTTTAAATTTATCCAATGCTTCAGATCTTTCTTTAATTGGATAAATGTAACCATATCGGGAGTAATCATCTGTGAATGTTATGAAAGAATCATAACCATCCACACTTTTCACAGGAAATGGTCCACAAATATCAGTGTGGATGATTTCTGGTGTTGCTGTACTTTGGTTTGCACCCTTTTTGATTTGCTTTACATACTTTCCTTTGATGCAATCTATGCATTGTTCGACATCTAAGAACTATAACGGAGGAAGAATGTCATTTTAACGAGGATTTCTATTCTTCCCCTCGAAATATGGACTAATCGACAGTGCCATAACTTCGCTGAGTCATGAGTTCGCTTTCTTTTCTTTTGTTCTTTGTTCGACAAGGGAACTTGTTCTCTCACATTACACACAGAAAAAACTTTCTCATGCAAGGATAATAAATAAAGCTTATAGTGGAGTGAAGCAACACCCACACAAGCATCTTTAAACCAAATGGCACATTTGCCATGTCCAAAATAACACTCATATATGTATTTATCCAGGCACGACACACTTATTAAGTTTCTATGGACGGAAGGAACAAATAAAACCTCTTTAAGCAGAATAGTAAAGCCATCAGCTAGGTCCAAAGGAATGTCGCCAACAGCCTCCACTTCTGCTTGAACCCCATTTGCAACCTCAATGCATATTTCTCTTGTTTGCAAAGTCCTTGTCGAATGGAATCCCTGTAAAGAGTTGGCAACATGAACAGTTGCTCCAGAGTCAATCCACCAAGTAGATTTAGAAAACTTTTCATACAAGGATTCATTTACAAAACAAACTATGTCTTTACTGTTCTTTGCCATTATGGACTTGAGCCATATTGGGAAATCTTTCTTGAAGTGACCAGGCTTCATGCAATGGTGACACTGGTCCTTGTCCCTAGGGACTCTGTTGATGCTGATGCTGATGCTGTAGGGGGCCTTTGCCATGGGGCTTGGAAGGGGAACCACCATGGTTGTTGTTGGTGAAGGTCCTCTTCCTGTTGTCCTTCACGTAGTTCAGAGAACCACCATGAATGGACTTAAGCCTTTCTTCCTCTTGAGAACACATCCCTATGGTCTTTTCAATGTCCTATTTTTTAGGGGACATGTTATAGTTGATGACGAAGTTCTCGAACTGTTGGGTAAGAGAGGCCATGACAAGATGCACTAGTAGAACAGGCTTGAGCTCGAGGTCAGCATCCATGGGCTTTAACTGAGCCGCCATGTTGCTCATCCTCAAGATGTGCTATCTTATTCCATGTGGCCCTCCAGTATACTTTTATGTCACCAGCTGTTTGAGCTGCTAGGTGGCGTACATCTTTGAAGAGCCAGTAAACTGGCTCTTTATCTTTGCTAGGTACTCACCAACAGAGGCACACTCTTCGATTGAGCCCACTATTGCGTTCTCAATCGTATTCTTAACAAAGGCCAAGCACTTTTTGTTTGCATTGACCCACTTTTGGTTATCTATCGAGTATGCTAGCTCCACTGGAGCATGATATCTCTTTCTCTTTTCCCAATCAGCATTGTCGTCAGCATCATCTCTCACTGGGTCCTTAGGCTTGACTGGCTGTTTGGTTTCAACAACCCAGTCCACCTCGGCGCAGACAAACGTCAGGTCTACCTTTTTCCTCCACTCAGTATAATTATCCCCTCTGAGCATTGGGATGTCCTTTAGGCAGCTCATGAGGTTGAGACCTCCTGAAAACCATGAAAGATGTGAGACAACAAAAAACAATTGTATGCATTAATCCAACGTTGGTATAAATTAAGCATGCAATTGTTTGTGCCATTAAAAATATACCACCGTTGGGTAAAGATATAATCAAATGCACCTTTAACACATAATAAATGGATCATGATCATGCTATTAATAACGTTGGTCATTTAATAACATGGAGCATAATCAACTTTAAATCACTTTATCACATCTTTTAAAACAAAATTTAATAAGCACTTTATTGCATTCAAGCAATTTTAATCAACTATTTGCAGCGGAAACAATATTACAATATTCATAAACTTTAAACTTTATAGAAAAAAATCTGCCACTTTTGCATTCTCTAATCAAATATTCACTGGAATAAAGTTGAGTAGAAAAACCACGCAAAAAATTTGCTCAAAAATGAGCTAAAAACTTGCTCTAAAAAAACAGAAAACTATCACTGTACGCCCTATTGGGCCTATACCCTGAGCGGCCAGCAGCGGCCCAGCGGCCTGCCCGCGTGCTGCCGCTATCTGCCGCCGCCAGCAGCCCGCCAGCACAGCCCGCTCGGCCTGTCTGCACGCGCCCCCGCTAGCTGCCGCCCGCGCGCGCTATGCCTCTTGCGCTTAGCCGCGGCCTAGCCTGCTAGCAGCCCGCCCGTGCGCGAGGCCCGCAGCCGCTCGCGCCGCACAATCGCAGCCGCCCAATGCTGCTGACCTAAATCCAACGGCTCCCCACGCGCCTCGCGGGGACAAAACCCTCCTCCGCCGCAGCCCCCCTAACCCTAGCCCCCATTCCCCCCTTGTCCACCCCGCGACGCCCCCTGCTCCTCTCTCATTCGCAGCAGCGGCGGCGCCTCGCCCCGCACGCGATGAGACGGTGAGCAGCGCGGCCTTCTTCCCTGCTTCTCTTTGGCGGTGTTGTGGGGTTCGGCGAGGCGGCTGCGCCGCCCGGCAGTGTCGCCGGCAGCGAGCCCCTCCCTCCCACGCTCGAGCTCTCCTTCTCCCCTTTTGGTTTCCTCTCTCCCGTCCACCTCCCCACCACCCAAAAACAGAGCGGTGCCAGAGGAAGACGAGGAGGTTGGCGATCGGAGCCACGGCGCCCCCCTGCCCCCTTGCCGGCGGTGCGTCCACCCGAGGGTGGGCGCACGACCGTCAATAGGAGTAGCGGCGGTGCCCCTTGCCGGCGCGCGGCGGCGGCCGGTGGGTCTCCCCCCCCCTTTTTTTGAATCGGGCTTTGGGGAAAAATGAAAACCAGGGGATTTTGGGAATTTGTTTGGCTTTTCCTTGCGGGATCTAGGAGGAGATGGGGTTTTCTTTTCTCTGTTTCGATTCGGGGTGGGATCTGGGGAAGAACTAGGGTTAGGGTTTTCTTCTAGATGCCATGCTTTGGGGATTAGATCTAGGGTTTTGCTTTGCCCCTGAAGGGGTTGTTCTTTGTTTAGATGTCTCTGTAGGATGCCCATCTAAATCGAGAGGAACGGCGCGGCTGTGAGGCAGGCGCACTTTAGATCTAGGTTTTTCACTTTTGCTTTCTTTTGCACCGAAAAATCTAGCAACTAGTGCTCTGATACCATCGTTTGCTTTGCCTTGCATCAACTAGTCTAGATCTATTCAGTAGCTCTTTGCCTTTGACTATCTAGACATGAATCTGAGAGAGGGAGAGAGATCGGAGAAGAGAGTAACCACCTGAGCCCTGGCTCGATGTGCACGAGCCAGAGGGGATGCCGGAGTTGGCGCTGCTGCTAGCGTCCATGGGGAAGAGGGGCGACGGCGTGGATGTGCGGTGGTGGCAAAGCTTCCCGTTGGCTCACGCTAACCCTAGATCGGTAGGGATGTAGGTGGGGCGAGTGGCACTGCGACGAACCTCGTACCACGTGCTGCCGGTCCCCCACCTCTTTATATAGCGTGGCGACAGAGGCCCACCAACCATGATAAGGTTGGGTGCCCCCGATCAGGGCACGGATAAGGGACTCCGTTCGGGCCGTTGGGCTCGAACGGGGAGAGATCAATCTAACAGGACGCGCCACCAGAGCCGTCCGTGGCAGATGTGATTTTACCAGAGCCATCCACAGCGGATGCGCCACCAGAGCCGCCTGCCGCAGATGTGCCACCGGAGCCAGGGGCGTTGAGCGTGCTGCAGGGACAGAGAAGCGATGGATCAGCAGTGAATGAGAACCAGAAATGTTGCTCTGAGCCCAACGTGCAGAAGGCTGAAGCGCCACTAGAGCCAAGGGCATTGAGACCGCAGCAGGGTGAGAACCAGAAATGTAACGTGCAGAAGGCTGAAGCACCGTCCAGGGCAGATCGACGCAATGGAGTCGCTCATCCAATCCAGGCACTGATTACCAAGGAAAGATCAAGCAATGACCAGTTGCAAGATGCCCGAAAGACGGCGATCAAGGTAAGTGAACACGCATTTTTTTCCTTTGCGGATAAGGAAAAACATCAGGTAGATGCAAGCCGCTTAAATGATTGGTATGAGGCTATGACGCGCACAATACTTCCATAGCATATCTCGTTGTATTTTATCTCTACTCCTCCATATGTGATAGATCCGCTACATATTTCGCAGGAATTGCAGAAGTATGCAAGTGATCGGGCACATACATATCTCGTTGTCAAAAGGATGGGTGAGCTGGACCCAAAAGCATTTGCGAGAGCTTGCGGAGAAAACGTACCGCAAGAGGACGCACAGATTAAAGCCGCTACCATTTGTTCAAAATGGGAGGCTGCAATCAAAAAACCAGGCTGGCATCCGTTTAGGGTAATCATGGTTGCCGGTAAAGAGACGGTATGTACACTAGGAACCTTTTTGCAATTACTCCTGGTTTTCTATATCTTTCTTAGCTTATAATCTTGTGTATTATAATCTTGAGTTATTAATTTCACGAAGACTAGTAGCATTCTATAATAGTACAAAAATACTTGCGGTTCGTACATCAAATCCAACAATTCCATCCGTCGAAGTATTCTCATGATCCCACCATTACCTTGTCTTATATTGTGTACGTAGGAAGTTCTCTTGGAGGAGGATGACAAGCTCCGCGAGCTAAAAGCAGAGCGTGGCGAAGAGGTATATATATGGCCTGGTAACGAAGGCGCTGCTCGAGATGAACGAGTACAACCCCAGCGGACGCACCCCGTACCGGAGCTGTGGAACTACAAGCACAACCGGGAAGCAACGCTGGCAGAAGTCGTCGATTTCATCGCGAAACAGCGGCCGTTGCGCAAGAGGAAGCGCTGATCAGCCACTCACCCCCCGGATGTATGTTGATTCTCACGAGGCTGTTGCTGGGGTGTCACTAACTTTCACTTCCATGAAACTTGTATGGAGTCGATCTCATGTAGTCGTAGTAGTGCTGGCGGATGGTTGCTAGCTGGGGTTGATCGGTAGATGGAGTTCAGCTGGTGTATGTAGGTTTGGCATGGATGATCGATGCTGGAGTAGTACTTATCTCGGAATGTAATGGGGATCAGCTATGATAGACTGGTTAGTTTTAGGCCGTGTTCTCCAATTCACTCTGAAACTGAAACTGCTGGTGTGGGACAAGTGTAGCTGTGTAGAGATGGATTGGTGGAGATGTTTCTGAATGTTGTGGCATCCGTTGATAAGTGCCTTTGTCATTCTAGATTACTTGTCCTGGGTTCAGATCGGAGTCCAGAAAGGCCAAGACATATAATTGTGCTTTCTTTTTTGTTTTGTGAAAAGACATAATTGTGCTTATCTAGTTGTACTTATTACTTACCACAGTCCCAGACATACGATTGTGTGAAAATTCAGCAACTTGTATCTGTCCAGGTGATCTTGTCTGAAGTGGATGTGTGAGCGAGCAGCGCCTACTGCCCACGCGAAGCATCAGACACCCGTCTGTCGGGTACTGTCTGCTGTGCACAGCCGTGTCAACGGTCACAGAGGGACAGTGCTGCCACTACCTATCTACAGGAGTATTTCCTATCTTGCCTTGGTAATTAAACCTGAATTAACTGTTGGTTACGCGCTACTGTCACGGACAGACAGTGCTGCCACTACCTGCCTATAATCTAATCTGTATATACTGAATTGCGGTGCTCGAAGATTCAGATTACATGAGGCCCTGATGGTGTAAGGTTCAGTAACCAAGAAGGCTTTGGAGCGAGTCAAGCTGGTTGACTCTCTGCTCAGATGCTCTATCTACTAGTCCTTGTTAATTCTGAAATAGCAAGTTTTCTATGAGCACAGCATCCCAGTTTTATCTCTTATAGGTAACTTGTTTGTTTTCACTTGAGAGGCGATTCAAGTCGCCCGCCTACATGTCCATGTTCTTCATTGGAATTGTGTTGTTGGATTTTGGAAAAAATGGTCACGACTTTCTGAATTTAAACTTTACACATTTTTTTAAAAAAATCGACTTTATAAAAATTGAACTTTTACGAAATTTGGAAGTTTCACATGGGACCAAATCATTACAGAAGTTCGATCTTGCTTTAGGAACTGCAACAACAGTTACACACCACTTGAAAGTTGAAACGCCACCACCCACCAGCATACAGCTGGAGATTTTATCAAGTTATTAAGGAAAACTATAGATGCTTCTTTCCCGGAAAACAAAAATGAGATTAAAAAAACAAAATGACAATTTGAGTCAGAAGATTGCCTATCCAGAAAACAGGAACAAACTGTGTCAAAAAAAAGTACTCCCAACCAAGGAGCATTCAACTTATACCAGCTCATATGCATAATAACATGGTATATAGGGGGAAATAGCATCACCACTTTCAACCTACATACAGTTCAATCAATAGAATAACCGTGCAGTCCAAGATTGTAAATAGGCCTGAAGATATTGGACACAGATGATACTGAAGACACTAGACAAAGATTGAAGACTGGCAATCTAGTACTACTGAATAACACACCAAGCAGTCAAAGCTTACACCACATATGCTCATGAACGATATGAGCATGAGCCACCACCACCGACACAATAAAAAGAATTAAGTCTGAGCACGGCAACATGCCATTCAGAAAGTAAAATAGCATCTAGGTAGAGATATCTAACAGCACCACAAGCACCCTAACACCAATGTTCAGAACAACTAACAAGTGATACAAGGCATATCGACGGGAAACTGGGGGAAGAAGGTGATTTGCTTAGGCGGCCTCCTCTTCCTCCTGCTCGTCTTCGTAATCCTCCTCCTCCTCCTCGGCCGTCGCGTCCTGGTACTGCTGGTACTCGGCCACCAGATCGTTCATGTTGCTCTCAGCCTCAGTGAACTCCATCTCATCCATGCCCTCGCCCGTGTACCAGTGCAAGAAGGCCTTCCTCCTGAACATAGCGGTGAACTGCTCGCTCACCCGGCGGAACATCTCCTGGATCGACGTGGAGTTGCCGACGAAGGTGGACGACATCTTCAGGCCAGTGGGCGGGATGTCACACACGCTCGACTTGACATTGTTGGGGATCCATTCCACAAAGTATGAGGAGTTCTTGTTCTGGACATTCAGCATCTGCTCATCAACTTCCTTGGTGCTCATCTTCCCGCGGAACATGGCTGAGGCAGTAAGGTAGCGCCCGTGCCGAGGGTCAGCGGCACACATCATGTTCTTTGAGTCCCACATCTGCTGAGTCAGCTCGGGTACGGTGAGGGCACGGTACATCTGTGACCCTCTCGAGGTCAGCGGAGCAAAGCCAACCATGAAGAAGTGCAACCTTGGGAACGGGATCAGGTTCACAGCGAGCTTCCGGAGGTCAGAATTGAGCTGGCCAGGGAAGCGGAGACAGCAGGTAACACCACTCATTGTTGCAGAGATAAGGTGGTTGAGATCACCAACTGCAGAAAAGAGAGAAAGGTAAATACCAAGCTAACAACTTTAGCAATAAATACAGAACAACAACCGGTATGCTATGTTCTCCTTTCCATTGCACCAAATGATAGTAACATGTTGCTTCAGGGCAGACCCCAGAGTACAGAGGGAATCAAATACTGATTTAGGAAATATAACTTGGAAGGCTAGCAAGCATGAACTGAAACAATTAACTATGCACCACTGTGTAGAAAGTAGAAACACTACTGTTTACATCCAGACATGGTGTAAAACTTATATGCTCAGCAGGAAATGATGTGTGCATGTGCAATTGTACAATGTGACAGCAGAAGGCAGATGCAAGTTGCATCACTGCACTAAGCAATTGACTCCATTTGCACTATAATACAAAGACTAACATGGCCATAAAGTATATAGGGTGCTTTGCCAATCATCGGAATTAATGCCTATCAAACAGCATGTGAAAGGGACAGATATATGACACTAAACATGGAAGATTATTGTATTATCAACAAGGACAAGAGTCCACCATAATATATCAATTCAAGTGCACTGGTAGATGACAAATGCAAAAAAAAAGGGGGTACATTTCAGCACTTACATGTGGGTGTGGACAGCTTCAGAGTGCGGAAGCAGATGTCATATAGGGCCTCATTGTCGAGAACCATGCACTCATCAGCGTTCTCAACAAGCTGGTGGACAGAGAGCGTAGCATTGTATGGCTCCACGACAGTATCAGACACCTTGGGCGATGGGAACACCGAGAAAGTCATCATCATTCGGTCCGGGTACTCTTCCCTTATCTTGGAGATGAGCAGAGTGCCCATTCCGGAGCCAGTCCCTCCTCCCAGCGAGTGGCAGACCTGAAATCCTGCAATGAATAGGGGGTGAGTAATAAAACACTAGAAATTAGCCATTTAATTGCTGAATGGCCTCATAAACCAGTTAGATCTAGGCTTAACATTCCAGATCTAGAACTCAGGACATACGAATGCGTCATAAAACCTAGATCTGCAAGCCATATGGCTCCAGGAATCGAACAGAGAGAGTGTAAAACGACAGATCCGGCGGGATGTACGGGACGTACCCTGGAGGCAGTCGCAGTTCTCGGCCTCCTTGCGGACGACGTCGAGGACGGAGTCGATGAGCTCGGCGCCCTCGGTGTAGTGTCCCTTGGCCCAGTTGTTGCCGGCGCCGGACTGGCCGAAGACGAAGTTGTCGGGGCGGAAGATCTGGCCGAATGGCCCGGAGCGCACCGAGTCCATGGTGCCCGGCTCGAGGTCCATGAGCACGGCGCGGGGCACGTAGCGGCCGCCGCTGGCCTCGTTGTAGTAGACGTTGATGCGCTCGAGCTGGAGGTCGGCGTCGCCCGCGTACTTGCCCGTCTGGTCGATGCCGTGCTCGTCGCAAATCACCTCCCAGAACTTGGCCCCGATCTGGTTGCCGCATTGGCCGCCCTGGATGTGCAGGATTTCCCTCATGGCCGCGGCGCGAGGGGGTGGGAGGGGGAGCGGCGGGGTTAGCTAGGGTTCCGGCGAGGTGGGGTTTAGGGGGAGGCCGAGGCGAAGATGGCTGAATGGAGAGGAGAGAGAGGGGTGGCCGGGTGGACAGTTGTTTTATTGGAGGCGTGGGAGCATTTCGAAATGTTTCGAAAATTCTCCGTCTTCCCGTGTGACCGCGCACCGGCGAGGGTTCGGTTTGAAAATTGAAATGTGGCAATTTTGCGCATGGAGTCAATTAACTTGCCAACTTGGGATGGAGTGCATATGAAATACTACTAGCTCAATACTGTACTAACATTAGGATGGAGTCAATTAACTTGGGATGGAGTAGTTGTAAATTTGAAGAGGTTCTAACATTAGGTTACATCTTGTCGAGAAAATGTGTGTCAATTGTTGAAAAATGTTCCGTAAAATTCCCGTTTTCATGTGATCGCTCAGTGTTCTGGTTTAAAACATCCGAGATCTTTTCTTTCCGTGAAACAAAGCGAGGACTGTGAATAAATTTAGGAAAACACAAGGTCAGGCGTAAACATATTTTCTTACATATGAAATATCTAAATGATTATAAATTTAGAGAGAAAAGGCCTTCTACTCACCTAGATGATCCACACGCTGCGTTCGCCGAACCCAACGGGAGCCCACAAATTTGTACTCACCGAATCTTCGAGGAGAACTCAAACCTATGCAACAAATGCAAGAGGCAAGTCCTTCTCTCTCAAATTCCACCAAAGCTACAAAAGCTATTGGGGAAATAAGAGAGGAAGAACACAAGAGGAGAACACAAAACTCTCCAAGATCTAGATCCCAATGATTCCTTCACAAAGAAGGGATTTGACTTGGGGGATTATAGATCTAGATCTTCTCTTTCAAATCCCTCAAAAAATGCAAGAATCATAGGAAGAGAAAGGGGAGAGGGAAAGCTCTTCAAGGTCAACAATGGAGAAGAGAAAGAAATCCAAGAACCAAGAAAAGAGCTAGTGCCCACGAAGGGGAAGAGGAGCCCCTTTTAAAGGGCTCCTGGATCTTCCTGTTATGGGCATTCGCGACCCTGACCGGAACTTCCGGTGGGAAGCCGAAAATTCCGGTGGCACACAACCAACGGTCAGAAAACTGCGATGCAAGAAACTAAAAAAGATACTGGCCGGAACTTCCTCCGATTCACTAGAACTTTCGGTGGAAGCGGAAATATCGGTAGGAATTCCGACCGAAGTTCCGTCAAATAGAGACTCAAAAACATAGAGGTTACTGAACGTGAGTGGAAGAAGAACCAGAACTTCCAACGGCAAAATGCCCTAGCGGAACTTCCGATGGGTAGTCGGAACTTCCAGTCATGGAAATTTTAGAAACCAAAACCACAATAACTTTCGCGTCCGAACTCCAAACGAGATGAAACCAATTTTGTTCGAAATATTGGGTATAACCTAGGGAGAAAATACCATGAATATATATGTGATGTATCTTCCAAGATATGGAGCCGGAAAACTCGCAAGATCAAAAACTGCAATATGATATGCAAGTGAAATCCTTATTTGATGATCTAGAGCTTGTTATGAGGATGACCACAAGCTCTAGATCCTCTCATGGACAAGAACCAAATAACAACCAAGAAAGATGATGCTATGAATGCAAAGGTTTAAGCTCTCTCTGAACGATGCGATAGAGACACCCGCTTGAGAGCCCCTCTTGATAGTACGGCTATCTATCCTAAACCCGGTCTTCCAACTAACAACACGAGACCGACAAAAGAGAAGCCCTATCAAGATCATACCTTTTCCTTGAGCATTCCACTTAAACTTGTGTTGGAGATATGCCCTAGAGGCAATAATAAATGTAGTTATTATTATATCTTTGTGTTTATGATAAATGTTTACATTCATGCTATAATAGTATTAACAAGGAAACATTGATACTTGTGTGAATTGTAAACTAAAATAGAGTCCCTAGTAAAGCCTCTTTATAATACTAGCTTGTTGGTTAATAAATGACTGTGGTTTCCCTGTCATGAACATTGAGATGTTATTAACAACAAGATCATATCGTTAGGAGAATGATATGGTGGACATACTCCTATAGATAAGCGTAGCATAAAGATCAAGTCATTTTAATAGTTCAATTGCTATATGCTTTCTGATACATAGTAACCTAATTCCTTCGACCATGAGATCATGCATATCACCTTCACCGGAAGGATGCTTTGATGACATCAAACACCACACCGTAACTGGGTGGCTATAAAGGTGGCATTGAGTGTTCGGAAAGTATTGGTTGAGACACATGGATCAAGAGTGGGATTTGTCCATCCATATGACAGATAGATATACTCTGGGCCCTCTCGGTGAAATGTCATCCAATTAGCTTGCAAGCATGTGACTGGCTCACAAGGGATCACATATCACGGGAACGAGAAAAGAGTACTTATCGGTAATGAGGTTGAACTAGGTATGCAGAGATACCGACGATCATAACCTCGGATAAGTAAACTATCGCGAGACAAAGGGAAATTGGTATCGTATGTAAGTGGTTCATTCGATCGCAAAGTAATCATAGAAATATGTGGGAGCCATTTGAATTTCCAGATTCCTCTATTGGTTATTGTTCGGAGAAGTGTCTCGATCATGTCCGCATAATTCACGAACCGTAGGGAGACACACTTAAGGATTCGACGTTGTTTGAGTAGTTATGGAATGATGAGTAAGAGATCGAATGTTGTTCGGAGTCTCGGATGGGATCCAGGATATCACGAGGAGATCCGGAATGGTCCGGAGAATAAGATTCATATAAGGAAAGTCCTGTTTCGGGGTTGGAGAATGGTTCCGGTGATTTCATCGGAAATGTTCTAGAAGGTTCCGGAATGTCCGGCACTCCGGAGGGGAAGGGTACATGAATGTGTTATATCAAGTTGGTATGATTGCATCATGTACTTAGTGTCATCGCTGAACAAAATAAAGGGTTTAATCAAATCCTAGTTTGAAAAAGTCAAACGCCAATTTGAAAGTCAAACGGCTATTTTGGGAAGTGGAGAGGGAGGTTGAAACCGAGTTGGGGGAGGAGTTCCTTCCCCCACCGCCGGCCCACCTTGAAGCCGACTTGGGGAGG